>CM074718.1:545176564-546484064 GCA_037306005.1 Rhinophrynus dorsalis
GAAAAGATGGTTAGAGGAGCATGATCACAAGTAAGTACATATAGAAACTACAGTATTTCTAAAAAAAAAAAAAAAGACATCAAACCAGAAAGATAAATAGACCAATATAACCGGGAGGGTTGCCGTGGAAGGACACAGAGGAAAAACATATCGCTGAGTAAATTTCACTGTTTCCTGTGTGTCCGATCCACAGCATACAGTGGGACTTACCAGAGCAGTACCAGTGTAACTAGGGAGGGTTCCTGAAGAGAATTTTGCTAGGTGGGCATGGCTGTCCCCAGCACCTGCCAAGTTTGGCATCTGCAGATGCTTGGAGATCCAGTCTGCAGTGCTTCACGAAGGTTGAGACAGATGACCAGGTTGCAGTCTTACAAATCTCTTCAGGAGGGAAGCTGCTGCTTTCTGTGCCCAAGATGTAAAGATAGCTCTGGCTGAGTGGGCTTTTATCCCCAAGGGGGGCTCTTTGTCTGCGGATTCATAGGCAAGGATAATACAACTTCTTATCCAGTGAGAAATGGAGGGTTTTGATGCTGCACATCCCTTAAAATTTCCCAAAATGATGGGCAAATAGGGAATCAGTCTTACATGAGTGGAGTACGCTCAAAATAAATTTGGAGACAGAGTACAAGGTCAAGGTTATGGAGGCGCCTTTCCAGGTCCCCAGCAGGGTTAGGGCTAACTGAAGCAAGTACAATCTCCTTGTTCAAATAGAACGTAGATATAACCTTGGAGCGGAATGCAGGTTTTGGATGCAGTACCACTGTCTTGATGAAAGACTAGGCAAGGGGTAGTGGCCATCAGAGCCAGAATTTCCCAAACACTGCGGGCCGAGGTTACTGCAGTAAGAAGTACTGCTTAGAGGATGAGGTGCTTCATGGAAACAGAATCCAATGGTTCAAAGAAGGGGTGGGAAGAGAGCTGCTGTAAGACCAGGTTAAGGTCCCAGGAAGTAACAGTGTCACATATAGTAGGCTTTATCTTGGATACTGCTGCCATGTATTTCTTTATTAGAAAATTGTTGGAGAATGGTATGGCTAAAACAGCAGCAATAGCAGAGAACTGAACTTTTAATGATGCGGGCCATTGTCCTTTCTGCATACCCATGCATTTTGGGTATAATATAAAAAATGCAACATATAGTTTAAATGGTGTTTCTCTGGGGAAATCTACATATGAAAAGGATTTGGGAGTAATGGTAGACAATAGACTTAACAGTAGCATGCAGTGCCAGCTGGCAGCTGCAAAGGCCAATAAGATATTGGCATGTATTAAAAGGGGTATTGACTCAAGGGAGGAAGATATAATTATGCCTCTTTACAGGTCCATGGTAAGACCCCACCTAGAATATGCTGTTCAATTCTGGGCACCCTTTCTGAAGAAGGACATTATGGAACTAGAGAAAGTGCAGAGGAGGGCTACAAAACTAGTAAGGGGAATGGAAAGTTTTAGTTATGAAGAGAGGCTAGAAAAGTTAAACTTGTACACACTAGAGAAACAGCGTCTTAGAGTGGATATGATAACACTATATAAATATGTTCAAGGCCCATATAAAGGGCTTTCAAAAGACCTGTTCATTAACAGAACAGTACACAGGACAAGGGGCCACCCGCTTAGACTTGAGGAAAGGAGATTTAATCTACAACAGCAGAAGGGTTTCTTTACAGTAAGGACACTAAAGGTATGGAATGCACTTCCGGAGGAGGTGGTGCTATCAAATACATTAGATGCCTTTAAAAGGGGCCTGGATACTTATTTAAAAGAGCATAATATAGAGGGCTATGTACGTTAGTATTGGATTAATATTTAGTTAGGGCTTGTTGATCCAGGGAGAAGTCTGATTGCCATTTGGAGTCAGATGCCTTCTTTTGGGTCAGCGAGGGTAAACAGGAATAGGAAAAGGGTTGAACTGGATGGACGCAAGTCTTTTTTCAACCTAAATTACTATGTAACTATGTAACTCTAAGAAGTCCAGGATCCTGGAGGGAGAAATGGATTGTCTATTCCGACCCTGAGAGGTGCACCAGCGATGGAATGTGGCCCAGACTAATATTTTTGTAGTGGAAGGACACCTGCCCTGTAGGATGGTGTTTATGACAAATTCAGAGAGACCTCACTATTTCCATAGCCCATTTGTCGGGGTGAATGAATACCCAGGACTGATGGAACTGCTCCAGCCTGCCCCCCACTGGAGGTGAAGGAAGGGTACCTCTGGCTTCATTGATTGAACTGGGTGTTTCTTTGCATCTCTTTCCGGATTCCCCCTCTAGAAGGCTGGGCGCCCCCTCGCTTTCTCTGGTCGTAGCCTCTACCAGGCATGTATCTCTTAGCGTCACGAAAGGACTGAAGTCTTGATGTGTTGACCTAGAAGGTGACCCTCTAGTTCGCCTGTCTTGTGGCGGGAAGGGGCTTTTCCCGGCTGAGGATTTTTTTCGTTTTTTAATGATGTCCTCTAGTTGGTCTCCAAATAGTTTAGATCCTTCAAAGAGTAGCGAGATCAGCCTGTTTTTGGAAGCCGGGTCTGCGTCCCGGGATCTAATCTAAAGTGCCCGTTGCGCTGCTAGTGATAAAGATGATGATTTTGTGAGAAGTCTGATGTTTTCTAAAGACGCATCACAGGAGTAGTTCACCGCATCCTTTATAGTGACTAGCTCCTTTAGGATTCATGATCTGGAGACGGATGATTCCAGTTTTTCATCAATCTCGGATAGCCAAATACGCAAGGTGCGGAACAACGATGCCATGGCTGTAGCGGTTTTTAAGTTCTGGCCAATGGATGTAAACGGTTTAAGAAGCGCTGTATCTGCCCTCTTATCCATAGCATCCCGTAGGGTCGTACTGTGTTCTAGAATCAAAGTTGTCCTTCTAGATGTCTGCGCTATAGCCATGTCGACCTTAGGTGGTGTAATCCAGCTTGCTGTATCTTCCTCTGCAAAAGGGTAAATACGCTGGAATCATTTTAAAAATGGCGGCGTCCTGCATAGATAAGAAGGTTTCCTGCATGGAGACCTTCATATAGCGTAAGAAGAAGAAGAAGAAGAAGAAGAAGAAGAAGAAGAAAAAAAAAAAAAAAAATTCTTTGAACTGGGCAGGGACTTTGCTGCCAGAGGCACGCTTTAAGCATTCATTAGGGAATAATTTTGTAGGGTCAGAGAGGCGCAATCTCTGATCACAGCCTGCACAGGATTTTGTTTTTGCAGCAGCCTTCTCTTCCTTAGACGGCTCTGCGGACTGTCTCCTTTAGCATCAGACATTATAAACACAGTATGCTCAATGCATATAAAGTATAGCAGAAGATACTTAGGCAATTACATACACTATAATATATATGCATATGCAAAAGTAATAGCTGTATCTATAAACATTTATGCAGAAAGTAATAGCATAGATGCAGAAAACAAACAAAAAAAAAAAAACACACAAAACAAACACACAACTTACGATCCTCTTGGAGACTCTCCAGCCTGTCTGCTGATATAGCCACCGCTTGCAGGAGGAGGAAGACTCCAAGCAGCCTATTGCGTTCCAAGAGTGGAACGCGCACCCCGTCACTTCCGGTTCCTTCCTCTCCTTTGGAATTCTTCCGGTCGCGGGTGAAGTAAGGCAGTTTAAAGAAGTAATAGAGCTGGCGTGTTGCCGCTTTAGATCCCTGCATAGTCTCCGGATCGCATTTTGTTGCCATAGCACGGTGTGGGGCAGAGGAAAAATGTATGTGATCCGCGGTGAGGCAGGCCCCATGGAGCAAAAAAAAAAAAAAAAAAAAAAGGAGAGAGAGAGAGAGAGAGAGGAGAGAGAGAGAGAGAGAGAGAGAGAGAGAGAGAGAGAGAGAGAGAGAGAGAGAGAGAGAGAGAGAGAGAGAGAGAGAGAGAGAGAGAGAGAGAGAGAGAGAGAGAGAGAGAGAGAGAGAGAGAGAATGAATTCCTCCGTCCCCCAGCTTGGGTATGACCAAATAACTGCAGAGGGGAGGATGGTCATACAATTTATAATTTTCTATTAGTCCTACCAGCTAGGAGGCGGAGCCAATTGCCCACAGTATGCAGTGGATCGGACACAGAGGAAAACACAAACCTTTTTACACAGGACCATTACAGGGGAAATCCAAGAAGCCAAGGCTACAAAAATGGGTGTGTGGTTAATACACACAGACATGATCTCATTTACCACCTCCCAAAAATCTCACCTGGCTCACATTTTTTTTTTATCTGTGCATCATCTCACGTCACGTGGTTTAAAGAACCCCCCCCCCCCCCCCCCAATATATATGAAAAGGACAACACTATGAAGTTTGCTATCAGTTCACTTGAGGTATCCCCCATAACATGGACACAATGCCCCAAAAGGAGGGTACTACATGGAGTAGAGAGGAAAAACTGAAGAAAAGAATGAACCTCCTCAACACACAGCTAACAAAAAGGTCAGAACAGGAGTTAGTACTTTTGTAGTCCAAATCATCAAGTAAAAGATATGAAGGTCACCATACTCAAAAAGGAATTTTAGAACACAGAAGGAAATAAGAGTCTGGTAATTTAAATTACATGGTTTTGTTTGTCATTAAACAGACCTGAAACAGAGGACGGTCTTCATTCCCAATTGTAATAGATGGGACATTTCTGGATAACCAATTGTAAAGGCATCTCGTCTACTCCCAAACTGGCTCTTCAAACCTCTGCGCTAATGAGCACTTCTTTGTTCCAAGACTTTATGCTTACAACAGTTAATTGCCCACCCCCAAAGAGGTTTTTCAACTACACCGCTATTCAAGCTTTGTTAAAGGGATAGTAATACTTACTAATGCCCTTTAAGCTTGTATTGAAAAGTTATGTACAATGTTACCTTTCAAATGCTCTGAAACAGTCTGGTTTGTGGTAACTTTTATATTAAAATGTCCCCTAAATCCCAAAAGGTCTGCCATGTCTTAATTCGAGGATAAGCTCACTCTCACCATTATCCTCTAAACGTGCACAATCACTTGATTTTCTATTTGGGAGGGGGTGGTGAAGTCAGGTGAGAGTGAGGCGCCTATGTATCAATGTGCTTGACTGAGGTTAGCCGGTTCCAGTCTCCAGCAGACCCTAGGATAGCTGTGGTTGTACATAGCTTGTAATGTACAATCCACTGCCTGTCCGCCGTCCACATGAAATCGGATGCAATCAGACTCATTACGTGGGCAGAGAGATTTCCTTCAATTCACATACTCTGTGCGCTCCAAAGTGCTGACAGCAACAGCGGGCTTTCAAGTTGTTCTATACACAACAACTTGGAAGCCCGCTGTTGATGTCAGCACTTTGGATATATATATATATCTTCTATATATATATAAAAGAATAAGCCTCATTGCATAATTTATGGTACCCCACACACACAACATAATTTATGTCTCCTCAGAAAAGAAACTCGCATTGAACAGAATGTCTAATTACATAATTTATGTCTCATTAGGAGACAACTCCTATTGGGTGATTGAATGGGGACTTTACTGCTCTCATTGGGTGATTCAATGGGGGCGTGTTTATCATAAAGGGAGTTGGCCGCCCCCTCCAGCCCGCCCACCAGTATCCAACTGACAAAAAAATATATATATAACTGCCACTCGCTCCCGAGGTAAGGATATCAGTAACTTCTCCCGGTCCACTCACACTCTCACTCAGGATCATGACCCCACAAACACACTGTTTCACCTCCCACAGATAATATTAACCCTCTATACACTCTGTTTCAGTATGAGGGTGTAATGTTTCCATAAAATACATACAATCAGGATAAACTTAATAGCAACTCTTTATTTAACTCTTCATCTCTTCAGTCACCTCACTAACTGTCTCAACTGTCACTCCTCCACTTCCTGCTTCCTGATTCCCACCCTTTCTCCTTAAAGGGACAGAGATGCTTTGCTGTATGTTACAGAGGGCAAGCCTCAAACACCACTTTCTATTTGATCCCTCAGCATATTGCTACGTTGCCTCAACTGAAGAGCCACCGTGTGTTATATTGCTATGTTAGCTCAACTTAACCCTTTGAGTGCCAGAGGGGTAAGCAACGCATTGCAAAGCACACAGTCTCTCTCACAGTCTCACACCCAATCACACTCACACAGTCTCACTCACACTCTCACAGTCTCACTCAGTCATACTCACACACTCACACAGTCTCACTCTCACACTCAATCACACTCTCACAGTCTCACACTCAATCACACTCTCACAGTCTCACACTCAATCACACTCTCACAGTCTCACACTCAATCACACTCTCACAGTCTCACACTCAATCACACTCTCACAGTCTCACACTCAATCACACTCTCAACCTTACAGTCTTGCAGTCACACTCAATCGCAGTCACACTCAATCACAATCAATCACACTCTCACCCTCAATCACTCACACCCTCTCACTCACACCCTCTCACTATCATACACACTCACTAACACACTCACTCAATCACTCAAACGCAATCACTCACACGTAATCACACCCCGGGAGCCAGCACGATCCACCTTCCACCATAGTCTCACTGTCACTCACACCCCGGGAGCCAGCACGATCCACCTTCCACCATAGTATGTGCAATTACCACACGCATTTCAATTACATGAATGAATGCCAGTCACTCACATCCTGGGAGCCAGCACGATCCACATTCCACCATAGTATGTGCAATTACCACATGCGTTTCAACTATATGAATGAATGCCACAGTGGAGGCATAAGTACAAACACAAACTCATTACAATGACACATAAGTCAACCCCTTATGACTCACTTCTGTGTGTGTGTCTCTGTGTGTGCCTGTGTGTTTCATGTCTGTATCACACTCTATGTGTCTGCATGTATGTGTGTATGACTGTCACCCTTTAAGCATCTCAGTGCATGCGTGTGCGTCTCTGTTTGTCTCGCATCCGTGTGTGTGCATTAATTCCCTACATATCCTGACGGGCAACGCCGTCCCACATTGCTAGTGTATATATATATATATATATATATATATATATATATATATAGTGAACAGATAAACTTGTTTAATTATATATATTGGTCACATGTCTATATATTGTAACAAAGAAAAAAAAAAAAAAAAAAAAAAAAAAAAAAAAAAAGCTGTAGATTGGGTTAATAGGAATCATTTTTATTTCATTAAATCCCTCAATCTGCTCTGTTTAGAGAAGTTCGGCCATTAAACGTAACATTTAAAATAGGTTTCATTAAAACAAATGTTAATGTATCCTTACTCCCAGAGTAATTTGGTGTGTTATCCTACCCTATATAATAATTCGCTAAAACGTGTAGAACGACGAAGTCACGCACAGTAGAGACTGCAGTGCGTGCTGGTGCTGAGTCACGCACAGTAGAGACTGCAGTGCGTGCTGCAGTCACGCACAGTAGAGACTGCAGTGCGTGCTGCAGTCACGCACAGTAGAGACTGCAGTGCGTGCTGCAGTCACGCACAGTAGAGACTGCAGTGCGTGCTGCAGTCACGCACAGTAGAGACTGCCCACGCCACAGCTGATACAGAGCTTTGGAGCATCCAACTCTGTATCAGCTGTGGCGCGGGTAGTCTATATGGCGCATGACTGCCCCGCAACCGGCTGGCAGTGGCACGTGTAACGGGCTCTTCAACTAGTAGTATACACTTGCTCCTTGATTCACAGTCACTGGAGACAAGATCAAATAAAAGACTTCTCATCCCCTTTTATTTAAAAGGTATGTAGTATGGTTTCAATTATTAATTTGGCTTTTTAGCCAAGAACCAAAATTCTAATAAAAACAGCTGTATTCTCTTGTAGTATTTTTCTTTAATAAATGGAGTCCGTGTAGTTCAATATCTCCGGACAGCCAATACCAGTGTCTCAATAAGGAATATGGGGAGATGTAGAAACATACAATGAGGAGTATGATTGTAGTCACAACCCAAATAATAAATATCTACTCACTCCTTAAAGAAGACAAGTCCAACATGATTATATATTTTGGAAGTTGTCCCTCCGTTTTTCAGTCGCACCTTCAAGGGTTAATCACTCCTTCAGATGCTGTCTCCCATAGATTCATATTTCCATCAGCAATTAGTGCACAAGGCTGCAGTCTCTCAGTCAGATATATGCAGGAACATATCACAGTGGCGCTGTTGCTACACCATCCTATGGACAGCTCTGGTCCCGCTAAACCTCCATAGAATGGTGTAGCAACAGTGCCACTGTACAATTTCAGGCCACTGTGATATTCAACTTTGAGCTGTAATAACAGCCTCCTTTAAGCAGTGGGAGCACCCCTTGTTTTACTCAGGGGGATAAATCCGACAAAATTAAAAAAAAAAAAAAAAAAAAAATTAAGTATTACCATCCCTTTAATACCTTAACAATGGCCCGATCTGCCTGAGCAAGCCATTAAGGAACACCACAAATAGCAGCGAATTGAATTCTGGGAAGGCAGAACAGTGTGCAGCCATCCCAGAATTCCATGCCATGACCCTCACAGTTCCCTTAAATGCTGGGATTGGCATGATGGTCCTGGCACATCAAGGGTCCTTGAGGGGTTAAGCCATTCCTGAAGGGACCTTAGAGTTATGAGGCTTACACTAGGTTCTCAGTTAACTATCAAAAGTAATCACCTTTACATCAATTTGTAAACTGTTACAAAACTAAGTTGAAACCCATCCAAATACTGGCAATGACTTGGTTATGGTAGTACAATCCTATACACAGACTGCATTTTAAACTCTTATTCATTTGAGTAACAAAAGGGTACACAATGTATGGAGGATCAATACATTGCGTTACCCTCTGGAACTGAAGAGATTTAAAAGGTCCAAGAGTGCCGTCCAGACAATTAAAGTGTTAACACCAACATTCCCCTGTCCTGAGAATGTTTACTTTTATGTGTAACAAAAACCAGAGGCAAATGAGTCAAGCTCTCGAATACCAAACACCACTTCTGGCACTCAAGGCTTAATCCACTTCAGCCACTTGAGTTCCAGGATGGTTGTGCACCCCTTTGGCTCTCAGTTACTTTTACAGTTGTAATACAATAGCATCTAGAGAACCGACACTACATTCCTTATGTGCAGAACTGACTGTCAATGGTGTGCCCAATCCCTTGGAACAGTGCTTACCATTTATACACTAGTCATATCTGTCTGTTGTACGAAGGACAAGGGTATGAGGTTACAGGAGGTCATGTTACTCCACCCACAAATGCCCACTAGAAGCAAAAGAGGTGAGGCTTTCCTGAGTCTGAACTCTAGAAGTCATCCTAAAATGTAGGAGCCAAACAAGTTTATCAAACATTATTCCGGACAGACCCCTTTCTCCTCCAACTTCAAAAATTTACAATTCAGCCCTGGGCGGGTATGTTATGGCTTGCAGTGGCGAGTAACTTTTCGGGTCTGGCTAGGAGCAAATTACTTCAAATTTTAAGCCCTGTATATTATCCTATATAATAATTTGCTCAATAGTGTGTAACGCCATGCTGCAATCATGCGCAGTAGAGACTGCTCGTGCCGCGGCTGATACAGAGCTGGGCGCTCCGAAGGAGCGTCCAGCTCTTTATCAGCTGTGGCGTGGGCAGTCTCTACTGCGGGTGACTGCCCCGCGACCGGGTGGCAGTGGCACTGTGGTCCGTGTAACCGGCTGTTCAACTAGTATAATATAAAAATACCGACAAACACACCACTTACCTAGTTTAAAGGGATAGTAATGCCTGAAAATAACTTTATTTTATATTGTAGCCCTAAAAAGAATCATGAAAAATGATATAAGTCTTATCTCCCAAACCTTCCTTTATGGTTTGGAAGATATTCACTTGTAAAATATAGTATTTTTCACTTTTCCTTGCTGTTTCAGCCAAGTCTGCCATCTAGTGGACAGATTTGGAATTCGTCCACATAGCAACCGGCAGCTCTTTAGCAGTGCCGAGATCACGATCTTTTTGAAAAGAACTGCTTAACTGGAACGATCTACAAAGTGTGCCTGGCTTGAAAGCACACTTTGTAGACCATTCCAATTAAGAAATTCTTTTTAAAGATGATGATCTCAGCACTTCTGGAGAGGCACTGCTGGTCGGGCGACCGGATTCCAAATCTGAAGGGTAGAGCAATGACGTCACTCCAGGGGAAACTTTACTTCTGAATATCTCCCAAACCATAAAGGTTTGGGAGATAAGACTTATATCATTTTTCATGATTTTTTTAGGGCTACAATATAAAATAGTTATTTTCAGGCATTACTATCCCTTTAAACATCTTTCCAATTTCTATGTTATTTTGTGGGGAATATGCACCAAGCTCTCAAGTAGGAGAAAAGGTGGTGTGAACAGGAGCGTTTACGCTCAAGCTCTTACCAGACTTATGGAGAGATTTCCCCAGCCCTCATCTTAACCAGTCACACACAATTTTGTCATATTAAAATGCAGATATTTAAAAAGCTACCAATATATTGTTTGTTTTCCAAACAGGAATTTCTGACTTGTCAGATAAAGCTGCATAATTACTCGCAGGACATGAAAATTACCACTCGCCACCGTCTTAGGCTGTGAACGTTACAGTTTCCAGCAGAGGGATGAAATAAAGTGAGAAGGGCAAAATCATGAAAAACCTTAAGACAGAAGCTCCCATGCACAAAGTTTAAATAAAAATAAACTTCAACATCTAATCTTTAAATAGCAGGTAAAGTTTTTTGAGTGACAGGTGTGCTTTAAACTGCAGTTAGTAGCAATTCTTTCATAGTATAAACATTCCATGAAGACACATGTCCAAGACACTCAAACACCAGACCATTCTTAGAGCTGCATATCAAATGCATAAGACTTCAGACCTCATTATGGACATTCTGGGGCACATCCCCACTTTGAATATTTCATATGTCAACTGGGGCACATGCCAAACACCGACAAAGACCTAACAATAAATTGCATGTAGGATGGGAGATATTATTCCCTGCAGCATAACATTACAGCACTAAGAGAATATTGCATCATCCAAGTGGATTTCAACAGGATAACAGCCAACTGCCGGCTCAAAAGGTACTGACAGCGCAGGCGCACGGACGTCACTGTGACGAGATGTCTGTGCTTCCTGCTCCTGTGACCATCAGAAAAAGGCAAAAATCTTTTGAACCGGGTAATCTTTCTGGCGACTAGTGCTACTAAGCAGCTAGTCGCCAGATGAAGACTGATTTAAGGTAAAGTTATTGCGAGGTGGTAGTTCCCCTTTAAAGGGATAGTAAGGTCCCAAAAAAACTTAAGGCCCTTATTTCTCTCAAACCTTTATGGTTTGATGAATACAAGAAAATAAAGCCCTCCGCTCCCTCCCCCATCTCATACATCAGCTGTATAGCAGACGCATGAGATCCTGGTTCCAGGATCACACAGTGGCTCTTCAGTAGAGAGATCTAAATATAAATACTTCATCAGAATGGTTTACAACATGTGCCCGATTTGTAAGCACAAGTAGACCATTCCGATGAAGTATTTATATTTAGATCTCAATGTCAGAGCTCCTGAAAAGCCACGTCTGGTCGCGTGACCAGATCCTGCTTCTTACAGCTCGTCAGACAGAAAGGGGATGGAGCGGAGGACTTTATTTTCTTATATCTCTCTCTCAAACCAGGTTTGAGAGAGAGAGAAATAAGGGCATTAAGTATTTTTTATTGCTTCTACCCATTAGCTTATATTTATTTTGGGGCCTTACTATCCCTTTAAAGTAAAATGCTTATTTCCCTCCAGAGTTACTATACAAAACAAGTTCAGATTCAAATGGGTAAAATAAAATAATTGTGTACAACATAACTAACAGGTAAACTTCTCAAACTATGCCAGCACTAGCTAGGTAATTAGGTTGGGTAATAGACACTCAATAGTGTGGTGCTCTCTAGTTGATCTATGCGTTACATCGATACATGCGCACTGCAATTTTGACCTTCTATATCATTTATGTCGCAGTTTATATTTTCATTTTGGTATTGATGTTTGCCTTGACGTCATCTACTTTCTAAATTCATCTACTGTTAACCAGAAGCATCAACTTTTTATATTATTCTGACATGCTCGGTATCTCTTACCGGGGGGGGGGGGGGGGGGGGGGATAAATAAATCACTGATTCTCTAATTTATTCGACTAATCCTGAGAATATACTTTTATTGTTTTCTCTCTGGCGCTATTATGGCCTTTTGGAGGGTTTCCCCACAGACTATATGCCATTCTCTCTCGCTATACATATACACACACACTCCAAATAAATACATTTTTGTTTACTTCTGATCCCGATTGATGCAAGTCACATGATCCAGTGGCTCACATCCATTGGTTTCTGGTTCTCTACCTTTAAACTTAGCCTCTACCACCGAATGTTTACCCCTGATGAAGCCATTAAAGGTAAACTTTCATTCCAATAAGACTGCCCCCCAATATATTTCTAACCTAGCTATATGCAAAGTCTTACGGTGTTTATGCTCAACAAGTACGCATTATGGGGGGGAGCGGCACTTCCAAAAATCTTCAGCAGGCATCAGGCTGCACAGAGCTTACAAGAGAAGCTCTGTGCACCGGCACAGTCAGTTCCTTCCAGTGCCTTAAGGAACGCCACAGACAGCGCAGACATCTGAGAGAAAACGTACCTCCGAGTCTGTGCTGTCTATCCTGTTTCCTAAACAACTGATCCTTGTGTGGATAAGTATATGGACGTTAAGCTTGGTTGTATTGTTTCTGCACTTTAGACTGTTATAGGGCCAAAAAAAAATGGCCAAAAAAAAATGTCCATCACAAGAACACTATATCTTTGTACTAGATAAATGTATTATTTAGTATGTGATATATGCATTACCATTTATCTAGTACTCATTAGAGGGTCCCCTATCCATTTGGGTGGTTGTAGGAGTCTTCTTATATGTAATACAGATTGCCTAAGAAGTTATTTTGTACAGTTTAATAATCTTTGGGTTTGTGTCTCTAGTTTAGGGGGGGTTGCTTTTTTTTGCCCCCCCAGGAGGCTCTTTTGTGCCCCTGTGTCTGTTTAGTTACAAACTAATGACAAGCATAATTTGTTATAATATTTAATGGACTAATAAATTAGACAAAACAAAGCAGAAGGCAGGGATTCCTTTCTCCCAGCTGTAGCTGAAAGAATGGTTACCCAATTTTAACTGGGGACAGCCACAAGTAAAGTTGTCAAACAGCTCTGGAGTGAACCAACATGCAAATGTGATGCCTCAATGTCAATATTTATCTTACAGTGGCTCAGTGGTTAGCACTATTGCCTCGCAGCGCTGGGGTCCTGGGTTCAAATCCCTCCACCAACATCTGCAATGAGTTTGTATGTTCTCACTGTGTTTGCGTGGGTTTCCTCCGGGTACTCCAGTTTCCTCCCACACTAAAAAAAAAAAATACTGATAGGTGAATTTAGATTGTAAGCCCCAATGGGGACAGGAACCAGTAGGAGTGTAAAGCGCTGCGGAATCTGTGTGCGCTATATAAAGGATTGTTATTATTATTATTATTGAGCTTCTAAAGAGTTTTAACATGGTCTAAAAATGCAGACCCCCTGATGCACTTGGTTGTTTCACAAGCAGGTGAAATATGGGATCATTTCCATGAGAATCATATGGTCTCACTAGTGAGATAAAGGTAAACATGCTTCATCTGTAAGAGATCACATTTCAAAATGGGCCTCATTCCAGAAACAGCTGCCACAGCAAATTCTTACCATAGTGCAATGTCAATCAGTCATTATCCCCAGTTGCTTTCAAAAGGTCTCCCAAAACAATGGGAACCTAGAATCAAGTGGGTTAAATGTCAAGCTATGTAAAAAAATGCAGGTTGCACATGCTGCAGTTATCTGCAATACATTTATACTGTGACAGTTACAAACAAGATGTACCCAACTCTGACCTACCTTTATGCTTGAAGCCCTTTGTTTACCTTAGTCACCTTGTTACAGAATGCTAGATAAATATCTCTAGTTGCATGGACTTCTCAACAGGGTAATGTAGTGAGTGCTCAAACATTTTTCTCAAATTAAGCCAGGTTTAAGACAGCTTTGAAACCCCACTAACAGGATGAATGAAAAGATTTTTTAATAAATGTAGCAGCCACCTTGCCATATCTTTGGTTGCACAGAAGGCAATATGCAAACAATGAAGTTCTATTAGAGTCAACCAATTGCAAGATAGGTTCCAATTGCCAGATAAATCAGCAACTGTAAAACTGTCAGATCCCTCTCCAGGGCAAAGGAAAGTTATTAAATCCTAGTGTAGTATTCCCTGCAGTAGATTTTCAATAAAAAGCGAAATTTACTCACAGATATTTGATTTTCCTGTGTCCTTCCATGGCATAGACTGTGGGTAATTGGCTCCGCCCTCCGGCTGGTAGGACCAATACAAAGCTTCAAATACTGCTGGCTCCCTCCCCTTATTCAGTTATACAGTTGTCCAAGATGCAAGGTATAATGTAGGAGAGGTTAGAGAACCAACAGAACAAGCAAAAGACATGAATTGTGCAAAGGCTTGGAACGATACCATACCATATGAAGTACCTAGGGTGGGTTGCCATGGAAGAACACAGAGGAAAAATCAAATATCAGTGAGTAAATGTCACCTTTTCCTTTGTGTCCGATCCACGGCATAGACTGAGGGACTTACCAAAGCAGTACCTCAGCAAGTAGGGCAGGGCTGTGACAGTTAGACTGCAATGGCTGCTTCCAGCATCTTTCGTCCAAATTTTGCACCTTCTGAAGCCTGGATATCCAGTCTGTAATGTCTAATAAATGTTGACAATGAAGACCAGGTAGCTGCCCGGCAGATCTCTTCCGGCGATGGCGAGGCTTTCTGTGCCCATGATGTAGCCATGGCACAAGTGGAATGGGCTTTTATTCCTTTTGGTGGTTCTACATCAGCAGATTCATATGCCAAATGGGTACAGTCGCGTAGCCAGCGAGATATTGAGGGGTTGGAGGCCGCTGTGCATTTGAACTTGCCAAAGAAATGAAAAGAGCATCTGTTTTACTCCATAATTGGGTTCTGGAAATGTAGATTTGTAACCAGCGGGTGAGGTCTAAGTTGTGGAGTTTCTTCTCTAGTTCATGAGAAGGATTAGGGCAAAAGGATGGCAGGACAATTTCCTGGCTCGGATGAAGTTGTGAAACAACCTTAGAACGATGTAATTTTGGGTGCAGCACCACCTTATCCTGATGAAATACAAGAAAAGGTGGAACTGCAACCAAGGCCTGTAATTCGCTCACCCTTCTGGCTGATGTGATAGCTGTGAGGAACACAGTCTTGAGGGTGAGGTGTTTCAATGATACTGCTAACCGCTCAAAATATGGATGTGAGGCCAATTGTTGGAGAACAATGTTCAAATCCCATGGTGGAACACTCTCTCTGATAGTGGGCTTGATCTTAGATACAGATGCAATATATCTCTTTAATAGGGTAATCCTCTGCAAACTGGGTGGCCAACACTGCTGATAATGCTGACAGTTGAACTTTGAGAGAAGCTGGTTTTAACCCCTTCTGGAAACCTGTTTGCAGGAAGTCAAGGATCGTTGGGGGGGGGGGGGGGGGGGAGGAGAGAGGAGGTACGGTTTAACTTATGACGGGAGCACCAGTTATAAAAAGTTGACTATGCTCTATAATAAATTTTTGTACTGGATTTTTTTTTTGCCCAATAATATTGTATTGATGACAGAATCGGATGTACTTTTAAGCCTCATGGATTCCCTCTCAGCTTCCAGGCCTTGAGCTTGAAGAAAGCAGGATCTGGCTGCACAAGTGGCACTTGTGTTAGGAGATTTGGTTGGACAGGCAGTCAGTGGTTCACGAACTGGTAGCTGAAGATCCGTATACCAAGTCCATTGAGGCCAGCCTGGGGCTACGAGTATCTCTTCTGCTTGGTCCTTTGTGATCTTGAAGTACTTCCGGAATGAGAGGGAGAGGTGGGAACACACATGCGAGAGGAAATTGCCATGGGGTCTTTAGTGCGTCCTGTGCCAGTGCTTAAGAATCCTGGCAGAGGGATTTGTATGTCTGACATTGTGTGTTTTGTTGCCATGAGATCCACTGACGGTCTTCCCAGATGTTTTACTGCATACCTGAAGACTTCGCTGTTTAGACCCCATTCTCCTGGGTCTAGTTGGTGACGACTGAGGAAGTCTGCTTTGGTGTTCAGATGTCCTGACAGAAAGGAAGAGGTTTTTCTGCCCAGTGGAGGATTTTGAGAAAGGTTGTTTGTCTGCTCCTTGTTCCGCCTTGGTTTAGGAGGTACTGGACAGCAAACACATTGCCTGATCTTAACAGAACCGCTTTCTTCTGTAAAGGGGAGCTGAAGTGTTGGAGTCTTCCAAACCACCAGGAGTTCCTCCATATTGATATGTAGGCGTGATTCCTGTGCTGTCCATTTGCCCTGAACCGACTCCTGCTTCCAGATGCTCCCCCAACCTGAATTGCTGGCGCCCGTGTGGATGATGCTCCATTCTGTTTCCCCCAGGGGTCTCCCTGCTGCCCGATGTAGAGGTTGCTTCCACCATGACAATTCTATTTTGGTTCTCTGAAAGACAGGAATATTCATATTGGGATTGAGAGGATATTTTTTTGTAAAAGGTCAGGAAATTGGATTGAGCCTGGAGTGTATGAGCCCTTGCCCAGGGAAGTATTTGGAAGGATGAAGACAGGTGACCCATAAGCCTCTGAAAAGTTTTCAGGCTGTGCACCTTTTTATGGCACAAGTCTGATAACTCTTGGAGGATGTGGTTCTCTCGGGAGACAGAGTAGCCACTCCCAGGCTGGTGTCAAGTTAGATTCCCAGGAATATGAAATTCTGGGGAGAGAACACTTGTAGGTTGATCATCCAACAGAGATTAGTCAGAAATTTCACGCAAAGATGAGTGCTGTGTGTTGATGTCTCTCTGGATGTTTCTATTAGGATATTGTCTAAGGAGGGTATTATCTTGATGTGGTGGATCAGTCTTAATTCCACCATCTCCATTTGCCATTATTTTGGTGAATACCCGAGGGGCTGTTGCTAGGCCAAATGGGAGTACTCTGTATTGGTAAGGTCAGCCAAACATAGAAAACCTGAGGTACTTGCAATAGGATTTTCTGATGAGGATGTGGCGATACACATCCTGCAGGTCTAATCTGGTGAGAAAGGTTTGAGGGAGTATCATCTTCAATGTGGATGATACAGTCTACATCTTGAAATGTGTTGTCTTAAGTAAGGTGTTCAGTCACTTGAGATCCAGAAAGAGAAGCAAGTCCCCTGTAGGCTTGGAAACAGGAAAGCGTGGAGTAAAAGCCTGTGAACCGTTGGTGTAGGGGAACTTCTTCGATCACTCTGTTCTGTAATAATTGCTTGATTGACCATCTCATCTGCTGGGTCTTTGATTTGTTTTTCACCACTGATGTTATGAAATGGTGTATCTTGGGGACAGATTGAAATTCTAGTGCATATCCCTTTTGCCCAACCTCCAGCGCCCATCTGTCTTGATGGATCCGACTCCAATCGTGCTGGAACTCCTCCAGCCTGCCCCCTACTGGAGGAGGGGGAAGGCATGGCACTGGCTTCATTGATAAAATTGGCCCTTGCGCTGGAAATCTTTGCGATCTCCTGCCCTCTGGGCCTGGAATGATCCTCTCTCTTTATTCTGCTGAAAGCTTCTTCCAGGTCAGTATTTCCTAGATTCTTGAAAGGACTGCCTTCTAAATTGTTCAGATCTGGAAGGAGGGCTTCTGGGTTTCTTTCCTTGCGGCAGAAAGGGCCTCTTGCCTCCTGGAGAGCGTTTAATAATTTCCTCTAGTTGGTATCCAAATAATTTTGAGCCTGTAAATGGTAGTGACACTTGCCGGTTCTTAGAAGATGGATCTGCTTCCCACGACTTAATCCACAGAGCTCATCTTGAGCTAACATAAGGAGGAAGCTTTTGTGAACCAACGAATGTTATCAAGGGACGCATCGCATTAGTAATTGTAAGCTGACAGCAGTAGATCCTGGTCCTGAGACCAGCCGGCAGCTCTTCAGCAGAGCCAAAATACAGCAATCTAAAAAGAAATAATTCATACGAACAGGCTACAAAGTGCCTGGTTTGAAAGCACACTTGACTGTTCCAGTGAAGTGTTTTTTAGATTGCTGTATATTGGCCCTGCTGAAGAGCCGCCTCAAATCTGCTGCTTCTGTCAGCTTTACAGTTGACACCAGTGATGGGCGGGGGGGGAGACACAACAGGACAAGACTTAAAAATGTTCTCTCTCGGACCATAAAGGTTTGAGAGATGGAACTTGGATCATTTAGTTTATTTTTGTAATACCTACAATATTTCATTTTGTTTAATAAAGATATTACTAACCCTTCAAGTACTTCAGGGTCAGTAAGTATATCAACCACTTGAAAAGGTACCTTTTCTGACAGAATTTAAGAGATATATAGTAATCTCTCAACCTAAATTAAGCTTAAAGGGATAGTAATACATCAGTATTACAAATCCCTATATTAAAGCCCTTGTAAAAAGAAATGTTTTGCCCCCAGTGTCATCTCTCAAACCTTTATGGTTTGAGAGATGAATGCTTCTAAAGTTGCCCTCTCCCTCCCCCGTAGTCAGCATTTTAGCTGACTCAGGGAAATCCGGTCAGAGATCATCAGGCGGCTCTGCAGCAGAGCCACGATCTTATTAACTAAAAAAACAAAACAAAAAAACTTTCACTAAAACGGTCTTCTACGTGTGCTTGCAAGCCAAGCACATGTAGAAGAACATTTCAGTGAAAGTTTTTTTTTTAGTTAACGCGATCAGGTTGTGCTGGAGAGCCGCCCGAAAGTCGTACGACTCTTCCCTGCAGTCAGCTAAAATGCTGACTACGGGGAAGGGGGACAGCAAGGGCAACTTTAGAAGCGTTCATCTCTCAAGCCATAAAGGTTTGAGAGATGACACTGGGGGCAAAACATTTCTTTTTACAAGGGCTTTAATATAGCACTTTCTTCATTCTGTTTATTGGGGAGGGAGTGGATCGACACAAAAGCATTTTAAGGGATAGTAATACTTCGTTTTATCTTTATTTTATTTTGTAGGCGTTAAAAAAAAAAAAAAAAAAAAAACATGAACGATATAAAATTCTCTCTCAAACCTTTACGGTTTGAGAGATATTCACAAGCAGATTCCCCTCCCACCCCTTTTACCTAGTGAAAGCCATCTCTTCTCAGATGTGGAATGCAGTCCATAGACCAGACAGATAACAGCAGAGGACAATCTTCTTCCTATGAGAACAATGAAAGCCCTGCCCCCCTTGACAAGTTTTTCAGGTTTTTCCCTTATTTTAATTGAAGATTGTCCCTCTCTGCAATCTACCTGGGCACCTCCCTTCTGCTCTGGCTGAACAGTTTTACATCAGTAAAAGAGGCGGGAGGGGGGGGATACTTTGTCATTGAATTACTCTTGAACTACAACTCTGACAGAATTGAAATAACACTCTCCAAGGTCCAAATACTATGATTAATTAGAGCTGCTTTTATTATGAAACATTACTATCCCTTTAAGAGCACCTGTAAGCTAAACACCCAATATGAAAGGAGTCCCCCCCACTACATACACAAGCTAGCTTCCTTAATCCATCTACTGCAACTGTCCAGTATCCCAAGTATTGGCACCATCTGCTAGCAAGATAGAGTCAGTTTTTCTAGGACATGGGATCACAAAGCAACTGACAATATTTTTAAGAAGGTACTAAAAGCAAATAAGTGTCTTAAACCATTAACTGCAGATTTAACACAGAAGTGGATATAAGTGCACCTTCAATCACTGAATATATGGGGGATGGGTACTGTTGTTGGCAGTCATAAAATTAATCTAAGCTCTTTCCAAAGATGGGAATAAATGCGTCCCCCACAATACAAGACAGTGAAGGTAAGCCATAAGAGAACTACCAACCATCTTATTGAAGTTTACACCAGTCATATGCCTGACATTAACCCTTTGAGTGTCAGAGGGGTATGCCTCTGGCACTCAAAGGGTTAAGGCACCACCACCACTGCACAGTATTGTGCTGCTCAAGACTATCCAAGGACAACCAGGAGTTATACAAATGTGCCACTAGGCCACATTATACCTATAATTGGTTTCCAAAAGGTATGTCACTGAACATTTTGTACATCACAGCACAAGACTGATGTATCACATCTTTCCAATATACTCATGAAGTTATTCAGTTATGATGAACAGGTCACCAGAGTATGGAGATTTCAGTTACATGTGTCACACAAGTAATACTTCTTGCAACCTAAAGGGATAGTAATGTTTCACAATAAAAGCAGCTCCAATTAATCTTCATAGTATTTGGGCCATGGAGAGTTATTTCAATACTGTTAGAGCTGTAGTTCAAGAGTAATTGAATGATAAAGCATCCCCCTCCTGCCCCTTTTACTGAAGTATTTATTTTTAGATTGCTCTATTTCAGCTCTGCTGAAGAGCTGTCGTTGGGTCGACCGACATGAACCAATATAAAATGTTTTAGAGACGGGACTTGCTCCAGATCATGTTATTCTGTAGATAATAAAAAAATAAATTAAATTAGAATCGGACATTAACCCTTTAAAAAGGATGGAAACCACAGGTTTTTCGGTCTAGATCTATCAGGTTAAAAACTGACTTGTAAAGGGCACAAGACTTACAACCAGTCACCCTACAGCTCTGTAGCAAAGGGTGCAATATCCGAAGCGAAAGAGATGCACTCATCATATGGGACAATTTCTAGAATTCCCATTGACACCAAAGTCTTTTAGTTTCCATTGGAAATCTCTCTACCATCCACTGGATTAAAACCCCCAGTTTAAAAGCAATGGTACTTTTGTCCCCTATGAGTTTGTTTGCTCCAAAACGCCACCTTAGGTGCTGTGGAGGCAGTTAGAGTGGACTTTATATTTTTGGAGTACAATGATAACCTATGCAACCAAATACATTGAGGAGCTGATCCACCGTGGGTTGTGTGGCAACTTAAGATAACATTTTTATTCCCCCTTCCACACAGAGTGTTAGAACCCTGGGAATAGGTTGCTATTAAATTTAACAATCCTTTGAGTGCCAGAGGTTTAAGCAATACATTGCTTTTCAATGCGTTGCGTACTCCTCTGGCACTAAAAGGGTTTAAAAAACGTACTATGCAGATATTCGCCAGACAGCAGTTAGATGTATTCACAGTTTACATCTGGCCTCTATTGCAATCCACTGATATGGTTTCAATGTATAATCTTATAACGCATCACTTTGTTTCAGGTCTGCTGAAACCCATTGTTTATACTGATTGGGTGTTACTACGAGGCAGCCTTCAGACCTCAAATGGTCACGCATAACTGCCAATAGATGAAAGCAGCACGTTTAGATAATATCTTGGACGTTATATACCAAGTCACTGTATAAATGATGCCTTGATTACGTGCATGGTATTTAAAGCGGTATGAACGCTATTCTATAAGAGAAGAAATGTATCCAATTCTTTTACTGTCTACACGCCGCCAAGAGCTTCTGCCTCTATTCAGGCTTCCTCTAGCTCTCTTGGCCGAGCAGCATAATGGATATCTCACCAACTACCAGTTATGTTGTAAGTAAAACTGTCGCAATGAATCTGGGGATGGATTTAATGGGCGTCTCATTAAAAATAATAATAAAAAAAAAAAAATCTACCCAAGAAAGTCTCCGCATGTGCCGATGTCTAAAGAGGCTCTGCCTTAGGAGAGGCTTTCCATGAAGAGTAGCGGCAGAGTATATAATATTCCTTTCACACAATCACAGAAGAAATTATAGGTAGAAAGCATATGAATGATGTACAACAGGGATTCCACGGATTATGTCTGACTACATCTCCCATCATTCATAGCCGGCCAAGGATGACGGGAGATGTATTCTAACAACAGCTGACTGGCACACCTGATCTACAAGCTTGTCCCCACATAATGCGGGCACTGACCTCTGCAGGAGCTGATCATGTTCTGACCGGAGCTTGCCCAGCTCGATTTGCAGTCTAGCTCTCTCGCGGGCGGTGTCATCCAGGGACCTTCTGGCATCTGCCAGCTCGGTCTCATAGAGCTCCTTAAGGCCAGTGACCTCCCGGCTCCGGACCTCCTCACGCTCGGTAACCTGTAGCTGCAGCACACTGTTCTCGCTCTCCAGGCTCCGCACCTTGTCGATATAGACGGCTAGGCGGTCATTAAGAGCCCGCAGCTCCTCCTTCTCCTGCAGGCGGGAGATCCGGGTCGGGCTGAGCGGGGTGCTCATACTGCTGCGCCGGCTGGACTGCCTCGGGGTTGAAGTCGCCATTACAAGCGAATTGCTTCTTCTGCACAACGGCTACTGTCACCAATACACCGTAACGCGAATCAATGGGGACCAGTACCTTCCAATGAATGAAGCGTTTCTTTAGATATAAAAATGAAAATAAAAAAAGAACTTATCTTGCCTATAAAGAAAAGAAATCCTCGACAGCCGTAAAAAGAGTAAAATAAATTAAAACCATAAAATCCACCGACTTCACCCACTATCACTCTACGAGGCTCACGATAGTGAGAGGCTTGGCCTCAATATGGCGCCAGAAAGACCACGTGATGCCCTGAAGCCAATAAGGAGGGACGACTCTCCCAATATCTGTGCTTGAGACCAAATTCAAACTGTATATATCAGTGGTGGTGGGGGGAGTCGCTGGTACACAATGGGAAGGGAGGGTGTGGGGTCTGAAGCGAAGCTGTGCAACCTAAATTTTGGGCTGGTGAATGTATCTGAATAATAAAAGAAAATATGCGTGTGTTTCTAAACCAAAATCCTAAAACTTCCCACCAATGTATAGTTTAACCCTTTGAGTGCCAGCGGGGTGCTATCAAACGCATTGCAACGCGCTCAGTGGGCTAACACACATTGTGTTTATTCGCATTCAGAACGCTAATGTCCAAAAGTAATATTCTCTTAGCTACTAAAAGAAAACAATGGCAAAATCATTGGTAATTTGACAAACACTAGCTGTTTATAAAACATTTGCAACAATAATCAGCACTGTGTTTTAAAACATTGTAATAAATGTGATCTTACTGTACATTTTTCACATTTTTTAATGGTTTTTATTCGAACTCATTTTATCAGACATATAATCTCGCCGTTGTACATATTTGACAGTTGTTACTTCTACCTGTGACGAACTCCTCATTAATTTAGTTCCACAAGCGATTTTGATTAACCCTTTGCATAACAGATAAATATTCGTTGGCTACCTCTGGCGTTCAAAGGGTTAAACTCGCATAAATTTGACGTGGTTAAATACATGAAAAAAAACATGCAGGAACATTTGTAAATATTTTTTTGATTATCTGCTTAGATAAACTACACATGATTTGTAAGAAAAACAATACCAGTAGCAGAAAGTAAAACAGAATGGGTAAAAGTATGTGGCTTCTTAACCCTTTTGCTTTTATTACGGGGTCACTGCAGATATTTTGGTGGTCATGTATAGGCATACCTCCCAACATTTCAAACTGCCAAAGAGGAACACTTGTGTTTTAAGGGGTGTTGCTGTGGGAGTGGCATTACCAAGAATTTGTAGTCTATTTCATGACCTATTGATACCTCCTTGTGTAACCTAATAAATTACTTCTAACAAGACCAAAGGTTTTTTATTTACACAGACTAATTTATAAACCCATGTAATGAAGATTAATATGAGTTTTATTGCTGTGGAGCAATGTGATACACTTATATACACACCACACAGTCCAATCTCCTAAAAAGAGGGACATCAGGGTGTGAAAGAGGGACAGAGGGATTTGGGTCTAAAAAATAGACTGTCCCTCCTAAAGAAGGACACTTGGGAGGCATTTGTATAGGATCCATATTTAAAATCTATATGCCCAAGCCACTCCATTGCCATGCACATTAACCCATTGTGTGCTAAAGAGCTACCCAAACACAATGCGTTGGATAGCCCTCTGGCACTCAAAGCGTTAACTGAAAATAGGGTGCATGTCACCAAATGAAGCTGTTTACACGGGACACAGATACAATTCCAGTCTTGCAGTTATGGGCAACCCAAACATAGCTTGCTGCAGTGCACAGGTGATTAACAGTGGTTGACAGAGTTGAAGCAGTGAAGGCCTGCATAGAATCATTCTACTTGGGGCATCCATGAAGTTCCTTTAAACAGATGATTGAGTATTTGCAATGCGGTTTAATACAATGCAGTGCAATCCTAGGTAGGCTTGCCCAGGCAGGCGCCAGACAAATTAATGTTGACCTCAACATGGGCCAGCTAACAGATTTAAAGTGATAGCAATGTTTCACAAAAAAGCATCTCCGATTAATCTTCATTGTATTTGGGCCATGGAGAGCGTTATTTCAATACTGCCAGAGTTGTAGTTCAAGAGTAATTGAATGATAAAGTAGTGCAAGCTGCCTCCCCACAGATGTGGAATCTGATCTCTTGACTGGTCAGGTCACAGCTAGGGACAATCTTCTTACTGCAAGCATAAGGAAAACCCTGTCCCCCTTGACAGGTTTTTCCTTATGCTCAAGGAAGACTGTCCCTTGCTGCAATCTATCTGGACAGTCTTGCTGCTCTGAGGTGAGCAGTGTTACAGCAGTAAAAGGGGCAGGAGGGGAATACTTTATCATTCAATTACTCTTGAAATACAACTTGGACATTATCAAAATAATGCTCTCCACAGCTCAAATATTAGGAAGATTAATTGGAGCTGGGGTTTTTTTTGTGTGAAACATTACTAGCCCTTTAAAAAGCATGCCATGTTCTAAATTCAGCTGTCATGAGGAGAGCAGAGCACAGGCACATACCTCCTAAGTGTCCCTCTTTGAGACTCAAATCCCTATGTCCCTCTTTCCCACCCTAGTGTCCCTCTTTTTTTAGGAGATCAGAATGTGTGGATTGTGTATAAGTACCACACTGGTCCACAGCAATGAACCTCAGTATATTTGTTTATAAATTGGTCTATGTAAATAAAATACTTGTTCTAAATAATTTGTTCAGTTGCATAAAGAAGTGTCATTAGGTCATGATGAAATAACCTAAAAGTTTTGGTAATGTCCAGCATACCTACCACACCCACAGAGACACCACCGAAAACACAAGTGTCCATCTTTGGCAATTTGGAACATTGCAGTCAATATCAGTGTCTACCAGCAACACTAACAAGGCCTCAGGCAGGAAGCTCCTACTTTCTACAGTAAAAAAATATTTTTTAAATTAAAGGCCATATTCAGGAAACTAAAAATCATCAATTTTGAAGCAAATCAGCTTCACCTTAGGGAACAAATAGAAATTCCTCAAATTCCCATTGATAAAAATGGGGCTTTTAACCCTTGAAAAACACATTGTTTTGCAATGCTTTGAATGTCTTTCTAGGTTTCAAGGGGTTAAAAGCCCAATTTAAATCAATGTAATTTTTATTTGTCCCATATGGCTCAGATGGTTTGCTCCAGAACTGCATAACTTTAATTTTCTGAATATGGCCTTTAGCCCTTGTTCCTGCATATTCAGAAATGTTGGTGTTTTTCTTCTCATGTGTCCCTGCCTGCCAACCTTTCTCTGCTTTCTGTGACCTTAAAGGGATAGTAATGTTTCACAAAAAAATCAGCTCCAATTAATCTTCATAGTATTTGGGCCAACCTTTCTCTGCTTTCTGTGACCTTATCACTTTAAGGTGCCCTTATACATGGTGAATTGGTTGTGTGTAAACATGCAATATAAGTGGCCAGACTGCATGGTTCTTGCAGTGTGTAGGCTTGATGAATCTGATTTGTACAACCAAATTGTCACCAGAGGTGGTCAGTAAGGTATGAATATTTGTTAAAAGCCCCACGTAAACAAATGGATGTTTTTAATTGTTCCTCATAGTCCACCTGGTTTGCCCAGAAATTGCTCCACATTTATGTTGTACATAGGCCCATATTTATTAAAGCAAACATGGAGTTTTTCTGGAGTACATCAACTGCACCACAGGGGACAAATAATACTCTCTTAATTCCCATTCACTTGAATAGAGCTTTTTAAATATTTGAATGCCAGCATCCAAGGGGTTAAAAAAAGTCCCATTTTATTTAACAGAAATTTTTATTTGTTCCCTAAAGTGCATTTGGTTACTCCAGAATAATTCGTGTTTGCTTTGATTTTATAAATATGGGTCATAGTGCAATAGGAGATCTGGTCATCCAGAGATCAGTTTGCCTACCATTACATCACTGAGGCTGATCTACTTAGAAGTATTGGAGGAATTCTGGAGCAAACTTACTGCACCATAGGGGACAAATAAAACTTTTCATTGATTTTAACAGGGATTTCAGCCCTGTGCATGCTAGAGAGGTTTCCACAGCATTGCTTCACAATGTGTTGGAGACTTTGCTAGCATTCAATTAGTTAATATCCCCATTTAAATGGATTTTGGTAATTTTTATTAAATCACTATGGTGCACTTGATTTGTACTAGAATTGTACGGTACTGCTTAGTACATCAGTTTCATCGTGTGGAGGAGAATCCAAGATTTCTGATCAACGTACTACCAAATGCTTGGTCATTTGTGACTATAATCTGTGTGTACGGACATGTTAATAAATCCGTTATTCAATACATTTGACTAAATAAGCTTTCTGAAAATATCTTTTACTGCAGAGGTGTCATGTCAGAAGAAGAGATCTATTCAGTCTGAAAAAGCTTATGTAGCCAAACATTTTGTTCGACTAATACGTTTGTCTACTAAAATTTATCAAATTGTATATATGACTACGGAACTCATATCAATATAAATGTTATTTTGGAGTCACAGTGCCTTTAAAATAGTGATTATATATTAAATATTTATCAAAGCAACATCTCTGGTCCTTAAAGTGTTACAAAGGCAGAGTGTCATATGTCTGAGTTAATCCCCAGCTAATCATCTGGGCACCTTCACACCTCAGTGATAAATCAATCTGTGACCAAACAGCTAGTAGACAACTGATCACTAATCAAAGCTGGACAGCAAGTTACTCCTGATCCAGAAATGCAGAGTGGTAGTTTATAAATAGAGCCCTTATTGGTCACAAGGGTAACACATTATTACTTGTGAATCAATGCCAGCTAGTTTGTGATAAATTTACTCCCCTATATTCTATAATAGGGCATGCCAAGTATCCCATCTATCCAAGGACAGTTGCAAAATTTCTTTCGCTTTCTCAGTATTATGCTGTCCCTACATTTTAATCTTGGATGGTAATTGAATTTCCTAGGGATTTTACACTTTTCCACCTACTGCAGCACACCCTCCTTTATGTTTAAAAAAAATAGTAAACCATAAACCTAAACTAACTTAATGGAAAGGCAGTGTGTCCACGGGCTAATATTAAGTTGCAATCCGGTAACTGCAGAGTCAGGTGAAACCTTCCTCTCCTTCCAGCTGATCAGCAAATGGTTCTATTAAGTGACGGGTTTGAGCAGAGACAAACTCCCTCACTGCTAAAGCCCAATGTTACTACTGTGATTGTTCAAAGCCGAAATCCACTCTTTGAGCAATTATAGAATTGGGTTTGAGCAGTGAGGACTTTCTTTTCAAATCCCATATTACCAGTAACCAATCAATACTACATACCAAAATGTGAGAGGCTCTGAGGAAGAGCAAAAGCATAATGACTTGTTCTACAGTTAGTCACCGCTCAGAACCATTACGTTTTAGCTCTCTAGTGCCATTACAGAGGACACATTTCCATGTACAATTAGACTAATCCAAAAATCCAAAAGGACATTCCAGCTCCAAAATGATGGGCAAGTCCCCTCTGCAGGAGAACACCAGCTAACCCCAGTCCTACCTTTTTTAGCCTTGTTGGGTATCGTCAGTGAGGTGCAGCTGGATTCCCTAGGCAGGGCCGGTGCAAGGATTTTTGTATACACAGACGAAGGTGCATTTTGATGCCCCCCCCCCGACACAATCCACCTGCCCCCCCGACCTTGCCACTGTCCCCTGCCCTCGCCCACATATTCACCTCCACAATGCTCCCTTCATCTCCACATTGCACCTTCCACAATGCCCCCTTCATCTCAACATTGCCCCTTCCACAATGCTCCCTTCATCTCCACAATGCCCCTTCATCTCCACATTGCTCCTTCATCTCCACATTTCCCCTTCCATAATGCCCCTTCATCTCCACATTGCCCCTTCATCTCCACATTTCCCCTTCCATAATGCCCCTTCATCTCCACATTGCCCTTCCATAATGCCCCTTCATCTCTACATTGCTCCTTCCTTTATACCCCTTCATCTCCACATTGCTCCTTCCTTTATGCCTCTTCATCTCCAAATTGCTCCTTCCGTTATGCCCCTTCATCTCCACATTGCCCTTCCATAATGCCCCTTCATCTCCACATTGCCCTTCCATAATGCCCCTTCATCTGCCCCTTCCATAATGCCCCTTCATCTCTACATTGCTCCTTCCTTTATACCCCTTCATCTCCACATTGCTCCTTCCTTTATGCCTCTTCATCTCCAAATTGCTCCTTCCGTTATGCCCCTTCATCTCCACATTGCCCTTCCATAATGCCCCTTCATCTCCACATTGCCCTTCCATAATGCCCCTTCATCTGCCCCTTCCATAATGCCCCTTCATCTCCACATTGCTCCTTCCTTTATGCCCCTTCATCTCCACATTGCCCTTCCATAATGCCCCTTCATCTGCCCCTTCCATAATGCCCCTTCAGCTCCACATTGCTCCTTCCTTTATGCCCCTTCCTCTCCACAATGCTCCCTACCTTGAGTCCCTGGTGGTCTAGCCATAAGAGAGCTCTGTGCCTCCTTCGGCACAGAGCTGAACCTCCCAGCGCTGTTCTCAGTAATGCAGAGCGCTGGGAGATGATGTCATCTCCCAGCGCTCTGTATTACTACAGAGCCTGGGTCGCTCTGCGTTGTGAGCGTCCCATAGACGCCGCGAGGGATCGCTTGGTCGTGTAAATGAGCGCTCCCTCGTGGCAGATATATTAAAAAAAAAAAAAATTCTCAGCTTCTCCCTTTCCGGCGCCCCTCCATTGCGGCGCCCTAAGGCAGCTTCCTGTGCTGCCTTAATGGTAGCGCCGGCCCTGTGCCTAGGCAGTAACCAATCAATCCAGAAGAGATGAAGGCTTCACCTAACCATGCAGTTATAGGAGCGGGATCAGTGAGTGACTAAGAAGTAAACTCTGAGCTACCAAAATAGGGACACATGAGGGTGAATGTACAAATTTACCAGTGCAGAGCATTAGCATCTAATGGCAGTGGCTGAGCCTCAGGGTATGATCTATGGTGTATGATCCCTGTTGTGAGTACTGGTAGCAAATCTCTGCCATAGTGAGACTATAATGCTTGCAAGTACTTTAGCCTGCCCCATTGTATGCATAGGGAAATGGTTTAAAATCACTCCAATTCCAGTAAGTCTTGTTTAGTACATTGCTGTAAACAAGGCATAGAGAAAAAGACCATGCCAAAATGCCAATAGACAGCTGTGTTAAGGGTAGGAATATTGACGTAACCAGCTTAGTAATTTGGAGTAGGGTTTAAAAATCAGCACCTGATTTACTGCAGAATCCATTTAATAAATTGCCTGAGATGCCAAAATCTCCTCCCCCAGTGGCAAAGTGATTTTAGTACGTACCGTGGCCAGGATACGATCTGGCTGAATAATAGGTACGGGTTCTTCATCCCTCTCAATGTCCAATGCAAACTGTTTTTTCGAAAAGAACCCAAAAGGTCTCAAGGTGCCACCTCCCACAGGATGCTGGGAAAGTACTGCCCCAACCCCGACTACGGAGGCATCAACCTCCAAGGTGAATGGCAGGGCGGGATTGGGGTGGGACAGTATAGGAGCAGAAGCAAAGGAGGATTTCAGAGTCTCAAAAGCATTTTCAGCCGCCTCGGACCATTGAGAGGGATTAGCGCCCTTATGCGTAAGGTCAGACAGAGGTTTAATGACAGTAGAAAAGTTCTGGATAAATTTCCTATAATAATTGGCAAAGCCCAAAAAGCGCTGGATAACGTTTAACCCTTTGGGGCGAGGCCATTGTAGGACTGCTGCAAGTTTCTCCTGGTCCATAGCAATGCCATCTCTAGAAATTACGAACCCCAGGAAGGGTACTTAAGGCCTGTCAAACTCGCATTTTTCTAATTTGCAGAACAGTTTATTTTTGCATAATCGAAGCAAGACCTCAGAGACATCCTTAATATGCTGGGTTAGGTTAGCAGAGTGAATCAATATATCATCGAGGTATATGACCACACAAGACTGAAGCATGTCACGGAGGATGTCATTAATGAACTCTTGAAATATCGCAGGTGCATTACATAGACCAAATGGCATCACTAGATATTCATAATGCCCTTACCTGGTATTAAATGCCGTCTTCCACTCATCCCCAGCCTTAATTCTGATCAGGTTATAAACGGTCCACAGATCAATTTTCGTAAAAATGGAAGAGCCCTTCAACCTGTCAAATAATTCCGTAGTAAGTGGTATGGGGTAGGCATTCTCAGACATAAGCTTTTTCAGCCCACGGTAATCAATACATGGTCTTAGTTCGCCACTATTCATTTTTACAAAGAAGAAACCGACACCAGTCGGGGAAGTAGACTTGCGTATGATTCCTCTTTTGAGGACGTCCTCAATATAGTCCTCCATAGCCTTGTTTTCATCTCAGGACAATGGGTAAGTGCGACCCCTAGGAGGCACCACGCCTGGAGGCAGATCAATAGCGCAATCATACAGTCTGTGCTGAGGCAATGCGCTAGCCTCCCCCTTACTGAATACGTCACTGAATTCACGATATTCAGCTGGCACGGAGGGAGAGGTACATAAAATCTTGACAGGATGTGACAAACAGTTTTTCGTACAGTATTCAGACCATGATCTGACCTCACATCTCTGCCAGTCAAACTGGGGATTATGTGATAGCAGCCATGGGAACCCCAGAATGACTGCATGATGAGGGGAACAAATTATTTGAAAACGTAATTCCTCCTTGTGGAGAGCCCCAATGGACATAATAATAGGAATAGTTTCCATAGTGATAAATGCAGGTTCCAAAGGTCTACCGTCAATAGCTTCATTGGCTAAGGGAGTGTCCCTTTTGACCAAAGGAATTTTGTGCAACTCTGCAAAAGAGTGATCCATGAAGTACCCGGCTGCACCGGAGTCTACCGGGCCCATCACCTCCACAGACTGATCAGCCCAAGAGAATACCACCTGGATGGTGGGTTTCTGTGTACTTGAGTCTAGGGACTGCTGTATGCCACCTAGGGCCTGTCCCTCAAGGTACCCTAGGTGCGTCCGTTTCCCGGCCGTACCGGACATGTGCGTAATAAGTGCCCAGCTTTGCTACAATATAGACATAGGCCCTGCCTTTTATGGTGCGCCCGTTCCTCCTTTGTGAGTTTGGTGAACCCAAGCTGCATTGGTTCGCCAGGTTCGGGTGAACGTTCAGGAGGAATGGGAGGCGAGGGTGGGTTTAAAACACTGCCATGCCCATAATTTATGGATCTCGCCCTTTTAGCAAAATGCCTTTCATGAATGCGGGAGTCAATAAGCATGACATAATCAATGTATTCATCCAGGTCACTGGGTACATCTCTGATCTCCATCTTTGATGGAGTCAGACAAGCCTTGAGCAAAAGCTGTCACTAATGCTTCGTTATTCCATCCCACCTCTGCTGCCAATGTTCGAAATTCAATGGCATAATCGCCCAAGGTACGGTCACCCTGTTGTATTTCCATCAACCTTTGGCAGCAGAGGCAGCTCTACCAGGAACCTCAAACATTCTGCGTAACTTTCTTACGAACTCACTGAAGTTCTGAGTGCAGGGTTTGGCATTCTCCCATAGGGGATTGGCCCATGCCACAGCTTTGCCCGTTAACAAGGATATCATAAACCCGACCTTGCTCAGGTCGTTAGGAAACGCATGAGGCGTCAGTTCCAGAAATATCTCTAATTGATTAATAAACCCCCTGCATAGGGTAGGTTTGCCATCATATCTCAACGGTAACGGCGCCGCCGTTGTTAGGCCTCTGGTAGGTGCTGCAGAAACCACAGAATGGTTATCCGGTGTCGAAACTGGGGGGACCACCAGATTCTGGTTAGGTTTGTCAAGGTGTACTGTACGCTCAAGTAATGTCTGTAAGGCCAGTGCCAACTGGTCCAAACGCTGCTCATGAACATCCATTCTCCAGTGGATGTTTTGAGTATTACCTTCACCTTTACTGTCTGAGGTCATGGCCCTTTCGTACTATAACGGTTTTGTAGGACACTCAGACCAGCAAGTTAGAATAAAACACAGTTTTATTAAAAGACAAGAAAGACTGCCTTCTATAGGCAATACAGAATAACTGAAATGAACAGTAAAGTACAGATGCCCTCTCAGGCCCAGTATACAGAGAAATAAATATATATACTGTCACAGGACAGGTATAAGTAACATACAGGGTACTCAATGGTTAAAGTACATAGAAATCAATCAGTCTCTGTTGTGGTGTGTTTGACACGCCCATAAGATGGTAAAGGAGCAATAAGTGGTGCTAGATGGGAAAACACCAGTAATAGAGCAGGACAGAGACTACTGCTTATGCTGAGCAGGGAACTGAGGCCAAAATACTCTGCAAGAGCTTAATGAGCTAGAGCCACTAGCACCCCAACCGGTGCATGAACGGAGAGCAAGTGCACTGCAAGAGCTGAGGATATTAGAGCCAATAGCCCCCACGGGCGTTGTAACGGAGACCAATTACACTGCAAGAGCTTAGCTGTATAGAGCCAATGGCACCCACCCGGTGCGTTTAACGGAGACCAAGGACACTGCGAGAGCTGAGGATAATAGAGCCAATAGCCCCCACGGGTGTTGTAACGGAGACCAATTACACTGCAAGAGCTTAGCTGTATGGAGCCAATGGCACCCCCACGGAGCTGTAACAGAGACCAACTACACTGCAAGTGCTTAGCTGGATAGAGCCAATGGCACCCCCACGGGTGCTGTACGGAAACCCAAGGCTCAGCAAGTGAAGCGGAAGGCTCAGGGTAGCGGAAGCAATGGCTCTGCAAGTGTTAACGGAGGCTCAGTGAATGAAGACAACTGCTCTGCAAGTGTTAACGGAGGCTCAGTGAATGGCGGCACGGCTCTGCAAGTGTTAATGGAAGGCACAGTGCTCTGTAAGTGTAAACGGAGGCCCAGAGTAACGGAGGCAGCAGGCTTAGCAAGAGTAAACAGAAAGGCCCAGTACACAGGAGGCAATGATACCGTCAGCCCTGCCACAAGCACAGCGGAAGTCAGAATGTCGCCCAGGCGACACTGGAACAGCACACAGCAGGAACACAGGCAGAGTCAGCAACGTAGCCGGGTCAGGTCACGGAGCAGGAATGTCAGCCATGCCGGGTCAAATCACGGAGCAGGATCATCAGACAAGCCGGGTCAAATCACGGAGCAGGAACGTCAGCCAGGCCGGGTCAAATCACGGAGTAGGAACTAAGGAGCGTAGTCAGACGGGCCAAGTCGGTACACAGGAAGCAGGAACACTGGAACACAGCTACACAGCAACACTGGCTCAGGAACACCACGAAAGGGCACCTGACAGGTGCCAAAGGCCGGTATAAAAAAGCCATACTGGGTGGGCCAAACAAGCTCAGCCAATGGGAGCGCACCACAGCAAAGAGTGACAGAGGAAGATCACGGGCACCGTGATACTGTGAGGGTTATTGTGATCTTTATTGTTTAATAAAATTGTGTTTTATCCAAACCTATTGTGTCTGTGTGTCGAACAAACCGTTACACTGGTCCCCGGAATCCATCAAGGCATTTGAGTCATTAAAAGCTGCTTTTGCTGCAGCACCCATTTTGGTACACCTGAAACCTGAGCTTCCATTCATTCTTGAGGTCGATGCATCTGAGACAGGAGTAGGCACCCTCCTATCTCAACGTCCTACTCCTGATAGACAGTTGCACCCGTGTGGGTATTTATTCAAAAAGCTAAGTCCTGCGGAGAGCAACTATGAAACTGGTGACCGTGAGCTGCTGGCGATAATACTCGCTCTCAAAGAATGGAGGCATTTGCTCGAGGGAACTTCCATGCCAGTCCTAATCCTCACGGATCATAAAAACCTCTCCTACCTGTCTGAGGCTAAGGTCTTGTCTCCAAGGCAGGCCAGATGGGTCTTATTTTTGTCTTGTTTTAATTATGTAGTCTCGTACCTGCCGGGTACCAAAAATGTCCGGGCTGATAGCAAGCTAATTCTCAGGCGCTAAAAAGAAGACTCTTCCTAGTCGTATTACTCCTCAGGACTAAGTACTGGCCACCATACGTACCAGCATAACATCTTGCCTCAGGGAGAGAATATGGGCCTCCCAAGTAGAAGCACCTGCTGAGACTCCCTCTCGTGTTGTTTTGTACCTGTTAACTTCTCTACCAAGGTACATTTAACCTACCATAATGCTAAGTTAGCAGGGCATCCCCGAAAAAAACAGCTTCTCTGATCAGTTTTCCATCTCTTCTGGTTGCCAGAACTTAACAGGTATATTGCTGCCTTTGTCACTGCCTGCCCCTGTACACAGACCAAATCACCCCACCACCTTCCAGTGAGTGGGCCTTCTCCAACCCATACCCAATGGGGAGAAGCCATGGTCACACCTTGCCATGGACTTCATAGTCGACCTCACTCTTTCCAAAATTAACACAGTCATCCTCATGGTTGTTGACAGATTTTCTAAGATGTTCCCCTGCATACCATTCAAGAAACTCCCATCCGCCAAAGAGTTGACTACGGTCTTTATCAGAAGTCTATTGGCTACACAGGTTTCCCAAAGTCATAATTTCCGTCTGGGGTAGCCAGTCTGTCTCGAGATTCTGGAGGGCCTTCTGTGCGCAACTAGGTATCCAACTCTCCTTCTTCTCTGCCTACCACCTGCAATCGAATGGGGTTGCAGAAAGGGCTAATCAGGCCTTGGAGCAATTCCTGCGGTGCTAAACCTCAGACCATCAGAATCACTGGTCGGACCTGCTACCTTGGGTGGAGTTTGCTCATAACAGTGCAGTATCAGTTTCTACACGGCTCTCCCCCTTCATGGTGAATTACGGGTACCAACTCTCCATGATTCCAGAGGATTCCGACACTGGAGGATCATCTCCAGCAGATCCGTTCCACATGGGTGCAGGTCCAAGAGTCATTGTGATGCTCACAACAATCCCAGGAGCTCCAGGCTAATCATAAATGCCTACCCGCACCCTCCTACCAGATCGAAGAGAGGGTCTGGTTGTCCTCCAGAAATCTCCACCTCTGAGTGCCTTCTCAGAAACTGGCTCCTCGTTTTGTGGGGCCTTTCTGTATACTCTGACGTGTGAACGCTGTGGCCTATACCCTAGACCTCCCCCCAAATATGCTGATACACATTGTGTTTCATGTCTCGCTGCTGAAACCCCTGGTTTGTAGTCGTTTTTCTAAGGTCATTCCTCAACCCCATTTGGTGCCCGTTGACGGCCATGAGGAGTTTGAGGTCCACTCCATAGTCAGCTCTTGTAGGTTCTGTGGGAGGCTTCAGTATTTGGTCCATTGGAAGTAGTATGGTCCTGAGGAGCTCTCATGGGTTCCAGACATGTACGTGCATGCCCCCGCCCTCCTCCATGCTTTACATGCACGTTTTCCCCTCAAACCTGGTTATGCCCTGTGGGAGGGGGGGTACTTTCAAGGTTTGGCTTAGCTGCTCTACTCTACTGTTGATTACTGCTGCCTAAGCTACTCTAGAGCTCTGCTGTTGATTGCTGCTGCCTTCCCTTCCCTGGGTCCGATTGACTCAGATGATGATTAATGAACTGCCTTGACCTCTCTGTCTCCTTGGCTACTCACCTGACTGTTATCAGCCAACCCCTTCCAGGGTATTTAAATCATCTTGGCTCACTTCCTCCTTGCCCTTGTGTTGTTGCTGCTGGCTGCAAGTACATACTCCTGTGCTCCTGTTTATCAGTATATGACCTGGCTTCCTCTGATATCCCTTCTGGCTCCTGACTCCTGGCTTGTTCGTGACATTGCTGACTTCCATGCTCCTGACTCCGGCTTGGCTGAGTACCCGCCTTGGTTCCTTGTCTTTTGGTTTATGCTCCTGGATCACCATTCTGTTTTGTTTGCTTTTGTTACCTTAATAAAGGTGTTTTGCATTTTATATTTTTGTGTCTGTCTGGTCCTTGGTCCCTAACACTGTGTTGGTGGGTGGTGTCTGGAGACTTAGACTTGTGTTAGGCCCAAGCCCTGAGGAAACATTGATATGTAAGACTTAGACTTGTTTGGCACAAGCCCTGAGGAAACATCGATTTGTAGGAAACTCTGCACTCGCATCAAACACCTGGGACAACTCTAACCAAACAGCATGACGCTTAGGGTCCCAAATGTGAAATCATCCTACCAGAAACCAATTACTGCTGCTGTGAATATATCCCTTGTTCACCCCTTGCTAAAGACACATGTGTTTCGGTTGGCAAACAAATAATAACAGTAATGCAATATATACACACACACACAGTGGGTGATTGAAGAGGCAAGTACTGTATCAGGAATAGCAGTCTCCCAATATCTGCACCACACTGTCCGAGACAAGGCCTCAGCCTACTGGAGTCTCGAGGTACTGTAACACCCAGATCTAGCACTGACTCAGCCTGCAGTCAGTATAGGAGCGCAGTCTACATCGTATGCAATCACGGAAGCTACTGACTCAAGCCTGCAGTAAGTAACTAGGAGTTTGCTAGAGCCCCAGGTCAGTACTAGGAAGGATGTCTGCGGAATGGAACCAACACACGGAGCAAACAGACAGGGCCTTCTAATAAGTACCAGATAGGATAGTCAGATGGGCCAAGGTCATACAAGGAGCAGGTAGTCAGCCAGAGGCACAGGTTTGCACCAGATAGGATATCCACTGAAGCGACAGAATGCTGGATGCGCGGTGGCCAGAGTCCCAGGTCAACACCAGAGTGGGTAGTCAGACAAGCCTAGGTCATACAAGGAGCGGGTAGTCAGCCAGAGCCACAGGTTTGCACCAGATAGGATATCCACTGAAGCGAAGGTATGCTGGATGCGCAGTGGACAGAGCCCCAGGTCAACACCAGAGTGGGTAGTTGGACAAGCCTAGGTTATACACGGAGTGGGTAGTCAGCCAGAGCCACAGGTTTGCACCAGAAAGGATATCTGAGCCAAATTGGAATGCACAAGGAGAATAGTCAGACAGAGCCACAGGTCAACACGAGAATGGATGGACAGACAAACTGGATCATACACAGGAATCAGGAATACACGATAATGAACTGCTCAGAACAACAACGTAAGGGTAACTGAGTCAGGAATCAGTCTGCCCTTTAAACCCTTCCTCAGGAAGTAGGTAGGTGGAGCAGCTCAGAGGGAGGAAGTAGGTAGGAGGAGACTACAGGCCTCAAACACATAAAACAGAGACCTGCAGCATGCTGAAGCCTCGCACCTGCAGATGACGCATCTAGCATTGATGCGTCCAACCGCTCGTGGAAATGACGCTGGAGTGTCATAGTAAGCATCTCCAGAAGAGGCAGAGCTACAAGGTGACAGTATGACAACTTTCAGTTTTAATAGTTATGGTGAACCTTTCCTGTCACCAGCTTCGCATATACTGTGGGATGGAATGTCCTCAGATACTGCTTGATGCCCTGCTTGCGATTATCCTCCACCACACTGCCATGTTTTGTCAGCGCACCACACAGTGTGCAATGGGTGGACAGGAACTGCCACATCCTGACATCTACTGAATGGCTGCTATCAGCTGGTGGGTGAGGGAAAGATGAATGAGGTGGATCACCAGAAGATGTAGCTTCATCTTCCCGCGGCAGGGCCCTAGAGCAAGAAGGTGATGGTGAGCCAGGTGTTTCACTTACCATCGAACTTTCAGGCTCTGGCTGGGTTTATCTGTTCTTCCTCCTCTTTGATTTCCATCTCGCCTTTTGTTGCCTTTGGGGAGAGTCATGGGGTACAGCAACAGCGGTGTCTGATTTCTTTGGTGGGGGGATTGGCTTTAACATGTTTCACATAAATGTCATGTTGTCATGTTCATGTGTGTTATCAGGGTGGTGGTGCCAAGGTTCATTACCTCCTCTCTTTTTCACTGACTTTTCACAAATTGTGCACAGTGCCGTTGATGATGACTGCGCTGTGGCTGCCCCAAGAGAAATATAGTCACAAACCCAGGACTTCAGGGGGAGGGAAAAGGTGGAGAAGAATGGCCTCTTTCTTCTCCTCCACATTCCTCTTCACTGGATGATGTTGCTGCTGTTGCTGCTATTGCCTCAGATTCAGCACTACAACTAGGACCAGGAGTATTTCTGCGGGCAAGAGGAATCTGTCCAAGTTCTGCATCACTTGACCCCATTCCCATTGTGTCCATGGTGATCTTTGGCACACTAGCCTGCTCGTCTTCATCCTGCTGCCCTTGCAACTCAGCAGCAGCAAGAATTACAGCAGCAGCAAACTCCATAAATTTGACAATCCCACTGCTTTTGGAGGTGGTGATTCCCATCCCCATATCTGTCTACCATTACTTCTTGGTTTGGGCTTAAAAAGATCATTAATATCTCTTCTACACTATCTTCAACACCACCACCAGTCTCTCCTTGCTGCTCTATTACCCACATCTCACTGGTTGGATGTGATGACAAATGTGAAAGAGGGTCCCCTACTTTCACACCTGCTATCTATTTTTGAGCTGAAAAAGGCAGACTGGCAGCACTAGCAGCATGCACAGGTGGTATATATTATTGCTAACAGCCACCAGTTCTGCGTTCTTCAGGATCATGTTCCATAGGGACAATGCCATGGGGGAAAGGGGACTCAGAGAGTCAGGGCAATGTTGAGGGCTTGCATGACTGCTAGTCTGGACTCTCTGCATCACTTCCCCTACCACCTCAGCAGGATCTACTGAGGTCTTGCTAGTCCCAACATCTGCTTCACTATCATCAACAGCAACCACTTCAATTTCAGTCTCTGAGTCGCCCTCACTACTAGAATCATCCCATGATTTACTCCTAATACACTGAGTCTGTAATGGCTGGATCTTAGTAGCAGTAGTAGTGATGGGACTGCTTGGGGATGGTAAGTGTGATGTAGGGTCCCCTGCTATCACAACTGGCATCATCTCCTCCTCCCCCCTTCTGAGAATCACAAGACACACTGTCAGAAGGCACAGGTAGCTGACCTGTCCTTCTCACACTACTACCCTTTTCTTCCTCTGCACGTGACATGAATTTCCCCAAGATCCCTAGGGGTGATGCAGGGGGACTGGCCATTACTGGGTTTGGGGAATCAGGGCATGCAGACCCTTCAATGCTGATAGGGGTCACTTACTTCTCCTCCTCCTCAGATTCACTGAACACATAACGGTCCTTCCAGCTCCTACTTTTATTTATATTGCAGGTGTTCATAGTGATAGCACACACTATGACCCTTTGCTACCTCAGTTATTAAAAATTTTGATTAGCTCAATAGCCTATCACCCTCTCTCTCTCTCTATCTCTCTAGCTGCTTGTATTGTGTTTCACTTCCTGGAAACATCATGTTTTTAAAGCAAAAATGTGAAAAACATGTAAGTAAAGCGGTGAAAAGTTTGTAGCCATTGAAAAAGCGAAATTTTTTTGGCAATGGGCGAAAACAGCTGCATACCTCCCAAGTGTCCCTCTTTAGGAGGGACAGTCCCTCTTTTAGACTCAAATCCCTCTGTCCCTCTTTTCCACCCTGATGTCCCTCTTTTTAGGAGACCAGATTGGGTGGTGTGTATATAAGTGTATCATATTGCTCTACAGCAATAAAACTCAAATTATTGTTTGTTTAAATGTCAGTATTTGTGTTTATAAATTAGCCTGTGTAAATAAGATACTTTGGTCTTGTTATAAGTAATTTATTAGGTTACACAAGGAGGTGTCAGTAGGTCATGAAATGGACTAAGAATTCAACAGTAATGCCCCGCCCACCAGCCAGGCCCCCATCAACACCCCCTACATTACAAGTGTCCCTCTTTGGCAATTTGAAATGTTGGGAGGTATGCAGCTGAGATTTTAATAACTTTATTTAAAGTGGATTTTCCAGATCAAAATTGGAGAACCATGTGGTTTTCGGGGATATTTTTGTGGTAACACGTCGGGACCTTTCGCCCACCCCTACTAATGAGAACGCATGTTTGGATTTTTTTTACTTTTACTTTCTTATCTAAAACATATAACATAAAAGTAAACTACTAAGTTGACATTTAAAACAGAACTATCAGCCCAAATAAAGTCCCCCCACAATAATTAGTCATATAGCTATAAGCTTAGAAGTAGTACTATTATCCATTGTAAGTACCTCGTTATTAAGAAATCCTGCTTCTTCTGAGATTGATGGCCATGCTCCTCACTTTTGGAGATTTATAACATTTTATGTCAGCGCAATGTACACGCAAGAATTTGATTATTCGTTCTATTATTATTTTTGTTATTATTCAATACATTCTATATTACAAAAACAAACAAAGAAAAAACAACAGCATAACATACTAATTACACGGAAGAATGCTCACTGGAATTCAAAATGAAATCTTCCAGGTACTGGACTGCTTGTACTCCCTCCGTTCTTACATTACTACATCTGCATCCAATTTTGCTTCATAGGGTGGAGTTTGTTGCATTTGTATGTAACAAATCAAAGTTGGATGTTATTTGAGCCAAGGGGATTGTTTTTGGAATTCATGACCTGGTGAACCTAGAATAAACTGTCAGTTTTAACTTTTTGAGTACCTGAGGGGAACGCAACGCTTTGCAGAGCAATGCGTTGCGTGCCCCTCTGGCACTGGGAAATGTACCAAAATGTATATTATTATTATTGTTATTATTATCATCATTGGCATCATCACATTTAAAGTGATTGTAATGTTTAGAAAATAGAGCAGCTCAGATCTTTTCCTATACTGAATAGTCCTGATGTCTGACTCTCTTAAAGATCATAACGTAATATTTATTTAGAAACCGTACAATGAATATTACCCCTCCCACCCCTTTTCCCGTTATGAAGCCTCCTCCCCCTCAGAACTGACAGCGGATCATGATGAGGGACAATATACTGTTAGTATAAGGAAAAACCTGTCCTCCTTCGTCAGGGGGGCCGATTTTTCCTTATACTGACACAGGGAAGATTGTCCCTCATTGTGAGCGAACTTCAGAGGAGTTGGCTTCAGAACGGGAAAAGGGGTGGAAGTGGTAATATTCATTGTACGATTGCTGCATAACTATCATGTTATGACCTTTGAGAGAGTCAGACATCAGGACTATTCATTACAGGAAACAATCTGAGCTGCGCTATTTTCTAACCTTTATGGTTTGGGAGATATTCTGCACTAAAGCTCCCCCTTCCTCCCCTTTCCCTGACGTCAACGCTCTAGCTGACTGCAGGGCATTCCGATCCCAGGATCGTCGGAGGCTTTTCAGCAGAGCTTTGATTGAGTTATTGAGAAAGAAATCCTTCACTGGACCAGTCTACAAACTGTGCTTGGTTTGCAAGCACACTTTGTAAACTGTTCCAGTGAAGGATTTCTTTTTCAATAACGCGATCTTGGCTTTGCTGAAGCGCCTCCACTTGTCCCGGGAGCTGATTCCCCTGCAGTCAGCTTCAGCGCTGACGTCAGGGAAAGGAGAGTGCAGAATATCTCTCAGACCATAAATGTTTGAGGGATGGGACTGGGGGCATTTAGTTTAATTTTTTTAATGCTTACAAGATTCACGTTTTTTTAAAACTTGGCAACACTATCTCTAGCTAGAAACACCCCAACGCATTTTGATGTCTCTCGCTTCCAGTGGGTTAAAGGGGATATAAAAGCTAGGAAATGTGACTAGTAAATGACATTTTGCTATGCTTTATTGCCTCCCAAAAAGCAATATTGACCTTAAAAAAATAGGGTTCATACCCTTTTAAATATCATGTACTCTTAGCCAACATTTAAAAAAAATAATTCTTATGTGCATAAACCCCAAAATGTATGCTAAATGTGCTTTTCCTATTCAGCTGGAGGCAGCTGTGTTTATACCAGTGATAAGGACAATGTAAGGCTTAATTTAAGTAAACAAATAACAGATGAGTTTCGTGATCTGAACTAGGTGGGTTCTAATCTCAAAACAATCATCGCTATTTATGGTTTTATCATATTTTAACAACCCTGATAGAAAGTGGCCAAAAGTGCCCATTTTTACCTATTATTTTTAAATATTTTAGGACTTTATCACAAAAAGAGAAATTGCATACCGGAGGGATAAGCAATGCATTGGACATCCTTCTGGCTCAAAAAATGTTTAACCCCTAAAGGACTGGCCGCGTACGCACGCGGCTGTCACCTAAGGACCACGGAGCATTTTTTTTCTTGTTGCATTCGATTCTGGTCTCCCCGAGCGGTGCGCAGCCACGCAGGGAGCCTGGAATTCCATGATGGTCCTGGACCGTCATGGGTCCTTAACGCAAAACAACCCATGACGGTCCTGGACCATCATAGGTCATTATGGGGTTAAAGATATGGGGGAAAATGTTTTTCAACATGTTATAAGTAAATGTAAAGTTAAAAAGAGATAAACTTAATCCTTTAAGGACCAATTGCTTGGCAATGCATTGCATACCGCACTGGTCCTTAAAGGATTAAAGAGAAAGAAAAACGTTAATCCACACTAATCAATATTAATGCATCCTTTCAACTGTTACAGCATAATATGAATATATAATTGCAACTTTCTGTCCCTTTAAAAAAGCACTATCTTTTTTAGCACTTTTGCAACCTCTGTTTAACCTTTTCTTAGTCTCAACTCTCAGAATAACCCTCATCTCCTTTTCTGTAACACAAGCATCTTTGTATTTAAAATACTGAAATAGCCAAAGAGCTTTCATGAAAAACATAAATTAAATTATAGCCCATGGGACTTATATTAAATATCAGATGTGATAAGAAAAAGGTAGCAGTGCAGGGCAAGTCGTGTGCCACATGATAAGAAAGCCATAAGTGTGAGGACTACATTATTTTTTTACTTGTAACAATGGAGAATTATAGCTTGTCATCTTTTCAGAAATATGGATTTATATATTAATTGATATGGTATGCTACTGGCAAGCAGTAGATTAAGTGTTTCTGGCCTTCTACTTCATGTTTTCTAGTTATTTAGGTATAAAAAGAGTTTTTTAAAAAAATCTCAGGCAGGCTGCGCCTTGGAGTCAGGTGGGCCACATGTTGGATGTCCCTGTTGTATTGCTTTATACAGAGAAATAAGATATAAAGTGATGGTCATTATACTGTAGGCAAATGGTGGGACCATGTTAGACATGGAAAAAGCAGGAAACTGGTGAGTAAAAGTGATACCGTTGTTGGCTATGTGCACATTAGGGGAAAACTAAAAATTCCCAAAATGTCCTTTGATTTAAAGGGATAGTAATGTTTCATAATAAAAGTAGCTCTAAATAATCATCATAGTATTTGGACTTTGGAGAGTGTTATTTCAATTCTGTCAGAGCTGTAGTTCAAGAGTAATTCAATGACAAAGTATCCCCCTCCCGCCCCTTTTACTGATGTAACACTGCTCAGCCAGAGAAGAAGGGAGGTGCCCAGGTAGACTGCAGAGAGGGACAATCTTCAATTAAGATAAGGGAAAAACCTGAAAAACTTGTCAAGGGGGGGCAGGGCTTTCATTGTTCTCATAGGAAGAAGATTGTCCCCTGATGTTATCTGTCTGGTCTATGGACTGGATTCCACATCTGAGAAGAGATGGCTTGCACTAGGTAAAAGGGGCGGGAGGGGAAACTTTGCTTGTGAATCTCTCTCAAACCATAAATGTTTGAGAGATAAGACATATCATTCTTCATGTTTTTTTAATGCCTACAAAATAAAATAAAGATAAAACTAAGTATTGCTAACCCTTTAAATGGGGATTTTAACTGCAATGCATTTCAATTATTTTTTTTTTTTGTTCTTCCCTATAGTTCAGATGGTTTGCCCCAGAACTCCTCCACTTTTCTTTTGAACATACGGCCCATAGAGTTAAAGCTTCCAAGACCACTGAGCTGTTTCCTTTTTAGGCATGTTATGGAATGAAATCTGAATACCTTGACATAAACAACAGAAAGGCCTATACATGCTAGGGGTATATCAGCATCTGCGCACAGTAACAGTGCCCCAAGGGGTGGGTGGAACTGACAATAAGAATGTCATATTTGGATCACTTTAGCATAATTATTCATTCCTTTTGCAGTGTTAACAATAAATTAGATTTCACCTCAGCCTGACATAGAATAAGGCAATCCTGCTAGTTTTCAGTTGGGAAACACAAGATAGGGGATGTACCAATATGATTCCAGCTAAGTCAGACACTGGAATGAATTTTCTTATGCTATGTCTGCCCAACATCAATTTTTTAAAGGGTATCTATCACAACTATACATGTTTGTCTAAACGTTAGTTTTTATAGCAATTAGATTGAAAACTGTTTTCATTTAAAAAATGAAAGCCTCTGTCATCGGAGGAGGCTGGATCGAGGGAGGGGAGCAGAGTACATAGTTACATAGTTACATATAGTTACATAGTAATTTAGGTTGAAAAAAGACTTGCGTCCATCCAGTTCAACCCTTTTCCTATTCCTGTTTACCATCGCTGACCCAAAAGAAGGCATCTGACTCCAAATGGCAATCAGACTTCTCCCCGGATCAACAAGCCCTAACTAAATATTAATCCCAATACTAACGTGCATAGCCCTCTATATTATGCTCTTTTAAATAAGTATCCAGGCCCCTTTTAAAGGCATCTAATGTATTTGATAGCACCACCTCCTCCGGAAGTGCATTCCATACCTTTATTGTCCTTACTGTAAAGAAACCCTTCCGCTGCTGTAGACTAAATCTCCTTTCCTCAAGTCTAAGCGGGTGGCCCCTTGTCCTGTGTACTGTTCTGTTAATGAACAGGTCTTTTGAAAGCCCTTTATATGGGCCTTGAACATATTTATATAGTGTTATCATATCCCCTCTAGGGTGACCACGGGTCCCGGAACGTCCGGGACTGTCCCTTATTTCAGGGCTATGTCCCGCGTCCCGGGTCCCCTTCAACCGGGACAATGAGGTGTCCCGGAATGAAGCCAAGCCGCCCTGGATGTCAGCCTGCAAGTGGTGTGTCACATCATGGACGCCGCTCGCGGCGTCCATGATATGACACACCGCTTGCAGGCTGACATCCAGGGCGGCAATGCAGCTTACCTGGAAGAAAGTGCTCTAGTAATACAGAGCGCTGGGAGATGACATCATCTCCCAGCGCTCTGCATTACTGAGCACAGCGCGGGAGCTTCAGCTCTGTGCCGGAGGAGGCACAGAGCACTGTCCACGCCGCTAGACCACCAGGGACTTAAGGTAAGTAGGGTGACCACGTCCCGGAATGGCAGAAGGGAAATGTGGTCACCCTAATCCCCTCTAAGACGCCGTTTCTCTAGTGTGTACAAGTTTAACTTTTCTAGCCTCTCTTCATAACTAAAACATTCCATTCCCCTTACTAGTTTTGTAGCCCTCCTCTGCACTCTCTCTAGTTCCATAATGTCCTTCTTCAGAAAGGGCGCCCAGAATTGAACAGCATATTCTAGGTGGGGTCTTACCATGGACCTGTAAAGAGGCATAATTATTAGTGATGAGCGAGCACCCCAATGCTCGGATGTTCGGGTGCTCTGACCGAGCACCCCCTGAGGCTCGAGTGCTCGGCCGAGCATCCGAGCCCCATTGAAGTCAATGGGAGGACTCGAGCATTACACCAGGCACCCCCTGCTCTGATGAGGGGAGGGTGCCTGGTCCATAGGAAAAGGGCAGAAAAAGATGGAAACACTACAGAAATGGTTCAGGGACAGCATAGGGAGGATGTCTGGATGCACCTTGGACTCCAACATCGCTGCTGGGAACGATCTTTCGCCCGTAGTACGCCATTTTTACAGACTGACCATAAAACACACAAAAAGGAAAATAAAAACGACTTTAGGCGAAAAATTGTTACCAAACAATATTTGCTGTATATTTACTTGTATATCATCTGCAAATTATCCCAAAAATTTCCTTGATTTTCAGAACTGAGGCCATGATTAAGAGGGAAACGTGCGCAGAGGCAAATTCTCCCAAAAATTTCCTTGATTTTCAGAACTGAGGCCATGATTAAGAGGGAAACGTGCGCAGAGGCAAATTCTCCCAAAAATTTCCTTGATTTTCAGAACTGAGGCCATGATTAAGAGGGAAACGTGCGCAGAGGCAAATTCTCCCAAAAATTTCCTTGATTTTCAGAACTGAGGCCATGATTAAGATGGAAACGTGCGCTGAGCTGACCATCTAAAACATTATGGGTGAGGGTCTGCTGCAGAGCTGACCATCCTAAACATTATATGCGAAGGCCCGCTAGTGAGCTGACGCTATAAAACATTATATGAGAGGGCCCGCTAGAGAGCTGACCCAATAAAACATTATATGAGAAGGCCCGCTGGTGAGCTGACCTATATAAAAATTGTCAAACAGGGCCCGCTGGTGAGCTGGCCCTATATAAAAATTATATCCCAGGGCACGCTGGTGAGCTGGCCCTATATAAAAATTATATCCCAGGGCACGCTGGTGAGCTGGCCCTATATAAAAATTATATCCTAGGGCACGCTGGTGAGCTGGCCCTATATAAAAATTATATCCCAGGGCACGCTGGTGAGCTGGCCCTATATAAAAATTATATCCCAGGGCATATGGAAGAGGAGGAGGAGGATGAGAAGATTAAGAGTCAACCATATACCCGTTTTTTGGGTGGAAGGGGTGAATGGGAATACAGAGTATTCACATCATTGTAAATAACATATATAAAGTGAGTTTATGTTCCCCCGGGGCTTTCCTCCAGTGGAGTGGAGAAGTCAGGGGAAATCCAGGCCTTGTTCATTTTTATAAGTGTCAACCTATCAGCATTGTCGGTGGAAAGGCGGATACGCTTATCTGTTATGATGCCACCAGCAGCACTAAATACCCGCTCAGACAGAACGCTGGCGGCAGGGCAGGCCAGCACCTCCAAGGCGTAGAGTGCCAGTTCATACCACGTGTCCAGCTTGGACACCCAGTAGTTGTAAGGCACAGAGGGATCATTGAGGACGCTGACACGGTCTGCTACGTACTCCTTCACCATCTTCCAAAACTTTTCCCTCCTTGTGACACTAGGCTGCGCATCAGGGTGAGGGTGCTGGCGGGGTGTCATGAAGGTGTCCCACGCCTTGGAGAGTGTTGCCCTGCCTTTCTCGGAACTGCTGTGTGCTCCCCTTTTCTCCCCTTCTCTGTTGGCCAAGGTAGCACGTACTCTGCCGCCAGCGTTGTCAGATGGAAAATTTTGGAGCAATTTTTCAACAAGAACCTTCTGGTATTGCACCATTTTGCTTGTCATCTCCACCGGAGGAATGAGAGATGAGAAATTCTCTTTGTAGCGGGGGTCCAGAAGGGTGAACACCCAGTAATCCGTGTTGTCTAAAATGCGTACAACGCGTGGGTCACGGGAAAGGCAGCCTAACATGAAGTCAGCCATGTGTGCCAGAGTACCAACAGTCAAGATTTCGCTGTCCTCACCAGGAGGCTGACTCTCAATATCCTCATCCTCTTCCTCCTCTTCTGCCCACCCACGCTGAAGAGATGGAACTAAAGTTCCATGGCTACCCTCTGTAGCGGAGGCAACCGTGTCTTCCTCCTCCTCCTCCTCCTCCTCCTCCGCCTCCTCCAATTGTCGCTGAGAAGACGAAGTGAGGGTGCTCTGGCTATCACCTTGTGTAAGCTCTTCCTCCCCCATTTCCACCTCTTCCACATGCAAAGCGTCGGTTTTAATTGTGAGCAGCGAGCGTTTCAGTAGACACAGAAGTGGGATGGTTACACTGATAATAGCGTTATCGCCGCTCACCATCTGTGTCGATTCCTCAAAATTGCGTAAAACCTCGCAGAGGTCTGACATCCATTCCCACTCCTCACTTCTGATTACAGGAAGTTGAACGGAGAGGCGACGACCGTGTAACAGCTGGTACTCCACTACTGCCCTCTGCTGCTCACAAAGCCGGGCCAACATGTGGAAGGTGGAGTTCCAGCGCGTGCTCACGTCACACAGCAGCCGGTGAGCTGGCAATTGTAAGCGCTGCTGCAGCTTCAACAGGCCGGCCGAAGCTGTTGATGACTTACGGAAATGTGCACACACGCGGCGCACCTTGGTCAAGAGATCATGCACATTGGGGTAGGTTTTTAGAAATCGCTGCACCACTAAATTAAATACATGCGCTAGGCATGGTACGTGTGTGAGCTTGCCGAGCTCCAAAGCCGCCACCAAGTTACGCCCATTATCACACACAACCATGCCTGCTTGCAGGTTGAGTGGCGAGAGCCACTGCTCGGTCTGGTGACTAATCCCCTGCAACAGCTCTGAGGCCGTGTGCTGTTTGTCCCCAAGGCAGATCAGCTTCAGCACGGCCTGTTGACGCTTCCCCACTGCAGTGCTACACTGCTTCCAGCTACTGGCTGATGGGGGAGTGGCGGTGTGTGTAGAGAATTCGGAGGTGGAAACGGAGGAGGAGGAGCCAATAACGTAGGTGCTGGTGGAAACCCTGATGGAGGTAGGGCCCGCAATCCTCGGCGTGGGTAGCACCCGTGCCATCCCAGGGTCCGAGTCGCTCCCAGCCTCCACGACATTCACCCAGTGTGCCGTCAGGGAAATGTAGCGTCCCTGGCCACAAGCACTTGTCCATGTGTCAGTCGTTAAGTGGACCTTCCCAGTAACTGCGTTGGTCAGGGCACGGGTGATGTTACGGGACACATGGTGGTGTAATGCGGGGATGGCACACCGGGAAAAGTAGTGGCGGCTGGGGACCGCGTACCGAGGGACAGCTGCTGCCATCAGGCTGCGGAAGGACTCAGTGTCCACAAGCCTAAATGGCAGCATTTCGATGGCCAGTAATTTTGAAAGGTGTGAGGTTAGTGCTATGGCCTGTGGGTGGGTGGCTGGGTACTTTCTCTTGCGCTCAAATGCCTGGGGTAACGACATTTGGACGCTGTGCTGGGACAGGGAAGTGGATGTGGTCGCTGATGGTGCTTCAGATGCTACAGGTGCAGGGCGGGAGGTATGCGGGCCTGCGCCTTCGACAGGCGATTGGCCGGCACCGAAAACAGGGGAAGAGGAGGCAGTGGTGTGGCCTGCAGACACAGGTGGGCGATCCAGGCGTTCCTCCCACTTACTACGGTGCTTGGATGCCATGTGTCGGATCATGCTGGTGGTGGTGAGGTTTCTAGTGTTCATGCCTCGGCTCATTCTGGTGTGGCACAGGTTGCAAACTACAATTCTTTTGTCGTCCGCACTTTCCTTAAAAAAACGCCATACCGCGGAACACCTACCCTTTGGCAAGGTAGATTTACGCAAGGGGGTGCTCCGTGGAACATTTGCGGGCCGGTTTGGTGCGGTCCGCCTTCTTTCTGTAGCCACACCACTGCCTCTTCCAGCCTGTTGCGGTGCTGCAGATGGCTCACCCTCAGGACTGCTGTCATCGCTCGGCTCTACACCTTCCCAGGTGGGGTCAGTCACCTCATCGTCCACCAAGTCCTCCTCCACTTCCTCACTCTGATCATCCTCCTCAAGTCTTGATCCCACCACATACTCAGTCATTGACAACTGTATAACATTCTCCTCAACAAGGTCTTGAGACGGAAATAGTGGTTGATTTAATGGCAACTGTGTCTCATCATCATCATCATCATCATCCACTACTTCCTTTGACCTTAAATGCCGTTCACATCTGTCATCTTCTTGTGATTGGGTAGCCTCTAGAGGTTGTGAATCAGGGCACAAGATGTCATGTTCCTCTGCAAGCGTGCTTGGAGAGAGGGTCAAATGAAGGATTGGTGATGAGACGAGCTCATCACTATATCCCAGTGTGGGATCACTTCTTTGACCAGACCGTGTATGGTGGGAGGAAGGATGATCAGAGTGAGGATTATGTTGACCAGACTCTTGGCTACTGAGAGTGGACTTGGTGGAAGACAGGGTGGTGCTTAACCGACTGGAAGCAGTATCAGCTGTCATCCAACCGACCACCTGTTCGCACTGGTCGGACCTCGAGAGTGATGTCCTGCGACGCCCTGTGAAATCAGACATGAAGCTAGGTATGGTGGATGTCTTTCTTTCTTGTGCTCTGGCACCAGGCACAGTTTCTCCGCGTGCTGACCCGCGCCCTGAACTTTCAGGATCACGTCCACTTCCCCGTCCCTTTTTACCCGCCTTCTTCATCTTACACAGAATATGTGACTTTAATATTTGAGTTTGAAAACTTAACAGTATTTCTTATTATTCTGCAACTCTGCAGAGTACACAGAAAAGGCTGCTAAACTGCGGTGAAACACACTGAATGGAATATGTGACTTTGATATTTTAGTTTGAAGACTTAACAGTATTTCTTCCTATTCTGCAACTCTGCACAGTACACAGAATAGGCTGTTAAACGGCGTTGAAACACACTGAATGGAATATGTGACTTTAATATTTGAGTTTGAAAACTTAACAGTATTTCTTATAATTCTGCAACTGTACAGAGTACACAGAATAGGCTGTTAAACGGCGGTGAAAGACACTGAATGGAATATGTGACTTTAATATTTGAGTTTGAAAACTTAACAGTATTTCTTATAATTCTGCAACTCTGCAGAGTACACAGAATAGGCTGTTAAACGGCGGTGAAAGACACTGAATGGAATATGTGACTTTAATATTTGAGTTTGAAAACTTAACAGTATTTCTTTATTTCTTATAATTCTGCAACTCTGCAGAGTACACAGAATAGGCTGTTAAACGGCGGTGAAAGACACTGAATGGAATATGTGACTTTAATATTTGAGTTTGAAAACTTAACAGTATTTCTTATAATTCTGCAACTGTACAGAGTACACAGAATAGGCTGTTAAACGGCGGTGAAAGACACTGAATGGAATATGTGACTTTAATATTTGAGTTTGAAAACTTAACAGTATTTCTTATAATTCTGCAACTCTGCAGAGTACACAGAATAGGCTGTTAAACGGCGGTGAAAGACACTGAATGGAATATGTGACTTTAATATTTGAGTTTGAAAACTTAACAGTATTTCTTTATTTCTTATAATTCTGCAACTCTGCAGAGTACACAGAATAGGCTGTTAAACGGCGGTGAAAGACACTGAATGGAATATGTGACTTTAATATTTGAGTTTGAAAACTTAACAGTATTTCTTATAATTCTGCAACTCTGCAGAGTACACAGAATAGGCTGTTAAACGGCGGTGAAAGACACTGAATGGAATATGTGACTTTAATATTTGAGTTTGAAAACTTAACAGTATTTCTTTATTTCTTATAATTCTGCAACTCTGCAGAGTACACAGAATAGGCTGTTAAACGGCGGTGAAAGACACTGAATGGAATATGTGACTTTAATATTTCAGTTTGAAAACTTAACAGTATTTCTTATAATTCTGCAACTGTACAGAGTACACAGAATAGGCTGTTAAACGGCGTTGAAACACACTGAATGGAATATGTGACTTTAATATTTGAGTTTGAAAACTTAACAGTATTTCTTATAATTCTGCAACTGTACAGAGTACACAGAATAGGCTGTTAAACGGCGTTGAAACACACTGAATGGAATATGTGACTTTAATATTTGAGTTTGAAAACTTAACAGTATTTCTTATAATTCTGCAACTGTACAGAGTACACAGAATAGGCTGTTAAACGGCGTTGAAACACACTGAATGGAATATGTGACTTTGATATTTTAGTTTGAAGACTTAACAGTATTTCTTCCTATTCTGCAACTCTGCACAGTACACAGAATGTGCTGCTACACTGCGGCGAAGCACACTGAATGGAATATGTGACTTTGATATTTTAGTTTGAAGACTTAACAGTATTTCTTCCTATTCTGCAACTCTGCACAGTACACAGAATGTGCTGCTAAACTGCGGCGAAGCACACTGAATGGAATATGTGACTTTGAAATTTTAGTTTGAAGACTTAACAGTATTTCTTCCTATTCTGCAACTCTGCACAGTACACAGAATGTGCTGCTAAACTGCGGCGAAGCACACTGAATGGAATATGTGACTTTGAAATTTTAGTTTGAAGACTTAACAGTATTTCTTCCTATTCTGCAACTCTGCACAGTACACAGAATGTGCTGCTAAACTGCGGCGAAGCACACTGAATGGAATATGTGACTTTGATATTTTAGTTTGAAGACTTAACAGTATTTCTTCCTATTCTGCAACTCTGCACAGTACACAGAATGTGCTGCTACACTGCGGCGAAGCACACTGAATGGAATATGTGACTTTGATATTTTAGTTTGAAGACTTAACAGTATTTCTTCCTATTCTGCAACTCTGCACAGTACACAGAATGTGCTGCTAAACTGCGGCGAAGCACACTGAATGGAATATGTGACTTTGATATTTTAGTTTGAAGACTTAACAGTATTTCTTCCTATTCTGCAACTCTGCACAGTACACAGAATGTGCTGCTACACTGCGGCGAAGCACACTGAATGGAATATGTGACTTTGATATTTTAGTTTGAAGACTTAACAGTATTTCTTCCTATTCTGCAACTCTGCACAGTACACAGAATGTGCTGCTACACTGCGGCGAAGCACACTGAATGGAATATGTGACTTTGATATTTTAGTTTGAAGACTTAACAGTATTTCTTCCTATTCTGCAACTCTGCACAGTACACAGAATGTGCTGCTAAACTGCGGCGAAGCACACTGAATGGAATATGTGACTTTGATATTTTAGTTTGAAGACTTAACAGTATTTCTTCCTATTCTGCAACTCTGCACAGTACACAGAATGTGCTGCTACACTGCGGCGAAGCACACTGAATGGAATATGTGACTTTGATATTTTAGTTTGAAGACTTAACAGTATTTCTTCCTATTCTGCAACTCTGCACAGTACACAGAATGTGCTGCTAAACTGCGGCGAAGCACACTGAATGGAATATGTGACTTTGATATTTTAGTTTGAAGACTTAACAGTATTTCTTCCTATTCTGCAACTCTGCACAGTACTCAGAATGTGCTGCTAAACTGCGGCGACGCACACTGAATGGAATACGTGACTTTGATATTTTAGTTTGAAGACTTAACAGAATGTGCTCTAATCTGCAACTTTGCACACTAAACAGAATGTGCTCTAATCTGCAACTTTGCACACTAAACAGAATGTGCTCTAATCTGCAACTTTGCACACTAAACAGAATGTGCTCTAATCTGCAACTGTGCACACTAAACAGAATGTGCTCTAATCTGCAACTTTGCACACTAAACAGAATATATATATATTTTTTTTTTTTTTTTTTTTTTTTCCCCCCACACCAAATAACCTGCTGCCCCCACACACAGTAGTCCTAAAAAGGACTTTTGGTTCTTTTTTTTTTTCACAATTTTTGTTTTTTTCCTCCCTACACTGCCTTTCCCTTCCTATCCTCAGCTCTCCCTGGCTCAGACTGAGCCGAACTCGATGGTCAGGTGCTATACAGCACCTGACCACGGGTTCTGGCCAGCCAATCAGTGTAATGCCAGCAGCCAACATGGCTGCTGGCATTACACCGATGTCAGAGCCTCCCTGCACGTTTATTGGCTGCGCAGCAGGCGCAAAACGTGCGGGGAGGAGACCCGAACATGGCGGGCGAGCACATGCGGTACTCGTACGAGTACCGACATGTGCCGAGCAGAGCGATGCTCGAGCCGATCCGAGCATCGGCCGAGCATGCTCGCTCAACACTAATAATTATATCTTCCTCCCTTGAGTCAATACCCCTTTTAATACATGCCAATATCTTATTGGCCTTTGCAGCTGCCAGCTGGCACTGCATGCTACTGCAAATGGCAGTTCTGTGGTAGCAAAGACTTCAGAAGAGAAGGATTTGGGGGTGGTCATCTCTGACAGCCTCAAGATGAGTAACCAATGCAACCAGGCGGTGGGGAAAGCAAATCGTATGCTTGGCTGCATAGCTAGAGGTATAACAAGCAGGAAGAGGGAGATTGTGATCCCTCTGTATAGAGCTCTAGTGAGACCACATCTGGAATACTGTGTACAGTTCTGGAGGCCTCATCTGCAAAAGGATATAACTAAAATTGAGCGGGTTCAAAGAAGAGCTACAAAAATGGTGGAAGGTCTAAAGCATAGAACTTATCAAGAACGACTCAGAGATCTAAATATGTATAGTCTGGAGGAAAGAAGAGAAAGGGGGGACATGATTGAAACCTTTAAATATGTTAAAGGACTGAACAAGGTTCAGGAGGGAAGTGTGATTAATAAGAATCTGAATACAAGAACAAGGGGGCACAATCTGAGGCTAGTTGGAGGAAAAATCAAGAAAAACATTAGAAAATATTATTTCACTGAAAGAGTAGTAGAAACTTGGAACAAACTTCCAGCAGAGGTGGTTGATAAATCCACAGTAACACAGTTTAAACATGCCTGGGATAAACATGTATCTATCCTAAGATAACAATAAAGGAATACTAAAGGGCAGACTAGATGGACCAGGTGGTCTTTTTCTGCCGTCAATCTTCTATGTTTCTATGTCTATTGTCTACCATTACTCCTAAATCCTTTTCATTAGTAGATTTCCCCAGAGAAACACCATTTAAACTATATGTTGCATTTTTATTATTATACCCAAAATGCATAACTTTACACTTGTCTATATTGAATCTCATTTGCCATTTGCCTGCCCAGTTACTCAATTTGTCCAAGTCCTCTTGTAATGAAGACACATCCAGTTCAGACTTTATTACCTTACTTAATTTTGTGTCATCGGCAAACACTGATACACTGAGTAAGAGTAACAGACGGCGGTACAGAGCTGGTAACCGCAATCTGTCCGGAAGGAGGCCGCAGGGTAATCTTCCCATGTTTAATTTGGGCAAAATAACAATTTAAAAAAAAATGAAAAGAGTTTTCAATCCAATCGCTATATAAACTAACGTTTTAGACAAAATAGGATTGATAGATCCCCTTTAAGCTAGTAACACTGCTTGTGCCAAGGGGATGGCAATGTGAGAGTGTAGTGGTGTTGAATGGTGTTCCTTTCATCTATTTTTTATTTAACTTTACTCCATTTCCTGCAAAATGCTAAATGTGAGTGGATCGGGATTTGCTGCCATAAAGTCTTATTGACAGTATAGTCATATGCTTTAGTGCATACATTATGATCCAGCAGGGGCAGCTCTAGGTTTTTGGGGACCCAAAGCAAAAAATTAAAATGGGGTCCTCCTATACTTCCGCATCGGAATTTCTAGTAAGACACTGCCATCTGAATTTGTTTACATATGGTGGCAGCACTATATAAGTACTGTGGGGCCCTCTGACTAAGTAAATGTTCTTAAATGGAAATTAATGTTTCATAATAAAAGCAGCTCCAATTAATCTTCATAGTATTTGGGCCATGGAAAGTGTTATTTCAATACTCTCAGAGTTGTAGTTCTAGAGTAATTGAATTATAAAGTATCCCCCTCTTGCCCCTTTTAGTGATGTAATACTGCTCACCTCAGAACAGAAAGGTGGTGTCCAGATGGATTGCAGAGAGGGACAATGTTCAAGTAACATAAGGGAAAAACCTGTCAAACCTGTCAAGAGGGGAAGGGTTTTCATTGTTCTTACAGTAAGAAGATTGTCCTTTGCTGTGAGCTGTCTGGTCTTAATACCAGATTCCACATCTGAGGGGAGGAGGCTTACACTAGGTAAAAAGGGCGGGAGGGGGAAACGTTATCATTCAAATACTCTTGAACTACAACTCTGACAGTATTGAAATTATTATATAAGGGGGGAGGAAGTGGATGGCTCAAATACTCTATGGCTCAAATACTATGATGATTAATTGGAGCTGCTGTTTTTGTGAAACATTACTATCCCTTTAAGCAGCTGTTTATTATGTTTATACTAGTTGAACAGCCCGTTACACGGGCCACAGTGCCTCTGGCAGCCGGTCGCGGGGCAGTCACGCGCAGTGGAGACTGCCCGCACCTCGGCTGATACAGAGCTGGATGCTCCTTTGGAGCGTCCAGCTCTGTATCAGCCGCGGCGCGGGCAGTCTCTACTGCGCATGACTGCCGCACGCGCAGCAGTGTCTACTGCGCATGTCGGGCGTTACACACAACTTAGCGAATTATTATATAGGAATAGAGCACCCCCACTGTGCTAGCTTACATCTCTCATCATCAGCAGCCATTATTCATGTTATAAATGCATATTGCACCTTTAAGAATGAGGGTTTAACTAAATGGGGTGCAGAGGGTGCATTTGCAGTGGGGCCCAGAATACAAGAAGGTCCCATCTATCCCAGGGTCCAATAGGTGTTAGTTATTTGTGGAAAAAAAATGTGGGTGCCCAAATATAAATTTTTGCACCAGTGCCTTCCATTGACTAATTATGATCATACATGGAAAGCTCCGGGTCTGACAGAGGCCATGGTGATTTTCTTCTCCTTCCCATCCTGTTCGTCCCACTTCCCTACTGCTTCTCCTACTTCCCATCCACTTCCTCCCCCCTTATAAGATACCTCCCAACATTTCAAATGGCCAAAGAGGGACACTATTGTTTTAGGTGGTGGTGTTGGGGGTGTGGCTGGAGGGCGGGGCATTACCAGTAATTTTTAGGTCATTTTATGACCTTCTGATACCTCGTGGTATAACTGAATAAATAATTTAGAGCAAGAATAAAGTATTTTATTTACACAGACTAATTGATAAACACATATACTGAAGTTTAAACAAACATTAATGTGAGTTTTATTGCTGTGAAGCAATGTGATACACTTATATATACCACGCACAGTCTGGACCCCTAAAAAGAGGAACATCAGGGTGGTAAAGAGGGACAGAGGGATTTGGGTCTCAAAGAGGGACTGTCCCGCCTAAAGAGGGACACTTGGGAGGTATGTTATAACACATAGCCGCATAAGCTCCACACACCAATTTAAGCCCCATACCCTTTATGCTGAGAAGCGTGTTATAGACATCACCTGGTCGGCAGTATATGAGCCCTCTCCGGGGTCTCAAAGGAAAGAAGTTCCCAAGTATGGTTATTATCAGCACACACCATATTAACAGCTATGCTGCTGCTCAGAGAATTATTCTAATCTGTCACTCTCTTTACTGGTAGAACGATACATTTTATCATATTTATGCTTTGTGATAAAATGTATCATTCTTCAATTGCAGAGAAAGCCAGAAGTAGTACTGAAATAGTATGCAGAAGCAGAGAAGCACTGCTTTGTGTGTACACCTACCCCCTGCCCCCCAATAAACCAACACAGATTAAAGCCTGTATTTAATTTGAGATAACATTGTCAACTCAATGGCCATTTGATGTACCTGTAGAAAATGGACGCTGCATTTTCTAGAGATTACATTACAGCTGTGGCTGTTGTGAATGTTTCTGAAAATATTGATTTTCTGCACCAGTGCTTGTTCTGTGAATCTCATTACTTTCTCAGAGGAAGACTGAAATGCTTCCATATGTCTATATTTAATCAGTTTATGAACAACTGAATACCTGATTTTTAAAATTTGAACTGTGACACCAAATTAGCCTTCAAATGTCACATTGGTAGGGTCGTCTTGTGGGGTTTATAGAAGGGACTTTTTGATAATATTTCTTATCTGTGCTTGGTGCTTGTACATGCAGAGCTGGAGGGTTAATTTAGTGATAGAGACAGGTGAAGAGCTGAGTTTTTGCATTACATTCAGTATACAACATAACACTACTGTTTGCAGAGGAGCACTATACATATTCATATAAATACATTCATACATGGTGAAGCATCAGCTGCCAGAGGACGAACAGGTGGAGGAGGGGTGGCAGAGTGGTGAATGGGACAGAGGAGGGTGGGGGATGCAGGAAACCATGACTTTGCAATGTATTCGGCCGATGTTATCATTATAGCTCAAAGACAAGTCATGTTAAGGGATCATTCCTTCTTTTATGACAAGGATAGATACAATGATATAAAATGATCAGTAGAGAATGGCAGAGGCGGGAGATGTGGGAACTGTGACATCACCATGCATAACACTGACAACATTAAATTGAGGCTGACTAGAGGCTGAATAACACTACAAAGTTAGATCATGTTTTGGATTGAATAAGTATATTCTTCCTTTTTTTTAAAGGCAATATGGAGAGCTGAGGCGATGTTCGTATAGTGGGAGACTGTACATTTCTAACCCTTTGATTGCCAAAGGGGTGTGCAGTGCACATCCCCATGGCACTCAGAGGGTTAAGGGAGTAATGCTGTTTGTGGTGCTGAAGTCTGAGAGGATCCTCTCTGCTCCCCCATTGAGGAGGTGGGGAAGCAGAGAGGATATTCCCTGACCTCAGGGTTGTTGGACTGCTGGAGATGTGTGAGGGAGGGCATCCATTCCACATCAACAGGAGTTCAACAACTCTGTATACTAATGGAGAACCACCCCTCCTTGAATATTTAAAGCGGAACCACCTCCATAGTTAAAGTCACCCTGCAATAATTAGGCAGATGGCGACTAGCTTAATAATAGTTATCTTACCTCTCTGAATGAGCGGATTATAAAGAAATCCTTAATCTTCCGAGACAGGAAGCCAGGCATCAGCGCAGACATCTTGTCTGAGCGCCTGTGCTGTCAGTCCCGGTCTCCATTAAGAAGCATTGCACTGTGCCGAAAGGGACTGACACACAGATTGCACTAACCTGGCCATCAGTCTTGGAAGATTAAGGATTTCTTTAGAATTTGCTTGTTCAGAGTGGTAATATAACTATTATTAAGCTAGTCGCCATCTGCCTAATTATTGCAGGGCGACTTTAACTATGGTGGTAGTTCCGCTTTAAATATTCAAGGTGAGGGGGGATTTTCCCATTAGCATACAGAGTTGTTGAACTCCTGGTGATGTGGAATGGATCCCCTCCCTTACACATCTCCAGAAGTCCAACGACCCCCTTTAATTGTTAGTGCATATGGTGATATGTGTCCTCGTTGCTAAGGCGATGTGCTCACCACAAATCACCAGGCATGTGTTGCAACAGCATCAAGCCTAAGTGCATCTCCCCCCAGTTCGTTTTAATACATCAGCCTTAGTGTACACAGCACAGTCTGAGGCATACCTACTGCAATAGTGTTATGATATGTAACACTTTTTAAAAACAATTTTTTCCAGGTTATACTTTCCTTTTAAACACGGTTGAATTATTAAAAAAGTAACGTTCAATAATAAATAAAGTTTTGTTACATTTTAATGCCATACTTCATTCAGGAGCATTCATTTTGTGTTACCTTTGCAGCTGTTTGAACCTATTGTCATTGTAGTTATACTACTGAAAGGCTGCCTTCTATCTAAACCACCTTCCTTATGCAGCCAATCACTTTAGAATCAGTTGGAAATGTCAGTTAGTTTCATCTAATCTATTATTAAAAGCTCATAATCCTATTCACTTTGACCACAACCTTAAAGTAGAAGTATAGCAAAATGACATAGACAGTAACACTGCTAAGTTTATACATTTTAAACCAGTGAGAGGCAACCACAAGGGCTGAAAATGTGTCCCTCAAGGTTGCGTATTATGCTTAACCCTTTGAGTGTCAAGGAGGAACCCAAAGAAATTCCGTTGTAATGTGTCGGATACCGATCCGATACTCAAAGGGTTAAAAAAATCTACTTAGGGGTTGAAAAATTAGATTAACCCTTTGGATACTAAGGATGTTTTCAAACCGTTACTTTACAGTGCAGTGCAGGCCACGCTAGCATCCAAGTGGTTATGCTGGAACAGTGTAAGCATAAGTACTAAAGTAGGTATGCTCTGAGGAATATATATATGTAGAATCTATTTGCCGTGGAACCAGTGGCTCACCATGAATGTTGGTCCCCATCACAACTGTACCTCCTGTACCCTCCCCGGTGTGAATTATTTCCTTTTCCAACTGTACCCCAGAACAGACTGGAGGCCTCATGAGAAGCCCCTGAGGGCCACAAGAGGCCCCAGGGCACTTTGTAGCCCACCACTGTCTTAAAGTGACAGTGCATGTAACATTTGACTTCATTTACATACTTTGCAATAAAAAAAAAAGTGAGTAAGAATAATTTTTCTTAACGTTTTATTTTTACTTTTCAGTGTCCCATGCAGTGATGTCATCCTAGAGAGAATTCTGTTGGGGACAGTGAACAGAGAAAGCAGGGATAGTGAAACAATGCACACATATTCCTGATACAGAAAGAAGGAGGGAAGTTAGGGACCTCTCCCTCTATTAGTTTCTTAATATGCTATATGAAGCATGTAGAGCTCTGTATTTTGTAGTGTCATTAAGGTGACCAGGCCTCTTTATTAATTCATTATATGAATGTTTTATTCTGCAGGAATGCACAGCAACCTGTGTAACCCTACAGTATGAGATTTTAATAAATGTCCTGAATTAAAGGGGTGCTCTGGAAACATAAACCCTCTGAGTGCCATGCAGAGCAATGCGTTACATACCCCTCTGGCACTCAAAGGGGTTAAGTATTAGGATTCCTCAGACATGATTTCAGGTGTCTGTTGGACTCACTAATTATTCAGTGATACCAGTGAGGTCTTCCCTGACCTCACCAACTTTTTAGTTCCCTACACTACATTGTGCCAAGCCATGTGTGGTCTGTATGAGAGCAGGGTGCTCTGTTCCCTACGCCTTTGTGAACGTAGCAATGGGAAACAGAGCACCCTGCTCTCATACAGAAATACATGCAGCTGGCTGCAGTAAAACCAAAGCAGCATCTAAAAAATTTAACCTTTGAGTGCCAGAAGGGTATGCAACTAGTTGCTTTGTAATGTGTTGCTTACTCTTCTGGTACTCAAAAGGTTAAGAGCCAGTGAGGTGGTCAAGAGCATTTTCTCTAAGTCGTGGTGTATTAATCATTCCCTGTAACACTGTGGGGTTAGAAAAAGCAGTGACCTCACCTAGAATCTTTGGACTAGGAGCTTAATTACAAGGATCTCAGGACACGCACGAATAAAAATCTGATTTATGATGGAGGAGTAAAGCACACCTCAGTGATATGCTGGGAAGGACTACCAACACCACAGCTGCTTTGTTGAATATTCGGTGAGAATAAATGGTATTCTAAAGCTTCTTCACCTTCACATTAGAGTTTATATTGATCCACGTGGCCTGTAATGTGTAACAGTACTTGAAAGGACACCCAAACGAACATAACGACATAATAAAGCTGATGTACTAAGAAGAACTGGAGCAAGTTTGGGGCAAACCAACTGCATCTCAGGGAACAAAAAAAAAATTACTTTTGATTTAAATTGGGGTGTTGCCTACTTGAATGCTAGCAATAGCATCAATACATTCAAGATGATACAAGTCCTAGTTAACCATTTGAGTGCCAGAGGGGTGCAATGAACACCCCTCTGGCACTCAAAGGGTTAATTCAATTAAATACTTTATTTTTTTTCTGTGAACTCTGGACTCCTCCCCATGAAGATTCCAAAGAGGATAGAGTCTGAGATCCTTTAGGCCAGGAAAAAGAATAATGTCTGCCTCCATGGATATAATTTCCAGCACCAATTTATCCAGTACCAATTAGAGTAGGGTGACCACTCCTCATCTTTAACCAGGAAAACATAGGAAATAGGCATATTTCAGGACTGCATTGAAATCAACTCAGCCCTGTAGTATGTATTTTTCATATGTGTCCCCGGTTAAAGGTGAGTTCTGGTCACTCTAAATTAGAGGGTTATATTGAGAAACCAAGTTACACAGAACTGGTTCACAGCGGCCATTAGGATTTTTTACCCAGATTAATGGAACCGGGAGTTAATTATTAGCAGGAATTAGTGTTCCAGTAAATTATAATGTATAGCTCTTGCCAGCCATTTGGGATTAGAAAACTGACCCCACAGCTGGCATTGGACTAAAACAACCCAGAAGTCAGTGGCTAACTGTCACAGCTTTTCTCATGTGTTGTTCCAACTGACTGATTCATTCATTAATTCAATGTAACATTTATATTATTATAAATATCAGTAAAAGAAAATAAAAATAATCTACAATTCAGATGTTTAAACAGACTACAATGAATGGACTGGTGTATTGCATAAGAAACCTACAGGTGTGTCCTTCACTTAAGCCCAGGTCCTTCCCTGAAGGTGTGTAAAACCTGCACAGTAAACATTTTGATTCACCCTAGCAACAGTAACTATTAGGAGGCAAACAAATGGAGAAGGACAGAGGGGGAATAAGGAGGGAGGGGAGAGTGATAGGTGAACACAAGGTAGTGCATATTAAGGCTGTAGTGGGCAACATAAGGCTTTCCAGTTGCTGCTGCTGTTACACTACAGCTGCCATCATCACTGATGGATAGATTTAGGCCAAGATGAAGAGCTGGAGAGCCACATGTTCATTTGGAGACAACTACTGAAGACATAGAGTGGGTGGGAATTTAATTCAATATGTTTCTTGCCAATGAACTTTACCCCTTATATAGAGCAGAGGGTGTGTGCAACACATTGAGGCTGATTTAACCCTTTGAGTGCCAGAGGGGTATCCAACGCTTTGCAAAGCAATGTGTTGGACACATCCCTGACACTCAAAGGGTTAAGCACTGGAATAATTCTGGTGTAAATCGACTGCATCATACAGGACAAGTTACCATTTCCAAAATTCCCAATTATTTAAATGGTACTTTTAACCCCTTCAATACTAGAGAGGTTTCCAACACATTGTTTTTTTTACAGCACAAGTACTACAAAGGTTTCAAACTCAATGTGAAACAATTCCTTAGAGAACTCTCTAGCAGTCAAGGGGTTAAAAAACCCATTTAAACCCATTGAAATGTTTATTTGTTTACTGTGATGCAAACAGTTTTCTCCAGAATTACTCCGGTTCGTTTCAGTACATCAGCCTCATTGTGAAGCAATGCGTTGCACACCCCCTGTGGTCCTTAAACGGTTAAAGAAGCAGTAAAATGCCTTTATGAAAACATATATGTTATGCATTAATACAATTCCTGCTGAGTAAAATAAGGGTACTCTCACTGCTAGAAGAAATTTAATTCAAAAGTTATTATATCTCAAATGGGTTTCTTTACATTGAACTGACATTTTCTGTTATGTTTTCTATCACTTACTATGGTGTGACATAGTCAGTGACTCAAGCTGTCCCACAGAGTACACTATACATAAATATTGCATTTCTTATACCATTGGTGCTGTTGCTAATATTCTGACCTATAATAATCCTTGTATGAAAAATATCCTACAGTTTTATACCTGTTCATTAAAAAGTGTACTCCTCCTTTAAATCATTTTAAGAGACAATAAAGAGTTACAACACATTCACAAACCCTTAGGATGCTAGAGACATTTCTAACTCATTATGAAGCAATGCATTGCAGATATCTTTATCATTTAGTCAGTTAATATGAATACACAAGGTAGCAGATATATTAAATAGACATTGACCCATTTTTATAAAAGCAAATTGGAGTTATTCTGGGGTAAACCAAGTACAACATGGGACTAATAACAATTCCTGTTAAATTAAATTGTTCTTTTAACGCCTTGAATGCTAAAGAGGTCTCCAATGCAAATGCATTGGAGACCTCTCTAGCATTCAAGGGGTTAAAGTGTTAGTAATGTCCCAGAAAAAATCTTTATTTTTTTGTAATGCTTAAAGGGATAGTAATACTTCAAATTACTATCCCTTATATTGAAGCTCTTGTAAAACTGAATTAAATGCCACCAGTGGCATCTCTCAAACCTTTATGGTTTGCTAGATAGCCGCTTTTAAACTTCGCTCCCCATGCGTCTCCGCTGATGTCATTGATTTTGCTGCAGCAGGGGATCCCGGTCCCGGGACCGGCGGAGGCTCTTTAGCAGAGCCGAGATCTCGTTATGGAAGACAAGACAAGATCCTTCACTAAAACAGTCTTCTACGTGTGCTTGGTTACCAAGGACATGTAGAAGACTGTCTTAGTGAAGGATCGTTTCTATAAAGAGATCTGGCTCTACTGAAGAGACTCCGCTTGATTCAAAGAAGGGATTTCCCTTCTGCAGCAAGAACGCTGACTTCAGCGGAGAAGCAGGGGGGAGCGAAGTTTAAAAGCGGCTATCTCACAAACCATAAAGGTTTGAGAGATGCCGCTGGTGGCATTTAATTCAGTTTTACACGGGCTTCAATATAAGGGATAGTAATTTTGAAGTATTACTATCCCTTTAAAAAGTTCATCTATATGCATTGAAAGTTTGCTGTTTTACAGCTGACAGCAGGAGATCCGCATCGGCCGACACGAGAAGGCTCTTCTGCAGAGCCACAATTGCGTTATTTAAAATGAATTACTTCATTGCAATGGACTACAAAGTGTGCTTGCAAACCAGGCACACTTTGTAGACTTTTCCAATGAAGTAATTCTTTTTAAATAATGCGATTGCCAGTTGGTCCTCGGACAGGATTCCCCCGCAGTCAGCAGAGCACAGACGTCAGGGAAAAGGGAGGGGGGGATTTTAGTGCTGAATATCTCTCAAGCCATAGTGGTTTGAGAGATAGGATTTGTTGCATATAGTTGAACTTTTAAGCATTACAAAACAATAAAAAAAATGTTTCTGGGACATTACTGTCCCTTTAAAAAGTTCTGTGTTTACCCCTTGTGGTGCAGTTAGTTTACCCCGTTTTCTTTCATAAATATGGGCCATTATCGCAAAAAAAAAGTTTCAAATGTATTAAAATATTATATACTACTATACATAATTTTTTAAAATGTGTTGATGGTTCTAAAATATTTCAAAAATAAAAGGTAAACATGGCCACTTTTGGTCACTTTTTGTAAGAATTGTTACCGTGCGGATAAAACCCATAAACTGCTATAATTATTTTGAAATTAGAACTCAAAGCTTAAATCAATGGTTCTCAATTATTTTGCTCCAGTCATTTGTCAAGGAATAAAAAAGGGTACAAATACATAAATATATAGTAATTTGTAGGTCCCAAAGAACAAAGCAAATATATCATGCAAAACAGTTCCCATAATTATATATTTGAAGCTCAACACTTTATCAAAGGCTTTTTAGACATGAAGGTGTTCTAAGCATATCAAAGTGCAGTGGCAGCCTGGTTAGATTCACTGATCTAAATCATTGCCTTTATCGCTTGCATAAAAAAACAAGAGTCATTTGGTTATGAGCAGCTTCCTCCAGATGAAATATGCAGAAGATTAGTAGAATAAAAATGATACCTTTATTGGCTAACTCAGTGTAACCGGGAGCGCCCAGTGTAAGCTGTCTGAATCTGAACTCTGTGGAGAAGATGCTTCACATAGAAATAACAGACTGCTAGTTATTATATAAGAAAGACCGGAGACAGGACAGTCTGGGGCATAACACAGTAAATCACTCAAACTCAATGGAAGGATACACGGCAACTCAACAGTGGTACACAGTAACTCATACTTGTAGTGAAGTTTCCCAGTAGGCAAGGTGCTGGAGTATGCTGAATGAGGAGAGGAGCTGTCTGACATTGGTTACCCCCTAGGCTGCCTTGCTGCGGCCTTGGCTGGCTTAAAGTTGCTGACCGCAAAGTCAGTTTACTGCTGACTGGAGGAGCCGGCCTGCACCCCGGAGGTGACACACAAAGACACAGAGTTGCCTATGCTGTTAGTTGAATGTTGCTTGCAGGCAAAGCTGTAGGAATATTCTACCTCCAACACAAAGGTACGACTAATAGCTGGACTGGGCGCCGACTGGCTGTCGAACAATAGTATGACAGATGTTCAAGGTTATCTATCACAGATGTCACAGGAATGATGAGTCGAACAAATGGGTGGATCAACAGGATAGTCAGATGGTCGTACTAGCAGGGCCGGAAACAGGCAGACAGCAAGGCACATAAGAGGAAGGCAGGAGAATAGTCGAGTGGAGAAGCTGGGGTCAGAAATGGAGAATCAGATACAATTCACGGTACCAAGTCGAAGAGAAAGATAGCAATTGAGCAGCAAGCCAAGGTCAATACACAGGAAGCACACTGGAAAGCTTTGATCACACTCTAGCACTGGGTCACTGGTGCTTGATAAAGGCTCAGGACTGAACACAAAACAAGGCAAGGAACAAGGATCCACCAAGCAGAAAACCAAGGCAAATACCAGACAAGGAACATGAAAAAAGGCAGAAAAAAGAACAGAACATAACACTGAGTGATTCTAAGATGCAAGCTTTCAAGAAAACTAGGTCTGTTCATTCTTATGATACCTGAAGAAGAGACCTAGATGTCTTGAAAGCTTGCATCTTAGAGCCACTCAGTTAGCCAATAATGTTATTATTTTTACTCTACTAGTCTCCTGCATTTTCTGTGGCTAAAATGGTACCACACTTTATCCAGATGATTAGGAAAAGCACATTTATAATATATTTCTGGGGGTTACGTACTCAAGAAATACAATTTACAAATGCAGGTTTGGAGTAAATGATATTTAAAGGGGTATGAATACTATTCATTTTAGGCTAAATGTATCTTTAAGAAAAACTGGAGTAATTCAGGAGCAAATCAGCTACACCATAAGGGACAAGTAGAAATTTCCAGTGATTTAAAAAAGACCTCACAGTGCTAACACACCATAAATATACATATCCTATATAATAATTCGCTAGGATGTTTGTCACGATGCAGTTGCGTGAGTGAGACAACGCAAGACTGCATCTCATGTAGAGGTGAGGTAGCGGCCTCTTAACATTACCCGGACCTTGGCCCATGTACACAGGCTTTTAGAGTAGTATAATATAAATGAAAAGACCCCAAGTGAATAAGGTTTGGAGAGCAGCAAGAAATGAAGGGATTCTCCAAGTCCCCAAATTAGGAAAAGGCAAAAAGCAAACAAAAACATAAAGCAATTTTGCTCTAATCCATACAGATTACCCAAAAATCTGAACCCTGTGTAAAGCATATATTATACCAATGTTTTAATGTATTTCAAACAAATGGGGTTCTGTTGCATAGTTTGGCCAAAAGTATGTTTAAGCTTGCTTACCTCACCAAGGTATCCATCTCAAGCAAGTCATATCCAGTACAAGTTAGAAACACCTACACACACCTAGTTAAAAACACTCAATCCACTGCTCATAAAGATATTTATATATAGTTTAAAAATGCACAATTGCTTAAAGGTTATTTTTAAATGTATAGTATATGGCCTTAAGTTAATAGGCTTCCCTGCCTGGGTGTCCCTTTAATTATCTATACAGGTTTCATGAGCCCCCACCCACCTACTGCAAATGTTTCCTGTTTGAAAGCAAGTCAGTCTTATCAGAAAGTTACTAGATATATTTACAGGTGGAAGGTCGGCTTTTTCTAAATCAATGTGTTTCCACAAATTAAATTTCATCAGTAGCAATTTTTAATTTAAAGCAGTTTTGTAAATTATAATGATAGTAACATGTGTTGGATAGGCTGCTTTGGTGAGGTATGCAAATTTAACCCTTCGAGTGCAAAGCAATGATTTGTACACCCCTCTGTCACTCAAAGCTTTAAATGTACTTTGGCCAAAGTTTGCAACAAAACCCTCAATTGTTTGAAATACATTTACACATTGGTACTATGTATGCTTTACACAAAGTTCAAAATTGTGGATAATCTGTGTGGATTAGCACAGTATTGCTTTCGTGTTTTGAAGTTGATTTATATGCAATGTATTGAAGACCTCTCTAGCGTCCAAGGAGTTAAAAAGGTCCATTTGAAACTATGAGAATTTTATTGATTTTTAGTTGTCCTCTATGGGGCAGCTGCTTTGCTCCTAATTTACTGTTGGTCTTCATAGTACATGAGACTCATTATTGGTCTGTAGTGCCCCTTTAAAATGTTTTATTACATACCACTTGTTACACTCTTCTTATTTGTAACACTTTGAATAAAATTCACCCCAGGGAAAGCAAAGGAATATCACCTAAATTTGTATTTACTACAGCCCTAAATCCCAGATACATCAATGAGCGAATTTTAGAATACGGCACTAAAATATGACAAAATGCTTTTGACTGGTGTGAACAGATAGAGGCAATATTATTCAATAATTATATGTAATTAGAGTTGCCAGATCATCCCTTTAAATCGAGACATGTATGAGATATTCCGAAGCAAAACAACTGTCCCACGGGGTACAAATAAACATTCCCCTTTTCAGGGTGAATGGCTGGATTCTCAGGGTTATGAAGTCAGGTGTCACCTACTATATATTATGTGCTCTGCTGATGAAGGCTCCAGGTTGGAGCCATTTTCACCATAAAGGCCAGAATGTATCAAGCTGCTCAAAGAGCGGTGCATCAGATGATCACTGAGAATTTATCAATGATTGATTTATTTCTCTGCCTTGCTTATTTGAGCAAGAAAAACCAAACCAGAACAAGTGTATTCATTCTTGCAATGCACACATATTCATACCAGATGAATGGAACATGTTCAGTGTGGAATAAGTGAGAGTCAGATACAATCCAGCCATTAATGAATCAATGAATGGCTAATGCACAAAGAAAGCCTATCATTTTCTTGTGCTTTCAACCATTCTCTCCTTAATGAATTGCTCTCAAAGTCAGAGAGTGAATCATCCTTTGTCTCAAGTGCATTCAAACAGATATTTTTAAGTCCTGGCATGCTAACTCTTTAAGTGCCAGAGGGTTACTCAACACAATGCTTTGCAATCCATTATGTACCCCTCTGGCATTCAAAGGGTTCTGGGCAGATCGGTGCACAGCTGGCTTGGACAAAAAATGTACCTAGAACCCTCGTTAGCACAAATTGGTACAGAGTATTTTGAAAGTCCCCAGTTATGGTGGTTACACAAAGTTTTAATATTTGAAACAAGAGAGTTGGAGTCTTCTTGAAATTAAGGAATAATTAATTTCTATGCCTTAGTCAGGTGATACAATCTACCGTATTCTTTTCTTTTTTCAGTCTTACCATCTGTGTAAGCCCTGTACCATGATACCTGTGTTGCTCATTTACACCTTCATTCTGTGGAGGGTGGGGTTGGTGTGTGCTAGGGGGCAGACCCATTGAACAGCTTAGTGTCATAGGTCCCTCTGACAGCAGGATTAAACTTGTTTTCTTACATTCCTCTTGTGCATACTCTTCAATTATGATATACATCAAAATACAAAACTGGACTGACTTGTAGTAAAGAAAAAAACTATAACTATTAGAAGATCAGGTGTTTTTGGCTGGACAGAGGCCATAAAGGCACCCAAATGGCACAGCACAAGGGTTGGCAACTCCTGTTCTAAACCCTTTGAATGCTTGATGGATACACAGTGCATTGCAAAGCAATCAGGCCAGATTTTGTGGATAACCCTGGGGGAAGTATACAGAGCACAACCCCCTTATATGTCATACTAGTGTAAAAGCCTGTGTACACAGGCCAAGGTCCGGGTAATGTTAAGAGGACCCTTCATGCGCAGTAGAGAATGCCCAAACAAGTGCAGTCTCTACTGCGCATGATGGCTTCTGACAAACATCCTAACTAAATATTATATAGGATGTATGGCACGCTAGTGGGTCCCAACAATGTCTGGATGCTGTTTTGAAGGAAAAATATCTTCTCCTTGGTCCCCATGTGTGCCTTTAATGGCACCATGCTTAAGAATTCCTCTTGCCCCTTTAAATGACCTTCTGTACATGAATATCACATAAGAATCATAGCCCTTGTGTATAGGGGGTATAAGAGAGGAGAGCAGTAACCATAAAGGAAGCTGCCAGCTCCATGGGGCTAAAGAAGAACATGTTTGTCAACAATGTAGCACATGAATCAGTGGTTCTCAATCTTTTTTTTTATCAAGGCACCCATAAAATAGAATCTGAAAGTTTAAGGCACTGCAGTTATTTTAAAGACCTAATAAAGAGGACAAATGAATACAGATATAGTTATTCTTAGATGCCACAATCAGAATGACAAAAATGAACATATTGTTTTTAACAATTACCATAAATGCACTTGAAACTCAACATTGACAGTGAAAAAAGACTTGCACTGTGCTAGATACCTAACAAAGTGTTAGGAAAGTACATATAATGGTATTAGAGCTACGCTAGGAAACTACACAATATAAACCCCAAAAAGATTTCCACTCCACTGGCAGTACAAATAAATCCTAGATTCATGTACTCATAAGTTATTGCAAAATAACACATTTATTATATATATGGCTAACACACAAACACAAGGTCAATCACAATCAGAGAACTTGAAGGTACCATAAAGTTCTTGTAATGAATGAAACACTGTCTGATGTTAAATTGGTCATCTGTAGTGTTTAAACCCAGGTCCAGGATGTAAACAGATGTATAAAGTGTACAGTATAGTGAGCATCAATACTTGCCTAGTAAATAGGGTTGCCACCTTTTCTTCAAAAACATACCAGCCAAGGCATTCCCTCCATAGACTTAACATTGGAAAGAAGCCAATTTTTTACCGGCCTGCCGTTAAAATACCGGCTGGGTGGCAACCCTACTAGTAAAGGAGACTGGAAACTCCATAAAGTGCCTCAATCGTTGCTGCTACTAGTGTCCAAAGTGCTGTGCAGTTGGTAAATGTCTCCATTAGGTCTCTCTGTTTCTCCCTCGACCCGAAGTCTCTGTCATCCAAGGGGTTCAAGTGCATGTTTAATATATTGTTGTGGAGCCAGAAAAGCTGTGACTACAACTGCATTATTTGAAATATTATATGTATTTCCACCAAGAAAAATGTTTCTTCTGGACTGACACTGAGGCTGATGTACATGGAGAACTGGATTAATTCTGGTGTAAACTAACTGTACCACAATGCACTGGAGACAGTTCTAGCATTAACCCTTGGAGTGCCAGTGGGGTATTCAATACATTGCCTTGAAATGCATTGGATACCCTCTGGTACTCAAAGGGTTAAATAACTTAAAGCCCTATTTAATAAATTATAATTTTGACTAGAGAATATGTATTTCTTTTCTATGATGCAGTTTATTAGTACCAAAATAAGCACATCAGCCCATTAACCCTTTGGATGCAATACATTAGATACTACCTTGGCACTGAAAATGTTACACACTGTTAACATCACTTGTATTCAGAGACTAATGCTTTTCCTAACTGTATCCGATTATTATTTCTGTCAGTACTGCAGGCATAAGTAATTACTTTTTCCTATTTTGAATTGTAAAAAATGTGTAATTAATAATGAATTATATCTGTATCTGAGGGTTTCCCCACACATTGTTCAGGAAAGGTATAATAATATGTATATAAAAGGTTGCCATGACAACTGGAGGATTATGAAAGGTAAGGCTCTCCATTAATTTTCTGCGAATTAATAATGGTCTTTCCCCTGCAGCATGCAGATATGTCTGGGGTGTACAACCGTCTGCATGCAGAGCCCATTTGTGGTGAACAAAGAACATCTGTGTCTCTATAAAGAGTACAAAATCATCATGGAAAAATAAAATCCTATTACAAATTCAGACAATACATTTTCCATTAATCTTCATCTCTATCCAGGTATCAGAATTACATAATCATCATAAAAAAAGCTATGACCATATTGCTAAAGATGCAACTTTATTTATTTAATTAAATAATTCATTAATACCAGTGGTTCCCTGAAGACATACAAGGGGTTCCATGGACCAATGTAAGTAATGGAGGACAGGAGAACAAGGCTGCAGACTGAACTAATGCATTGGCAACCTCTCTAGCATCCAAGGGGTTCCAGGTTTGATTGTTATGGTTTCACAGGGATTTCATTTTTTTTTTTTTGAAAATTCTGTGAACCATTACTCTAGCCTGAAGCATCCAAAGGCCGATAAACAATGGACTATGAGGTTGGTGTCCTACAAACTTCAGCAATCCTGGGCAAACCAATTGCACCAGGACATTAAGAGGGACATTTAACATAGAAATATGGAATTTGATGCCAAATTTGAACAGTGGGTCCCATGTTGTCTTCCCATTTCTCTATATATGCAGGATTTAACATGCTGAGATTTTTTTAGTCTTTAGAGTAGTCGTGTATCTATCTATACTATTAAGCAAAAGTCTGAGGCAGGTGTGAAAAAATGCTGTAAAGTAAGAATGCTTTCAAAAATAGAAATTTTAATAATTTATTTTTATCAAGTATCAAAATGATAGCCAGTGAACAGAAGAAAAATCTAAATTGAATCAATATTTGGGGTGACCACCCTTTGCCTTCAAAATAGCATCAGTTCTTCTAGGTACATATACACACAGTTTCCTAAGAAACTCAGCAGGTAGGTTGTTCTAAACATCTTGGAGAACTAACCACAGTTATTCTGTGGATTTAGGCAGCCTCAGTTGCTTCTCTTTCTTCATTTAATCCCAGACAGATTCGCTAATGCTGAGATCAGAGCTCTGTAGGGGCCATACCATCACTTTCAGGACACCTTGTTCTTCTTTACACTGAAGATAGTTCTTAATGAAAGGAATGCAGCCAGGTTGAATAGAAGGACCAGAGATAAGTGACACTGGCAGACAGGGAGGGAGCAGGTGGCAAAGTGTAAGGCTTAAGGTTTTTATCTGAGGGCAGGAGAAGCACTTAACCATGTCTTGTGGAAGTGTGAAGGACGTGAAAGTGCTTGCAGAGGTTTTGACAGGAGGGGACAGGGAGATTTTGCCCCCCCTGGCCACTTCTTTTAAAATCATGCCCCACGTTAGCTGTAGGCATGAAAAGTCTTTTATAATACAATATTAGATTATATATAAAGCTACAGTCATTGCCAGTCCACTGCAGAATGAAGGCCTCCACAGCAATCCATGCTGAGGGTCAGGGCCGTAATCTGCCATGCTGGTCCAGTCCGGGTTGGCAGATATCTGTCCCTGCCAGGAAATAGCACCTTCTATTCAGGGCTTTGGACACATTTCACAACTGACACATTAACCAACTGAGCTTTCTCACTAGGAAATCTGTCAGCAGTGGGATAAACTATTTGAATGTGGATGTGTGTGGAGGATGGTTTTGGGGAGGAGGTCACTGAAGAGTTATATAGGGGCCCGGGAGGGATATTCCCTTCCCCAGGTAATCCTGCCTGATCCAGTCAAAGGAACAGGCGCTTTTCCCGCCTGCCTTCCTTGTGCTTTTGGGGCCTTGATCTGGGAATCGTTTGAGAGTTTTTTAGCCCTCTTGATGTTCATCCAGGCATTCCCATGGCAACATTTCGGCATTAGAAATAGGCTCATTCGAGAGTCAACGTTTTTATGTGCTTGGGAGTATAATGTATCAATGTTTCATTTGGGAAGTGTCCTGATATTAAACATGGCCCAAAAGGACCAAATTATTTTGGAATGGAATACAGGCTTATGTAGCTTGTGGATAACTGGGGACAGTTTTGAAAGCTTTACTGAAATACAGATACACTTTAGCTATTGCTGCTTCCTTACCTTTAAAGGTTGTTTCTCTTAAAACTGTCTTTCATTTTACACCATTATCTGTACAAAATGAGCAAATATGTTTACTTAGAAGTCAGATATTGCCTTATCTGCCTTCACATATTTATCCACTTTTGTCTTCACAATGCAAAGGTGACTTTTCTAACATTGGTGAATGCTTATATGTCACCTATGATTTGATTCAGGTTCTATCCAGTTCTTCTTAACACATCAGATTCAATAATGCAATACTTTACTGGTTAACTGTGGCAATATATGCATTTCATGTTAAAGGGATAGTAATACTTCGTTTTAACTTTATTTTATTTTGTAGGCATTAAAAAAACATGAAGAATGATATAAGTCTTATCTCTCAAACCTTTATGGTTTATGAGATATTCACAAGCAAAGTTCCCCTCCCCGCCCCTTTTACCTAGTGTAAGCCATCTCTTCTCAGATGTGAGTCTGGTTGTATGACAGGACAGATAACAGAAGGGGACAATTTTCTTTGTATGAAAACAGTGAAAGCCCTTCCCCCCTTGACAAGTTTTTCAGCTTTTTCCATTATCTTAATTGAAGATTGTCCCTCTCTGCAGTCTACCTGGGCATCTCCCTTCTGATCTGGTTGAACGGGGGGGGATACTTTGTGAATATCTCTTAAACCATAAAGGTTTCAGAGATAAGACTTATATAATTCTTCATGTTTTTTTAATGCCTACAAAATAAAATAAAGTTAAAATGAAGTATTACTATCCCTTTAAGCTTTTGCTCTTACTTGTGTAGTTACTGACTCTACTCTATATAAAATAATACAAAAATGACTTTCTGACTGAGCCTGAAACCAATTGCTACATGTTATATAAACTAGTAAGATCTTGATTAGCAGCGCAAAGGTGTTGTCTTAGATAAATAAGCACATAACACACACATACAGATATATTATTACAGTGTGTTGAAGAGTGGGTTTGTTTAGGTATCACTGTAATTCAGCACCTGGAAAATTCCTGGAGTTTAGGTTGTTGTATACCATTTTTGCTTATATATAATTTTTATTGGTTATAACCTATTTATGTTATAACCTATAAGTGTGTTTTAGATAGGACATGCCTGATATTGGGGTACAGTGATGCGGTTGGCAAGCTTAAACATACTTTGGCCAAACTATGGAATGAAAACCTTAACAATTTGTATGGAGGAGCATTTTGTATTTTGCGTTTGCACTCTAGGTTGTGGACTAATATTTGGGGGTCTGGAAAACCCTCCCATTCCTTGCTGTTATGTATACTTTATTCACTTTATTTATTTAGTTTTGTTTAGAAAATGTTTTACCAGGAAGAATACATTGAGATTTGTCTCGTTTTCAAGTATGTCCTGGATAGTTTTCAGTAAAGGGTTACATATTTACACAAATTGAGAAACATTATGTATTACATGTTATTATATATACATACACCTATGAATATACATATATATGGAATATTAAAATTATATACAGTTACACTCTGTTTTTAGATATAAAGAAGCCTTGACTTTTAAGGATTAGTCTGGGAGCAGATTGATTATTTCAGGCAGATTGTTCCAGGCCTTTGGAGCTCTGAAGGAGAAGGCAGATCTTCCTGCTTCTTTCTTGTATTGTGGCATACGCAGTGAGTTGTTAGCAGTGGAGCGGAGGTTATAGTTAGTATGAGTGTTAACCAATTTAGTTCTTTTCGCATATCACAGTGATATTGTGTCTAAAAAGAGTACTGAGCTTGGAGGTTATTTATCAATATGATGACCAAAAATGAGGTTGGGGTCAAGCCACATTCCAAGGTATTTGTAGGAGTCCACTGGGGCCAATTTACGATTATACTCCGTTACAATGGGTAGGTGGGTATTGTCAAGATTACACAGTTTGTGCTTTGTGCCAAATATCATTGTAACAGTTTTGTCTGCTTTTAAGAAAAGTTTGTTCATTGCTATCCATTTTTCAACCTCTCAGAAATCATGTTGTAGTATGGCTTCAAGGTGTGATATGTTTGAGTTTTTAGCAAAGATTATGGTGTCATCTGCATACATGTGTACTGAAGATGATTTGCAAACCTTGGGCCGATCCTTTATAAAAAGAGAACATAGAAGAGGGCCAAGAATAGAGCCTTGAGGAACTCCACTTGTTAGGAGTTGTTAGCGTTCCTTTAATATACTGCATAATCACATAAAACAAGTCATTTGAAAGAGACTGCTGAGAAAATTGATGCCTTTTTTTTATAAGCTTCATTTATAACACTTCTGTCACGTCTCTTATGTAGAAATGTAATTAAATTTAGTATAAACTTCTTTCAAAACCTTCTCTGGAACTAGCACTCTGCAGCTGGAAATATTGTTAATCTGTCTCTGGTGGTGACCACCCTTGAGATACCTTTTGCTGTTCACCTGACCCGCTGTATATTTTATATATATATATATATATATATATATATATATATATATATATATATATATATATATGCTTATTTAATTTGAAAATCAAACCACTACGTAGCATCTGGCTGGCAATTCATAAAACTGAAAGGGAAGATGGGAAAGTTAAGTGACAGTTCAGATACCATGAAGCAGTGAGATATATCAAATTAAAAAAGTTCTGCAGAGTGCAGGGAGGCAAGAGAAAGATGGGGCCACGGGGAGGTCTTCACCTCTAAGCTCCAGCATCACAACAGAAAGTGTTGCAAAGGAGCTTCTTTTTTTAGCTTGAGAGCTTTAATGCAGCATAAGAGAGGATATGGGAGGTGGCAGAATGTCCTCCTTCAGTTCTTGTAATCCAGTTGGTGGCTTTGAGACTAGCAATGTCAGCTAGACCGGGGGAGGGGGTTGAGCTGTGTCTGGGGTCCAATTGTAGATGGAATCCATGTGTAACATGAATTACTAGTTGAGGCAGTAGCTTCAATTTTGCAAACCATCACATTGAGTTGGAAAGGTATCTAAGTGTCTGGTGGTAAGGGATCAAGGGAAGAATGCACAAAAAGAAGAGCAATTATGGAGCAAACCAACTTCACCATTAGGGTACAAATAATAAAAAAAAAATTGATTTGAATGGGGATTGCATGAAAGCAGTGAGTTGGAAGCCTCTAGCAATCAATAGGTTAAAAGCCCCATTTAAATCAACAGTCATTTTGAGAAAGTTTATACTCTATGGTGTAGTTGGTTTGACCTAAAATTGCTCTTCTTTGGCCCATCTCAAGGGTCAGTTAAGGACAAGACTATCAGAGGAGGTTAACCCTGGCCTGGTGTCAGATTTGGCAAAGGGCAGGTTTATATCTATCAATCCCATTTAATACCTTGAGAATCAGAGGGATGCACAAATCGATGAAGCAGATTCATGAACAAATTGTGAAGCAACACATTGCCACCCTTGTGGTTGTAAAAGTGTTAAAGGAGCAGTAAACGTTTTTTATGAAAACACATATTTTACAGATAATTTCCTGCTGAATAAAACAAGAGTACTCCCATCTCTGTCAGATGTTTTATTCAAAATTTATAGCAGTTTAAATAATCACGAAGTGAATTTACTGTGTTTACTTCCTGATAGTTCTGACAGGAAGTGACAGACAGTTTCTATCACATTCTTTGAAGAACTGTATGTCTCTGACTTTTCTGACTTTCCGCTCCATTAGAATCTAACAGGAAATCTAATTAGAATTTGACCACTAGAGGGCACTGCTAATGTAAAAAAACATGGGTTTAAACTGTAATAACTCTGGAAATATAAATCTCTCGGCAGTGGGAGTACCCTTATTTTACTCAATAGGAAAATCCCTACAATATATATTTTTTCATAAAAAAGTTTATTGCTCCTTTAAGGGACCTTTGGTATCTCATTTGAAACAAGAAGTAAAGAGCTAATCTAAGGGTGATATGCAATGCTTTGGGTACGTCTCTGGCACTCAAAGGGTTAAATGAACAAATAATGAGCAGAACATTCCAAGCGTTAACCTATGTCATGCAGAGCCTTCCTGTGTGGAATGTTGGCAGCACATTGATTGCATTCCTGGGCTTATAGTAACAGGAACATTGACAATATTGGTAACCAGCCAGATTTACTTGCACAAAATCAAATGAAAACAACCGGTTATCATAAAGTACAGTCTCCTACTCTTTGGGCAGTAACACAAGTTTTTTTGCTTTGGCTCTGTACACTAGCATTAGAAATGAAACAATAACTTAGAGCATAAAGTGCAGACTATCAGCTTTAATAGGAGGCATTTACACCCATAAACAATGAACCATATTTATTGTGTGTATAACAGAACACACTTCATCACAAGCAACAGCTCAAAAATGCATTTCACAGTGTTCCAACATATTGTCTTTGAACAAGTGCTAAAGCAGCATACTGTATTGGAAATATATGAATTTTTAAACAATCTCCAAATCTATTCGTGCTAACTCTTCCTCCTCACACCTTCCAATAGCCAACTGCTGCATGAGAAACAAGTGGCCTCCGTTACAGATCAAGGTGATAAAATTCTATTACAAATTGTATGGTTTTTAGCAGGAGGAATCCACATTCACTGCAGAAGACAAAACCTGTGACTCTCCCCTGAAGCCTGGATTTTCTGATTGATAGTACCTTCCCATTTTTAACTGCTCATTTAGTTAAGGCACCAGCTGTAGGATCTGTTCAGACCGCAAGGTCACAGGTTCTAGTCCCAGCAGGGTCAACTCATCCTTTCACCCTTCTGAGGTCGATAAAATGAGTACCATTAAATTGGGTAATAATATCTATGCTTGAAAACGCGAGACAATCTCAGTGTATCCTTCCTGCTAAAATACTTTGATATTATTATTATATGCAACACAACCCTATCCCATATTACTGTGCATGCCTGGAGTGGTCTATCATAATGTTTAATGGATATAACAGAAACGGGCAACTTTTGTTACAGTGGGCGAGTGAACATGTAACTCTTAACTACTTTGAAACCACATATTTATCACAACACTTACGATATAAATCATCTTAACAAAATATACAGAATAATCTGTAAGCAGCTTTTATAGTAGAAGGGCAGGAAAATCATGAAAATGCTGTACGGCACTTTATCATAATTACTTTCAGCTCAGTAATTAACCACTGATAGTTACCAAAAATGAATGCTGTGCCTGCTGGACCTGTCTCTGGCAGTCTGATAGGTAGCTTGATGTCTGATTGGAGTAGAGAGAGCTACTCACTGGTAGCTAAAGCGCTACTAGTAACTAGTGAACTACTTGCTGGAGACTCGTGGTCTGGTGGATACACTGAAGAGCAGCAACTTGTGTTAGAGGCTAATGACAGAGGAACTGTGCTGGAGCATTCATACATCCACCACTGTGTGTGTATGTCATACACAAAGGTGTAACTAGAAGTCACCGGGCCCTGGTGCAAGGCTTGCCATGGGCTCCCCGTATATAAGTATAGCATTCATACATCCACCCCTGTGTGTATATGTCATACACAAAGGTGTAACTAGAAGTCACCGGGCCCTGGTCCAAGACTTGCCGTGGGCTCCCCCGTATATAAGTATAGCATTCATACATCCACCCCTGTGTGTATATGTCATACGCAAAGGTGTAACTAGAAGTCACCGGGCCCTGGTGCAAGACTTGCCATAGGGCTCCCCCTCAACCACACTGGCCACCTCCATATTGCCCCCCATTTCCACATTGCCCCTCAATCTCCACAATCCCCCTCAATCTCCACAATGTCCCCCAATCTCCATAATGCCCCCCAATCTCCACAATGCCCCCATCTCTCCATTGCCCATCTCCTACCTCCCTGGTGGTCCAGTGGCGTGGCAGGAGAGGTCTGTGCCTCCTTCTGAACAGACCTATATGCAGGTTGAGCTCCCATGCAGTCCTCTGCAGTAATTCAGAGAGCTGAGAGATGATGTCATCTCCCAGTGCTCTGAATTACTAGAGTGCCGGAGGGTGATAAGCTGCTACAGGTCTGTGCCGAAGAAGGCACAGACCTCAGCGGCGATAATCATTTTGCGTGTGGCGGGTGCCAGGCAGGGGGATCACAGGGGGCGGCTGGGGCCCCCGGAATGATGGGCCCGTGCGACCCCTATAGTTATGCCACTGGTCATACAGTGAGGCTGTTGTACTGAAATGAACTGAAGCAATTTTGGGACAAACCTCCTGCAACACAGAGGAAAAATAAAAACTCTAATCGATTTAACCACTTTATGCTAGAGAGCAATGCATTGGAGACTTTTCCAGCATTCAACATCCCACTCAAAGCAGAACATTCATATAGTTACATCTCACCCCCAATTGATCTCCACCATTTAGTCCTTCTGGAAAATAGGTAAATTTTCTACCTTTATCACTTCTTCATTTAGAAAGGCACCTCCGCAGACGTGGTATCTGTACAAGGAGAGCGATGCCATGTTTATCACATGTCCAGATGATTGGCATTGCTCTCCCATTTGAAATACAGCCACCTTGCTTGTACATCTATGAAGAGAGCACGGATTGGGTCAGAGTTACATGGGGAGGGCTGGAGGGTGACATCACAAGGTAGAGATTTACAATGAAATATATAAATAACAATTTCGATAATAAACCTGCATACAAGCACATTATGAAAGAGTGAAAGTTCCGCTTTAAATCAATGGGAATTTGGAGAATTTGTATTTATTTCCTGCAACGTAAATGTAATTGATTCCTCTAGAACTGCTCCAAATCTTCTCAGTAGATCACCCTCATAATGTCCTGTTATATGCACAATACATACTTTATTCAACTGGAGGCTGCCATTGATTTCTGACTACATTTGGGAAGCAGTAACCCAGGTATGCAGTGCTCCACACAGACTAAAGTGAGAGAAATCTTAAAGCGCTCTGCTGCACTTACTATGTAAGTTTAAGTGATAAAATATGAGGAAGCATGATATTCTCGCTATGGCTTACATACAATGGTAGGTTTAACTCTCTGAGTGCCATGAACGTATCCAACGCATTTCACTGCAATGCATTGGATACCTCCCTAGCGTTCAAAGGCTTAAACTCTCATTTTTTTGCATTTTTGTCTTTAATGTAATTTCATTATTTAGTAGTATCTGGCCCTTGACTTCTTGTTTTTCTCTTTGCCTGGCCCTTGAGGAAAAATGTTAGGACACCCTCATTGTACTGTAAGAGAGGTGGTCCCATAACATAAAACAAAGTGGCATGACTTCCTCTAATTCTCACAGTTTAAAGGTTTCCTCAGTCTCCCTATGTATTGATACGTTAGTCATTTTGACAGGAGTGAGAATGGTGCACATTAAAGCATTGTCTTTGGAGACAGCAACACATAGGATTTCCTTATGGAAGCAGATGCTGAGCAGGGGGAGTCAGAAATATAACAGGTCAAACATTCCCGTGGGTTTTTACTTTGTTATTTATGCTGATTTGTTATGACCTGTACAATGTAATTGAATTTCCAGACTCATATAGATTTTATTACCTTTACATCTCACTTAAAATGAGATTCTATAATGACACCAGTTACTTTATTCACAAACAAAACATAAAAGTTAATTTCTCAAAAAATATTTTTTTATTACAGATTTGTTTGCATATTTTGTCTGTAAACAAACTAAACTTGTCTTAAGCTGTCCACTTTAACCCATTAACTGCTAGAGGGATCTGCAATGTTTATTTACCAGTGCAATGAAGACCTTTTCAGCATTCAAGGAGTTAAAATTTCTCATTTAAAGTGGAATTCTGACCTCCGTGAAAGTTATGTCTATCTAAATTGTCATTACCAAGCTTCAATCCGTTATTGTTTTTATTTTTTTTTGTAATTATTATGGTCACTGAGATATTTGCTGTTAAAGGTTTACCTGCTTATGTCACAGGGCGATTGCTGCGGTACAGCGTAGGACCTTAGGGCTGACTATTACCTCCCTTCTTTTGTCTCAATCCCTCCTGCTCTCTCAGTGAGAGCCTTTCATGCACTCTTATTATATAACAAGTGCCAGTCCGCTTGCTGATCTAAAAATAGCCCCAGAGACGTTGGCCAACGTCTCTGGACCTATTTTTAGATTGGCAAGCGGACAGGCACTTGTTACATAGTAAGAGTGCATGAAAGGCTCTCACTTTGCCTCCATGACCTGGACGTGCATTGGTTAGAGCGTGTCAGCTCACATGATTATTTGGGACTCACTGAGGAAGGTGGAGAGATTGAAGCGCAATAGGGGAAGTGGAGGGGAAGTGATAGACAGCCCTAAGGTATTGAGTTGTACTGCAGCGATAGCCCTGTGTAAGCAGGTAAATCTTTAACAGCAAATATATCTGTGACCATAAAGATTAAAACAAATAATAACAGATTAAAGCTTTATTAGTGACAACAATTTAGATGGACATAACTTTCAGGGAGGTGAGAGTTCCACTTTAAATCAATAAGAATCAGGGAGAATTTTTATTTCTCGTGTATGGTGCAGTTGGTTTGCTCCGGATATGCTAATATTTTGCTTTCTGCACAAGGGTCCTTAAAGGGTTAGTAATGTGTTTTTTCAATAAAAAGTAATATTGTAGATATTAAAAAAATAAATTAACTCCCATCTCTCAAACCTTTATAGTTTGAGAGATAAATGATGATAAATTTCCCCCCCTCCCTCCGCTTTCACAGACATCATCCTCTAGCTGACAGAAGGAGATTCTTTTCCCGGGAACAGCCAGCAGCTCTTCAGCAGAGCTGAAATACCGCAATCTAAAAAGAAATACTTCATTGAAATGGTCTACAAAGTGTGCTTTCAAGCCAGGCACACTTTGTAGACCGTTCCAATTAAGTATTTGTTTTTAGATTGCGGTATTTCGGCTCTGCTTAAGAGCTGCCGTCAAGTCGCACGACTCGAAGCTTCTTCTGTCAGCTAGACAGCTGAGATCTGTGAAAGGGGAGGGAGGGGGGAACTTTATCATTGTATATCTCACAAACTATAAAGGTTTGAGAAACAGGACTTGCATGAGTTAATTTATTTTTGAGTATCTACAATATTACTTTTATTGAAACAAGACACTGCTAACCCTTTAAGCAGTAAAACTGCTTCATTCCAGTTTTCGTATACTGTAGGAGGATTTAGGTTCCTTTCTTTGAGTTACATATGGTGGGTGTAATGTTTTCATATACTGTAGAAGGATTTAGGCTTTTCTTCCCTAGAGTTACATATGGTGGGTGTAACGTTTCCAAGAATATTATGCACAGAATTCCAGCAGGTCACATCCTGCAAAGGATTGCATTTGGCTTTCTGCAGATCAGCCCTGCAAGGCAAAGGGATTTCATGCAATTTCCTTTAGAAACAGGAAAAGAACGGCACTTTTGAACTCCACAAAACAATTTTATTATTTCAACCTGGATTTACTAGTGAACATGTTCAAAAGGGAACCAGTAACATGTTTTTGTAATATATATATATATATATATATATATATATATATATATATAAAAGAACCTTCCTAAATGAATTCAATCTATTAGAATAACAGTATCAACTGAGTCTGAGACAGTATGGCTGATGTACTAAGAGGAACTGGAATAATTCTGGAGCAAATTCAGTTTATTTGAATGGGGGCTAATAACTCCTTAAATGCTAGAGAGGACCCCAATGCATTGCTTCACAATGTGTTGGAGGCCTCTCCAGCATTCAATGGGTTAACATCCCCATTTAAGTCAATGGGTATTTTATTTTCACCTGCAGTGCAGTGGTTTCACCCAGAATTGCTCCAAAGGGGGAGGCTGCATTTATAAATAGATAAATAGATAGATAGATAGATAGATAGATAGATAGATAGATAGATAGATAGATAGATAGATAGATAGATTCATAGATAGCCAACATAAGTGATGGTTCTATGGAGAGTGTCCGCATGTCCACAAGAATTACGGACTTGTCTATTGCTGGGGGAAGAGCTCTCTGGCTGTGACAATGAGCTGATAACTTTTCATCAAAGATCGAGTCCTGCCTCGTGACTTTTGAGAGAATATTATTATTTGGAAAATAATTGGTTTCTTTGATCCAGTTGCTGTCGGAAGACAAGAAATTCTTACCCTCGACAAACAACTTTCTTCTCAGGAATCTCTCCCCTACCAGAACTTCAAGAAGTCAGCCAACATATTTAAAGATGGCAAGTCCCTTAAAGGGATAGTAATACTTTGTTTTATCTTTATTTTATTTTGTAGGCATGAAAAAAACATGAAGAACGATATAAGTCTTATCTCTGAAACCTTTATGGTTTAAGAGATATTCACAAGCAAAGTTTCCCCCTCCCGCCCCTTTTTCCTAGTGTAAGCCATCTCTTCTCAGATGTGAATCTGGTTGTAAGACCAGACAGATAACATAAGGGGACAATCTTCTTTGTATGAAAAGAATGAAAGCCCTTCCCCACCTTGACAAGTTTTTCAGCTTTTTCCCTTATCTTAATTGAAGATTGTCCCTCTCTGCAGTCTACCTAGGCACCTCCCTTCTGATCTGGCTGAACAGGGGGGATACTTTGTTTGTGAATATCTCTTAAACCATAAAGGTTTGAGAGATAAGACTTATATCGTTCTTCATGTTTTTTTAATGCCTACAAAATAAAATAAAGATAAAACGAAGTATTACTATCCCTTTGAGTCCAGCCACCATGACAGACATTCAAGAACACACTTTGACACCAGACCACAGGCCCCAGAAGGAGGATGATCATATCTTTCTCTTACCAGTGGAGAAGTATTACCATTGATTCTTGGGTAGTAAACATCATTCAAGGACAGAAGATTCAATTTCTTATTCTTCCTTAGCTAACATTTACAATTACTCAAGTATCCAAAAGTCATCCCAAGTGGTTCACCTTCCTGGAAGCTGTCCAGTATTTTGTGTGCTCTGTTTCTCATCGTCAGGGCTTTAGGCTTTGCTGGAACAGGTGTTAAATAATTTTAATGTGCTGTTTTTTGTTTTAGCATAGATCTTACAACTGAAATGGATCCACATTAGTTATGCCACAGAGCTTACAACTGAAATGTAGCTACACAAGTGATACCACACAGATTACAATTGAAATATAGCTACACTAGTGATACCACAGAGCTTACAGTTGAAATGGTACTACTCTAGTGTTAACACAGTATGTATGTATGTAGTGTGTTACAATAAATAAATGGGGTTAAAATAATTGTCACCGTCATAGAAACAATAGGAGAGAGGTCCCTGCTCCAAGGAGCTTACAGTCTAAATAGCAGCCATTGAACCTCACATACTGACACCTAGCCTTGTCCCCGTCCACTGGAAACCCTAGAAACACATATTGACCCCAACCTTGTCCCAACTGTAATGGAAGTCAGAGAACTCCACATACTGACCATTTACCCTTGTCCCACTGCAATGATAGCCACAGAACCACACATCCATCCTTGACACACTGACCCCCAGCCTTGTCTCACTGCACTGGAAACCATAAAACCACTCATACTGACCCCCATCCTTGACTAACTGACCCCAAGCCTTGTCCCTCTGCACTGGAAATCATATAACCACACATACTGACCCCCAACTTTGACCCACTGAACCCTAGCCTTGTCTCACTGCCCTGGAAAGAATAGAACCACATACACACTGACCCTCATCCTTTACGCTCTGATCCTCAGCCTTGTCTCACTGCATTAGAAATCATAGAAACTCACATACTAACCCCAATCCTGTGCCCCTGTAATGGAAACCACAGAACCACATATACTGACTCCCATCCTTGTCCAAATACACTGGACTGGAAGCCATAGAACTACACATACTGACCCTCATCCTTGACTCACTGCCCCCATCCTTGTTCCACTTCACTGAAAACCATAGAACAACAGTTACTGACCCCCAGCCTTGTCCCACTGCACTGGAAGCCACAGAACCACATATACTGACCCCCAACCTTGTTCTGCTATAATGGACTGGAAGCCATTGAACCATACATATTGACCCTCAGCCTTGTGATACAGGTCATGTCTCTTCATTTCATCCTTATTAATATAGAGTGCTGCTTTCTCCCTTTAGGTGCCTTTCACTTTGGGTAAATTGTTGCAGTGACAGCAACACATGCAAAAATTGCATTTGTGTATAATTTTGTCCTGTAGGTCATTTCACACATGCAGCATACTAATGTATGTTTTCTTTTGAGTAACAGTCACATTTTTCTTACAGCAAGGACCAGTGGGTTGTGTATCGCGTTGCTTCACAATGTATATCTTTCTGGTCCTTAAAAAGTTAAATATTCCTCTTCCACTTACCAGAGTGTTAGTGAATAATTCTTCCTTCTGGGGAATTGTTTAGATTTCTAAGAAAGTAACCTATTTACCCACAATGGCCAAGGTTGGCTTAGGCTGAAATATTTGCCCTTATAAGGGTTAAATTATTGCTTCTTATGCATCCGTTTTCTTCTATTCCTTCAAGGGCTTTCTTTCATCTCTCTTCTGCTGGGCATCACACATAATTTAAATTTCACAACACTGAAATTGCAACAGCATGAAGGAAGAGATGTAGAGCTGTGCATATTGCACCAAGCAATGGGCTATCTGAGAAATGTGCATTAATAGCTTCTCAGTGATGGGTCACGGGCTGAGCAGATCAATCTGCTTTATTTTTAAAGATGTGTAACTTTGCATTTTCAGCTATGGAGTGATTCATGAGATGCCTTGGTTATGAGAACATCAATAATATCAATAAACACACATGAGAGGGACAGGGTCAGCAAACTACTCCAGGTTAGATTGTCCATGCTAGCCAATGTGGCTGTAATGTCAAAACTTTATAAAGATGTGCAATGATTTTGGCACTGCTGGTCAAGTTGGGTTAGAAAACACCAAAGCACCCAGCAGCCAGGGACTGGCTCACAATGTCTGAACACAGCATATGAGGATTGTCAGCTGCAGAGAATAGCAACTTCACCAGAGAGCCCTTAATACAGCTGTGTCAATCTAAACTATTCAGTGCTACTTGCAGAAGAATTAGTGTCTGGATGTGGTGACCACGCAAAGTCCTACCACTATGTTCCTTTCACTATACTGATTAAAATAATTAATTAATAAATATGTTTATTTATATAGTGCCACAGCTATTTACAATTTAAAGGGTTGAACAATACAGGGTGACAAGTGCTTAACAAAGTGAAACATGGAAATGAGGGTCCTTCTTGAAAGGTTACAGGGGCATAAAAAGAACATTAGGATCATAGGTGTGCACCCAAAAGCACAAACACACACGTGCACACATGTGTGTGTATATGTATATATATATATATATATATATATATATGTGTGTGCAAGTTATCTTTCACACGCACACACATTAAACATTAACACACTCACTCATGTATCATACATACAAGACACTCACTCATATAAATATCTGTCTGCAGTCTGCACACAGTAACTAAGTTGCAAAGTTGCGGGTGTCTGTCTCACAGCCGAGTCAGTGCCAGTGCCTGCAGCCTCCTCACCCGCTGTTCGCTCCCTGACACCTTACCCCAACGTAACATGGGCTGAAAGGAAGTGACATCACTTCCTCTCAGTGCCGCAACGAAGGAGGGAAGGCTCATGCAGGCTTTTGCAGCATTTGAGCCAGAGTGCTTGTCCTGCCCCCCTTGGTCTCCCCGAGCACAGCAGTCAGCAGCAGATAGCCGTGGCAAGCTGCTAAGATATAAAGCCGGCGCAGCTGCCGCATCAATATGCGGAAATGACCATTTAACTTCTGAAAAGTCGGTGCGCACGGGCCGATTAGGGTGTGCCTAGGCACACCCGGCACACCCTGTGCGCATGCCTATGATTAGGATTCAGAGTGGAACATAGTGCTTGATTTCTGGTTGGGAGATTGGAACATGGATGTGCTATGTGCGTGCCTTCTAGCTTGTTGAAGCCTTGTTGAGGAGGTATACATTTTAAGTGAAACTTGATGACCGCAAGAAAAGTACAGTTGTGCATGCTGGGAATAAGAGCATTCCAGAGATAAAGAGCAACAACGAAAAAGGGTCTGATACGAGAGAGAGAGGTGTAGACAAAAAGGAGCTGATATAAGAATGCAGTTAGCTGATCATAAGTGGTGAGATGGGGTATAGTGGGTGATCAGAGTGGACAACTAAGAAGGGGTAGATGAGAGAATGGTCTTGAGAGAAACAGTATTTTCTAAGATATCTGTAGTTTGATAGGAAGCCATTGGAGTGTTTGGAGGAGGGGGGCAGGGACAGCAGGGGCAGCATTCTGTATTGACTGAAGTGTATGGAGGTATGAGGCAAGAAGACCAGAGAGAAGAAGGTTACAGTAGTCCATGAGGGGTAGGGTGAGTGTTTGTTTGTGTAAGAATTTTAGTCCTGCACCAGTGTTCTGCAAAATAACTATGATGGTATGTAGCCAGCAGCAAACTGCAGAACACTGGTTCAGGACTCAGTAGATAGATAAAGCAGACTTTTTTAGAAGAGACTACAAAACTGAGGATAACTGCTGCGAGGTGGACTCAGGATGACAGGAACACTGTAGATGTAACCAGCAGCAAACTGCAGAATACTGGAGCAGGCAGGACTCAGTAGATAGATACAGCAGACTTTTTTAGAAGAGACTACAAAACTGAGGATGACTGGTGCAGGGCAGACTCAGGATGACAAGAACACTGTAGATGTAGCCAGAAGCAAACTGCAGAACATTGGTGCAGGACACAGTAGACAGATACCGCAGACTTTTTTTTAGAAAAGACTACAGAACTGAGGATGCAATGAGCTGTGCAATGAGGCATGTAATTTTTCAGGACTGCTGTCTGCACATCCCCTTTGAATGAAACCCACCAAAATCTGTCAGTGTGGCCTATATTGATTTTGGGATGGGCTGTGACTGCCTGCACTTACTAGGACCAGATGTGGCTTGATCCCCTTGCCCTTTCTCCTGCCTACTGGTGGTGAGTGTGACACTGGTATATGTAGTAGTGCCACGTTCTGCACTTATCAACACTGACTTGTGGTAGTTGTTCAGGTGTTGGTACACCCCGCAGGTAGTTAGATGACCCAACACCCTCCCATGTCTGACTTCCCTGCCACATAATTTACATTTAGCTAGCCGGCCATCGCCAAGTGTCACAAAATGCTCCCATGCTTTGAAGTGATGGATGACTCTGCCAGTTGAAATGGAAGGTGATGGAGAAGAAGAAACTGAGGTGACTCTTTCTTCATTTTCACATACTGGAGCAACCTCATTATGCTTTTTTTGTTCCACCTACCTTTACAGGTGTACTAGTAGACCTAAAGATGGGAATGGGATTGGAGGAGTATAGTGGAGTAACAGTGGTGGCGGAGGCACTAGCAGCTACTACCTGCCTGGGAGACTCAATTGGAACTGGAGAGGCAATTGTTGAGTTTTCAACAGAAGACACAATTCTAGCTGGAGAAACAGGAGGAATACTATGGGCAGCAGGGGAGAAATCAAGCTCGGGAAAAATTTAAGCTTAGGAGGCCTTGGACCTTCATATTCTTCTTCTACCTCTTGTAGGTTTGGACAGGAAGAAAAATCATCATCAGCAGATTCTGGGGAGACCTGCTGAATTCCCTCTTCTGCCTGGTGGCTACCGGGAAATGGTAAACTATGTCCCTCAATAACCTTTTTTGGAGAAGATATGCTTTCAGTGGCAGGAGAAACTTTCTCCAAATATTACAATAATTCCCATTTGGGCTTTGTGACGGGGTACACGGGTTACTGCTTGGTAGACCGAGGGTTAAGCGATTTATCCAGCCAGACAAAAAGATAATAAATTGCATTTATTAGAGAGGACACGGCACACAAACATAGGACAACAATTACAGGCAAACAAAACAGGGGTAAAAGCATAAAAACTAAACTTCTGCTGTTGTCTTGGTGTGTCAGCAAATTTGCACAGGTTGCCAGGGGTTACAAATAATACTCACAGTCAAGTTTAGCTTTAAGCTGGAGCTTACTCATAGTCCCACTAGAGGCAAGAGTGGGCGCCCCGCCCACTGTGCCTGGTGCTGGATGGCATGACATTTTTCTTGTATCCTTTAGTCCTGACAGAGGAGCTGGGGAAGACATCCTAAGATCTTTGTGGTGGGTACATCAGGGTACTCTCTGTGGCTGAAGCTGCCTTGACTTACAGCCCACAAATGAAAAGGGCACCTGGCCACTACAGTGTCCACTCACTCTAACTCTTCCGGTGAGGGCACTCACCAGTCACAGTTTCTGCAGTACTCCTTTAGAATGCCCATGGACCCTAGGCCTCCCACGATTATGGAGAGGCCTTTTCTCCTGATTCTACATTTTTCAACTCTATCCTTTCTCACTTTTCTCTCTTTCTCTCTCTCTCTCTCTCTCTCTCTCTCCTCATAGGCTTTTTTCTACCCACCCCCTACAGGATCTGATGTCACAGGTACCATCTACCAGGTCTCTTTCTGCCTAGCCTGATGTGAGGGGGAAGATACACACATTCCATACACAGATTTGCCCTACCCCCCTCTATCTGACCAACACTGGCTATCTCATAACACAATCTCTGTGGTCAGCTAGACTGGATGGCACCATCCCTCTGTACATCATACACACTAACCAACCCATTCAATGCTGGAAAATGGCCAACACTCTCTAATGCATGCACACACAGGGGACATTAACGTTTCAAGAATGGGAACACATGTTATGACAATGGCGATCACTGAAAACAGACACATTTCATTCTCTGGGTGACAACCATTCCGTCACAGGCTGCTTACATGAACGTTCGCTACAAAAAATTCTGCGTTGATACTGCCTGTAGTTTCTGACCAGTAGTGTTAAACACGCTAGGTGTCCCCAGTTTTATAGAACTTGCTGTAGTGGAGGTGGTGATGAAACTGGCAGTGGCACTTGTCATTGCGCAGGTGGTTCTGAGTGGATCATCATGAAACAGCTGACGAGAAACAGTTGCCGGCTGTTTCGTGGTCTCAGAGAGGACCTTGAGCTATCTACCCTGGTAGTAGAGGTAGAATGACCTGCAGTTCCTTTCTTATTTCTATTTTTTTGTTTGGAGTGCTTCTGTTGAGTCTGACTCTGACATTGACTACTAGTCCTAGTACTACTGAAAGTCCTCTTCTTTAGCCACCTGCTGTTGCTAGCTCTGCTTGAAAGCAACAGCACTGTGGTGGTGTTGGTGGTTGCTAGGTTACTGCAGCTGATACCAGGACGAGGAACATCAGGTTGTATACTAGGACTCAAATCCATTACATATAGGTAGGTAGTGTACTATAATAATTTTATATTTTAAAACCGGGCCACACAACAACTGTCAGACTGGCTGTGTCACTCTGAAAATTATTATTAACACAAATTGCTAATTTATTTTTATTTTGCACAGCAAAAAAGACACCCCCTTGCAGTGGCAATAAGGCACTAGGGCTGCCTGCTTGGCCACACAACAACTGTCAGACTAACTGTGTCACTCTGAAAATTATTAACACAAATTGCTAATATTTTTTTTTTTGCACCGGAAAAACAAATGACACTCTCTTGCAGTGGCAATAAGGCACTAATGCTGCTTGCCTGTCTGCCTACACAACTGTCAGACTGGCTGTGTCACTGTGAAAATTATTATTAACATAAATTGCTAATATATTTTTATTTTGCACAGAAAAAAAAGACACCCCCTTGCAGTGGCAATAAGGCACTAATGCTGAATGCCTGCCTACACAACTGTCAGACTGGCTGTGTCACTCTGAAAATTATTAACATAAATTGCTAATATTTTTTTTTTGCACAGGAAAACAAATGACACTCTCTTGCAGTGGCAATAAGGCGCTAATGCTGGCTGCCTGCCTAATGCTGCCTGTCTGCCTACACAACAACTGTCAGATTGGTTGTCTCACTCTGAAAAAACATTACAGCTCCTGACAGCGGCAATAAGGCACTAGACTGGCACTAGACTGGCTAATAAGGCACTAGACTGGCTAATAAAATCACTTTTCTGGACACTTTCTCTTTGCTACTTCTCTCTGTAAGTTCCAACAACAGACTAACAGGAAATGCAGGCAGACTGGCCAATATTAATAAAGCTGTGACCTCTTTATTCCCACCATATACAGTTGTTGTGTGTTTATTTCAGGGGTGAGTTGGGGTGGTGCGGTGTTGGTGTTGGGGGAAAAAGGTGGAAGTGATGCATTGCCAGCTTATGGAAGGCCGAAGGGGCAGCATTGCCCCTGAAAGCCTTTAATCTGGCAGGCAGCCCCGCCGGCTTTCCTTTGTTCTGGGGCTGTGGGCTGCCCTCCCCCCCTCTCGCCTACGTGACCTGCAGATGAGAGGTGTTGGGGGGTGGGGGTAAGGGTGGCCAATGGCTATGGAGCAGAGGGGCAGGCTTGGGGGGTTGGAGGGGTGGGGGGGAGTGGAGGGAAGGGGTACAAGTGTAGCATGTTCAAAGTAGGAATTAATACCTTTGTGTTTTTTCCCTCCCTCCCAGCCCCTGAGATCTGCCCCGCTATGGCGGTCTGGAGCAGCATAGCATCAGCTACAGAAGAGGTCACGCTTAGGTCAAAAGGAGATCCGGGCGTCAGGATTAGGCCACCATTAGGGCCGTCATGCGGGCTTCCCAGGCCGACTCAGTGCGGGTTATCCTCAGAAGGTACAGTTTTCCAGAGGGCCTGGCCGACTGTGGGCTGGGTCCCGCCCGCTCAAGGTTACGTTTGGGGTTGGGGGACTGGCTGTACGGCGGCCCCCAGACACAGGGCGGGGTAACCCATGAGGCACTGAGGAGAGAGGAGGGGTTGAGGAGGTGGCCATGCGGACTGTCAATCGCAACCCCTTACCATGTTAGATGGGGGGGTCAAGGGTAGGCCAAAAGTGCCAGAGAGGCCCTTGCAGACCCCCCCCCCCGGTGGCAGTGGGCCAGTGCGCGGGTGCGCGGACTGCCAGGGAGGCCTGGGGACACCACATTACAGGGGGGAGGGTCCTCCAAGGGTAAATAGGTTAATCCCAATATTAATAAAGCTGTGACCTCTTTATTCCCACCATATACAGTTGTCGTGTGTTTATTTCAGGGGTGAGTTGGGGTGGTGGGGTGTTGGTGTTGGGGGAAAAAGGTGGAAGTGATGCATTGCCAGCTTATAATAAAATTGCTTTTCTGGACACTCTCTCTCTCTCTCTGCTTCTTCTCTCTCTCTGAGCTCCAACACCAGACTAACAGGAAATGCAGGCTGTCTGGGTGTCTGTGTCATTAACCCAACCCCCATCCATCCCCCATCATGAAAAGAAGAAGCTAATTTGACTAGAGTGGGCGGGTATCACGGTGCCCATGCTATGCTGGTGACATTCTGTCAGTTTTGCTCCTGCTTACTCTTATTGGCTGAAGTGACTTTGTCCCGCCCAGTATTTGTCCTTAAATACTGGGCCTTGTCACTTCTCCGGAGACCTTTCGTGGTGTTTCTGTTACCAGCGCTTGTTCCAGTTTTCGCGTGATCTCTGTATACCGACCCGGACTGCCTGACTACTCTGCATCTCGTTCCTGCCTGTGTACCGACCCAGGCTGCCTGACTACTCTGCTGTATCTGTTACTGCTCTGTGTACCGACCCGGATTGCCTGACTACTCTGCATCTCGTTCCTGCTCTGTGTACCGACCCGGCCTGGCTGACGTTCTTGCTCCGTGTACCAACCTGTCCTGTGTCAGAACTATATTGTGTTATATATTACTGCACCCGTGACGGTTATTGTTTTTCTGAGTTTGTTCAATAAATCTGTGTTTTATCTAACCTACTGTGTCAGAGTGTCAAATAAAACCGTTACAGTGCGAAAGTATCGTGCGTGCGGGAAGAATGAGAGTAGTGTGAGAAACCATTGTCCGAATTTCCGAAATTTAAAATGAACTTTCGGACCAGAGCTGTTTGGACTTGTTTTTTTTTTGTGACTGGCCCTTGCCTTTCAGCCAGCCCGAATGACAATGAATGACCCTTATTCGTCGGAGTCTCACGACTATAGTGGACAGCCTTCTTGGCTTTTATTCATCTCAGTGTATCAAAGTCTCCCTTTGAGGCCTAAATGATCCTGTGCTCTTACCTCTGTATGGCCGCTAGACTTGTGCACGGGCAAAATTTTCGGTAAAATTCGAATTCGGACGAATTTTTTTTTTTCTAATTCGGATGATCTTAATTTCGGACCGGGCCTATTCGATTCGGACGAAATTCTGATCCATTCCGAATTATTCGGCCGAATTTAACATGGGTTAAACTATAGCAGTGCGCCTCCGTGCACGCTGCTATCATTATTTGCAGACAGGGTGTGCATTTAGAAAAAGATCCATCCCAAAAACGGACATTGTCGTACATTGAAAGTCTGTGCATGTCACCTCTACTCTAGCATGGGATGCCAGTCACAATGCAAACGTCGAACATCGAAAACCCATGCCTGTCATTCAATTTAGCATGTTCGAACATCGAAACCCCATGCCTGTCCTTCAATCTAGCATATGTTTGAACATCGAAACCTCATGCCTGTCATTCAATTTAGCATATGTTCGACATCGAAAACCCATGCCTGTCACATCCTATTCAACATAAGTGGTCAACTCGAACATGGACAAACTACATGTCACATTCTATGTTAGTACATGGGTAAAGATTAAGGTTTCATTTTCTGGTACCAGCCTCCTACCCTACTGTCCCTCTTTAGTACCCAAATTCCTCTCTCTCGTTTTCCTATCCTGATTTCCCCTCATATCAGATAACTCTATGTGTATATACATTGTAGAGTTTCATACTACATCAAGAATAAACATCAATGATTGTAATGTGATAGATGTAATGTGTTAAAAAGAAAAATTGAGACATTCTGTTGTGAACAAACTGCAACACAGGAGAGAAATAAAAAAAAATGCTTGACATCTATACTGAAGAGGGGTCCACAGCATTGTCTTAGTATAGCAATATCACCGTTTTCCGTGAGTGTGCAATACAGGGCTCTACGATAATTTCTGGGCATTTCCCAATGTCATAATCAGGGGATGATAGGAGTTGTATTCTAACTACTGTTAGGAAACACATAAGTGATGCACATTCATCTCCCACCTAGAAATTATTTACACACGAGGCAACTCCCCCAAGTAATACCTAGCCCCTTTCCAAGTGGAAGGACTTCCAGAAAGGCTTCAGATCTCTTAGTGACTCACCTGTTATTGCCAGTCAGCGGGACCCGGAGAGTAGGAGGGGGTGATGCTATGGCTGCACGGCACGGTGCTCTTAGTTGGTCACTTGTTGCAATGTTGAAGCCAGCACCTTCTGGGTGGAGACACCTCACAGCAATCCTGTTCAGGACACATCATGCACTGTTGTGCACTCATACTAGGGATCCCAAATGTTTAGACTCATTTCGTACAGGGGGCACCCTCCTGTATTTGTAAAACCTCTCTAGCAAATCTGGGACGGTAGACCTATTTACTCAAGTCTTGACTTTAGGTGGGCGATAAACAATATAAAATAGGCATAATGTTTCACTATCACATAATTCACGTCACTGAAGCAGCCAGCAGGCATCGCCACTGAGTGAGCATAGGGCTGCCCGGCTGCTGACAGTCACACTGATGGGATGGGACACCCTGCAACACAGAAATGTCGGAAGAGCACAAAATAAACATGCTATGGGACGGTAAATTGCCGCCCCTGTCAAAGTGCCGCCTGGGTCCATGGACCCACTGGGACCCATGTAAGGGCCGGCCCTGTATTCGAACAAATACCTAATATTTTTTTATATTTTGCACAGGAACAAATATTACTTGCTCTTGCAGTGGCAATAACTGGAACTAATGCTGGCTGCCTACCTATGCCTAGCCTAATGCTACCTGCCTGCCTACACAACAACTGTACACTCTCTAATCTCTTCTCTCTCTGAGCTCCAACAACCCAATGAGGAAATGCAGGCTGTCTGTCTGTGTGACTGTGTCATTAGTCCAACCCCCATCATGAAACGAAGAAGGCTATTCGAATACAGACAAAAGAGGGAAGTAGTGCATGAAACGGAGAATGGAATTGGACTAGAGACATGGAGGGAAAATTATGGAGGGAAAGTAATTGAGCGCGCACAGGAAGTACAAAAAAGCCCTGGTCAAAAGTAGTCAAAACTTTTGGAAATGTGTCGATTGCCGAAACTTCCGAAAGTTTCGACGAATTTCGGACCTGGGCTGTTCGGAGTCGGATCATTTTTTCCGAATGACCCTTGAGTTTCGGATTGGCTGGATGTCTCCGAATGACCCCATTTTCGACGAAATCCGAATGTCTCCGAATGAATTCGCACATGTCTAATGGCCGCTGGCCGGCATGGCTTCTGGCCATTTTCTTATTGCTAGAGTCATGTTTCAGGCACTGGCACGGACACCTGTTTATGGGCCTATTCTGTTGGGCCTAATTGGGTCCCACCTCCTTCTGCTGCTTTATAAACCTCATTGAGGCTAGGACTTGTTGCCCTTTCATGGAGTACCTGTGCATTGCTTCAGTGTTGCTCTCATTTGACCCTTGCTTGGATGCCATGTTCTCTCCTGATCGATCCATAGCTTTGTCTGACTTTCCACTCCGGCTTGAAATCTAGTGGCTTTATCTGACTACCCGATCTGTGTATGACCCTGGCTTGTCCAACTACCCTCACTGGATTATGTAAAATAATTTAACTTTTGCTCAAAAAAGCCTTTTATTACAATCTTTACAAGTCCTGAGAGTGCCTGTTTGCTTTTCCATTACAAGACTGTCTATCTGCCATAGGATATGGCACCCAAGCTAATGACTCTTTAAAGAGTGAGTCTCCCCCCACCCCTCTCTCTCTCTCTCTCTCTATATATATATATATATATATATATATATATAGAGAGAGAGAGAGAGAGAGAGAGAGAGAGAGAGAGAAAGAGAGAGATATTAAAGAAGAAGGCAGCACCAGTGGGACTTTTCTTAAAGCAAAAAGATGATTTTATTGTCAACGTTTCAGTCCCAGCATGGACCTTTATCAAGACAATAAAAAACGCTGACAATAAAATCATCTTTTTGCTTTAAGAAAAGTCCCATTGGTGCTGCCTTCTTCTTTAATCTCTATATTAATACATAAGGATTGTGCACCTGGGCATGAGTTTTATATAAGTGAGTGCCTCCATCCTTGGAAATATATATATATATATATATATATATATATATATATATATATATATATATATATATATATATATATATATGCATCACATATGCTGTCTGCCATGGTGAGAAGCAGTGAGATGTATCTCAGAAGTTCTTGTCTAGAAGCTTTGTTTATCACGTCTTTGTCCAGATAATCTTGGTCCAAAAGAATCGGCCCCAGACTTATAACATTTTTGAAGCACCATCTTATTTTCTTATTCATGGGATCTTTAAATCCTGATCCATCTTCAAAAGGAATAGCTGTTTTCTTAGACAAGTGATGCACATTGAACTTAGGAATACAGGCTCAAATTGTAGTGTCCTTAGAATCAAAAAAGAAATAGGGCTTTAAGTTTTATGGGGAAGGACAACCTTTTCTCTGGACAGTTCCATTCTTGCTTAATAAATGTGGTTACTTTTTTTCTGCCGTGGGAAAATTTTATGGGATATTTTTGTACCCCAGACAAATACCGTAAATAAGGGATCTAGGCTTATCATCTTTCTTGATGTTTAAAGAACTGCAGATATGCTTGACTAGGGGAACAGCTGCATCCCACTGACGAGGTCCACATAGACCGAAACGTACGTCTGGGATTGTGCTGTTTCTCTCGTGCGGAGAGGATTTGCCTGACATTTCGGGGCTGGACTGCCTGTGGGTGGGACCAGACTGATATGAATATGGAAATTTCCTCTCTGCAATGGCACATGGGAGCGAAAAACGTGACTTGAGCAGCACCTGAGGGGTTACACATGCCTTTAGTAATCTACTTTATTTTGCTCTTTCTCAGTGTGCGCTCGTCACATTCTTTTCGTTTGTTGTCTCCCTAAGTGGAAGGGTATCCCAGGCATGGGCCCTTGCTTCTGTGTGCCTAGAGGGGAACAGCTGCATCCCACTGATGAGGTCCACATAGACCGAAACGTACGTCTGGGATTGTGCTGTTTCTCTCGTGCGGAGAGGATTTGCCTGACATTTTGGGGCTGGACTGCCTGTGGGTGGGACCAGACTGATATGAATATGGAAATTTCCTCTCTGCAATGGCACATGGGAGCGAAAAACGTGACTTGAGCAGCACCTGAGGGGTTACACATGCCTTTAGTAATCTACTTTATTTTGCTCTTTCTCAGTGTGCGCTCGTCACATTCTTTTCGTTTGTTGTCTCCCTAAGTGGAAGGGTATCCCAGGCATGGGCCCTTGCTTCTGTGTGCCTAGAGGGGAACAGCTGCATCCCACTGACGAGGTCCACATAGACCGAAACGTACGTCTGGGATTGTGCTGTTTCTCTCGTGCGGAGAGGATTTGCCTGACATTTCGGGGCTGGACTGCCTGTGGGTGGGACCAGACTGATATGAATATGGAAATTTCCTCTCTGCAATGGCACATGGGAGCGAAAAACGTGACTTGAGCAGCACCTGAGGGGTTACACATGCCTTTAGTAATCTACTTTATTTTGCTCTTTCTCAGTGTGCGCTCGTCACATTCTTTTCGTTTGTTGTCTCCCTAAGTGGAAGGGTATCCCAGGCATGGGCCCTTGCTTCTGTGTGCCTAGAGGGGAACAGCTGCATCCCACTGACGAGGTCCACATAGACCGAAACGTACGTCTGGGATTGTGCTGTTTCTCTCGTGCGGAGAGGATTTGCCTGACATTTCGGGGCTGGACTGCCTGTGGGTGGGACCAGACTGATATGAATATGGAAATTTCCTCTCTGCAATGGCACATGGGAGCGAAAAACGTGACTTGAGCAGCACCTGAGGGGTTACACATGCCTTTAGTAATCTACTTTATTTTGCTCTTTCTCAGTGTGCGCTCGTCACATTCTTTTCGTTTGTTGTCTCCCTAAGTGGAAGGGTATCCCAGGCATGGGCCCTTGCTTCTGTGTGCCTAGAGGGGAACAGCTGCATCCCACTGACGAGGTCCACATAGACCGAAACGTACGTCTGGGATTGTGCTGTTTCTCTCGTGCGGAGAGGATTTGCCTGACATTTCGGGGCTGGACTGCCTGTGGGTGGGACCAGACTGATATGAATATGGAAATTTCCTCTCTGCAATGGCACATGGGAGCGAAAAACGTGACTTGAGCAGCACCTGAGGGGTTACACATGCCTTTAGTAATCTACTTTATTTTGCTCTTTCTCAGTGTGCGCTCGTCACATTCTTTTCGTTTGTTGTCTCCCTAAGTGGAAGGGTATCCCAGGCATGGGCCCTTGCTTCTGTGTGCCTAGAGGGGAACAGCTGCATCCCACTGACGAGGTCCACATAGACCGAAACGTACGTCTGGGATTGTGCTGTTTCTCTCGTGCGGAGAGGATTTGCCTGACATTTCGGGGCTGGACTGCCTGTGGGTGGGACCAGACTGATATGAATATGGAAATTTCCTCTCTGCAATGGCACATGGGAGCGAAAAACGTGACTTGAGCAGCACCTGAGGGGTTACACATGCCTTTAGTAATCTACTTTATTTTGCTCTTTCTCAGTGTGCGCTCGTCACATTCTTTTCGTTTGTTGTCTCCCTAAGTGGAAGGGTATCCCAGGCATGGGCCCTTGCTTCTGTGTGCCTAGAGGGGAACAGCTGCATCCCACTGACGAGGTCCACATAGACCGAAACGTACGTCTGGGATTGTGCTGTTTCTCTCGTGCGGAGAGGATTTGCCTGACATTTCGGGCCTGGACTGCCTGTGGGTGGGACCAGACTGATATGAATATGGAAATTTCCTCTCTGCAATGGCACATGGGAGCGAAAAACGTGACTTGAGCAGCACCTGAGGGGTTACACATGCCTTTAGTAATCTACTTTATTTTGCTCTTTCTCAGTGTGCGCTCGTCACATTCTTTTCGTTTGTTGTCTCCCTAAGTGGAAGGGTATCCCAGGCATGGGCCCTTGCTTCTGTGTGCCTAGAGGGGAACAGCTGCATCCCACTGACGAGGTCCACATAGACCGAAACGTACGTCTGGGATTGTGCTGTTTCTCTCGTGCGGAGAGGATTTGCCTGACATTTCGGGGCTGGACTGCCTGTGGGTGGGACCAGACTGATATGAATATGGAAATTTCCTCTCTGCAATGGCACATGGGAGCGAAAAACGTGACTTGAGCAGCACCTGAGGGGTTACACATGCCTTTAGTAATCTACTTTATTTTGCTCTTTCTCAGTGTGCGCTCGTCACATTCTTTTCGTTTGTTGTCTCCCTAAGTGGAAGGGTATCCCAGGCATGGGCCCTTGCTTCTGTGTGCCTAGAGGGGAACAGCTGCATCCCACTGACGAGGTCCACATAGACCGAAACGTACGTCTGGGATTGTGCTGTTTCTCTCGTGCGGAGAGGATTTGCCTGACATTTCGGGGCTGGACTGCCTGTGGGTGGGACCAGACTGATATGAATATGGAAATTTCCTCTCTGCAATGGCACATGGGAGCGAAAAACGTGACTTGAGCAGCACCTGAGGGGTTACATATGCCTTTAGTAATCTACTTTATTTTGCTCTTTCTCAGTGTGCGCTCGTCACATTCTTTTCGTTTGTTGTCTCCCTAAGTGGAAGGGTATCCCAGGCATGGGCCCTTGCTTCTGTGTGCCTAGAGGGGAACAGCTGCATCCCACTGACGAGGTCCACATAGACCGAAACGTACGTCTGGGATTGTGCTGTTTCTCTCGTGCGGAGAGGATTTGCCTGACATTTCGGGGCTGGACTGCCTGTGGGTGGGACCAGACTGATATGAATATGGAAATTTCCTCTCTGCAATGGCACATGGGAGCGAAAAACGTGACTTGAGCAGCACCTGAGGGGTTACACATGCCTTTAGTAATCTACTTTATTTTGCTCTTTCTCAGTGTGCGCTCGTCACATTCTTTTCGTTTGTTGTCTCCCTAAGTGGAAGGGTATCCCAGGCATGGGCCCTTGCTTCTGTGTGCCTAGAGGGGAACAGCTGCATCCCACTGACGAGGTCCACATAGACCGAAACGTACGTCTGGGATTGTGCTGTTTCTCTCGTGCGGAGAGGATTTGCCTGACATTTCGGGGCTGGACTGTCTGTGGGTGGGACCAGACTCATATGAATATGGAAATTTCCTCTCTGCAATGGCACATGGGAGCGAAAAACGTGACTTGAGCAGCACCTGAGGGGTTACACATGCCTTTAGTAATCTACTTTATTTTGCTCTTTCTCAGTGTGCGCTCGTCACATTCTTTTCGTTTGTTGTCTCCCTAAGTGGAAGGGTATCCCAGGCATGGGCCCTTGCTTCTGTGTGCCTAGAGGGGAACAGCTGCATCCCACTGACGAGGTCCACATAGACCGAAACGTACGTCTGGGATTGTGCTGTTTCTCTCGTGCGGAGAGGATTTGCCTGACATTTCGGGGCTGGACTGCCTGTGGGTGGGACCAGACTGATATGAATATGGAAATTTCCTCTCTGCAATGGCACATGGGAGCGAAAAACGTGACTTGAGCAGCACCTGAGGGGTTACACATGCCTTTAGTAATCTACTTTATTTTGCTCTTTCTCAGTGTGCGCTCGTCACATTCTTTTCGTTTGTTGTCTCCCTAAGTGGAAGGGTATCCCAGGCATGGGCCCTTGCTTCTGTGTGCCTAGAGGGGAACAGCTGCATCCCACTGACGAGGTCCACATAGACCGAAACGTACGTCTGGGATTGTGCTGTTTCTCTCGTGCGGAGAGGATTTGCCTGACATTTCGGGGCTGGACTGCCTGTGGGTGGGACCAGACTGATATGAATATGGAAATTTCCTCTCTGCAATGGCACATGGGAGCGAAAAACGTGACTTGAGCAGCACCTGAGGGGTTACACATGCCTTTAGTAATCTACTTTATTTTGCTCTTTCTCAGTGTGCGCTCGTCACATTCTTTTCGTTTGTTGTCTCCCTAAGTGGAAGGGTATCCCAGGCATGGGCCCTTGCTTCTGTGTGCCTAGAGGGGAACAGCTGCATCCCACTGACGAGGTCCACATAGACCGAAACGTACGTCTGGGATTGTGCTGTTTCTCTCGTGCGGAGAGGATTTGCCTGACATTTCGGGGCTGGACTGCCTGTGGGTGGGACCAGACTGATATGAATATGGAAATTTCCTCTCTGCAATGGCATATGGGAGCGAAAAACGTGACTTGAGCAGCACCTGAGGGGTTACACATGCCTTTAGTAATCTACTTTATTTTGCTCTTTCTCAGTGTGCGCTCGTCACATTCTTTTCGTTTGTTGTCTCCCTAAGTGGAAGGGTATCCCAGGCATGGGCCCTTGCTTCTGTGTGCCTAGAGGGGAACAGCTGCATCCCACTGACGAGGTCCACATAGACCGAAACGTACGTCTGGGATTGTGCTGTTTCTCTCGTGCGGAGAGGATTTGCCTGACATTTCGGGGCTGGACTGCCTGTGGGTGGGACCAGACTGATATGAATATGGAAATTTCCTCTCTGCAATGGCACATGGGAGCGAAAAACGTGACTTGAGCAGCACCTGAGGGGTTACACATGCCTTTAGTAATCTACTTTATTTTGCTCTTTCTCAGTGTGCGCTCGTCACATTCTTTTCGTTTGTATGCTTGACTAGGGTGTCAATGTAGTGGAAAGATGTAGGAGGCATCATATAACCTTACTCAGAAGACAACTCCTCTGATTCAGAATCAGTAATTTCAATTTGCTGTCTGTGAGGATAGTACTCTGTTACTCTGATCTTAAAGGTTTTATAACAATTGACTGGAATAAGTACATCACGTATGCCATATCTGCAGGAGAACTAGATGAGGGGGCATGACTGGCTGGGTAGATTTAAGGGTCAAATCTGTTATGCCTTTCTGGTACAACCTACTTCCAACATAGACTTGCTGACCAGTCAAATGACTGTAATCTTATCCACAGGTGCAGATATCTATAAACACACACCCCAACTGACCCCCAAGGTCCACATTATTCATCCAGAAATAAAAAATGGCAAGCCCTGGAGTCATTTTATTGCTGATCAAGCCACTTACTCGGACCACCAAAATGATCTGCTGGATCTATCTACAAAAGCAGGGAGCAGGAGCCAGGCTGAAGTGGAGCACCAGGGGGAGGCTGCAGCCTAACCTCTAACCTTGATAAAGGCAGAATACCTGGAAAGAATACAGAGGTGAAACCACCCCATGAACTACATGAGTGGATCAACCAGCCTAGGAGTAAGAAAAAATCTATTCCAGTGTTTGGAATTGCAACCTGCTTTCTACCACATGGAAGAGAAAAAATACCACAAAAAAGACCAATACATCAAGAGAACAGAACCTACTGAGGCTAAAAGAGAGAGATCCAGCAGGAACTTGAGAAAAGGAAGTGGATTGTTAAGGGGCTGTGAAAAGTTTGGGAAAGCAACACAATCCTATACCAGCCTGGGTAGGATAGGAACATATTAGGGACTGTTCTTCCTTATTTAATGCAGCGGGAGGTCTATTTTATGGAATTGTGTGCTTTTGGAGATTATTTTGATGTTATGGGATATTTAAGCCTTTTGTGCATTTTTGTTGTTTCCATCACATTTCTGTTATGTGCTGTTATCAATTTGAGGCCCAGTGGAAGACATACCTTTCTGTGCCTATACATATTGGATATCATTGTACTCAGGAGATATGTGGCATTTATATTTCATACTTTTTCTTATTTGTTATACTAAGTTTGCTTGAGATGTTGTACAATACATTGTGACATTATTATAAAACAATTCTGAAAACCCGTATGTGTAACATTTTTTTTCAGCTACTTCCTGCTTCATAAGATTATTCTACTTTTGGGAAATATGTGTTTTTATTTTGTTACTGAAATGTTTTTAGGGTAGTTTTATCATATAACCAATGGAATTTTAGTTCATATAGTTGAAAATACCCTTTTGTTCTCCTGTTAAAGGGATAGTAATACTTTGTTTTATCTTTATTTTATTTTGTAGGCATTAAAAAAACATGAAGAACGATATAGGTCTTATCTCTCAAACCTTTATGGTTTGAGAGATATTTACAAGCAAAGTTTCCCCCTCCCGCCCCTTTTACCTAGTGTAAGCCATCTCTTCTCAGATGGGGAATCTGGTTGTAAGACCAGACTGATAAACAGAAGGGGACATTCTTCTTCCTATAAAAACAATGAAGGCCCTGCCCCCCTTGACAAGCTTTTCAGGCGTTTCCCTTATCTTAATTGAAGATTGTCCCTCTCTGCAGTCTACCTGGGCACCTCCCTTCTGATCTGGCTGAACAGTGTTACATCAGTAAAAGGGGCAGGAGGGGGATACTTTGTCATTGAATTACTCTTGAACTACAACTCTGACAGAATTGAAATAACACTCTCCAAATTCCAAATACTATGATTATTAATTAGAGCTTCTTTTATTATGAAACATTACCATCCCTTTAATTAGCATTCTGGGCATGCCATGTGCGTAGGTAAAACAATGCATATTTGATATTGGTTTACTGGGGCTTTTGAAAATAAACAAATCATTCATAACATGTCTTTGAGAGATAGTGTATGATATTCGCAAAAATAACATCATAATTTATGGCATGATGCAAAATTTACTTCATGTGAGGCCCCATAAAAAAGTTAGATATGTTATGAAATAAATAATATACAATTTTCCATATATAACTAGAAAGTTACCTACAGCAATCATATTTAAAGGGATAGATAGAAAAATGTTAAAAAAAAAGTGTCTGGCTTCCCAGGAGGAGGAAATAATCCCAAAATCCCAACACTCAAAGGGTTGAAAGTGATTTTTAAATTAACTCTTTGTGTTCCTCTCTGGCACTGAAAGGTTTAAGGGGCATTTTGGGAGTATTTATTTGCTTCTCGTTGGGGCCATTGGTTTGCATGCATGCCCAGAGAGTCATGATAGAGAGCATTTGCAGGAATAGAAATATCTGACCTAATATATGTAATACCCAGTATTAATTAAAGGAAAAGCTGTTTCTTTTTTTTTTTCTCCAGTACATATATTAACACTCTGAGTGCCACAGGGGTATTCAATGCATTGCTTTGAAATGCGCTGCATACCCTCTAGAACTCAAAGGGTTAATACTTTTACAGCTGTCTATAACAGTGAGGTTGATGTACTGTGAGAATTAGAGCAATTCAAGAGCAAACCAAATGCATGACAGGGGATGAATAAAAATCCCCATTGACTTAATTGGAGCTTTTGCTAGCGAGATATCCAGCAAACCCTGACCTCGCTAGCAGTGGGTTAACAGCTCATTTAAACCAATGGGAATTAGGGACATTTCTCTCCTATGGCTTGCCCCAGAATTTCTTCAGTTCTTCTTATTTATATCATCCTCAATGTGTACAGCACTACATTTACCTAGTATATCCCATTAAGGACAAGAGGGGTGCGCAGCACATTACCTGGCAATGCATTGCCCACCCTTCAGTCCTTCAGGGGCAAGTGATTACTTTTCACTTTCCCTGTTACAGTCCGTGCTGGCTCTGCCTTCCTGATAAGGAAGTTGCTGTTGAAGGCTTAGGGGTGGGGCACACTATTTGGCTCTAAGCCTCTGAATTCCTGTACCAGAGATTTGTGGTTTTCTCTTTTTTTTCTGTGAGTGAAGTGATTTCAATACTAGCAGACAGCATATGGGAGGAATCCATGTATTCTGTCTTCTGAAGATCTGTAACAGTCTGTGACAGTGCAAGTTTTTGATATTTCGCTGATTTCGAACAAATGTTGCTGTCAAAATGACCGAAAAATGATGGAAAACCCTGTGTAAAATACCAGATATCCACCAAACCTGCACTGGGTTGAATCTTTAGGAATGCATTTTGAGGTCTCTGGTCTAGAGCTTTAAGTGAGTATCCTCAATCATGGTTCTTATTAACCTTGTAAATGAGGTGACCTTTAGTAAGCTGTGAAAGTAGTCTGTGTGTGCTGCTTTTGCCATTATACTGCTTAATCCTACAGGGCGTAGAGCCGTAGTGCAGAGAAGCTACTGGTATTGGGTCTAAGGATAATAATGAATGACATGCGCATCGTCAAGCCATCCAGTCCCCCATCCCACTTTACTCCTCCCCATTTTCCCCCTCAAGAATTTAGACATACACCTCAGATGGATTGAAAAGGCCACAGCATTTTATTATAAAACATTTACCAAACATTAAACTTTAACTTTATTAACAATTCTAGTAACAAACTCCCATACACAATAAATAAACATTCGCCAAAATAAACTTAGTGCTTGCTAGTACATTCATGTTGCCTGTCTATCCTGGTCCCAAAATCTGTCCAGTGTCTACCACTGCTTGACTGCGGGCCATGCCACCATACACCCTAGCTATCTGAATGTGGCAAGTTGTAGCCCAACAGCCGTACAGCACTCGAGTCCTAGGACCATGCCCAAAAGTTGTGAACCATTACCTTTATCACTAAGCCTGTGCTTTACCAGCAAGCACCCTGCCAAGAGCGAGCCGCTTGACCGCTTAAGTTGGCTGGGCCCTGCCACCCACCATGAACGAGGCCCTTGCAATGCCTTCCTTGAACCCCTCCAGAAAGATGTCCAGCCCAATATCGGAGAGGCGGACACCATCTTGCAGAAACAAACTAGGCTCTTCCTCGAGTTCCCTATACAAAACCACCTCTCTGTCAGCTTTGTGGACAAAACTAGGCAGCATCTTGTTAATCTTCCTCCTACTCCGCTCTACAGCCCCCTGGCTCCCCACCACCTCAAACCCCAAAAATGCCAGCACCACCATGTGTGGGTCAACCGATGCCCCAGACAACCCCTCCTCACAATAGGACCTCCAACCACCCTGCGTCAGAATCCACCCCCTCAACGGCCTCCACCAGAGCAAACCACTCCTTCCAGCAGCTCTGGTATCTCGCCCAAGTCTTCGGTCCCTCCAACCATTGGATCAGGTCACCAAGGATCTGGAAAGTACTTCACACAAATGTCTCGGGCAGGCCTCCCCCTCCTCTTCCGCTTCCGGCACCAACTCCTTGACGCCTTCGAACTGAAAACAAGAGATGGAATCTGCAATTACACTAAGGTAGCCAGGCACATGCCTCGCCCTATACCACATGTTCAGCTCCAGACAGTACAACACCAGCAAAGGAAACAAGCACAGCATAGGGGGAGAAGAGCCCGAAACCGAGTTGATTGCCTAAGCCACCCCAAGGTTGTCCGAGCAGAAGCAATCTCTCCTATCCTGCAACTCTGCCCTCCATCAGAAAATCATCACGACAATGGTGAACAACTCCAAAAAAAGCCAGGCTCCTTGTAAGACCTACAGCCTCCCAGGATGACGACCATTTCTCAGTACACCACTGACCACTGAAGAAGACCCCAAAACCGCAGGAGCCAGCCACATCCGTAAGAGGGCCAGATCATTCGCCGACACTTGTTACAAGTGTAACAAAGAGTGCCTGTTAAAATCTGAGAGGAAAGAATCCCAAATGGCTAAATTGTCGCACATCCCCAGTGTGATCTTCAAGAAATGATGGGGCTGGGAAGCATTATGAATACACAAAAAAATGTTAGCCACTTACTTGACCTGTTAATGTGGCCCTTGGCAAAGTACTGGAGAACCACATGTCAATGAGTCCACTCAGAATGATGCCAGCTGTGAGGATGGGAGTGCCATAAACTCCTGGAGGTTGAATACCTAGACACCAACTGAGCCGGAACTGGAGTGGCAACACCTAGCTTGGTCGTTGGCAGTGGAAATGGAATCGCAAGGTCTTAAAAGAGGTTTGGCTAATTGCAGGAAGATAGAGGAGTCATTAAACAGTCTTATGTCAGTGCAAGCAGCAGGCAGATAGATGAGTCATTTAACAGGCCTAGGTCGTTGCAGGCAGCAATGAGATTTTAATGTTGTCCTGTCACCTTCTTATTCCCCCCATATCTTTATATTCCTTAATTATGCTAAACCACCCTTTTTAACTTGAAGCATTTATTCCCCTAGCTTTAAAATGTACTCAATTCAATTTTCATATTCAAGAGGGAGAGTGTCGCCATCTTACAGATGTTTAAAATGATTAGCAGCTCTCTCCCCATGAAGAGCTGCTGATCTTCTACTCTAAGCCTGTCCTTTCACTCTGAGGCAGGCTTTCCGAGCACAATACATATACATGCAAGTTTCCTCTTTAGCAGAAGAAGCAGGCTGCCAATATATAGTGAGGCAGTGTTCCATGAACACGCTCTCACTACAATAAATAGGACGTTCAATGACGTGTACATTCATAATGCAAAGAGAGCATGAGGTTCTGGGAGCTGGGAAGAATGTTGGGTGGAGTATTCAATGGAGGGGGATGACCTACATCAATGATTCTCAACCAGGGTGCTGTGGTACATTGGTGTGCTATGGACATCCACTTGGAGTGCCCCTTCTTTTCTGTAAAGAATGTTGAATTTTAACTACATATTTATGGAAATTATTATTCACAATATATATGTATTTTTTTCTTATTGAAATACCTAACATCATTATATATTTATGTATTTGTACCCTTCATTACTTGAAAATTTATTAAATGCTAAGTGTGCACCAAAATTTCCAGGCTGCGTGCCTTGAGTGAAAAATGACTGAGAAACACTGGTCTACCTAGAGGTTACTTGCAGTTTGTACCGCAAGCGACATCATTATGAGCATCACAAGGTGTTTATTTTTTTTTTAATAATTGAACAACATATATCCAGTTTTAAGAGATTTATTAAATCAGACAAAGTTTGTTTGAGTGACAGGTCCACTATAACAGTCGTTGGTCGATGCGGACAGCAGACAGAGAATGGTTGATATAAGGAAGGAAATGGTCAAAATAGGAATCAAACAGGACTAGAACCAGGCTTAGGGACTCTCACAGTAGTACACTATACCAGTGGTTCTTAATCTTCTTTTGTTCGGGAACCCCTAACACGTAATCTATAACATTTGAGTCACCCCTCACTGTTTTAAATTTCCTGTCATGACATCACAGACAAAACACATCATCATTATGCATACTCACACACGTGTTCATTCACACACTAACTCATACCATTCTTCTGGGGGAAGAAGTCAGTGAAGAGGTGTCTTCATGCAAGAGGCAAAAGGCCAGATTTTCTACCAAATTTCTTCCTGCCACAGAATATTCAGCACATCTCTAGTGACAGCACAGCTACTGTAGAGTGTGAACAGCCAGCCAAATATAACTGTTGTGTTCATAACAAATCTTGTCCTCTAATTCTCACATTGACATTTATTAGAGCCTTGTCATCAGTTCGGTTCTTTTTTCCTCATGATTACATTGTTTCTTGTCGCACAAGTTTTATGAAGGCCCGTAGAGAAATGTAGAAAAACAATTATTCTGACTGACCCAAAAAAAAGACAAATCAGTTTTCTGTGAATTAACTCTTTTACCCTGTACTTTTTTCCTCTGGATAACATGGAGAAAATGTCCGTGAAAACCTAGATAGTATGTGTCAGCTCAATGTTCCATGTTGAAAGAAATCTAAAGATGTAGGCTTTCCAAGATTAGCTAGTGGAGTGACTTTAGTTCCCCGTTGTGGAACCCTTTATCAGGAGAACATGCCCCTTTCCAACTCCATTGACTTTAACCCTTTAAGTACTCAACGTCCTCAGGCTCCTCTTTGGGTAACTAAACCCCTGGAAAAACTAAGTCTGCTCCAATGGCAACAGACTTACAAGCCTGAGACTGCGCTGAGGAGTCCCACAATGGCTCATATAAGTCATTGGGGGGAGGGGTCAGAAAACTGACCCCATTGTTTGGAAGAAATTTGGAAGTCTGTCAGCCACAAAATCCATGTTTGTGTGGGGAACTTCCAATAACCTACTTTACTGAGACTGCTATGTGCAGTCCCAAAATGGCTCCTATAAGCCATTGGGGGGGGGGGGGTCAGAAAACTGACCCCTTGTCTGGAAGCAATTTGGAAGTCTGTTAGCCACAAAATCCATGTTTGTGTGGGGAGCTTCCAAAAACCGACTTTGCCAGATTTTCAAGCCTGATACAGCAAGTCTATGGGGCCAGGAAACTGTATAATGCAGAAACACCCGGGGAGCATTGGGGTATCTTTTCAGGTTCCTATGTTGTTGTTCTGGGGCTCATATTGCAGCCCAAGATTAATCAACATGTCTGCTCCCAAGGGAGCTTAGCTGATACGGCAACAATTATATGATAGTTACCCTTTAAAGGGGAACCTTCTCAAAATTGATGGACACTAAATAACTACCCCAGTGGTTATCCTATTACGTATAAATAATTGCATTTTTTCCCTGTAATTAAAGCAATAACTAAATATATTTGTACAATGATTTTCCCTGTAATTAAAGCAATAAGTAAATCCATTTGTACAATGATCTTATTATTATGTGCGCATTTTTTTTTAATATACTAAATTAGGCTGTCTAAATGGTGGCCAGAACCTTTCATATACTTTATGGCCATCCTGAAAATAAGTCCACACTTCTGAAAAGACTGGATGACATTGTACTGAAAGAGTTCAGTACAAAGCTCTACACTTTTTCATGGACAGTGAAATACATTATTTTCCTGACTGCTGAGTTGGCGGTGAAGGATTTAATATAAGGATTATGTGTTTCCATATATGGGCATCAGTTCCACATTATGCCTGGCAAGCTAATGACTGAGATGAGGGAAAGCAGCAGATGGTCTGCTGTCTGGGCGGCTTGGTGTCAAACAGAGTTATTGTTATAGCAGTGAAAGATTGACACCTTCCAGTATGTTAATGATTATGCTTCTCAGGCTAATAAAACAGTAAATTGTTGCTGCAAATGCTTAGCTCAAAGCTCTAATTTATATAGAAATATTTTTCATGGAAATATATACTAATATTCTTTATTATTTAGATTATTTAAATAAAATAGTTAAATTCTTGGAATTTTAATATAAGGAGCTGTCCTCCATCTGTTTATGTTAAACTGATGCTAATCACAGTTAATTGCACATTTTTCTTAATATCATTATTATCCATTAAACTCTTTTACATTGATGTGTATGCACTATGAAGGACTGAGCGATTCTGGTGCAAATCAGCAGTACCATAGGGGAGAAATAAAAATTCCTATTAACTTAAATGGGTTTTTAACCCCACAAATGCTAAATATGAGACCTCTCTATTATAACGGGTTAAAAGTCTCACTGGTCTCTTCACCATAGGGAACAACAAAAAAATGGGACAGAGGGTGTCCATATAGTGTGACTCAGTTTTGATAATAAATATATATATGCAAAGTGTCTACTCACAATTGCAGTGGTCAGGTATGTAATTATACTGTTTCCCTTTGAAAAAGCAGTGTGCAGTCACAGTGAAACATTTTAAAATTATATTGTAATTTACAGAGATTGATCTTGTTACTTATTTTATCATTTAAATGCGTATTTTTAAATATATATCCTAAGCTTTTATTTCATCAACAACATTACTCCTTTTATCATCGGAATAGGAGATTACCAAGTGTACGGAGTATAGACAGGCTTATATTCTCTGCTGGCACATCTGTCAGGACGTTCGAGACTTAACCACTACAATTGTGAATAGACACTTTGGATTTGCATATACATATATATTTATTATCAAAACTGAGTCACGCTATATGGGTGCTGCGATGATCCAACCGGAGCGCCCAATGCAAACTGCCTGAGATGTACCTTGCTGAAAAGAAACCCCACAAAGGAATATCAGACTGCTGATTTAATAAGATATAGCACAGACAACAAAGAACAATACAGTAATACTCACTTGGTAAGCCTCAGTGAGCCAGGGGCTACAGTCTGCAGGTCGGAGAGAATAGATAGCAAGTGGTGGCTGCTCCAAGGAAGCCTTGCTGCGGCCTAAGCGGTTAAAGGTGCAGGCCGCTAAACCTGATAGCAGGATGATAACCTAGGACACAGGCAACTACTCACTGAGTAAGGAATCAGCTTTTTTAACCTACCGGCAGTATAGTCCTCTGTTGAAAACTGAAACAGCAGTTGTAGGTTCACGAGTTTACCTTCCGACGGGGGGTCGAACCGGAGGTAATCAACAACATCGGACTCGACTGGATAGTCGACAACATCAAACACAACACAGGAGACCCGTCAGACTCGAAGAGAGATTAGTTGACAAAACAAGTCGGTAACAGGGGGCAAATATGGTATCTGGGATGAGACAGAAGAATAGCCGAACAAGCCAGAGTCAAAACCAGTCGAGCAAAATGGTACAAAATCAGCAGACAGAACCAGAAAAGATCTGGTTAAGTACATGAGAGTGTGTTTGATGTTTTATTAAGGTTTAAAAAAAAAAGTTTTTTTCATTTTGTGTGGGTATTGCGAGGGTTAAAGAAACCAACTGTTAATTGGGATTTTCTCTGGCCTGTGAGATTAAAGGTGATTGGCTAAGGGAAGTCACCTGGCTGCAGTGTTTCTATAAATACAGTCCCCAGGCTCTTTGAGACTGCATTTCTTGTGACTGCAGACAAGGGAAGAGGAGTTAGAAAAAATCTGGAGTTGGACTAGAATCAGGAGTTGGAGATCAGCAGAGCTCTGAGGTGACAATAATTTCAAGGGAGTTACTACATTCACACTGAAAGTTGGTTACTTACTTTAGAGTGAGCATTAGAGGACAGTATAAATCTTATTGAATTGTAAAACCAAGCATGAGTGATAGCAGATTAGACAATCTCACTCAATTCACTTCTTGTCACATGTTTGAACACTTGGAGCAATCGTTCCAGGTGTCATGCCGCTGTGCCAAGTGTGAGCATATTTTCTTTTTAGAGTCTAAGATATTGGATTTGGAAAGAAATATTGCAACATTGGAAACCTGGAAAGGAGTTTTGAACTCACAGAGCCAGTAGTATGTGGGGTTAGTGGTGAAGAGGGTGGAGTTGTAGATGACGAGCAACAGGTAGGCAGCTGGGTAACAGTAAGGAGGGGAGGTAGTGGGCAGAGGAAGAGGAAATCCAGTTCTTAGTTGACTCAGTCCAACAGATTTGCGAGACTGTGTGAAGATGTGGATAAGGAATGCTCAGAATTGGCAACACTGGTTGTCAATTCTGGTAATTCCTCTAGCAGACAGGGGAACAGTACTCCTTCCAGGCTAGATGGGGTGCAGAGTAGGCAGAAACCAAGGCAGGTGATGGTAATAGGGGACTCTATTATTAGGCAGGTAGAGAGGGTAATCCTCCGCCAGGAACGTGAATGCCGAACAGTATGCTGTCTCCCGGGTGCTCTGGTTCTGCATGTTGCAGACAGGGCTGACAGATTGTTGGGAGGGGCTGGAAGTGATTCAGCTGTCTTGGTACATATTGGTACCAATGACAAAGTAGGAGGAAGATGGAGGTCCCTAAAGAATGATTTCAGGGATTTAGGGTGCAAGCTCAAGGCAAGGAACTCTAAGGTAGTATTTTCTGAAATACTACCTTTTCCATGCGCCAGTGCAGGTCGACAGAGGGAGCTCAGGGAGCTTAATGCATGGCTCAAGCAATGGTGTAGGAAGGAGGGTTTTGTGTTCTTAGAGCACTGGGCTGACTTTGCTCTTGGGTACAATCTATATGGAAGTGATGGATTGCACCTAAATGGTAGAGGAGCTTCTGTGCTAGGGGAGCAAATGCTAAGAAGCTTGGAGGAGCTTTTAAACTATGAAAGGGGGGGGAGGGTAGAGATAGCAAAAATTGGGTAGATAGAGCAGATAGGAACCGGGTCCAAGTAAATGACCAGGGGGCTGGAGAAAGGGTGGAGATAAATGTAGAAAATAGGGAGAAATTCCTAGTAACTGAAGATGTAGATAAAAGGCATGTAGGGAGTGATATATGTAAAGACTTCAAAATTAATTGTATGCTAGCAAATGCAAGAAGTATGGTAGATAAAATAGGAGAACTAGAACTGCTGGTGGTTTATGACCAATTGGACATAATTGGTATAACAGAAACATGGTGGAATGATGCACATGACTGGGCTATAAATATAGAGGACTATTCCCTGTTTAGGAGAGACAGGATTAATAGAAAAGGGGGAGGTGTGTGCTTATATTTGAAACCAGAGTTAAATCCAGTTTTGAGAGGTGATATTAGTGAGGAAACTGGCCGAAATGTGGAGTCATTGTGGGTAGAAATTCAGACTAAATGTGGTGTAAAAGGTAAAAAAAAAAAGGTGTTGGTGGGTATATGCTACAAACCACCAAATATTGAAGACAATGTTGAGGCCCAACTGCTATTCCAAATGAGGAAAGCTGCCCAGCTTGGGCATACTATAATTATGGGAGATTTTAATTATCCAGATATCAATTGGAAAAATGAGACCTGTCAGAGTGCTAAGGGTAGCAGGTTTGTGAGCATACTTCGTGAAAGCTACATGTCACAAATGGTGGAAGTACCGACAAGAAATAACAATATATTGGACCTAGTGATAACGAATAACACAGAAATGGTATCCAATATTAAGGTAAGTGAACATTTGGGAAACAGTGATCACAGCATGGTTACATCTGAGATCAGTTTGGCAAGGCAAAACTGTATAGGTTCAACCAAAACTCTTTAAAAAAAGGTAACTTCAAATTATTAAGGGCTTCAATGCAACACGTAGACTGGGATACATTATTTACAGACAAAAATACTGAGGATAAATGGTCAGAATTCAAATTTAGGTTGTGGAAATGTACTCAACAGTATATACCAATGGGGAACAAATGCAAAAGAAGTAAGTCACAGCCAAAGTGCACATGTAAAGAAGGTAATGGCAAAGGAAAAAAACATTCAAACTATTTAAGTCTGCAGGAACTGACTATTGTTTCTTAAAATACAGGGAGTGCAACAAAAATTGCAAAAAGGCAATTAGGGTATCAAAAATATAAAATGAAACTTGAATTGCAAGGGAAAGTACGACGAATCCAAAAAGTTTTTTTATATATAAATAGCAAAAAACTTAAGAGGGAATGCATTGGACCATTCAAAAAGGAGATGGGTGAGTTGATTAGTGAGGATAAGGAAAAGGCCGATGTTCTAAACACCTTCTTTGCATCAGTACATACAAGGGAGCAAGGAATGGTGGAAGAGCCTCAATAAGTAACTAACAAAACAATACAATTATAAGATATTGGGTTAACTCAAGAAGATATCATGGGTAGACTGAAAAAAAGTAAGACTGACAAAGCATCGGGTCCTGATGGTATACATCCAAAGGTTCTCAAGGAACTCAGTGCAGTGTTGGCAAAAACCCTATATTTACTCTTTAAAAATTCTCTCACCACATGCTCAGTGCCACAAGACTGGCGAAGAGCCAATGTAGTGTCTCTATTTAAGAAGGGAACTAAAACAGTACCTGGAAACTATAGACCTGTGAGTTTGACCTCTGTAGTGGGAAAACTGCTAGAAGGGATAATAAGGGACTATATTCAGGATTACAACACAAAAAATAAGATCATTAGCAGGAATCAACATGGTTTATGAAGAATAGATCATGCCAAACTAACCTTTTCAGCTTCTATGAGGAAGTAAGCAGCAAGCTTGATAATGGCAAGGCAGTTGATGTAGTATATCTAGATTTTGCAAAGGCATTTGATACAGTGCCACACAGAAGGCTGGGGTATAAAATAAGGAAATTGGGTCTAGGAGATAACCTTTGCAATTGGATACAAAACTGGTTGAAGGATAGGGAACAGTGTGTGGTTGTAAATGGACAATTCTCCAATTCAGCTAAAGTGGAGAGTGGAGTACCTCAGGGTTCAGTATTAGGTCCGTTGCTTTTTAACATGTTTATAAATAACCTAGAAATAGATATAGAAGGCAAATTATCAATATTTGCAGATGATGCTAAATTATGCAGGGTAATTAATTCAGAACAGGATAATTGCTCTCTACAGAGGGATTTATATAAAATGGCAGATTGGGCAAACAAATGGAATATGAAGTTTAATGTGGTGAAGTGTAAAGTCATGCTTTTGGGAGGAAATAATCTACTTATAAACTTAATGGAATCATTTTAGGGGACTCATTGCTAGAGAAAGACCTCGGTATCCTTGTCAACTACAAACTTGGAAACAGTGACCAGTGTCAAACAGCAGTAGCAAAGGCAAAAATCCTGTCTTGCATAAAAAGAGGTATTGAAGCAAGAGTGGATAACATTATTTTGCCAATGTACAAATCATTGGTAAGACCTCACCTTGAGTATGCAATGCAGTTTTGGGCACCAGTTCTGAAAAAGGATATACTAGAACTAGAGAGGGTACAGCAAAGAGCAACAAAATGAATCAAGGGAATGGAGGACTTAACGTATGAGGAACGACTAGACAAACTTGGTTTATTTACTCTAGAGAAAAGACGACTAAGAGGAGACCTTATCACATTGTACAAATATATGAGAGGTCAATACAAGGATCTCTGCGGTGAGCTATTTATTCCAAGGCCTGATCAGATGACCAGGGGACACCCGTTGAGATTAGAGGAAAGGAGGTTTAGACTTCAGCAGAGGAAGGTTTTTTTTACAGTGAGGTCTGTTAAATTGTGGAATTCTTTGCCCAAGGAGGTGGTTATGGCAGATACAATGGATACATTCAAGAGAAGATTAGATACATTTCTTTCCAAAGGGAACATACAGAGTTATACTGTTTATTAGTAGGCAGATCAGGAAGGTCTTATAAAGACTAACTTATTTGGTAGCAGGAAAGAAATAAAATTACTGGGGTATGAGGAGAAGGTTGAACTTGATGGCCTTGTGTCTTTATTCAATCTAATTTACTATGTTACTATGTAGAAGTCGTATAAAAAGGATGAGCTCAGAACCAATATAGGAAGTTGAAGCAAAATCAGCAGACAAGAGACAAGTCGAGGAAAGCTGGGTCAAAACACTGGAAACCCTTGGAACAATATGAACATTGGAACTCGATAACAGGATTGCTTTGATCGAGTTCCGAAACAAGAGTGCAAGTGCTTGATATAAGCCCAATCAAGGGGCATCACAATAACAGGACAGAGATGCTAGCAAAGAAACTGAATACCTAGTAAAAAAGTTTGCAAAACCTGGATAACATGACAGGTGCCCTCTTTCCCTTTTTGTTGTTTTTACATGGTCTTCTGTCTGGGGAGAGCGAGCAGTAGATGATCAGCCTATCTTGAATTTGTATGGCTGTTACTGGGGCAGCTTATAGCCCAGAAAACATATTTGCTGGAACCCACATATGTGAGACTCCAGCCACCTGTCTTGTGAGTATTGACACATAGGGAGCCTCAAAGGGGGTTTGTCTTGAATCCTACTTAAGTTGATCTGCACTAGGGGCACCTTCGCCTTATCACTCTCCTGCATTTGTTTGACCTCACCTTAGTTCTTCTCAGGGTTTTCTTTCAAACGGCTGGGTGGGGACCCAGACTGACTATCTGGCATCCCTCCATTAGGTGCACCTCTGCCTCCAAAGCTATTATGCTCTGGAGCTCTGCCTCTCCGTCTGATCCAGACTGCTCCCATGTCCATTCCCTCTAGTACAACAATTCCTCCTCATCTAGGAGGACCACACTGTGGCTGGGGGTCTCTACACACTCCTAGGCTGACCTCATTCTTAGCCCTATTCAGATGTAGATGTAATCCTACTCTATATATTTATCTGTCGGCCGATTAGCAAACCCAGGGGTACTCCCCCTCTGCATGTGGTGCAAATGTCAGCTCCTCTGGCCACCTTGCCTTTAACTCATACTGTTGCTCAGTCAAGTCTTCCCTAAAATGTGTATCATGTAGAAATGCATCTTACACCAGGCCTCTTGCCACCCCTCTGTATCTGGTTATCAGGTGCACAGGCGTCCATTAGAGTCCCACCACTGGAGAAAGCATCTGGCTTATTTCAAAAAAGTGCAGAAGTCTTCTTCTAAATTTGCCTCTGCAAGAGCAAGATCCTCCAGCTGATAGCATCACTCCTGGCTAGAGTCCATACTCAGCATACTGCATCGCCTCTGGAACAGTACGGCTTGCCTGTCTGAAAGGGCCTCCAGATAAAGAGGTGGCTGGTCTGCATCCAGATCTGAGCAGGAATAAGAGTCCCTCATATGTCTATGTTGCTTCCAAGTTACCATCTCCCAGCCAAAGGTGACAGTATTTTGATAGGTCCCGTCATTGAAATTTGCTCGTAGAAGGCTGCAACTTCCCTGCACATAGTCATCCACAACATTTGTTGCCCGTAGACATATTGGCTGTAGTCCTGCTGTGTCTTTTGGTACTGCCTGATCCCACCACTGCCACCAGGGTTACTAAATGGTTCACCAAGGGTTAAGCACAGGGATACGATTATCCAGCCAGACAAAAAGATAATAGATTGCATTTATTAGACGGGTCATGGTACACAAGCACTGGACAACAACTAAGACAAAAAAAAGGGGTAAAATATAGAAACTACACACTTCTACTATTCTCTTCTTGGTGTACCAGCAAAGTTGTACAAATTGGCAGGGGTTCAACTTAATACTCACAGTCTATATTAGGTTTACCCTAGAGCTTAAACACAGTGCCAATAGAAGCAGGAGTGGGGCACAAAGCCCACTGCACATACACCAAGTGCTGACTTGCATGTAGCTTCTTTGTACCTTGCAGTCCTGGCAGAGGGTTTGGAGAACAAATCCCAAGAGATTATCCACAGTACACTTTTCTTGTTCTTGGGCCGTAGCCACTGAAGTTTAGCTTTATGGCCCCCAACCTTGTCATAGGATCATCAGGTCACTTTCTGTGTCTACAGCTGCTACGGCTTTGCTTACAGCACACATTTGGAAGAGAGATCCAGACACTTCAGTTCTCCCTCACCCTAACTCTTCTGGTGAGGGCACACACCAGTCCCAGCTTCTCCCATACTGCCCTAGCAAGCACATGAGCCAGTCTAACTCCAGATTGGCCCAAGACCTCCCTCCATTCTCAGGAGTCCTCTCCCTGCTCTTACATTTCCATTCTCTTCTTCCTCTTTTCACTCAGTTTCTGTCTTAGACTATCCTTGCTACCCCACCCAGGGGCGGACTGACCATACGGGCATTCGGTCACGGACCGAGGGCCCTGGACCAAAGGGGGCCCGCCACCAGTAATTATAATTTTAATGTAGCCAGCGTGTCCACTTGCTGCAGCCTGCCTGCCACTGACATCATCTCCCAGCCTCTGCATTACTAGCGGTGCGCGGGAGCTTCAGCTCTAGAGATCTGTGCTGAAGGAGGCACAGATCTGTCAAGCCACGCCGCTAGACCACCAGGGACTGGAGCTAGGGGTATTGTGGAAGGGGCAATGTGGAGATGAAGGGGCAATGTGGTGATGGGAGCATTGTGGAAGGGAAAATGTGGAGATGAAGGGGCAATGTGGTGAGAACATGAAAACCCTGCCCGCTTTGACAGGTTTTTCCCTTATGCTAATTGAACATTGTCCCTCTCTGCAATCCATCTGGACACCACCTTTCTGTTCTGAGGTGAGCAGTGTTACATCAGTAAAAGGGGCAGGAGGGGGATATATCATTCAATTACTCTTCAACTACAACTCTGACAGTATTGAAATAACACTCTCCATGGCCCAAATACTATGAAGATTAATTGGAGCTGTTTCTATTATGAAACATTACTATCCATTTAAAGATCTCTCTTGTATCCAGGGCTAAATGGGTATTAAACTGGTGCAGGGTAATTGAGATTATTCTGGCCACACACACAATTCAGAACATGGGTGTGGCCAGCATTACTGAGATGCCCCTGAAAAGGAGCTCTAGACCATTGCCTACTCTGCCTATTGGGAAGTCTAGCCCTGGTTGCAAAAAGAAAGGAACCATCAGTAAAATAAAATGCTTGTAACTATTTTTTTTTATTTAAGGCATTAGTAAAAAGTAATAACTATTTAATAGTTTATTTGTTCTACTTCAAGGCACATCTATAAAGCCAACTGGTATTTTGAAGTTACAGGAACTCCCATGGCTGTGATAAATTTGTTTCAGAACTTCTACTACCTACCTAAATTACTGAGCTGCATTGACTACAAGGACCAGAGGGGAAATGTATGCTAACCTGAAGTTCCATGAATTAATCCAAACATCCACTGCCAGCATTTAAAGAGATAGTAATACTTAAAATGTAATGAAAATATGTTGTAGGGTTTATCCCCCTGAGTAAAACAAGGGAACGCCTACTGCTGAAAGGTGTTTTATTGAAAAGGTATTACAGCTCAAAGTTGAATTTTTTTAGGTGCAATATCACAGTGGCCTGAAATTGTACAGTGGCACTGTTTCTACACCATCCTATGGAGATTTATGGTCTACGGACCAGAGCTGTCCATAGGATGGTGTAACAACAGCACCACTGTACAATTTCAGGCCACTGTGATATTGCACCTAAAAAATTCAAATCTGAGCTGTAATAACTTTTGAATAAAACACCTTTCAGCAGTTAGAGTACCCTCTTTTTACTCAGGGGGATAAACACTAAAATATATATTTTTTTACATATTAAGTATTACTTTCCCTTTAAGATACAGTACACTACTTGACATGAGTGTGGAGCCTTGCAGTTGTGCAGCATAGCCCTCAGATCCACTCCTAGATATCTAGTAGTTATCACCTATCTGAAAAATGCGGAGATTCTACTCAATGACATCCAAGTTCAATTCTCAAGGGCCACCATCAAGTCAGGATTTAAGGATTTCCCTGATTAAGCACAGGTGAATTAATCAAGTGCTCCTTCATTTTGATTGTCTCACTTGTGCTCAAACAGGGAAATCCTAAAATCCTGGACTGTTGGTAGCTCTTGTGTACCGAACTTGGACACCCCCGTGCTATTGTATTCTGTTTGGGTCTTGTGCAAAAAGAAACCTGTTGTAATTTTGGAAGAAACCAACTGCAAGATAGGGGACACAAACACATTCCTGAAATTCACATTGATTTAAGTAATGCATTTAACTGCTTAAATACTAGAGGTCTCAAGACATTCTGAAGCAAATCATTAGAGACTTGTTTAGCATTCAAGAGGTTATAAGCCACATTTATGTTAGTGTAAATTTTTATTTTTCCTCTACAGTACAGTTTGTTTGGCTTCGAATTACTCCAGTTTGTTTTGTGCGTGGTTTTGACTGTGACAGTCTTGCTAATTGGAAATATATTTTTCAGCATAGCAGGTTTTATAGGCTTCCCTGCTTACAGTTATGAATTTTACACAAGAACATCTTAAATCAGGGGTCGTCAAAATATTGCCAGCAGGCGGGAAGTGCCCACGTGCTGATTTATTGTGGCTCTTGGGTCTGGCTGGCTGTACACAAAGAGTAGTTCTGCTATACTGAGAAAATCTCACTACTGGCTTTCTTAGCAGAGGTTAGAACAATATGTTTTACCATAAAACATGTATACAATGTATCATTCTAACAGTGAATGGAGAACCAGAATGTCTCATTTTCTTTGCTGCGGTGTATATCAAAGTGCAAGGAAAAAAGCCAGCCTTAACCTTCTGTCATTATCATTCTCATCTCAAGCTGAGATTCCATTCTACTACAATGGAAACACAGCCGGTATATTTTATTGAACATGGGGGTTAACTCAAGGGTGACTTTAGGTTTTTAGTGGCCCCAAGCAAAAAATTCATATGGGGTCCCCTTTACTCACACATCTGTATTTTTAATAAGACACTGCTATCTGATTAAGTTTACATGTGACAGCACTGTATATGCTTTGTCCAAGTGGGGGCCCTAAGTAGTCTCTTATTCTGCTTACAGAGCCATCCTTTGTTGACACAGCAGCAATCTCTCTGTGATTGAAAGAGATGGGTTAACCACAGTTGGCATAGATGTGTATGGGTGTGTGCTCAGGGTCATGGGGAATCAGGCAGGAAGGGGATTGGGGGGACCATCGTGCCCTTGGCGTCCTCTACTTGATCCAGCCCAAAGAAACCAGCTGATGATTGGCTGTTATACTTTGACCCAATGAGTCATGCAGTGTGTATATTTCATAAGCTTCACAATTAGTACCTTTGGTGCTGGAGACTTCTCCAATGCATTGCATTGCATAGCATCCAATGGGTTAAATGGCCAGTTATGGGAGCCCATGCAACTATGGTTTGAGAGATATAGGGATTCAAAGTTCCCCTTCCCTCCCCTTCTCCTGATGTCAGTTGTAAAGCTGTAAAGCTGACAGCAGGAGAATCAAGTTGTACGACTTGAGGAGGCTCTGCAGCACAGCTGCAAACACGTTATTGCTAAAGAATTAATTCATTGGAAAGGTCTACAAAGTGTGCTTGCAAACCAGGCACACCTTTTAGATCTTTCCAATGAATAAATTCTTTAGCAATAATGGGATTTCGGCTCTGCTGCAGAGCAGCCTGCTGGTCTCTGGGCCAGGATCTCCTGCTGTCAGCTAGACGCTGACATCAGGAGAAGGGGAGGGAGGGGGGAACTCTGAGTCCCCTATATATCTCAAACCATAGCGGTTTGAGAGATAGGGTTTGGAGCATATTGATTAATATTTTAACCTCTACAAAATTTGACTTTTTTTTGGACATTACTGTCCCTTTAAAAAGCAAACATTGCCCAGACTATGTACAAAAAAGGCAGTAGTAGCATACATAAAAGGGCAGTTCTCCCTCTAGTAAACATCGCTTTATATATTAAATTCTTTTTAAGGGAACAGCTGACGGCTGTACTCATCACTGCCATCAAATAATCTAAATACATTAGACTTGGAGCCCTATGATCAAAAGACAACTAGAGTAATTAATTAGTTGTCAAACCAACTGCACCATAAGCGACAAAATAAGATGATAATAGATTTAAATGGAGCTTTTAACCCACTGAATGCTAGATAGATCTCCAAGGCATTGCTTTGCTTTGAAAACAATAGAAATCTCAATGTATTCTTCCTGGTAAAACACTCTCTAAATAAATACATGCTCTGAACTCCCTGTAGTTGCTCCCTGCTTTTTGGACATATTATACAGCAGCAAAACAACCAATAACCACGCACAGCCACTAACAATGCCATAAAACGAATTTGTGGCTGAAGGTTGTTTTAACCCTCTGAGTGCCAGAGGGGTTGCGCATTGCATTGCATTGCTTTGAAATGCTTTGCACACCCCTATGGCATGCAAAGCGTTAAAGTAATCCATTCTGTGTATGCATTGTGTACCCCTCTGGCACTCAAAGGGTTAACCCTTTTCAGTGCCAGAGGCACTCCTTTGCACTCAAAGGGTTAAGCATATACATTACATTAGGTCTTATGCAGAATACAAATTATTCCACAATGGACAAATGGCAATTCCCCATATGTTCCATTGATTTAAATGGGAGTATTAGCTCCCTGGATGCTCCAGAGGTACCCAGTGCATTGTATAACAAAACAGTGGCAATCTCTATAGTATAAAAAGTGATTAAAAGGCCAGTATAAATCAATGCACATTTGTATTTATCCTTTTTGGTGAAGTAGATTTACCTCAGAACGTCTTCATTTTTGTTTCCTGCATACGGCCCATAGTGAGGCTTATGTACTGAGAAGAATCTGAATAATTCTGCTGGAAATTATCTGTACATAATGAACAAATATAATACCCCATTCATGTATGTAAGCACTATAGCGCAGATGACTTTCACTGGAATTGCTCCGGGAAGGTGGACTATGCACTAAAGTGTGATAAAGAGGTGATAAACTGGAGATGTCGTCTCTAAGTGTTATGTTATTTTTGGCGCCTATGCATCTCTCAACTTGGAGAAATTCTAGTTCACTGGTTTCATAGTCTCTCCACAAACTGTGTTATTCTATCATATTGCAGAAGAAGTGTCCAATTTATCACCTCATTATCACTCCTTAGTGCATTCCCCTTGGTTATTTTTAGTACATCAGCCCTAGTTTGGTTTGCAGAGCCAAATATGTGCCAAGTTTAGAAAAGAAACCACACAGCAGTAAATGCCTGTGCATATGTGCGTGTTATCGGATAGGAAATGCAGAGTGTGAACACTTGTTCGTAAGGACCGGGGGGGCCGGATGTACGAAAAAGGCCTGGAACCATTCTGGAACAACGAATCACACCAAAGAAATCCCTAAACCCACACCAATTTTAAATCTCATCACATTAATAAAATGTAAAAGGAACACAAACACCAAAGAATTAAATAGGGCTCTATAACTTTAAATATATTGCACAGTTTATGTTATTGTTAATAATCCAAAGTCTATCAACAAGACAGTAATGTCTGCTGTGAGAACACCATTACCTACAGCAGTACAGTGAAAAAAATAATGTAACACCCACGTACCAGGGGTAATCACATGTCCTGGAGGAAAGGCAACAAATATCTGAAACCTGACAAGCTATAATGACAGAAAATAACACTTACAAAATATCTTCCCTAAACCTTCAATCTTTACATTCCAACAATCACCAAACCTCAAACACAAACAACAAACTCTTGTGATCAATGCACAAACCACACATGAATAACCTGTAATTATAACCTGTAACAGCTGAAGTCCACTGACAACAGGCAAACTGGACTGTTCAGATTACACTGTATAAAAGCAATTCTAATTCTAGTACACACCAGTGATCAGTTAACCCTTTGCATAGCTATTATTTTATGCAGCTGATATTATTACATATTCCACAAACATTTGCAAATGCTAATCTTAACAATAACTCCCATTTTCCTTGCTATTACCATAAAATCCTAATGACCCTTATGCATTTTGCCCTTGCTCCTTGGTCATAGCTGGGAACTCTCCGGTTTTGCCCCGGAGACCCTGGATTTGCCTCTGTATTACCGCGTCTGTGGGGCAGAGGCCGATTCTCCGAATGTGGGGAGTTTCTTCTGAAACTCTTTCCACATCTGCTCTTTCTTCCATTTCTCCTCCTTTTCTCCCATTTCTTCTCCTTCCCCAGCATATTCTTTGCAGGCCAGTAAAGCCCCGTCCCCTCATAGTTAAGCCTCACTGCGGCACTAAAGCAGTCCCTCTCAGGAAGATCAAAATAAAAAGTTCCCAGATATGTCCATGGTTCAAGGGATAACATGTTCAAACAGTCCTGGATCTCACATCTATTGAGATAGACATGACAGTTTCTGGCAAGTCCACAAGACCTCAAACACTGCTCACTACACACAGTAATCTTAACCCTTTAAAGACTAGTAGAGTGTACAATGCATTGCTTCATCATGGAATAAGCTGATATAACGTTAACTATATAGCACTTACAGTTAACCATATGAAAAAAAAAATATTCATCATGTTATATCCCTAAGCTATAACCCTGAACATGATTTTTGAAGCGTGTGTTTATTTTGAGATAAGTGCCAAAGTCAGCTGATTTTGATTACTGCCCTCTGCTATTTCATTCACAAAAGCTATTATCTCAGCCCACTTGCAGACAATCCTGGAGAATCATGCTAACACAAAGTACTGAGTATAAAAGTGTAAATAATCCCAGTTCATTGTTAGGTGTTAGTGATACTTTGTCAGCTCATGCAATCTCTGCCTGCTTCAGTTTGACAAACTGACAATAACTGGCATATCCGCCTCCATGGACATACTTTGCTACATAAAGCACTAGGTCTGACACTATAAGACAATAGTATATAGTATTTAAGTTCCTGATGCGGTATTACCTCTTTAACTCATTGTATGAGTTAAATAAGACATATACGTCTATTAGAACACAGTAACGGTTATATTCCTTATCTGAAACTCAGGATTTTTTGCCTCTTACTATTGCACAACCTTTTTAGAGTATACGGATTCTTAGTTAGAGACAAGAATATACTAATCTATTTCTGAACCTCATCAGTGGAGCTTTGGAACCATTCATAAGTGGAATAAATTTTAACTTATTTTCTTTTGTTTTTATCTAATTTGTTAGTTAATAAAAGTTATGTTTCATAAACTTTCTCTCGACATTCTTCCTTTCTACCACTAGTATCACTTAGACCACAAATCATTATGTGCACTCATAAAATCTACTGAATTTAGGGTCTTTCTTACCATTTATCTGGGATTGTGAATTAATTGTAGATAGAGGTGCACAGTTGTGAAAGTGAGTAGTTACTAGTAAATAAGCAACTGGATGATGTGACTTGGTTGGTGCCCTGATATCAATTTTGGTTGTTTATTACATGTGGCACACCAAAACCCTGGCCTACTGGGAGATCCCCAGTATCCCAAGTGGACCAATCACTGTCTTCCTGGTCAAACATGTCAAGTTAGACTTTATAGGCATATACGATAAGCTAAAGAGGTAAAAAAATTTTTGGAGCAAACTAACTGCATCTTAGGGGAGACCTCTTTAGCATTCAAATGGTTAAAAACCCATTTAAATCAATGGTGATTTTTTATTTCTTCCACACAGTTCAGTTGATTTGCTTCAGAATTGCTGCTCTTCTCTTTTGTGCGTCAGGCTCAGCATTGGGGTTAAAGCCTATACTAGTAATCTGTGTGACATCTGGTAAAGAAGATAGATGAAGGGGGAGACAAGGATGAGGAGGGGGTGAGGAGGGGGTGAGGAGGAGGTGGTGTTGGAGGACAGATGATTGGGGATGAGCAAAGCAATTCTGTACATTTGATATACATACAAAGATGGCTGTTGTGGAAAAACGGAAACATATTTTCGAGCTAACGAAGATGAATGCACATGAACTGTCATTGACTACAAATAACCCTTTGTTCTAGATGCATCTCCAGAGCATTGTTATGCAATGCCTTGGATGTTTCTCTATCATCCAAGGGCTTAACACTTTGAGCGCCAGAGCAGTACCATAGCGTTGCATATCCCTCTAGCACTTAATGCAGTCAATTACAGTTTGAGTGTACTACTATTTTTAAGTATTAACTTTATTCATTTATTGTGTTTTACCAGTGTGCACATATTCCTAGTCTAGCTTTACATATACATATTAATTTTAATTATACATTTAGTTTATTGATCTGCAGTATTTTTGAAGTAAGCTTAAAGGAGTAGTAAATGCTAATTATGAAAATATATATGATGTGAGTTTTTTCTTTTTGTGAGATACTTCTTTCAACTGTTCTTACAGTCAACTTGACATTTTGCTGGTAGCTTAAGCTCAAGATGTTTTAATGCCAGGTGGCGCTGCTGTAGCATCCATCTATGGGACACATATCTCCCACACCCAGCTTTACATTTAGTAATAGCAACAGCACCACCTAGCTGCAAAACAGTCTAGAACTCAAACTGTCAAAAAGTGGACATTTGCTCTGTAATAACTTTTGACTTAAATATTCCCAGCAATAAGAGTATCCTTGTTATATTCAGTAGAAAATAGAGTTTTCTTACATCTTGAAACCAACACCTATTAAGACTGTAAGTCAGAATGGATAAATTGAGGCCCTCCAGTTACTGATAACTACAATTCCCAATATCCCCAGCTGGCCAATAGCTGGCTGGGGATGATGGGAATTGTAGTCCTCAACAGCCGGAAGCCCTCAGGTTGCCCAGTACTTCTGTAAGTGGACATGGAGTCCTTTCCTAGTGGCACTTATTCACCACACACAAGTGGACTCTATGCACCAGACATAGAGCGGAAATTCAGTAGAAAACCAACTACAACATAGGGGATAGAAACCAGCTGCAACATAGTGGATAAACATACCCCACACTCCTGTTGATTTAACCCTTTGAGTGCTAGCAAGGTCTCCAACTCTAAAATATTTGGACATGGTTACCTTCTGTTTAGGGTCATTGAAGCACCTCATGATAGCACAAATGTAAGGCAGTATATCCCAACTAGTGTTCCTTCTCAGATGAGCAAAGGTGAGCAACCCAGCACAAAAAGAGTTAAAGAGATAGTAATGTCAAAATATAAATACATAGGATCCAAGGAGGTGGTTATGGACGATACAATTGATACATTTAATTGAAGATTAGATACATTTCTTTCAAAAGGGAACATACAGGGTTATACCATATATTAGCAGGCAAATTAGGAAGGTCTGATAAATTAGTGACTTATTTGGCGGCAGGAAAGCTATAACATTTTCATGTCACTGGGGTATGAGGCAAAGGTCGAACTTGATGGACTTGTGTCTTTATTCAAGCTAATTTGCTATGTTACTATGTTAGGATTCTTCAGTGATGATATACAATGCATAGAATCTTTTGCAGTGTCTGTATATTTGTATTCTAGTAAATCGAGTCATAAGTTTCCCCCTGCCGCCCCTTTCCATCACGATATTCAGAGTTCATTGAGTTCTGAAAGCTGTTCACTTGACCAGATGGATCGCAATGAGGGACAATATTGTGTCTGTATAAGGAAAATCCTGCTACCCTTAATGAAGGGTGTGAGGGTTTTCCTTATAATGACACAATATTACACAGTATTACATTGAACAATCCTGTGTTTATTTATATTTTAACATTTCTATTCCTTTAACCCCTTAAGGACTATTGACATGCCGGGACCATCACCATGGTTCTGTACTCAAAGGGATAGTAATATTTCACAAAAACAGCAGCTCCAATTAACCTTCATAGTATTTGAGCCATAGAGATTGTTATTTCAATCCTGTCATAGTTGTAGTTCAAGAGTAATTGGATGATAAAGTATCCCCCTCCCGCCCCTTTTACTGATGTAACACTGCTCACCTCAGATGTGGAATCTGGTTACTTGACCAGACAGATCACAGCAAGGGGCAATCTTCTTACTGTGAGAACAATGAAAACCCTGACCCCAATGGCAGGTTTTTCAGGTTTTCCCTTACCTTAATTGAAGATTGTCCCTCTCTGCAATCTACATGGGCACCTCCCTTCTGCTCTGGGTGAGTAGTGTTACATCAGTAAAAGGGACGGGAGGGGGATACTTTATCATTCAATTACTCTTGAACTACAACTCTGACAGAATTGGAATAACACTCTCCATGGCCCAAATACTATTAAGATTAATTGGAACTGCTTTTATTGTGAAACATTACTATCCCTTTAAAGTTCAGTGACGGTCCTGGCACGTCATGGAATTCAGGGGTTCATTGGAATAGCTCACAGGGTTGTACATTTTTGAACCACCAGATGGGTTAGGCACTAAGGAGAGATAGAGGTGATAAAAGTGAGATAAGTTTTCCTCTGAGATCAGTTCTCTAATTCTTCTGTTACTCTATGCACTAACCTCTTTCCAGTTTTAGTGCTCTTAGTGCATGGGCTCCATAGAATAACACAGGAAATGACTGTTGAAGTTATCTCGTCTTTATCACACCTTTATCACGCAATAGTGCACATACCTCCCACGTGTCCCTCTTTAGGAAGAACAGTCCCAGTTTGGGACCCAAATCCCTCTGTCCCTCTTTCCCACCCTGATGTCCCTCTTTTTAGGGGATCTGACTGTGTGGTGTGTATATAAGTGTATCACATTGCTCTGCAGCAATAAAACTATAGTTAATGTGTTTAAACATATTACTTCTATCTTTTCTAACTCTGCCACTTATAATACGGTTTTCCTCATATCTCCACAATCCTGTTCCTCACTTGCACCATAACATACTAATCCACCATGCACACATGTGCGCTACCTTCTGAGTTCTGGTGGTGAGTACTAAAAACAAGCTCACCCAGGCCCAGTTTTTAGAGCATAAGCTGCACGCTTTCACTATATGCTCACCGCAAACAACTCACAAATTTTTTTTTGCATTTTACTGCTTGCCTTGGAAAATGACATAGAAACCAACCCTGGCCCTTAAACAACAATGAATGGCAACTTCACCCTTAAAAAAAGGTCTCTCTTTTGTGCACTGCAACATACGCAGCATACTTCCCAAAATAGATTAACTAAAAGCGTGGTGTTATGTGTACAAGCCAAAAATCCTCATACTCACTGAATCCTGGCTAATCCCTAAAATACCAGATACTGCTATTGCGATTGAAGGATACTCATGTTTTAGGAAGGACAGAGAAAAGCGAGGAGGAGGCATAATCATATACACCCAAAAATCTATAATCTTTACACTTTTAAGTGACTCTTATAACTCTGGTTCATATGAATACATTGCAGAAAAAAATATTTTTCCCTTATCTAAACAAATCATAATTGTTGGCATCTACAGGCCTCCAAATACGACAACACAGTCGCTTACAGACATAACCCACCACTTCAATGAGATTGCCATACATAATAAGAAAAGTTAAATGTTGGTGCTTGGAGACTTTAATCTTAATTGGCTAGACTCATGGAACAAAAAATTCTGTTCATTGTTAAAGACATCAAACTTATCACAGATAATCTCCTCCCCTATTTGCATAAATGTTAAAACATCCAACCATACTCTGCAAAAATGGATCCTTCCATCCTGCCCAAGTAGAATCCAAGATTCAGATGTACTAGCAAATGTGTTTAGCGACCACTCCATAGTCTACTGTGTTCACAAAATAAAACCAATCAAATCATGTCCAAAAGTCATAACTACTAGATCATTTAGAAAATGTAATCTCCAGTCTTTCCTAAATGACTTAAGAAATTACTTTCACGGTGCCCGTGATTTTGCCTGCCTGTTGCGTTACCTGTCTTGGCCCCACTGATGGATGAGCAGCAGCATGGCTGGTCGCTGTCTGACTGCTGGCCTCTCTGTTGCGGGCACGCGTCACTGACATCACACTCGCTATTTTGTACCTTCGGCACTAATTGGCCGACTGATGTCCCGCCTTCTCCATTTGGCCTTATATGTGGCCTGAAGACTAAGCTTCAGTGCCCTTTTGTGGTGTACCAGTGCGGTAGCTTCTAGTATTCCACTCTCTGTTGTGACTATTGCTTGGCTGCTGATTCCGCTCCGTGTATGAACCTTGGCTTTGTCTGACTACCTGGTCCGTGCATGAACCTTGGCCTTGTGTGACTACTCGATCCGTGCTTGAACCTTGGCCTGACCTGGCCTGACTACCCGCTCCATGTATGTACCTTGGTCTGTCTGACTATCCGATCAGTGTATGACCTTGACCTTGTCTGACTCTGCTTGTGTTTGTAGCTTGGGCCTGTCTAACTTTCTCTCTGTGTAGGTACTTGGGCCTGGTCTCTACCTCTCCATGTTGCCTTGGGTTAGTCTGCTGCCTTTTAGGCCTTGCCAGAGCTCTAGGTTTTTACCTTGGGTATTGGCTGTGGTCCCTAGCATTCTAGGGGAACACTTATCTGCTTGGGACCCTAGCATTCTAGGGTATCGGTTATCTGCTGTGGACCCTAGCTTCCTAGGGTAGCGTTTCTTCCTCCCAGCCACCCTCTCTCCATCTCGGGTAGGCGGCGAGAACCGTAGGCTAGGTTCTCTCCCATTCTGCAGTACCTGGTTCCAGTAATGCAGGCTAGGTTCGGTGTTCAGCTCCTGGGCAGTGGACTGTAGCACTGTCCTCACTACTGACTCCGAGAAGGGTTGGAGAAGTGCTTATCTGTATATTTTCATTAATGAAGTAGTGTTGATCTTACTGTACCTGTCTGAGTCATTATTTATCTGAGCCACCATGACAATTACCCATGGTATAGAATACACCTTATACCTGATCTCGACACATCAATTTACCTTTTTGACTCAGAATTCTTACAGGTCTGTAATACCCATGTACTGCTAAGGAAGATCAGGGTAAGGGGGACCCATCTACCCTGGGTCTCTGCTGACCTGTTTGAATTATACAATTTCAGAGATGCATTATGGACAAAATTTAAACAAACTGGCTCTGCTAATGATCACACTGCATACAAGCAATTGCAGAATACTTGCACAAAGCAAACCAAACTAGCAAAAGCTCAATATTTTTCTAACAGCTTGAACAATAACATTTCAAAACCAGCCAACTTCCGGAAGGTTATTAAAAACCTCTAAAACTTGCCTAACCACTTTCATCCATCAACTATAACCATGGGCAAAGAAACGATACAGTGCCCCATAGCAACAGCTAATGCATTTAACAACTACTTTGTTGGATGTGCCAGCACTCTGATTACAAAAAGAAAAAGTAATTCTGAAGTAGAAACATGCACTGAACAGCTTCTGCCATCTGCTACCTATCACGGTGCCTGTGATTGCTTACTTGTGTTGTCAGTCAGGTGTGTGTACTCTCCATTGGCCACCTGTCTTTTGCCTGCCCAGGATTGCCTTTTTAGATTGGGCTGAGGCACCCTTTGGTTGCCCTTTCATGGTGTCTCTATGTCAGCAGTCACCTGCCTTGTACCTGTTCCCTGGGCCTGTTCGCTTGCTACCAGTACCAGCGTTGCTCCTGTAGCCAGTGCCTCTCTTGCATTGTTCCTGCTCCATTCCTGACCCGGTTGGCGGTGCTGTAGTTCCTGTTTCCATTCCTGATCCTGTGCTGCTGTGTTCCTGTTCCATTCCTGAACCGGTTGGCGGTGCTATCGTTCCTATGTGGTCCTGGCTTGTCTGCTGTCGCTGCTGCTGGTTATCCGCTGGGCTGCTGAAGTCGCTATGGCGACATTCTGATCTCTGTATACTCTACTCTCACCAGTTGCTGATTTGCTTATATAGAACTGGTTGGGCATTTGCTTATCCAGTATGCGGTACTGGTTTACTCCACTCTCACCGGTTGCTGATTTGCTTGTATAGAACCGGTTGGACATTCGCTTATCCGGTACGCGGTACTGGTTTACTCCACTCTCACCGGTTGCTGATTTACTTGTATAGAACCGGTTGGGCATTCGCTTATCCGGTACGCGGTACTGGTTTACTCCACTCTCACCGGTTGCTGATTTGCTTGTATAGAACCGGTTGGGCATTCGCTTATCCGGTACGCGGTACTGGTTTACTCCACTCTCACCGGTTGCTGATTTGCTTGTATAGAACCGGTTGGGCATTCGCTTATCCGGTACGCGGTACTGGTTTACTCCACTCTCACCGGTTGCTGATTTGCTTGTATAGAAGCGGTTGGGCATTCGCTTATCCGGTACGCGGTACTGGTTTACTCCACTCTCACCGGTTGCTGATTTGCTTGTATAGAACCGGTTGGGCATTCGCTTATCCGGTACGCGGTACTGATTTACTCCACTCTCACCGGTTGCTGATTTGCTTGTATAGAAGCGGTTGGGCATTCGCTTATCCGGTACGCGGTACTGGTTTACTCCACTCTCACCGGTTGCTGATTTGCTTGTATAGAAGCGGTTGGGCATTCGCTTACCCAGTACGCGGTACTGGTTTACTCCACTCTCACCGGTTGCTGATTTGCTTGTATAGAAGCGGTTGGGCATTCGCTTATCCGGTACGCGGTACTGGTTTACTCCACTCTCACCGGTTGCTGATTTGCTTGTATAGAAGCGGTTGGGCATTCGCTTACCCAGTACGCGGTACTGGTTTACTCCACTCTCACCGGTTGCTGATTTGCTTGTATAGAAGCGGTTGGGCATTCGCTTATTCAGTACGCGGTACTGGTTTACTCCACTCTCACCGGTTGCTGATTTGCTTGTATAGAAGCGGTTGGGCATTCGCTTATCCAGTATGCGGTACTAGTTTACTCCACTCTCACCGGTTGCTGATTTGCTTGTATAGAACCGGTTGGTCATTCGCTTATCCAGTACGCGGTACTAGTTTACTCGCATCAGTACAGCTTTACTCCACCATCCACCGGCTGCTGATTCCGCTGTATAGAGCCGGTTAAGCACTTGTTTGTCCAGTACGCTATGCTGGTTTACTCCACGCCCACCGGTTGCTAATCTGTTGTGTAGAACCGGGTGGGCTATACTGATCTTCTATGCATGGCACTGGGTTACTGTACATCCACCCGGTGTTGCTGTCTCCATTGCTAACTGGTTGGGTCTCCTTGGTTGGGAGACTGGTTTGCTCCACTGTTCCATCTTATGCTGTTGCTCCATCTATGCAGCATTAGTGGAGCTGTTCCTCTGTCCACTTGGCTGCCTTGCCCGGTATATTGGCAAGGCCGGTAGAGCCACAACCAGCTTGTCGTGTAAACCTCCAGGCTGCCTTGCCCGGTATATTGGCAAGGCCGGTAAAGCCACAATCTGTTCATTGTGTAAACCTCTAGGCTGCCTTGTCCATCATATTGGCAAGGCCGGTACAGCCACAATCAGTTCATTGTGTAAATCTCCAGGCTGCCTTGCCCGGTATATTGGCAAGGCCGGTAGAGCCACATTCAGATTGTCGTGTAACCCTTTAGGCTGCTTTGCCCGGTATATTGGCAAGGCCGGTAGAGCCTCCCTTGTGTATCTTGCAATAACTACTGTTTGTACCCATTGTGTATATGTGATGTACGTGTATGATTAGGACCCGTGAGGACTCCCATTAAACTTTTCAATAAAGTCTAATTTTTATCGTACTCTGTGTCTGAGAGTCAAAACAAACCGTGACACTACCTGGTCCAATGATGCTAATAAATTTAATGTCATGGCGGTAAATGATAGTAAAATATATGACCATCTCCTTAACCCAAAAATGAAACCACAATCTAGCTCTGACCAAATACCAGCAATGTTATTAAAGCTTAGTGCCTCAGTCACTACCCATCCTATTACAACCCTAATTAATGCCTCCCTGTCATCTGGGTATATGCCCAAAGCCTGGAAAGTGGCTAGAGTGCTGCCTATCCTAAAAGTGGGGATAAAAATATAGTATTAAATTACAGACCAATATCCCTACTCCCTACATTGGCTAAAATCCTAGAGCAATGTGTCCATGTGCAACTATATAAGTTTTACCGGCTGACCAATTTTTTCACCCCCTTCAATCAGGATTTCATACAAATCACTCTACAATCACTGCCCTCCTAAAAGTAGCCAATGATATCCAGACTGGTATGGAAAATGGTGAACTCACTGGAGTTATTTTCCTAGATCTTGCAAGGGCCTTTGACATAGTTGACCATAGTATTCTGATAAGGAAACTCCAAAGTCCTGGACTGGGTAATCATTCTCGAAACTGGTTACGATCCTATTTATCAGACACGATTCAATATGGTCTGTTGCTGACAATATCTCCCTTCCACTCAAAGTAACAAGTGGGGTCCCCCAAGGCTCACTCATTGGCCCTCTTCTATTTTCTCTATTCATAAATGATCTACCCATTGTTTGCAAAGCATCTTCTATACACATGTATGCAGATGACACTATAATATATACTAAAAGTTCAAATGTATCACAACTTGAGGCCGCATTACAGCATGATTTCTTTGAAGTTGAGAGCTGGATAGCAAAGAACAAACTTTTCTTAAAAACTGACAAAACGGTCACAATGGTATTTGGTACAAAGCATAAACTGGGTAATCTCTGCAATACCAGTCTATCCATTGTAACAGAGTCTAATTGTAAATTGGCCCCAGTGGACTCCTAGAAATATCTTGGTATGTGGCTTGACCACAACCTCACTTTTGGTCTTCATATTGATAAATTAACATCCAAACTTTATCCCAAAATATGTGCTGTGTTTAGAAACAAATCTTGTTTAAATCCCTTGGTAAGAAGACCTATTATACAACAGATGTTAATGCCAGTCATAGACTATGGGGAAGTAGTATATGCTCCCATGACTCAAATCCATCTTGCTAAAATTGATTGTCTGTATAACTCATTATGCCACTTGTGTGCAATTATACAACCCATCATTGTGATATATATGAAGAACTAAAGTGGCTAACACTCAGATTTAGACTTGCCCTTCATCTCTCTTGCATGGTTTATAACCACTTCTCTAGAAAACTACCAGACTACCAGAATAGTATGCTCACTCCACGTCTCCATACTAACTACAACCTCCACTCCACTGCTAACAACTCACTTTGTATACCACAATACAAGAAAAAGGCCGGTCAATCTGCCTTCTCCTTCAGAGATTTGAAAATCTGGAATAACCTACCTGAAAAAATTAGATCTTCTCCCAGTCTAAAATCCTTAAAAATAACTGTTCCTTATATCTAAAAACAATATGCAACTGTATAAAACATTTTTAGTGTGTGTATGTATATATATTTATTATGTCTTTGTATTTGTGCAAATATGCAACTCTTTGCTGTAAACACTCCAGGACATACTTGAAAACTAGATAAATCTTAATGTATTCTTCCTGATAAAACATTTTCTAAATAAATAAACTGCAGTATATGTGTTTAGAAATTAGTGGGTAGAAATAAAATAATTTGGCCTTGGTCTAAATAATTTATTCAGTTGCACAAAGATGTGTCATGAAATAACCCGATAATTCTTGGTAATGCTCCGCCCACCAGCCATATCCCCAGCAGCACCACCTAAAAAATGTCCAACTTTTGCCATTTGAAATGTTGGGAAATACGAGTGAATTTCCCCTCAGCTGTTGGACCTGCAACTCCCATCAATTCCCAAAAGCTGGAGGTCCATCGGTCTACTACGTCTGTAATAGCAGATGCAACATACAGCGTAATCCAGTTTTAATTGCTCTTTCAGTAACAACTAGTGAAAAGCCTAAATAGGCTTTAACTCCACTTCATTGCATTTACAGACATTTTTAGGACTCCATATACATTGTGGCAGTGATTTGGACAGGTCGGCTGATCTGAATCACCTACATAGTGTGTCCACTTTCCCTGCCTACCATCACCTACCCTGTTTCCCATTTCCACCGTCACTCCTTTCCCTTCCCTGTGTAACTGCTTTCCTGCTTGATATCACCCTCTATGTGTCACAGCTTCTTTACCTTGCATCACCCTCCCTAACATAGTAACAAATTTGAGGTTGAGAAAAGACATGTGACCATCAAGTTCATCCCATGCCACATCATCCCCGTCGATCCAGAATTAAGCAAAAGAAAAAAAACCCTGCCAAAAACATTGAATATAATTCCAATTAAACCCTAAATGGGTAATAAAATTCCTGCCTGACTCCAAATGGCAATCGTATATTTCCCTGGATAATCATCCTATCTGCTGAGAAACCATCTGTCATAATTCTTAATATTATTCTAGCTAGAAAGGTATCTATTACTTTTTTAAAGCAACTACAGTATCTGGAAGCACAGCATTCAGAGGCAAAAGAATCCGATAACTTTACTGCCTTGACTATAAAAAAATCCATGCCTTTGTTTTAGTTGAAAGCTCCTTTCCTGTAGCATTAATGGATGATCTCTTGGTTTTTGCTCAGCTCATTGAGTAAATAATCCCTTAGATAGTTATTTGTACTGACCTTGAATATACTTGTAACATATTTAAAAACATATCACTCCTTAGACATCTCTTTTCTAATGTAAATGAACTCAGTTTGGCTAATCTCTCTTCATAACTGAGATCCTCTAATTTCTTTAACAGTTGTAAATGGAACTTTTTCAAATTGGTCTAGGGTTATAAGTGGGGTACCGCAGGGTTCAGTCCTGGGCCCAATTCTTTTTAATTTGTTTATTAATGATCTAGAAGTGGGAATTGAAAGTAGCATCTCAATCTTTGCTGATGACACTAAGCTATGTAAGGAAATACATACAGAGCTCGATGTTTTTTCCCTACAGAAGGATTTAGATAAACTAAGTGAATGGGCAGAAAAGTGGCAGATGTCATTTAATGTAGATAAATGTAAGGTTATGCATTTGGGTTGTAGAAACAAACTTGCTACATATACTCTAAATGGGAAACAACTTGGGAAATCCTCATTAGAGAAAGATTTAGGTGTACTGATAGACAATAGTCTTCACAGCAGTGTGCAGAGTCACTCAGCTGCTGCAAGAGCAAATAGAGTACTAGCCTGCATAAAAAGAGGTGTAGAAGCAAGGGATGCTAATATTATCCTACCTCTGTATAAATCCTTGGTTAGGCCTCATCTAGAATATGGAGTACAATTTTGGGCGCCTGTTCTAAAAAAAGACATTACTGAACTGGAAAAGGTGCAGAGACGTGCAACAAAACTGATAAAGGGATTGGAGGATCTGAGTTACAAAGAGAGACTAGCCAAACTGGGTTTGTTTACATTAGAAAAGAGACGTCTAAGGGGTGATATGATTACCATTTACAAATACATTCAAGGCCAATACAAAGAACTATCCAATGAATTATTTATGCAAAGAGCTGAGCTAAGAACAAGAGGTCATCCATTAAGACTTGAGGAAAGGCGCTTTCGACTAAAACACAGGCAGGGATTCTTTACAGTAAGGGCGGTAAGGCTATGGAATTCTTTGCCTCGGGATGCTGTGCTTGCAGATAATGTAACTGCATTCAAAAAAGCAATGGATGCCTATCTAGCACAGAACAATATTGACAGTTATGACAGATGGCTTCAAAGCAAATAGGATATTGAGCCGGGGAATTATTTGAGACACTCACACACACACACCTACATTGGAAATAGCTCCAGAGGGCTTTTTTGTTGCCTTCCTCTGGATCAATAGGGGTGTTATTGGCATGGGCTGGACTTGATGGACGCATGTCTTTTTTCAGCCTTATCTACTATGTTACTATGTAGTTTTGTTACACATCTCTGTACTCTTTTCAGTTCAATCATTTTTTTTAAGAACAGGTGCCCAAAACTCTGCTCCATATTCCTGATGAGGTCTAACCAAGGATTTATATAGAGGTAGAAATATATTCAAATCCCGTCCCTGTATCACAACTCCCCAGCCTGCCATCATGATCCCTGTGTCACGGCTTCCTGGCTCCCCATCACTTTCCCTGTTTTACCACTTTCCTGAGACCATCATCCTCCCTGTGTCACCGCCTCCCTGCCCGCCAGCACATTCTTTATGTCACCATGTCTTTTACCAGATAGAAAACTGGTTAAATGACAGAATATAGAGAGTTGTTGTAAATTAAGTTGTTGTCTAAAGTTGCAAGTGGAGTGCCTCAGGGTTCGGTCCTGGGTCCTGCACCTTCTACATAAAAAGTTTGCTTTGTGTTAGTCCTGTACTACTACATTTGTATGTATTACAAATGTATAGAAATTCATTGTTCAGTAACAGTACTTGTATGCTTTCCAAAGGTAACAAAATATCTGTGGGTGTGTTTCACTTTACTTTTTATCATAAGAAAATATGTTTTGATGCTCTATAGTTGCTGGCATAGAATGATTTTCTGTCAGAAAGATTTTGGATTGGTATTTGGATTTAAGCTTTTTGTTGTGGGTGTGGTTTTGCAAGGCTGAGATGTATGTTATGGTGGGATCACTTACTCAACAAAGGTAAAACATATGACCCACACTACCTGAGATCGCTTAGGCCTCCCATGTTTTTCCACATTAGGATTCCTGGCTACTGGGAATAGGACTCAAACTTTAGTAGCATGGACACGGGGCTGAGCTGGAGCCATTTGAGCCCAGGAATCCATCCAACAGTGTAAATTAGGAGTGCCAGGCAGTCGGCACAAAGAAATAACAACTCTGGGCACATTCACTAAACCAGAAGAAAGGATCTCTGTCCTGGGGATCAGTTGGCTGGGAACTGCTTGGACTACACAAAATGACAGGGAGATAGGATCATCCTTTTTTATATGGTGATTGTGTGAAGTAGTCTCATTGGATGATTTTCAAATCCTTAGTCCTGCCAGCATTTTCCTCACTGGATGATTTGGATGTCCCATTTGTAACTGCTGACTGGTAGTTGGTCCTCCAGTGAATGAGATTGGGAGCCGATTGAGAGTTCCACTTGTGGTGGAATATATTCCAAGGCACAGGGAGTGTTTTCAGAGATTATATCAGGTGCTTCATGGTGTACATTTTTGCCAACTCCCAATTCTCCATCCTCTGTGAGTTTGGCAAAATAAAATTGTGCTGGATGTGATCTTAGCTCTATGTGAGCTATTTATGAATATAAATGGGTACAACAGTATAACTGTCAAAATGATATATGCATTTTAAAATGACACTTCCTCAACAAAACTTCAGCAATCTAGAAGGCACTCACATCGAACATCCAAGGCTCTTATCATTTACTTATTTATGTTCCCCTATCCTGACCAGAACTGTAGCACTGTACCGCACTTAACCCTTATGTTCTCTGTATGTCTCCTGTTACCACATTAGATTGTAAGCTTTCCGGTAGGGACCTCACTTCCAGTGTTTCACTTCACAAAGCACCTGTAACCATGTATTGTCTAAACCTTTAAATTATATAGCACTGCGTACATTTGTGGTGCTATATAAATAAATATATTCATTAATTCAGCTACAATTCAGCTAAAATTTACACTGTATTTGCCAATTTTTCTTAATTACACCTTATTTACTGCTCTTGGGGGGGTTTGTTTGGTTCATGAATTATTAATAAGTCTGGTTCCTATGGTTCACTCTACTATACTTACGGTACCAAAATAATTGGGTAGTTTGGTGTATCTCTTACTCTGGCTTATACTCTCTGGACTATTTTTACCTGTGGAGAGATGCAGGACGGTTCAGTTCAGTGGTGAAGTGAGTCTGGCTATGTGTGGAGATCACTTCACCATGGAGAATACAACACACTTTATCAAACACACTAAGAATTAGGTGTGCAAGGGGATGGGGAGAAACTGTGATCATAGCATATGAGGTCAGTGTAAAGCTGGCAATGTTTTAGGGAGACCACTGTAGGTGAAGTTAATTTGCTCAATGTTTTTTTAAATTGGAATTTTAAACCCTTGAATGCTAGAGACAACTCCAATTACATTGTTTTGCAATGTCTTCAAGTCATCTCTCACATGCAAGGGGTTAAACTCCTCATATAAATAAATGATGATTTTGAAAATTTTCATTTCTGCCCTATGGTACTGGTGGTTTGCTCCAGATTACTCCAGTTCATCTTAGTACATAAGCCATGCTGTATAAAAGGGCCTCAATTTGAAAACTCGAAAACTTTGAAGTATGCAGCTTGCCTGAGGCGATGAAATAGTAGTGAAAGAACAAGGATAACAGATTTATTATCTAGGTATGCTGCAGCAGTGAAGAAATGAATGGAATTTATTGAGTACATTCTTTTTAACAAATACTTTTGACTTTTTCCACAATTACACTGTGTTGACATAGATCAAGTCATGAAATACTTACCATAACAATAATACTTGGTTTGTAGTGATTTGTGAAGGGAAAAAAGAGAAATATTTGTATAAAATAACTACTTGTAAGCACAGGATTGCCCTGGTTTGCTTCCTATGAGTCTCCATTATACTGTAACTTAGAAGGCTGGTGTAGTAAGTAAAGTGAAGCATCTCTGGAACAAGTCGACTTTTTCAGAGGGTAAAGTTCTCAAAATTTCCACTGATTTAAAGTAACACTAATATCATAAATGAAGTAAATATCACGTACTTAGTGCTAGTACACGTAAACATTAATTATTCATATGTTAAATCCCTAAAACATAATCTTAAACTTCTGAGTAAATTTGCTGTTCAGAAAGTATTTATTTGTCCTTTTTGTATTGAGTTAGTCAGTTAATTTTATTGTGATATGTGATTAATTCCCACTGCTTTTAATCCATGCTACTATAGTATTTTTGGAAGCCACTAACCCAAGTCTTTGTCCCTCAGGAATGACAAATAGCACATACATGTCTCAGAATGATTTGGAAAGCTGGACATAATATTTGCGGATCTTTATGAAATCCAGTGTGTATAGTTCCTGTTCCTTGCTATTTGACAGCTTTGGAGATAAACATGAGATGACAAACTCCCTTTTTGCCCAAAGCACCACTTTGTCTGAATGAAAAAAATCAAAAATTGGAATTCACAAGACAAACGGTGTAATTCAGATATTCTAGTGCTGAAGAAATAGCCACTAGAAACACTCTCTTGAGTCATCCATCAAATGGCAACAGAAGACATGAGTTCAGAGAGTTCCTTCTACAATGTTCTAAATTAAGGTCCCAAAGGGGTGTAGGCACATTGAAATGTGTGGAGCAATATGTGCTATTCCCAGCACATCTAGATACCTGCTAATTTTCTATAAAAAAAACAAACAGATAAAGCTAAGATTTGAATTTTGAGAGACCTATGTTTTAACTGTTTCTGTAATCCGCCCTGTAAGAAACTAAGCAGGTTAGGTAGATCAAGTCGGGTTGATAAATGTCTATCTATGCACAATTGCAAGAACATAGACCAAAACCTGTGATCCACTTTTGCAGACATCAGTTTGTGTGTGTCTGCAGCTTTATATTTATGACCATTTCCTTTTTTAGAATTTCAGTCTCAAGTGTCATGCATTTAAAGCTAGAGTTTCTTTACTTAGATGATGTAATTGATCTTGTGAGGAAGGCAGTTGTGTAATAGGGGCAGAAAGGTGGGAGCAAGTTTTTTCAGTACAAGTGAATGGGAATGGAAAGAGATGAAAGCAGGTGAAAAGTAGGGAGAGTGTATATGAGCTGGAAAGAGAAGGAGATGGATGAGAGAGGCAAAATGGTAAGGAAGGGTGGATAAAAGAGAAGAAAGGGAGGTGAATGTGAATGGAGAAAGGGAGAAAAAGTAGGTGAATCACACTGATGTGATGTGGTATGTAAGGGAGTGAGGTGTGTCTGCCAAGGATTATGTCTTTAGTACCTGGTAAGAAAGCAGGAGTAGGACACACTCTCAACAATGAAGACAATGCCTGGGTGCACAATTAATATTCATTCAAAAGTCACAAAAAAAAAATCAGTACTCATAGGTCTTTTTAGAAATGCAGAGGATTAAATGTTGATTGCAGGTCAATGTTTCGACCCTGCCGGGATCCTTATCAAGACACCAAAATGGTGTTCCCAACCCCATATAAATACCCAGTGGTCATAGCAATGTGCAACAATCCTGCCAAATCCTATATAATAATTTGCTAAGATGTTTGTCAGAAGCTGTCATGTGCAGCAGAGACTGCCCGAACGCACAGAATGCTGGGAATTCTGTGCTGGGAGCATCCTGTGCTTTTGGGCAGTCTCTACAGTGCATGACTGCGTTGGCAGCAGGACGCAGAGCAGGACCTGCCTCTTAACCCTGGCACTCAAAGGGTTAACAACACCCGGACTTTGGCCAGTGAACATGGGCTTTTACACTAGTATGAGCATAAATACATAAGAAACATAGAAACATAGAACCTTTGGTTCAAACCAAAAAGTGCAATATTGAATGTGTCATGTTAAAATAACATTATTAGGACAGGATCACCCCAACACATAACAATCTCAGTGTTCAGGACAAGCCTGGGCAATAAATATTCATAGCCTCTACAACTAGAGCCAGCGGGTCTCCAACACATTGCACAGCACTGGACTATGTGATTTCACTAATCCGCTGTCTGGATTAAACATTCACACTTAAAGTAGAACAAAATCTATCTGGTTAGAATAAAAATACGACTTCAAATGCAATGTAAAGAGCAGGAATACATGTGAATATGAATAAAAGGTCATCAGAGACCACAGCATCACAGCTTGCACCTCTCTTGGGGGGATGTTCAGCCTGTACCACATTGGTGATAATAGTATATGTATTTGTGTCAGTCTTTGGGTCCAGTATTCACTTACCTTGAGAGCATCAGCTTTCTAAATGAGAGGGGCAAGCTGGGAAGCTCTGGTCTCTGATTACCTTTTATTCATATTCACTTGTATTCCTGCTCTTTACGTTGCATTTGTAGTCATATTTTTATTCTGACCAGTTAGAATTTGTTTAAAGGAACAGTAAACTTTTTTTTATGAAAACACATATTTTATAAATCCTTTCCTGCTGAATAAAACAAGGTCACTCCCACTGCTGTCACATGTTTTATTCAAAATCTATAGCAGTTCAAATAATCAGGAAGTGAACTGACTGTGTTTACTTCCTGATAGTTCTAACTGACAGGAAGTGACAGGCAGTTTCTGTCACATTCTATGGAGAACTGTATGTCTCTGACTTTCCTCTCCATTAGAATGTAACAGGAAAAACTAATTAGAATTTGACCACTAGAGGGCAATGATAATGTAAAAAACCAAGGGTTTAAACTGTAATAACTCTGGAAATATAAATCTCTTGGCAGTGGGAATACCCTTATTTTACTCAATAGGAAAATCCCTACAATATATATTTTTTCATTAAAAAAGTTTACTGCTCCTTTAAGTATGTATGTTTAATCAGGACAGCAGATTTATGAAAACACATACTCCAGTGCTGTACAATGCGCTGGAGACCTGCTGGCTCTAGTTGTATAGGCTATGAATCTTTGTGGCCCCAGCTGTTCTTGAACCATGAGATTGTTATATGTTGGGGTGATCCTGTCCTAATATGTTATTTTAACATGACACTTATTTTATTTGCACTTTTGCATTTTGTGGTATGCACTTAATGTAAAATATAAACTTTTCTATGTTTTTTACGTATGTGTAGTGACCTGGACTAATCCAGTCAGCATCTGGAAGTCTGTCACTATATGTTTGGTCACTTACATACCTTAAACCCATGATCTTTCATATATGTATTCTCTTACCTAGTCTTTTGTGTATTCCCTGAGCACATGTGAAGGTATAGGCCCTAAGCCTAATGTGGTAGTATCACATTCTCCATTTTATTTCCATGTGTATGTGTATTGTCTAGCATAGCACCATCTTTTGGTCAGAAAGCTAATTACTTGTTTCATTCACACTAATGTTAACATTTTCCCTGTGTATTACTGTACATCTCATCATCATCATCCACATGGTTAAGCTGTGGGAGTGAGTCTAATGAATCATGTAACCTCCTAGAGCCACTCAAGCCCCTTGATTGCTCTGGAGGAGGAATCCCAGGAGCAGCCCTCTGGATAGAGGGTCTGTAACCCTGTAGTTTTGGGGAGACACACTTCGGTGTGTGAAGAGAGCAGACACACTTCAGTGTCAGTCCAGTCAGTCAGTCACAGGCCTTATCCTTTACTAAGAAAGCCTAAAGCAAGTATTCAGCATATCTTCCAGCCTGTTTATCACCTGTTCACCCAAGTTAGCAGGGATTATATACGTGCCTTCTCTCTACAGTCTGTGGGACAATACGATTATATAAAATAGCCCATAGCAAGCTGTCTTGGAAATTGAGGGTCATCCCGCCAGCAGCGCCAAAGTTTTCTACGCATTCTCTACAAGCACGTACCCTGTCTAATAGGGACTCCAGTCATGGGACGCAGGTATTCAAGTCAAGCAAGTGCATTTATTACTACTCAGTTATTCAAGGCCTCTGTAAAACTCCATTCACCTGCTTCAGAAGACCACTCACCACCAGCTTCATCATTTACCACTACTGTGATCTGGATTTCCTGTGTCCTGCCAATAAAGAGCAACGGTTACCCCCGAGACTGGGCGTCTGGAGTACTCATTGCTACAGGTACCTACGTGGGGGCGGGTAATCGGGACACACACACATATGTGGATGCCACCTGGGATTGGGCCCATTACCTCCCTCGGCCATAGTGAACTGCCAACCACGTGACACCTTAAAGGGCCAGCAACACCTAACAACCCCAGGCCACCACATAAGTTTTGGCGTCACGAACAGGATGAATCTATGTGCCGTATAAAGAAACTTTCCTTGTATTGCTGTGGAACTACAAGTCCCATAAAGTCATTAATAGTACTTCTGATAAAGTGAGGGTGCTGTCCCCTTGAATGAGAGACTATCGCTTTGAATCTGTGTGGTGTGAATTGCAAGCATCTTCTATTGTGGACTGCAAGAGTTACCTACACTTGTGTGGAGCAAAGGATTGTGCTGCTGTGTTAGTGTGTGATCATCTACTGCCATTGTACATTATGCTGCTACCAGAAGAGCATACAAGAGGTTAACTGTGTCCCTCCAACTTCTGGGCACTGTAGCTCCGCCCACCTGCAGTGTGTTCAGCTCCTCCTCTCTTCATCTCTGCAAAGTGGAACAATTCTGTATTGTCCTTGTGCTAGAGGAGAAGGATTTCTTAGCTGCACCTGATAGAGTTGCTAGGCACTGCCATCTTGCACAGAGTACCAGACCCTCAGCACTATCACCACTGCTGCATTGCTCATCTCTCCTGTTCTCCTATCATTCAGTGTGCTGCCCCAGTTATTTTCTTCAGCCTGTTTGTGTCTGCATTTCCTACTCATTGCTGCAGTGAGCACAGCATCTGTCATCCCAGCTATACAGATAAGTGCAGCTCTTCCTTTTCACCAGTGTTACATAAAGGAAAGAAAGTTGTATATTCAGAGACTGTGTTTTTGCATAAATAATTTTTCTTAAAGCAACAGCAGCCATATTTTTCTTAAAGAGACAGTACACTCATTTTTGTGAAAAATGTCTACCTCTTCTCAAAGTGACCAGGCTGGCACTAGCAGTTCTGCATCATCATCTGCCAGTGTCCCTGCACCTCCAGTTACAGCTGCTGCACCAGTTCCAGCCCCTGTTATAGCAACAGGAATGCCTTTCTTCATAGGAACCTCTAATCTCCCAAGTTACCGAGGGGATCCTCATACCCTTGGTGCATTTAAAGAAAAGATATTGCGTACCCTTGAACTTGTGTCACTTTCTCCCAATCAGCAGGTTCAGCTTCTCCTAGGTCAACTTGATGGTCCTGCTGCAGAGGAAGTCCGTTCCTGGCCATCTACAGAAAAGACCAGCGTTGACCAGATTCTCACTCGTCTCAGGAAAGAATTTGAAGTCCAATCACCAACTGAGGTTCGTCTTAAATTTTATGACAGACGTCAGAGACCTGGGGAAAACCTGAGAGAATATGCCTTAGCTCTGCAGTCTGCATACAGATCTTTGTGCCAAGTAGACACCCTCGACCCTGTTGCTGCTGAGAGCATGATCACTGATAGATTTATAGAAGGTGTTGATTCCAGACTAATACAGAGCCAACTCCGCATGCTAGCAGCTCAGAACCCAAACATGTCCTTTCTAGACTTTAAAACTTTGGCCCTGCGTGTAGTGGGAACTGACTCACCTTGTTATACTTCTGCCACTTATTCTCCAGACCTGGCTGGTGGAATTTCTACTGCATCCCCACTGCCTCCTGTTCTGCCTATGCAGGCTACTCAGACTGTCCAATCTACCCCTGTTACTACCCCTACTACTACTGATGTACTTGCCCAGGTTGTTGACTCTCTGTGTCAAGCTTTAAAAGAGTTAAAGGGTCAGCCCTCATCCCGTGAGTCATCTTTATCCAGGACATTGTCTCCAGAACCCCGTTCTAACCGGCCAAGACCTGATAGGCCCCCTCCTGAAAGGTCTCCACGACATGAACCTCCTTATTGTACTTACTGTGAACGTCCTGGGCATTACAAATACCAATGCTACCAGTTAAACGGGCCACTCCCGAGGCCAAGGGCCGCCCCTCGGGTAGTGAATCCAAGGGCCCAGAGGGACAATCGCAATGGATTTCCAAGTTCATCTCGAAGTGCCCGTACATAACTATTTGTATTGATGGTGTACCATTAGAAGCGTTAGTGGACACTGGTTCACAAGTCACCACCATTGAGCGACAAGCCTTTGAAAAGTATTGGGACTCTGACATACTTAATCCTGTGGGTAAAGCCAAGTTACGTTTAATAGCAAGTAATGGTCAACCTATTTCCCAGCTAGGCTACTGGGAACCCACCATCCGTATTGGTGATCGTCAGTTACCAGGTCAAGGTGTAATTGTTACTGAGGCTCAGGGAGAGACAACAGCAGTAGTGCTAGGCATGAATGTTATCCGCCATGTATTTACTGAATTGCTAGCTGCCTTGCATGCCTCTCTCCCTTCTGCTTCTTCCCATTACAGACAAGCTGTTCAGCGGACCATTAAAGTGCTCTGTGCCCAGCAGAAGTTCTCAAACCATAAAGGTGAAATTTGCCGAGTCCGTATCCAGGATGTAAGACCAGTTACCTTAAGTCCGAACAGCGAAACACTAGTCTGGTGTCGAGCTCGTCCAGGTATAGATAATTCAGATTATGAAGCTTTTCTTGATCCCATCCAGATTGAAGGACAGCCACTGGTAAAAGCTGCCAGAAGTATTGTCACCGTCTCAAACGGTAGAGTACCAGTACGACTAGTCAACCTGAGTGATGCACCTGTAGACTTGTACAAATTCAATTCAGTTGCTCAACTGTACCACCTGGATCCAGAAGACATCCTGGATGAAGAGACGCTTGCTCACCAAAAGTCAGTTAAAGCCACTCCCAAAGGTAACCACAAACCAACTACCTTCTGGTACAATGAACTCAATGTTGGAGATGCCAACACACCTATTGAAGACATAAATGGTGTCGTTAAAGTTGCTAAGCGACACAGTGAAGCTTTCAGCAAGCACGCTCTAGACTTTGGGAAGACTAATTTGATCCAACACAAGATCAACACAGGTGATCATCCTCCTATCAAGGAAAGACACCGTCCCATACCTCCTGCAAACTACCAGCAAGTAAAGAAGCTGATTAAGGAGATGAAAGACACCAAAGTCATTCAAGAAAGCCAAAGTCCTTGGGCTGCACCCATCGTCTTAGTGAAGAAGAAGGATGGTAACATCAGATTCTGCGTTGACTACAGAAAACTGAACAATGTCACCCACAAAGATGCCTATCCTCTTCCAAGGATTGAAGAATCCATCACTGCTCTTGGCTCAGCTGCATACTTCTCAACTCTCGACCTAACCAGCGGTTACTGGCAAGTACCCATGGCTCCTGAAGATAGAGAGAAGACAGCTTTCACTACTCCAATGGGACTCTACGAGTTCAATGGCATGCCGTTCGGGTTGTGCAACGCCCCCGCAACATTCCAGAGACTAATGGAAAGATGTCTTGGCCACATTAATTTCCAGAGCGTCCTGTTGTATCTTGACGATGTCATTGTGTACTCTCGTACATATGAAGATCACTTAAACCATCTTGCAGAAGTGTTCCAAGTGCTCATTGAGCATGGTCTGAAGATCAAGCCATCAAAATGTTACCTTCTGAAGCCAAGGGTCAGTTACTTGGGTCATGTCGTCAGTGCTGAAGGAATCCAGCCCGATCCAGAAAAGATTTCTGCCGTGAAAAATTGGGACACCCCAAGAACTGTGAAGGAAGTCAGAAGTTTCCTAGGATTTGCAGGCTACTACCGCCGTTTTATACCTAACTTTGCCAAGGTAGCAGAACCACTGACAGAACTTCTACGTGGTTGTCCTAGAGAAAACTATAACAGAAGATTTCCAATTGATTGGTCTGAGAGACAAGAGACTGCATTCCAGAAATTGAAAGACCTGTTGACTTCTCCTCCAATTCTAGCGTATCCTGACTACAGCCATCCTTTCCGTCTCTACACGGATGCCAGCTATCAAGGCTTAGGAGCTGTATTGTCACAAGTCCAAGACAACAAAGAGAGAGTCATCGCTTATGCCAGCCGAAGTTTGAGAGGTGCCGAGAAGAACGATAACAATTACAGTTCGTTCAAGTTAGAGCTGCTAGCTCTTGTGTGGGCCGTTACCGAGAAGTTCAAAGATTACCTCGCAGCCACACCATTCACCGTTTACACGGACAACAATCCTCTCGCTCACCTTAATACTGCACGGCTAGGTGCACTTGAACAGAGATGGGCTTCCAGATTGGCAAATTACTGCTTTGACATCAAGTACCGCAGCGGTAAAACCAACATCAATGCAGATGTATTATCCCGTTTGCCCATAGGAGAAGAACCTCCTGATGAAGAAGACATGTGGGAAGATGTTGAGATGCCTCCCTTCTATCAAAGGTTTGCTACGCAGAATGTCATCGCTGCTACACAGACTGATAAAGGTCTTCAACAGAAACCTGACCCAATTCAAGATCCACCTAGATGGCAAACTCTCCAGAACGAATCTCGAGTTTTAGGTGAGATCTATGATTTCTTAACTTCTGGAAGAACACCTGTCAGACTCAGAAGACAGTATCCAGATACTGAACTCAAACGCCTATGGAGACAGCGGAAAAGGCTCTTCATTCAAAAAGGCCTCATCATACGTAATACCTTGGATCCTGTTTCAGGAGAGAGAATACACCAAATTCTCATCCCCAGAAGAGATGCAAAAATTGTGCTTGACGCTTACCATGACCAATCAGGACATTTTGGCGTACATAAAACTGAAGCTACCATACGCCAGCGCTTCTACTGGATCGGAATGCGAGCAGATATTGAAAATTGGTGCAACGAATGCCCAGCTTGCAACCTGACTAAAGCCGGAAAGAAAGAGGCTAGAGCGCCATTGCATCCAATCAACTCTCACAGACCAAATGAGCTAGTTGCTCTGGATCATGTGAAATTGGCACCTACTCGTTCAGGATATACCTATGCTCTCACAATGGTGGACCACTACTCTAAGTGGGTCGTAGTCGTTCCAGTGAAGGATATTACTGCTCGTACTACAGCTGCTGTATTTTATCGTGAGTACGTGAGACATTATGGTTGCCCTGAAGCAGTCCTAACAGATCGTGGACCTGCCTTTGAGTCACAACTCTTCCAAGAGCTCTGCCAATTCCATGAGTGTAAGAAGCTACGTACAACAGCTTACCATCCACAAGGGAATGGACTTTGTGAGAAAATAAATCAAGTGTTTATTAACATGCTGAGAACGGCATCAGTAACCAAACAGGCAGAATGGCCACAACTACTGGATGAACTAGTGGAGATTTACAACAACACCACTCATTGTTCGACAGGCTACTCGCCATACTATCTTATGTTTGGTCGCCAAGGTCAGCTGCCTAAGGATCGAGCTTTAGGAATTCAAGTTCCTGATGTGATTAATCCCTTGCCAAAGACCGACTGGGTTTCTGAACATCAACGTCGCATCCATGAAGCTAGAGAGGTAGTTGATCACAGAATGAACGAAGCTCATCGTAGGCAAGAAGAGTGTTATAACCAGAGAGCCAATGCTACGCCACTGCATGTGGGAGATAAAGTATGGTTACGTAAATACCACCGCTCTGACAAACTCGATTCACTCTGGGAACAAGAACCCTACACTGTTACAGGTATCCCATACCCTGATTCAGATGTCTATGAGGTCAAGAAGCCCGGAATGGCTCCTCAAACAGTTCACAGGAATCGCATGAAACTCTGTACTAAGGAAGACCTTATGGTTATGTCTTCTCCTTCACAACCAGTCATGCCAGTCTACACACCAGCTCCTGTAACTGAGACACCACCAAGACAGTCCTCTGTGGAAGAATCAATTCAGAACTCTCCATTCATAATTCCAGGCTGTTATCAATGGGTACCAGTTCCTGTTCAAGTTCCTGTACAAGTTCCAGCTCAAGTTCCTGCTTCAATTGCTACTCCTGTACCAGCATCAGAAGAACTACCTCATTACCACGTTCCGGATTCTGAAGAAACTCAAGTGCTGAGGCGTTCAGAGCGAAGTACCAAAGGAACCCCACCTGCCCGTTACAGGGATTAAAGAACTATATCCTTTCCATGTGTATATACTGCTTTGCCTGTATACATATATGTCTGACTTTATTTAGTTAGCTAGTTAGCCAGTTTGCAACAGTTTAAGCCTCTAGTACCTGGTAACTACCATGCACATTGTTCCTGGTTTACTTGCATATTTATACAGCCTATGGACTACTAAGGACTGTTCTTTTACTCAAAAGTGCCTTTTCCCAGAGCCTTTCCATGGACAATGCCTTATTGCCGAAAGAGACTCTACCTAAATTGCACAATATCTACTGTTCTATTGTTTTGCACATTTTCATTGTTATTTTCATGTGTTATTGCATTGCTCTTTATGGTATATTTTCCATGTCATTTCACTTTTTCTTTGTCATTGTATTTCAGGTGCTACCCCACATATACATGTGCATTTCTAAGTTTCCTCCTCATATAGATGCCGAGGACGGCTTATTTTTAGTGAGGGTGTTTGTAGTGACCTGGACTAATCCAGTCAGCATCTGGAAGTCTGTCACTATATGTTTGGTCACTTACATACCTTAAACCCATGATCTTTCATATATGTATTCTCTTACCTAGTCTTTTGTGTATTCCCTGAGCACATGTGAAGGTATAGGCCCTAAGCCTAATGTGGTAGTATCACATTCTCCATTTTATTTCCATGTGTATGTGTATTGTCTAGCATAGCACCATCTTTTGGTCAGAAAGCTAATTACTTGTTTCATTCACACTAATGTTAACATTTTCCCTGTGTATTACTGTACATCTCATCATCATCATCCACATGGTTAAGCTGTGGGAGTGAGTCTAATGAATCATGTGACCTCCTAGAGCCACTCAAGCCCCTTGATTGCTCTGGAGGAGGAATCCCAGGAGCAGCCCTCTGGATAGAGGGTCTGTAACCCTGTAGTTTTGGGGAGACACACTTCGGTGTGTGAAGAGAGCAGACACACTTCAGTGTCAGTCCAGTCAGTCAGTCACAGGCCTTATCCTTTACTAAGAAAGCCTAAAGCAAGTATTCAGCATATCTTCCAGCCTGTTTATCACCTGTTCACCCAAGTTAGCAGGGATTATATACGTGCCTTCTCTCTACAGTCTGTGGGACAATACGATTATATAAAATAGCCCATAGCAAGCTGTCTTGGAAATTGAGGGTCATCCCGCCAGCAGCGCCAAAGTTTTCTACGCATTCTCTACAAGCACGTACCCTGTCTAATAGGGACTCCAGTCATGGGACGCAGGTATTCAAGTCAAGCAAGTGCATTTATTACTACTCAGTTATTCAAGGCCTCTGTAAAACTCCATTCACCTGCTTCAGAAGACCACTCACCACCAGCTTCATCATTTACCACTACTGTGATCTGGATTTCCTGTGTCCTGCCAATAAAGAGCAACGGTTACCCCCGAGACTGGGCGTCTGGAGTACTCATTGCTACAGGTACCTACGTGGGGGCGGGTAATCGGGACACACACACATATGTGGATGCCACCTGGGATTGGGCCCATTACCTCCCTCGGCCATAGTGAACTGCCAACCACGTGACACCTTAAAGGGCCAGCAACACCTAACAACCCCAGGCCACCACATATGTATACACCTATTGGGTGGGAGTGTTGCACTTGGCTATGACTACTGGGTATTTATAAGGGGTTGGGAGCATCATTTTGGCATCTTGATAAAGATCTCAGTAGGGATCGAAATGTTGACCTGCATCGTATCCTTTGCATTTCTAAAAATACCTGTGAGTGCTGAATTTTTGCAACTTTTATTTGTGAAATTATGTAACTTTACTCTGTAAAAGCTCTCCAGGACAAACTTGAAAATGAAAGAAATGTCAATGGATTCTTCCTGGCATACACCCCAAGTGTCCCTCTTTAGGAGGGACAGGCCCTCTTTTAGACCCAAATCCCTCTGTCCCTCTTTCCCACCCTGATGTCCCTCTTTTTAGGAAATCAGACTGTATAGTGTGTATATATAAGTGTATCACATTGCTCTGAAGCAATAAAATTCACATTGTTTGTTTAAACATCAGTATTTGTGTTTATAAATATACGTTTGCCTTGTTATAAGTCATTTATTAGGTAACACAAGTAGGTGTCAATAGGTCATGAAATATCCTAAGAATTCTGGGTAATGTCCCGCCCACTAGCCACACCCCCAGCCACACCCCCTAAAACACAAGTGTCCCTCTTTGGCAATTTGAAATGTTGGGCGGTATGTCCTGGTAAAACACTTTCCAAATATATAAATAAATAAGGACTTCTTGTGGCCACTGACTAAGATATATTGTGCGACATATAAGTTGTCTTATTCCATTTCCTCACAATGTCCAGTCATAGGAGTTCACTGGGTGGCTGTTAAAATAGCAGATGACTTGGCAATAAACTTTGCTGTAACCTGAATATGCAGTGCTAACTGAACTAATTCTTCCTTAATTGCTGTAATGGATTGATCACACCAGACATCCATAGATCTTCCTACCCAGGCCATAGCAAAACTGGGAAAAAAAAAACTTTATTAATGTGGAATTCAGTCTACTGTCTGCTGGGTTTCTAAACACACAAATCTGTTATCATCAAAGCTATCTTTTTGATAGACTAGACATAGGAGGATCCACAACTGGAGTTGTTCCCCACAATTCTAAATACTTCTGTGCAAATGTGTACATGATGTTTAACTTTTGGATAGGCTGACTTTTCTAACTAGGAGCTTCCATTCATCTAACATTAACTGGTTAAGATAGTCATACACATGACTACTTTTTACATTTAAAAATATATTTTGAGGTATCATCTGAAGATGACCACTCAGATAATTGTAACGTTCCCGACACAGACCTAAGTTAGCACTCTGTCGATTCCTTTGGTATTTCTGACATATAGCCAGCAGGGGCAATTGATGAAAAACCATTTTCCTTATAGTCCCTCTTCCCTTCCACTAATGAAGAAGGCTACCTATGGATACCCGAGGACTCCTCTTCCCTCCCGAGGGATAAAGTTTCATTTTTGAAGGCAAAGGGGAGTTTTGGCAGAATTGTTGGAAAAAATATTTTAATTGATGTGGACAGAGAATGAGATAAAGGCTCCATAATGGACTTTAATCACCTACAGTTTATTCCCACACATTAGTATCTACTCTGGTTAGTGAAACATTTTCTCTGGAGGTATTTTTGTGAAGATTTTCAAGACTTACTGGATAAGTCAATGACAAAAGGAAATAGGGAGGCGTTTCTTGTGCAATAACTTCAACTTTCTTCGTAGAACCCCACACCACCACCAATGAAATGCTATTCACATATATGTATACCAGCAGGTAGGCTCAGGGAACTTTAAAGCTGCTCACTCAGTGCAGCTATCTCCAGTCTGCCTTCAAATAGTATAATAAAGATGCTCTCAAAAACTTCTCAAACAAAACCAAACAAAGAGGGGGTAGCCAATAGTGCCTGATCACAATAGATATAGGAAATACAATAACATCCAAATATATTGCGCTCACATTGTAAAATGGCTGTGTCATAAACCTATAAATATGCACAGCAAATAAGGAATTAAGAGAAATTATAATAGTTCCTGCTCGGATTATACAGGTTTCGTCCTCTATCTGTGAGAATGAACGCTCCAAGAACAAAGTGCTACTCCTTTGAAATGTTGCTTTAATTCAATAAAACTATTTAAAATACATTTAAAATAGTCTTTGTCATAGGAATCCTACAGCCTTGATAAAGCAGTGGAGTTCACTTGAAATGCGTAGATGAGTTGGTTACATACATTTTAATTCGTTTTTATTATTTATTTATTTTAAGACCTAGTTGTCTTGAAAGCTTGCATCCAAAGCCACTCACTTAGCCAATACAGGTATAATTTTTGCTCTACTAGTTCCCTGCATTTTAAGGATCAGAGCAGTGTTCTCTACAATGTGAGCATAGGTGAGCAACCCAGAAAAACTGGATTAACTGAAAGAGTTAAAGATGACTGCAACATGTAGCCTTACTAGGTCTTAATAACTTTTTTAACTTGTTCAGAACTGGGTAGCTATCATGGGGTGACTTGAGAAATAAAGACACTTGACGAGTACAGATAGAATGAAATAAAATGTATTTAAACACAATAGTAGCAGCAATGTATCTTACAATTTCACTAGACCAGGGAAGAACAGTGCACTCACTTCCTTCACCCTTCACTAGGCAAGTGTGATATGGACCCACGTCTGTACCCTAACGCTAGGGTAAACCCAGGCAAAATGAGCAATAAACTCCAGAACACTGGAGCACCAAATTAGCGACTCTAGCTCCACACTTCCTCAACCCTTCACTAGGTAGGTGTCAGCTAGTATCCGTACTGCCCTTAGTAACCTTCACAAGACATAGATAGGAGGACAGTGCACGGCACTTCCTCAATCTTTCACAAGGCAGGTTAAGAATAGCGCAACTATACCCTACCGCTAGGGTATACCAAAGGCAAGGTAAACTGCACCTAGAATGCTAGGTGAGGCAAGAACCCAACCGAACCTAGACCACAGGAGATCAGTGACACGGACTGAGAGAACAAGCACTGCTACAGGGGTAGTGAGCGCGGTGAAAATGGTAGGCCCAGGCAGCCAAGGATAACAATAACCGGGGCTGGGTAGCCGAGGCTGGCAGTCAACCAAGCCGGAAGCGCAACAGAGGGAGAGTAGTCAAACAAAGCCAGGAGTCAGAGCCGGATCAGGTAGTCAGATGAAGCCAGAATCTAGAGCCAGGTCAGTGTAACAGTTTTGTAAGACACTCAGACCAGGAGGTTAGAATAAAACACAGTTTTATTGAAAAAAAAAAAAACAAGGAACACTGCCCACTACAGGCTTAATTTGCAATGACAGGTAAATGGGTATAGAACAATGAAAGCCCTCTCAGGCCCAGTATAGGGTAAAAACATATACTGTCACAGGACAGGCTTAAATGTGAAACAACAGTGGCACAAGGGTTAAAGTCCTAGGTAGGTAATCAGTCTCTGTTGTGGTGTGTTAGACAACACCCAGTAGATGGTAAAAGCAGCAAGAGACTGTGGTGCAGGGTGTGGAAGCACCTTAGCAGTGAGGCACAACTGACACACTCCCAAGACAGGCAATGAGCAGAGATACCCAACACTCTGCAAGAGCTGAATGGAACTAGAGCCAATAGCACCCTTCCGGTGCATTAACAGAGACACAAACACTGCCAGAGCTGAATAGTACCAGAGCCAATAGCAACCTTCCAGTGAGGTCACAGAGTCTCAAACACTGCAAGAGCTAAATAGTACTGGAGCCAATAGCACCCTTCCGGTGCGGTAACGGATTCGCAAACACTGCAAGAGCTAAATAGTACCAGAGCCGATAGCACCCTTCTGATGCGGTCACGGAACCTGTACACTGTGAGAGCAGATGGAATCGCCCAATAGCACCACCCGGTGCGGTAACTGATATACTGTGCAAGTCAGGTGTTAAGCGGAAGCACAGTTTAACGGAGGCCACAATGCTCTGCAAGTGTAACCAGGAGGCTTGGTATAACGGAAGCTGCAATGCTCCGCAAGTGTAACAGACAGCTCGGTATAACGGAGGCAACAGTGCTCAGCAAGTGTTAACGGACAGGCTCAGTATGACGGAGGCAACAGTCCTCAGCCAGTGTTAACGGACAGGCTCAGTATAACGGTGGCAACAGTGCTCTGCAAGTGTAAAGGAAGGCCCAGTGTATGGAGGCAACAGTATCTGCAAGAGTTAACTGTATGTTCAGTCTGCACAACACTGCACACAAAAATTAAAAATGTCGCCAGGCGACAAAGAGTCAGGATCTTCAGCAGGAACACTCTCAGGATAACAGGATAGCCGGAATCAGTTCACGGAGCAGGGACATCAGCTAGGCCAGGTCAATCACGGAGCAGGAACGTCAGTCAAGCCGGCTCAATCACGGAGCAGGAACGTCAGCCAGACCGGGTCAATCACGGAGCAGGAACGTCAGCCAAGCCGGGTCAATCACGGAGCAGGAACGTCAGCCAAACCGGGTCAATCACAGAGCAGGAACCAATAAGAATAGTCAGACGGGCCAAATCGGTACACAGGAACACAGCAACGGTAGCACTGGTACAGGAACACCACGAGGCCCGGTATATGAAGGCCATACTGGGCGGGCCAAACAAGCTCAGCCAATGGGAGCGCACCACAGCAGAGAGTGACAGAGATCACGGGAACTGTGGAGTCAGAGCCGGATCGGGTAGTAAGACGAGATCCGGAGTAATACACAGGAATCAGTAAACGAACCAACACAGCACTAGGCTCAGGTACACCATGAAAGGGCACTGGTAACTGGAAATGCTGAGGCCTTTAAAGCCTAGTAGGTGGGCGGAGACATGACAGCAATTACTGGTGACCTATAAGAACAGCGACTTGCATTGAGTGACAGTCAGGAAGTAGCAAGGTCGCTGTTACAGTAACGCAATATTGGACGTAATCACGAGCACCGTGATAGTAACTTACTTTTGCTCACCTTAGAGGAAGCAATGGGTAAAAGGGGTGTGCAAAATATTCATCCTCAGGGTTCACCACCAGGATCTATTCACACGAGCAGAAATGCTAATCTGAGAAGATGCTTTAAGGGATAGTAATGTTTCAAAATAAAAGCAGCTCCAATTAAGCTAAACAATATTTGGGCCATGGAGAATGTTATTTCAATACTGTCAGAGTTGTAGTTCAAGAGTAATTGAAAGCTAAAGTATCCCCCCTCTCACCCCTTTTACCTAGTGTAAACCACCTCTCCTCAGATGTGTAATCTGATTGTAAGACCAGGCAGTTTACAGCAAGGGACAATCTTCTTACTGTGAGAACAATGAAAACCCTGCCCCCCTTGACATGTTTATCAGGTTTTTCCCTTATACTAATTGAAGATTGTCCTTCTCTGTAAGCCATCTGGACAACACCCCTCTGCTCTGAGGTGAGCAGTGTTACATTAGTAAAAGGGGCGGGAGGGGGATACTTTATCATTCAATTACTCTTGAACTACAACTCTGACAGTATTGAAATAACACTCTCCACACCCCAAATACTATGAAGATTAATTGGAGCTGCTTTTATCCCTTTAAAGGAGTGGTTACACCACCTAATTATACCCTTCGCACTTACCTTACTATGGATAGACTATCCTAATGATGACTGCCCTTGTTCTCTTATTCAAGGGATAAAAAAAGGCAATCAGTCCTGGATGCCATGTATGTATTTATGTATGTATATCTTTAATTATATTGAGCCACACAGTGTACACAGCTCCTTACAACAGTAGTATGTTGCAATAAATACATGGGGATAAAATAAGTGTTGAAGTCATAGAAGCAATAGTCCCTGCCCCAAGGAGCTTACAGTCTAAATGGGTAATTGGTGACAGACAGCAGGGTATGAGGGTGTCAAGTGCTGTGAGTTCAAGTACTAATTTTGCCAAAAGGTGGTGCATGGTGCTAGTGCTCCAGAAGATAGGATTTCAGGGTAGACAAAAAGGAGGGGGATTGTTCTAGATCAGTGGTTCCCAAACCATGCCCTCTGGGTCCACTTACAGCCCAGGATTTAAAGATTTCCTTGCTAGAACACAGGTAAGTTAATTAGAGGCTAAGTGAGCTTGATTAACTTGCATGTGATCTGCAAAAGGAAAGCCTCAAATCCTGGCATGTTAGTGGGCCCTGAGGGCATGGGTAGGGAACCACTGGTCTAGACATAGGGAGAGAGGTATGGAGTTCCATAGGTAGGGAGCAGAAAGTGAAAAGGTTTGAGATGGGAGAGGGCAGAGGGTGTGGATGGTGTAACAAGAAGGGCGTTATATGATGTGCGAAGGAGGCGACCAGGAACATAAAAGGAGAAGAGGGAAGAGATGTAAGGAGGGGTAGCAGTGTGGATAGCTTTAAAGGTAAGAAGAATGACTTTGTAAGTGAAAAATATGGAACGTTTCATGAATTTTCATGTCATCTTTAAGCAGCGACCATGCTGATCTTCTCTGTATTGTTCTGATTTAGTATATGTGCTGCCATGGATATGAAAGTTGCTAGCAGGATCACAAGACACAAACCCTGCCTAATGCACATGGTAACCTTAACTCTATGACCCTCTAGTTTTTCTCTGGTCCTTAAAGGGTTACATAGCTGTCATGTCTGCCTCCATGTCCATGACATACAGGACTGTATCTCTTGTACACAGGCATAAGGACAACATTCATGGGGCTATTAGGGTTTTCTGGGCATAGTAATGTAGATGGGAGGTTATTAAGAGGGGTAACGTCTCCTTTAAAATACTTACTGGTGCAGAGTTTTGAGGACCAACTTTGAGAACCCATGCTGGCAAACATGGTAAAGCAATCTTATGAAACCTGACACAATGTAATAAAAGTAATGTGTTCTCAGACAAGACAGACTGGCTATAATGCCCTTGAGGCCTTTATCTGATCCTCAGGAATCCTGCTCAACCTTGATGCGTTAGAAACAAAAACGGAAATATGATAATGAAGCTTTTCATTTATATTTGATTTGTTCGGGAATTTGATTTGTTTGCGAAATATTCACAAATTAATTATTAAAGTACTCATTTTTCAATGGAATATGATTATGATATGATTTAGTCCTTAACCCTCTGGGTTAACCCTCTGAAAGGGTTAAAGAGATTTATGTGTAGTTTAGTAAAATATACCAGCATTTGTAGTTATCCTGCAATCATTAAATGCATTCAGTCCTGGATATTTCATAGCTTTAGTCTTTCTTGACTCAATCTCAAAGTCTGTTTGAAGAAAAAAAAGTTAATTAGTAACCTCATGTACATAACAGTAAATTCTGTATTGAAGCTATAGATCATCCACATTCTGTGCATAGTTGTAAGTTATCTGTGTCATGAATGTGCCCCTTTGTTCTAAGATGACTCTAGTTATACAGTACTTACCAAACACTAGCAGTTCTTGATTCCAACGATGATCTTCAGTTCACCCCCAAAGTTGCCTTATTAACCCCATCCAAGGGGTTATAAACTTAAATCAAAGGAGCATTTATGTTTCATTATGAAAAATGATCACAACAATTTAAAACTATTACTTAGAAGAACATAGAAAAAGTTTCTGTTTGAGCTGTAATAACATTTGAATAATGTAACCGAACAGGAAAAGCTCTCTTTCTTGCTATTATATGTGTGTTTGTGTGTGTGTGTGTGTATATATATATATATATATATATATATATATATAGGCCAAATTAATGAGTATATACATAATTCATTGTTTGTGGCAGACACACAGCGGGACAGCAGTAAGAGGAGGAGTAGTTATGCTAACATCTGCTTCTCCAATTGGTGTACCTATGGGGGAATGATTTTGACAGGAAGGGGGCAGTAATTTGGGCAGGAGCAGCCCAGGGGCTAAGACCCTCTGGTCACTCCTGTCAAAATCTCTGCACGAATATCAAGGGGCCAGTGGTTCACCCTTCCTCGCACATCTGATCTCCTTTTCACGTCTCACATCAACCCTCCCTTTTATTGCTTACATTTGCCACTCCCTCTCCACACAGACTTTGTCTTCACACCATCAGTATCACCCCGTGATAGCTCCCCCTCTCTCACTTTCAGCATGTTACATCCCCCTCCCTTTCACTTTTGCCAAGTTCACTTCCTTTCTTTCAGCATGACCTTTACCATCCATTCCTTTTGCCATGTCCACTCTTCTTCCCTTCCTTTAGCCATGATTATTTCCCTTCCCTCCTTTTCACCATGATCACTTTCCCCTCTTCCTTTTACCATGTTCACTCCCTTTCCCTCCCATTTGCCATGATCGCTCCCCTTCCCTCTCTTATGCCATGATCAATCCCCCTCCTACCCTTTCAACATGCTTTCCCCCTCCCTTTTACCATTATCACCCCCACTCCCTTTCACCATGTTCATGTCTCCTCCCTTTCTTTCCCCAGGTTCTCCCCCCCTTGATATCTCCATGTTCACTCACTCTTCCTCCCTTTCTTTGCATTCCTCTTCCTTCTTCCACAAGATACAACAAGCTACAGTACGTAAGTAAATTTGTGTGCCTTTGTGTGTGTGTGTGTGTATGTGTGTCTAGATGTCTGCATCTGTGTGTTTCAGGACTGTCGCAAGTTTTAGTCCTTTAATAAAGATTGATGGTCCTGGCACGTCATGGGTTCAATGATCACAGCACGCCTCAGGGAGTGCTGGGGTCATGCCGGGGAGGCTGAAACTGACTGCTCCAGGGCTGGAGCAGTCAAGTTTTCAGCCTTATCCCTGTTTTGCCAGTACCTGTGATCACTGCTACAGTGATCACATGTACTGGCTGAGTCAGTGACAAAGGCAATGTATCCTGTACACTGCCTTTGTCACTGTTTTTGTTGTTGTTGTTGTTGCTTTTTTGTTTCTATCTTCTAATTAGGATTTGGATGAAAAAAAGCACAAGTCAATCTTTGCCTCGTAACCCAGAGAAATTAGAATTATATAAACTATTCTGCTGTCAAATAAGTTAGTCTTTATCAGAACTTCTTGTTTTGATTACTAATACATAGTATAACCTTGTATGTTCCCTCTTGAAAGGAATGTATCTAATATTCTTTTAAATGTATCCATTGTATCTGCCATTTCCACATCCTTGGGAAAGGAATTCCACAAATTAACAGACCTTGCTGTAAAAGACCCCTTCCTCTGCTGAAGTGGAAACTTCTTTCCTCTAATCTTAATGGGTGGCCCCTAGTTGTTTGATCAGGCCTTGGATTGAAAAGCTCACCAGAGAGATCCTTGTATTGACCTCTCATATACTTGTACAATGTAACAACATAGGTGAAAAGACTAGGGCTAGGGAAGAGAAGTTACAGAGGTGATGGGGAGGTAATTTCACCATAGCATGCTGTGTAATTAGCATGAAAACGCGATAAATAAGGTAAAATATATTTAAAACTATCTGTTAAATAAAATACGGCTAACAATACATACAGGAGATAAATGTTAGCAGTGGGATTGTGGGTATTTACGCTATTATTGATCTAAAAAAAGCTGGTTACCCTACTTGGAATATTAATTTCTCATTGTATAGTTTGAAATATCCAGTTTTAACCCTTTTGAGTGCCGGAGCGGTATCCACTCATTGCTTTGCATTGTGTTGGATACCCCTCTAGCAGTCAAAGGGTTAACCTTTAAAAACTAGAGTGATATGTAACATATTGCTTCACAATACTTTGCTCACCCCTCTGGTTCACAAGGGTTTAAATTCTCAGCTCGTTCCAGATGATCAGGTTGCCTGCCCCCAGCTTTGTGCTACTGAAAGAAATATGAAAGAGATGGGAGAAATCATACCGGAATAATTATTATTGCCTGTGGGTTCCAGGCAGTTTATTTCTTGAGTATAGACAGTTGGAGAAAGTTCTTACAGCTTGTACATATCAAGTAGGTAAAAGAGTAAACACTATTTCTGCTGTAAGAAAGAAAGATCCTACAGCACTTAGAAATGGAAATATTCTTGAAGGATCCTTTGGGAACTCATGGTTTGTAGAGGCATCCTCCCCACTAAAGACCAAGATGTTTAGAGGAGCTAACAACTCCTATAATAACCACCACATACCTTACTATACACAGAAACTCATAATGGGGAGATGCACTAAGGTTGGAGAAATCTTACTACATTGGCCCCATAGAATATCATAGTCATCTCCATGTTATTACCTCTTTATCACACCTTAGTGCAAAACCCCCAATGGCACCTATGACTTTTTTCCCCTACTCCTTGGTTCAAGAGTCTAAATAAACCTCTTTACCAAAAAAAAAAAAAAAAAAAAAAAAAATCTAAAAGAAAGGAGCGCAGAAAAATACCATCTAAAAGTACTATTTATTCACCTTTAGTAATGACACAGAGCTTGATTATACTCACCATATCACTGGAATGCATTAGTGTTTTATACCTCCTGGTACCAAAGCATGCCCTGTCCTTTTGAACAATATTACAGATGCTGTTAGATAATTCAGCCTTTCTCCTTCTTATAATCATGGATGGGAAACTAGATTTAAAGGTCCCGTTAGGCAAAAAAAAAAAACAACAACCTGTAGGCAGTTTTTCAAGCACTATAAGCAATTCTAATACCTCTGCTATGAAGAACTGCCGGCAGAAAAAGAAGCAGGTTCCTCCCATCCACCTCTCAAAGTTGATTGGTTGGGAGGTACATAAGCACAGATCCCAGCCAATGGCTGTGAGTCCTTTTGAACAGAGACTGCCCATAAATAAAGACAGTCTCTGTTCAAAATTCCCTCACAGTGGAATGGGCATCTGCCCGTCAGGTACAAAGTGGGGGTCTGTTCTGTCTTACTTTCTCCGCTGGTGCCTCAAACAGCAGTGGAGAACTAGAAAAAGGGACATATTTGGGATTATTAACTTTTCACCCACACAATAATTTTCTAAAAGAAAACACATTATATCTAAAAGCGGAAAAGTGGGGACATCTGTTGGGAAGTTTTGGCATATTGTACAACATTGACTCACACAACTCTACATTGTGTAACCTTGTGAGTGCAGAGCAATGCATTGCATACCCCTCTGACACTCAAGGGGTTAAACTCTCCACAGATGTACAGGCATCGCTGTTTTTTTACAGGTATATCAAGAGAAGACAGAAGAAAGAAGACAGACCAGAAGAAGAAAGACGATGGAGAAGAAAAATGAAGGAAGATAGAAGCTAAAAAAGAAGTAAGCAAAAACATTTTATTTTTTTGCATATCACATGATCTCTTGTGCTGCAATCTTACTGAAATAGCAAACAAAATCATATATGAAACACGTTTTGCAAATGAGGCAGTGTTATTCACCTACTGAACTTATACACAATAATTACACTCATCCCTAGGAAGGAACAGTTTTGGGGGTATGAATGGGATTAATGCAATAATCCAGTGTTTAAAGGACCAATAGCATAGCAACATAGTAAATTAGGTTGAAAAAAGACACAAGTCCATCAAGTTCAACCTTTGCCTCATAACCCAGAGACATGAGGATTATTAAGCTTTCCTGCTGCCAAATAAGTTCCTGTTTTGTCTACTAATAAACATTATAACCCTGTATGTTCCCTTTTGAAATAAGTAAGTCTTTATCTAAACTTTGCCTTCTAATACACAGTATAACCCTGTACCTTCCCTCTTGAAAGAAATTAATCTAATCTTTTCTTAAAGGGTTAGTAATACTTCGTTTTAACTTTATTTTATTTTGTAGGCATTAAAAAAACATGAAGAATGATATAAGTCTTATCTCTCAAACCTTTATGGTTTGAGAGATATTCACAAGCAAATTTTCCCCCTCCCGCCCCTTTTTCCTAGTGTAAGCCATCTCTTCTCAGATGGGGATCTGGTTGTAAGACCAGACAGATAACAGCAGGGGACAATCTTCTTTGTATGAAAAGAATGAAAGCCCTTCCCCCCTTGACAAGTTTTTCAGGTTTTTCCCTTATCTTAATTGAAGATTGTCCCTCTCTGCAGTCTACCTGGGCACCTCCCTTCTGATCTGGCTGAAGGGGGGGGGGGAGATACTTTGCTTGTGAATATCTCTTAAACCATAAAGGTTTGAGAGCTAAGACTTATATCGTTCTTCGTGTTTTTTTAATGCCTACAAAATAAAATAAAGATAAAACGAAGTATTACTATCCCTTTAATAGTATCCATTGTATCTGCCATAACCACATCCTTTGGCAAGGTACTCCATAATTTAACAGACTTTACTTTAAAAACCCTTTGCTCTGCTGAAGTTGAAACCTGATTTCATCTGATCTCAAGGGGTGGCCCCTTGTTATTTGATCAGGCCTTGGAATGAACAGCTCACCAGAGAGATCCATGTTTTGAGCTCTCATATACTTGTACATTGTAGGGCTTTTCCTGTTGAGTAAAATAACATAATTCCATGTTTTTTTACATTAGCTGTGCCCTCTGGTGGTCAAATTCCATTTAGTTATTTGGTTGCATTCTATTTAACAGGAGAGTCAATGACAAATATAATTGTGATAGAGAATGAACAAATGAAAGATAGTGGGAGACCTTTCTAACATTAAAGGGGTTAAAACCCCCATTTAAATTAATGGGAATTTGGGGATTTTTATTTCCTCCTTATGGTGCATTTGGTTTACTCCATTTTATCTTAATACACGCTCCTCAATATACTGTCTGCAGCTGTCTGGCCTACTGTCACCCCCCCCCCACACACACACACACACATTCAAGGTTGTATGTGTTAATTGCTTTCCAGTGTGTTGTATACCTCTTTGGTCATCAAGGTGTAAAGAAAAAAAGGTGTTTATATTCAACTAAAAAAGATAATTTTTGTGTATGTTCTATAAAATAAAGTGCAAGTTTTGCATTTACTTGACATTTGCTTGACTCACTGTTTAAAATAACTTTGTTACTCTACCATTCCCTTTTACATGTATTCCTACTAGCCTGAATGTGTATTATGGTTGTGAGTTTGCCATGCATGATGCCACCCCACGCCATTTTACCTATACCTGTCCTGCGGAGGTGTTGGATTATGCATGCTTCCATATACATACCATTGTCTAGCCATCTTTAAGTTCTAGACAAAACTGGGACTCATCAGTGAAGAAAACTGAACTCCATTCACGTGTCTAGTGGTATCAGGCCCAGCAGAATTCTAGCCTATGGGTCCTGTGCTATGGCAATAGTGGTAGGCCATGATGTGGTTGCTTTTCCTGTAGATGATTTTTGAACAAATGTAATGAATGGTTTGGATTAACACATCTCTGGATGTCACCTTGGAGAATGTTGTCTATTGCAAAGGAGTCAAGCAATGTCATTCTCTAATTATGACAATCCTTACGAGCTGTTGGTCAGCATTGATAAACAGTCCCTATATGCCAAGTGCTTTGGTATTTTCAAACCTATAGTTCTGACATCATGGTTAACCAGTGAGGGAATGACTACCATCAACAATGTGACCTGCTACAGTTTGATGAGCCTGTCCCTTTTCTGTGTTGACATTCTTCATGTCGGAGACTAGCAGAGTAAAAATTATAGTTTTATTGGCTAACCTTCTTTTTCTGTGGCTAACATGGTACTCATATGCTTCATCTTGTCATCCCCTAGATTTGTTATGAAGCATCTTATTGATGAAAACTCAGTGTTAAATTTCTTAGCGCTAACAGCTGGTCAAATATCACATCATATACACATAAACTCAGCTATATATGTCAATGAGTCTCAGGCATTGCTAGGGCTATTTTTGATGTTGGTGGCTGTGTAATGAACTGTCAATCAGTTATTCCAGAGCACTTAGCGATACCTGAGGTCCTGCTGCAAAATTGACAATCCTGCATTTTGGCATTTGTCTGCAAATTGACTTGTCACTAAGATGTGGTAGTAACTCTCTGTAGGCAGAGTCTGAGAGGATATTTATAAAGCACTGGCAGATGTTTTGACTGTTCTGTTGCTTCTAAACACTCAGGCTGATTTTCTAAGTAAAAGAAGTATAATTCTGGGGACAGAGGAAAATAACAATTTCAAAAATGCTCATTGATTTAAATGGGGCTTTAAACCTACTGAATGCTAGACAGGGCTCCTGCACATTGCAAGGCAATGCCATGGAGATATTTTTTAGCATTCATTGGTTTAAAACTCCACTTAAATCAATGAGCATTTAACTTCTCCCCTATGGTACAGATGGTGTATTGCAGAACCTCTCCTTAGTACATCAGCGTCATTGTTTCCAATGATAAATATGTTCCACTGGGACATATGTTAGGCTGACCAGACCTCACCTTTAACCGGGGACACATAGGAAAAATGCAACTGCAGGACTGCTTTGGTTTCAGTGAAGCACTGAAAAATGGCTCTTTCCTATGTATCCCCAGTTAAAGGTGAGATCTGGTCAGCCTAACATATGTACAAAGACAAACTGGGGCAATTCTGGGGCAAACCAACTGCACTTCTGGGGACAAACAGTATTTCTAATTTTAGGAGGGAATTTGAATCATTTGGGTACTAGAGAGGTCTCTGATGCATTGCAAAACAAAACTGTGGAGTCACCTAACAATGAAGGGGCTAACCCTTTGAGTACTATAAGGGTATCTAGCGATAAATCCCCCCAGTTTGTTTGTCCCAGAACTGCTCCACTTTGCTTTTATACATAACTCTCATTATGCTCTCACATTGCACCAGCAACTTGCAACAAGACTTAACCCTTTGAGTGCCACTGGCACTCAAAGGGTTAAAGGAATGTGAGTGTAAAAAAACACAGATGGGGTGATGTATAAAAAGCCTTCTTAGTGTATTCTTAAGAATTGTCGCTAAAATTCACAATGCCTGGTCATATTTATAAAGAAGTAAAGTCATGTTTATAAATATGTCTGAGAATATTCACACCTGCGAATATATTTTCACACACATAGCGGTATTATATACTTCCAATAAGAACAGATTTTACCTGGCATTATGATTTAATCCCTAAAACTGGCTTTATTTTTGGCGCAATTAGCGAATTTCTTTATAAATTCATTGGGACACATTTCTTATTTTGCCAAGACCATTTCTACTCTACTTTTCAAAAAAGTCAACTAACTGGAGTTAGCACTTAGCAAAATGTCATTAGATGTTTATACATATACTTATGTGGCTTTGAGACATGTTTACAGAGACTTTCTTTGTAACTCCAGTTTTATACATCTCCCCCAGAGTTCCACAGCACCATCCTCCACTGCACAGGTGGTTCACATAGAGCTAACAGACCCTGCTCAGTCAGTCAGTGTCTGTGTGCACATGAGTGATTGATAGCTCTGCATTCTACCTTTACTGGAGATCCCTGTGTGCACTCAGACACTCAGTCTGTGCTGTTCACCAACAAGTGTTATTTCTTTCTCTGGTTATTTTATGGATTGTTGTTACCACAAAACATGTGCTGATATTTAGTATAATTCTATATATTGCATGAACCATGTGAGAATTAGTGGTAATCACTGCACCAGTCCAGTCTCAGTGGTGCTTCTTCTAAATGTTCCCAAAATACACCTCTGAAGTGTCCTTCTATGAGAATCCATCTGTCCTTTTTCAAACTCCAGTGTCCCTCTTTTTATGAGATCAGATTGGGTGTTTTGTATATAAGTTTATCACTTTGCTCTACAACAATAAAAGATTAACCCCTTAAGGACTACATGACATACTATGACCGTCATGGTCCTTAATCCCTTAAGGACCGATGACGGTCATAGTACAACACATACTTTTTTTACTTACAGTGCTCCACCGGGAGCTAGGGTTGCCACCCAACCGGTATTTTACCGGCAGGCCGGTAAAAAATTGGCTTCTGACAATGTTAAGTCTATGGAGGGAATGCCATGGCTGGTATTTTTTTTAATAAAAGGTGGCAACCCTACCGGGAGCGCTGTAAATAAAAATAGGGCCTAAAATTGACCGCTCCAAGACTGGAGCTATCTCTCTTAGGCCCCGAAGCGGCACGCCAATACACGCAACAGGTCACGTGTACCGGCGCGTCGGCAAGGATCAAAGCAGTCCTTATGGGGCGGAAACATCCCAGGACCGCTGGCCCTTAAGGGGTTAATATTTTATACTTCAGTACATGTTTGTAAATTAGTTTGTGTAAATGAATTTTTTTACTGTCGCCTCTATATAATTTATTCAGTTACACAAAGAGGTGTCAGTAGGTCATGAAATAAAAATATTGGTAATGCCCTGCCCACCAGCCATGTCCACCAGTATCCCTCTTTGGACATCTGAAATGTTGGGAGGTATGCAAAAAAGCCTGGGGATTAGATTAACCTGAAGCATAATAATGCACCATGAATCCTGATTTCACCATTACCAGTGGGATATTATCACCATTAATGGGATAGTAATACTTAAAATGTAAAAAAAAAATATGTTGTAGGGTTTATCCCCCTGAGTAAAACAAGAGTACTCCCACTGCTGAAAGGTGTTTCAGTCAAAAGTTATTAATTTTCAAAGTTGAATTTTTTAGGTGCAATATCACAGTGGCCTGAAATTGTACAGTGGCGCTGTTGCTACACGATCCTATGGACAGCTCTGGTCCCGCGACCATAAATCTCCATAGGATGGTGTAGCAACAGCACCACTGTACAATTTCAGGCCACTGTGATATTGCACCTAAAAAATTCAACTTTGAAAATGGAGAGGAGCACTGCAGTGAGAAGGGCATTTGAGTGAGAGATGGGGATTGAGGAAGATTTTTTTAGGTTATGAGGTGAAAGTTTCCATTTAAAGAGACAGTCAGCCTCCTTTTTTACTTCACATATACAGTTCTGCGGAATAAACTGGGGATATTTAAATAAAATATAATAATAAAGTATAATAAGCGCATAGTATGCAAAATCTAATTGTTTATGCTTTTAATTATTTTGTTTTTTTGTCTTATTTTTATTTACATTTTTATGTCCCTGAATCTGAAGGTGTTTCCAGAGAGCTTTCTGTGTGGGACTGTGAAAGAAGAGACCGTACGCCAATGTAAAAAAGATACAATGTAAAAATGGCAGTAAAACTATGCAGAAAGGCCGGCCTCTACATTTTACAGATTATTCAGCGCTGCAGGGAGACTGCAACATTGTATAAATATCCCTGCTTTCACAGTCTCTGACTAAAAAGCTTCTTGGAAACACAAATGCAAAGAACTCAATGACAGGGACATAAAGTAGAAAAAAATAGGTGAAGGTGAAAACAAAACCTGTAAACGGTAAAGGCAATCTGACTTTACATATTATTCACCTGAAGAATATATAAAGTCATAATGGAAGTTAACTGTCTTTTTAAATTGGGCCTGTCACCTTGACTCAAGTTTACATATCTGCAAATTTTATAAAAATGTGTGTCTTGTTAGTCAGTAAATGTACAGATAAGGAAATATTCATACTTGGTGCCGTTTGCTAATGACAGTATCAGTACGGGTTAATATTCAAATGAAGCTTTTCACAAAGTTGTTCAGTGATGTTTCATATGCAAATTAAGCTGCTCATTGATGTTGCATATGCTAATTAAGGTGTTCTGTGACATTTCATACACTAATGAAGTTATGTGTTGCACTGAGAGGCTTTCCTTTCTTCCAGAAATAAAATTGTCATTATCTTCTAAACTGCACATCTGCTGGACTTTTAGCTAACATGCTAAACACACAGTTTTGTATGATTTATTCAATGTGAGCTGTCCACTTAAAGGGATAGTAATGTTTCATAATAAAATCAGCTCCAATTAATCATCATAGTATTTGGACTTTGGAGAGTGTTATTTCAATTCTGTCAGAGTTGTAGTTCAAGAGTAATTCCATGACAAAGTATCCCCCTCCTGCCCCTTTTACTGATGTAACACTGTTCAGTCAGATCAGAAGGGACGTGCCCAGGTAGACTGCAGAGAGGGAAAATCTTCAATTAAGGCGAGGAAAAAAACTGAAAAACTTGTCAAGGGGGGGCAGGGCTTTTTTTTGTGGTTTTTTTTTAAGGAGTGAAAAATTTGGATGCTCTTGAGTTAACCCCTTAAGGACCAATGACATGCCAGGACTGTCATAAAATTCAATGTTTTGAGGACCAATGACCTGGCATTCGATGCCATCATGCTAGCGAGGCTCTAACTGACTGCTCCAGGACAGGAACTGTCAGTTTCAGCCATTTCCATGTGGCTTTGCACACATATGATCTCTGCTACAGTGATCACATGTGCCGGTGGAGCCATATGACAAAGGCAGTGTAATTATATATTGGGAGTTATGCACTAAGCCATGATAAAGAGGTAATAAAGTGGAGATGACTTCTCCAGTTCCTATTTTCTTCTATGGAACCAATGTATCTCCAGCCTTGGAGATCTTAGTGCATAGGTTCTATAGAATAACATAGGAACTGGGAAAATTATACCACTGGAGAAGTTATCTCTTTATCACACCCTAGTGCATAACCCCCATTACCTATGTACTGTTCTCTGCCTCTCTCTTCCTCACTGTGAATGTGAGGAAAGGAGAAGCAGAGAACAGAGCAGCCAGCAGGGAAAATAGCCAACGAGGGGTGTATTTTCAATTAAATTGGTGGGGAGGGGGCAGGACTAGGGGTAGGTCACTTGATAACCTATTGCACATATTTTTGTTACTGAATAAATGATTTAGAGCAAATCCAAAGGATCTTTATTTACACAAACTAATCTATAAACACATATATTAAAGTTAACCCTTCGAGTGCCAGAGGTGTAGGCATCACATTGCTTTGCAAAGTTTTGTGTACCTCTCTCACATTTAAAAGGTTAAACACACAATAATGTTTTATTACTGTGGAGCAATGTGATATTTCAATATACACACCACAGTCTAATCATCTAAAAGAGGGACACGGGAGGAAAAGAGGGACATTGGGATATTTGTGTCAAAGGGACAATACCCCCCAAAAAAAGAAAACTTGGGAGATATGAACTCATGTTCATGCTTTTTACCCAGTTAAAACCATTTCAGTTACAAATTATGATAGGAAAACCTATAAAAATGTTTTTTTCTTTTTTTTTTCAATTATCAAATTAACCATAGGGTTATACTTATAAATGTTTTAGCAAAAGAAAGCCCTATGTATGCTTAAAAAGTGGTATATCATTTTTGTCGGTGTACTAAATGAATTAGCGGAAAAAATATGGTTGAGCAATGACATAATAAAAAGGCCAAAACTGCACTGGTCCGCTAGTGGTGTCGAGGATATACAGGAAAGGGTTAACAGGAGACCCAATTAGGTTGGTATTTCTCACATCCTATATAATAATTTGCTAGGATGTTTGTCAGAAGCCGTCATGTGCCGTAGAGACTGCTGAAATGCACAGAATGCTTTGAGTTCTGTGCTGGGAACAATCTGTGCTTTCGGGCAGTCTCTACAGTGCATGACTGCGTCGGCGGCAAGATGCAGAGCAGGACCGACCTCTTAACATAACCCAGACCTTGACCCGTGTTTGTGGGTTTTTACACTAGTAAATAGATAAAAAAAAATGAGTAATTAAATTAATTTGAGAACTTTACACAAACTAGGTATTGACACACTACTTCACAGTACAGAATTAATTAAAATAATCAATTATGCATATTTGTGCAAAAATATATATAATTTAAGAATAAAATATACTATATATGAAATGTAATCAGAATGATCTGAATAAATGAACACCAAATGACTCAAAGATATTTCTTTTAATATGACTTAGTCATATACTAAGAGATATCTAAGGGAATAGACACACAGTAAATCAATAACCAATATCACTAAATTATATTAACCAGAATAAACAGTATTAAACCTTACATAGGTGTATCCAGAGGTATTTGGTAGCAATATTTGAACACAGTAACATATAAAGGGTTAATTGATCCTTACAATTAATTATAATACAGTTGGCTGTAATATATATGAATACCTGCCCCAAAACCTGTATAACCTATGCTAATTAAGGTCTAAGGGATTTTGTTATGTGAGTTGGTTTTAACTTTAAACACAGGTCTTATAACAATTTCCTTGTACCGTATAAAATATATAAAAATTTAGAAACGTATCTGGATATAAAAAGTCCCAGATTTAGATAAAGAGAATTTAACTGTTTATCTACTGTTTTCAATACTGCATGCCTTTTGGATAAAATATATAAATTGCATTTATGTTATTGTCAATGATAGATTATACCAAGAAAAAAAATGACAATAGCAATCCTGTTTGTTAAACTATATACTACAACAAGGGTTAACTATAAATGATGGGTTGTACTGTAGCCCCATCCAAGATGGCAGCTTCTTTTGTTCTGTGAGATGGTGTACAAAGAACTTTCACAACTGAAAAATATTTAGACCCATGCAATAAGACAACACATGTACCAAAGAAATTCTCTGAAACACACACCAAGATAGAAACACATGGAAAAACTTTCCTGATAGCAGACTAAGAGTTAACTCACCAGATCAAATATAAGCTCAATGACCTTTTCAGAAACACAAAGATATGGTTCTATATGAGCTAATAATTAGATTTAACTAATATATAACACTATATTGATCTAAACTTTTATTACAATATCTCACAATTATCTGGATAAATTTGCTAATTATTTAATTCTGTTAGTTCCCCAGAATAAACTACAGCCAATATTGCTTATTATAATAATTTTCTTTATATCACTTGACCAGTTCTATATCTAGAAGAATTATTATAAAATTATTTTTCCCCAAATATAGAGGAAATATATATAATTCGTAGGGCAATACAGAATTAATAGAAAAGAAAATGTATAATTACCAGGCAAATTAAGAAGTGTTTCTCTTGGAATTCTTTGACTTTGGTCAGATGGTTACTTGATCACTTCAGGAAGTCAGTTCAAAGAGGGTGAGCTATCCAAAATCATCAACTTATGTACCAAAATTTTCCATATTAGAAAGACTCGACCTTCCATCTCTGATAGGATTAGTTGCCAGATTAGTAGACTATAAATTTTCTGGACTCTCTGATTGGTTAGTTGGTTAGTTAAATATAAGGTTTACATTAAGTTATTAACCCTTGTAACAATACATCTTTGTTCCTGAAGATGGTGCAATGGTACCATGTTACAAACTGTACATATATGATGACATCATCTGTGCTTTGTCAGACTGAGAGGGCTGGGTTGCAACCCATACGTCTTGCAAATATGTCAACTCATAATCCTTTCCCTAGATCTTCAAATCAGATAGTGAGCATATTCCAGACATCAATCTCCATAAGACTTCACTAAAATATTTCCACCCCCAACTTAAAATGAGATAACTTAAACACATACAGATTTAAAGGGACACTAATGTCCCAAAAATGATTCATAGTTTTGTAGCGCTGAAACTAATAAACTAAGTGCAAGAAACCCTATCTCTCAAACTGCTATGGTTTGACAAATATAGGGATTCAAAGGTCCCTCCTCCCTCTCCTTCTCCTGAAGTCAGCGTCTAGCTGACAGCAGGAGATCCTGGTCCAGGGACCAGCAGGCGGCTCTGCAGCAGAGTCAGAATCGCATTACTTAAAAATAATTAATTCATTAGAAAGGTCTACAAAGTGTGCTTGAAAACCGGGCACACTTTTTAGACCTTTCCAGTGAATGAATTATTTAGCAATAACACGATTTTGGCTCTGCTGCAGAACCTCCTCGAGTTGTACGACTCAATTCTCCTGATGTCAGCTGTAAAGGGGAGGGGGAACTTTGAATCCCTATCTCTCTCAGACCATAGCGGTTTGAGAGATAGGGTTTATTGCACTTAGTTTCAGCTCTACAAAACTATAAATACTTTTTTGGGGGGCATTACTGTCCCTTTAAGAGAGAATTTCACAGACAGTCCTGGTTTTTCTAAAATAGATTAACTATTTATTTCCAGTTCATGGCAGAATCTCTGACAGTGGTCACTAAGGGGTTAACCAGAGAGAGAAGGATACAATGTTTAACAAACCAAGGCTAATGTACTAAGAGGGACTGGAGCAAATTTGTGGCAAACCAAATGCACCATAGGAGGGCAAATAAAAATTATCAAAATTCACATCAGTTTAAATGAGGTTTTAACCCCTTGAATGTTTGAGCAGTGTTAGATGCATTGATTGTCAATGCCTTCTTGACCTCTCTAGCATTCAATGAGTTACAATGGCACTTAAAGTAAGGGGGATGTTTATTTATCCCCTACAAAGCTGGTAGATTGCTCCAGAATTAATTCAGTTCATCTAGGTATGTCAGCCTCACAGAATAAAGTTATCACACAGGACGATATCCAGATATACACAGAGGTATAAATTCAGAACCACTCATGCAGAAATCTCACAAGTTTAACCACTCCCTGATAGGGAGCCTAGTGTCCTCAGATGAACCGTATTCTGTCACAGTGAGGATGATGTACTATGGAGACCCGGAGCATTTCTGGTGCAAACCAACTGCATCACAGGGGAGAAACAAACCTCTCTATATTTTTAATGGAGCTTAGAGAGGCCTCCATCATATTGCAATACAATGTGGTAGAGACTTCTCTAGTTTTCAAGAGGTTAAAAGATGTATTTAAATGCATGCATGAGGGGGTGTAATTACAGAAAGCACTTGTGATTGGGCCCCTACATAAAATTGGGGCCATCAGCACAAGGGCCGTATATTTTCTAGTTATATCACTGGGAGAATTCAATAGCTTCTAGTTATAACACTGGGTTAATCCAATAGGTTCTAGTTATATTGCTGTCAGAATCCAATAGGTTCAATGTATACTACTGGGAGAATCCAATAGTTTCTAGTTACAATACTGGGTTAATCCAATAGGTTCTAGTTATATCACTGGGAGAATCCAATAGGTTCTAATTATACAACTGGGATAGTCCAATAGGTCCTAGTTATGCCACTGGGAGAATCCAGTAGGTTCTAGATATATCACTGGGAGAATCCTATAGTTTATATTTATACCACTGGGATAGTCCAGGAGATTCTAGTTATAGCACTGGGAGAATCCAGTAGGTTCTAGTTATACCACTGGGATAGTCCAATAGGTCCTAGTTATGCCACTGGGAGAATCCAGTAGATTCTAGATATATCACTGGGAGAATCCTATAGTTTATATTTATACCACTGGATTAGTCCAGTAGATTCTAGTTATACCACTGGGAGAATCCAGTAGGTTCTAGATATATCACTGGGAGAATCCTATAGTTTATATTTATACCACTGGGATAGTCCAGTAGATTCTAGTTATACCACTGGGAGAATCCAGTAGGTTCTAGAATGGGAGAATGTCATATTTTCTATTTATACCACTGGGATAGTCCATTAGATTCTAGTTATGCCACTAGGGGACTTCAGTAGGTTCTAGTTATACCACAGGGGGAATGCAATAGGTTCTAGACATACCACTGGGAGGATCCAACAGGTTCTATTTATACCACTGGGATAATCCAAATAGTCCTAGTTATATCACTGGGAGAATTCAATAGGTTCTAGATATATCACTGAGAGAATCCTATAGGTTCTGTTTATACCATTGGGATAGTCCAATATGTTCCAGTTATACCACTGGGATAGTCCAATATATTCTAGTTATGCAGCTAGGGGACTCCAATAGGTTCTAGTTATACCACTGGTGGAATGCAGTAGGTTCTAGTTATACCACTGGGGGAATATACTAGCTTCTAGTTATACCACTGGGAGAATCCAATAGCTTCTACTTATATACCACTGGGAGAATCCAATAGAGTTCTAGTCATACCACTGGGAGAATCCAATAGGTTCTAGTTATGCTACTGACATTTCATTGCCAGGAAAAGAAAATTATGATAACTAATATCATTTTGTTATTTATTTTAACAGTTTAATTTGTGATTTCTACAGTGAAATCCCCCAAGTTCACTGTATACTCTTAGGAACTTATGCACAGAACTGATTATTTACTTTCTATTTCATAACAAACTCAGCCTCCTTCTCAACCATGAAAAGAGATTTTCTGGTGATGATAATGTTAAAGGCATATGTAATATATTCATTTCATTCACAATCACTTTCCTTTGTGAGAAGGATTCTACTGTCAGAACTGCAGAACTCTCTCTACAGGCTTTTGAATTTATTTTGAATTAATCCCTTTGTCATTTCAAGGTTTAAAGGAAAATATTTTGTAAAATGGGATTAAAGAATTAAAGCAAAAGTATAGAAGAATACTTAAATATATATATCCTATATAATAATTTGCTAGGATGTTTGTCAGACGCCTTCATGCACAGTAGAGACTGCCCGCGTTCGGGCAGTCTCTACTGTGCATGATTGCATCTCGTGAGTGAGGTGCCACAAGACTGCATCGTGTGGAGCATGAGGTAGCAGCCGCTTAACCCTTTGAGTGCCAGAGGGGTACGCAATGCATTGCAGAGCAATGCGTTGCGTACCCCTGTGGCACTCAAAGGGTTAACATTACCCGGATCTTGGCCTGTGTACACGGGCTTTTACACTAGTATATATATCAAATCTAAGTGAAACTGGTTCGCTATCACGAGGCCTGGATATTGCGAAGACAATATTTTTGTGGTACAACCATTTTTATTTACCATTTTGCATGATCACTTAGGTCATCTACCCAAGTACTGGAGATTTTGGTACTTTTGTTCTCTGGATAGTATTTCTCACTGACAACAGCTCTGTTCTACAAATGTCTGGCCATGATAGTGCTGCACACAATACAATTTATATTATAACTATAATCATTTTTAATAAGCTTCTCCCAGCAGAAGTCTTGTTTTACACAGCAGGAAAAGCCTTAAGTAGCAATATGTATTCCATATTACCTAATACTTAGTTTTTTCATTCATTACCCCTTTCAGTGCCAGAAGGGTACACAAAGCATTGCTTTGTAATGCATTATGTACTCCTCTGGCACTCAATGGGTTTACACACTGGATGACAGAGACATTTTCAGTGCATTCAAAGCTTTCAAGGAGTTAAAAGTATCAAATAAATTGTGATATAAAAGGTTGGTGACCTTCCATTAACTAACCTCAGGGAAGTTTTTCTTAATCCAGAGAACACTGTACTTGTTTTGGCAGAAACAAGAGCAATCCATAATCCTACTTTTTGGCAAGATAACCTGGTGTTTGATTGCACATTCTCCAGTATTGCTGTTAGGTAGTGTGGCTTTACATGTGTGTACACATCTTGGCATTCTGGGATACCTGCATTTTTATACTGTAACTTGTATATGAACTCATATGACAGAAAAAATAGCTTGTGCACATGTAGTCACTTGTATAAAGCTGAAATGGCAGCAGTTCTGAGCCAAACCGCTGCACCATAAGGAGAACAAATTATTCCCATTGATTCAAAAGGGTATTTTAACCATTTAAATGATAGAGAGGTCTCCAATGCATTGTGAAGCAATGCACCAGAGACCTCTATAGCAATCAAGGGGTTAAGAGCCCCATTTATATACATTTTTTTTCTTTTCCCTTGTTATGCAGATGGTTTGTTTCAGAATTGCACCTCTTTGGCTAAATGAATATGGCCCCAAGTCAAACAAGAGGTAACGTCAGAAGTGAAAAGATACAGGCTTCTACGACAAAATATATGTACAAAACTGATTAAATAATAGAATACAAATGGAACCTTTTCCAGTTGGTCCAAAGTTATAAATTACATTTCTCAAGGATTAACCCTAAGCTAATTGCTTTTTCATTTGTTTATAAAAAGAGAAGGAGCTGTTTTTAATGAAAACATGTAATGTTATAGGGCTTTTCCTGTTATAGGCTCTGGAAACAAAGATCCAGGGAGGTTACTTCCTGATAGTTCAACCTGACAGGAAATGACTCAGCAGTTACTAATATCATTTGCCATGGAGAACTGTGTTAACCCACCTCTCCCACAGAAAGTAACATCATCTACAAACAATAGACAACTGTATATACATTTTATATTGTTTCTCAATTTTGTGTAAATATGTAAATTCTTACTGTAAAAGCTCACCAGAACATAATTGAAAACTAGAGAAATCTCAATGTATTCTTCCTGGTAAATATTTTCTAAATAAATATATAAATACTATCTGAAATCTGGCCACTAGATGGCAATGTTAATGTAAAAGTGCAACAATTTAAACAATAATAATTATAGAAACACACATCTCCCAGCAGTGAGAGTAACATTGTTTTACTCAGCAGGAAGAGGCCCTTGGTTACTTAAAAGGTTAAGGACCTCAGAGTTGGTACTGACTGTATGTCTCATTGCTTGCTGATATTACAAAATGATAGAGATGGATTAATAGAAACACATGTAAAATGATGTGCCTGGGTTATAGAAATAAACATGTTACATGTATGTTAAATGGAACACCACTTAACAAGTCTTTGTTAGAGAAGAATTTGGAAATAATTTTAGTTAAATAGAAGGACTAAGAAAATTTGTTTTGCATTGTCACCCATATGAAGCAATGTAAACTGATGACACTGTTGGCTGATAGTCATCCAGAATGAAGCCTGCTGCAACTTCCTGGCAACCATCTATGTTTACCAGGGAGCTGCAGTTTTAAAGGTCTGAGATGTAATCTATAGGAACATGTGGACCATTCACATATGTTTTTGAATGCAATGTCTGGATTGTCCACATTGGCTTTAGCCAATCATGTATGACTAAAATCCATACATGCTGGCCCCTCCTGGTTAGTTCACTTTCTCCCCAAGATCAACTAGTGAGGGAGCTCCATGCCTCACAACATTTCAAATGGCCAAAATAGGGACAGTTTTGTTTTAGGTAGTGTTCCTGGGGTGTGGCTGAAGTGCAGGGCATTACAGATAATGTCTAGGTTATTTCATGACATATTGATATCTTTCTCTGTAATGAATAAATTATTTAGATCAAGAACAAAGTATTTTATTTACACAGACTAATTTATAAACATATACTGAACACAAACATTAATGTAAATGTTATTGTTGTGAAGCAATGTTATACACTTATATACACAACATCTAGTCTTATTTCCTACTGTGACACCAGGGTGGGAAAGAGGGATAGATGAGTTTGTGTCTCAAGGAGGGACTGCCACTCCTAAAGAGGGACCCTTGGGAGTGATTCAAACCTGGGGAAGATGCACTAAGGCGTGATAAAGAGGTGAGAAGTGATATCACTGGAGAAGTTGTCTCCACTTTATCACCTCTTTATCATGCCTTACTGCACAACTTCCATGATGTCAGCGTTGCCAATTTTGATCTCATGTATGATGACGATAATTTACGAATTTACCCATAGCTGATGTAAAATAAGGCTAATATACTTTTTCATTCAATTACTCTTGAACTACAACTCTGACAGAACTGAAATAACACTCTCCAAGGCCCAAATACTATGATGATTAATTAGAGCTGCTTTTATTATGAAACATTATCCCTTTAAGAGGTTAAACAATGTCCTGAGTGACAGAAAACATTCAGCAAGCACGAGAAGCAAGCAAAAGTACTCCAGAACATTCAATGTTGTAAAATCATGAATAAGTTAAAAATAAAACACAAAAGAAGAGTTAGTTACTATAATGGTGTTTTGTTTAGACACACTGAAAAGGTAAACTAGGTTTGAGTGACTCCACCATGCTATCAGGGCAGCTTCCTGCCCTCTATTGCTCCCTAGTGGGAAGTACTTGCAATTCATTTTTGAAAGAGATTTTATCAGCAAAAAAGAAAAGAAAACGTAACAGCAGCATGTGGGAATTTTATTAAAAAATGCTAGCATCGCATAATTGTTAAAGGTTTCTTATCCCTTTGAGTGCCAGAGAGGTACGCAATGAATTGCAAAACAATGTGTTGCGTACTCCTCTGGCACTCAAAGGGTTAAAAGGTCAATACAGAGTTAACACTTATGATACATAGTTGTTGTAACTACTTATTGCCTTTTTATGAAACTTCTTAACCCTTTGATTGCCAGAGGGGTACGCAAAGCATTGCATACCCCTCTGACATTGCATACCCCTCTGGCGCTCAAAGGGTTAAGCCAAGATGAGGTTAGTGCTCTAACTAAAATTCCTCTTTAGTTATTGACCAGAACATGAGAAGTAACGCTCTTCAATATGTAATAAAACAATCCTGATATTTTCTTCTTAGTAGATTACTGCCATGTCATATCACTTTACTATATACATGTCTGCACTGCACCTCCCCATGACATAACAACATGAGCTTTATACTGTGCATGATTGCATCACGTGAGTGAGGCAACACAAGACTGCATCGCATGGAGGACTGAGGTAGCGGCCTCTTAACCCTTTGAGTGCCAGAGGGGTACGCAATGCATTGCAAAGCAATGCATTGCATACCCTTCTGGCACTCAAAGGGTTAATATTACCTGGACCATGGACCATGTACACAGGCTTTTATACTAGTAGATCAATAAAACCAAAAGACAGGATGCCAGCAGGGAGATTCAGCCACCAGAATAAAGAGCTGAAAAGCAGGTGCTTCGAGCATGCATCGCCACTGAAGTGAAAAAGGAAGTGGAGAGCCATGGTACCTCCCCTTTGCTTTGGCCTGGAAAGAAACAGGCCTGATGGGAAAAAGATTCCCTCCAAAAAGCTCTCCAGGCATGTTTGTTCAATAATCTTATGGTGGGGAAAGCCCCCCTCCAGGGTTCCTCCCAGTCCCGGCCCTTACATGGTTCTCGGTGGGCTCATGGGACCCAGGCAGCACTTTGACAGGAGCGGCAATTTGCCGCCCCAAGGCATTTTGCACAGATCACGGAGAGGACCGGTGATGAAATGTCACCGCAAGCAGAGCAGTGGAGAGCATGAGAAACACACCATGCTGAAGATACCGCAGCAACTTAGTCTATGTTCCAGGCCAGCTGATCTCCCACTCGGGTGCTCTAGTAATACAGAGCGTTGGGAGATGACATAATCTCCCAGCGCTCTGAATTACTGAGAACCGCGTGGGAGCTTCAGCTGTGTGCTGAAGGAGGCACAGATCTCTCATGCCACACCGCTAGACCACCAGGGTCTCGAGGTAGGAGGTGGACACATGGGAATCAGTAGGGGCATTGTGGTGATGAAGGGGCAATGAGGAGATATGGGGGGCATTGTGGCGACTGAGGGGCAATGTGGAGACTGAGAGGCAATGTGGAGATATGGGGGCATTGTGGAAGGGGTAATGTGGAGATATGGGGGCGTTGTGGAAGGGGCAATGTGGAGATGGGGGATTGGGGGGGCAATGTGGAGATGGGGGCATTGTGGAAAGGGGATTGTGGAGATGGGGGGCAGTGTAGAGATGGGATGTGATTGAGGGGAATTGTGGAGATATGGGGGCATTGTGGAAGGGGCAATGTGGAGATATGGGGGCAATGTGGAGATGGGGGCATTGTGGAATGGGGATTGTGGAGGGGCGGATTGTAGGGGAATACCAGCCTGGGAATTTTTTTTTTAAAGCAGTCCACTAGCTGGTGTTTATATATATAATTTTTGATACATATCTGGCACTCATAGGGTTAGATATAACCCTAGCAACTCCCACCCCTTTCCCCCACTCTCTCTTCCCCGACCCTTTTCTACACTCTCATTCCCAGCCTATTACCCCCTTCCACTTTCTACATACAGGCCCCTTTGCTGCTTCCTCTCTCCCTTTCTCCTCCAGTCTATTTCATCCTCTTTTTTCCCTGTCCCCCCTCCACTCTCTCCCATTGCTTCCCCCTTCTTTCCTAATATTGCTCAGTCAGACCCCCTCAGTCCCCTGCCTTTCTCCTACCCACCTCCTTCTTCATCTAGTCTTTTTTTGTCTTCTTTTCCTCTGCCTCTCAACATATCTCTTTGCTACATGTCTCTTTCTCCACTCTTGCATTTCCTGGCGGTCCAGTGTAGGGAGTGAGAAGTCAGTGCAGCCTCCAGCACCAACGTCCCTATCGACGCCCCCTTGTGGTCCCTGTGCGGCATGGGAGAGCAGACGCCAGGATATTATGTCATATCCTGGCGCTCTGCATTAACAAGGAACGCGAAGGCTGTCACAGAGAGTTCCTGTGCCGGTGGCAACACAGACCTCTCCTTCAAAATATCGTGGGACGGTGTGGTGAGATCCTCTGATCTCCCCCACTGGCCCATGATCTAGCGGCCCACTGGGAGATGCTCAATCCTCCGATAGGGCAATCCACCCATGGATGGGGGCATTGTGGAATGGGGATTATATTCCTGTAAGCGTTTGGAGGTCTCAAACAATTTCTTTTTACTTTTACTGTAACAAAATCCGCTACTACTTTGAGGACAGGTGTTTTGGTGCTTGGTTGTCTCACTGTCTGATGCAGCAGGTGGTTCAGCTGCTACACCTTCCTCTATTATGCTGTTGCCAGCATCATCAACACTTGAATGTGACTTGTTTTCATCTTCAGTGTTCTTCTTATATGGTTCTTTATTTATACTGGCACTGGTGGTGCTGGAACTAGTTTTGCTGGGACCTTGACAAACTGCATCCTCCCTTGGAGTAGAGGGATCATCATCATTGATTGCACACGCTGCAGCAACCATTGTTGCAGTCAGTTTTTGAACTACTACTTTACTCTCACGTCCCTGCACTGCTCCACCCCTCCCCCTTGCCCTTTTGCGCTTGCTGGACATTACGCAACCACACTGTGTTTTTTTTACTGTATACTACACTACACAACACAACTGATGGAGCTGTATGATGCCTTGCCTAAGCCCAGTCAGCTGTCAGTCACTGTGACCTAAGATATTTTGTTTTTTATTCTTTTTAAGTTGTCCACCCTGTTGTCTTATCACAATCTGTCCAAAAAAAAATTATAACTGAAAAACAAAATGAACAACATCTTTCCCCAGACTTCCCCATCCAGCACAGAGACAATATCAGCAAGATCAGCAAGCAAATAGGTCCCTAGCTGCCTGTGTCACATGCCTGTCAGTCATATGGTATTTTGGAGTATTTGGGGGTCAACCTCCTTCCTCCCTTCTTATCCCCTAGAGTGCCCCAGGACTCCCCCAATACAGAGAACAAATGTCCTACCTAGATGACTCCCTAAACTAAGCTTCAATTCCCCTTTATTTGACTATCTCCTCTAGCTCAAAAACATGCTGCTCTCTCCTCTCACAAACAAAGAATGGCTACTGTGAGAGCCTGACACCCTTTTATGTGGCTGTAGAAAACTTTCCTGTGGTGGAGAAATATTTTTCTTCCCATTGATTTCAATGGGTGGAAAAGGCGGGAAAAAGTGGAAAATCGGTACTTTTCATGGGAAATTATTCACCAAGTGGAAAGTGCCATTATTCGCCAAGTTCAGTTTGAGGCGAAAATTTTCGCCCATCCCTACTGTCTGCTCCTGTAGAACCCGAAAGTAGAATAATTTGGGGGCAAACCATCTGTAACATACATAAGGGATAAATATTTCCATTTGATTTTAAAGGTAAAGTATTATAGTCAGAAAATCCTAATAGCCCCTCTGGATTTTCTCCTTGCTCTCAAGAGGGGTATGCACTCAAAGTGTTAAAAGACCCTTAGCAATCAGTGGAAATGTGGGTCCCAAATATGTAAATATGTGATAACATGTGGGCATGTTTTGGTGGGCGTGGTTTTGGTGTGGGGGTGGCAGTATTTCATCCTTGGATCCAGGCAGCACAATGTCTTGGGCCAGCCCTGGTTCCTCCTCATATTTGTTCAAAGATAGATGTACTAACCACTTCCAGAGCACAGGAGCTTACCAGGTGCAGGAGACTGGGGGCATGCAACCAATGCTCCATCTAATATAGCCAGAGCGAGTGCCCATGTCTTAAAGGTGCCACAGCCCAAGAAACGGCCTAAGAAATGTAAAAAAAAGCATTGAAAGAGAATAGAAAAAAGTTAATTAAAACAAAAGTAAGTGACCACCTCAGCAGGCTAGGGACAACAGGGTCCGAAAGAATGGTGTAGCAGAGTGCCAAACTAGCCAAATCTCTACAAAACCTCAGAATGTAGCTGTAGACAGTCAGAAGGGCATACTCACAGGACCTTTGCACACTGAGAACTGAATCCTTTTAATTCTCCATGCTCCTATGTAAAATGGTTGAAAGAGTAAAGTGTCTATGGAAAGTCATGTAGCAGACCTAGATCCAGTCTAGTCCTTGGTCCATTTACATCATGGAGGCAATAAATTTACAAAAATTACAGTACTTTTTAATGGCTAAACTTGATGAGTGCTAGTTTTGTTTTGTTTTTTACCTTTTTGCCGTCCCTGTTTTACGGTCTTTTTTTTTTTTTTTAATGTCCTTTCTACTCTCTCCTTAAAGAGGTAATACAACATAACATTGAGCTACTTTAACCCCTTGGATGCCAGAGACATCTTCAGTTTATTGCGTCACAAAGCATTGGAGACATCACTAGCATCCAAAAGGTTAAAAATAAAGGTCCATATTTATTATAAAAAAAAAAACTAAAAAAAAACAAAAAACAACTGAAGTTATTTTGGAATAAACCTTCTACCCCATGGAGACAAATAAAAATTCCTAAATTCCCATGCACTTGAATGTAACTTTTTAACCCTTGAATGCCATAGAGGCCTCAAATGTATTTCAAAGCAATGCACTGGAGACCTCTGTAGCATTCCAGGGGATAAAAGCCCAGTTTCTTTTGGCAGGGATGGGAGACAGATGTGCAAATGGGGATGGGCATCAATAGCACTACCAGAAGTGAGACTGCAGAATTTGCAGAGTTTGCTGTCTCTGTAATTCCTGCTGCTGCAGGCTGATGAGGAGCGGCTACAGACTGCTGTGGCCACTGTGGAATGGGGTCCAGCAGTAGTTGTGATGTGGGACTAGGATAGGTTCAGCTTCCAGGTTCTTGCGGAGAAGAAGAAGAAATAGGCCATTCTTCTCCAGTGTTCCTCTCCCCCCTGAAGTCATGGGTGTGGGACTAGTTTTCTCTTGGGGCAAATACAGTGCTCAACTGATTCTTTTCCCCAGACTCCACCAACACAGGCACCCTCAGACCACTTTATACTACGCCTGTGTGAAATAAAGTTTGCTATGTAAATGCAGTCTTCTCATTGATTTCAATGCAATGAACTAAGGGAAAAAAAACCAGAAGTGAAGTGCAATTTTCACCTATTTTGGTTTGAGGCGAAAAACAATGTAGTGGTTTTCTACCTATCCTGGGTTTTAGTGGGGTTCTGGAGGCAATCTGCAATCTTCATGGACATCCATCCCTGCTCTAGATTGAATATTCACAGATATATATCATTTCCAGTTTTTCTAGTAATACATTTATTCAGGTACAGTCAGAGTTCATGCAGGGTTTTTTGGGGGTGCTTTTTGGCATTATGGTGTTTGTGTCTAAACTATAAAAGAGAATGTGGTCACGTGACCACAAATTCTCCAGACATGACTGACACACCCCGGGGTGGCAGTAAGGAGATATGCTGATCTCCTCCTCACTGCCTGTTTCCAACATGCAAGGGGCATGATTTTGACAGGGTAAAAAATATTCTCATTTATTTAAAACTGAACTGTCATATAGAGTTAAAGCTTGTATATTTGAAAACCACCTATACATCATGTTAGCCAAAACATCTGCAGATACAGTTTAGGCGATCAGGGGGGTTATTTTCTAAGAAGTGATAATAAAGAGAAGAAATATTAGTGTGTAGGCTCCATAGAATAACATAGGAACTGGAGAAGTGATATCACTGGAGATCTCATCTCCACTTTATCACCTCTTTATCATGCCTTAGTGAATAACCCCCACTCAGTTTTTTCTGAAAATAAGTGAAAACAGAGAGCTTCATTAGTATACAGAAATAATAGTATCATATGTCCTTATCTAAGCACCTTCTGGTCCTTTGGTTACTATGATACCTAGGCATATTTTAATGATATCTTCAGATATGCAGACTTCAAATCAATGTGACAAGCTTACTTTAAATATGACGTTTAATGTTATGCAAGGCATTGGTGACCTCAAAAGAGCTAAAAGTCCCATTTAATATAAAACAATGGGGATGCCCCCCCCCATTGTGCAGTTGGTTTGTTCCAGAATAAGTAGTCTTTTTCTTTCTCCATAAACCCATTTGTGTATGAAATATCTATGAAATGTTACAGCTCTTCATTTTTTATAAAACAACTAGCAATGTGGGACGGCGTTGCCCGTCATGTTATGACCGTTGGGCGTACATTTGTGAAATGTAGACACACTGATAAACACAGACATGTGGCACTAATATCTCCTAAAGAGAGACACTTGGGAGGTATGAAGCAATAATATATCCTAAAGAGAGACACTTGGGAGGTATGAAGCAGTAATATGTCCTAAAGAGAGACACTTGGGAGGTATGAAGCAGTAATATATCCTAAAGAGAAACACTTGGGAGGTATGAAGCAATAATATATCCTAAAGAGGGAGACTTGGGAGGTATGCAATGTTGTATTTTATTTCTCCTTTACTTTGGGCCAGAATTGCAGTATTGGGCCTGTGTGTGTTTGGGTTGTGCAAATCAGAAAATAAAAGGAGCGTTATAGCAGCATGTTAACCCTTTGAATGCCAGAGTGCTTGCAATGCGTTGTGCACCCCTCTGGCACTCAAAGGGTAAAAGTACAGAGTGGCATGTCAGAGTTAAATAGCAGTGGGAACTTTGGGATACCTGGGAACTTGACTTGTGGAGACCCTGGAGGGGACTCATGTGGTGCTGATGCGGAGAGACCAATGGGGCAATTTGGGGTAAAAGTGAGCGGGGCTTAAATCACGAGTAGGGGGTGGGCTTAACATAAACATGGGAAAGTGTTAGTAATAGGCTGGGGAAGGAGAAGAAGTGGGAGGGAAATGCAAATGTACAATGTAAGGGGTTTGAACACACTCCCTGAGGGGTAAAACTTGATACACAACTCTGTGGCAGTCAATGGGTTAAGTGTGTACCTGATGACTGCCTGTCCTCTGTGTTGTATGGCAAATGATGACAGTGAAGAAATAATTCAGCAATGAAGACCTACCTTAATCATTTGAGTGCCATTTTGTTCCCCTGGTGCTGCAGCTTCCCTTCAGTGGCTGTACTACAGGTCCTGCTGAGGCCACTGGGATTCAGAGTGAGTGACTGTGTGTGTGTGTCAGCCATATTTCTTTCTGGTTTTGTATGTGTGTGTTGGTGCTGTGGAGCGGGGCATGTGTGTGTATTAGGGTGGTGTAGGAGCAAATGGCAGCCATTGTATTTTTTTCCTCGGTTGGATAGTGGTGGTCAATGGGAAGTATATTCATACCTGGGAACTTTGACTTGTGGAGTCCCTGGAGGGGACTCATGTGGTGCTGATGTGGAGAGACCATTGTAGCAATTTGGGTGGAAAGTGGGTGGGGCTTAAACACAAGTATGGGCGGGGCTTAACAAAATGTGTTAAAATGTTAGTTATAGGCTGGGGAAGGAGGAGAAGTGGGAAGGAAATGCAAGTTTACAGTGTGAGGGGTTTGAACACACTCCCTGAGGGGGTAAAACGTGATACAGAACCTTGTGGCAGTCAGTAGGTTAAGTGCGTATCTGATGGCTGCCTGTCCTCTGTGTTGCATGGCAAATGATGACAGTGAAGAAATAATTGAGCAATGAGGACCTACCTTAACCCTTTGAGTGCCATTTTGTTCCCCTAGTGCTGCAGCTTCCCTTCAGTGGCTGTACTTAGGGTGACCACATTTAATTCTGTCATTCCGGGACCTGTGGTCACCCTAATTCTACGGCTGCGGCTCACACCGGCGCTGACCATCTTTCCGAGGCTGGCATAGTAAGAGTTCCCAGCAACGGAGCAGGTTCTCAGGCAGATACGGTCAGCAACGGAGCAGCAACACAGGAAGTGCAGGAACGTTGTCAGGCAGGCCAGGTCATACACGATCAGGAACAAACGTCAGGAACAAGTACACCAAGAAAGGGTGCCTCAGTATAGACATGACAGAGTATACAAAGGCTAGCCCGGGGCGGTGACAGAGATATCTGGCCAATCAGAGAAAGACAATTAAATTAGGAAATCAGAATGTCGCCGCCTGCGGCAATGAGCACAGGCACCGTGATACCCAGTGGGGGGTGACCTGGGATACGGGACACAGACCCCCAATAAGGGACAGTTCCGGGCATTCCGGAACGTGTGGTCCCCCTAGCTGTACTACAGGTCCTGCTAAGGCCACTGGGAGTCAGGGTGAGTGACTGTGTGTGTGTCGAAGTATATATGTGTGTGTATGTGTGGTGTGTGTGTGCGTGCTTTTTCTTTCCTGAGTGGGATAGTTTATGTGTGTTTGTCTGTGGTGTAGGATCAAGTGGCACCCATTTTGTTTTTTGGTAAGTTGTATAGTTGTGGGCGCGCTGGATAGTGGGGGCAGGCCAACTCCCTGCATGATGAATCACCCAATGGGAGCAGTAACTCCTCCTTACTGCCTCCCCTGGATGTGTGTCTCCTAAGGAGACATAAATTATGTAAGGAACTATTCTGTTCTATGTGTGTGTGTCTTCTGAGGAGACATAAATTATGTTCTGTGTCCTGAGGAAATTTAAATTATGCAATGAAACTTTTTCTTCTATATATTTGTACCTGCCAAAACACACACAGGGGTGGAAGTAAGTAGGAATTACTGCTCCCATTGGGTGATTCAATGGGGGTGTGAAAATCATGCAGGGAGTTGGCCCGCCCCCACTATCCAACCCGCCCACCACTATCCAACAAAACTTACAAAACAACAAAACGGCTGCCACTGGCTCCTACACTGACTCCAAGACAAGCCACACATACAGAAGCCAAACACACACGCACACACACACACCAAACACACACACAAGCAACTACCTGACCAGCGGCACACACACACCAAACACACACACAAGCCAAACACACACACAACTTCTCAACCGGCGGCAAAAAAAAAAAAAAAGTGGACCTGCACACAATGCTCACTACCTGCTCCTGTTGTCCTTGCTACTGACTCTGCCCTGCCCTCAACCGGGACAAGTGGGTCCTGTGTCACTGCTCCTCTGTGTCTATTAACTATGTTCTCAAGTAAATGCAACATTGAATGAGCATAGATAATACAAATATCCCTATGTTGTTTAACCATTTCAGTGCCAGAGGGGTACACATACCCGTCTGGCACTCAAAGGGTTAATATATCATTCATGTCAGATTTTACTGACCACTGATTGTGCTCAGAGCAAGGACAACCAGCACAGTTCTGCCACACAAAGACACAGTCAGTGGAACGGCAAGAGACAGAGAGGGAGGCAACAGACAGAGAGAGACAATAGCAAGGGAATAGCGGGAGTAGAACTGATAAAAAGAGGGAGAGTTCATTCTATCATCACACTTCCACACACGAGCCTAACATGTACCTATTGCTTCTATATTATGTATGTGTGCACAAACATGATCTCAGACTGCCATCTCTATCATCTCACGTCTTTAACTGTCAAAGGGTTAAGTAGTTGTGAGGATAAAGGAGGTCAATGGAAATCACACTTGCCATTGACTTCCACTATCCTGACAGCTAATTAACCCTTTCAGCGCTAGAGAGGTATCCAGCGTATTGACTTTCAAAGCGTTGGATACCTCTCTGCCACTCAAAAGGTTAACTGGCTGTCAGGGTAGTGGACGTCAATGGCAACCGCGATTTCCATTGACCTCCACTATACTCACACCTACATATGGCATTCAGATGGTAACTGTCTGTTCTTCCTCCTGCTCTCCACTCCTGCATACCTCCTGACACTCAAACTGTTAACCGTTTGGGGGGGAGGGTATGCACCGCACCCCTCTGGCACTCAAAAGGTTAAGCTGATCTCTTCGTCAATGAACTCGCTCTGACTGCAGTGCATTCCTTTTCTGCTGACCTCTCACTCTGCTCCTGTGGACACATGGACCCCGCAGTTCTGTTCCGTTTACCTCAGCTGCAGACAGCTACATAAATTTCCCAAACTGAAAACAGTTATTTCCAATGAGGAGACTCCTGCATTAGCGTTGAGATGTCTGCAAAGCTGTCAGTGTGACAGGACCAGAAGGACAGGGAAAAGGTGCTGCGGGGTATGTATTTCAACACATATTTGACACACACCCCCACTTTAAAACCTTGTATGGTAGCAGCATGTCAGACTATTTATTTCTGTACTCTTAACCCCTTTGAGTGCCTTCTAATACTCTGAATGTCTCTCTGGCACTCAAAGAGTTACATGACTTGCTTTAACTCTTGCAGGTTACAATAACACTGAGAGTGACACACACACACAGACTGTCTATATGCTTGTGTCTTCACTCTTTCATCCCCAAAGGAGTAAGCAATACATTGCTGTGCAATGTTAATGCATTGGATAGCCCTATGGTACTCAAAGGGTTTAATCACACTGCCAAAGTTGTGCCACTATTACACAGGGCATTATTCCCCTACACTTTATATTAATAAAATACAAGGATAAAAACTAAAAAAGACGGGCAATGCCATCCCAAACTGCTAGTTTATATATATAGATGAATGTACCATAAACAAGTGAAGACTTCGTAACCAAGGTTTCAGCCACATGGATGACTGTTATAAGTAAGGTTGGCACCTCATCCCTTCAAGGAATGATGAACTCTGCAGGACTGCGTGGAGGCCATTCCAGGCCTATAGTGATCATTGCAGCCCTAAATGGATGAGGTGGCATCCTTAGTTACAAAGCAGCTTCCTCAAGACTGAGATTTCAGTTTGTTTGTTGGGAGCATTTTGTGCTTAACAGATTACACTGTAGACAGCTAGATAAGCAATTGTTATGTTTCTTATTACAATGACTAATCTCTGGAGGCTGAATGGCTGTCTATCAATAAAACATGGCTGAAATAATTTGTGCCTACTCCTGCAGCTGCGATCTTTCAGGGAAACAAAATCAGATGACAATTGCCTGATCCTGTTGTAACACAATAAAGAGAAACGCTTGACTAGCTGATATAAATTTCCCAACAAACAGAAATGCATTCACCCCTTTGTGTATTCTCATGTGACTCTCTACTTCTGTGAGTCATTTTATTTCTCCTATTATTGCACCTACATTATTTTTCTCTTTATCGCTCTACTTTGCACACACACAGTTTAAAGGAAAACTACCACCTAAAAATGAACTGGGATTATATACACTTAAATACCATGTTAGCAAAACATGACCATCTGGAAAAAAATATGTTTGTTTTCTGAGGCCTAAGGTCTAGTCATGTATATGAGGGAACAGACATTCCTGCCTTTTCTAGCCAGTGCTTCAACTGAATATCCAAGATTATTTGTGAATGGTAAAAATAGTAGAAAAGTCTTTAACCCCTTAAGGACCAGCAGCGTGACCGGCACTTAAGGGCCTTGGCGCATTTTTTTTTCATTACTGGAATCAGAGATCCCCGAATGTCACGCAGCCGCACAGGGACCCCTGAATTCCAGGATGTACATGTATGTCACGGGTCCTTTTGGCACTTTCTCCCCATGCCGTTCATGCACGTCCTTGGGCCTTAAGGGGTTAAACAAAATGCGCTCTGAACAGAGAACAATTTACACGCATGCATGCATGAAAAAGGAAGTTTAAAGGGATAGTAATACTTGAAAATAATTGTATTTTATATTGTAGCCCTTAACCCCTTCATGTCCGGTGACGTACCCGGACCGTCATGCTGGTCCGGCACTTAAGAACCAGTGATGGTCCTGGTACGTCACATACTTTTACTCACCGCGCTCCTGCAGGAGCGTGGTGAGTAATACCGGGGACTGAAGTTGATCACTCCAAGACCGGAGCAATCACTTTCAGTCACTCGCTCGGCGTGCTGCCTCACGTGATCAGTCACGTGGGGCGGCACACCGAAATTCCCTATCTGGTCCTTAAAGGACCACACACCCCGGGACCACTGGTCCTTAAGGGGTTAAAAAAACATTAAAAATGATATAAGTCTTATCTCCCAAACCTTTATGGTTTGGGAGATATTAGCAAGTAAAGTAAAGTAAAGTTCCCTTTTCCGTTTTAGCCAAGTCTGCCATCTAGTGGACAGATTTGGAACCCGGTTCACAGATCAGCCGGCAGCTCTTTAGCAGTGCCAAGATCACGAAGTTTAAAAATAACTACTTCACTGGAACTGTCTACAAAGTGTGCCTGGCTTGCAAGCACACTTTGTAGACCATTCCAATGAAGAAATTATTTTTAAAGATCGTGATCTTGGCACTTCTGAAGAGCCGCGGCCGGTCCGCGGACCGGATTTCAAATCTGACAGCTAGAGCAGTGACAGCACTCCAGGGGAAACTTTACTTGCTAATATCTCCCAAAACATAAAGGTTTGGGAGATAAGGCTTATATCATTTTTAATGTTTTTTTTAAGGGCTACAATATAAAATAAAGTTATTTTTAAGTATTACTATCCCTTTAAAGGGATAGTAATGTTTCACAATAAAAACAGCTCCAATTAATCTTCATAGTATTTGGGCCATGGAGAGTGTTATTTCAATACTGTCAGAGTTTTAGTTCAAGAGTAATTGTATGATAAAGTATCCCCCTCCCACCCCTTTTACTGATGTCCGGATGGATCGCAGAGAGGCACAATCTTCAGTGAGTGTAAGGAGAATCCTGTCAAGGAGCGCATTAGGAAAGCACTGCCCTCCTGTCAAGGAGGGCAGTGCTTTCCTAATGCTCACAGTAAGAAGATTGTCCCTTGCTGTGACCTGTCTGGCCCCAGGACCAGATTCCACATCTGAGGGGAGGCGGCTTACACTTGGTAAAAGGGGCAGGAAGGGGACACTTTATCATTCAATTACTCTTGAACTACAACTAATTTAAGGTGTTCACCAATGATTAACATTGTTCATTGACCTAGTACTGGATTGACTGTTCTAAAACAGATACTTACCAGCAACAAAACTTCAGAAGATAATGAGAAATATATCATATTAAAGAGATTTTTAGTTGGAGTACATAAGTATGGAGTGGTATTTATTGACTAAAAATTATTTTAATAAATTATGTGACTATAATCATTCCTGTATTATGTGTATCTCAGCAGAGAAACATAACACTTCGGGCCATATACCCAAAGAATGGAAGCAAATATGGAGCGTACCAACTGCATCATAAGAAATAAATCAAAGTTCCCATTGATTTAAGCGCTACAGGGTAAGCGACATAGCACTGCACATCCCAAGATGCAGCTGATTGCAACTTAGGACTGTCAAATCATATCCAGTGCCAGTGAGATAAAATCCATCACAGTAAACCTATGATCTAAACAAGTAAATCTCCTTTCAATACTCAGTTCAATTTACCATTATTTTACTTTCCTGGTCATGACAAGGAAGTTTTCACGAAAGGGTTAAACTTCTACCATCAGCCGACAGGATAGGAAACAAGACCCCCTAAAGTTACCTATTACCCGTCCTCCCAATGTCCAGGTGTCTGATTTATTAGGTTGAGGAGAAAGGAGTGAAGTAGATAAATTCTGCTTCATCATGACCAGGAAAGAAAAATTAAAGTAAGCTGAAACAATTTTCCATTCTCATGGTCCCTAGAGGCAGCGTTCACTAAAGGTTGATCTACCAGAGGCAAACACAAAATAACAAAAAAAAAAATTGGGAACGAGGGAGGGAGAACAAAGACAAAGCTGCCAGATAATGCAAACAAAGTTTATTATGGGCTAATACTGGACACTTTGTAAATAAAACTACTCTCCAGGAGGTTGCTGAGTCTGCAGAACAAACATCCAACTGTGGCATCTGTAAGCCCTTGTTCGATCAATCTTTGCCGCTCAATCCCCAAGCTGTCAGACAAAACTTTACGAGGTCAGGGTGAAAGACTGGACCTTGACATAAAAGATCTTTTAGGATTAGAAGGGTCACTAATCTCTTTAGTTCTGAGAATCATGGTCTCCTGGGCCAAAAGGGAACAACCACTATAATTTCCGCTAGGTCCATACAAATTTTATGTAGAACTCCGGAAATCAGTGGGAATGAAGGAAAGATGTAGTCTGATTCATGACCCCATGGTTTACTGAGGGTGTCTACACCTTTGGACTCTGAGTAAAGAATTTTTCCAAAGAATCTTTCCAATTGTCGGGATAGGCCATCAGGGCTATTGGTGGAAGCCCCCACTTCCGAACAGTCAGATTAATGTTCTTCTAGTCTCTCTGATATCTACTCAGAGAATCCACTCAGATATTGAACTTGCCCAGCAGGTTGGATGCATGCAATATTGCCCAGAAATTGACCAATGTCTTCTAACAATGTCCTGCTCTTGGTTCCTCCTTGCTTACTGATGTAGAAGGCCGCTGTAAGATTGTCAATTTGAATCTTTACTGGCTGATTGTCTAACTGATGAGAGAAGTGTGAGATAGCCTGTACGACTGCTCTGAGTTCTAAAATGTTTGAGGACATATTTGAGAAGAGAAAAGTACCCCAACCTTGAGCTGCTTTGTCTCTTCGGAATGCTTCCCAAGCTTTAACGATGGCGTTCTGGTGAGGATCTTCCATTGTACTGATTTCAATGATTGGCCTTGCATGAGATTTTGTTAGTCCTCCCACCAAGTCGGGCTGTTGCAAATCTCTTCCAAGATCCAAAGAGAAATATGTAAGTGATCTGCTGTTCATTTGGTCCAGGAGAGAAATTTGGAGAGGTCTCATGAATCATCAGGCCCACTTGACCACCACAATGGTAGAGGCCATGAAACCCATAATTCTCATGCAGTGCCTCACCGGCCAGCATGCCCTCTGTTTGAAGGACTGGACCTGCTGCTTCATATGCCATGCCTTTTCAATTGGAAGGGAAACTGTTGCCACAGAGGTGTTGAATAGAATCCCCAGGAATGCCAACTGTTGAGAGAGAATCAGATGGCTTTTCTCCAGATTTAACAGCCAGTCCAACTAAGAAAGGATATTGATTGCCATAGTCATCTGGTGGAGAATAAGGTCTTGATCCTGATTGAAAAGCACTATGTTGTTGAGATAATGGAAAAGCTTGAGACCTTTTTTCCTGAGTTTTTCAATTAACGGGAGAAGCATCTTGGCAAATGTCCTTGGTGCCAAGCTATTCCGAAGCATAGAGATGAGAGCTGTAACTGTCGGTTATTTACTGAAAAACGTAGAAACGACTGATGGTCCTGGAAGACTGGAATATGTAGACAGGCGTCCCTAAGCGCTAAAGAGATCTAATCCCCCCACAGAACCACTGAGCTGATAGGGTTGATAGATTCCATCTTGAACTTCTTAATCCTGAGGAGCTTGTTCAGCTGAATCTCTCTCCTGATGCCTTGCTTACAAAGAGTGTAGAGTAGTTTCCTTGAAAAAAATCCATCTCTGGAACCCAGAAAAAAGCGTTTTCGGAAAGAAGATGCTCAAAGAATTCTACCAATTTCTCTCTCATTCTTGGATCCTTGGGAATGCTTGAACTTTTAAAGATGCTCTTTCCAGGGAAGGATTTGAACTCAAGGGCGAAGAATTGAGAAATAACCTGAAGCACCCACCTGTCTGATACATGCTTGGTCCAGGCCCTTTGGAAATGATGCAGATGGGCCCCAACCCCCAAGGCCTGAATTGGACCACCATTAGAATTTCCCAACAAATTTTTGGGTAGGTGTGGGGTGGGGTCTGATGTTGCAGAATAAAACTGATTTTCCACCTATCCAAGCTTGGGATATGGAAGACTCTTTACCTGGCCGGTAGAACTGAAGATCGCGAAAGAGATCTATTGGCAGAGCTGAAATCCAACCTTCTGTTCTTCTTTTCCTGGGGGAAAAAAAAAGAGAGTCTTTCCGCTTGAGATCTTTTTAATGCTCTCATCCAGTTTCTCTCCAAAGAGCATATTTCCTGACAAAGACAGAGCAGAGATTCAGCTTGGACACACTGGGGGATATTCACTAAGCGGTGATATCTCCAGTGATATCCCTTCTCCAGTTCCTATGTTATTCTATGGAGCCAATGCACAAAGATTTCTTCAACGCTGGAGAAGATCTTAGTGGCTCTACAGAATAACATCGGAACTGGAGAAGTGATATCACTGAAGAAATCATCTCCACTTTATCACAGCTTAGTGATTTTTCCCCCATTATCTCCATTTCAAGGCTTAAGCCATTGACCTCTTCTAGCAGCGACTGCCAGGAACATCGCTTTATACTGTGTGCACACTAGATAAATGGAAGAAATTGATATTAAATTAGGTTGCCAATTTGATTTTTGTCAGGGAATCCACAATAACTGAATGGCATTCCCCCTGAAGGATAGCTTGGTTTGCATTTTTCAATCCCAAGAAATGGAGGTTATGGCAACCACAGGTTTACATGCAGATCCAATAGAAAAAAAAATAACCCTCTTCAAATCATTATCATACCTTTTATCCAGAGGGTCTTGAAAAGAGGCTGTATCATCCAAAAGTAAAATGGTTTTACAGGACAGGAGACCAATTGCTGCATCCGCCTTAGGAGGGACATCCCAGAGCTTGCAATCACTATCCAAAAATAGATACATCTTTTGCATTTCGGGTGTGGGCTTGAACCTACACTCTGACATGGCGCATTCTGCCAGAATCCAATCAGTGCAGTTGGTTTGCTCTACTTTTTTTTTTTTTTTTTTTTTAAGTACATCAGCCTTGAAGTGTCACTAGTAGTCCATAATAGGATTTTAGTTTTCTTACCTATTACATGCTTTTCTCTATAGTCCACAAGGTACACAGGTACCATGGGGTTGAGTCTCTCCTTTTGGAGGGCAGGACACCTCAAAAAAGACAGAGTCTTGCTGGTGGAGACTCCCAGCAACTCCTACAGCTTAACCCCTCACCAGCCTTGGAGTCTCCAGTATGAATGTGACTGAAGCCATACTCACAAGGCAAGCAAGATAAGAAGAAGGAAATCTCCTGTGAGAAGAAAGACTCTAAGAGCACCCCACCACCCAGGCAGGCAAGACCAAACATAGGTCTCTTTCGCTGGGTGGAGACTCGTTTTCCATATGGACTATAAAGGATTTAAAAGGTAACACCAAAATTATATTATCTCTTACGTCCAATGTGGAACAAAGGTACCATGGGGATATACCAACACTAAGCAACCAGAGGTGGGAAAAAAGGAGAAAGGACCTCAGTGCCTGCTCCCATGATACCAAAGATGCCTAGGACTATCCAGAATCAGAATAGCACAAACAGAAAAAAGTGTCAACGGACACTGAACTTACACAGCACACAAAAACAAGAGCAAACGGGGTTCAAAACTGCTGATCAACAGTAAGGCAAACAAATGTGCAGATCCCTAAACAGACAAAGCTGCCTTTAGGACTTTCTGGCCAAATCTGGCTTCAGCTGAAACTAGAACATTGACATGGTAGTGCTTAGCAAAGGTGTGCAAAGTGGACCAAGTTGCTGCCTTGAATAAATGCTTGGCAGAGGCCTGATTCTTGTAGGCCCAGGAAGAACACAGACCTAGCTGAAAAGGGAAGCATATACGTCTGGCATATGGTAACCTTAATCCAAGAGGCCACAGTGACCATGGAAGCAGCTTGATCTACCTTGGGACATATAAGTAATGATAAATAGGGAGTCGGCCTTACGGAAATGCTCAGTGCTGTGAACATAAAATGTGAGGCACTGCACCAAGTCCAAGAAATGGAGATCATTCTTTTTGTCAGATGTAGGGTCAGGACGAAATGAAAGCACAAAAATTTCTTGATTGATGTGGAACTCAGAAACCACCTTAAGAAGAAATGGCCTTGTTCTTATGAAAGACAAGGAAAGGTGGCTCACAGGACAAGGCCTGCAACCCAGCAACTCGGTGAACTGAGACTGCTTCCAAAAGAAAAGCCATCTTAAGCGTCAATTGGTGCAAAGGAACAGAAGCAAGGGGCTCAAAAGGAGGCCACTGCAAAACACCCAGAACCAAATTAAGGATCCCACAGAGGAGTGGGAGCCATAAAGGCAGGGAAGGCATGGTCCACACCTTGAAGGAACTGTCACAGTTTGTTAAGACTCTCAGACGTAAGGTTAGGTAAAAACACAACTTTATTGAAAAGTTTAAGACAATCCCATAGGGTTTTTATACACATACAGACAATACATAGAATAGGCAAATGTCCATAACTGTAGCAATACAGGTTCTACCGGCCTTGCCAATATACCGGGCAAGGCAACCTGGATGAATACCAATAGGTGGCTCTACTGGCCCTGCCAAATACCGGGCAAGGCAGCCTAACGGAAACCAAAGAATAGGCTCTACCAGCCTTGCCAATATACCGGGCAAGGCAGCCTGATAGAATAGATGTAGTGGGCTCTACCGGCCTTGCCAATACCGGGTAAGGCAACCTTGTGATGGAATAATAGGAGGTTCTACCGGCCTTACCAATATACTGGGCAAGGCAGCCAGACGGAATACCAAGGTAGTGGGCTCTACCGGCCTTGCCAATACCGGGTAAGGCAACCTTGAAATGGAATAATAAAAGGTTCTACCGGCCTTACCAATATACCGGGCAAGGAAGCCCAAGAGGAAGGTGACAACCACAATGACCTCAGGGACTGTCAGATGGACAATAGACAGTAGTGATGAATATAAAGGCTACCAGGTCAGTGGTTTCACTAGAGTCTGACACTCAGTATCCGTATACATCAGAATGGTAGCTGTCTAGGACTGGACAGCGCACTGAGAAGCCTCAAGTGCAAGAGCAAGAGACAAGGAGTAAACCAGTGCCCTTACGTAGGGAAACATCAAGCATAATATTGAACAAACCCACAGGTCATGGAGCGAACCAACGCCCGCGCACTGGTAACCAACAGACGATAATGTAGCGCTAGATAGTGGAGCAAACCAGCGACCGCACGCTGGACGAAGCAGGCTAGAATAGCAACGCCGTCAGGTCAAGGAACAAACCAGTGTCCGCACACTGGTACCAACAGGCTGATAAGTAAAGCCGCAAGGCTAATGGAGCGAACCAGCGTCCGCACGCTGGAAACCAACAATATCAAGTATAGGCCGCAAGGCCAAAGAGCGAACCAGCGTCCGCACGCTGGGACCAACAGGCAGTCAAATGTAGCCGCAAGGCCAAGGAGCGAACCAGCGCCCGCACGCTGGGACCAACAAGCTGTAAATGTAGCCGCAAGGCTAATGGAGCGAACCGGCGTCCGCACGCTGGGACTAACAAGCTGTAAATGTAGCCGCAAGGCTAATGGAGCGAACCAGCGTCCTCACTCTGGGAACCAACAGTATCGTATATAGGCCGCAAGGCCAATGGAGCAAACCAGCATCCGCACGCTGGAACCAACAGATAGAGTATAGGCCGCAAGACCAAGGAGCGAACCAGCGTCCACACGCTGGGAACCAACAGTATCGTATATAGGCCGCAAGGCCAATGGAGCAAACCAGCATCCGCACGCTGGAACCAACAGGCTGTGAGCGTAGCCGCAAGGCTAAAGGAGCAAACCAGCATCCGCACGCTGGAACCAACAGGCTGTGAGCGTAGCCGCAAGGCTAATGGAGCAAACCAGCGTCCGCACGCTGGAACCAACAGGCTGTGAGTGTAGCCACAAAGCTAATGGAGCAAACCAGCGTCCGCACGCTGGGAACCAGCAGGATAGCGACTGTCGCTGAGGCGACTGATGACAATGTCGCCACAGCTTGCAGGAACTGGAAGCAGGAAACGAACAGGAACCAGCAGAGATGGACAACCGGATCAGGAACGGCAAGAGAAGACAGGTAGCAGGAACAGCAACCTCTCACGATGACAACCGGAACCAGACTGGAACTGACACAGCAGGCAGGAACTCAGGAACAGGACGACTCAGCAACTGAGGAACACAGTAACAAGCCCAAATAGCAACAGTAGCAAGGAGAAAGAGGCTGCTTTCAGAGACAACACGAAAGGGCAACCAAAGGGTGCCCAGACTGAGTTTAAAAAGGCAATGTGAGGCGGGCTGAAGGCAGACAGCCAATGGGAGCCCCCTACAGGTAATAGACACATGAATGCAGCAATTACGGGCACCGTGATAGGAACACCTTGATATCTGGAATGTTGGCAATACATCTCTGGAAGAACACAGAAAGAGCTGAAATGTGAACTTTTAAGCAGCTCAAGAGGAGTCCTTAGTTCACTGCATCCTGGAGAAAGGATATCAACAAAGGAAGGTCAAACTCCTGTAAGGACACAGACCTATCCATGCACCAAAAATGAAAAAGAGATCATACCCTTTGGTAGTTGTGATGGTACCAGGATTTACCGGATCCTTTTCGGGTCATCAGTTCCTGAACTGCCGCTGCTGCTGCCCCTCTTCCCTGGCCGGCTGGAGCCCTGCTGCTTCCTGGAGGTCCTGGATAGTCAGGCAGGAACAACTGGATGCTGCCCCCTGGCAGACTGGCAGAGATAGTGAATTTAGCTGCAGAATCCTAGGAGGGGTTTCCAGAGGCCCTACACCAGTAGGCCGGAGAGGCAAGTGAATTTGCTCCTGCAGTGGCTAAGGTGAGAATCCCCAGCCCAAGGCCCATCCAGAAATACAGCTGAGATTGTATTAAGGAGGGTAGAACAGAACAGCCTTTATTGATAAAACACACTGCTTATATAAACTTCCAGACACTCTTATCAAGATAAGAATACAAATTAGTGCTTGAAAAAGGGACATTTTAACTGGTCCATAATGACTTCCCCTGACTGGTCAATGAAGCACAGCAGGAGTCAATTCACATTCCTTAGCACATGGCATATTCTTTAAACAAAAGCAAATATACAAAGTATTGGTGCACATCCAAATTTTCATCACTATTAACCCTTTACTCTGCGGCATTGTGCCTGCATATCACTACTATATTAAAGATGAGGATTTAGTTACATTATATGGCCATAGAATGCTAAGCTTGCCACCAACGCCAAGGTACCTCATTTTGGCAAGTACCTAACCTTAATATGCTTTGTCTTATGAGCTGAATCTCTCCTACCTTAGGCATTAACTAACCTTAATTTACTTTATCCTGAGAGCTGAGTCTTGGTCAGCTTTACTCATTAATGGAGAGAGACTCTCTGACAGGCATTATATAGTGTCCTAGAGACAATGAGCTTTGCACCTGGGGGTGGGAGGGGTGCTTCAACCAATAGAAGCTGGTCAAAACTTCCAAAAGTACAATTCCAGTCCAGGTTTTGGTAAGCACACCCAAAGAAAAAACACACATTTAACATTGCTGGAGTGCAACCAATTTTGACCAAAATAGCTAAAAGCAAATATACAAAGTATTGGTGCACATCCAAATTTTCATCACTATTAAACCTTTACTCTGCGGCATTGTGCCTGCATATCACTACTATATTAAAGATGAGGATTTAGTTACATTATATGGCCATAGAATGCTAAGCTTGCCACCAACGCCAAGGTACCTCATTTTGGCAAGTACCTAACCTTAATATGCTTTGTCTTATGAGCTGAATCTCTCCTACCTTAGGCATTAACTAACCTTAATTTACTTTATCCTGAGAGCTGAGTCTTGGTCAGCTTTACTCATTAATGGAGAGAGACTCTCTGACAGGCATTATATAGTGTCCTAGAGACAATGAGCTTTGCACCTGGGGGTGGGAGGGGTGCTTCAACCAATAGAAGCTGGTCAAAACTTCCAAAAGTACAAATTTCAGACACAGCATATTAAGGTTAGGTACTTGCCACTGTTCCACAACCAAGTACTCCCAGGCATCTCAAAAAAGGCGGAGATGGCCCCTTACAGGAACCGGCGGACCAGTACCATCGCAGAGGCAAAAAAAGGTCTGAGTTCCTCTCTAGTGACCAAAGTTAGCCGCAAGGACAGAATCCAGTTTTGTCTGCTGGGTCCTTGAGCCCTGCTGCATCAGCCAAAGGCAGGGCAGTAGTCTTAGCCAATCTGGGAACAGGGGGGATCCACAGTTGGAGGAAAGGTCCTCTGCCCCAAAGTTGCCTCTGAAAAGGGGTACTGCTTAGAGAACTTTTTGGTGATAGAGGCTTGTCTGGGGTCTTCCACTCATCCAGAAGAATCTGGTCAAGAGTGGCATATGGGGGGTGTGTGAAATGGTGGACATTTCTTATGCCTCTGGAAGACATTTGTAGCTAAAGACCCCACATTAGAGGTGTCCATTCTAATGAGTCTCTCAGCTGAGGGAAGGTGGGCATTTTCATAAAAGTCCCCATAGGAAGAGTCCATATTCTCATATTCCCTGTCTTCATCCTCCCCTTCTGACAATTCCTCCTTTGAGGAAGCCCCTTGAAACAGAGGAGCACTCAGAAATTGGAACCACACATTTAAAGGCAGTGGGAGTGGGGGCTTCCAAGATTAGAGGAACCCCTAAAGGGAGAAAAGACAGCAGTGTTTTTACCCAATTTGACTCTTGGCCAGTGCTGGAGGGCCCCGGCGGAGTACTAGGACCACAGTAGAAGAGGGGAAGAGAGATCCAAAATACTTTCTAGGGAGCCCCATTTGATATGAGGAACAGTAAGAAAGGGGGGGGGGGGGTAAGTGATGCCGATGTGTACTTAGTCTTAGATTTAACACCCATGTCCCTTAGAATCCAACATCCTGAGACACTAGTATGAATAGCCAGTAAATCACTTATCTGGCAGGTGAGCGAAGGGTAATCTGGAAAAGGAGAACAAGGAGAAGTAAAATGGTGACTGTAAAACTAACAGCCAAGCTTCTGCCCTACAAATTGTGTCTGAAGAAATCCTTGCCTATGCCCTGGCAGAATGAGCCTTCAGACCCTCAGGCAATGGCAGTCATTGAGCCTGATACACATGGTAAATACATGTGACAATCCATCTACTAATGGTGGATTTTGACAATGCTTTGCCTTCCCGGAAACCAGAAGGTATGACAAAAAGCCTGTTAGACATTCTGATCATGCTTGTGCGTTGGATATAGATGTGTAGATTATGAACTGGATCCAGCTGAGCCAGCACTGGATCCGCCACCTCTCCTGTTTGCGGATTAAATGCAGGTAGAATAAGGTCTTGAGACATATGAAAGCTTGAAACTACTTTTGAAAGGAACTCTGGAACAGTCTGTAAGATTACTTGGTCTTGTGAAAAGAAAAGAAAGGGTTCTTGAACAGACAGAACCTGCATCTCTGAGACATGTCTGACTGACGTTAAAAACACAATTTTAATGGTTGCTATGCCCAAGGAGATGGATGGCATAGGTTCAAAAGGGTCTGATGCCAGAGATGAGAGTGCCAGTGGCAAATCCCAGGAGGGCAAAAAGGATCTTGTTTGTGGGAGAAACTTGCTGATGGCCTTGACCAAAACAAGGCCAGTATGGAATTAATGCGATGATGCAATTTGTTCTGTCTTTATCTTTGCTAGAACCTTCCGAATTATGGGAATTGGACGAAAGATGTAAAACAAATTGTGACTCCATGCTTGATTGAAAGCATCTGTCCCCCAGGCTTCTTTGAAGCAGCTTCTGCTGAAGATGTCCAATTTCATGTTCTGAAGAGAAGCCATGAGGTCTATTAAAGGAAGACCCCACCTCTTCACAATCATCCCAAAGGTTTCTCAACTCAAAGCCCAAGAACCTGGCTCCACTGGGGTCCTGCTGAGGAAATCAGCCTGAACATTCAGCTTGTCTGGCACATATACTGCTGAGAGACTGGAGGTGTGACGTATTGCCCATTTTATGACTGGAACAACCTCTTGCAGCAGGGAGATGCTTCTCATGCTCCCCAGGTTATTGATATATGTTACAGCTGGAACATTGTCCATTCTTACCTTAACAGCCAAGTCCTGTAGGGTGTTTGAGAAGAGATGAATGGCGTGGACAACAGCCATTAGCTCTAGCACTTTTGAGGGCAGACTGGAGAAGTGCTGCGGCCACCAATCTTGAGATGTTTGTCACAGTACCTTGTAGCTCCGCCACTTCTGGCGATGCTTACAATGACACTTCAGTGAAATTTCCACAAGCGGTTGGACGCATCAATGCTGCAGGCCTCTGTTTTATGTGTTTGAGGCCTGTATTCTCCCCCTACCTACTTCCTGAGGAGGGGTTTAAAGGGCAGACTGATTCCTGACTCAGTTACCCTTATGTTGGTGTTCTGTGCAGTTCATTATTTGTATTCCTGATTCCTGTGTATGATCCGGCTTTTCTGTCCATCCATTCTGGTGTTGACCTGTGGCTCTATCCGACGATTCTCCTTGTGCGTTCCGATTTTGCTCAGATATCCTTTCTGGTGCAAGCCTGTGGCTCGGGCTGACTACCCGCTCAGTGTATGACCTAGGTTTCTCTGACTATCCTTTCTGGTGCTTACTAGAAGGCTCTGTCTGTTTGCTCCTTTGTTAGTTCCTTTATTCAGTCATCATTCCTAGTATAGACCTGGGGCTCTAGCAGCCTAACAGCTACTGACTGCAGGCTGAGTCAGTATCACGCTTGGGCGTTACCGTACCGAGAGATTCCATCAGGCTGCGGCCTAGTCTCAGATAGTGTGGTGGTGATATTGGGAGACTGCTATTCCAGATACAGTACTCGCCTTTTCATTCGCCCACTGGTTGTTATATTTATATTGCATTGCTGTCATTATTCTCTTAATAAAGGTTATATTAACTATACCGTAGGACTCCTGGTTTTGCTTGCCAACTGTAACATTGTTTCATCTTTGCATGGTTTACCCCATCCTGCTGCACTGGATTCAAAATGATCCCATTTGTTCTTCTAAGGGAAGACCTTATGAAAAATGTTCAAGCTCCTCCCACCATGCTGGTGTTCTGTTGACCTCGGCGAAAATTGAAAGTTGTAATAGATCGAAGAGACTATCCCACTGTGTTCTTGATGCTATTTGTAGTGGCCTCATAAACCAATGGGACCGTTGTACTATCGGGATTGTTGAAGATAGGCGACCCAAGAGAATCATACACGGTCTTGCTGTCCAGACTGAGAGCTTAATGATGAACTTGTAGTACAATATCGCACAGTTTTTCCTGAGGAAGGAAGACTCAAATGCTTTGTGTTGAACAGAACTCCTAAAAAGATAATCTTCTGAGAGGGTATAAAGCTGGCTCTTTTGAGGGTTTAGAAGCCATCTGAGTTCCACTAGAAAGGATATCACCAGGTCCTTGTGGGCTAAAGGGAGATTGAGATCCTATGATAGTAGTAGGATGTCCTCTAAGTAATGATAAATGCAAATTCCTTTCTCCCCGAGAACTGCAATGACAGGGCCTAACACCTTGGTGAATACACATGGAATGCATGTGAACTGAAAGTGGTGATCCAAGATGGTGAAGTGTAGAAAAAGCTGATGTGCTTTGCTGACTGGAATGTGTAGATATACATTGTGAAGGGTGAGTCTGAATGGACACCATTATGAACTAGTCTACTTTGAGATAAGCATTTACGCTCTTTAGATCAAATATTGGGCACCATTTTCCTGATTATCCCCCCCCCCACACACACACAAAAACAAACAAAATAAAAACAGCATTGAGTAAACATCTCAGATTTTTCTACATCTAGAACTGGGACAATAGCCTTTTAATCTTGCAGTTGTTTTAAGAAACCCTCCAACTCCTCTCTCTTTTGGAGGTTCTTTGGAACCGAAGAGTTCCTGAAAACATCTTGCACAGGTATCTGTTCAAATTCCAGGGAATACCCTTGAGCAATAATCTGTAGAACCCACTGATCTGTAATGGATGCGGCCCATGCCTTTAGACAGTCCTAAAGACGTGTTCCACCCCTGGAAGGCATGGACCAAAACACCATCAGAGTTTTCCAGAATTGCTTGAAGCCCCCTGGATTCTGGGACATGTTGATTTCCAGTGTCCAGACCATCAGTCTTTCCATGTCTGTGAATGAAATGCTTCTCTTCCTGGTCTTCAAAGCTGGGAGTCACGAAAGCAATGTTTACCTCTTTGTCGATTTTTAGTATAGGCAAACTCTGTTTTTCTAATTTTTTTTTCTCTTGAGGGGAAAAAAATTCTCTTCCCCCCTGTTGCTTTTTTTAATGATGTCATCTAATTTTTCTCCAAAGAGCATAGCTCCTGAGAAGGGAACAGAAATTAAAATTTAAAAGGTTGTCTGCATTCCATGGCTTTAGCCAGTGAACTTGACTTGCTGCCACTGCCAAAAACCTGCTCTTCCTCTGAATGCGGATTAAATCCATGGAAGCAATCACAAATTCTGTTGCTAGTTTGAATTAAGAGAGTTAATAGATAATAAAAGATCTACGATTTCTCCGGAGAATGGATTGTTCCACATTTTTCTATCCAGATTTTCAATGCTCTGGAAAAATTAGGTTAGGACCATAGCAAGCCTGCAAGCTGATCCTAAGGAAAGGTAGAGGTGCTTCAAATCATTGTCAAGCCTTCCATCGAGGGGATCTGTAAAGAATTTGGCATTGTCGAGGGGTATGTTAGTTATTAACTCAACCTTTGTAGTAAAAGTTGCATTCACTGAATGTTTTAATAAGCCACTCTAATAACTTTTAACATGCATGGTAATATGGGATAGTTTTATGGATGCGGAGGCACTATCAATCAGAAAATCTGTGGCTCCCTGGAAAGCCATAGGTTTTGACATCTATGGTGAATATGGATTTAGTCTCTTAAAAATTACATATTGTGAGAGTATTATCACCTTGAGCTGTGAAGGTCACTTTTTAAGTACAATACATTATTGGAAGACATGGGAAGGAATGAAGAACAGGTACGAGCAACTTTGGAGATGGTTTAATATGTATAGTTGTAATTACTACATTTTCAGCATATTTTTTAGATTAGCTCAGTATATCTTTCCCAAATAAAGGTGACAACAGCCATGTCACTCATGCCATCCCGGTCAGAAAAAGCAGACCTCCCCCCAACCCCCAAAAAAAACAAAACCAAAAACCAGGTAGCATCCTAACAGAATATGTGTTTGAGAATATTAAAAAATGACAAACACTAATTTTAGAGGAGACATGCACAAAAATTTATCACAGAGATATGGGTATCAGTATCATAAATGCATGTGACGTGCACTATTTGTTTACACAAACAAGCAGAGTATTCATCAGCTTTACAGGAGCAGTAAACTTTTATTATGATTAAAAGGCTTTTCCTGCTGCGTATTCACACTGCTGACAGATTGTTCATTCAAAGGTTATTGCAGTTCAAAGTTTGTTTTTCCTAATCTCATTTCTTTGGTTATACCATTCACATCCAACAAAAAGGGAGATGGCAACCCCCTTCTACCAAACAAAACAAATCCATGAAGTATATTTGAGCTACAAATGCAAAATGTGATTCAAGCTGAAATACAAAATACTACAAACCTGAATACAGTTATTTTATGGATATAGAAAAAGTACACCACCAGGTAATGTAGGAGTGCTGTATACATTTATGACAGGCAAGGCCAACCCCCTTTGAGCACCTACAGGGTTGTCAAGAGCATTGCGGAGCAATGTAATAGACACCTCTGGCAAACAAAGAGTTAATTATTGATTTACATGAAATCAGATTTTTGTGGAATTCTAACACATTTACATAAATGTACAATAATAACAAAAGTAATTTAATACCAACTCAAAACAAGGCAAAATAGGAGGGTAAGGAAAGAAATGACCCCCCACCACAAAAAAAAAAAAAAAAAAGTGGTGGTAATAAGCATTTTAATTCATTATGGAGTTTTTTTGTTGCAATTTTCTTTAATTACATTTCTTTCTACCCAAGTTCATATATGACTAATTCTGTGAGATAAAGCCATTGCTTTTGCAATGTCCAAAAAGTTTTGTTAAAAAGTCTCCAGGTCATGAGAGTGATCAGACTCAATTGCATCCTCTGTGTCCGCTTTCATCTCCGTGTGTTCATCATCTAGAGAAGCCAAAGCTTCATTGGTGTCACTTGCAAACGTTTCTCTTGAAGTATCATCATGCTCCTGGAAGTTAAGACCTTTGATGGCTTGCTTCATCTTTTTCCCAATTAGATGCCGTCTTCTCTTTTGTGCTGCTTTTTTACTCTTGCATTCCTTCTGGTATTCCACATAAAAGATTTCCTTAAACCAAAGAAGAAAATATAGTTTAAAAAAAGTTGCTCTGCATGATCAGAAGGGGCAAAACGGATTATATATATATATATATATATATATATATATATATATATATATATATATATATATATATATACATATACATATATATATATATACATATATATATATATATATATATACATATATATATATATATATACATATACATATATATATACATATATACATATACATATACATATACATATATACATATATATATATATATATATATACACACACACACACACACACACACTATCAAAACATACATACACACTAATCCCCTTCAGTCTGCAAAATAGCCACAATAGTATATTATGTATATATACAGCAGGTGTGTGAAAAATTGCTGTAACGTACGAATGCTTTAAAAAATAGACATGTTAATAGTTTTTTTTTTTATCAATTAACAAAAGGCATAGTGAGTGAACAGATGAAACATCTAAATCAAATCAATGACTGTCTGTTTTTGAAAGCATTCTTACTTTACAGCATTTATTCACAACTGCCTAAAATGTTTGGCACTATATTATATACACACACGCACAAGAATCTATAGGACATGCTTATGATCACTGCTGTAATTGCCAGGGTACCATTAAATTATGGAGACACAGTTCTACAGAATAGCACTCACTGGACTTATCTATAGGCAAAGTGTTTTGTCTTAATAAAGGTGGAAATGTCCACCGAAACGTCAACCTTATTTCAATAAACAGAGAGAGAAGAGAGAAAGGATGGGGCAGCACCTGTGGGACTTTTTATTACATTTATTGCTTACAAAAATCAAACAATATGGTCAACGTTTTGGTCCGATCTGGTCTTGAGAAAGGTCCAGATCGGAGCAAAACGTTGACCATATTTGCTTTTTGTAATCAAATTTAATGAAAAGTCCCACAGGTGCTGCCCCATCCTTTCATTCAATTTATTGATTACAAAAAGCAAATATGGTCAACATTTTGGTCCGATCTGGACCTTTCTCAAGACCAGATTGGACCAAAACGTTGACCATATTATTTTATTTTTGTAAACAATAAATTGAATGAAAAGTCCAACAGGTGCTGCCCCATCATTTCTCTATTATTTACAATACTATAGGGATTGTGCACCTGGGCATTAAAATATTATAATTTTTACACACACACATACATACACAAATATAGCATGGGTACTGAACCACAAAGGGTTTCCACTCTTGAGGCAATGCAAATCCAAAACAAAGTTTGTAGCAGCATTCCAAATCAAGGCATACATTAAAAGAAATATATAGGTACTGATTGGCGAGTTGATTAAGATCTGGACTTGCATGTCCTGTTGTCCCACCATTCAAGCAAACAAATCGAAAATATTTTCCCTCATATATCAAAGGATCTTCAACCTGCTTCATGGAGTTTAATGGTCACATATATGACCGTGCTTATTCTGAATGTCCCTGAACTTAAATAATCACTGAAACATGGGTAGATAGAATTGGTCAATAGCAGTGGTATGTCCGAAAAGATTAACTCCGTAGAGATAAAATCAATAAAGCTTATGTCATAGGTGTTGTCGGACAAAGAAGCAAGGACAGTTTTCTGGTTAATGTGAAATTAACAGACAACACCCTGGGAGAAACCCTACAGGACCTCACAAAACCAGAAAGAAAGATCAGCACGAAAGCAATCTTAAGAGTCAAGAACTGAAAGGAAAAAGACGACAGATGCACAAAATGAACCTTCCTCAAGCAGTCCAAGGATCAAGTTTCACAGAGTAGAGGAATAGCAAAAGACTGAGTAGTATGAACCACATCTGGCAATAAACAGAGCTGAAATCTGGACATCGATAGAAATGTGTCCTTTATGAAGCCCATCCTGAAGAAAGGCCAAAACTGAATGGACAAGGCCGTGACCCCTGGTCTTCATAATGGTTTAAAATGAGGACCATAACCTATGAATGCTTTGAATGAAACTGGCTTTAACCCCTTAACGACCGTTGACATGCCAGGACCATCACAGGTTTTTATACCCTTAAGAACCGAGGATGGTCCTGGCACCCACATACTTTTTACTTTACGTAAAAAACAGGGTCTCTCTCAGACTCCTGCTTGGCTAATTTGGTTATGTCCCTATATAATCTTTAAGATAAACCCTTTATCATGGATCCAGTTCATCTCACTGTGGTCACTGAGCAGGGCAGGTTGTAATGCCCTGCAGCCTCATAACTGTTTGATCTGGGTCAACTCGGGCAATAAGTACATTCACTTATTTCACACTAAACATTGTGCGAAGTCCAGTGTGGTCTTCTGCTCCTCCTGTTTTTTTTTTTCTGTTCCATGAAGGATAGGAATATCAATCTGTGCTTTTGGAGATCAGTGTGCATATTTTCCTACATCATGAGGGCAGTGGGAATCCTCATAGACTTATTTGACCGTGTGGTGCATTGGTGGAGAAATGAAAACATCAAGTTTCATTCTTGTTTTGTGCTAATGATTCACAGAGCTCACACTTGAAATTAAGCTACACAAGTGAAACCGCAGAGCTTACAACTGAAATTTGAGCTACCAGAGATACAACTGAAACGGAGCTACACTACTGATACCACAGATATACTACACAAACAGAGTTACAAAATGATACCATAGAGATACAACTGAAACGGAGCAACTCTAGTGATACCACAGAAATGCAACTGAAATGGTGATTCACTGCCGATACCACACCTTAATAATTCCTTAAAGAAAGGGTGTTGTTGGGGGGGGGGGGGGGGAGCACAACAGACAAATGCACCATGTGGGAGAGGCTGCGGCCCGCTATTGAAGGGCTTGCAGCTCCTCCAACAAATGTAGGTCCAGCCTTCAAATGTGTGGTCAGGGCTTCCAAAGTATGTTACTGTTTGGAGGAGTGCTGTCCCCCTGAGCTTTCATAGCCTCAGGGGATGAGCGACGAAGGTGACCTGAAAAGACGCAAGAGAGACTGGACGGATGCGACTTGTTTATTGGCTTGCGTAAAGATGACATTATTAGCTATGTTAGTAAGGGTTCTTCGGATTTCCGTTGTAGGGTGAGGATATACTTATTAAAGAATGCGGATTGTCATCTACCGAGCTGTATAATGTGAGTGGGCACTTGATTCCTAGAGGCTGATAATGCTGCTCCTATCCTTAATGAATGCCTGAGTACTGATTGGAACTGTAGCCTAGACATGACAGGATGGTGCGTATATGCGAGTGAATGTGGTTGTGATGTGCGGGCCTGATAGGAATGACTATCTTCTTGGTGCTGTTGGATGATGGTAGTGAGTTGAGTTAGGGATTGTATGGGCATCACTGATCGTGAGTGGCGAAGTATGGGATGAAGTGACTGGTGTGAGACTAATTGGTTTTAGAGTGAGTGATGAATAGAGTGAAGTGATCTGAGCAGCAATCGAGAATCCCTTCACACAAAACCTTGATCTTGTGCGACAGGATAACTCACCCATGCAACGAAAGCTAGGCATACTGCATGGAAAATGGATTGCATTTGGGGTATTATTTCATGATGACTGAGGTAGTCTATGAGGGATAAAGATCTAGTTTGACATAGAAGGTTTGGATTCTTATGTACAGTCTGGAGTTTAATTACCATCTTGGCGAGTGAGTAAGGATTAAGTGTATACCCTTCGACCTCTGATTGAAAGTGTGATCCTTCAGCCTCTGCAAAGAGGTAAGGATTGAAAGTGTGATCCTTCAGCCTCTGCGAAGAGGTAAGGATTGAAGTGTGATCCTTCGACCTCTGTAAGGAGGTAAGGGTTGACTTGTGATCCTGCAGCCTCTATGAAGAGGTAAGTAGGGTTGCACCAATACCGATACCAGCATTTGCGAGAGTACTTGTACTCACGCAAATGCGGCCGATGCCAGCACAGATACCTGTGTCAGGGTCGGTGCTGCAGAGAGGGAGCCCGGGGAGCTGCTCACAATGCTCCCCGGTCGCCTCTCTCACTCCTGCAGCGTTGGAGCGTTGCCGCGGGTTACCATGGCAACGCTCTGACGCTGACCTCTGCCGGGGCTCGCGAGAGAACAGCGAGCACCCGGCAGAGGAGAGTAAGGGAGGCAAGATGGGGCAGCGGGTGGTGAAAGAGGCAGAGTGGAGTCAAGAGGGAGAAAAAGAGGCAAAAGGAGGGGGGCCAAGAAGAGGCAAAAGGAGGGGGGATCAGAAGGGAGAGAGAAGCAAAAGGGTGAGTCAAGGAGAAGGAGGGAGAGAAAGGGGGATCAAAAGGGAGAGAAAAAGCCAAGGCAAAAGAAGGGGGCTCAAGAGGGGGAGAATGAAGCAAAAGGTGGGAATCAAGAGTCAAGAGGTGGTGTGTGTGTGTGTGTGTGTGTGTGTGTGTGTGGTGGTGTATGTGTGTGTATATGTGTGTATGTGTGTGTATATGTGTGTGTGTGGGGTGTGTGTGTGTGTGGGGGGGGTATGTGTGTGTGGTGTGTGTGGGGTGTGTGTGTGTTTCAAGTACTCACCAATACCAATTACCAATAATTTTTTTGTGGTAATTTGCCAGTTTTCCAAGTACCTAAAGCAAACTCAAAAAAAAAAAAAAAAAAAAAAAAAATATCGGTAATTGGTATCGGTGAGTACTTGAAAAAAAATATCGGTGCATCTCTAGAGGTAAGGATTGGAGTGTGTGCTGCTTCAATGAAGAGGTAAGGATTGGGGTGATATATGGAGAGTGTAGACCCCATCTCTGTCAGGAGATGGGTGATGTGAGTGACCTGCTTGTTGACTGAGGGGGATGGTGAGCAATGGGAATGTAGTATTATTACATACTGTTTGGTGTGACTGGATGTTGGTACAGTGGGATTGTTGCGTGGGTGCCTAGGGTATGATGTAAGTACGTTGTTATAATGGGAACGTTCTTGATGCATTCAGTGTGGAATAACTAGACTTTGGTTACAATGGGAATGTAGTATCTCTACATATAGTATGGTGTATCCGGACTTGGTTATATAGGAATGGTGTATTAGTACATATGGTAGGTGTAACTGGACATTGGTTAGAATAGGAAAGTTTATTGGCACATACTGTATGGTGTAACTGGACATTGGTTACTATGGGAATGTTGTATTGGTACATACAGCATGGTAGCTGGACGTTGGGCTACAATAGGAATGTTGTAGTGGTATGTACAGTATGTAATAACTGGACGTTGGTTACAATCGGAATGTAGTATTGGAACATTAGGTATTATGTGACTGGACGTTGGTTAAAATTGGAATGTTGTAGTGATACATACAGTATGGTGACGGATATTGGTTACTATGGGAATGTTTGTATAGGTACATACAGTATGGGGTAACTGGACGTTTCATACAACAGAAATGTTGTAGTGGTACATATAGTATGGTGTAACTGGACACTGGTTACAATAGGACTGTTGTATTGATACATAAAGTATGGGGTAACTGGACGTTCGTTACAATGGGAATATTATATTGGTATATACAGTAAGGGGTAACTGGACGTTTGTTACAATAGGAATGTTGTATAGTTACATACAGTATGGGGTAACTGGACATTGGTAACAGTGGGAATGTTGTACAGGTGCATGCAGTATGGGGTAACAACGTTGGTTACAATGAGAATGTTGTATTGGTACATACAGTATGGTTAACTGGACGTTGGCAACAAGTGGGAATGTTGCATTGGTACATACAGTATGGTATAACTGGATGTTCGTTACATAGGAATGTAGCAGTGGTACATACAGTATGGAATAACTGGATGCTGGTTATGATAGGGATGTTGTAATAGTACACACAGTATGGTTTAACTAAATGGTTATAAAATAGGAATGTTGTAGTGGTACATACAGTATGGTGTAACTGGATGTTGGCTACAATAGGAATGTTGCATTGGTACATACAGTATGGTGTAACAGGATGTTGGTTACAATAGAAATGTAGTATAGGTACATACTGTATGTAATAAGTGGACGTGTGGCTTCAATGGGAATGTCATATTGGTACACACAGTATGTTAACTGGACGTTGGTTACTATGGGAATGTTGTATTGGTATACACAGTATGGTGTAACTGGACCTTGCTTACAATAGGAATGTTGTATTAGTACATGCCGTATGATGTAACTGGACATTGGCTACGATGGGAATATTTTATTGTTACTTACGGTATGGTGTAAGAGGACATAGATTTAATATAGGAATGTTGTATTGGTACATATATATGTAACTGGACGTTGGTTACAATAGGGAATGTTGAATTGGTACTTATATTATGGTGTAACTGGATGTTGGTTACAATAGGCATGTTGTAGTGGGACATACAGTATGGTGCAATGCAACACTGGTTACGACAGGAATGTTGTATTTGTACATATAATATGGTGTAATTGGACGCTGGTTACAATGGACGAGTTGTTTTGGGAGATACAGTATGGTGTAACTGGACGCTGGGAATGTTGTATTTGGTGATTGAGCAGCATATCACGCTTGGTATTTATCATGAATGTGGCGTATTGTAGCTTAAACATGCATGGGGAAGTGGAGCAGTTTAGCCCAATGTTGGGGTAAGGTTTAAGATTTATGTATAGATAGTATTATACTACCTACTTATACAAACACATATAGACATACACGTACCCATGCATGCTCACTGGAAGATGACGTTCCTTAAATCTACTGAAAGGGGAGTGAAGATAGATAGAGCGGGGTGGTGAATAACAGGTGGGACTACCGCTGACGAAAAGTTGGACGATATAAGAGTAGCAGTGTAGACATGCCATTTACTATATGTCTGAGGATGGTTTGTTATTCAGAATAGCAAAGAGGGATGATAATCCTGCCGTGACTTACTGCTATGAGGATAAGAGAGGCACCTTGGACTGAAAATTGGAACGCTATGTGCAAGTTTCTACGGTAGTTCTTAGATGGGAGTACCTGGTATGTGGCCTGTCATTTGATAACTGGACGATGGAAGGGGAGCCTAGTATGAAAATGATGCAGACAATGAAGGGGGGAAACTCTTGTCTCTAGCTGACTGCAGGACCGAAAGTGATCTAAAGGTAGTGATGTAAAGTGCCGCTTCGAGGGGGCTTGGAGGAATACCCTCGCGGCTGGTATGCATCGTGGTGCCTTAACACTTGTACCGGTGACCGAGCATAGTTCTGGAGAGGGGAGGACGAGAGGCTCTGACCTTGTTAGCGATTGCGACGCGTACCAGAAGTTACAATCGTGGTTGACATAAGGACACAACAGACAAATGCAACCCGCTACTGAAGGGCTTGCAGCCCCTCCCACAAATGCAGACCCAGCCTTCAGCTTACGGTTAATAAATGCCTAAAACAGGAGAGATTCAGCTCATAAGACAAAGCATATTAAGGTTAAGATTTACCTTGGTGTGGTGGCAAGCTTAGCATACTATGGCCATATCGTGCGACTCAATCTTCATCTTTAATATAATGGTGACATGCAGGCAAAGTGCAGCAGAGTAAAGGATTCATAATGATGAAAATAAGGATGGGCACCAATAATCTGAGTATTTGCTTTTAGCTATTTTTGTCAAAACTGGCTGCACTCCCCCTATGGGACTTTCAATAGGCAAAAATAGAAATTTTATTAGGTCAACATTTCGGTCCACACAGGGACCTTTTCCCCTGCATGGACCAAAAACATATGGAAGCTTTGGATATATGAATCTCCTGAAGTATTTTGTTTTGTTGCATATATACTACTAATCCTGTGTTTTATTACAGCTTTGACTAAAGTATAATTAGGGTACAAGTAAAAGTGCTCTTTTACAGTATTTTGATCTGTCCTACTGGCTGGGAGGCAGAGTCAACTGCCATTAACTCCTATACCGTGGACAAAGGAAAAATATCAGTGAGTGAATTTCACGTTTTAACTAGTTTATGCGAAAGCCATGATATATATAATGCTTTATACAATAGATTGAAAAGCACATAGTTTAACCTCTGGGGTGCCAGGGGGGTTTTCAGAATATTTTTTGCACTGCTTTGGAGACTTAGGGAGACACATGGCTTGTAGCACCACCGAGAAGCCACCATGCCCAAGAACAAGACACTTCATCTTGTTCGTGCTTGATGGATGCTCGTCACATTTGTATGTCTGCTTTGGAGACTTCTCTAGCATTCAAGGACTTAAAGGGATAGTATTACTTCAAAATTACTATCCCTCATATTGTAGCCCTTAATAAACTGAGTTAAATGACACCAGCGGCATTTATCAGACCTTTATGGTTTAAGAGATAGCCGCTTTCAAAGTTTCCTCTCCCCTGCTGTCAGCGTTCTGCTGCCAGCAGGAGATTCCGGTCTCTGAATCAAGAGGAGGCTCTTCAGCAGAGCCGATATCTCGTTATGGAAGGAAAAATAATTAATTGAAACAGTCTTCTACGTGTGCTTGGTAACCAAGCACATGTAGAGGACTGTTTCAATGAATCATTTTTCCTTCTATAACAAGATATCGTCTCTGTTTAAGAGCCTCCACCTGTCCTGGGACCAGATTCCCCTGCTGGTAGCAGAACGCTGACAGCAGGGGAGAGGAAACTTTGAAAGTGGCTATCTCTTATACCATAAAGGTTTGAGAGATGCCGCTTGTGTCATTTAACTCAGTTTATTAAGGGCTACAATATGAGGGATAGTAATTTTGAAGTAATACTATTCCTTTAAAAATACCATAAAAAAATGGAAACTTTTTATAATTTTTAAAGGGATAGTAATGTTTCAAAATACAAGCAGCTCCAATTAATCATCATAGCATTTGGGCCATGGAGAGTGTTATTTCAATACTGTCAGAGTTGTAGTTCAAGAGTAATTGAATGATGAAGTATTCCCCTTCCGCCCCTTTTACCTAGTGTAAGCCACCTCCCCTCAGATGTGGAATCTGGTCTTGAGACAAGACAGATCACAGCAAGTGACAATCTTCTTACTGTGAGAACAATGAAAACCCTGCCCCCCTTGACAGGTTTTTCAGGTTTCTCCCTTATGCTAATAGAAGATTGTTCCTCTCTGCAATCTATCTGGACACCACCTTTCTGTTCTGAGGTGAGCAGTGTTACATCAGTGGGATATTTATCAGTCAATTACTCTTGAATTACAACTCTCTCAGTATTGAAATAACACTGTCCATGGCCCAAATACTGAGAAGATGAATTGGAGCTGCTTATATATGGAAACATTACTATTCCTTTAACCAAATATCTCTACTCTGTAGAACTATCCTTGTATTACTCTGCAGTAAAAAAAATTACTTATTTCTCATAAAAAGGTTTATTGGATGCTTATTAAAGGGATAGTAATACTTATGTTTAAAAAATTCTAAAACTGTAGAGATTAAACAATAGAAGTAGAATAACCTACCTACCAGGTCTCGCCATTTAGAATTAAATACTTCATTGGAACTGTCTACAAAGTATGCCTGGTTTGCAAGCACACTTTGTAGACTGTTCCAGTGATGTATTTCATACTACACAGCACTATCTCGGCTCTGCTGAAGAGCCGCCAGGATCCTCTTCTGTCCCATAGAGTGCTGACGTCAGGGAAAGGGAAGGGGGGGGGACTTTAAATGCTACAAACTCTCATACCATAAGGTTTTGAGAGATGGGAGGTAGGTTATTTTACTTCTATTGTTAATCTCTACAATTTTAGACATTTTTAAACCTAAGTATTACCATCCCTTTAAACCTACGCTGGGCATCGAGAAATACTGATGGAGGAACATAAAGGGTAACCGCATAGCACAGTATTAGCTTGGAGCACACGATGCACATCACAAAGTAAAAGGAAAGTAAGTTTGAAGAAAAATACAAATAAAATGCTAAACTAAAATGAAAACAACACTGTTCTCTACAGTTGGGACAGAACTGTTACATTCATGAAAGACATAACGTACCTTCACTTGCTCTGAAGTAATGCTTGGTGTGTTTTTTAACAGGTTCAAGTAAACTCCACCTGGTGTCCGCCTCCTACTTCCATTCTGTACATAGAAATGAAATATGTGCTCATTAGAGATGTATACCAGGCTACTGTATGTAACTTGGGGCCATATTCATGAAGTTAGCGCAATTCTGAAACAAACTAGCTCCATTATATGGGATAGGTATTTCCCAAACTTACCATGGATTTACATAGGGTTTTTAACCCCTTGAATATTAGCGTAAGAGATAGACCTTAAAAAAATGTGTTGGAGACTTATCTAGCCAAATAAATTAAAGATCTATTTAAATCAATGGGGATATATATTTAATCCATATGTTGTCCTTTGTTGGCCTATAATTAATTTTGTCTTAAGTACATCACCATCACTGATGTCTACAATTCCAAATCCTAGTCTAAAAGAGAATCCCCTAATAGTATACAATAATGTATATGTGACATGTTTGACTCAGCAATCCAAATACATATTTTTAGTCATCTATCTGCCCATTTTCCTAATTATCCTTCTGCAGAACAAAAAAAACACTTAAAAAAAAAACAAAAAAACAAAACAACTTTCTCCGGAGCTGCAGAATGTATTGTTTACATAATTGTGCCATTAACAAGTAGACAATACACTCAATGCTGGTGAGATAGTTCAGTTGGTTAATGCACCAGCTGTAGAATCTGTTCAAGCCACAAGTTCTAGTCCCAGCAGGGTCAACTCAGCCTATCATCATTCTGAGGTAGATGAGTACCATTAAATTATAATAATCTCTATACCCCCATGACATGCTTGAAAACAAAAGACAATCTCAATGTGTCCTTTATGGTAAAGTAATTTTATATTTTATTATTAATATCAACTTTAAGGTAATTAATCCCTTAAACACCAGGAAAGTCTGGGGTGGTTTGCACTTAAAGGGACAGTAGTACTTGATAATTACTAACCCCTATGTTAAAGTCATATTAAAAAGAAATTAATTGCCCCCAGTGTCATCTCTCAAACCTTTATGGTTTGAGAGATAATCACTCCTAAAGTTGCCCTCTCCCTCCCCCGAAGTCAGAATTGTAGCCGATGCAGGGACGCTTGTCGTACGACCGTCAGGCGGCTCTGCAGCACAGCCAAGATCACGTTAATAAAAAATAAATCTTTCACTGAAATGGTCTTCTATGTGTGCTTGGTTTGCAAGCTCTGCTGCAGAGCCGCCTGATCGTGAGACCGGATTTCCCTTCAGTCAGCTACAACACTGACTTCGGGGAAGGGGGAGGGGAACTTTAGGAGTGATTATCTCTCAAACCATAAAGGTTTGAGAGATGACACTGGGGGCAATACATTTCTTTTTAATAGGACTTTAATATAGGGATTAGTAACTATTAAGTATTACTATCCCTTTAAGGACCAGAGAAATTCTGACCTTTTGGACTATGTGTTTGTTCAACAGTGTTTTCCCTCTAAGCCTTTTATTTCACCCACACAAATTATGTACCATTTTTTCACACACAAGTAGGGCTCTCTTTTGATATCACACTTATATGGATACAGAAAATGAAACATACAATTTTTATTGGTTTGGTTATGATCATTTGTGCCCAATGGGTTAGTTTTTTTATCTAGAGTGTATGAAGGTATGACCGGTCATTCATACCTACAAAATTTGCTGTTTCATAGGGGGCAGTGTCCCTCTTGCACTCCCTATTTTTCCAATATTCTAACATATGATTATATGGTGTGCATAATTGTATTACAATGTTCAACAAAAGTAAAACTCCCGTTGCATTGTTTTTAAACTTAAGTGGATGTGGTTGTTAATTGGTTTAAATGTAATAATTTATGCTGCTCATATTTATTAAATAAAACAAGCAGCTGCTGTTAGCAGGTCAAAAATGGACCTGCATGTATCCTGCCCAATGCTCCAGCGCTGAAGGGGTTAATACCCCCAACTCTGGCCTCCATTTCTTCCTTGGTTTGTCTGTTCTTGGTCTCTCTTCCTTACTATGAAAGTAATGTGTAAAATACATTGCCTCTGTGAATGAAAATCCTGGTACATATGACCTCTGTAGTTGTGATCACGTTTACTGGCAAAACAGAGAAGGACTGAAACTGAGTGCACAGGAATTCATTAGGGAGAGGGAAAAAAAATAAATAAAAATGCTGTGGTCCTTTGTGGCTGCCCTCCTGCGGAGGTTAATAAACAGATGAACCCCGAGGTGCTCCCATTTACAACAATGGAACAACCTGATAAAAGTTCACTTTACAACAACTCTCTAATTGTTCTACCCAGGGATACATGTTCTCTCTTAAGCAGACATTTTCATTTATAAATGTTGCTTCTTACGAATCAAATTTTCAAAGGACTTCACAAAACAAAGCGTTCTAGACACACAACAATATGCTTGTCTAAGGAAGTCGCATGGCACCATGTCTGATGAACGTAAACTAAAGATTAATAGCTGTATGTACAAAAGAACAGTGGAAGATTTCTGGGGAAAATCATTTGCACTACAGTGGAAACTAAAAATTTCAGTTGATTTAAATGGGGATTTTAACCTCTTGAATGCTAAAAAGGTCCCCAACACTTTGCAAGCAATGTTGTGGAGACCACCAACATTCAAGGGGTTAAAATTCCCATTTAAATCAATGGCAATTTTTAAAGTTTTTAGTTGTTTGCCACAAAACGTCTCTATTTTTCTTCTGAACATATGGCCCTAAGACCACCACACTTACCATTACTGATGTAAAGTACCCAGGTAGTACCTTTTGGTGTATGTTGTCATTCAGTTGGTCTACACATTTTATTTATTTATTTTTAGCTTTTTTTCATCCTCTGAGCGCCATGGTTGGATACCTCTCTGGCACTCAAAGGGTTAATACGAGAGATTTGGACATTGTCCTGTGCAAGCGAAGTACATGATACAGGTAATGCTGTTATTCCCTCTATAAACCCAACATCAAGCAATGCTGCTTCCTTACTATATACAAAAGACTTGTTTAAAAGATGTGTGTTATATCTTCATCAAGGTCAATTACCTTTCCAGTCTTTTTTTATGGGCCCAATATCTGCCTTCATCTTTCTGATATTTGTGTATTTTTTTTTTTTTAGGATTTATCTCATTTGCGGCCCTTTTTGTTTTAGCTAAATTTTTTTGCAGATTTTCTTGAACTTTAAATACTACATATTGGCTCTATGGGATACAAGAAAGTCACATGATTTATGCAATTTATGTTGGCATTAAATTGGACATAACCATTCTTCACTTTTGTAAATCAATGAAGCACGCTTAAATAAAACAGGAAGCATCTTGTAAAGTAGCTATTGGCAGGGAGGGCGGAGGGAAATCAAGGAAACCACTGAAAACTATGCATTGCGTGTGACCGTTTCATTTAAACCATTGAGTGCAACAGATATCCAATGCACTGCAATGCTGTGCATACACCTCTTGCACACAATGGGTTAAGTATGTCTCTAAATTGTAATGTGGCAGCACAATTAACAAAAGATTTTAATTCACATTGGTGCCAGAATAACAGTCCTGTCTAAGGATGATATGTTTATTATAGCAACATTTCACCATTTCTGATTCTGATTGTAACCTGTCCCACTTATATCCCCAAAGACAAACCTGTACTTTGTCAGTGGGCTAAGCATTAGCATTATTGCCTGCAGGGGGTGTGGATTTAAGATGGTTCAACAAGTACCACGTTGTTAAAGGGATAGTAATACTTTATTATTACTATCCCCCATATTGTAGATATTTGCTAAATAATGTAATAGCCCCCAGGTTCATCTCTCAAACCTTTATGGTTTGAGAGACAACCAAAGGCAAAGTCCCACCCCCCTTCCTTGAAGTCAGCGTTGTACTGACTGCATGGATATCCGGTCTGACTTTCATCAGGCGGCTCTGCAGCAGAGCCGTGATCGCGTTAGTGAAAAATAATTATTTTACTGAAATGGTCTTCTACATGTACTTGGTTTGTAAGCACACGTAGAAGACCATTTCAGTGAAATAATTCTTTTTCACTAACGCGATCTCGGCTCAGCTGCAGAGCCGCAAGCCTGTCGTACGACAGAGTTCCCCTGCAGTCAGTACAACGCTGACTTCAGGGGAGGGTGAACTTTGCCTTCGGTTATCTCTCAAACCATAAAGGTTTGAGTGATGAACCTGGGGGCTATTAAATTATTTTACAAATATCTACAATATGGAGGATAGTAATAATAAAGTATTACTATCCCTTTAAATAAAACAGGTATAAAATCAGTTGTCTCAAACCTGCGGGTGCAATGCTTTATTTCAACATCAATTTTTTGCACTGCAATGCAACATAACAGTTATCCATATTGTTGAAAAGGGATTAGTTAGAATTAAGGCCATGTCTGGCTTTAAAAAAAAAAAAGCAATATAATATAGTCAGAGGATGGTAGCTGGATGGGTACCATTATGCGCTGAAATGAGCTGGAGTCCAGTCTACTCCGATCAACCGGGCCCACTGGATGTTGTGCACACCAGACCTTGAGGCGATTCCTTTTCAGCACTAATACACCTGATTAGTCCTCCTGTCCTAGAGATAGAGTAAGTCATTGCTAGCTTAAATATTGTTTATTTGAACGGATTTATCTCATGAATGATTTTTTATTTTTTTATTTTATTTGTTCCAAAGCCATTTTACTGTTGTTAGAAGGCTTCTCAATATTTGAACTTCTTCCATTAGCTTGCATATAGTGAGTTCTGGTTATAATTCTGAAGTTTATCATGTTTATTTAAAGTACACCCTGGCGTTCCGCCCACAAGAGACACGTCATAGTGACATGCGATCGCCAAGTTTGGTGTCCTTCACGTGTGAGGGTTCTTTAGGGAAGTTCGTAACATATGTTCTCTTTCCTGAGGAAGGCCAGATGAGTCTGACCGAACAGTCGATCAGTTTAATGAATACAACTACTCCTCAAAATGTCCTGCGAGTGCTGCAGTTCTTTTCTTTGCTACATCGTCAGCCACACAATAGCACCCAGGCATTTGGAAACTCGTGAAGTGCAAGTGCTTCCATCCATTATATTATATATCTAGCAGCACAACCTGCTGTGACTAATCATGCAAAGTGTATGTTTGGAGGAGAACTTGCATATTTTATTATATCTATTAAATTTGCAGAATGTACTGCTGTAGCATGTATATCTTAAATATATTACAAAATGAAATGCAAATAATAATAGTACAAAAGTGTAGAGTTACACTGATTTTATATTATATATATATATATATATATATATATATATATATATATATATATATATATAAAAAGGGGGGAGGGGACATCATGTAAAAGTTTGGGAAGCACTTGTCCAACATTACTTTTAATCTAACACTAATGAAGTCACGCTAGAACGAGTGCAGAGTTTCTCTTACCATAATAAAGAGACCTCCATTCTGTTCTACTTCAGCAGTTTCCATGAGCAGCTCAATTGCCTTCTTGTTTCCAAGTATTTTTACAACTCGCTGTATCAGTTCTTTCTTGGGCTCTTGAAGCCTATGTGACACAAAAAGGAAAAAAACATCAAACTGTTAGCAGCAGTGCCAACATGCATCCAGAGGGATTGACTGTTTTTGGAAGAACTTGACCCTCAGGGTAAAGCTTAAACATGTCCAGTATATGTTCCAACAGGGCAATAAGGCTTTATTACATGCGATATGATAGAGCATATATCTTGCTGTATAGAAAACAAAACGGAAATTCCTTCTGTCATTTTAGTATGTTCAGAATACATAATACAGCATCGCTTTTGCTTAGGACCCAGTAAATAGGATTTAGTGAACTTACTGTTAAATCCTTTTCTCTTAATACTTATGGAACACAGGATCCATGGAAGTAAAGCTTCCCTCCTCCAGAGGACAGGGAATGTCAAAAAGGCAGGGCCCATCTCTCCCTTCAGCTTTCTCCAGATTTACAATGAGCAAAGTGGCACCAGAGGAAGGAAAAAAAAGTGGGAAGAAAAGCATAAAGCCCCTGAACAAACACATCAAGAGGACTCCTCTGCCCAGGGAAGGAAATATAAGATGGGAGTTAGTTCACTAAAATCCTATTTTCTCTTCCGTCCTATATGGAACACAGGAACCTTGGGTATATACCAAATATTTTTGGGGAGTGAAGAGGAGAGAGAGAAAAACAACTCTCCCCAAAGAAGGGCAGTATTCCATAGGACAACACTGGATTGTGCAAACCTCTGGTGTCAATGGACACCAAACTAGCACAGCAAACAAACAAGGGCCAACAGAACTCAAAAACTACTGAGCAGGTTGGAAAAGGAAACGAGTACTTAACCCCTTAGTGACGGCCGCGTGCAGACGCGGCCGTCACTTAACGCCCGTCTAACATTTTTTTTTTTTTCATTAGAATCCGGAGTCCCCGAACGGCGTGCAGCCACGCGGGGATCCGGATTTCCTGGACGTACATGTACGTCCTCTGTCACTAAGTGACAGCCACAGAGGACGTACATGTACGTCCACTGTCGCTAAGGGGTTAAAGGGATAGTAATAATATGTAAAAAAAAAAAAAAAAAAAGATTATATATATATATATATATATATATATATATATATATATATATATATATATATATATATATATATATATATATATATATATATATATATTGTAGTGTCTATCCCCCTGAGTAAAAAAAAAGGGGCACTCTCACTGAGGAAAGGTGTTTTATTCAAAAGTTATTACACCTCAAATTTGAAAATTTTAGGTGCAATATCACAGTGGCCTGAAAATGTACAGTGGAGCTGTTGTTACACCATCCTATGGACAGCTCTGGTCCGTAGACCATAAGTCTCCATAGGATGGTGTAGCAACAGTGACACTGTACAATTTCAGGCCACTGTGATATTGTACCTAAAAAATTCCTTTCTGCAGTGGAGTACTCTTATTTTACTCAGGGGGATAAACCCTACGACATTTTAAGTATTACTATCCCTTTAAAATAGCTATAACAGCTGGCTACAGCGGAGACTGTGACATTGCTATGGTAGTGTTTGGTGAATATTTGAAAGGATGTCCACATTGTCATCTTGCACAGCTGTTCGGCAGAGGCCCGTTTCTTGCAGGCCCAGGAGTCACCCACAGATCTGGTGCAATGCATCATGACAGGTTTATTTCCAGTTAAATATAGAGAACCAATAAAAATTTCAATCAATTTAAATGAGGGTATTACCCATTTACAAAGCTTTTATGACCTCTCTAGCATTTGGGGTGGGGGGTTTAAAAGCCAATTTCAAATAAATGAAAGTTGTTATTTGATCCCTATTAGTACAGCTGGTTAGCCCCAGCATTTCTTTATGCATATGGCCCTGTGTTGTAACCCTTTGAATCACAGTGGGTTACCCAATGCATTGTGACGCACTCAAAGGTTTAAATGTCAAAAATGCCTCAAAGGGAAATTATACCCTAATATCATTAAAAGGCTATATGCCTAACATATTTTTTAATGATTTGGCAAACTTTATACAAGTACCAAACAAGTGGCATCCATTATATCCCTGCAGTTACCTCAAATGAGCTAGATGTAAGTAAGGTTTGTGATACTCAGTGCATGCTCATGTACTCAAAGACTAGAAGTTATGTCACTGCCATAGTTGCTTTCAACTCCCACTTGTTTGATATTCAGAATAAAGCGTTAGTTAGTTACAACACACACGTCTCATGAGATACAGCTGCAAGGTCAAAATGGCTACAGTCAAGGGGTTAAAAGCCCCATTTTAGTATATGCACTGTGATTGGGTTATACCTCTCTTTACAAAATTTCTGGAGGAATAGTTATTCCCTACAAATGCACCAAACCTCAATGCTATATCTTATACAACTGTCTCAAACAGCTAGCGAGTACAATAGAAAGGGCTAAGAGTCAGTTATAAAGAAAAGCATAGCAATACATTTATTATAGCAGGGCTTAACACATTTGGTTTGAATCTAGGAGTCAGACTCTCTATCAAAGAACACTCCCTTGGGGCCTAGTGGAACAAGGCTGGGGAAGGAGTGTGTGATTATTTGGCTACAAAATGGAACAAGGCTATACAGACAGACTAAACAGTGGTTCTTTTGCTACAAGGAAACCAGACTTGGGGGTGGGGATGTGGTCAGACAGTATATATAAGGGGGGAACTACGGCAACGAGAGGCAGTGAGTCACTGCTTGAGGAGGGGGGGCGGTTAGGTGGTGTATATGGGAATCTGTATCTACAAAAGGGCAGGTAATAAGGATAGTGGGGTCACTCAGTTTACGTGGGAAACTCTGGCTACCAGTGCGCCTGCTCTGTCTGTCCCTGACTTGTCAATGATAGGTTATAGTTGCTAAAGGGGGAGTTGCATTGCACCATGAGGTACAGGCAGGGATGGACAGAGCAGGAGCGCAGATGACTCTTCGCCAAGATGTCTGCGCTGTCCCACTGATTTAAGTTTCATACTATGTTATGATTCCAACTCATGCCGGCACTTAAGCAACTTCATTATGCTATTTCCATTATTAACAAAGTACTAATAATTAATTGGGTATAACTTATGTAAGCATTATAGTTCCGCTTTAAAGCGTATGCAGGATATGCATACATTATGTCCTGCTGGCAACAGTATACAGTTGAAAGGGTCAGAAAGTCTGCTAAAAGATAATTATAGCAGCAATAAAATATATATTGGTAAAAAATATAGTGCCTGTAACAGAACATTTAAGGAATACTTAATACACCAGAATGACTATGCACCTTAGGTGTAACATATAGAAATCATCAACACATCCTATAGAATAATTTGCTAAGGATGTTTGTCAGAAGCAGTCATGTGCAGTAGAGACTGCCCAAAACGCACAGAATGCTGGGAGATCTAGGCTTTCGGGCAGTCTCTATAGTGCATGACTGCATCGGCAGCAGGACACAGAGCAGGATCAGCCTCTTAACCCTTTGAGTGCCACAGGGGTATGCAACGCATTGCAAAGCAACGTGTACTCCTCTGGAACTCAAAGGGTTAACATCCTGGACCCACGGGCTTTTACACTAGTTTCTACATAATAGCATAACTAAAGACAAAGCAGGGTGTCACAAAACATAATTAAAAGTGTGAGGACTATGATTTCTATATAGGTTTCTTTTTACTAGAGTGAACATTTCTGGTTGTAGGGTTTTTTTTTTATACAATTCACTGATTAGGTTATCCATCTGGCAATGGTAAGGAAAATAATGTATTACTGTGTTGAGTGCATGAGTTTTAACACGGATATGTAACAAATTGGAGATCTCACCTGTATGCAATTTCATCGGACACTTTATCTTCGGAGTCTTCTTCAGTTATTTCATATCGGCCTTTGTAATCCATCTCTAGCCTTTCTCCAAGCCTCTCCTTTAGAGGTCGCTTCCTCTTTAAGTGTCCATTTTCCTCTTTTGATGCAGCCTCTTTATCATCTTGCATATACTCATCCAACTCTTTATCAAGCTTCATCTGCTCCTCTTTTTTTGCTTTGTCCATTATTTTCTTGGCAAAAATATAATTGTAGGTCTCTGACTGTCTGCTCATGTCCAGCTGGCCTTCCATGTCCATGATCCCAAGCTCATTTGCAACTGCCTCTTGAGTCTGCTCTTGAAGCACTGCCCCCCAAACATTATATTTTGCAGGCTTTGGGGCCACTGGCCTTTGTTGGCTAGTTGCTAAGGGAAGTGTGGGCCTGGATATTTCATGGGAAGGGTGTAAAGACTTCTGACGTTTCCTTCTCCATGGAGAGCCATCTTCTTCATCAGAATCAGACACGCTGTCATCGCTGGAATCCATACCTTTCATAGTACGGTAGGGGGCAGCAGAAGGAAGAGAATTCTTACTTCTGTACCCTGATGAAGCATTGGTCAGATCTGGTTTCTAAAATGAAGAACAAGTCATAACACAATATTAAAAAAAATAAATGCAACTAATTACAGTGTGAAATGGTCTAGGAATCTGCAGAAGTGAACACATACATTATATACACAAACACCTTGCAGAAGTATTTAAACTCCATGTCAATTATATCATATTACTGAATTTTTATGGTGCATTTAAATTATGTTTGACATTTTATCTTAAAACATTAAAACTCAAATTCACTTATTGTAATGTTAAATTGGTTTTGTTTGGGAAACATGTTTAAGAAAAATAAACAAATATGTACCTTGCATAAGTTTTCAACCTCGGTGCTGTGGAAGCTTTTAGTTTTACACTGACGAAACGTTATCCTAAGGAAGACACAATTAACATTACCAATGGCTTCCACCTGTGAATCATTAAAGCTGCTGTCACATTTCCAAGAAAGAAGCAGTTGCTCAAAAATTACCATCTGAAAGCATATCCCGAGCTTGCCACAAAGAATGAATGTGCCCCAGATGTGATGTGGGAAAAGGTGTCTTTAGGAGCTTTTCTGGACGAAATGCACAGTGATGTGTGTGGAGACAACATAATAGTGCCAAAGTGAAGTATGGTGGTTGCAGCATCATACTGTGGGGATTCTTCTCATCAGCAGGAACTGGGCATCTTGTTAAAACTGAAGGAAAAATGGATGGAGACAAATACTGCAAGAGAACCTGCTTTAGTCCAGCTTGGGAGAAAATTCACCTTTCATTGATCCAAGCAGAAGGCCAAAGAAACACTGAAGTGGCTCAACAACAAGAAGGTGGACAGCCTAAGGTTGACCAGTGAAATACCTGACCTCAATACCATTGTGATCCACAAACAACATGCAACCAACCTGAACAACCTGGAGCAAATCTGCCAAGAAGAATGAGTCAAAATCACTCCAACACTGTCTGCAAAGCTAGTGCATACTTTCCCCAAAAGTCTTGAATCTGTTATGGCAGCCAAAGGTGGCTCTACCAAATACCAACATATTTACAAATATAAAATCAATGTTACCTAACAACTGATTTTGAGTTTGTGTTTTAAATATCACACAGAACGAAATGTCAACGTACCATCTGTAATTCAGTAATGACAGAAAATGGATATATTAAAACACCAAACTTTTCCATACAGTCCAGGAATTAAGGATGGACTTTTCTTCCACCTTGGCTAGTGATTTTCCAACTATTTGTGGAACTCAGTAATATTTTCCTGAATTAATATAAAATAATAATACAAGAGATATTCCTGTGACTCTGGTACAGATCCACTCCATCAAGAATAACAAGGCCAATGGCAGAAGGATTAAAACTCTTGGTCAAAAAGGTGAAGTTTACTCACTGATATTTTGTTTTCTTCTGTGGCCCTCTCCATGAATTAAAAATGGGTTATATTTGCTCCTCCCAGCTGGCAGAACCAATCAAATTCTTCCCCCAGGGCACAAAGTCCCCCCTCCACATAATGCCTGTAGTTTACTATTGTCAAAGCTAGAACGATAAGATAAGAAAAATACACATATCCAAACACGTGCACAATACAAATTAGGAAAGGGCCAGTCATGGAGAGGGGCACAGAAGAAAACAAAATACTGGTGAGTAAATTTCACTTTTTCTTCTCTGTCCCCTCCACAGCTTAAAAACGGGACTTCCCCAAGCAGTACCAAGAGGGTGGGTACATTATAAAGCAATACAGATATGTAGATAAAACTGGTCATAAACATTTATAACATGTAATAAGGCATAAGTTATTTTAGATAAAGCTGGAGATATAACTGTTTACAAAGGAACCACTTTCCTTCCAAATTGTGCATCCGCCATAATGCTTGTACATCCAGGCTATAGTGTCTTATGAAGATGGAAAGAGATTTCCACATTGCTTCTTTGCATATTTCAGTCAGGGTTGCCATAGCTTTATGATCCCAGGAGATTGCCATTGACCTTGTAGAACGGGCTTTTAAATTTAGTGGAGGAACCTTCTTATCAAGGGTGTATGCCAGGATGATGCCTGTCCTTATGCCGAGGTTCTTTTGAATTTTCTGGAAAAAAAAAATGGACAGAGTCCGATTTTCTGTATGCCTCAGAATGCTTGATATAGGTAGAAAGGCATTGTACCAAATCCAGGTTGTGGAATATTTTTTCCTGGTTATTAGAAGGAGCGGGATAGAAAGATGGCAAGACAATCTCCTGATTTAAACGAAACTCATTAGTTCCTTTTGTGCAGAAAGGAGGTTTTGTCCTTAGTACTACTTTATTCTGGTGTATTGATAAAAAAGGTTCTTTGCAGGAGAGGGCCTGTAGTTCCCAAATTCTTATGGAAAAAAAGTTATGGCTGTTAAAATACTGTTTTGATTGTTAGATTTTTAATGAAATGTCTTCAAGTGGTTTGAATTCTGGGTTTGAAGCATGTTGTGTGAGTGCCTGATAGATATCAATGCATTGCATTGGGTCAGTTTCTGGCATTCAGAGGGACACTGGAACATTTATAACTGGAGTTAATCTGGGGGAAATTACATGCAACATAAGGGAGACATAATTTTACTAGAGACATAAATGGGGCTTTTAACCTACTAAATATTAGAGAGGTCTCTAAATTGAAATGCACTGGACACCTAAGCATTCAAGGGGTTAAAAATCCCATTAATATAATTAGGAATATTTATCTGTCTCCTACAGTGCAGCTGGTCTGCCCCAGAATTGCTGCACTGTGATTTATACAGAAGTCTTGCTGCAGCCTGTGTATCAACGGGTCACTAAAAAGCTTGCACATTATTGGACCTTATGTTTAAATGCAAAGTGAAACAATTTTGAGGTAAAGCAAATTACATTGTATAGGAGAAATGAAAAGTCCCCATCGATGTAAATGGGACCTTTAACCACTTGCTACAAAGGTCTATGTAATACACAAGGCAGTATAGATGTGTCTAGCTCAGAAGGGGGTTAAAAGACCCATCTAGATCTATGGGATGGTTTTGGTTTTTTTTGTATTTTTGTTTGTCCCCTGCTACAGTTCAGTTGGCTTGCCCAGAAATGTTCCATTTTGCCATAGGGCCATGTGTATAAATGTTCACACCATTTGTACTTAAAATTCCAACTGATTTTAAATGTGGCTCTTAACCCCTTGATTACTGTAGTCATCACAACTGCATTGTTTTTCAATCTTTAGTAATCTCTCTGGTTCCCATATAAACGAGGATTTAGATCTTCTGTCCTGAGGTAATAAAGAGCTCCTCCCTCCTGTCATTTTGGAAATTCTCTCACTTAAGCTGTCTCCAAATAACAAATTGCCTGAAAACAGGAGGGACACCAATTTTGATTTTGATGACTGATCCACTGCCCAAGGTTTTAGCCAAAGGACTCTTCACGCAGTAGCTGACAATGATGAAGCCGACAATCTGATTGCATCCATAGAGGCATCGCAAGAAAAACCAATAGCCTCCTTAATTTTAACCACTTCTTTCATTAGTTTGGACCCTGACACTGAAGATTCAATGCTTTCTTCTAAATTTATCAACCAGATTCTGACGGCTCTGGAAACGCACGCCATGGCTGTTGCCACTTTCAGATTTTGTCCCAAGAAGGTAAATTGTTTGAGTGTCGCCTCCATCTTCCTGTCCATACTATCTTTAAGTGAAGAGCCATCCTTTTGGCAATCTGTGCTACTGCTGCATCAATCTCGGGGGGGTTACACCACCCCGCCGTTTCCTGTTCCCCGAAAGGATACATCCTCTGAAATCTTTTAGAGAACGAAATTCTCTTATCTGACTTACTCCATTCTGAGTTTACGATATCCATGACTACTTGATGAACCGGGAATACAGGAATTTGCTTCTTCTTTCCTTTAAAGGCAGCAGCTATAATATTGAGTTCCTTTTGTTCCTCAATCAAACCCAGGGACTTTCTTATTTGTTTCAAGAAGCCTTCAATATTTTCCGAATTAAAACAGCCTTCTTCATAAACTATTTCCCCCTCTTCCTCTGAGGAATAAGTAGATAGTTCAGGTCTGCTGTCTTCTTTAAAATCTATCACTCCAGCAGATGTACCTTCGCCTGGATCATCCATTCTCTGGCGCTTTCTAGGGACTGACTGCATAGCTGCAAATGTATCCTGCATGGAGGATTTCATCCATGCTAGGAAATCCAAAAACTGCCCCCTGTACTCCTTGATCTGAAATGTTCTTCAGGCATTCAATGCATAGCCTGTTAGGATCTGATACCGGTAACTGATTAGGACAGTTTAAACAGAATTTGGGCAGAACCACTCAATGTTGCATGACCGTATAAAACTGAGCTTCATTTTGATGTGACAAGGTCACTGTGATAGCTATTAGCTAATTTCAGGGACAAGAAGATAAAAAGTAACATCAAGAAGTCAAGTAAAACGGCTTGAGATATCAGAGATTGAAAGATACGGCTACAAATATAATAAGTCGCTTTTAAAGAAAATAAAAAAATATATAATTATATGTATGTGCATATATGTTTACATTTATCGATAAAACTTAACATGAAGTACTGATTTTCAGTGGGCTGGGGGGAAAATTTTTGTTTGTGCTTGTTACTTCCTGGTTCAGGGGCTGTATTCTGTTGTTTAAGACTCAGGAGGAAGTGAAGTGTGCAAGCAAAATTGCTGCCCCAGTAGGTGAAAAAGAGCATAGAATGTCATATCAATAGAGGCTTACATGTGTATACATGTGAACTTCTAACACAATATTTCATATAAAAGCAACCTGTATACTGGCATATGTTCCTTTAACCATGTAGTTGTTTGGGCATGTTGCTAGCAACCAAGGGGTTACACTTAGATAACCTGAAGCATTACTAATATCTATAGAACTGTTATTTTATCTTATAGGCATATTTCTAAAAACACAGGCAACTTAACATGGTAACATCTGACATTATGTGTAGCAACAATGGGCATTTTAACTCTTTATCTGCTGTGATATACACAGGAGGGTGAAACTGTTGACCTTTTTTCTCCTCCAAAAAGAGTCAGTGTTGGGCTAGCGATATTGTATTAATATAGTTTCCTTATTATTATTCTGTATATTTCTGCTTGTAGCATGAATTCGCCCTTAGCTGTAAACTGCTGAATTTTTTATACATCACCAACTGTAACATAATAAGCAAATGCCAGCAAAACACACCACATATGAAGTAATCTGTGATTTGTTGCGTGCTTCACATATGTACCTTAATATGGACACAAACATAAACATACCTTTGTAGTTTGCATTCTATAAACCACCCTGTCAATCTTGTGCATGTTGGAAACCACTGGCATGGGTGCCTCCATGATGTTCCCGACCTTCCAACCAATAATACTGCAGCGTGACCCGCTAAGGGCTAAACTACAAATCCTGGCATGCAGAGTGAAACAGCGACGTCGTAACTAACTTCTTTTTGTATGCAAAGGAGAGTTTGAGATGCCTTTTGCTAAATGCACTTTTGTGAGATGGAAGGATTCACCATGCAGACCACAAACGCAAGTTGATGTTTTATCAGAAGGAGCATGAAATACACTTCCTCATGCTGTCATCAGCCTGCCACTACAAGTGTAATCTACTTTACCTCTTGGAGGTTCATGCCTGCGTGCCTCCCAGAGTCCATAGTGCCCCCTCTTGGTTTCTGTATGTGTATGCCACTCAGCACCCACTCCCCAGTTAAAGCAGAACTTTCATCCGCTATAAAGTCGCCCTACAATAATTAAGTAGGTAGCGACTAGCTTTATAATAGATATGTTACCTCTGAAATGTAGCTGATTATAAAGAAATCTTTTATTGTAGCAGACTGATGGGCAGGTTAGTGCAGTCTGTGTGCCTGCTCTGTCAGTCTCTTCCCATTACCATGTGGCACAGTGCAGTTCTTCTCAATGGAGACTGGAATTGACAGTGCAGGTGCGAAGACCAGATGTCTGCACTGATGACTGGAGTCCGGTCTCCTACAATAAAGGATTTCTTTATAATCAGCTACATTTCAGAGGTAACATTTATTATAAAGCTAGTTGATGCCTCGCAAAAATTAAGCAGGTAACTTTATAGCAGGTGAAAGTTCCACTTTAAGATTGGCCACCACAGTCCCACAGACACTCAAACTTAGGAACTTTATATCCAGTAGCGTGTATAATATTCATAAATATTAATTTACCCCATTTCAAAGCAATGCATTGTACACTACTCTGACACTAAAATGGTTAATGGCACTGAAAGATTTAATCCAGTTGTAACCTAACAGCAGCTGATGAGCCACAGATTAAGCATCTGTACAACACCGACTTACGGTGTGCTACTGAGTAACATGTGAGAGCAAGGGTGCTGTGTTACATGACACTGTCCACAATGCACACTAGGAAACAATGGGAGGTTCTTCATTGTGACACTGACAGTCTCAAACTTTTGGACTGATTCCTAGAGTCAAATCAAAGTTTGCCAAACCCAGTTCTAACTATTTGTTTGTAATCTATGCAGCTTTTGAAAAATTTATTTTTAATTTTGCTACAAATTAATCTAAACAGAGCCCACACAGTGGGAGCATCCTTATAGAACAATGAATGGTAAATATGGCCTAAAAAAAATAAAACTAATTTGAATATTGTGCCGATAATTAAAATAAATTGCCTCACTGCCTAATCAAAACAAAGGTTAATTAAAAAAAAAAAAAAAAAAAAAAGATTTTATTGTAAAATACTAAAAGGATAGGCACAATTTGAATTATCTGTAAAACAAATTTGTTTTAGGGTGACAGGTTCACTAAAAACCTTAACATTCCCCTTAAATAAGTGAATTGTAGTTGATATGTCCCTGCTTGGCCTAACACAGATCTTCCAATCAAGCCTCAAGGAACTTTTAACATGCACCAGCTTAGAGATATCACTGCCAGAAATGCCAATAATGTACAGATTAAAGAAGCAGTTAATTGGTGAAGATATTACGGTATGTAACACTGGCATCCTCCATCCTGATAATCTGGCTCTTCACTGGGAGTTGGGTCAAAATTCAAGAGAATTATGATACAGTGACTTCACTTATGAATAGGGAACTCTGTGTGTGTAATTAAGTTCACCTATTTCCTCTCTTATTTTGGGTTCACTAGATTTATTTCATTTTAATTTGCACAAGAGAATACAACTGATTAATAACGCTACCAATGTATTCCATTTTAACTCCTCAGGACCAGTTCTTGTAAGAAGTGTGTGTTTGCAGCACACAGAGAAGATGGGGTAAAAGTGGCACAATTCTGCTACAGACTTGCTGAATCATAGGGAATGAATAAGCATTCCCAAAAACTGCCATTTAAATGCTAAATGTAACCCTCTCAGCCCTATTACACATTTAAGAGATTAAAAGTGTCTTTTGGATAAATTAGGAGTTTTTGTTTCACTGTGGTACAGTTGGTTTGCTCTAGAGTTACACCACTTTTCTTATTACATGGTCCTCACTGTCCAATTACAGAGTTGGGTTACATTTCCCATAATCACTATCCAACCACTGCCAACATATGTCTTCACCTCTTTAGGACCAGTGGTGTGTGTAAGGCATTGCAAAGAAAACTATTGCACATTACTGTGATCCTTTGAGTGCCTGAGGGGTATGCAACACATTGCAAAGCAATGCATTGTGTACCCCTCTGGCACTCAATGGGTTAAGGAACACTAAAACACCAAAATATGAAATAGGTTGACTTAACTTTAAACATAAGGTACTTAGAGACTTCATATGTAAAAGTTGCTCCTGTTACATATTTAATATTAAACCGAATACATGTGTAAATTGCCTTGATCACAGAACATTTAAAATGTGTGATGTTTAGAGAACTAATAGCTAGTCAGTTAACTACTTTTAATTTGTGCCCACCTCTCTTGAATTCAGAAAGGGTATTATCTTATATCTGCCTATGGACAGATATGCCTGGGCAATCAATGGAAGAAGCGGAAAGGCATGACATACATATGACAGTATTTTATATATTCAGACATTAGGAAATTAAGAGAGAATTTTATAGACGCTAACATGAAAAGTAAGGTATTTAAAAATACATAACCGTTCATAATTACGTGCTCGTATTCCTTTCCTTTGCCAGCAGATATAACTAGCATCTACATAAGGCCAGCAATTGAAAATAAACGTTGAGCGTGACTCTAAATAATACGTATGTTTGCATCAATTTAAATTATTATTCTGTGTCCTGCACCTTTAATTTTCCAGTAGATGTGAGCAACTACATATAAGGCCAGCAATGGAAAATAAATGTTGAGTGTGACTCTAAATAATGCGGATGTTTATACCAATTTAAGTGTGCACTCGGCTTGTGGCTAATATAATATTTCTATTCCTGTGGCATTTTGTGTGCCCTAGAATCCCGCCATCTGATTGGTTTATGTTCCTGGAAGACTCAATGACCTAATATATCTTTGCTTCACCTGGGGCATGTCCTTGTCTCCTTGTTTTACAACATTCATCTCGGTATCCGAGCCGCTAAGCTCTCCATCTTCCAAGTCTTCATCTTCCATCATTTCCCTTGCTGCATCCAGCGCCATGACACCCAGCCGGAACCGGAACAAAAGATAATTCAGAATCGAATAGATGATATCCGGGTGATTTCCGGGACTGGAGGTTGAGTATTATTGTGTCACATGATCCGTAGACTTCGGTGGCAGTTGTACACTGTAGAGTTTGCGTTGCATGTAAATGGTTTTAAGGCACTTGTACTTTATAACTGTTTCGACTACTGTACATTCATTTCATAGCCAATGCGCACAAACAAGTTAAAACAGTTCGTACCCGCTTTAGAAGTAGCCGGGTATTCTTTAACCCTTTGAGTGCCAGAGGGGTACGGAATGCATTGCTTTGCAATACGTTCTGTACCCCTCTGGCACTCAAAGGGTTAATGAAATATTTAAGGTAATTAGGTAAATTATCTCTTTCCGTGCTAGAAGGGTGCACATTGCTTTGCAATGCGTTGCGCATCCCTCTGGTACTTAAAGGATTAACTCGAAGTTGCCAATATTTCAGAAAAATCCCAGGAACAACAGTCCAATTTTTATATATAGTTGTGTGTAGCGCCATACCATCAGAGCCTTTGATGCAGACCGCAGAGTTAAAACTGCACAACAGCAAACTACACATTACCATACATGGGAACTCTCAGGGTTTGACCCTGAGACTCAGGGTTTTGGCCCAAATCTCAACGTGAAGAGCCAAAATCTCAGGGTGAGAGAGTTCAGTGCTACTTGTTATATATTCTGCTCCAGTTAAATACTTTAGTCTCTAAACTGGTGCCACTTGTACCAGAAAGGCAGAGGGAGAAGTCCTGCTTCATTTGTGTGTTCAAGCAGCAATATCTGTAAGTTGTGCATTAATGGCTCCTTGAATGCTGATTGGAGTGAGTCTCAATTACAGTGATCAGGGACACATCATGGATAATCTATATTATGGGAAATTTAAGGGTTAATATTTAAACCATCTCAGGGTCAGCTTATTTTGAAAGTTCCCAGGTATGCACATTACCAATAACTATGACATGGAGCTTTTTTTTTTTTATAAGGATTATTAACATATGCGGATGTTCATAACCTATTCCATACCTCCCAAGTGTCCCTCTTTTAGGCACAAATCCCTCTGTCCCTCTTTCCCACCCTGATGTCCCTCTTTTCAGGAAATCACACTGTGTGGTGTGTATATAAGTGTATCATATTGCTCTACAGCAATAAAACTCTCTTTAATGTTTGTTTAAATGTCAGTATATGTGTTTATAAATTAGTCTGTGTAAATAAAATACTATGGTCTTGTTTTGTCATTTGTTAGGTTACACAAGGAGGTGTCAATAGGTCATGAAATAGCCTAAAAATTATCGGTAATGCCACGCCCCCAGCAACACACCCTAAAACAAAGGTGTCTCTCTTTGGAAATTTGAAATGTTGGGAGGTATGCTATTCACATGTTATGGTCAAGCGCATAAATATGAGGTTAGCCTGGGACGCTAATCAGTGAACATATGTCCCAAATTGCCCAGGACAGTTATGGATTTTAAATGTGTGTCCCATTTTCAGGACAATCCTCTTCTGGGACAATACAAAGTCCTTGAATGAAGACTCCAGAGCACAGAGTTCTAAACACTAGATGGAGAGCTGCCCATTGCCTTCTGTGACAGAAAGTGATGCCTTTGCCAAGCCAAACAAAATGGCTTCTAGACAGTACTGTAAACACTAGAGAGATAACTGTTCCTTGATCATGACATCAAACAGAAGCTGCAGTGCAATTTTGTTGTAGTGTAATGCTAGTCTAAGGCTTTGGGTGAAATGTACATTTACTTGTAGCCCATCACAGACATCCCTATTTGTCACAGCAGTCAATTGGCAGGTCTCCCTATAGTGTTTAGAACTGTGTATTGTGCTGGAGAAAGAGCAGGTTGTATACTGATGTATACTGACCCCTCCCACTTTTCTACACTCGAACCAAGGACAGTTATTTGTGTTAAAAAAATGGTTTATAGAGTGCCCTGCATCCTACTTCCTCATAAACTTCCATTGCCGCATTGCCCCTTCTACCTTCCCATTACCCAGCCTCCTCTGATGACGGAGGCTGTCTGTAAGCTGGAAAGATCTCATTGGCTAGATATCGATCTCTGCCAATGAGATTGCTCCAGTTTACAGACAGAAGCCTCCATCATCGGAGGAGGCTGGGTAGTGGGGAGGGAGAAGGGGCAGTGTGGTAATGGAAGTTTATGAGGAAGTAGGGTGCAGGGCACTCTATAAACTATTGGTTTAACACAAATAGTGTTTTTTTTTTTAAAAATCAATAAAGTTTTCATCCTTATGTATATATCCTTATCACGGTGCCCGTGATCTTCTTTGCCAGCGACATTGCTACTTCCTGTTCTATTCCTGCTGGGCTCTTATTGGCCGCTGGGTTCTGCCCCGCCCAGTGTTAGCCTTTTTAACCTCAGTCCTGTCATTACTTTGGTGCCCTTTCGAGGTGTTCCTGTACTTGGCATTTGTACTGCCGTTGGTTCCTGCTCCATGTATGACCAGGTTTTACCTGACCTTGATCCTGTTTCTTCTGCCCCGTGATTCTGTTGCTGACTAGGACTGGCTGACTACCGCTCTGTGTACCGATCCTGGCTGTGGCTACCCGATCCGTTGCTGACTGGGAATGGCTGACTATCACTCTGTGTACTGATCCTGGCTGTGGCTACTACCCAATCCATTGCTGAGTAGTGTCTTGTCAGTGCCTGTCAGTGTTGCCTCCGGTTACCCTAGTCTCCTGGGACTAGTGCCTTGCCAGTGCCTGTCAGTGTTGGCTCCGGTTACCCTAATCTCCTGGGACTAGTGCCTTGCCAGTGCCTGTCAGTGTTGCCTCCAGTTACTCTAGTCTCCTGGGACTATTGTCTTGTCAGTGCCTGTCAGTTGCCTTCGGTTACCCTAGCTTGCTAGGGATCTGGTCACTTTCTGTGTCCAGTATTGTAGCCTCCTTCTATCCAGTCCGCTGTGATTTGGGCACTTGTGGTGACCATTTCCATTCCTCCATTATGTCTTGTTTTCTAGGCCAGGTCACTCTTCAGTGTCCCGGCTTGCTGCCGTTCTATCCCTAGCCTTCTAAGGATTCTGCCCTGCAGTCACCTACCGTCTCGCTAGTTGGTTACGCTTCCTAGGGATCCAGATGGTTGCAGTGGCTTTCTTAATCAGCTGGGCATCTATTTTGAGTTGGTACCGGATGCTTTTCCTAATGAGCGCGGTAAAGTTGGTTTCCTTATATCTCTCCTCATGGGTAGGACACTGGCATGGGCCAATCCACTTTGGGGGACGAACAAACCCATTGTTCACAATTTCTCTGAATTTGTGAAATCATTTTGACAAGTTTTTGATAGGCCAGGCCACATAGCCTTGGCATCCAAGCATCTTATTACCCTGCGTCAGGGTAACCGCACAGTGGCCGACTATGCAATTGAGTTCCGCACCCATGCAGCCGAAGTTGACTAGAATAATGAGGCCCTGATGGCAGTTTTTTCAAGGGCTCAATGATACCATGAAGGATGAGATCTCGGCCCGCGATCTACCTAACGATTTGGACTTACTGATTTAATTTTGTATCCTGGTAGATTCCAGAATCAGAGAACGACCCTTGTTTAAGGAGTACCTGCGGAGGTCCTCAAAGAAAGGTCCTGCTTTTTATGCTAGCTCACCTTATCCTCCTTCGCCTCCCATGTCTTCGGGACAGGGTTTTGATGGTACGAACCTATGCAGGTGGATGCCATAGTCAGGGGAAGACCCTATGCCACTGAGAGCCTGCAGAGGCCTCAAAGGGAGCAGTCTCCTCATGATCCTGCCCCACCCTATCCTCCCTCTCCTCCCATGCCTCCTGATCTGGTCTCTGAGAGTGAGGAACCTAGGCTGGTGGGTGTCACTCGGCTTTCGAGAGAGGAGAGGGCCTATAGGAGAAGGGAGGGCCTGTGTCTGTACTGTAGGAAGGCCAGTCATTTGTTGCGGGCATGTCCTATTCGCCCTGAGAGATGCTTGAATTCTAAAGTCGGTCGGAGACAGATGATAGGGGGCATTTCACTGTCTCCAGAGAATCTTTTGGAAAAGCCTGTGTTAAAGGTCTGTATTTATTGGGCTAAAAAATCCGCCTCAGTTCCAGCTTTACTGGACGCTGGGGCAGCTGGTTGCTTTATTGATGCAGAATTTACATCCAGTAAGAATATTTCATTGTTGCCTCTTGTTTCCCTGCTGGCCGTTGAGGCTATTGATGGCAGACCATTACAGCCTTTACACATCACTCATGAGACCGCCTTGCTAGCCATGAGAGTGGGAGCCCTGCATACGGAAACCCTGAAGTTTCAGGTAGTTAATTCTCCACATCATGCCATGGTCCTGGGGTTTCCTTGGGTACAGAAACATAACCCCAGGATAGATTGGCACACTTGTGAAGTTGAATCCTGGTCTCCACAATGCAAAAAGTCTTGTCTATCGTGTCCCGTAAGAGTCACTCAAGCTTTGACTCCACTCCTTCCCAAGGAGTATACTTCATTTATTGACGTTTTCAGTGAAAGTCAAGCCGAGGTTTTTCCTCAACATAGACCATATGATTGTGCGTTGGAACTGTTGCCTGGTACTACCCCTCCTAGGGTCCATACTTACTCCTTGCCTGTGGGGGAGAATAAGGCAATGGAGGAATACGTGTCTGATGCTTTGACCAGAGGCATTATTCGTAAATCCACATCCCCCGCTGTTGCTGGATTTTTTTGTCAAGAAGGAGGGCGGAGAGCTACGTCCATGTATTGACTTTCTTGGTCTGAATAAGATTTTGGTAAAGAATGCTTATCCTATTCCCCTGAACACTGAACTCTTTGACCGAGATAAAGGCTCAAAAATATTCACAAAATTTGATTTGAAAGCTGCATGCAACTTGGTGCAGATTAAAGAAGGGCACGACTGGAAGACAGCATTCAGTACCCGGAATGGGCATTATGAGTATTTGGTCATGCCCTTCGGATTGTGTCATGCTCCCGCTGTCTTCCAGGAATTCATAAATGATGTGCTAAGAGAACTCCTTCAAAGTTGTGTGGTGGTTTATTGGAGACTCATCAGTCTGATGTATCCAGAGTCCTTAGTCTACTTCGTGAGAACAAGTTGTTCTGCAAACTTGAGAAGTGTGAATTTCACAAGACTCAAGTTTAGTTTCTGGGCTATATCATTTCCGCTGCTGGGTTTGCCATGGACCCTCAAAAGTTGTCTGCTGTTGTGACTTGGCCACGTCCTAAGGGACTCAAAGCGATCCAAAGGTTTCTGGGTTTCACAAACTACTACCGAAAATTCATTAAGAATTTCTCCACTTTGGTTAAACCCCTAACAGACATAACTTGTAAAGGGGCTAACACTTCTGAATGGTCACAATCAGCTATTTTGGCTTTTGACAACCTGAAATCAGCCTTCGCTGCAGGCCACATATTGGCACAACCCAATCCCTCCCTGCCCTTTACCCTGGAGGTGGATGCCTCGGAGGTTGGTGTTGGAGCCATGTTGTCTCAGCGCTCAGCTCCTGGTAAGGCGTCACGTCCGTTTGGGTTCTTTTCAACAAAACTGTCCAAAGCAGAGATGCTTTATCAGATTGGGGACAGAGAATTGCTGGTTATTGTCCTGGTCTTGAAAGAATAGAGGCATTTGCTTGAAGGCACTAAAGCCCCTATCCTGATTCTAACTGACCACAAGAATCTCATCTATCTTTCTGAAGCCAAGCGGTTGTTTCCCAGACAGGCCAGATGGGCACTGTTTCTGTCTCGCTTCAATTTTGTGGTTTCCTATTATCACGGTGCCCGTGATTCGTGCTATTCTGTGTCTATCACTTGCTGAGAATCCCTCATTGGCTGCCTGCTATTAGCCCTCCTCACACAGCCTTTTTAAACCCAGGTTGGGCACATCAAGGTTGCCCTTTCGTGGTGTTTCTGACCTCACTTGTCCTGACCTGCATGTCAGGCTTCTGGGCCTGCTGTTCCTGCGTTCCGGGGTTCCAGTGTTCCTGTGCGCTAGTGTTCCTGTGTTCCAGCACATTGCGGGTTAATCATCCTGAGTTCCTGAGTCTCCTGCCTGCCCGCCTCTCCAGCCGGTTCTCTCTCCACCGGCGGTTCCGGTGGTTTCTGTCATCTGTCAGTGCTTCAGTCTCGCCCCGGTGGACTCCCCGCTGGAGTATGGGGCTCCGGCTGTAGCTCCGTCGCTCCGGTGACATTGTTCTTTTCGCTGCTGCTCATTACTGTTGGTTCCAGCGTGCGGATGCTGGTTTACTCCATTTACCTGGTGGCGATATACACTGTTGGTTCCAGTGTACGGACGCTGGTCTACTCCATTAAACCTGGCTGCGATATTTAATGTTGGTCCCAGTGTGCAGACGCTGGTTTACTCCATTTACCTGGTGGCGGTATACACTGTTGGTTCCAGCGTGCGGACGCTGGTTTACTCCATTAAACCTGGTGGCGATATTTACTGTTGGTCCCAGCGTGCGGACGCTGGTTTACTCCATTAACCTGGTGGCGTAATACATTGTTGGTTCCAGCGTGTGGACACTGGATTACTCCATTAAACCTGGTGGCGACATTTACTGTTTGTCCCAGCGTGCGGACGCTGGTTTACTCCATTTACCTGGTGGCGAAATACATTGTTGGTTCCAGCGTGCGGACGCTGGTTTACTCCATTAAACCTGGTGGCGACATTTACCGTTGGTCCCAGCGTGCGGACGCTGGTTTACTCCACTAACCTGGTGGCCGCCAGATTTGTAGCTTATCCCTAGGTGAGGTTCCACCGATCATTCCGGCTGATTGTATCCTCGCTACTATTTGAACCTGTATCACTTCTCCTCTAGGAGAGGAGATTCTAGATGCCCAAGACTCTGCTTCTACTGAGAAACCTGAGGGCCGTTGCTTTGTTCCTGCTCAGTTTCGCAATAAGCTGTGGGAAACATATCATGCCTCGAAGGTGGCAGGTCACATTGGTCGTGACCAACTGATATGGTCCATGTCACAAGTATTCTGGTGACCTAGTCTCAGGGCCGATTGTACCACCTTCACGGCCGCATGTATGACTTGTGCTCAAAACAAGTCTCCTAGATACCTGCCAGTGGGTTTACTTCAGCCAGTGGCCATTTGGGAACGCCCCTGGTAACATTTATCCATTGATTTTATTGTCGAACTCCCGAGTTCTATGGGTTATACAGTTATTTTAATGATTGTAGACAAGTTTTCAAAGATGGCACACTTTTTTGTGCCACTGAAGGGTTTTCATTCCGTGCAGGAATTGGCAGTGGTATTTGTCAGAGAGGTCTTTTGTCTCCATGGTATTCCTAAGGTGATTGTATCCGATAGAGGAAGCAAATTTGTGTCCCGATTCCGGAGGTGCTTTTGTGCTCAAATGGGTATTCAACTGGCATTCTCCTCCTCGTATCATCCGCAGTCCAGTGGTGCGGCAGAAAAGTTGAATCAAGCCTTGGAACAGTTTCTCCGCTGCTATATCTCTATCACGATAACTGGCCAACCCTGTTACCTTGGGCGGAGTTTGCCCGGAATAGTGCTGTTAACTCTTCCACAAAGAATTCCCCGTTCTTGGTTAACTATGGGTTCCAACCCTTGGCTCTTCCTGATACCTTCCAAGCACAAGAAATTCTGGCTCTGGACGAGCATTTAAGGGTGCGCCGTTCCTCTTGGGTAAGAGGTACAGCATACTCTATGTGATTCCGTGCAGTGACAAAAAAGGCAGGCTGACCGAAGGCAACTTCCGGCACCTACCTTTCAGGTAGGAGACAGAGTATGGCTGTCTTCCCGTAACTTGCACCTCCAGGTCCCATGTAACAAGTTGGCTCCTCGATTCATTGTTTCCTTTCAGGTGTTGCACAAAATTAACCCAGGGGCTTATGCATTGGAACTTCCTGCCAACATGCGCATTAACAATGTCTTTCATGTCTCCCTGCTAAAGCCCTTGGTCTGCAACCGGTATACTTCAGCTCCTGTCCGTCCTCCCCCCGTGAGAGTTGCAGATCACGAGGAATATGAGGCCCAATCCACTCTGGACTCCCGTGTGAATAGAGGGCGCTTACAATATTTTATTCATTGGAAGGGCTATGGTCCTGAGGAGCACTCCTGTATACCTGCCAATGATGTCCACGCTCCTTTACTGGTACGCAGGTTTCATGCTCGATTCCCTGACAAACCCCGGCTGGCTCCGCGGAGGGGGGGGGCTTTGAGGGGGGGTACTGTTACAGCTTACCTTGGTTTCAGTGCCATCTACAGGCACGAGGCTTCAAGCACAGCACCCTATAGTGGACACCCAACCTGGTGCAGACCTGTGGCTCTGGCTGACTAACTGAACTGTGTATGACCTGGCTTGTCTGACTACCCCCTCTGGTGCTGACTTGTGGCTCTGTCTGACTACTCTTACATTTGTTCCTTGTACCTAGCAGACACCCAACCTAGTGCGGACCTGGGGCTCTAACAGACCAGCTCTGATACTGACTGCAGGCAAGTCAGCCATCTATTTCCCATTTTGACTGCAGGCGTGAGTCAGATATCGCTCCCTACTGACTGCAGGCTTGAGTCGGTACGCTCGCTACGTCGGATCAAGATCGTGTCTTCCTGTTCCTGCTCCTAGCTCCAGCAGAGACTACCAGTGGCTTAGGCATAGTCTCCAGAAGATTGGTCAGGCTCCGCAGCCTACTATTCCTGATAGCAGAGCTAGCTGGCCTGTAACCATCTGCTTGTTCCTGCTGTATATATATTGTATATATTTTGCTTACTTTTCAGTTGTCAATAAATTGCACTTAACTATACCTTACTGACTCTTGAACTTCTCTGGGAACCGTGACACTGGTGCCCAAAACTACACTGCATATTTGAGGTGAGGTTTTACCAATGATTTTTACAGTGGCAAAATTATGTTACTCACTCTTGCTCAATACCCCTTTTTATGTAAGGCAGGACTTTGCTCTTGCTACTGATATTTGACACTGGTTACTGCTTGCAAGTTTGTAGTTCACAAGGATTCCCAGGTCTCTCTAGCAACGAGTCCTCTAAAATGATTCCATTAAGTTCATAAGTAGCATTGGGGATTTTTTCTTCTGAAATGCATGACTTTCCCACGTTAAACTTCATATTACATTAGAAGTGGGAATTGAACGTAATGTCTCAATCTTTGCTGATAACACTAAGTTGTGTAAGGATGTTTTTTCTCTGTAGAAAGATTTAGATGAACTGAGTGAACAGGCACATGAGGTTTAACGTAGATAAATGTAAGGTTATGCATTTAGGCTATGGAAACAAACATGCTACATATAGATGTAGGTATGCCTATGACTTGAATGGAGCTTCTATACTGTTCTGTTCAAACTGTCTGTTTTGACTCTGATATATTTGCTTTCACACACCAATTCCATTGGACCGTGTCAGCGTCAGCCAGTTACAGTTGGTTGATGCCCATGCAGTTTCACATTCAATGGACTGCTTTACTTGACTTCACTGTATTCAACAGGAATTGGAATTGCAGCATGCTGTGGTGGAGTGTTTATATGTATGGCAATATTACCAGTTTGAAGAGTCTAATATGCACTGGATCTACTCTGGACAAACATTTTATCTGGTTTGAAACTATCATAATTCTCAATATTGTTCTGTGTTAGAAAGATATCCATACTTTTTTAAAGCAATTAAAGTATCTGCAATCACAGCATCCCGAGGCAAAGAGTTCCATAACTTTACTGCCCTTACTGTAAAAAAATCCATGCCCTTGTTTTAGTTGAAAGTTCCATTATGCTAGTCTTAATGGATGACCTCTTGTTTTTTGCTCAGCTCTTATAGAGGTAGATTTAAAGGCAGCCGTTAGTAAAAAAAAAAAAAAAGTACTAACGGGTGCGTTAAATTCCATGTAGCAATTCAAAGATCCATCTAAAGAACAGCTAACGGCAGTTTGAGAATCCTTACGGGCGATACAATTACGTGCATTGAGACGCAGGGAACAAGATTCCCCAGAGCCATTCAAAGGCTTGCGGTACTGTTAACGGCTGAAAAAAGAGACACCTAACGGGAAAAAATTAAGACCCACTTTTCTTAGCCGTTAGACACTTAACGGTCAAAACAAAACACCCGTTACATAGGAAAATACACAAAATGCTTACTGCACAAGCATGTAAATGGAAAAATTAACCAAAGCAATGCAATGCAATGCCAAAGCAACACAAAAACATGGACAGACACCACAAATCACTCCACACACAACAACAAGCCACACCACAGGGACAAGGACCCCCAAAAAAACACCAACACAACATGGCACGGAACAATGGGGGTTATCACACAAAACGGACCCCTGCAAATACAAGCTCACCTGTGCAACATCAATACGCGACCTGCACCCCACAACTACACACCGGCAAATGGCAGACACATACCAAGCACAACACACCACATCTTATAACACACACACCTGCAAACACTTACCTGGACAAAAACAACTCTCCATTGATCAGCACTTACCTCATCACCACACCTACACAACGCCCTATCAAGTACTTAAAGGGACAACTCACCACACTCACTTGTGGCTTGTTTTCCACTCAGGGAGGGAGAGAGAGATAGAGAGCACAATCAGTATGTTGGGTTACATATTGTTGTGGAGACTGTAGAGAAGGCGTGCAAGGGAGAGAGCTAGGGAACACCAGCAACCCCCAGGCACACCTGATCAACAGCCGTCACCTGTTGCAAGTGAGGAGGCTCTGGCTCAGCAGCCACACAGGAGTCCATCCCCACCTGGAGGACAGCACCTGCCTGCAGATACACAGCTGCAGCAACAGGATGCTCCACAGCAGCAGAGGATGTATAGACGATCACCAAGGCCCAGGGTATACCGCCCAAGGGTCACCCTCTTTGGAATGACCGATGATGAGGTCATTGATCGCTACAGGTTGAGGCCTGACAGCATCATTGCCTTGTATGAGGTCATCAAGGATCAGGTGGATCCCATCTACATCCACAACCATGCCTTATCTGGCCTACAAAAACTACTATGTACCATACACTTCATGGCAAGTGGGGCCTTCCAGTCCACTGAGGGTTACGCATCTGGCATGTCACAGGCCACATTCTCCAGGGTGCTGGCCCAGGTCTTGCCAGCCCTCAAAAGCAAGGCCAGTACTTATATACATTTCCCCACCACCGACATGGACTGGATACATGTCAAGCAGGCCTTTTACGCAAGGGGAGGCATGCCCAGGGTCATGGGTGCTATAGATTGCACCCATGTCCATATTAAAGCCCCAGCATGTGACGCACAGCTATTCATCAACAGGAAGAACTTCCACTCCATCAACGTGCAGATGGTGTGTGACAGCAATATGAGGATTATGAATGTCTGTGCAAAGTATCCTGGCAGCTCACATGATTCATACATTCTCCAAAACTCCTCAGTCCACAGAGATTTCGAAAATGGAACTTTTACAGGGGGGTGGCTTTTGGGTGAGTTCACAATAAATACAAAATCACACCACATCCACAGGTGTACACACAACGCTGCTCAACATACTCCTGACCCACAGCTAGTAAGTCCACCACACAAAACATCATTCACACAACATGTGCTCCCTGTCTCACCATGTCGCTCACATTACACAGGTGATGCTGGCTATGGCTGCAAGTCCTGGCTACTGACCCCTGTGGCCAATCCTCAAACACATGCCCAGGAAAGGAACAACCAGGCTCATGGCAGAATGAGGAATGCCATCGAGCGGACCTTTGGCCTCCTCAAGTCAAGATTTAGATGTCTGGACCACTCGGGGGAGCACTGCGGTATGCACCTGGAAAGGTGTGCAACCTAATTGTGGCGTGTGCAATACTGCACAACATCGCAGTGGACACCAGGCTGCTGGATCACATCCAGGACCCCCCCATACATGAAGTGCCCATGGACATCGGCAATGTTGAGGAGACCTTGAGGTGGGCGCAGATCAGAGACAGGCTCATCACGGAACACTTTACCTGTGAGTATAACACAGTATCACGGTCCCCGTGTCTTTCTGTCAATCTGACATGATGTACCTGTGCATTGGTGGAGACTGATTGGCCCGCCCAGGATGTGCCTTTATATGCTGGAGCTTGGGCAATTCTCAGTTGCCCTTTCGTGGTGTTCCTGTTGCTGCGCCTTGTTGCCATATTCCAGTATCTCCTGTGTACCGACCCGGCTAGTCTGACTCTGCTCCTGATTCTGCTCCGTGAATTGACCCGGTTCTGGCTGACGACCCTGCTCCGTGATTTGACCCGGCTCTGGCTGATGACCCTGCTTCGTGAATTGACCCGGTACTGGCTGACGACCCTGCTTCGTGAATTGACCCGGTACTGGCTGACGACCCTGCTCTGTGATTGATTCCGGCCTGTCTGCTGTCCCAGTACTGCTCCGATTCTGCCTGCTGTTCCGGTTGCCATTCCGGCCTGTCTGCTGTTCTGGTGCTGCTCCGGTCCTGCCTACTGTTCTGGTTGCTACACCGGCCTGTCTGCTGTTCCAGTACTGTTCCAGTCTTGCTTACTGTTCCGGTTGCTGTTCCGGTCCTGCCTGCTGTTCCGGTTGCTATTCCGGCCTGTCTGCTGTCCAGTTACAGTTCCGGTTCTGCCTGCTGTTCCAGTGTTCCAGCGTCATTCCAGTCGCCTCGGCGACATTCTGAACTGTTTAAGAGACTCACTGTTCCTCTCACTTGTCAGTAGCTGTAGCCTGAGGTTGCTTTGCCTTCTGTTGGCTGCCAAGGTACTCGCTTGTGTGCAGAACCATTTAACCCTTGCAGTGCCTGTAGTCTCCGGTCTGGTGCCTCCGATATATCTTGCCAAGCATACATATTCTGACGTGGCCTTTCCTCTGAGTGCTTCTGTGTGTCCCTTATACCATCAGAGCCTTGTCAGTCCGTGTTCATCCTCTGGCTCAGGGCCACAGACGTTGAAGGTTCAGTTCCATTGCACTCCAGAGGGCATTGGCTCTATTACAGCTTGTGCAGTAACCATCAGTACAGCACCCAAGGGGTGTGTGGGCACAATTCAAGTGGCACATGCAGGGTTACTACTTTTCTAGTTAAGGGCGATTTTGGTTCTGATCATTACATCGTGGCAATAGCACTCCTCTGTAGCCCACGGTGGTGGTACCGGCTCAGCTCTGGACATTGGGCTCTAGTATATCTACTTGAGAGTGTATTCAGTGCAGTTACTCCACTATCCTGCTATTGAGAGACTGTGTTCCAGAGACTGCTATTTATCCTGGGCGTTGGCCAATCTTGTATATCTCACCCATTTCATGTATTAACCCTTTGGGGGAATACTCCCTATCCATTCTAGCACCTATCATTATCATTGTGTGCATTCACTTTGTCATTATTGCCATTGTTGCTATTTCTGTGCTGGCCTCTAGGGGCCTTGTTTTATTTTCAATAAAACTGTGTTTTTACCTCATACCCTGGTCTGAGTGTCAGAAAACCGTTACACACAGGCATGCAAACAATCCATGCAAGTCCCCCATCAGTCCTGTGAATTGGTGCCACCACACTAACCACACTGCACATGATGTTCTGTCTCACCCCACAGGAACATTGACACAGCACTTCACTGGCAGCAGCATGGCCCCAAACATCAACCATACCATGGATGTGGTATATTGTGTGTGGGGATTCCAAAACCATCCTCCATGCCCCTCTCCACGTTGACATACAGACCCCAAGGATATCACGCTTGATTGACAGCAACTGACTTGATTTGCCATGATCATAGACTGGGCAACCATGCTAGCCTTGTAGAGAAAGAGTATTATCCAATGCTATGCATTGGATAATACTCCATCACATCAGGGGTTAAAGGCCCATTGGACTCAATATGGGACCTGTACTGTGCTAGAGCTGAGAAGAGCAGCAGAGGGGTGGATGTACAGTGGTATTGTTACACAACGTAGAGGTCATGAAACGTAGATCCGATTACCAGGGACTCCATGCTGACCTGTGAGTGTGCAGACATATGTGCCCCTGACATGAATACACACATCAACAAATATGTCCTAATAGTTCCATGGAACAAATGACATTGGGCTGCCACTGTCACTTTCACAGTGGCAGACCAAATTCATTACTTCCATGGAGCTCTCAGAACACTTGTTGATGTGTGTATTCATGTGAGGGACACATATCCATAGGGCTGGTGCACATGTCCTTAGTTCTCCACATAATTGGTTACAGATGAGTACACAACACATTACTAAGCAATGCTTTGTGTACTCATCTGTAATTAAGAAAATTGAGGGGATTATAAAGTCGAAATTGTTGTTGCTTGATGATCAGTTCAGATCTACTGCTCCAAATCCTGTCCTCTTGTCCCACAGGCATCCATAACATGATCCATCCTTGAACTAAAGATCTTCCATGTGACTGGATTGATGTCTTGACAACACCTTCCTGAAGCTCACCCCTTGTTGTTTCTGTTGATTTTGTTGGTGATGCAATGTTTGACCTGAGGTTCACAGCAACCTCTACTGGAATATTCTCAATAACCTGTACAGTTAGGATGCTCATCTACAGAGTTGTCAAACCTTGTGGACAACAGATGAGCAAGACAGCAGTGTTATTAAAGTAGTACGATTTTGTTTCAAAGTACATTTAGTGTTCTCATACAAGTGTTCAATGCATATAGGCAATACACACAGAAAACACATGTATGTTCTAATGTACTTTGAGACACAATAAAGATGAACCATCACTATTCAATCTGTGTCTGTATGAGGATATATTGGATTACACATTTCTCAATGCGTAACCACACTCAGGATAGAGTATCCCTCATACATGGAAAGGCATCACCCATATCACAGGAGTCCACCACTTGTTTGCCAGTGAGTGGACTCTGTGATGAATCCATGCAAACAGATGGTGGCAGTGATACACTAATGTGTTGTGGGAGTGATAAAGAGGTGATACAGGGGACATACTTCCACAGTGAATTCCTGTCCACAGTTTCTGTGTTGCTCAGTATAATCAATGTTCTGAGATATTGCTCCACTTTGACATATCTCGTACATGGGCTACATCAACGAACAACCAGACTAAGTGGACAAGTGTTATCACTGGTGAAGTCTGTTACACCCTTAGGAAAACAACAACTCAACTTACTGGAGACCCCAGTGCTCACCCCAGGATATCAATGTGTGTGCTACACATTGAAATCCTAGGTTAAAAACATTGGGTTCCCCAGTAAGTCAGCTGCACAATGAGTGTTTGAATTCAAGACAATATTGATGCATGTCCCATTTATCTGTCCTGCTTGTTATGTCACCGCCAAGTCACATAGCTGTTTGTTTGGTTATTCCCTGAACCCTCTGAGTGCCAGAGTGGTACCCAACACATTTCTTTGCAATGCGTTGCCTACCACTCTGGCTATCAAAGGGTTAAACACAACATTTGATGTAGACGAATGTTCAATGTTGTACCATTTGTTGTGCTAAGGGGTATGTTTTGTTGTTTAAATTCAACACACAACATCACCATATAACACAGTTGTGTAATATGGCTCCAGGGATGTATTTCGAGTTGAATTTATACAACGGTGTGTGTGTGTGTGTGTGTGTGTGTGAACCCATGTTGTAACATCCCACAAACATCTTACCTAGGCAGAAGTTGTGTTCACTGCATTGTTTGGCAATGCATTGGAGACAACTCTGCCACCCAATCTCTGACCAAATACAAAGCAGATCAGACAGGATTCAAAAGCACAATGTTCCTTTATTCAGGGGAAATGTAACATGTTGGGCATTTTTTTTTCTTAGTGGAGGGGGCCTTAGACTGTGTGGCAGAAGTGAATAACCTGGATGATCTCCTGGTCACCCTTTGCTCCCTAGGTGTGGCTTCAGGGGTCACATTGGAGGGGGTGGTGGGGGCAGTGGATCCCTCTGTGGAACGCAGGTTCTCCCTCTCTAACCGTAAGTTCTCCCTGCGGTTCAGCTCTCTCAACTCCACCAGTACCTGTGCAAGCATGTCCATCACCCCCGTGTGGAGCTGTTGGAGTTGAGTGTTGATCCTCATGACCTCCGACTCCAGGGCATGGATCCTTGCCTCAGTCCTGTTTGTGTTTCTCCAGGATTCCCTATGGCTCCTGGTGATGTTGTCATTGGTGCAGTGGCTTGACCGGAGTAGTCTCCTTTGCAGAGCCATACACTCTGATTCCATCCCCGTGGGGCGTTCACTGCTGGTGATGGTTGTGCCTGGTGAATCTGCTGCTGCTGTGTCCCCCTCAGCTGCTGCTGTGTCCCCCTCAACTGCTGCTGTGTCCCCCTCAACTGCTGCTGTGTCCTACTCAGCTGCTGCTGTGTCCTCCTCAGCTGCTGCTGTGTCCTCGTCAGCTGCTGCTGTGTCCTCGTCAGCTGCTGCTGTGTCCTCGTCAGCTGCTGCTGTGTCCTCCACAGCTGCTGCTGTGTCCTCCTCAGCTGCTGCTGTATGTGCTGCAGATGGGTATGTGCCCACCACATCAATGGACTCACTGCTGCCCACTGATGTCTGTGCTGGTGGAGGTGGTGAGGTAAACACGTCCCTTCGCATAGGGTGTTGGGGCTCCCCAAGCAGGCCCAGGTGTTGGTAGTCGAGTGGCCAAGGGTCAAACCTTGGCCACTGGTATGTGCTTGGCACCCATCTGGGATCATACCTAGCCCATGCTGGGGAGCCATCCAGGAGGGGAGGTCGATTGGGGACAAGTATGGCCCGTATTGGGTGGTGGCCACATCACCGGGCAGCCATTGCCTCCCTGGTGGTGGTGGTGGTGTTGCTGCTACTGGAGGGTAATAGCTCCTGGAGGTGGTGGGGTGCATCCAGTCACTGTAATATGGTGGTGCAGCCAGAGGTGGTGCAACCAGAGGTGGGGCATCCAGTTGGGCAAGAGGTGTGGATGTAGTTGGGTACGGTGCCCACTGGCTGGTCCCCTCCTCCGTATACTCCTCAGTGGGTGGTGAGGTGGCCTCCTTCATGGGCTCCTGGAGTGCTGGAGGCACATAAGCTGTGTGGAGAATTGAGATTGTGTAATCAGTAAACTTAGCCATGATGGTGTCAAATTTATATTAATACTTGAAATGTGGAAAGGGACATATATGTTGTAGGGTTTATCACCCTGTGTGAAACAACATTACTCCTACTGATGAAGGGTGTTGTATTCTACATATATCGCAGCTCAGAGTTGAATTCGTTTGGTGCCACATCCCAGTGGCCTGAAATTGTACATTTGCGCTGTTGCCACATCATCCTTTGTGGATTTCTGCTCCCTGGACCAAAGCTGGCCAGAGGATGGTCTTGCAACATTGCCATAGTACATTTTCAGGCCACTGTGATATTGTCCATGGAATATTCAACTTTGAGCTGTTATACTCTTGGGATGAAACACCTTTCAGCAGTGGGAATACCCTTGCTTTACCTGGTGGATCAATCCTATAACATATATTTTTCCTTTCACATTTTAGGTATTACTATCTCTTTAACGGGATAGCAATGGTTAATTTCACCTTGATGTAACATTGTAGGCATCATAAATAGATGTTTAGACAGATGTTGCTGTATGTGACAGCTGGAGATGTCAGTCATATGACCACACAGAGGCTCTTCAGCAGACTCAAAATTGATCCATTTGGAGATAACTACATCTTTGGCATTGTCTACAAAGTGTGCCTGGTTTGTAAGCACACTCTGTGGACCATTTCAATGACGGATCCATCTCCAAATGGTTCAATTTTGGGTCTGCTGAAGAGCCTTCGTGTGGTCAAATGACTCATATCTCCAGCTGTCACATACAGCAACATCTGTCTAAACATCTCTTTATGATGCCTACAATGTTACATCAAGGTGAAATTAACCATTGCCATGCCAAGGTACACAGAGAGGAATATGGTCTGATATGGGTGTATATGTACCTTTCTTATGGGTACAAACATGTCCTTGATAGATATAAACCCAGAGATCTGTTCAGTACATGTGATTGTCTTACTGCCTATATATGTGCAGCCATCACAAACTAACTTTCATTGATAGCACTGATGATACCCATCCAAGTAAGGTGTAATATACCAGGTATGTGTACTCTGATGATGATGATATCAATATGAGTTAGTTTGTTAAGGGTGCACATATATGGGCAGTAGGACAATCACACATACTGAACTGAACTCTGTGTTCACATCTTGTTGGGACATATTTGTACCCATTTGAAAGGGACATATCCACATACATATCTGGTCGTTTTCCTTTCTGTACATATCTTTTGGTAATTGATCTGCAGTGTGATTCAAGTGTTATTCATCCCTATGTTATCAGTTTATCCTGTACAGTGCTGGATTTTGTCTGATTTGACATGTCACTCTCTGGTTGTCATGATGGTATCCTATGCATTGCGATGCATGGGATACAACTGTGGCAATCAGGGATTGATGTACATTACAGGATCCTGTCCATGAGGTCTGTTCAAGTTGAATCCTGAGGGGCAACAATCAAGCCAGTATTGAAGGATATTTTTGAATGAGGCCTTTTTTTTCCTGGATCAGCACATCCATCCTTCTGTGTGAGGCAGCCAGACCTGATCATAGATATCCATACTTCATGGCCTGTTATTGACCTCAATGGTTCATACTTGGTTCCCATATGTATCCTGCAAATAGTGGCTGGTGTACCATCCATCCATGGCATCAGCACTCCTGAGGATCCATATGTGAATCAAATGTGAGATACGTAAATTCAAGTTAGAGTAAATGATTGCATACACAACACCAAGGCCAACTTTTTCACCTTTAGTTATGTGTAATTGTTTTTGGCCTGTGTGTTGCACATACAACCAGTTATTCTCAGTGGCACTGTGATTTGTGACCTGATCCATCCTTTTGGTGATTCAATAAGAGGTTAAGTAGACCTGATGAACTGATTATGATGCTGACTTCGCCAGTGATCTCATTTCCCCATCTGCAATGTTTTCTATGGAGTCCATACAATGGGGCCTGTGCAGCTTGATTCATGTTATTGAATATTCTCCATAGACTAACATTGTAATTGGTAAAGTGAGGGTATGTAAGTGTCAAATTCTCTACATCAGCTCTTTTTCACCGCTTAGTGAATGTCCCCTATGTGTCATGTAATTGTTAGCCTATCGACATGTGTTTGTTGTCTGGTTAACCCTTTGAGTACCGGAGGGGTTGCCAAAGCATTGTTGATCGATGCTTTGATAATCCCTCTAGCACTCATGGGGTTATGTGCTGGATTCCCTGTGGGAACATGGGTAACATTGTGTGCAAACAATTGTGATGTTTGAAATACAACACTTATCTGAGCATGGTTTGTGTGTATTGTGTGTGATCAGCACAGCAACATGAGGGTTAACCAGGGAGTTGGACGGATTTTGGCCTTGTTGAACCTTGACATTTGTCCTTTTCTTGCGTCCTGTTTAAACCCTTAGGGTGCTGTGTTAGTGCAGATGTGTGGATGAATGAAGGGCAGATGTTGGGATGTGAGTGTGTTTGTTTGTGATGGGTGTGTGCTTTGAGGTGGTGTGTGGTTTTGGGGTGATGCACTTACCAGTGGTGTGGAGGCTCCTCTCATCCCCAGTGTCTGATCCTCCAGGGACCCCCTCAATGAGGGTAGATGACAGGGTCTGCCGCAGCCTCTCCTCCCATGCGCTGAAGGTGATGGGGACAGGTGGCCCACCTCCGGTGGCTCGGGCGTGCAGGGCGGCATCCCCCATCTTCTTCTTCACCTGCCTTTTGCAGTCGCCCCATCTCTTCTTGATTGAGTCCACATCCCGTATGCAGGTGGCCACCGCATTAACTCGGCTGCAGATTTGGCCCCAGGCACCTCTCCTCCTCGCAGCCAGGCCAGGGAGCCTCTCCCCTGGAAAGAAGACACTCTCCCTCTCCAGCACAGCCTCCACAAGGGCCGTGTTTTCCTCCTCAGTATATCAGGGATCCCTGACCCTGTCCCCCTCAGCTCCGGCATGCGAGGAGTCAGAACCGGAGTGTCCTGCCTGCTCTGCCCCTGCCTGTGTGTGGTGGTCCCCAGGAACTACCTGTCGTCCCACTGCAGGTTCTGTCCCTGTCCTGCGTGTGCCTGCTCTTGTGGGCCTGGTCCCCCTCCACCCTGCGGATCTCCCTCTCCCACCCCTGCTCTGCTCAGGGATACCCTCCTGACCTTCCTCCTCCTCCACTACTCTCCCCATCCCTCTCTCCTGTCCTCCTCTCCTCGCCATCATTCACCCACTCACACCCAGGCACTCTCACAGGCCCTCACAGACACACTCGATCCCACTCACTCTCTGTCACACACACTTTCACTCACAGATTCACACTGTCAAAATAAAGTTTAAAATGTGTAACGTGTGATGAAAAAAAAAAGACTGTGTATGTATTTGTATGGATATATGTGCTATGTGCAAAAGTGTGCTATGTGTCTATTTAAATGTAATTCTCTCCTCTCCGAAATCCTTCTACCTTACTCCTCTGTATGCTTCTCTCTCTCTCTCCCTCTCTCTAAACACTATCCTCCACTCCTGGGTCCTGTGATCTAGCTTGCTGAAACTCGAAACACAGACAGGGTGTGACCGTTATTTTCAGGTATATATAGGTGTATTTGAACATTTTTGATACTTTGGGGCCTTGGGATTGGCTGTAGGTTTGAATTTTGCTTGTGCATCTATCAGGGTTGCTAGACAACAGCAGCAGTAATGTTTCATTTTGACTTAAGTTGTGTTTTAATGGGTGTTTGGGACGCATGGTGATGCGTAATCAGGTGCGACGCTGGTTTTTGTGTTACGTGTTTTTGTTGTGCCTACGCCCGATAGCTATTCTTGTACTCTTACCTTTAAATCTGCCGTAAACCATGTGTTCTTTGCGGCGAATGTGCCTTTTTTACTTAGTGGATGGTTTAACGGCTGCCTTTAAATCTAGCCCATGGTTCCTTAGAGATTTCTTTGAATTGACCTCAAATATATTTGTAAATGGTAATCATATCCGACTTAATAAAGTAGGAAAAAAGGGAAAAAGGACTCCCGCTAGTGAAGGCACACACCAATGCTGATAATCATATAAACCTTTAGTTGTCTCTTCTTTAATGTAAACAAACCCAGTTTGGCTAGTCTCTCTTCATAACTCAGATCCTCCAATCCCTGTATTGGTTCTGCTGCATGTCTCTGCACTTTTTCCAGTTCAATAATGTCCTTTTTAAGAAAGGGTGCCCAAACTGTATTCCATATTCAGTTGAGGCCTAACCAAGGATCTATATAAAGGTAGAATTATATTTGTACCCCCTGCATCTATACCCCTTTTTTATATAGTACAACTTGGGGAAACAACTTGAGGAATCCTCGTTAGAGAAAGATTTAGGAATACTGATAGACAATAGACTTCACGGCAGTGTGCAGAGTTACTCAGCTGTTGCAAGAGCAAATAGGGTACTTACCTGCATAAAAAGAGGTGTACATGTAAGGGATGCTAATATTATCCTACCTCTGTATAAATCCTTGGTTAGGCCTCATCTAGAATATGGAGTACAATTTTGGGCGCCAGTTCTTAAAAAAGACATTGTTGAAGTGAAAAAGGTGCAGAGACGTGCAACAAAACTGATAAAGGGATTGGAGGATCTGAGTTATAAAGAGAGACTAGCCAACTGGGTTTGTTTACATTAGAGAAGAGACGTCTAAGGGGTAATATGATTACCATTTACAAATACATTCAAGGTCAATACAAAGAACTAGCCAATTAATTATTTGCGCAAAGAGCTGATCTAAGAAGAAGGGGTCATCCATTAAGACTAGAGGGAAGGTGCTTTCGACTAAAACAAAGGCAGGGAGTCTTTACAGTTAGGGAGGTAAAGCTATGGAATTCTTTGCCTCTGGATGTTGTACTTGAAGATAATTAAACTGCTTCCAAAAAAAGCAATGGATGCCTATCTAGCACAGAACAATATTGAAAATTATGACAGATGGCTTCAAAGCAGATAGGATGTTGATCCAGGGAACTATCTGACAACCATTTGGAGTCAGGAAGGATTTTTTTTTTTACCCAACTGGGGCAAAATTGGAAATTACTCCAGAGGGCTTTTTTTTTGCCTTCCTTTTGATCAACAAGTGCATTTTTGGCATGGGCTGGACTTGATGGACGCATGTCTTTTTTCAGCCTCATCAACTGTATTACTATGTTAGTACCCTATTGACTCTTGCAGCAGCTAAGTGACACTGCACACTGTTGTGAAGTCTATTGTTTATCAGTAATCCTAAATCTTTCTCTAAGTATTTTTCAAAGTAGTTTCCCATTTAGTGTATATGTAGTGTGTTTGTTTCTGCAGCGCAAATGCATAACCTTACATTTATCTATATTAAACCTCATCTGCCACACTTCACTCCATTTACTCAGTTTATCCAAATCTTTCTGTATTTATTTCCTTTCACAGCTTAGTGTCATCAGCAAAGAGTGAGACACTACTTTCGATACCCCCTTCTAGATCATTAATAAATAAGTTAAAAAGTATGGGGCCCAGGACTGGACCCTATGGTATACCACTTACAATTTAAGACCAACTTAAAAAGCTTCCTTTTAGAACAACTCTCTTCCAGCTATCATTTAATCAGTTCTCTATCCATGCAGAGATGCCACCTCCCAAACTGAAGCCTTTTAATTTATGCAGTAACCTGTTTTGAGGCATTGTATAAACGGCTTTTGCAGAATCCTAGTATACTACATCAACAGCAATTCCCTTGTCCAAACTACTACTTACCCTTTCGTAAAATGCAAGTAAATTAGTTAGACATGATCTAATCTTCATAAAACCATGCTGGCTTCTACTAATAATTTATTTGTCATCACATAGTCCTATATTCCCATCGCTTTTGATGAATACAGGCCTTTTTCTACAGAGAAAACTAGAATAGAAATGTATGTAACTGGGTTTAAAATTCAGTCAGCCTTAAGAGCAATATATCAGATACTCTCCTCTTTGCCTTGATCATTCATTGATACCTTTCAGGTATTTATCAGTAATTGATAGCATTTCCTTGCCTTGCATATGAGATTCAGGGAAATAAATTATGGTATATAAGCAAAAAATTCCCACTAAATACATGTTCACATAGCGCATGTGTTTACTCCATAGACAGGATGGGAATGGCAGATCTAACTGCTACTCACTCTTTGCTTGTTCACTGATGAATAAGCTTGTGTTCAATACGATCCTGCCATTGATGAACTGTGATCCGCAGTCATGTCATAGGATTTACTTTAGAGTTCAGCCATTAGGTGCTGGGTAAATAGATCTAAGTCATGCCATATTTTAGACTTTTTTTCACCATAATGCTAAATATTTCTATACTGGGGAAGCTGCACCAGCAATCAATTGTTTGAAAGTACTTAACATTTCCTAAGGTTCTCTGATAAGCTAGTGTAGTAGACAGGGCATCAAATGGGCATACAGGGTTGGAAAAAGCTCCGACGCCTGGCAGCCCAGGCTCCTAAATTTTTGCATCTTGCTCCCAAATTCTGGGGATATTTTGTATACATACATGTACAGTCATGGGACCAGATGACCATTTTAATGTGCCATGCTAATGAAAAACACACTGCAGGTAGGGATGTAAAGTACAGTGGGTGCAGAGTATGCAGTTGTGCCAGTGCCAAGCATCCAAAGGGGCTCCATCTGTCCCAGGATCCATTTAGTTCTAGGTATGCATCTGTGAAAATATTTTTGTGTTAGAGGGACCAACAAAAGGTTTGCACCAGGGCCCTCCAATGAATAGTTACACCCATAGCTGGGAACTCTCCGGATTTGCCTCGGAGACTCCGGTTTTAGCTTCTAGTTACCGGGTCTCCGGGGCAGAGGCTGATTCTCCGGATGTGGGGAGTTTCTAATGAAACTCTGCCCACATCCGCTCCTCCCATCGTGTTCCTCCCACTCCCATGCCTCTTCTCTGCCTTCCCCAGCTTATTTTGTGTACTTTTTTTTTTTTTTTAAAGTTCCGCCCCACTCACAATTAAGCCCCACCCCCTTTTGGCACAAATCATGTCATTTTTCGCTCCCATCGGCAGCACAGAAGTCCTCTCTCTGGGGAGTCCTCATCAAAAAGGTCCTAGGTATGGTTACACCAATGACTGCAGGATTTCACTTGATAGAAAATGTAACAAACTTCTCACATTAGAATGATGATATGATCTACAGGTGTCCTTTAACGGTTTCCTAAATCCCCTAATTGGCTACTAAAAAGGATTACATTTTTGTCCACCCCTGAAGAATAGTAGGATGGGTCCAAGAGGCTGATGTACTAAGAATACAAGGCGTAATTCTGTACCAAACCAATTTCACCATAGGGGATAAACAAAACTCCCCATTGATTTAAATTCTATTTTTAACCCCTGAATGCTAGATACATTTCCAACACAAAGCAATGCATTAGGTCCCTCCATAGCAGCGGTTCTCAACCTGTGGATCACGACCCCATCGGGGGTCGAATTACTATTTGCCAGGGGTCCCTGAAAACAAAATAAAATTAATCAAAAAATCAGTCCAGGGGCGAACTGATCATTCGGCTGGGCCACACTGTATGCACTGCTCTGTGAGGCCTCGGCTCTCACTAATGTACTGCTGCCAGTCTGCCAGAGACTCACTGCGCTGGAGTTGTTGTACTCTGGCAGCAGTTCTGTTCTGGCCGGCTTCTTTCTGTGCCTCTTCTTCCTGACTTCCTGTCATTGCGCGTAGCCCGTAGCAACTAGCATGCTGATGTCATCACGGGTGGACCGCTTGGGGGGGGGGCCGGGACTGTGGGATTCAGCAGGACAGGAGAGGACACACGCAGCACAGGAGGACTATTACTGGGGTCTGGGGACATCTACTCAGAGACCACCATCGGCAGCAGTGTGATAGAGTGACACAGAATTCAAGTGAAACTGACAGTACACTGACCCACCTCCAAGCAGCTTAGGTAAGCCAGTAGTATTGGAGGCAATGTGGAGATGATGGGGCAATGTGGACCTGATGGGGAGCAATGTGAGGGCAATATGGAGATGATGGGGGCAAGCTGAGGCTGATGGGGGGCAATGTGAGGGCAATGTGGAGCTGATGGGGGGCAAGTTGTAGCTTATGGGGGCAATGTGAGGGCAATATGGAGCTGATGGGGGCAAGTTGGGGCTGATGGGGGCAATGTGAATGAAATATGGAGATGATTGGGGCAAGTTGGAGCTGATGGGGGGCAATGTAAGGGCAATGTGAAGCTGATGGGGGCAAGTTGGAGCTGATGGGGGCAAGTTGGGGCTGATGGGGGGCAATGTGAGGGCAATATGGAGATGATGGGGGCAACTTGGGGCTGATGGGGGGCAATGTGAGGGCAATGTGGAGCTGATGGGGGCAAGTTGGAGCTGATGGGGGCAATGTGAGGGCAATATGGAGATGATGGGGGCAAGTTGGAGCTGATGGGGGGCAATGTGAGGGCAATATGGAGATGATGGGGCAAGTTGGAGCTGATGGGGGGCAATGTGAGGGCAATATGGAGCTGATGGGGGCAAGTTGGGGCTGATGGGGGCAATGTGAGGGCAATATGGAGATGATGGGGGCAAGTTGGAGCTGATGGGGGGCAATGTGAGGGCAATATGGAGCTGATGGGGCAAGTTGGAGCTGATGGGGGTAATGTGAGGGCAATATGGAGCTGATGGGGGCAAGTTGGGGCTGATGGAGGGCAATGTGAATGCAATATGGAAATGATTGTGGCAAGTTGGAGCTGATGGGGGGCAATGTAAGGGCAATGTGGAGCTGATGGGGGCAATGTGAGGGCAATATGGAGTTGTTGGGGCTGATGGGGGCAAGTTGGAGCTGATGGGGCAATGTGAGGGCAATATGGAGCTGATGGGGGCAAGTTGGGGCTGATGGGGGGCAATGTGAGGGCAAGTTGGAGCTGATGGGGGCAAGTGAGGGAAATATGGAGCTGATGGGGGCAAGTTGGGGCTGATGGGGGGCAATGTGAGGGTAATGTGTAGCTGATGGGGCAATGTGAGGGCAATATGGAGCTGATGGGGGTAAGTTGGACCTGATGGGGGGCAGTGTGAGGGCAATGTGGAGATGATGAGGGCAATGTGGAGCTGATGGGGGCAATGTGAGAGCAATATGGAGAAGAGGGGGCAAGTTGGGGCTGATTGGGGCAATGTAGAGCTGATGGGGCAAGTTGGAGCTGATGGGGCAATGTGAGGGCAATATGGAGCTGATGGGGGCAAGTTGGGGCTGATGGGGGGCAATGTGAGGGCAAGTTGGAGCTGATGGGGGCAATGTGAGGGCAATATGGAACTGATGTGGGGCAATGTGAGGGTAATGTGGAGCTGATGGGGCAACGTGAGGGCAATATGGAGCTGATGGGGGTAAGTTGGACCTGATGGGGGGCAGTGTGAGGTCAATATGGATCTGATGGGGGCAATGTGGAGCTGATGGGGGGCAATGTGAGAGCAATATGGAGATGAGGGGGCAATTTGGAGCTGATGGGGGAAATGTGAGGGCAATGTGGAGATGATGGGGGCAATGTGTGTGCATGCATGCAACAGTAATAGAGACAGACATGTGCAACAGACAAACACACAGAAACTCCCACACACATGCACTGAAATACATAGATAAACACACTCATACATGCAATGATACACACAAACGTAGAGAGAGACAATCTTGACGTGAGCCATATATATTTATTTTGGGCGGGGGGAAATCTTGGGTGAGTTCCCACACTTCTTTTCCCAGGACTTGACCCCTGCTTAAGACCATCAGAAATTGTTGGATGGTACTTTAGATGTGTCCCCCACCATGGGGCAGTTGCTTTGCCCAGAATTACTCCTATTTCTTAGTACATCAGTCTCCATGCTGCTCCAACCCTTTGAATTCAGGGTACATTTGTGGACAAGCGCTAATCACCGTTCTGCCCTTGTTGATCATACAGGTTTGTCATGCTGGGCCTTATATATAAAAGCTAAGTGGGCAATTCTGGAGCAAACTAATTCCAAAATAGAGGACAGATAATAATTCCCCACATTCCAATTGGGCTGTTTATTCTTTCAATGCTATAGTGATCTCCAAAGCAATGTAAGATTTAAAGTCCCATTAAACTTTATCACACCTTAGTGCATCTCCCACTACAGAAAAGCAACTGTACCATAGAACACATCAAAATTCCTATTGATTCAAATGGGCCTTTTAACCCCTTGCATGCTACGGAGTTCTTTTGCTTTGCAATACATTGCAGACATCTCTAACGGTCAAGGGGATAACAGCCCTATTTAAATCAATGGGGATTGCTATTCGTCCCCTATGGTGCACCTGGTGTGGAACAAATTGCATCAGTTCTTAGTCCATGAGTGTCTCTGAGGCTGTTATAGGAACACTGGGGTAAACTGGCTGCGCTGTACAGGACAAATCACAATCCCCTCAAATTTCCCTTCATTTAAACGGGAATGCTAGAGAGGTCAGGCCTCCAACACATTGAGAAGCAATGCATTGGAGACCTTTATAGAATTCAAGGGGTTAAAGACCCAATTAAACTTCTGGTATTTTTTATGTGCCCCACATGCTGCTGTTGGTTTGCCCTAGAATTACAGCTTATCTTTTAGCACATCAGTCTCAATTTGCTCCCTGGCATTCAAAGGGTTATATGAGTGAAAATTTACTAACATAATGAAAGTGATAAATGAGCCTTCAGCAGGTGTCAGTAAGCATGCTTGCCGGCTTGTGAAGCACGTCAGACAATCCTTAATAAGTGATGTGGACAGGCAGGCTGAGGGTGTGTGGGCTGTGTCATTCCCTAGCCAATCAGGTCCTCTGGAACCTGGAGGTGGGTCTGTGTCTTAATGCTTTCATTAGCCAGCTGCAGCTCCCACTCTGCTTTCACCATGCTGCAGCTAACCTTCCCATTATACAGACATTTTGTGCTGAAGAGGAAAATCTTTTCTTCCTGTTGCAGACAGGCTACTGCAGCTATGTCTACTCTGTTAATTCACCAGCCGGAGTATTCATGGCTGAAAGAACTGGGCCTGAAGGAGGAGAATGAGGGAGTTTACAATGGGACATGGGGAGGAAATGGAGAGGTAGGTTCTAAATTCAGATCCCCAAGGCCAGTTACCACTAGTTTTGTAGCGTAACTGTTTAAAATCTGATCTCCCCTGTCCAAAGGCCTTAACGTGCCTCATACTCACATGCATCTATTGTGGCTCCAGAAGCCCTGAGTTTATACAGTCTAGCTCAGGAGTTATAGCCCAATAGTAGCTGAAAATCACAGGTTGTGCACTCCTGCTGTAAATATTATAACATCAATTTATCTCTGCCTGTCCACAGTGCTCATTTATGGACCAATGCATTGCTTTGCACACTCCTCTGGGCTTTAAAGGGATAACCCTTTAGGTGCCAGGGGCCAGGCAAAGCATGATCTGGACCTGTCCATCTTAAATCTGCAAGTGCCATAGGTTTGTTAAATGTAGTGCATCGCACACTCTGCGGGCACTTAAATTGTTACATTTCTAATATATTGTATATCTCATCAATCCCCCCCCAAAAAAACAAACAAACAAACAAACAAAACCTTGCATTTCATTTAAGCTAAAGGAGAGGTAACCCCAAAAGAACCACTGTTAGAAATATTAATTGTGGAGAAGAAAGGTCTGAGGGGTGTATGGGGATGCGGACGTTTCTGTTTGTGTTAGAGAGGGTTCTCTCAACATCTGAGGTTGACTTAGAATCACTTTGTCTTTTTCCACATATAAGATTTTCATTAATTTGTTAATATTAAACTTAAAGAAAATTATGTTGTGATACAGATTATTTCATAACATGTAGAGCACGGCAGTTAGGGTAGGATGACTAGAGGGAAAAAAAATTAACACTTCTATTGCCAGAGGGGTGAGCAACAAATGACTGCACACATCACGTGGCGTATAACAAAGTAGCAGAGGAAGTCTCTGCACTTGTAATCCTGATAGGGCAACCTCATACCATGTGACCTTGGGAAGCAAACTAATTTCTGCTACTGTGTGTGCTGTCCTTTAACAGTGGTCTGTTCTGTTAACTATGTAAATACTGTAATCTATTTTTTTCTCTCTCTCCATATATGAACTTTTATAAACAGCTATTTGCAAATCATATCTGTAGGTATCATTTTGGATCTCTTCTCTTATGTTAGTATTTGTAATTATGATTTTTTTTTGTGTGTGTTTTTCTGCAGTCATTGTTTATTCCTTAATAAAAACTTATGCACTTACAGTGACAAGCAACTTGGCTCTGCCAAATTTGGCCTAGTGAAGAGAATAGCCCCCTTCATGTTAAGGTGGCCAAATATCCCTTTAAATTAGGGACATGTGAAAAAACCTTTTGCAGGACTGCACAGTAATTAGTGCAGACCTGTAGTGTGTGTGTTTGGTTTATTTTGTCCCTAACTTAACCCTTTGAGTGCCAGAGTGGTACACAACTCATTACAAAGCAATGTGTTGCATACCTCTCTGGTGCTTAAAGGGTTACAGTGAATGCAGTCCTCTTACTTCATGTTGACAGCCATTCTGTCTTGTCTTTATTTGGTTTTTTTAGTTTCTCTATAACCAGGAACAATTCTAGGTGCAGGCAGAGGGTAATAAAGCTACATGTCTCTCACTAATACTTAACTAACCTCTCCTAATAATAACCCTTCATTTACCTCACTATGGACAGAAAATCCTAATGGCCCTTATTTTCCCTTGCTGCTTTGTTCACGAGATAACCTTGAATCAGTCCTAGGTGTCATGCACATGGAAGGGGACAGTTGCTGGCAAGACATCAGTCTCTGCTCACTGCACATGGAAAGCTTTGCATTGTGTTGTAGACCCTTCTGGTCCTTAAAGGGATAGTACTGTTTTAAAATAAAAGCAGCTCCAATTAATCTCCGTAGTATTTGGCCCATGGAGAGTGCTATTTCAATACGGTCAGAGTTGTAGTTCAAGAGTAATTGGATGATAAAGTGTTCACCTCCCACCCCTTTTAGTGATGTAACACTGCTCACCTCAGTACAGAAAGGTGGTGTCCAGATGGGTTGCAGAGAGTGACAGTCTTCAATTAGCATGAGGGAAAAACCTGAAAAACTTGTCAAGTGGGGCAGGGCTTTCATTGTTCTCACAGTAAGAAGATTGTCCCTTGCTGTGAGCTGTCTGGTCTGTGGACCATATTCCACATCAGAGGGGAGGTGGCTTACACTAGGTAAAAGGGGCAGGAGGGGGATACTTTATCATTCAGTTACTCTTGAACTACAACTCTGACAGTATTGAAATAACACTTTCCATGTCCCAAATACTATGAAGATTAATTGGAGCTGCTTTTATTGTGAAACATTACTATCCATTTAAATGGTTAAGTAGGTTCATGTACTCTACCTACTTCAGTTTGAAAAATCTGTCAGCAACTCTCACCTCCTTGTGGACATAAAATACAGAACAGTTTAAAGAGGTCATCCCTTGAAAAAGAGTAGAATTCAAAGAGGCTACTAGGATTTTCTGGCTATAATAAGTAAGATACATGGGAGGGTATTAGGGGTTTGTTCTCATTTGAAGTCCTAAATCTTGTCAGCGTGGGGCTGCATAATGCACTAAAAATGTATTTGGGTGGGACAAGATCTGGGTCTTTTGAGGAACATAGCAACATGCCTGCCTGCTGTTGGCCAATATGAAAATAAAGCACAATCACCTGGCAACTGTGACTTTGGCAAAATAGAGTGTAGTGTACTAAAGCTGTAGAAATCTGTGCTGTGCTAGCATTTATACAGCATCATTTAGTATTAGTATGTTTGATCACCATGCCAGTGGCAGACAGGCTGATGTGTTAACCCCTTAACAACAAGTGGTCCGGAAAGTGATCTTTCTTTAAGGACTAGTGTGATCTTGGTTGGTGTGCCGGCAAGATGAAAGGGGGTGTAAGAGAGACTGCTCTGGTCTTGGAGTGGTCAATTTCAGACCCTGCTAGTGCTTTCAGCAAAAAATGTGGCCTGCCAGGACCGCCACCAGTCGTTTAGGCAAGTTTATCGGGGATGTTCCTGAAGGGGTTAAGAAGCATTGGAGTTATTCTGACATAAACCAGCTGTACCAAATGGGACATTTCCCATTGTTTTTAACCCATTGAATGCCAGTGAGAACTCCAGCACATGCATTGGAGACCTCTCTAGCAATCTATATTAAGGACTTTCTTTCCACTTGTATGTTATAGAGTAAAAATTTGTTCTGTACCAGGCAATAGTGGATTGGGTTGGGGGTGGGGTCTTATGAGGAAAGGGGGTGTAGCCATGGCTGGAGCTACAGGTGCCATGAACCTCAAATGCAAACGCGTAACTAAATTAACAGTTCAGAACAAACCATGATGAACTGCTTATTAACTCCAGTTAAAGGAGTTCTGCAAGTTCTAAGGTCAAAGTCTCCAAATGATTAACCCCTTAAGGCCGCGTGGCACTATCGGATTCAGGGCTAACTGGACGGCATTCCCTGAATTCCATGATGTGCCAGGACCGTCACTGGTCCTGAAGTGCTGGACAGCTGTGACGGTCCTGGCACGTCATGGGTCCTTAAGGAGCCCTTAGTGCATTGGTTCCATATAATAACGTAGGAACTGGAAATGTTATCACATCTTTATCACTCCTTAGTGCATAACCCCCAAGGTAGTAAAGGTACAGTAACACTTAATATTTAAAAAAAATATATATTAGGGTTTATCCTCCAGTGTAAAACAAAGGAAATCCCACTACTGATGGTATTTATACAAACGTTATTGCACCTTTAAACTTGATTGTGTGGGTTTTTTTTTTTTTTTTTTTTTTGTGTGCAGTATCTCAGTGGTCTGAAATTTTACAGTGGTGATGTTGCTACACCATTCTATGGATAGCTCTGGTCATAAACCTTCATAGGGTGGTGTAGTAAAACTCTACGCTTTCAGTCAGATGCGATACTGCAGGTAAAAAAAACTCAAGTTTGAGCTGTGATAACTTTTCAGTAAAACATTTCTTAGCAGTAGCAATAACTTGTTTACTTTGGGAAGTAAACCCTATGATTATGATATGATTATGTTTTTTTTTTTTTTCTTTTTTTTTATTAATATAGTGTTACTATCCCTTTAAAAACTCAAATAATGAAAGTTTTTGTATTTTTTTTTTATCCTATTGTGCACCAGAATAGCTTCAGTATGCTTTCATACATACGGTCCATTGGGTGCTTTGTGTGTGCAGAGAGGCTGTTTGCTTCATATAGGTTGAGTTGTGACCATATCTCCAAAATAGTGTGTGGGTATGTACATTTTTTTTTCCGCCTAAATTGTTTGTTGTCTGCTTTATTACAGGTTGTGACATCTTATTGTCCGGCTAACAATGCCCCGATTGCTAGAGTTAAACAGGTACAGTATCTTATAAAGCATCTTTATTGAGACACGGGTTAGATATACGTTACAGATTATCAAGAGTGAATATAATAAGTTCCATATAAACACTTTCTCATTGAACAAAGAAAGTATTCTTCAATACCATACAGTAACTCCACCAGTCCAACATGATGATGTGATTTTTTTTTTTTTTTTGTATTTTGTTTTTGTTTTCTCAATAAATCTAGCTCTCTAACTAATACAACTCAAGTCTAACTACTGACTAACACCCCCACCCCCACCAGGCAAGCTGCCAGTCAGCATATTCTTCCTGGCAATCGAAACACAAACCTTACTTTTAACTTCACTTTTAATGTTCAATCTTAAAACCATGAATGTTAGACCCTTCTAGAATCCAAGTCAATAGTTAACATATCTTTAAAAAAAAGATGATACAAGCAATTACTAAATTATAATCCCATCATGTTCCTTACTGAAAGCTAAACAAATTGCATACCTCAAAGGAGAGAAGCAACAAAACAGAAGAAAGTATTCCACATTTGCCTTAATACATATCCATCAAATGTATTTCATGTGTGTTTCTCCTGTTGCCGATTATCTGTAGGTTCTCTCCTGACATATCTGGTACAAATAAGAAATTAGGTCCAGAATTCTTACCTGCACATGATTTGGAATTGGTGCAGAATATTCTCCTTAGCTTTGTTATGGTCATGGTGGCCTCTTGTCCTTTCCAGGCATAATACCTCTTCCATAGGTGCTCCATTGACAATCCACAGATAGTACCACTTATTGTGAACCCAAATAGAAGTATGAACTTGATGTGTGCGCACTCAGTTCTAGAAGGAATGGGGAAGTATTTGTGTCAGGGAGGGATTTCCCATTATGCAGAGTAGGCAATCACTTTTAGCTCGGAGTTTTGAGGGAGCCTTAGTTGTGCCGTCCATACCCACCTCCTGGGTTGTGTATGTGCCTAGGATAATATCTGTGCCTCCTCAATGGACACCAGATGTTATTTTATGGTGGCTGGCTTATTTACCTGTTTATATAATCTATTGGATGCTAGACACAGTAAAGGGGGTTAAGCACTTTGTGTATGTATAAGCCAAAATAATTTTCTGTGTCCAGCACTGAGGGTCCTTGTTCAGTGTTACTAGGATGCCTTGTCTAAAAGCTCTTGAGATGCGGCCTGTTCTATGTATAGGTATAATGTTATCAGCTCTTTCATTTGTTGGTTTGTTTTGTTTTTTCAGGCCAGTCTGGAAGAATATAATGAAACCGTTATTAAAGCAAAAGAAGCATGGCAGATCTGGGCTGATGTAAGTAAACATGTTTTAGTTTTGTGACCATTGCTTTTGTTTATTTTTATAATATACACAATTAACACCTTAAGGACCAGCGGTCTTGGGGTGTGTGGTTCTTTAAGGACCAGATAGAAAAGTTTGATGTGTCGGCCCATGTAACTGATCATGTGTGCCAGTACGCCGAACGGGGGACTGAAAGAGATCGCTCCGGTCTTGGAGCGATCAATTTCAGTCCCCGTTATTACTCACATCGCTCCTGCAGGATCGCTGTGAGTAAAACGTACGTGACGTGTCAAGATCCATCACTGGTCCTTAACCCCTTAACGACCCTTGACAGTCATAGTACATTATGGGAAAATCTGACTAAATGACCCATGACTTACTATGACCGTCATGGAATTCCAGGCTCCCTCGCGGCTGCACGCCATTCGGGGAGTCAGGAATCCGAATTTAAAAAAAAATGCTCCATGGTCCTTTAGTGACCGCAACGCACCGGTCATTAAGGGGTTAAGTGCTGAACAGCCGTGACGGTCCTGGCACGTCAGTGGACGCGAAGGGGTTAAGCACACTTGAAGTTCTCTTATGGTGGTGGTGTTGTTAGGCTGGGATGTATTTGGGCTTTGTGCTTTCCTAGACCCAGTTTAATATGTGTGGCTCCCACTTTGTGTACGTTTTCACTCTAGTACCAGGCCCCTTCACCAGTGGTAACCCCTCCCCCATTCACACTCCTCCTGCTGTTTCTCTTAATAATAGGTATGACAGTTTTATTTAATTTAATAGAATTATTTACCTGGCTAGGTGAAATTTAGCAGTCTGGTGGATCCTATATATCATTTTTGTGCATTTGATCTTTTGTAGTTCACTGGTAAGTGTTTCATTTTGCAGTTTGATAAAGACTAATAACCCTTGCAAACCATTCAGGTCTATTCAAATCTCTTGCTGTTGTGAGGAGGTATGGCCTTAAGATGGACATCAATATGGATGATATGCAGACCACTACAGATATAGTACAAAAATATGATTTCAACTTGCTCTTTGCTGTATGCAGGACTGCTACCTAGGAAAGCACTTGTGTTTTAACCCTTAAGAGCCAGAGGGGTGAGCAACGCAATGGCATCATATCAATGTTTAGAAACCACTTATCTTGACTCTCCCTGTAAATAGAGAATCGCAATTATTGTAATCTTTCTGTAATATATAAAGATATCGCCTCTTTCCCTCTATTCCACCACTATCCATTTCCCTCTACCCATTCTCCTCATTTCTTTAGCTCGGGGTCTCTCCAGTTTTGACTTGCTCATAATGGTTGGATCACAATAGGAAATTAAAGATAATGTATTGTATTAACTTGGTAGTTTAGACATTAATTTGATATCTGTAACTTAAAGGAATTGTCTTTTAGAGAGTTATTTAATTGGCTATTAAGACTCTAAAATCTACGTTTCTTTAGGGACATGGTGATAGATCCATAGAATTGACTTCTAGTAGAATTGTTAAGGGATAAAAGAGTACATTTCATTTAAGAACTTGTGAGCTATATCTAATGCTATTCTCAGGATTACATAAGACCGGCCTAGATTTGGGATACAGATTAGAGGGGCCTATATGATTCTTGTCAAACTGCTTAAAAAAAAAAAAACGATGAGCTTCAACATGCTGCTGGAACCATCTTAACTTCCTTGACAACCTTTCACCTGCTGGTGAGCATCTGTGTGATGTCTCTTTGTCAGGCTTATTGTAGCTGGATCTTACTTGTGAGATACAGGTGAATCCTGGTAGCAAGATATGCTGCATCATACATAGGGCAACACCTTGCCCCCAAGTTTGTATGGCCAATCATGGTTGCATGGAGGATGTCCAGAGTGAAGTACCAAAGGTTCAGAAAATCTTAGCTGAAGGCTGTTCCAAAGGTCAGGGCAGGCTGCGCAGGATTGTAGTACAAAACTGGGACAACGGTCAGAGTTACAAATAACCTTAAGAAGTCAAGGTCAGCAACAACAGAACAGGACAAAATATGAACACCAAGTAACCAGTGCAGGCAGCAGAAGAACAGAGTGCAGAGAGTCAGAGGTTAAATAGCTGCTTGGAACCAATTGGACCACACAACACTGGATATCGCATGCAAATATATCATTACACTGTATACTACATGAGCAGTATTTTGAGGTGTGTATTTCACTCCTGTCTGAGCATAGATGCCACACTGTTGAAAAAGAAGATATCTGCAGACCTGTACAGGTAATCTGTCCTCTAAATACTTCTGGGCCAAGAGGTATAGAGTTAACTACATTAACTACAGCCAAAAAGACTATATCTGCATGCAAAGCCTGTTCTAGCATCCAGTGAGTTAAATCCACTTATCTTGCCGATCCAGGGGGGTTAAAGTCATTTATTGTTATGGTTCTGTTGGGATTTAATTTGAAACAAAAGGATTCTGCCACTGAAAAGGTTTGAGAACTACTGCAGCATTCAGTTCAACAACATCTTCAATATTTAAAAGGTGATTAAAAGAACTCCTATTACCATAATTGTAGCTCTACAAAACTATCTGTCGCTCATAGTTTCACTGTGATATGCTTTGCACATGAAGCACATTATAGTTCATATATTCTTGTTAAATTACTTTAAAATTGTTAGTGTGTAATGGAAAGGCTGGCATGTGTTTCTTTGTGTTTTTGGTTTATTATTTAATTATTTTCTCCTTAAGATTCCTGCTCCAAAGCGTGGGGAAATTGTGCGACAAATTGGTGATGCTTTACGAAAAAAGATCAAGCTCCTTGGACACTTGGTATGATGATGTGTTTAATAATTTGGGGAATTTGATACATCCTATATAATGATTCACTAAATGTGTGTTTGTCACAAGTAGTCATGCTCACTACAGACTGCCCGTACCTCAGCTGATAACAGAGTGGGGTGCTCCGAATGCAGACCGTAGTCCCCAGCTTCCCGCTTCGTATCAGCCAGGGCACGGGCAGTCTCTACTGTGCATGAGTGGCACTGTGGCCCGTGTACACAGGCTCTTCAACTAGTATATAATGAATGTTTCTGATTTTGATGTTGAGGGAATTAAACTAGAACATCCACATTTTTTTTTTCTTTTTCTTTCTTTTTTTTTTTTTTTTTTTTTCTTTCATTTGCAATATATATTTTCCTTTTAGGTTTTCAAAATCAAATTCTCTTTAGTGGTTTGCAGCATCACCTAATGTGCTGGAGAGCTCTTTGGCATTCATAGTGTTAAAGATTCATAAGGAAAACTAGTTTTGTAAATTAAAATTGCTAATACAGAATGCAAGTTTGTTTGTAGGTGCTAGAGTCCGTTTTTAAGATGCATACACTGCAATATTAATACTAGTTTGCTTAGAGCTACAGATAACAGTGCTAAATGAGGTCTGACTTACATTGCACATGATAAAACCAGTGATAACATTTATCTTGCAGATTCCTTTTTAAATCCTTGAACATTTGCAGATAAAACCAATGATAATTATCAAATGTAATGTAATTCAGACCTAATTTGGTTTAGGCTTGTAAAATGCATTTGATTTTTCAAGTGGCTTAATCTCAAGGCTTTCATTTTTATTATATGCTTGGCAAAGGAGTAATGCAAACTGCACTGCATTCTCCAGGAAGTAAAATTAATTAAAGGGATAGTAATGTTTCACAATAAAAGCAGCTCCAATGAATCTTCATAGCTGAAGTTCAAGATTAATTGAATGATATAAAGTATCCCCCTCCCTCCCCTCTTTACTATGTAACACTGCTCACCTCAAAGCAGCAAGACTGCATGGATTACAAAGATGGACAATCTTCAGTGACCTTAAAAACCCTGTCAAGGGGGGCAGGATTTTCCTTATGCTCCCTAGCTGTGACCTGTCTGGTCAAGTGACCAGATTCCACATCTGAGGAGAGGAGGCTTACACTAGGTAAAATATGCCCCTTTTATTATTCAATTACTCTTGAACTGCAACTCTGACAGTACTGAAATAACACTCTCCATGGCCCAAATACTATGAAGATTAATTGGAGCTGGTGTTTTTGTGAAACATTACTATCCCTTTAAATGTTTCCATCCAAGCCTGTTAACATTTACAGGCTTACAAAACTGTTAAGGGACAGACTTTTTATAGCTTTTGAGTTTGAATAGACCTTTTTATAGAAACAATGTCTTTGATATAGTTCCTATTTTTGTGGAATAATGTATTGCAGCCTGATCTCACCAGTAATGCCTCATTTTGATAACCTAATATGTGTACTGAATTTTAAAGTGCTCTGTGTCCAAGCCCTATATATCCTCAAAGAAAGAACTGTTTTGAAAATGCAGTTACTCCTTTTGAGTTTACTCATCTTGAATCACACAGTAATAACTCTGTATTACACTGACAGATGCCTTCCCTCTCCCCTGCCTACTCGGATATCTGATATACCAAACTGAGCCTCTAAACCAGGAGTATCAAACCCTCCCAGCCAGCAGAAGGGGATGAAAGTTGTCCTAAAAGACGTCGGGCTATAGGTTGCCCACACACTTTCTATAATATGAAGTTCTATTGAAAGCTGTGACATAGTCTTGAGTGGACATCTCAAAACAGTCTGTTAAACTTTGAGCTGTCTTTCATACCATAAACACAATCTATTATACTGGAAGTCTACTGACATCACTAGGTTCAAGTGTGCTGGTGAGGGGGAAGGCAAAGTGTGAAGATGATGTGGAAACTCCAAACTAGAATGTATAATTGATAGTGTTCTAATAAAACACACTTTTTTTTAAAGTATTAGTATCCTTTTTAAACAAATGTACTGTATGTGTTTGGTTTTATTTATGTAGGAATCGTTGGAGATGGGAAAGATTTTAGTTGAAGGTGTTGGAGAGGTTCAGGAATACGTTGATATCTGTGACTATGCCGTTGGCCTTTCTCGTATAATTGGAGGGCCCATTTTGCCTTCAGAAAGTAAGGAAATGTATTCTTGAAAGATTTATTTTTTGCAACTGTTTTGAGAATCAAATGGTTACTTTTTATAATAAGAGTTGTAAAAAGGATATGACATTTCCCGTAACATGCTCCTATATACAGACAGCTAAACAACATTCATACTTTCTAGTAGGCGTTGCCTGAGGTCTTTCTCTCCTCTCTCTCAAGTGTGCATTTGTTCGTAACGTGATCTTCTAGCCTTTCTGGTCCACTGGTAATCGTAGATTCCAACATGCACTGTCTGAATTTCCCTAACCTTGTTCCACTGGCATCCACACATACAGTGTATGACTCACCCCCTAGCCTGGTTAGACTGTCCACTTATCTACCCACATACATTGTGATCCCCAGCCATTGGTAGCCATAGAACCATTCATACATTGTCTGATCCTCCGCTTGCCCCAGTCTCTGCTTCTCTCCATGTGAGGCGGGACCTCTAGGTTCTTGGAGTCATTCTGATTATCACTCCACCTTGAGAGATTTGCCCTTTGCTGATGATTAAACATGGCATCCAGCTTCCCACCCAGTGATTATGGAGTCTACACCAGACAGGAAAGCCATTTCAAGGTGTCCACATGTTCTAATCCAGGAAGCTGAATACCGAACGCTTCTGGAATTGCGCATAAAAAATTCCTTTTTACGACAACACTACACACACACACAAAATTAATTTCCACTACCACTTCCTGCATTAGGCGAATTCGCTATTCCACTCACACAGATTTGTTAATCCTGGTCATGCCCACAAAAATAAATATGCGCAGCTGTTCACTAATCTTGTGTGTGTGGTGTGTTTTTGTTTTATGCACAATTAAACAAAATCATATGCAAACCTATTCCCTAGTGGCTTTCACACGGGAAATGATTGCGCATGTTTCTTGCATCGCGTCATTAGATCCAGCAGAAAATCAGGAAGTTGGTCACTTCACCGGCAGTCTTCTAGAAATGTATTTAGCTCCCTGCCTGGTGATATTGAGCCTGCACTAGATAAGGAGCCAAATTTACAGTTTTTCTTCTGTGTCCTATCCCCGGCTAAGAATGGGTATGGTCTCCACCCACTGGCTGGGGTAGGACCAATTAAGATCAAACATAAGAGCGCGCTCCCTTGAATCACCAGTTTTTTGTTTTGTCCTATGTAGGCTGGATGTAGGGCTTTAGCTGTACGCTCTAGTAGGGAAAGAATTTCTTTGGGTTATTTACAAATATGAACAGCATACCTGTGAGCCGCAGTACAGTGCTGCCAAAAGCAAGTGATCAGGAGGTATTTTCCGGGTAGCGTCAGTGGGCCATCTCCATTGAGCCGTGGAAAGTTGCGTGTATGCCGGTACAGCGTGCAGGCCGCAACCGGAAGTTCCTGCTGAAACCGGAAGTTATGCTATGACAGTTTGTACACACGGACTGCAATGCTGTGCGCTCCAAGAATGGAAAGCAGAATGTTTGGAGACAACAGCAAGACGAACAACAGGAAGACAGGTAAGTAACCAGTGTATTTATGTTCTCTTAAACAGTAAATGAAGGTTGTTGATTACCTATTTAAAGGCAGCTGGCTGTTTGCTCTCTGGATCTGTTAGGGCAAGGGTAGTCTTGTAGACAGAAGTTTGGTTTTTACTAGTATTTAATAAAGCTGTGGCTTTAGAGTATCATGTCTGCCCCTCCAAAATTGACTCCTGTTACAGCTTACCTTGGTTTCATCGTCATCTACAGTTACGAGGCTTCAAGCATGCAGCAGTCCTCTGTTTTATGTGTTTGCTTCCTGTAGTCTCCTCCTATCTACTTCCTCCCTCTGAGCTGTTCCTCCTACCTACTTCCTGTGGAGGGGTTTAAAAGGCAGACTGAGTCCTGACTCTGTTGCCCTTGCGTCGTTGTTCATAGCAGTTCTATTACCTTGGGCTTTGTGTATGACTATCACGGTGCCCGTGATTGCTGCAGTTCCTTGTCTGTCACCAGTAGGGGGCTGCTATTGGCTGCCTGCAGATAGCCCGCCTTTCATTGCCTATTTAAACCTGGATTGGGCACCCTTTGGTTGCCCTTTCGTGTTGTTTCTGACCTTCTTGCTATCACTATGCCAGTGATAGCTGGGCCTCTGTTCCAGTGTTCCTGAGTTCCTGATCTCATGTGTTCCTGATCTCTTCTGTTCCAGTGTTTCCTGCATGCTGAAGTACTTCCAGTCCTGGTTCCGGCCTAGTCTCTGGTGTTGCAGTTCCTACTGAACTTCTTCTCTGCTGTTTCCTGACCTGACTGATCGTTGCTGGTTCCTGTCAGCGCATCGCCTGTCTCCTGTACCCTGGCGGCCTCCTGTCTGGTTGCGTCGGCGACATTGCTTGTTACTCCAGTGTGCGGTCACTGGTTTGCTCCACAGCCTATCGGCTATACAATTCTGTGTTGGTCCCAGCGTGCGGACGCTGGTTTGCTCCTAAGCCTTGCGGCTAGGCAAACTCGCTTGTTACACCAGTGTGCGGTCACTGGTTTGCTCCAAAGCCTATCAGCTATACAATTCTGTGTTGGTCCCAGCGTGCGGACGCTGGTTTCCTCCTAAGCCTTACGGCTATACTAACTCGCTTGTTACACCAGTGTGCGTTCACTGGTTTGCTCCAAAGCCTTGCGGCTTTATGATTCCCCTGTTAGTCTCAGTGTGTGTACACTGGGTTGCTTACGATCCTGTCAATTTGCCATTACCATCTGACTGCTGCTACGATCTCTGGGCTGTCCTGCCCGGTATTGGTAAGGCCGGTAGAACCTTTTGCCACATTCCATCTGAGGTTGCCTTACCCGGTATTGGCAGGGCCGGTAGAGCCTACATTATGAATCTATTGAGGCTGCCTTGCCCGGTAATTTGGTAAGGCCGGTAGAACCGTTATGCGATTCCATCTGCAGGTTGCCTTACCCGGAATTGGCAAGGCCGGTAGAGCCTAACATTCTATTACTTCAGACTGTCCTGTCCGGTATATTGACAGGACCGGTAGAGTCTGCCTTCTGTCTTGTTATATTCTGTATATATCTGTATGTATGTGATTGCCATCCAACGTTATCAATTTATTATTTCAATAAAATTGATTTTTACCTAAAACTTGTATCTGAGAGTCATAATAAACCGTGACAGTACGAAAGGGCCATGACCTCAGACAGCAAAGGTGAAGGTAATGCACAGAATATCCATTGGAGGATGGATGTGCACGAGCAACGTTTGGATCAGTTGGCAGTTGCAATTCAAACAATCCTTGAACGCACGGTACTTGCTGACAAATCTAGCTCTAGCCCGGTGGTCTTGCCAAGTCAGACACCGGAGAGTGATACCAGACCCCTAGGGGGCACTGTTAAAGGGTTAACGGCTTCTGCACCCTTGCCGCTAAGATACGATGGTGACCCTAGTCTCTGCAGAGGGTTCATCAACCAACTCGAGATTTTTATGGAATTGACGGCACACGCATTTCCCAATGATCGTAGTAAGGTGGGGTTTACAATATCTTTGCTCACTGGCAGAGCTTTGGCTTGGGCTAACCCCTTGTGGGAGAATGCTAAACCTTGTACTAAAAACTTTAGAGAATTTGTGCAATCCTTTCGAAGAGTGTTTGAGCCTCCTGGTAGAACCACCTCTGCTGCCAAACGCCTTATGGAGATACATCAGGGCAGGCGTACAGTAGGCGACTACGCCATCGAATTCCGCACATTGGCAGCAGAGGTAGGTTGGAACAACGAGGCATTATTGGCAGCTTTTTCTCAAGGCCTGAATGACCACATTAAGGACGAAATCGCTGCTAAAGATCTACCTATTGATCTAGATGACTACATTGAATATGTTATGATAATTGACTCCAGAATACGTGAGAGATCAATTGCCAGAGATCGTAAGTTACGGTCAAAGAATAATGAGCCTAGTGGCATGTTTTGCCCACCAATCCCTCCCCTGGCATTGAAGTCTAGTGAACCTGTACGGGAGACAAGTGAACCTATGCAAATAGGCTTCACTAGACTAACCAAGGCTGAGAGACTTTATCGCAGAAGACAAGGGTTGTGTTTATACTGCGGTAAAAACGGGCATTTGCTAAATTCCTGTCCGGTACGTCCGGGAAACGCACACACCTAGGGTACCTTGGGGGACAGGCCCTAGGTGGTGTACAATCGTCCCCAGTGTCGGGCACAATGAAACCCACCATACAGGTGGTATTATCTTGGGCACAACGCTCTGTGGAGGTTTTGGCTTTGGTTGACTCTGGTGCAGCAGGGTATTTTATGGATAATACCTTTGCTGAATTGCACGGAGTTCCACGCATTCAAAGAGAAAATCCCTTGACTATTGAAGCGATTGATGGCAGACCCTTAGAACCGCCTCAGGTTATGTTTGAAACTATGCCACTGTCTATGACTATTGGGGCACTTCACAGAGAAGAGCAGCAGTTTCAACTGATTAATTCTCCGCACCATGCGGTAATATTGGGCTTTCCGTGGTTACAGTTACATAACCCACAATTTGATTGGAAAAAGTGTGAAATTGCTGCTTGGTCCCAGTTTTGTATGGACAAGTGCGTTATCCAGCCTGTTAAGATCCTGTGCACCTCCTCGGCTATACCGGATGTGTACCAACAGTTTGGCGATGTTTTTAGCAAAGGAGAGTCCAGTTTGCTACCTCAGCACAGACCTTATGATTGTTGCATCGAATTGCAGCCTGGGGCAGTACCTCCGAAAGGACGCACTTATCCATTATCTTGTGAGGAAAATAAGGCTATGGAGGATTACATTTCTGATGCCCTTGCTAGAGGGATCATACGAAAATCTACCTCTCCAGCTGGGGCTGGGTTCTTTTTTGTAAAAAAAGAAAAATGGCGAATTAAGACCATGCATTGACTACCGGGGCTTGAATAAACTAATGGCAAAAAACGCATACCCAATACCACTCATCACCAAGCTTTTTGACAGGCTTAAGGGCGCTTCGATTTTTACCAAATTGGACCTACGGGCCGCTTACAATCTGGTGCGCATTCGAGCAGGTGATGAGTGGAAAACTGCCTTTAATACTCGAGCTGGGCACTACGAGTATCTTGTAATGCCATTTGGGCTATGTAATGCCCCCGCAGTTTTCCAGGAACTGATAAACGATGTTCTGAGAGATATGTTACAGACATGTGTTGTGGTTTATCTGGACGATATATTGATTTACTCTCAAGACATGGCACAGCACATCAAAGATGTATCCGCAGTATTGCTACGACTCCGTGAGAACAAATTATTTTGTAAAATGGAAAAATGTGACTTTCATAGAACCAGTGTGCCATTCTTGGGGTTCATAATTGGCAATGATGGCATTGCCATGGACAAGGATAAGTTGTCAGCTGTCTTACAATGGCCAAAACCCAAGGGGCTTAAAGCCATACAGCGTTTCCTGGGTTTCGCTAATTATTATAGGCGGTTTATTAAGAACTTTTCTTCCATTGTTAAACCTTTGTCCGATCTTACGCACAAGGGCGCTAATCCTTCTTGTTGGCCGGTATCTGCTGAGAATGCCTTTGAGAATTTGAAGCTGGCATTTGCTGCGGCTCCTGTGTTATCCCACCCCAATCCTCTACTTCCATTTACGTTAGAGGTGGATGCCTCAGATATTGGGGTTGGGGCAGTACTTTCGCAACGACACGAGAAAGGTGGTACTCTCAGACCTTGTGGGTTTTTCTCTAAGAAGTTGACTGTCACACAAGGCCACTATGAGATAGGTGACAAAGAATTATTGGCCATTATCCTCGCTCTTAAGGAGTGGCGTCATTTGCTTGAAGGTACCAAGACTCCCGTATTAATCCTAACAGATCATAAAAATCTGACTTATCTCTCGGAGGCCAAGAGATTGTCCTCCCGTCAGGCCAGGTGGGCACTGTTCCTGTCTCGATTTAATTTCATTGTATCATACTTACCGGGGTCAAAGAATATCAGGGCGGATGCACTGTCAAGACAATTTGAGGCCGACAGTGACAGAGTGCAAGCACCAGCACCCATCATCCAACCTGATAGAATACTGGCTACTATACACACGAGTATCACTTCTCCTTTAGGGGAGGAGATCCTGGCCTCTCAGGGGTCCGCTCCCCATGAAACTCCAGTGGGCAAATGTTTTGTCGATGAACCATTTCGTACTAGGCTGCTTGAAACCTACCATTCCTCTAAGGCTGCGGGACATATTGGTAGAGACCAATTGTTATGGTCCCTTTCTCAGTTATTTTGGTGGGCCTCCAAGAGAAACGATTGTGCCAAATTTACGAATGCCTGTGCCACCTGTGCCCGTGCTAAGACCCCGAGACATCTCCCTGTGGGCTTGCTTCAACCGGTGCCTAATTGAGAACGCCCCTGGTCTCATGTTTCCATTGATTTTATGGGAGAGTTGCCTGTGTCCTTTATATTCATGGTGGTGGACAGGTTTTCTAAAATGGCTCATTTTGTGCCTCTCCGTGGTCTTCCTTCAGCGAAGGAATTGGCAATGGTGTTCGCCAGAGACGTATTCCGGTTGCATGGAGTGCCTAGGGTACTGGTGTCTGACAGGGGGAGCCAGTTTGTGTCTAGATTTTGGAGGGCATTTTGCCAACAGATGGGCATACAGCTGTCCTTCTCCTCTGCCTACCATCCCCAGACCAATGGAGCCGCTGAACGAGCTAATCGGGGCTTGGAACAATTTCTCCGTTGTTTCGTTACTGACCATCATGATAATTGGTCCGACTTGTTGCCTTGGGCAGAGTTCGCCAGGAACTGTGCGGTCAATTCTTCATCTGGAAGCTCTCCATTTCTGATTAATTATGGGTTCCAGCCCTGTTTGCTTCCAGACTCATTTCAGACGCAACAGATTCCAGCTCTGGATGAGCATATCGAGCAACTCCGTTCCACATGGGCACAAGTTCAGAGGGCACTTGGTCAGTCATTTCAGCGTCATCAGCGCCATGCTAATCGCAGAAGGCTTCCAGCGGTTTCCTTTCAGGTTGGGGATAGAGGTATGGCTTTCCTCCAGAAATCTCAAGCTGCAGGTTCCGTCTAATAAGTTGGCTCCCCGGTTTGTGGTCCATACAGAGTTATTCGCAAAATTAACCCTGTCTCCTATGCACTAGACCTACCTGCATCCATGCGTATCCATAATGTGTTCCATGTGTCCCTTCTTAAGCCTCTGGTTTGCAATCGCTATACTACCACACCTGTGGTGCCAGGACCTGTTGAGGTCGAGGGCCAGGAGGAGTACGAGGTTCAGAGCATTATTGATTCCCGTAGGCTTAGAGGAAGGGTACAGTACCTGGTACATTGGAAAGGGTATGGTCCTGAGGATCGATCATGGGTGGATAGTACAGACCTTCATGCACCTAGGTTAACTAGGGCCTTTCATGCCAATTACCCACAGAAACCTAGACCCTATTCTAGGAGAGGGGGTCTTTGAAGGGGGGGTACTATCACGGTGCCCGTGATTGCTGCAGTTCCTTGTCTGTCACCAGTAGGGGGCTGCTATTGGCTGCCTGCAGATAGCCTGCCTTTCATTGCCTATTTAAACCTGGATTGGGCACCCTTTGGTTGCCCTTTTGTGTTGTTTCTGACCTTCCTACTATCACTATGCCAGTGATAGCTGGGCCTCTGTTCCAGTGTTCCTGAGTTCCTGATCTCATGTGTTCCTGAGTTCCTGATCTCTACTGTTCCAGTGTTTCCTGCATGCTGAAGTACTTCCAGTCCTGGTTCCGGCCTAGTCTCTGGTGTTGCAGTTCCTACTGAACTTCTTCTCTGCTGTTTCCTGACCTGACTGATCGTTGCTGGTTCCTGTCATTGCATCGCCTGTCTCCTGTATCCTGGCGGCCTCCTGCCTGGTTGCGTCGGCGACATTGCTTGTTACTCCAGTGTGCGGTCACTGGTTTGCTCCAAAGCCTATCGGCTATACCATCCTGTGTTAGTCCCAGCGTGCGGACGTTGGTTTGCTCCAAAGCCTTGTGGCTAGACAAACTCGCTTATTACACCAGTGTGCGGTCACTGGTTTGCTCCAAAGCCTATCGGCTGTACTATCCTGTGTTGGTCCCAGCGTGCGGACGCTGGTTTGCTCCAAAGCCTTGCGGCTATACAAACTCGCTTGTTACACCAGTGTGCGGTCACTGGTTTGCTCCAAAGCCTATCAGCTATACAATTCTGTGTTGGTCCCAGCGTGCGGACGCTGGTTTGCTCCTAAGCCTTACGGCTATACTAACTCGCTTGTTACACCAGTGTGCGGTCACTGGTTTGCTCCTAAGCCTATCGGCTATACAATTCAGTGTTGGTCCCAGCGTGCGGACGCTGGTTTGCTCCAAAGCCTTGCGGCTTTACGATTCCCCTGTTAGTCTCAGTGTGTGTACACTGGGTTGCTTACGATCCTGTCAATTTGCCATTACCATCTGACTGCTGCTACTATCTCTGGGCTGCCCTGCCCGGTATTGGTAAGGCCGGTAGAACCTTTTGCCACATTCCATCTGAGGTTGCCTTACCCGGTATTGGCAGGGCCGGTAGAGCCTACATTATGAATCTATTGAGGCTGCCTTGCCCGGTAATTTGGTAAGGCCGGTAGAACCGTTATGCGATTCCATCTGCAGGTTGCCTTACCCGGTATTGGCAAGGCCGGTAGAGCCTAACATTCTATTACTTCAGACTGTCCTGTCCGGTATATTGACAGGACCGGTAGAGTCTGCCTTCTGTCTTGTTATATTCTGTATATATCTGTATGTATGTGATTGCCATCCTACGTTATCAATTTATTATTTCAATAAAATTGATTTTTACCTAAAACTTGTGTCTGAGAGTCATAATAAACCGTGACAATGACCTGGCTAGTCTTTCATCCAACCTGGTGCTGACCTGTGGCTCTCTGACTATTCTTTTGCTTATACCTATAGTGGACACCCAACCTGGTGCAGACCTGTGGCTCTGGCTGACTACCTGAACTGTGTATGACCTGGCTTGTCTGACTACCCCCTCTGGTGCTGACTTGTGGCTCTGTCTGACTACTCTTACGTTTATTCCTTGTACCTAGCAGACACCAAACCTAGGGGTAGATTTAAAGGCAGCCGTTAAGCTAAAAAAAAACACCAACGGGTGTTTTAACGTGTAGCAAACCATGCAAAGGGCCATGTAATGAACTGCTAACGGCAGTTCATCGAGTATTACGGCTGCTACACTAACGTGTGTTTTTGGCCCATGTTAATAAAAAAAAAACCACTCCATTTTGCCATTTAAAGCACAGCATTAGCTGAAAAAATCCGATAAAGGACTCACTTACCACACAAAACTTAAGACCCAGTTTTGTTAGCCATAAAGTCCCTTATCGGAACCCAATGTCCACAGTGGATGTATTTATGTGGGTCCCTAAGCCCCACATCAATACATCCAAAGTTAGTATGATTAACCCTATGAGTGCCAGGGGGTATAATTACCCCGCTGGCATTCATAGGGTTAACCCAACTAAGTAAAGCAACATTGTATTAACACTTACTGAGTCCTCAGCTTGCTGGTCCTTCTGTTCTGTCTTCTTTCTTCTATCTTCCGCCTTGTCTTCTCCCTGTAAAATAAAATAAGAATAAAAATCAAGCATGAACAAATACATTCCAGAACCCTTTGAGTGGCAGTGGGGTACGCAACGCATTGCAAAGCAATGCAATACTTACCTCACTGTCACTCACAGGGTTAAATATTAGTGCTCCATAAATATACCCATAAATGCCTCCGTAGAATTGCCCGAAGGATAAATGCCAATGAATTAAAAAGCTCCACATATACATAAATCAATGTGATTCGTTAATGTCCAAAATTAAAGGGATAGTAATACTTCGTTTTAACTTTATTTTATTTTGTAGGCATTAAAAAAACATGAAGAATGATATGTCTTATCTCTCAAACCTTTATGGTTTAAGAGATATTCACAAGCAAAGTGTCCCCCTCCTGCCCCTTTTACTGATGTAACACTTCTCAGCCAGGGCAGAAGGGAGCTGCCCAGGTAGAGTGCAGAGAGGGACAATCTTCAATTAAGATAAGGGAAAAACTTGTCAAGGGGGGCAGGGATTTCATTGTTCTCATAGGAATAAGAGTGTCCCCTTCTGTTATCTGTCCAGTCTATGGACTGCATTCCACATCTGAGAAGAGATTGTTTACAGTAGGAAAAAGGGGCGGGAGGTGGAAACTTTGCTTGTGAATATCTCATAAAAGACTTATATCATTCTTCATGTTTTTTTAATGCCTACAAAATAAAACAAAGTTAAAACGAAGTATTACTATTCCTTTAACTTAGCTTTAACTGTCTCACCACTTGGAGCGGCCGCGAGGCCGCGACACAAGTGTCCCACGATGCTCCTCTTCAGCTGTGTATGGGCCGATGCCCGTAACACACTGAGGGCATTTGAAGTGAGCCTGCCTTTATATATGGGCAGGCTCACTTCATTGCCCTCACTGCCATGGCTGGGATGTGAAGAACATCCCAGCCAATGACAGGGCAATTGAAGTAAGCCTGCCCATATATAAAGGCAGGCTCACTTCAATTGCCCTGTCAAGCACCGATAGTTAATTGTTTTTAACGGTTCAGTTCCCAATATCCCTGCTTTTAGCGGTGTTTTGGAAACTAAACTCACAAAACAGACGTTCAGCCACAAGACTGTTTTTGTGGCTTAACATCCTTTGGAGTTGTAGCTGGTAGGGCCTTTAACCCCTTCGCGACACAGGACGTACATGTACGTCCTGTGTGGCTGTCACTTAGTGACAGAGGACGTACATGTACGTCCCGGAAATCCGGCTCCCCGCGCGGCTGCACGCCGTTCGGGGACGCCGGATTCTTTTAGAAAAAAAAAAAAAAAAAAAAAAAGTTAGACGGACGTTAAGTGACGGCCGCGTCTGCACGCGGCCGTCACTAAGGGGTTAAATACCAAGTAAAACATAACATAGTAACATAGTAGATAAGGCTGAAAAAAGACATGCGTCCATCAAGTCCAGCCCATGCCAATAACACCGCTGTTGATCCAGAGGAAGGCAACAAAAAAGCCCTCTGGAGCAATTTCCAGTGTAGGTGTGTGTGTGTGTGTGTCAAATAGTTCCCCGGCTCAATATCCTATTTGCTTTGAAGCCATCTGTCATAACTGTCAATATTGTTCTGTGCTAGATAGGCATCCATGCTTTTTTTAATGCAGTTACATTATCTGCAAGCACAACATCCCGAGGCAAAGAATTCCATAGCTTTACTGCCCTTACTGTAAAGAATCCCTGCCTGTGTTTTAGTCGAAAGCTCCTTTCCTCAAGTCTTAATGGATGACCTCTTGTTCTTAGCTCAGCTCTTTTCATAAATAATTCATTGGATAGTTCTTTGTATTGACCTTGAATGTATTTGTAAATGGTAATCATATCGCCCCTTAGACATCTCTTTTCTAATGTAAACAAACCCAGTTTGGCTAGTCTCTCTTTGTAACTCAGATCCTCCAATCCCTTTATCAGTTTTGTTGCACGTCTCTGCACCTTTTCCAGTTCAGTAATGTCTTTTTTTAGAACAGGCGCCCAAAATTGTACTCCATATTCTAGATGAGGCCTAACCAAGGATTTATACAGAGGTAGGATAATATTAGCATCCCTTGCGTCTACACCTCTTTTTATGCAGGCTAGTACTCTATTTGCTCTTGCAGCAGCTGAGTGACTCTGCATACTTCTGTGAAGACTATTGTCTATCAGTACACCTAAATCTTTCTCTAATGAGGATTTCCCAAGTTGTTTCCCATTTAGAGTATATGTAGCAAGTTTGTTTCTACAACCCAAATGCATAACCTTACATTTATCTACATTAAATGACATCTGCCACTTTTCTGCCCATTCACTTAGTTTATCTAAATCCTTCTGTAGGGAAAAAACATCGAGCTCTGTATGTATTTCCTTACATAGCTTAGTGTCATCAGCAAAGATTGAGATGCTACTTTCAATTCCCACTTCTAGATCATTAATAAACAAATTAAAAAGCATTGGGCCCAGGACTGAACCCTGCGGCACCCCACTTATAACCCTAGACCAATTTGAAAAAGTTCCATTTACAACAACTCTCTGCCATCTATCATTTAACCAGTTCTCAATCCATGTACAGATAACACCACCCAAACCGAAGCCTTTTAATTTATGCAGTAACCTGTTGTGAGGCACTGTGTCAAAGGCTTTTGCAAAATCCAAGTATACTACATCAACCGCAATTCCCCTGTCCAAATTACTACTTACTCTTTCATAAAATGCAAGTAAATTAGTCTGACATGATCTGTTCTTCATGAAACCATGCTGATTCCTACTAATGATATTGTTTGTCTTCACATAGTTCTGAATACTGTCAGTTAATAACCCTTCTAGTATCTTACCCACTATGGAAGTCAAGCTCACAGGTCTATAATTTCCTGGTTTGGATCTTGCTCCCTTTTTAAACAATGGAACTACATCAGCTTTCCTCCAATCACAGGGCACTATGCCTGATGAAAGCGAATCAATAAATATTAAGTATAATGGTTTTGCTATTACTGAACTAAGTTCCTTAAGTACCCTTGGGTGTATACCGTCCGGTCCAGGCGCTTTATTCACTATAACCCTTTCCAGTCTCTTTTGGACCTTGTCCTCGGTAAGCCATGTAGATGTTGGAGGAAATTCCATGGTTTTGTCTGTTTGCCCACAGCTTGTCATTTCTGCTTCCTTTGTATATACTGAAGCAAAGAACATATTTAGGGTGTCAGCCATAGCTTTATCCTCACTAATCAATTCACCTGTTTCAGTCCTAAGAGGACCAATATCAACCTTAACTTTTTTGTTGTTAATATACTTGTAGAATTGTTTAGGGTTTTTCTTGCTCTCATTTGCAATGTTTCGCTCATTTTCTATTTTAGCTAGCTTAATTGCTTGTTTGCAGATTTTATTACATTCTTTATATTTTTTAAATGATGCATCTGACCCGATGGACTTAAACACCTTAAAAGCCTGCTTTTTATTTCTCATTTCCCTGCTAACCACATTATTAATCCACATTGGTTTTGCTTTACTTCTCTTGTGCTTATTCCCCAATGGTATATATTGACGTGTATATTTGCCCAAGAGAATTTTAAATACATTCCATGATTCTTGTGCATTTTTATCTTTGAAAATTACATCCCACTGGATATCCTTTAAAGCTTCTTTTAACTTTGTAAAATTAGCCTTTTTGAAATTGAATGTTTTGGTTAAACTCTTGCTATTGGGTTTCTCATAACAAACTTCAAAGGATACAATATTGTGGTCACTGCTGCCCAAATGTTCCCTTAACTGCACATTGTTTACAATGTCAGAATCGTTTGAGAGCACTAGGTCAAGCAAGACCTCTTTTCTAGTTGGCTCCTCTACTAGTTGGGACATAAAATGATCATTTATCATACTTAGAAAAATATTTCCCTTTGTTGTGCCTGAAGTCATATTGCTCCAGTCAATTTCAGGATAGTTGAAATCTCCCATTATAATTACCTTTGCTGACCTAGCAGCCTTTTCCATTTGCAGTAAAAGTTGGGCTTCCTCCAACTCCCCAACATTAGGTGGCTTGTAGCAAACCCCCACCAATATCTTTTTATTATGTGTCCCCCCAGTGTGTATTTCAACCCACAAGGCCTCTACCTTTTCATTGGACCCTTCATTTATATCTTCCCTTAAACTAGGTTTTAAGGCCTGCTTTACATATAGGCATACTCCTCCTCCCCTTTTATTAACCCTGTCCCTCCTAAAAAGTGAATAACCCTCTAGATTGACTGCCAAGTCATACGTATCATCTAACCAGGTTTCAGACACTCCAATCAGATCATACTGCTCATGTACTGCAATCATTTCTAGTTCCCCCATCTTACCAGCCAGACTGCGAGCATTTACATGCATACATTTTATCTTTTTGCCATTCTTTAAGATTTCGTTCTTTTTCAGATGTATTTGTCTCTTATCAGGCTGTAACAATGGCAACTCCCTATTAGATGAACTAGCCCATTCCCCCTCTCCACCCCCATGACCCTTCTCTAATCCCATTTTCTCAATTATACTATCTTCCCCAGCCTGTGTTGCAGCTCCCCCCCCCCTTTCTAGTTTAAAGTCTCCTTATCACGGTGCCCGTGATTTGCTGCAGTTACTTGTCTGTCACCAGTAGGGGGCTTCTATTGGCTGTCTGCAGATAGCCCGCCTCTTATTGACTATTTAAACCTGGATTGGGCACCCTTTGAGTGCCCTTTCGTGTTGTTTCTGACCTTCTTGCTACCACTATGCTAGTGATAGCTGGGCCTCTGTTCCAGTGTTCCTGAGTTCCTGATCTCATGTGTTCCTGAGTTCCTGATCTCTACTGTTCCAGTGTTTCCTGCATGCTGAAGTACTTCCAGTCCTGGTTCTGGCCTAGTCTCTGGTGTTGCAGTTCCTGCTGAACTTCTCTGCTGTTTTCTACCTGACTGATCGTTGCTGGTTCCTGTCATCTCATCACCTGTCTTCAGTATCCTGGCGACCTTCTGCCTGGTCGCGTTGGTGACATTGCTACAATTCCGTGTTGGTCCCAGCGTGCGGACGCTGGTTTGCTCCCAAGCCTTGCGGCTATACAAACTCGCTTGTTACACCAGTGTGCGGTCACTGGTTTGCTCCAAAGCCTATCAGCTATACAAATCTGTGTTGGTCCCAGCGTGCGGATGCTGGTTTGCTCCTAAGCCTTGCGGCTATACAAACTCGCTTGTTACACCAGTGTGCGGTCACTGGTTTGCTCCAAAGCCTTTCAGCTATACAAATCTGTGTTGGTCCCAGCGTGCGGACGCTGGTTTGCTCCTAAGCCTTGCGGCTATACAAACTCGCTTGTTACACCAGTGTGCGGTCACTGGTTTGCTCCAAAGCCTTTCAGCTATACAAATCTGTGTTGGTCCCAGCGTGCGGACGCAGGTTTGCTCCTAAGCCTTGCGGCTATACAAATTCGCTTGTTACACCAGTGTGCGGTCACTGGTTTGCTCCAAAGCCTATCAGCTATACAAATCTGTGTTGGTCCCAGCGTGCGGACGCTGGTTTGCTCCTAAGCCTTGCGGCTATACTACTCGCTTGTTACTCCAGTGTGCGGTCACTGGTTTGCTCGCTAAGCCTAACGGCTATACTATTCAGTGTTGTTTCCAGCGTGCGGACGCTGGTTTGCTCCAAAGCCTTGCTGCTTAACGATCCTGCTAATTTGCCAGTTCCATCTGACTGCTGCTATTATCTCTGGGCTGCCCTGCCCGGTATTGGTAAGGCCGGTAGAACCTTTTGCCACATTCCATCTGAGGTTGCCTTACCCGGTATTGGCAGGGCCGGTAGAGCCTACATTGTGTATCTATTGAGGCTGCCTTGCCCGGTAATTTGGTAAGGCCGGTAAAACCGTTATGCTATTCCATCTGCAGGTCGCCTTACCCGGTATTGGCAAGGCCGGTAGAGCCTAAAGACTGTCCTGTCCGGTATATTGACAGGACCGGTAGAGTCTGCCTTCTGTCTGTGCTATATTCGGTATATATATATATGTATGTTATTGCCATCCTAAGTTATCATTTATTATTTCAATAAAATTTATTTTTTTTTACCTAAAACTTGTGTCTGAGAGTCATAATAAACCGTGACAGTACGAAAGGGCCATGACCTCAGACAGCAAGGGTGAAGGTAACGCACAGAATATCCATTGGAGGATGGATGTGCTCGAGCAACGTTTGGATCAGTTGGCAGTTGCAATTCAAACGATCCTTGAACGCACGGTACCTGCTGACCAATCTAGCTCTAGCCCGGTGGTCTCGCCAAGTCAGACACCAGAAAGTGATACCAGACCCCTAGGGGGTACTGTTAAAGGGTTAACGGCTTCTGCACCCTTGCCGCTAAGATATGATGGTGACCCTAGTCTCTGCAGAGGGTTCATCAATCAACTCGAAATCTTTATGGAATTGACGGCACACGCATTTCCCAATGATCGTAGTAAAGTGGGGTTCACGATATCACTGCTCACTGGCAGAGCATTGGCTTGGGCTAACCCCTTGTGGGAGAATGCTAAACCTTGTACTAAGAACTTTAGTGAATTTGTGCGTTCCTTTCGAAGAGTGTTTGAGCCTCCTGGTAGAACCACCTCTGCTGCCAAACGCCTTATGGAGATACAACAGGGCAGGCGTACAGTGGGCGACTATGCCATCGAATTCCGCACATTGGCAGCAGAGGTAGGTTGGAATAACGAGGCATTATTGGCAGCCTTCTCTCAAGGCCTGAATGACCACATTAAAGACGAAATCGCTGCTAAAGATCTACCTATTGATCTAGATGATTACATTGAGTATGTTATGATAATTGACTCCAGAATACGTGAGAGATCAATTGCCAGAGATCGTAAGTTACGGTCAAAAAATAATGAGCCTAGTAGCATGTTTTGCCCACCCATCCCTCCCTTGGCATTGAAGTCTAGTGAACCAGTACGGGAAACAAGTGAACCTATGGAAATAGGCTTCACTAGACTATCCAAGGCAGAGAGACTATATCGCAAAAAACAAGGGTTATGTTTATACTGCGGTAAAAAAGGGCACTTGCTAAATTCCTGTCCGGTACGTCCGGGAAACGCACACACCTAGGGTATCTTGGGGGACAGGCCCTAGGTGGTGTACAATCGTCCCCAGTGTCGGGCATAATGAAACCCACCATACAGGTGGTATTGTCTTGGGCACAACGCTCTGTGGAGGTTTTGGCCTTGGTTGACTCCGGTGCAGCAGGGTATTTTATGGATAATACCTTTGCTGAATTGCACGGAGTTCCACGCATTGAAAGAGAAAACCCCTTGACTATTGAAGCGATTGATGGTAGACCCTTAGAACCGCCTCAGGTTATATTTGAAACTATGCCATTGTCTATGACTATTGGGGCACTTCACAGAGAAGAGCAGCAGTTTCAACTGATTAATTCCCCGCACCATGCGGTGATATTGGGATTTCCGTGGTTACAGTTACATAACCCACAATTCGATTGGAAAAAGTGTGAAATTGCTGCTTGGTCCCAGTTTTGTATGGACAAGTGCGTCATCCAGCCTATTAAGGTGATGTGCACCTCCTCTGCTATGCCGGATGTGTACCAACAGTTTGGCGATGTTTTTAGCAAAGGAGAGGCTAGTATGCTACCCCAGCATAGACCTTATGATTGTTGCATTGAATTGCAGCCTGGTGCAGTACCTCCGAAAGGACGCACTTATCCATTATCTTGTGATGAAAATAAGGCTATGGAGGATTACATTTCTGATGCCCTTGCTAGAGGGATCATACGTAAATCTACCTCTCCAGCTGGGGCTGGGTTCTTTTTTGTAAAAAAGAAAAATGGCGAATTAAGACCATGCATTGACTACCGGGGCTTGAATAAACGAATGGCAAAAAACGCATACCCAATACCACTCATCACCGAGCTTTTTGACAGGCTTAAGGGCGCTTCGATATTTACCAAGTTGGACCTACGGGCCGCTTACAATCTGGTTCGCATTCGAGCAGGTGATGAGTGGAAAACTGCCTTTAATACTCGAGCTGGGCACTACGAGTATCTAGTAATGCCTTTTGGGCTGTGTAATGCACCCGCAGTTTTCCAGGAACTGATAAATGATGTTCTGAGAGATATGTTACAGACATGTGTTGTGGTGTACCTCGACGATATACTGATTTACTCCCAAAACATGGCACAGCACATCAAAGATGTATCCGCAGTATTGCTACGACTCCGTGAGAACAAATTATTTTGTAAAATGGAAAAATGTGAGTTTCATAGAACCAGTGTGCCATTCTTGGGGTTCATAATTGGCAATGATGGCATTGCCATGGACAAAGAAAAGTTGTCAGCTGTCCTACAATGGCCAAAACCCAAGGGTCTTAAAGCCATACAGCGTTTCCTGGGTTTCGCTAATTATTATAGGAGGTTTATTAAGAACTTTTCTTCCATTGTCAAACCTCTGTCCGATCTTACGCACAAGGGTGCTAATCCTTCTTGTTGGCCGGTATCTGCTGAGAAAGCCTTTGAGAATTTGAAGCTGGCATTTGCTGCGGCTCCTGTGTTATCCCACCCCAATCCTTTACTTCCATTTACGTTAGAGGTTGATGCCTCAGATATTGGGGTCGGGGCAGTACTTTCGCAGCGACACGAGAAAGGTGGAACTCTCAGACCTTGTGGGTTTTTCTCTAAAAAGTTGACTGTCACTCAAAGCCACTATGAGATAGGTGACAGAGAATTATTGGCCATTATCCTTGCTCTTAAGGAATGGCGTCATTTGCTTGAAGGTACTAAGAATCCTGTCTTAATCCTAACAGATCATAAGAATCTGACCTATCTCTCGGAGGCCAAGAGATTGTCCTCTCGTCAGGCCAGGTGGGCACTGTTCCTGTCTCGATTTAATTTCATTGTATCATATTTACCAGGGTCAAAAAATATCAGGGCTGATGCACTGTCAAGACAATTTGAGGCCGACAGTGACAGAGTGGAAGCACCAGCTCCTATCATCCAACCTGATAGAATACTGGCTACTATACGCACGAGTATCACTTCTCCTCTAGGGGAGGAGATCCTGGCCTCTCAGGGGTCCGCTCCCCATGAAACCCCAGTGGGCAAATGTTTTGTCGCTGAATCATTTCGTACTAGGCTGCTCGAAACCTACCATTCCTCTAAGGCTGCGGGACATATTGGTAGAGACCAATTGTTATGGTCCCTTTCTCCGTTATTTTGGTGGCCTTCCATGAGAAACGATTGTGCCGAATTTACGAATGCCTGTGCCACCTGCGCCCGCGCTAAGACCCCGAGACATCTCCCTGTGGGCTTGCTTCAACCGGTGCCTAATGGCGAACGCCCCTGGTCTCATGTTTCCATTGATTTTATGGGAGAGTTGCCTATGTCGAAGGGGTACTCCTTTATATTCATGGTGGTGGACAGGTTTTCTAAAATGGCTCATTTCGTGCCCCTCCGTGGTCTTCCTTCAGCGAAGGAATTGGCAATGGTGTTCGCCAGAGAAGTATTCCGGTTGCATGGAGTGCCTAGGGTACTGGTGTCTGACATGGGGAGCCAGTTTGTGTCTAGATTTTGGAGGGCATTTTGCCAACAGATGGGCATACAGCTGTCCTTCTCCTCTGCCTACCATCCCCAGACCAATGGAGCCGCTGAACGAGCTAATCAGGGCTTGGAACAATTTCTCCGTTGTTTCGTTACTGACCATCATGATAATTGGTCCGACTTGTTGCCTTGGGCAGAGTTCGCCAGGAACTGTGCGGTCAATTCTTCATCTGGAAGCTCTCCATTTCTGATTAATTATGGGTTCCAGCCCTGTTTGCTTCCAGACTCATTTCAGACGCAACAGATTCCAGCTCTGGATGAGCATATTGAGCAACTCCGTTCCACATGGGCACAAGTTCAGAGGGCACTTGGTCAGTCATTTCAGCGTCATCAGCGCCATGCTAATCGCAGAAGGCTTCCAGCGGTTTCCTTTCAGGTTGGGGATAGAGTATGGCTTTCCTCCAGAAATCTCAAGCTGCAGGTTCCGTCTAATAAGTTGGCTCCTCGGTTTATTGGTCCATACAGAGTTATTCGCAAAATTAACCCTGTCTCCTATGCACTAGACCTACCTGCATCCATGCGTATCCATAATGTGTTCCATGTGTCCCTTCTTAAGCCTCTGGTTTGCAATCGCTATACTACCACACCTGTGGTGCCAGGACCTGTTGAGGTCGAGGGCCAGGAGGAGTACGAGGTTCAGAGCATTATTGATTCCCGTAGGCTTAGAGGAAGGGTACAGTACCTGGTACATTGGAAAGGGTATGGTCCTGAGGATCGATCATGGGTGGATAGTACGGACCTTCATGCACCTAGGTTAACTAGGGCCTTTCATGCCAATTACCCGCAGAAACCTAAACCCTATTCTAGGAGAGGGGGTCTTTGAAAGGGGGGTACTATCACGGTGCCCGTGATTTGCTGCAGTTACTTGTCTGTCACCAGTAGGGGGCTTCTATTGGCTGTCTGCAGATAGCCCGCCTCTTATTGACTATTTAAACCTGGATTGGGCACCCTTTGAGTGCCCTTTCGTGTTGTTTCTGACCTTCTTGCTACCACTATGCTAGTGATAGCTGGGCCTCTGTTCCAGTGTTCCTGAGTTCCTGATCTCATGTGTTCCTGAGTTCCTGATCTCTACTGTTCCAGTGTTTCCTGCATGCTGAAGTACTTCCAGTCCTGGTTCTGGCCTAGTCTCTGGTGTTGCAGTTCCTGCTGAACTTCTCTGCTGTTTTCTACCTGACTGATCGTTGCTGGTTCCTGTCATCTCATCACCTGTCTTCAGTATCCTGGCGACCTTCTGCTTGGTCGCGTTGGTGACATTGCTACAATTCCGTGTTGGTCCCAGCGTGCGGACGCTGGTTTGCTCCCAAGCCTTGCGGCTATACAAACTCGCTTGTTACACCAGTGTGCGGTCACTGGTTTGCTCCAAAGCCTATCAGCTATACAAATCTGTGTTGGTCCCAGCGTGCGGATGCTGGTTTGCTCCTAAGCCTTGCGGCTATACAAACTCGCTTGTTACACCAGTGTGCGGTCACTGGTTTGCTCCAAAGCCTATCAGCTATACAATTCTGTGTTGGTCCCAGCGTGCGGACGCTGGTTTGCTCCTAAGCCTTGCGGCTATACAAACTCACTTGTTACACCAGTGTGCGGTCACTGGTTTGCTCCAAAGCCTTTCAGCTATACAAATCTGTGTTGGTCCCAGCGTGCGGACGCTGGTTTGCTCCTAAGCCTTGCGGCTATACAAACTCGCTTGTTACACCAGTGTGCGGTCACTGGTTTGCTCCAAAGCCTTTCAGCTATACAAATCTGTGTTGGTCCCAGCGTGCGGACGCTGATTTGCTCCTAAGCCTTGCGGCTATACAAATTCGCTTGTTACACCAGTGTGCGGTCACTGGTTTGCTCCAAAGCCTATCAGCTATACAAATCTGTGTTGGTCCCAGCGTGCGGACGCTGGTTTGCTCCTAAGCCTTGCGGCTATACTACTCGCTTGTTACTCCAGTGTGAGGTCACTGGTTTGCTCGCTAAGCCTAACGGCTATACTATTCAGTGTTGTTTCCAGCGTGCGGACGCTGGTTTGCTCCAAAGCCTTGCTGCTTAACGATCCTGCTAATTTGCCAGTTCCATCTGACTGCTGCTATTATCTCTGGGCTGCCCTGCCCGGTATTGGTAAGGCCGGTAGAACCTTTTGCCACATTCCATCTGAGGTTGCCTTACCCGGTATTGGCAGGGCCGGTAGAGCCTACATTGTGTATCTATTGAGGCTGCCTTGCCCGGTAATTTGGTAAGGCCGGTAAAACCGTTATGCTATTCCATCTGCAGGTCGCCTTACCCGGTATTGGCAAGGCCGGTAGAGCCTAAAGACTGTCCTGTCCGGTATATTGACAGGACCGGTAGAGTCTGCCTTCTGTCTGTGCTATATTCGGTATATATATATATGTATGTTATTGCCATCCTAAGTTATCATTTATTATTTCAATAAAATTTATTTTTTTTTACCTAAAACTTGTGTCTGAGAGTCATAATAAACCGTGACACTCCTCCAGCCTTCTAACCATCCTATCACCCAGCACCGTGCCCCCCCCTTCCACCAAGGTGCAATCCATCACTACTATAAAGATTGCTACCAAGGGAAAAGACTGACCAGTGCTCTAGGAACCCAAACCCCTCCTGCTCACACAAAGTCTTTATCCACGCATTTAACTCCCTAATCTCCCGTTGCCTTTCTAATGTAGTGCGTGGCACAGGTAGAATTTCAGAAAATACTACCTTAGAGGTCCTCTGCTTAAGCTTATATCCTAGGTCCCTGAAATCCTTCTTAACGGACCTCCATTTTCCACTGACTTTGTCATTAGTACCAACATGTACCATGACAGCCGGGTCATGCCCAGCCCCTCCCAACAATCTATCAACCCGATCAGCCACATGTCGAACCCGAGCTCCCGGGAGACAGCAAACTGTACGATTGTGGCGATCTTGGCGACAGATTACCCTGTCTGTCTTCCTAATAATAGAATCCCCTGCCACCACCATCTGTCTAGGTCTGCCTGAGTCCTGGATCCCATCCGTGCTAGAGGGGCTGTTCACTCGGCTGTTAGAGAGAACAGTCCTCTCCAGCAAAGACATTCCTGTGTCAGCATCCCCAACATCATTACTTAATGTAGCAAATCTGTTAGGATTAGTAAACACAGGAGTGTCCTCCCTATTTCTCTGTCCACCCCCCTTGCTATGTCTAACTGTAACCCATCTGGCTGCCTGCTCTTTCTTTGTGCAGTCTCCACCCCCAGAACTACCTACCACCTCTTCCTGCTGCTCAGTCAGCATAACCCTCTCAAGATTGTCCGTCTTTCTCAATGTTGCAACCTGCCCCTCCAGATCTCTAATACGAGCTTCCAGAGAGACCACTTGCTCACATCTGCCACAGAGGTATGCACCCTGGAACGGTTGTTCCAGGTGTGCAAACATATGGCAGTTTGTGCACTGAGTTAAATGGACAATCATGCTACCACTCGTGTGCCAGTTAGCACAAGATAAAAAAGTTTGATAAATGTGTTCCCCTGTGTAATCCCCTGTGTTTGAATTCCCCTGTTTTAAATTCCCACACTTCTGCACTTTAATTCCCCTGTTTTAAATTCCCACACTTCTGCACTTTAATTCCCCTGTTTTAAATTCCCACACTTCTGCACTTTAATTCCCCTGTTTTAAATTCCCACACTTACCACACTTCTGCACTTACACACTGAGGCAAGATTCACACGTTCAAGTATTCACTATGTATCTGCTATTTAAGCCAGGAATCCACCAATTACAAACACAGCAATTAGTCACTCCCACCACACCAGACTTCAATTATTTATCACAGCAAAGAGGGAAAACAAAACTCAGAGAGATTTGTTTTTAACCTCTCCCTTACCACACCACACAATATTCTTATGCTATTATTCCAGCAAGTATCCAATCTCAGTCTTTCAGGGCACAGGGCACTGATGAAGTGTTAGTTTAACAGACGGTTTTCACTTTGGCTCTACCAGCTATGTTAATGACTGGCTTTAAATCTAGCCCCTAGTGCGGACCTGGGACTCTGGTAGACCAGCTCTGATACAGACTACAGGTGAGTCAGCTATCTATTTCCCATTCTGACTGCAGGCGTGAGTCAGATATCTCTCCCTACTGACTTCAGGGTTGAGTCGCTACGGCGGATCAAGATCCTGTGTTCCTGCTCCTGGCTCCAGCAGAGACTACCAGTGGCTTAGGCCTAGCCTCCAGCAGACTGGTCAGGCTCGGCAGCCTACTATTCCTGATAGCAGAGCTCGCTGGCCTGTAACCATCTGCTTGTTCCTGCTGTATATATTTTGCTTACCTTTCGGTTGTCAATAAATTGCATTTAACCATACTGTACTGACTCTTGAACTTCTCTGGGAACCGTGACTGCTCCTAGCATAGATAAAACTCCTCCTGAGGGTACTGGCAAAGAGGATAAGGCTGCTACAAAATCTAAAGTTTGCTTGTCTTGTGATTTAAAAAAAAAAAAAAAAAAAAAAAAGATCCCACTCTGAATCATCCACACTCTGTCAGGAGTGTATTAAGAAGTCAGCAGAACAAGATAGTCTTTAAATTGCATGGGCATTTCTCCTTTGGATGAAATCCTCCATGCAGGATACATTTATGGCTATGCAAGAAGCTTCAGCCCTTAAGAAACGCCCTCGTATGGAAGACCCTGGGGAAGGTACATCCTCAAGAAGAGAGGGCCCTGAAGATTTAGATAGTGCTCATGAATTGGTATCAGACTATTCATCTTTTGAGGAAGGAGAAATTCCCGTAGATCATTCGGTCTCTGGTCTCATCTGTTCTGAATGGGAAAAAGGGTATAGAAGAATAGGCCTCACTAAACTTTTTAATAGGATGTATCCCTTTAAAGAGGAAGACATCAGCACATGGCATTCACCTCCCAAGATTGATCCAGCTATTTCTCATGTTGCAAGAAAGACCATTATCCCTATGGAAGATGGATCGGCTTTAAAAGACGCTACGGACAGGGAGGTGGAATCTGCATTAAAGAAACAGTCAGCCAAGATTTGAGATCCACTACAGCACCAGCTTGTCACACGTACTATGAGAATCTGATTAAGCGAATTAGAGGAGAAAATTTACTCAAATGTTTCTTGCTCCAAACTTATTAAAGAGGTAGCATCCATAAAGGAGACTGTCAACTTTTCTTGTGATGCATCCATGGACATTTTTAGACTGCTAGGGCATCAGCGTTATCGGTTACTGCAAGACGTGCATTATGGCTTCGTTCTTGGAGAGCCAACACAGCTTCCAAAAACAAGTTAGTGGCACTTCCTTTTTCAGGTGGTATGTTATTCGGACAACAACTTGAAGAGCTAATAAAGAAGATTACTGGAGGAAAGAGTTCCTTTCTTCCACAAGAAAGAAAAGCGAAATCCCCTCCATCAAGATCAATGGGATTTAGGAGCAAGCGGTACAATTTTTGTGACTCCAGGAGATACCAAAATGGAAGATATGAGCAGAGAAGACAATCTTCGCAGTCATTCAGGGGAGGCTTTTAAGAAAGACAGACAACTTCCAAAGGTACACTGTTAAAAAAAAGATCCACAGTGAAGAGGAGCGGGCCCTGTCTGTAATACCAGTAGGAGGAAGATTAGTACATTTTCTTCAAGCATGGAAATCAAACCCTATTTCAGATCGTTGGGTGTGCCAAATCATAGAGACAGGGTATCCGCTAGAACTAGAATCTTTTCCTCTCACGAATCAACTGATAAATTCAAGTGTTCCCCGGAACCCACAAAAGAGCCTGGAGATTAAGAAACTAATTCTAGGGATGTTGGAGAAGAAAGTCATAGAACCAGTCCCACTATCCCAAAGGAATTTGGGTATATATTCAAATCTGTTTTTAGCTCCAAAAGCCTCCTGGGGACACAGGGCTATTCTGGATCTGAAATACCTGAACTCCTTTTTAAAAGTGCGTCACTTCAAGATGGAGTCAGTCTCTTCGGTACTAAGAGCTATACAAGGCAAGGCTTTCATGACAACGGTGGATCTCATGGATGCCCATCACCACATCTCAGTAACCCAGTCACACAGGAGATTCTTGAGGTTCAAACTAGTAAATCAGCATTACCAGTTCAAGGTTCTACCCTTTGGGCTGGCATCAGCCCCAAGGGTTTTTACAAAAGTCTTGGCAGTCTCTCTACAAATCCTGAGGTTACAAGGGATACTAGTTATCCCCTACCTAGACAATCTTTTGATTGTGGCACGGTCAAGACAACAATCTCTAAATCATACAAGCCAGACTATCTTTCTGTTGCAAAATAAAAGTTGGATCATCAACTTCCAAAAGAGCCAACTAGAACCAACACAGGAAATTATATTATTGGGCATGAGAATAAACTCTATAGAACAGAGGGTGTTCCTCACACAAGACAGGATAATCAGGTTGCAGACAGCAGTGAAATGTTTCAAAAAGGAAAGATTTTTGACTGCTCAGGATTATATGAAATTGTTAGGAATTTTACATTCTACTATTCAGATCATTCCTTGGGCAAGACTTCATCTGAGGACTCTACAAAAGTTCTATCTTGCCAACTGGAACAAAGAACTGTGAAACAAGACGCAGTTCGTTTCCATTATCCAATCTGGCCAGGAAGAGCCTATCCTGGTGGACAGACAGTGGCAACCTAAGAAAGGGTCTTCCTTTACATGAACCTCTGAAGGAAGTAGTAACAACCGATGCCAGCCTAGCTAGTTGGGGAGGCACCTGCAGGACCCAAACAGCTCAAGGATGGTGGTCCAAGATAAGTCAAAAAGTCACATAAACATACTAGAGACAAAAGCTGTATTAAATGGTCTCAAGAATTTCAAAAGTCTGGTAAGGAACAAAGCCGCATTGGTCAAATCCGACAACATACCAACTGTCCTGTACATCAAAAATCAAGGGGGAACACGGAGCAGAACACTACTGAAGGAAGTAGAAAAGCTGTTAAATTGGGCAGAAAACAATCTAGTGTCCAGCACATCTCAGGAATACAGAACCTGCAAGCAGACAATATGGGGCATTCCAGAAATAGACCTGATGACAACAAGCCAAAACAAATGCAAGAGGATCTTTTCCAGATGGTACGAGCCGACAGCCCTGGTTCAGGATGCGCTAGCCTGGACCTGGAAATTCACCCTGGCCTATGTATTCCCTCCACTTCCTCTAATCCATCAGGTTTTGAGGAAAATAATATTGAACGGGGCAGAAGCCATTCTGGCCAAGAAGGACTTGGTTTGTCTCCCTCGTCAATCTTTCAATAGAAGAACCCATCTCTCTTCCCTTCAGACAGAACATGCTATACCAGGGACCTCTGATGCACCCCAATCCAGCTTTCTTCAAGATGAAGGCTTGGAGATTGAGCGGGAAATACTTCTGCAGGTATTATCTGAGCCCGTAGCAAAGACCATTGCGGCAGGCAGGAAAGCTTCTATATCTAAAATATGTTGTGGGGTCTGGCAAATTTTCAGGACTTGGTGTAAACAGAGAAATATCAATCTCTCTGGTATCAATGTAGCCAGAATCCTAGATTTTCTTCAAAATGGATTTGACAAGGGGTTAAAACCATCCTCTATCAAAGTTCAGCTGTCTGCTCTTTCAACCCTGTTGTGCAAACCCTTTGTGGATAATCTTTTGATAAAGAAATTCATCAGAGCAATAGAGAAAACTAGACCCCATGTTAGGTCTGTTGTTCCTCCATGGGATCTTAATGTGGTGCTAGAACAGCTCATCAGCTTCCTTCTTTTCGAGCCTCTGGAGTCTGTATCAATTAAAGCCTTGACGTACAAAACAGTCTTCCTCACTGCTATAACTTCAGCCAGGAGGGTATCTGAAATTCAGGCCTTGTCTTGCTCTTCCCCCATATTTGATCTTTCACCAAGATAAGGTGGTCCTTAGATTCAAGCCTACTTTTAGATCTAAAGTAGTCTGAGTTTCACTTAAACCAGGAAATAATTCTACCCTTGTTTTGCCATAACCCTCAAAATGAGGAGAGGAAATTCCATAGTTTTAGACCTAGTCAGATGTTTATCATGTTACGTTAACAGAATCAAAGCATTCAGGAAAACTGTTCACTTTTTTGGGAAGTTTAATGGAAGTGCAGCTTCAAAGTCTTCCATAGCTAGGTGGATAACCCAGTGTATCAAACTAGCAAATTCAGAGGCCAAGCTTTCCCCTCCTATTTCTATTAAGGCTCACTCCACCAGGGCTTTGTCCACTACTTGGGCTTGTAAGACTTTAGCTTCTCCAGAGGACCTTTGCAAAGCCACAACTTGGTCCTTTCTGAATACACTTGTGAAGCATTATAAAATTGAAGTCCAGGCCTCGGCAGATGCCAAATTCAGAAGACAAGTGCTCCAGGCTGTCATTCCTTATTAATTGGTAAGACATTCCATTTTTAGTGACATGATAATCCCTTTGTATCCCACCCTATTTGGAAGGATTGCTATGCTTGGGTACATCCCATTCTTAGCCGGGAATAGGACACCAGAAAGTTAGAAATTTACTTACCGATATTTCCTTTTCTTCTGTGTCCTTCCATGGCTACCCTACCCTTAACCTGCTTGTGTTTATATATATATATATATATATATATATATATATTTTTTTTTTTTTAAAGCTTCATCAAAAGGAGACTGGTGATTCAAGGGAGCATGCTTTTATGTTTGATTTTAATTGGTCCTACCCCAGCTGGTGGCCGGAGACAATACCCATTCTTAGCCATGGAAGGACACAGAAGAAAAGGAAATATCGGTTACTAAATTTCTAACTTTTTCCCCTCAGTGGGGGTGGGGCATATATCGCCACATGGAAGAGCAGAATAGTGAAAATCATAGAGAAGACCAGAGAACCCCACGTCACACAGAGAAATGCAACCTGAGGCAAGTAAAGGTTTTTGGGACATGAAGGGTCCCTGTTCTATTTGGATAAGGACCGTGTTTGTGTGGCCAAAACATCTGCAGTGATTTTGGGAGAAATGGACTTTAGGGAAAAGTAACGTTTGGGGACGAGAGTGTGGCCGGCACAGATTTAGAACTGACCCATGTGCCTTTCATGTATTATTACATATTATACAACATTACCTCCTGTATACTCCACAGAGATATGTCCTCTCCAATACAAACACAAGCTGTGTCACACAGTCATGCTTGCCCACACATTATTAGATAATAACCCTTTAGTGTCCTAGCATATGAGGAATTGATGGGCAGTGTTAAAAAAAAAAAAAAAAAAAAAAAAAAAAATCCTTTGGGCTAATATTAACACTTTTTCAGTGCCAGAGGAGTAAGCAGAGAATTGCTATCCAATGTATTCTTACCCCTCTGTTATTGAAAGTTATCACGGTGCCCGTGCTCCCCTTGTTGTTTTCTGTCAGTCTGTTCTGTGCTTTGCTCCCATTGGCTACTCTGTGTTTGTCCTGCTTAGTTTGGCCTTTATATACTGGGCTCTGGCACCCCTCCGGTGCCCTTTCGTGGTGTTCCTGTATCAGTGCTTGTTTCTGCTCAGTGATTCCCAGTGTACCGACTTGGCCTGTCTGACTACTCTGCATCCTGTCTCCTGCTCCTGTGTACTGACCCGGATTGCCTGACTATTCTTCTGCGCCTGATCCTGTGTACCGACCCGGCTTGGCTGACGTTCCTGCTCCTGTGTACCGACCCGGCTTGGCTGACGTTCCTGCTCCTGTGTACCGACCCGGCTTGGCTGACGTTCCTGCTCCGTGATTCGACCCGGCTTGGTTGGCGTTCCTGCTCTGTGTCGCCTTGGTGACATTCTGATCCATCAGGCAATTGTCTCCGTTTCCGCTCCTGCAGTGTACAAGTGGCCTAGTCTCCGTTACTGCTTCTGCAGAGTGCAAGTGTCTGCCTCTGTTACTGCTACGGCAGTGTGCCATTGGCCTAGTCTCCATTTCTGCTTCTGCAGAGTACAAGTGTCCTGTCTCCGTTATTGCTACGGCAGTGTGCCATTGGTCTTGTCTCCTTTACTGCTCCGGCAGAGTGCGAGTGGCCTGGTCTCCATTACTGCTATGGCAGTGTCCTATGTTGCTCAATTCCTATTACTCTGGCAGTTCACATTTGTTCTGCTAACCTGTTTCTGGGCATTACGAATCCTTAAGCTGTCTATATGGAGAGAGCTCCATCGCAGACCTCTCTGCACATGGTACTGTTTACACTCATTGAAGACCATTAACCCATGCAGTACCTTTCTCCTGGGAATCCAACATATTCTGCCTAACCTGTCAGTATAGACTGTTATGGACTCTATGGTTATACTGGACCTGTGTAGGCATATGTATATGTAACCTGTCGTGTGTCTGTATTATTCTGCTTATATACTACAGGACCTGTGAGGGTTATTTTATTACTGTGATTTCAATAAAACTGTGTTTTATCCTAAACCACTCTGTCTGTGTGTCAAACAAACCATTACAAAAGGGTTCTGCATACGGTGCCAGTAAAATGGGCATAGCTTGGCCAGTGTTACCAGGTTGACGCAGGGAATGGCTTAAAAAAAAAACAGAGCATTTTTTATATAGATAGACAAATGGACATTTTTTTCCTGTTAACATCACCCCTACAAAGCTTACATTTTATATATATTAACATGTTATTTTATTATTTTTGGGGGAATTTGCTCTAATTAGAATGTTTGGCTGTGTTTGTGGTATAGCTGTATCTTAAAGTAATACATAAACTGATCAACAATCTCTTGAAGATTTTTGTTCTAAGACATTATTCACTTTAGAGGTGTATGGAACTCTTTGTTTTGCACACCCTCCTGGTCCTCCGAGCCTGACCCTTTGTGTGCCAGAGGGTATGCAATGCATTGTGTACCCCTCTGGCACTCCAAAGGGTTAATTGGCTACCGCTGAAGACTTGCCCTTTAACTGAAATAGTGCCCAGAAAATCCTTTGTGTCTTAAATGTAGTAACCAATTTAAAATATACAGGACAGATATATAGCAATTCTGACTGACCAACTGGTACTAACTATGTAGTTTTGCATTTCAGGACCTGGCCATGCACTGATTGAGCAGTGGAATCCAGTGGGTTTGGTGGGAATAATAACTGCCTTCAATTTCCCTGTTGCTGTATATGGATGGAACAATGCACTTGCCCTCATCTGTGGCAATGTCTGTCTGTGGTAAGGAATGATAGAATGGAGCTTGCTTACATTAATACCGAATATATGCTACTAAAGCAGAACTCTAATCCTAATAAAATTGCCCCCGAATAGATTCTTAACCTAGCGATATGCAAAGTTATACTATCCTTAAGTGTAATAAGTCGGCGGTATTGAAGAAAAACCACATCTTTTGTATGCACCGGGTTGCACAAAGCTTAAAAGAGAAGCTCTGTGCGGACAGTCCCTTCCGGTGCCTTAAGGCACCACAAGGAATGTCACCAACAATGATGGCAGTGAACAGGACAGACAGAGCAGACTGAGAGGTACATTACCTCTAAGATGTTTGTGCTGTCTGTCCTCTGGTTCCTGCCGAAGAAGTGTTTTTTCTTCATTACCGCTGACTTATTGCACTAAAGGATAGTATAACTTTACTAACCTAGCAATATGCAATCTATTTTGGAGCAATTTTATTAGGATGAAAGTTCCGCTTTAACATGTCTTGCAAGTTTTGCTTTTCCAGTACTGTGCTGGGTTCAGTTGCAGGCTTTACTTTTTTTTTTTTTTTTCCTTCCAATTTCCACATAGACCCCACCCAGTAGGGTTTTTTTTTTTTCATACAATGCAGTGATGAATGTCACCTGCAACTGAATATAGCCCACTGAATATTTGAATCTTGTCAGGTGTCGCACACTGTTCTTCTTGGATTGTACCAAAACATGTGAGTGAATTTTTTGTGTGGGTTCTGTGAGCTTTTTTGAGCTGCAGTTTTCTTACAACTTCAGTATGGAGACATGGTAGATATACAAATTTAATTGTTTATAGAAATTTGATTTTTAACCACTTTAATGCTAGAGAGGTCTCCTGAGCAAATGAGAATTTGGGGAATTTTTGTCTCCAGTGGCTCAGTAGATTGGCCCCATAATTGCATCCCACTGTGTTTGTGCGTGTGGTCCTAGAACACTTCTACTGGATTTTTGTTCCCACTAATGTCGTCTCTCTTCTCCCCCCCAGGAAAGGAGCTCCAACCACATCCCTCACTAGTGTAGCTGTGACAAAGTAAGTACAATGTGTTGTGGTGTTTGTCCTTGTTCACTTCTCTTCCTTTCTTTGTATATGGTTTAAGCAATGTTTTGTACACTTCTATAATGAGTTAAGGGTTAATGGTATAAGGCTACATTACAGTCAAAAAAAATGTTTTCATGGCTTAACATAATAAGGTAAAAGAACAGTGAGAGTTCTTGAAAAATAGTCAGTGCTGAACTAGGTATTTATGGTGTAAACCTTGGCTTTCGTGACTTCAGCCTATATAGAACAAGTTTTCTATGATGAGGAGCATAATCCTGTACTGAACAGCAGCAGTCACAAATTACAGTTCTGGTCAGGGTCATTAAATGGCAAACTTACACCTGTGCATTCGTCATAGGCATAACCAATTTGCATTGTGGTTCAGTTGCACAGGTGCTTACTTGTCTGGCTCCTCCATGGCGGTTCACATTCTTCCACGTTTCCTTTTATCTGTATACAGGAATTGTTTTTGTACATGGCATACTCTAGGCCAATTTATGATTTGCAGTGGGCGTTACCACCTACTTGGGATAAAATGTTTTTCTTAACTACATAATTTGGGAGCCTTTGCCTTACACTCTTCAGTGGCCACTTTTTTTGCTGTCTGACTTCCTTCATTCTGCCAGTCCCTCTGAAGGTAAGTTGAAGCAGCATGAACTGAGGGCAGGTGGTATCTGAGCAGCTGGCATCACCAGAATAGGCCAAACTGGAGAGCAAGGACTTTGTGTTACAGTAACATAAACATGTCAAACTGTTTTGTAATCTTCTTGTGTGGGAATAATTATAATATATATAATTTTTTTCCCCTCCTTTTAACATGATACCATACTTATCCAAATGTTTTCCTTGGGGGCATTGGACCTGTTTAACAATAATTAGTTGAATTTGAAAGACCTTGCAAATTAAAACATTGTGCACTAAATTATTATTTAAAGTAGTTGTGTTCGTATTAACTTACCAGTTCTGGATGGTATGTTCAGACTGTACCTCCCTCCCCTACACCACTATTTAGTAACTACAGTGAGAAGATCCACAAGACGTGAATTGATAGAGAGGATAACTCTCTTGCAAGATTACAGCAGCTTTGGCTACAGATCAAGGGTTCCCCTCTGTTTATGAATTGTAATTGCTAAATTATTAAAGGCTAATAGTGAGTTCCTCAGCTCTCATTTTGTTCACCTACAACTTCAGCTGCATTACCGAGGATGTTTTGGTTTTATATATCATTGTATATAACATCTGAACCCTGTTTGCTTCTTGCTTGGTGTGTAAGTTCAGTTTCCATTGACTTGTGAAGTTCATTTTGTACCAGTTGGTGGTCCTGTGGAAATTGGTCTCCAGTGGAGGCTTTTTTTCTTTTTTCCTCCCAGGAATCTTGGTGGATAGTTTTGGTATGTAGAACATAGGATTTCAAATACTTTGATCCATTCTCTTAATCCATGTGGAACACAGGACTCTCTCCTGGAGGAAAAAAGTGATTTTAGTCCCTTGGCAGAGGGGTCCTCTTAATTTCTCTGTTCAAGGGATTTCGTTCTTTCCTTTAACTCCTGCTTTATCTTGGATTTCCTATATGTTAAAAGTGAAATGAGTAGATAGTGGAAGAAGGCAGTCTCTGTCTCAGATCTCCTGGAGGAGGGAACTTTACCCCATGAGTCCTCATGGGTTAAGATAAGGAGTAAACTGTAAGTTCACTAGAATCCACTTAAGAATAGTTACATGGCCCTTTGGAATCATGGGCGGGGTTTCCTCTATGCTCTAACCATAGTCCTAAAGAGCCCTTGCCATGATTCCAAACGGCCAAAAGAGTCCCTCCCATGATTCTAAAGGGCCATATAACTATTCAAAGTGTAATAAAATGTCCCCATGCAGTTAAACTACTTTTCATCTTAAAAAAAAAAAAAAAAAAAAAAATTACCAGGAAGGATACATTGTGATTGTATCTCGTTTTCAAGTATATCCTGGACTCCTTTTATCTACCTCAGAAGGGTGAAAGGCTAAGCTGACCTTGCTGGGACCAGAACCTGCAACCCAGAGGTTTTAACAGATTTTACAGCTGGTGCATTTAACCAACTGAATGAAATCGCTGGCAAAAAAGTTTTGCTTCAAAAAGTGATATATGCCTTCCTAGATAATTTAAACACATAATGAGCCTCTTAGTTTGAGTATATTTTACTTTAAGGCTTATGCCTAGTTTACGGTCACTGAAGTTGAGTGGGTGAGAGGGGCTATATTTGGATGTTTGGAATAAGACGATGCTTTTGAATTCAGTATGGAAAATAAGCCTTTGTTTTGTTGTGCGGAGGTGTAAGTTAAACAGCAGTGGTTGCCTTGTGAACACTGATTTAGCAGGCTGTTTATTCTTTTCAAATTAAAGGGTTAAAATGGACCTATCCTTGTTACCTAGTATCACATTTCTGGTTTTTGACTTCAGACAAACTCTTGTTAAACTTGGGCTTTTAACCCTTTGAATGCTAGAGACTGCTGTAGCATTCAAGGGGTTAAAAAGCACTGTTCACGTGCATGGGGATTTAGGATTTTTTTTTTTCTTTTACTTTCAAAATCTTATTTGCAACTCCGATTTTAATACGAGATGTTAAACCTAAAAATTAATATAATTTCCTTTTAGCCAGCATTTGTAAACCTAAGTGATATGGGGCTTATGATATAAACCCTTCCCCACCCCTTTCCTTATTTTATATGTGGATAGCGTTGCATGACCATTTGACTCCTATCTGCTTATGTAAGCCTCTAGTAAGTTCAATGTATGTTTACTATTTGGGTAAGCCAACAAATGGGAAATAAGAGTTTCTATCAAAGAAAATGGAAGGCTTCCAGTCTCAAAGCAAGTAAAAAGGTGGTGTGTGGGGTGTTTTTTTTTTTTTTTTTTTTTTAAGGACCATTACACTCCCTTCTGGTCCTTAAAGGGATAGTAACACTTCGTTTTAACTTTATTTTATTTTGTAGGCATTAAAAAAACATGAAGAATGATATAAGTCTTATCTCTCAAACCTTTATGGTTTATGAGATATTCACAAGCAAAGTTCCCCTCCCCGCCCCTTTTACCTAGTGTAAGCCATCTCTTCTCAGATGTGAGTCTGGTTGTATGACAGTACAGATAACAGAAGGGGACAATTTTCTTTGTATGAAAACAATGAAAGCCCTTCCCCCCTTGACAAGTTTTTCAGCTTTTTCCATTATCTTAATTGAAGATTGTCCCTCTCTGCAGTCTACCTGGGCATCTCCCTTCTGATCTGGTTGAACAGGGGGGGGATACTTTGTTTGTGAATATCTCTTAAACCATAAAGGTTTCAGAGATAAGACTTATATCATTCTTCATGTTTTTTTAATGCCTACAAAATAAAATAAAGTTAAAATGAAGTATTACTATCCCTTTAAAGCGGAACTATCAGTCATACAAAATGTCATTTTTACCATAGCGAAATGCATATAAATCCTTTCCTAATCCTTATTAGGACCAGCATTATTTAGAAAGCAATGCTATTCGGTGACTCCTGGGCAGACATCTTGCCAAAGAGACATCTGTGCTCCTGCGCAACCCATCCCTGTCTCCTTATTGATTGGGAAGGGGGGTTGCATCATACATACATACATACATACATACATACATACATACAGGGACAGACAACACAAGCGAGCAGATGTTTCTTCAATGAGAAGCCTGCCGGTGAGTCTCCAAATAATACCTGTCCTAATAAGGATTTTCAAAGGATTTATATACATTTCGCTGTAATAAAAATAAACTGGGGGTTACTTATGTATAACTGATAGTTCTGCCTTAAAGGGCTAATTTAGACAGATTTTAGAACTTTTTCACCAAATGAAAATTGTAGAAAAAATTCAGACTAGAAATGCATATTATTTTAGTGGATTAACCCTTTAATCTCATTTTTACACTGTTCACAGAATAGTTGCTCAAGTTTTAGAAGATAACAATTTGCCTGGCGCCATTTGCTCCCTCACATGCGGCGGTGCAGATATTGGGTAAGTTCATTGGGATTTGTGAACAATCGTCCTGTAGGAGAACTGGTGTTCGAATGAAAGTTCATTGGTTACATGTAGTTCAGTAACAAGTAAACATATGTGCCTTCTTCCTTATTAAGAAGAGAACAGACTGTGGGTAGCAGGAGAAGTCTCTGAGGGCCACTTGTTTTCCCCACTAATGCTTTGGGGCAACTGGTTGTTGCCATCCTTCTTCTGTTTTAAATTGAGGCCCTAAGGTCTGAATTACATAAGTACTGAACTTATGTTCAATCACAAACTCTTCCTAATAATAAAGCCCCACTTAACATAAGTTGGGCAAAATCCTAGTGGTCACTATTAAATCCATTTTGTGTACATTGATTCCCCAAAATTAATCTCCAAGTAGCCCTGAATATCAGGTCTCTGGAGGAGGACATGCTTTTTGTTACAGGTAATCGATGCCGGCACACAAGCCACACTTCCTTTCTTCTTATTCATCTCACCCATGCCAGTATCGCATTAAAGGGGAAATGCACTCTAGTGGCTCTTAAAGGGGAATCTATCACCCCTATACAAGTTTCTCTTAATCGCTAGGTTGTATAGCGATTATTCAGAGCATTTCATCGATCTCTGCCAATGTGACCGCTGCAGCTTACAGACAGAAGCCTCCATCATTGGAGGAGGCTGGATAGAGGGAGGAGAGCAAAGGCAGTGCGGCAGACTGCGGCACAGAGCATTTAACCTCAGTCTGACTGGCAGTGGGGTCAGGGTAATGTTAATTCTTAATATTTCTCACAAATAGCTTTTTTTAAAAATGAAAGTAATGAAATGCTCTGAATAATCACTATATAACCTATTGATTAAGAGCAACTTGTCTTGGGATGATAGATTCCCTTTAAATAAGGTGTAAAGGTAATTTTTTTTTGCATGTATTACCTGTGAGTGCTAGAAGGAGAAGAAACTCATTGCAAAGCAATGTGTTGTGTACCCCTGTGGCACTCAAAGGGTTAAGTCCTTATGGAAAAACACTAGACAGGTGTATATCCAGATCAAACTGCACCCTGGTTGGGGGAGGGGAATTTGCAATGATTAGGAATAGGACTTTTAACCTGCCCTGGTGAAACAGAACGATTAACTCCTTCAATACTAGTGGGAATCAGGGACGTGCACAAACATTTTGGGGGGCAGGGGCTCAAATGAAAAAAAGGGCACTTCTCATAATTATTTATGGAAAATATATATTTAAAAAAAGGGCACGAGGGCACTTTGGAAAAAACGGGCAGGTGCTCAAGCCCCTCTTGGTGTCTGTGTGCATGTGCCTGGTGGGAATTGTGGGAATACTTATCTGGTATGTTTGAGAATTGCTTATGTTTTTTACATTTTGTGTAAGGCCTCTAGTATACGATTAAAACAGAGCCAGTTTTTAGAATTCCTTTGCTTTTGCACAAGAGCAGCAGTCAAACGAACTGTGCCAATAATAACAATACCTGTAGAAAAATCAGGGTTATACCCAAAACCTGAACTATCCTGGTCATACAGTCCTGCTTGTTTACATTATCAGATTGTAACCTGAAACAATTGGCAGTGGAGTATAACAGAGCAGGTAGTATATGGGTATAAGAGTACTGTATAAAGGGCCTTGATAAAATAATACCCACTTATTCTTGATTTCCTATTTTAAAGGGATAGTAATACTTAAAATGTAAAAAAAAAAAAAAAAAAATGTTGTAGGGTTTATCCCCCTGAGTAAAACAAGAGTCCTCCCGCTGCTGAAAGGTGTTTTATTCAAAAGTTATTACAGCTCAAAGTTGCATTTTTTAGGTGCAATATCACAGTGGCCTGAAATTGTACAATGGCGCTGTTGCTACACCATCCTATGGACAGCTCTGGTCCTGGGACAATAAATCCCCATAGGATGGTGTAGCAACAGCGCCATTGTACAATTTCAGGCCACTGTGATATTGCACCTAAAAAATTCAACTTTGAGCTGTAATAAAGTTTTAATAAAATACCTTTCTGCAGTGGGAGTACCCTTGTTTTACTCAGGGGGATAAACCCTGCAACATTTTAAGTATTACTAACCCTTTAATGATTGCAAACCATAAGCTGTATTAGTTCTAACACTTCTTACTCATACCAAGAACCAAATGATTGTTCTTTAATGTTTGACAACAGTATCTTTATTAGCATATTTCAGGCTCCTGGGTAAATGACCCACTGTCAGATTTAGGCTTTAATCTCCTTTTATGTAGCTTTCCTGAGCAATGGGCTCCAAAAGTGTAGATTTTTTGTTTTAGTCAACTGTATTTCAACACCAGATATTCCGTTTACCATATCTTGTATCTCTGCTTAGTTTTGTGTGTATTTGTCTTTTTCAGATGATTAGAGGTTAACTCGTTCTTTCCTGATTTTATTTATTTTATTTTGTTTAGCAATGCTATTGCCAAAGATGAGCGAGTAGATCTGGTGTCATTCACGGGAAGCACTAGCGTTGGGAAACAGGTGGCACTTAAGGTTCAAGAAAGATTTGGTGAGTTTTAAGAGACATGAAATATTGTGGCTTTAAAAAAGGTAGTCCACCCGCAACCAACAAGACTTTCTATTGATTCACTTCTGCTACACTAAGTGGATGGATATGAGAGTGCTCAGCGAACCATTCTTTCCCTCCTACCCCCCCGACTAAGACCTAACCCATGAAGAGTCTACCATCTGTTTCTCTGTCCTGAACTCTGTTCCCTTACCCCCTTCCTACTATTTCCCATAAGCCAGCGATGCCCATGTTCTTCTCAATAGATGAGTTGGTACCGTGTTAGCCGTAGAAATACAGAAGGCAAAACTTTAGTAAAGTTGATACCTTTATTGGCTAACTAAAAATATTTAGAATGCAAGCTTTCAAGTTTAGTTAGCCAGTAAAGATATCAACCTTACAAAATTTTTGCCTCTTGTTCTTCTCATGCATAACACTCTTGACACGACACTTCCTCAATAGGTGAATAGGTTGCGCCATCTAGTGTCTAAAAGATGCTCTTACTGGAAATGTCCATGTACTGTCATCGTTAGTCTTGCTAATGGTGATAGCTAGGCTCCCCATTACCCTTGTTTGTCTGGCTTTTCCTTGTTGAAAATCAAAACGGTTTAAAAAAAAAAAAAAAAAAAAAAAAGTCTTAACCTTTTGAGTGCCAGGGAGTATTCAACGCATTGCATTTTAAAGTGCTGGATACCTCCCTGGCACCCAAAGTTAAAAATGCATTGGAGAGGTTTCTAGAATATATGGGGTAAAGTTAAAGCTGTTTTTTTTTTTTTTTTGTTTGTTTTTTTTAAATTATAAAAAAAATATATATATTGGTCATTTCCTGCTGAGTAATACATAGGTACTCTCACTGCTGCATGAAAGTATTCAAACATTATTATAGCTCATTTTTTTTCTATGTAACTTTATACTTTGGTCACTAGGTGGCACTGTTAGCACTTTTTATAAAGAGCTGTAGTCTAAGATTCAAGCTGTCTTGTTGAATGCATTATAAAACACAATTGTCATCTATCAGCGCCAGGCAGAGAACTAGAATCTTGCTAGGGCTGTGCCTCCTGCCATGTGGGATTATGTCAGAAACGTGAAGAATTCAACCCGGGAAAAGATTAACTACATTCAACAGAATTACACTGAGCAGGGGATTTTGGAACATTTGGGCAAAAAAAAGAGAAGCAGTTCTGGGAGAAACAATGTGCATTATGGGGAATATAACCATTCCCTAAATTCCCATTGTGTTAAATGGGGCTTGTGTTGAAGTTATCCCTAGCATTCAATGGGTTAAAATCCTCATTATTTAATTGGGGATTTGGGGTCATTTTTGCATATCACCTACAGGAAACTTTACCCACCCCCATAATTGCTCCTATGTTTAAAGCTCCCAAAAACCTGCCTATGCCCTTCTCCACTTTTCTAGAACTTTCTGTCCTAATTGAACCAAGATGAAGAGTAAAATGATATGAAGTTTTCCAGTTCCCATAATCCTTACCCTGAACTCTACTGCTCACTTTCCCATGAGACAGACCAACCTTTCATGCTCACATAATTTGCTGGTGCTGTACTTACAGATAATCTAGTGGAGTACAGTTTGCATCTCTCTGGTTGTTGGAGTACCATTCCCGTCATCCTCAGCCAGCCACCTGCTGGCTGATGCTGATGGGAGTTGTAGTTCAACAGTTGGAGGGCCACAGGTTGCCCAACCCTAGCCTATGTAAACAGCACTGGGGTTTGGATTCAGAATTACACTAAAATTTATAGTTATTGTATATTTACACTTTTGGAAACCCCTGTCTGGAAATCCTGGGTTTGCCCCTGAAATATTGTTTAACCCACTGAGTACCAGAGAGGTGTCACACTCATTGCCCTACAAGGCACTGAATACATCTGGTACTGATAGAATTAAAAACTGTAGCAAAGAGCAGCTGTGAAGTTAACAAAGGATTTTCCTATAAGTGGTGCTTGGTCACTGGTGCCAGTTGTTTGTGCCTCTGTGTAATTTGGTGGGAAAATGTAAGATATGGTTTAGTACAAGTATCAGTGTTCGTTTAGGAGCAAAAAGTATTAAAACTGTTGCACACAGGAAAATAACAAATATGAAAGGTCTTCCAGTTGTGTTTCTTCTAGGTTATAGAAAAATCAAACCCTGTGTACGTCTTCCCTCCCAAATTCATTGATGGAACATAAGGCCCTAAAAGGAGCAATCCAACTGCATCACGGGGGTTGGGGGGACACTTGCCCAAATTTCCATTAATTTAAGTGGTGCTTTTATCTCTTTAATCGACAGAGAGGTATCAACTCATTGCAATGCATTGGATAACTCTCTGGCACTGAAAGGGTTAACACCTTGGCTTCTAGAGGTCACCATGATACTGCTTTGCACTGCATTGGAGCCTGATAACATATTCAAGGGGTTAAAAACCCCATTTAAATCAATGGGAAGTTTTGTGTCCCCCCCCCCCCCGTGGTATATCTGGTTTGCTCCAGAATTGTTTCAGTTTGCTATTTCCTAATGTTCAAAATGACCATTCACACTTTTGAGTTATTAGTCTACAAAATGGTGAAAGCGTAATTTATTTCTTGGCTCTTTGCCAGAATATTTGAACCCTTTGTGAGCCAAAAGGATGTACAATGGAGTCTTGTGCAATGCATTGTGTAACACTCTGGCCCTCCAAAGGGTTAACACAATAATGTGGTATAACTTTTAACATGGCAGAGATGTTGAACTTAAAGTTCTTATGTTTTCTGCACGGACAAAAACAAAACAAAACAAAACCTTTGATATTTCCAATACATAATGTCCCCTCCATATTTCTGCCTACCACACATTGCATCAGTGAACAAGGAAATCCTAGGGTTGCACTCTTGGAATGGACTCGTCTGAGAGAGGGAGAATTATCATGTAATCAACTTCATGGCACTACCTGGTGAAATGAGAGCATAACCTTCTTAGGGGTTTTGCTAGCCAGCTGAGGGGGCTAAAGCCCCTTGTGTCTTTAAATTTTTTATTTAAACTTGAATGTTCTTGACAGAGAGCTCCATGGATCTCACTGCAGAAAGCTTTTTACTGGGGCCTGTGAAAGCAGGGCTGGTACAGTTTAACACGCTTTATTATGAAAATAGCATGGATGTAACTGCAGGAGTCAAAATTATGTGCTTAGGTTGTCGTTTTGATGCCCTTGACATACTAACAAAGTTGCCATTTAAAATGTTGCCATACCCTAACCTACTAGCGTAAGAACCAGATAATTACCCTACCCCTAACAGATACTGGGTGAAAGATCCTAACCTAACTACTGAAGCCAAAGTACCCTAACCTACCATGTTAGGATAGTTTTGTTTAGGAGCCCAGTATCTGTTAGGTTAGGGTAGTTCAGTTGCAGTAGCTGAGTTAGGAACTGTTAGGGTTAAATATTGTCCAGTATCGGTTAGGTTAGGATCCCATTATCTAACAGATACTAGGCAACATTTCTCTCTAACCTAACAGAGACTGGAATCCTAACCCAAGTACCCTAACTCAGTATTGCTAACCTAACAAATACAGCAGATCCTAACTATGCTAACCTAATAGATACTGGGCGACTAACCTGGCAAACGTAGTGACACTTCAAATGGTGCCATTATGATAGGCACAACATTCTCAATACACAGTTTTGATGCATGCCATGTAGGTTGTGACATTGCAGTAGGATACTATGTAACACTATTCCTGCTGAAGAAAAGATTGGAGGGAGAAGGTTGAAGATCTCTGGTACTCCAGTCTATTATATAAGCACATTAACACTTGGCGCTCTGTATCCTGTAAAACTCTTGTCTGTTTTCCCTGACATCTGGGGACTCCTTATTTGTAACATGAGACATGAATTCAGAGGTGTGTTATTCTGTTCCCATGCTGGGTTGACTCCTACATGTGGCTTGCCTCTGCTGCATGTGCGTAATTTTATTAATGAAAGTGGGGAACCTACCTTCATTCCAAACTCTGATTTGTGTATCTACATTTTTTGGCAGTGGTGCCACAGGATAAAGAGTATTGTGTATATAATAGACCTTGGAACGGAACTTTCATGGCTCCCTCTCTCCAGTCTTTGTGAAATCAGGGATAATGGTACAATACTATCCATGCTGAAGAAACCTCTTAAAGGAACATAACTGACAAATGGGGGGTAAAAGTATCATCAATCTCACTTGCATACTATTAAAGTGCAGAATGAAATTATATATATATATATATATATATATATATATATATATATATATATATATAATCATTTATGAATTTTACTCCCACTTTAAAGCCCTGTATTGTTAAAGTACAAGTATCCTTTGTATACTTTGTAATGGTGCAATATGGCTGCATGGGCCCTGATAATACATTAGGAACAGTAAACCTTTGTTATGAAAAATATTTATTGCTTGGCTTTTCCTGTTAACTAAAACAAGTGTACTTTGACTGCTGAGAGATGCACATTTTCAGAGTTATTAAAGTTTAAAATCTTGGTACTCAAATTAACAGTGCCCTCTATTGGCTTGATTCCAGTTCTCCTTTTTAAGCCGCAAGACTTCTGGGAATCTATCAACTTTCTTTCCTTCTCAGTCACCCCCAAAAATAATCAAAAGCATTCCAGACTGAGAGAAAAATTGTTATAGATTGCATTATTAACCCTTTGAGTGTTCTGTTCTATACCACTCTGGTACTCAAAGGGTTAACCCTTTTGATGCTTGAGATTTCTATGGCAAGGGATGTAGAAAGTCAGTCATTCAAGGAGTTACAGTATCTTGTGTAAAACAATTTGCTCTCGAGTAAATGCATTTATCTGTATACACTGCTTGTTTACTGAAGACAATTTTAATCATCCATAATTAAAAATGTATCCTTTTTGATGGACCAGTGAGTAGGAAAATTGACTTTTGTCAACATGTACACTTTCATATGTGCCAGACACCATAAGCAAGATGACTTGTAATGAAATGGGTGAAGTGTAGTTTGTCATAGGAATTATAAAGAGAGTACTGAAATTGAGATTTTACTTTTTCAGAAGGTAAATTGTGGGTAGGTGGTGTTGATAATTTAATAATTATAATTTTGGAAAGTCATGAAATAACTTAACACTCTGGCTCTAAGAGGGTTATGTAATGCATGCTTTGCATACCCCTCTGGCACTGAAATGGTTAAAGCTGTGATTTTAAAACACTTTTTTTTTTTTTTTTTTTTTAAGGGCGCAAGTTACTGGAGCTTGGTGGAAACAATGCAATTATTGGTAAGTCTGTCAACATACACTTAGGGCCCTGCCTTCAACAGGAAAGGCATGTAGAGCAAGCCAACTGCATCATAGGGATGATTTCAACATTCTCAAGTGAATTCAAGAGAGGTCTCCAAAACACTGCAAAGCAATGGATTGGAGACCTCTAGCACTTTAAGGTGTCCGTAGCCCCATTTCAATCAGTGGGAATTTGTATTCTAAAGTGCATGGACATCAAATGTGCAGTCTGTTGGCCAAATGAGGCCCACCTGAGATTTTATTATTTTCTTTTTTTATAAAAAAAAAAATGTACAGAATATTATATTTTACCTAATTAACTAGCACACTTGAACTAGTAGGTCAGTAAGGCCTAACTGCCTGCCCGTCAATATGATACAGTTCAAGAATAGCTGTCTGTTAAATAGCTGTATTATCATAAATAGATCAATATTTTTGACTAGTTCACAGTATAATTCACCATTGTTATCAATTAATAAAAAATTAATGCGGCCTTCAGAATTATGGCTTTCTGATCATGTGGCCCACGACTGCAAAAACTTGGAAACCCCTGTAATTGGTTTTGCCCCAGAGTTGCAACTGCAGAAGAGCAAATTGTGCACCTCTTTCTGTTCTATTCACAGTGAGCTCTGAACAATGCCCATTAATATATCTATATCCTTCCTTTCTCACACTAGCTAAAATGTATAAGACAAACCCTTTTGCCCAGTAGGACAAAGTCTGAGAGTTGCTACAAGTTCCTCAACTAGACAACATTTAACCCCTTAATGACCACACGGTCCAGGTGTGGGGCACTCTAGAGGACCACAGCCCTTTTTATTTCCATTGTGTTTTGTGATCACGGTGGTGTGTAGCAGCGCTGTGATTAAAAACCTCTGTGACATGCCAGGACAGTCACTGGTCCTTAATGTCTGGACAGGCATGTGATGGTCCTGGCATGTTACTGGGTGTTAATGCATACGTTTAAGGCAGTGTTTCTCAATGTTTCTTCTTGGGGCACATTAACAAGTCATCTTTTCAGGATATTCTTGCTTAATTTCAAGTATGTAATGGTGATTGAGCTTTAATTAGAGATCTTGTTGCTGTGCACTGAATCATTTATCTAAGGCTAGGTTCTCATGGACAAACTTTTTGTTCGATCGAGGCTGTATGGAAAAAAATAACTGCTCCAATTTTTATTCAAATTTGTGTGATTTTACAAGGGACTTTTTATAGTAAGCCCCCCCCCCCTTGCTTTCAGTATAATCTGTAGAAAAACATGGAAATGCAGGTGTGAACATTTGTGTAATTCTAGAACTATTTCATTGTTACCCATATTACAGTTGTTCAAATACATTAAGGCACTGTCAGAATAAATATACAACAATCTGTGAATAGCCCTATAAGGCACGTGTGTTAAGTTGATATCACACAGACAAAATAGCTCCTTTGGACTTTGCCTGAGGAGTTTATGAATCACTCCTTACAATATTATCCTATCATACACATACGCCAAAGAGCTGGAGTCTGCTTCACCTGAGAGATGTATTTCTGGATTATATCTCCCTCTTTCACGGTGCAATGTATGGGATTGTAGCAATAAAATGATGAATGTGTTGGTTGCCTGCAATACAATTCAGCCCATAGCTCTGCAAGAAGATCTACACACTAAATACTCCCAGTTGTTGGCTTTGTGGAAATATATATTGGGAGAGCAGGTGATGGATTTTATTATTGATTTTATCCCAGTGTCCCTATAGCAGTGGTGGTGGGATAACAATGTCCAAAATGTCCAACTGATTTGATTGAGACCTTTAACCCTTTGAGTGCCAGACAGGTACGGAATGCATTGCTTTGCAATGCATTCCGTACCCCTCTGGCACTCAAAGGGCTAAACCTTTTAATGCTAGGGAAGTATACAGTACATTGCTTTTCAATGTGTTGGAAGCCTCTAATAATTAAGGGGCTAAAATCAATGAACATGTTTATTTCTCTTTTATGGTGCAAGTTGGTTTGCTTCAGAATTGCTCAATATTTTGCTTTGTGTTAAGACACAAATTTCATGGAACAGAAGATTCCACATAAAAAATAAGTATATATGAATGTTTTACCCTTCAATAGGACCTTGAGAAAATGAATGTAGATATTAAGAATGGCCTGAAATTCCAGACTGTTAGGTGGCACACCTACTTTAGAAAAGTGGTTCTCTACTTTTTTTTTTTTTTTTGCTCAAGGCACTTGAAGGAAAAAAGATTGAGAACAATTTCTCTAGATTATTTTTGTAACTGTTTTTGAGGCTGTAATTATGCTGTACAATACTGACCTTGTCTTTGTCTTCTCTCCACAGTGTTTGATGATGCAGACCTTAACCTTGTCATTCCATCTGTTCTCTTTGCTGCTGTGGGTACAGCAGGTCAGAGATGCACCTCAGCCAGGAGACTGGTAAGAAAATTATCTGTTTATGTTCTGATCAGAATGCTTTTTCAAGTGGTGAAATGCCACTGTCCAGATCTAGGCTACAACACGCCTCCAAAGAAACAAAACCGTTATTCTAAAACACTAGTATATAAATACACTGCATGGCTGTATGACGGACACATGCATTGTGCCAAGCAAATTAAAGGAAAAGTCAGCCTAGAAAAAAAAAAAAAAACCCTGTCTGTCATTGTTTTTTTAAGCTGATAGCTAAATACTATACTTACCAAGCTATTCTACAATTCCTCAGCAATTACTGTAGAGTGGGGTGATGATGTCTTCATGTTCTTAATGATGACTGGATTAGTAGTTTGAACAGGTACAAGTTTCCTCCCTTCTCAAATCCTGTATCACTGTTAGGCATGCATTAGGGAAAAGTATAAAAATAGAGCATGACCAGTAGTGATAAAGGTTTTAAGCAGCGGGGATTATCTTTTTTTTTTTTTTTTTTTTTCTCTTCTCTTCTCGGACTTTGGCTGGAAAACATCAAGGTGTGAATAGCTCAATGCACAAGATAATTAGAGAATGTCTTTGATCATTTGCCCATTCAGTAACTGCCTGATCGTATCTGGCCATTTCTTTTCAATAAGCGATCGCCAGATAGAACTGGCAGATCCTATTACAATCTTTGGGACAAATGCACGCATCCACTTTCTCTGCATATTTCTGGATTGGCACAATTTACTAAATTTTTGCTGCTTCGCATACTCAACTCAGGGAGATAGGACAGGTTATTGATGAAATACCCAAAGGTATCCATCAATGATCACAGCAAAGTGCTGAAGAAGAGAAGAGCAGTGTGTTTAATACTGAATATTGGCCTTTATATCACATTATGCAATCTGAGGAAGGAAGAAGAAACCAAACTCACTTGGTTCTGCAGACCTTTTTGAAGAATATGGTAAGTGGCTTGGAAAGTGTAATCCATTCTGTTTTGTGGGGTGACTGTTCCTTTTAATAAAATGATTATATGGTTTATTTATTATTCATGTTTAATCCCTTGAGGATCAAAGGGGTGCTCACTTCATTATAAAGCACACCTGTCTGGTTTTTAAGATGTTAACTTAAAATTTTTGCTTTGTGTGTATTTATTATATTTTACATGTATATTAGAAGTGTTTGTGCTGAGTGCATAGGGATAATTTGTAGCTAAAAACTTGATAAAAGTTATCCGCTTCAGTGGAATCGAGGCCTTAATTATCATGTTTCTGTATTTTTAAAATGGTTAGGCCATTAACCCTTTGAGTGCCAGAAGGGTACAAAAAGCATTGCAAAGCAGTGCATTGCGTACCCCTCTGGTACTCAAAGGGCTAAGATTTTCTTATGCATATTTGTTTGTTTGTTTGTTTTTTTTTAATTATGTGAAGCAATTCATAGGCTCTAAACCGTGATTTAATACAATAAATATTACGAGCACTAAACAGTGATATAATACAATAATAATTTAGTATAATAATGCATTTATACTATGAATATTAAGTTCACTTAATACATTTAGATAATTATATAGTTGATGTGTTTATTACTATAATACAATGAAGTATTATCATAAATAATTTATTAGACATTTTAATGAGACAAATATCAGAACAGATTTATGTTAACTTACCTACATTGTGAATGTGCAGTTAATTACTGAACCTCATTTGTATCCGCTGCTCTGGTTCAGTATCACATAAAATGATACACTTGATTCAGATGAATTGTGCAATTCTCTTTCTGCCAGTGTTAAATCAGGGATAAATCGACTTTTGGTTGGTTCAGGGTGATGGGAATTATAGCCCTGAACAGCTGGAAGGCTTCTTCTGGGTGTCCATTCTTTTCTTAGAATGCATTGTGAAGTAATGTGTAAGAAACTGCTAACATCCATGAAGTTAAACATTGTGTATGAATCTTATTAGTATGTCTCACTCATCCAAAATGGAACACAGGAACCATGAGATAAAGTATCTCAGTCCAGGAGAGCAGGGCGCATAAACACTTCTTGAATTGTGCACAGGTTAATTTTCCAGGACAACAAACCTGTGGAGGTTGGATTGCCTTTACAGCTTCCACTTCAGTATAGCTTCTTACACACTCCTTAATCATTGTTTCTAATGGGAGACTGAAGATTACATGTAAAGTAACCTACTGAGTGCTTTGGTCCCATGAGTATGTCCCAGGTATCTGGCATCCAATTGTTCATGTGGCTTGCAGTATTGCTTCCAGTCTCTGTTGTTTACATATACTGTTGGCTTCTCTGACAAGGATGAAAATGATCTTAATGTGATTTTAACATTGCAAGGGCTCTTAACTCGTGCACTGCTTTCCTCCTTACTTGAGCAATATTTCCCTTCAGGCAGTGGGATTTTATATTTATTTTGCTTTCACACTATTTAAAAATTTGACAAATTCTGACGCAGCCTCATTCAGACCTTCTGACTGTGTAACAGCCATTACACTGCTCTTCCATGGGACAAATCTTCCCTCCAGTTGCACTTAGGACACTTAGGGTGGACTCCTTGTTCTCCCTACTATGTGTACTACCTAATAGCTTCCCCTTCATGGGACAACCCCATTACCACAAGATGCAGTTTTTAAAGGGAAATTTACCAGAAACACATTCTTCCTCTGTTTTCCACCATGGGAAAAGATGGTCTTAGGATCTTCCTCCTTGGATTCTGCATGCAGAGGCTGATCTTTCCCTCCTGCTTGCCAAATTAACCGCTTACAAGTCAGATAAATGCTTTTCCCTGGTCTTTCTACTATTTTTGACTTCTCCATTACTTTGTGGAGTCTTCTGATTGTCAGAATCTAGGGGACACATAGTAAAGTCAGAGGCTAAGGATTCTGAGGTCTCCCTAATAGCTGTTATCCCATTGCTCTTCATGCTGGACTGGGCTTCCAGACAGTGGCTCCTATACCACCACTGGGGCCCTCATCTGCTTACCAGAAACCTGTTTGGGTTAAGGCTCTTATTTCTTCAGTCACCTCAATTTTCTCTTCTGTTAAATGGGTTCTTTGAGACCTGCTGCTCCCCATACCAGGTCTCTGGAGTGCTTTATCTAGGGTGGGGGATACACGTACCACTGGAGATCCCTCTGAGGAAGGGGAGACTGACAGTGTTGACTTATGGCGCAATGTAGGAAACGTTCGCAATCACTATTTCCTGTCTAAAAAACACTACGGAATAGGTTTGCACTTGAAAATTCAAGATTAGCAAACGGCTGCGTAGATTGATTGATTTTTTTTTTTTTTTTTTTTTTTTTTGTGGGCGAGTCTAAGATTAACAAATCTGTGTGAGTGGAATAGCGAATGCGCCTAATGCAAGAACTGCTATTGCAAATGAATTTATACATCTGTGTTGTCATAAAATGGAATTTTTTTTATGCACCATTCAAGAAGCGTTCAGTATTTAGCGTACTGGACTAGAACATGAGCAAAATCTATATGCACACAAAAATGCCTTTATCCAATGTGAACATTTCTTACATCTCGCCATTAGTCCCCAAGGAGTGAGATGATTCAATTACGAGGATGACCCTAGTCCCTAGGTGGAGGGACTTATCTGGGTGGTCCTGCTGATGCTTCTTGTCTCAGAGAGATGAAAAGAGGAGGTTCCCATTTTTTCCTCCTCATCATTCCTTGGACCAGGTTTTCCTGGTGGAATGGAAGATAATCTGAGGCCTTAGCACATTGGTCTACCTGCTGTTGATCCTCTGATTTCTTGCCTTTCCAAGAACATGGCACTGTTGTGGGGGATGCCGCAGCCCTAAAGGATCAGACAAATAAATGCCAGCATGTGATGCTGCCTTATATCTTGTTTTTGCCACTGACTGGGTAATTAGGGCCATGGCTATCTGGGGTGTTCAATATTTCTATGCCATCCAAGAGAATGCTGCTAAGGATGACCTGGTGGTGTTTCTTTCAAAGGTCCTTAAAGCTGAAGCGGACGTTAATTTTGCTAGGTTCCCTGCCTTCTCAGTAGCTGTTCTTTGCCCTCTATAGCTTAAGGTCTGTTCAGCTGACCATTTCTCTAAGAAGTCTCTGGTTTCTTTTCCTTTTGTAGGCAAACAGTTGTTTGGCCCTGACATGGAGAGGCTTATATGCTATACCATTGGGAAAACAGTATATTGTTGCCTCAGGTTACACCTAAGCATGCCTCCTTTCCACTAAAAGCAAGTGGATTTCCTTACCGCACCATTTCAGGTATGTGCCTAGGGTACCATTTCCTTAGGCCACACAGACAAGCCCTTCTCCGAAACACAAGCGGCTTAGACAGTAAAGAAGCCAAAGTCTGACTGGTCCAGCTCCGTATATCTTAAGGGGGACTCGTATGTCTCTGCTCTCATGAGTTTGCCTCCATTTTTTTTTCGAAAACATGCAGGATATTTCTGTGACCAACCAGTGAGTTTTGCTGTTAATTTTGGAACGGTATTGTATAGACTTCAAGTCCCTTTCCCCCTCAACGTTTTTTCTTGTCAAGAGTTCCTCTGAATCCAGTATGAGGTCATCTATTCTTAGACATGCAGGTGATTATTCCTGTTACTTAGAAAATATTAACCGGATTCCACTCTGATCTCTTTGTGGCTCTCAAAAAAGATGGGGGATGCTGTCCTATTCTGGACGTAAATTTGCTCAATCATTTTGTGATGGCCCTACAGGTCCAGATGGATTTTTTGGGCTGTCATCTCTGATTTGTATCCAGGGGAGTTTCTAGCCTCCCTGGGCTTGGAGGATGTTGGCTCACGTCATCCTTATTGCTCCGTTCTGGCACAATCTGGCCTGTGTTTTTGGATTCTCAATCTGTCTGCTGTGGATGTTCTGGCTCGGGGCCCATTATGCCACCCTTGGATGGAGAAGCTAGCTTTGTGATGGCTTGGCTCTTGAAGTCAGCATCTTGAAGAAAAAGGGGTTTTCTGACTTATTTCTACTATGCTAAAGGCTAGAAAGCTAGTTTATTCTAAAGCCTCTCAAAGCCCCTCTTCTGCAAGTGGTGTGCAGACTTTGAGCTTCAGGCTGTGACTTTTCCAGCTTCCAGTAGTTATGGCCTTTCTTCTGGATGGAGTTTAGAAAAGGGTTAGTCTTGGTTTAATCAAAGTTCAGATTTCAGCTATCACCTTGCTCCCCTGATATTCAAACTTTTTTTGTTCGATTGGGTGGCTCATTTCTACCCTCTTTCCAGATCACACTCCTCCTTGGGATTAGAACATGATTTTGGGAGTGCTCCAGAAGCTTCCATTTTAACATTTTGTTTGTTTTTTCTGTGTTTATTGACACGCAAGGCATCTCTTCTTCTGGCTTTGTCTTGTAAGACTCCCTTTCTGGTTTTTTGAGACCAGGTAGTTTCCAGAATGCCTATGGCATGGGTGTCCAAGTTTGGTAATCAAGGGTCCCCAGCAGGCCAGGATCTAAGTATTTAACTGATTAACTCACCTGTGCTTAAAAATCAGTGACTCATTCATATTGATTGGCCCACCTGCGCTCAAACGGGGAAATCTTGCACTGTTGTAGCTCTTGATGACTGAACTTGGTCACCCCTGGCCTAAGGGTTTTCTGCTCAAGGTTGTATCATATTTTCACATCAGCCAGGAAATTCTTCTTCCTCCTTTCCGTCCTGCACCTTCTAACAGACAGGAGAAGGAACTTCATCTGTTGGATACGGTCAGGTGCTTGAAGTGCTATGCTTCGAAACCTCTAGCGAGTGTGAATGTAGTGAACAGCTCAGGCAAGGGAGGGTCTGTTGACATGACTGCTGCTTACTGTCGTGGGGAAGCCCTGAAGCAGCTGCAGGACACAGAGACTTACATCCTTCTACAACCAAATCCTGCCGTGGAGTATTCTCACCTTCTGGGCTAGTGTTAGATCAGATGTTCACTAGAAAGGAGGCGGGTATTTTAAATGTGAGGGATACGATCACACCCATTTTACATCATTTACCCAAGATTCATAAATCTCTGGAAATCCCAGAGGGTAGACCATTAGTTTCTGGTATTGAATCACTTAATGAAATACTTGGAGAATGGGTAGACCATCTGTTGCAGCCTCTTGTATTGAGACTACCTCAGGGACACCACGCACATCATTCAGAAATGAAGACAGATAGTGTTCTAAAGGATTTACATGGATTCGTTGTGATGTCAAATACATTTATTCATGCATACCACATGATTTTGGGTTAAAGGCCATTGAGTATCATCATGTCATATAGTCCGTTTTTGGACATGTTGATTGAATTCATCATGCCATCCATAGGATATCAAGTAAACACAATTTCTTCATGTTTGATGGCTCCGTTTTATCTTCAGAGAAGCAGGACTATGGGGGCCAAGTTTGCTCCCGCTAACACCTTTTTATGGGTTGGTGGGAGGAGTCCTGAGTCTCTGGCGATCGGAACCCCTACTTATTTGGAAAGGTCAAGCATAAATGATCAACTATTTTTTATCTATTTGAATGACAATTATTTGAATTTGGCCTTCGTGTCCAAAACAACTATGGATGCTACCTAATTCTTAGATCTAAAACTTTTGGGCAGTAGCCAGACAGGTGAAATTGTAGTGGATGTTTATCAAAAACCTACTGCAGGCAACAGCTTACTTAGATGGCATAGCTGCCACTCCAGATGCATTATTTGATAAAATGTGCAGGTGACCTGTACCACGCGTTTCTCCAAAGAGGTTATCCATTTTGGATGCTGGATAGGGCCTTGAGATAAGAGCAGGGCTGATCTTTCACTTGATGTAGCGGTATACTGTAAAACACCTGGCAAGAGAAGTTCATGAGATGTTGTTAGATCTCCTACTAAGGTGATCTTTTCTACTGCATACAGTATGGCGTTTAAATATATCACTGCAATAATGAAAAAAAACTCTACCTATACTTTATGCAGACCCTAGTCTCCATGACGTGTTGTAACGAGGCCTTAAGTTTGTGTTTTCTTAAGCTCCTACTATATCCACCGTGTCTTAATCAAGTCTTGTACCAATAAAACACACAAAAACACCAGTTGGCTAAATACAGTAGATACTTACGGATGCAGTGGAACACATTGTGGTTGTTTTAGGCTACTCAGTGTGTCCAGTACCTTTGTTTCCTGGCACAGGTAAGCAGTATGATATGAGGGGATACACCAATTGCACAACTAGAAGGGTTATTTATCTCTTTACCTGTTCCTTTTGTAAAATGCAGTATGTAGGTAAAACCACAAGAAGCATGAGACAGAGGATGAGTGAACACCACAGTGATATCAGAAGATTAGATTTGTGGTCTGGTGTATCCTCTAATTTCAAAAATTGAGAAGTGTGATATGGCCTGTTTCAGGTTACAGAGCATAACCATGTCACCCTAGGTATTCTGGGTGGCAGTTTCAATTAAAAAGTTATCCAGAAGAGTAGTTTTCTGGATTTTTGATTTCGGGACCAGACATCTGTTTGGCCTGAATACATTTTTTAAAAATCAAAAAAGATAGGAGTATGTCTTTTATAACAAAAATATAATAATGTAGGGTATAAAATAAAAAATATAATCCCAAAAAATTGCCGGATACTCAAGACCCTCTTTTGGTGGAGGATATTGGCAAAAAACGTTTAAAAGAAATAATACTATAAGAACTTTTGTGGCCCTAAGTAGACCAACAAATTTGGCTTATGTATTAAATAACACTGAGTGAAAGAGTTTTATGCCTAGGGTGATTGGTAGTTTTAGGTGTAATAAAAGGAAATGTATCACTTGGACTTTTGTAAAACATGGTGAGGTAGAATTTTGGGCTATAGATAGATGTACTACAATTAAATATTTAGATTTGAAAGATTTACAAGTTATACTTGATTCAATGTGGTTGTCATGCTTTGTATGTAGGTAGAACAAAGAGCTGAGAGAGAGAATTGGAGAACATAAAAGAAAAATTATAAAAAAAGAGGATCATGGAGTATCCAAGCATTTCTCAACTTGTAAACATGGAGGTTTAAATAACTTCAAAGTAATGGGAATTGATTGGATTCTTCCACAAAAAGATAGATTCAAAAAATGATTATCACGGTGCCCGTGATATACGGGCGACATTTTGACATGTTTACTTCCTGATATCTCTTTATTGGCTACGCTGTCTTTGCTCCTCCCAGTGACAGCCTTTAAATACCTTGGGCTGTCACTTATGCGCTGCCCTTTCGTGATATATCCATTACTCTCATATGATACCAGTGTATGACCCGGACTGTCTGACTACTCTGCCTGTTTACTGTTCCTGCTCTGTGTACCGACCCGGATTGGCTGACGTTCCTGCTTCGTGTATTGACCCGGCCTGGCTGACATTCCTGCTCCGTGTACCGGCCCGGACTTGACTGGCGATCCTGCTCCGTGTACTGACCCGGCCTGGCTGAAGTTACTGTTCCTGCTTGCTAGTCACTCTGCTTCTGCTGTTGCTCATGCTTCAGTGGTCTTGCCAGACCTCCGGTTGCATCGGTTCTGTATAGTAGGCCAGTCCGTGATCCTCTCATAGTGCCTGTGCTACCTTCCGGTTGATCCCAGTTGCAGCACGTTCGCTTGGTCTGTTTCTGCCGTTCCTGAGGTTTGGTTCAGTTGGGCGCCTCAGGCTCTTTTCCATCTGCAGACCGTAGCGTTCTTTAACCCCTTCAGGGGCGGTGCTGGGCATTCGTATCAGTATTTGTAGTCTCAGTTTGGCGTACGTTATTCCTTACGGCACTAAGCACTGGCTCACGATATCTTTGCAGTCTCCGGTGGGCGTTCACTTTGGCAGTCTTCCTCCTATGGTGCCTTAGCCAGTTCTACTCTGGCTTCACCTGTTCCATATAATTCCAGTCGCTGTTGTTACACTCTGCGTATAGAGCTACATTGGGCCTTCCACTATTAGGGCCAACTACTTTCCTTGGCTTAATACAGCGGTTCTCAACCTTTCTAGTGCCGCGACCCTTTGATAAAATTTCCCAAGTTGTGGTGACCCCTAACAGTAAAATTATTTTTGTTGCTCCTTCATCGCTGTAATTTTGCTACTGTTATGAATCGAAATATAAATATCTGATGGCTTTAGGCGACCCCTGGCAAATCGTCATTCAACCCCCTAAGGGGTCCCGACCCACAGGTTGAGAATCACTGGCCTAATAAGTATCACTCTGTCATATTTACACTGTATCATATGCGATTTACCTGACCTGTGTCAGTATTGTATCTACATACTGGGCCGGTGTGGGTTAATCATATCATTGTAACCTGTCCTGTGTCAGTCTACCGTTTATCTGTATGCTGGACCCGCGAGGGTTACTGTTGTTCATTGTGTGCAAAAAAAAATGTGTTTTACCAAAACCTTCCTTTTATGAGTGTACTGAACCGTAACAATGATGTAGGCAAGAAGCCTTTTGGATCTACACTGAGTACCTTAGGATCAAACAGGTTAAATGAGGAAGTAGATTTATATTCTCTTAAAACTTCACCCTCTTTGTTCTACCAATGTTTAAGAAAAAGGATAAGAGTGTGAGGATATATGGGGGGGGATAAGAGCTATATTAGTAGTTTTTCATATATATATATATATATATATATATATATATATATATATATATTCAATTAGAATGTAATAGGTAAGATTAAGAAGTCACCAAATGTTTAGAAAGTATTGAGAAAATTAGAATTATGAGGGATGTGAGAATGTTTATTGGGGGATGGTGATAAAGATATTTGGTATAACATAACATTACCCCATGTTTTTTCCTCCTTGTATATCTCTGTGTCTAATACTGAATATCTTGGATCCTGTGAGACTCCGCCATGGATCTGTTGACGTTATGTCTTATTATAAAATTAGAAGGTCTCGATAATGTGGGATTGAGGATCTGTTTTTGGTTCAATCTCACCCATGGAGGCGAGCCTTCTATATGGTGGGAGGCTGGGAAAGAGGGCTTCCAAATAATGGAGGCCGTTGAAACGCATACTATAAATAGAGGTACAGTCAATATTGCATTGGGTACATGGTTGCCTCTTGCTAGAGTGGCTGATACAATTTTTTTTTTTAGTTCTATGAGAGTGACGAATAAACGGAATGGTGTGTGGCCTATGAACTGAAGATTTAATTCAGAAGAATTATACTCAACTGGAGTTCGAACCAGTATATGCTGTTACACATATGGATGATTGGTGAAGGATTTTATCCTAGTTCTCAATACTACTCTTAGAGGACTTTTTTGCACAGCTCTTGAACGTGCAGCATTGATGGGACCAACCGTATCTAGAAACGTCACCCATTTCTTAAAAGGGACACTATTTTATTTGTTTGGCTATTTTGTTAGATCATCTCTGAACTTCTTCCCTTTTTTTTTTTTTTTTTTTTTTTTTATTATTAGTATTATTATTAGTATTATTATTTTGGCTTTGTTCTTTCCTGTTTTCCTCTGGAGTTAGATATTTTGTACCATCTAGCTCAAGAAGGGCGCCAACTTTCGGACTATTTGTCTATTTTAGGCACTTAGTCCTCTTTTGTACGATAGATCTCTAGAGAGAGAGAGAATTTAATTTTCATTTTTTTTAGTCTGTTCACCTGTGACTTGTTAGTAGTCTTGATCCCTTTCTCTGGCCTGGGTCTCGCCAGGTACTGAACATTTTAGGGTTATATCTTCTATTTACATGTGTGTCCTTGAGCAGTGCAATTCTACCTGTTACTTTTAAATCTGCATACTACTACAGTTTTAAGTGGTTCTGTTTGATCCCGTTGTCAAGCTGTGTATACATACATTTAGCCATTGTCAGGGTACCCATGCAGCGGCTGCTCGAGCTGACCGCATCTGTCTCCAGCGGCTCTAGCCGCACTGTCCGTCCCACATTGCTTGCCTCTGTTGAGGATGGGTTCCCTTCCTTTCTGGTGGTGCAGCCGCCTGCTGTGTTTTGTTGCAGCTCCAGCCACCTCTGCTGCTGGCGCTCCGGAGGCGGGTGACATCATTATTGGGCGCACGTCCAAAGGCATGGACGTGCGCTACATTTATAGAGACAGCCACCTGTTGGCTGCTCCTCCTCTTCCTCTCTGGCTGACTATTTAAACTGCCTGGACACAGAGCTCAGTCGCCCTTTCATTGGTGTCCAGTGCAGTTCTTTAGCTTGGGCACTGTGTATGATCTGGCTTGTCTGACTAACCGACCTGGTGCTGACCTGTGACTCTGTCTGATTACAGCTCCGTGTATGACCCTTGGCTTTGTTGGACATCCATTCTGGTGCAGGCCTGCTGCTCTGGCAGGCTACCTGCTCCGTGTGTGACTTCTGGCTTGTCTGACTACCCGTTCTGGTGTTGATCTGGGGCTCTGTCCACTGATTATTCAGCATACCAATGCTTCAGTGGATATCCTATCTGGTGGAAACCTGTGGCTCTGGCTGACCTGCTCTGTGCATGATCCTTGGCTTGTCTGACCACCCAATCTGGCGCTGCCTGTGACTCTATCCAACTATCTTAGTGTGGCTTTCTGTTTGGTTAGATAACCAATCTGGTGCAGGCTTGTGGCTCTGGCAGACTCTCTCCTGGTGCCTTCCTAGTTGCCGGTTATCCCAGGTGCGGACCTGGGGCCTTGGTTACACTCATCTCTGTCTGGCTTCTCCCAGGGGCGGACCTGTGGTATTACAGACTACTCCTAGTCCCATTGCTGGGAATTGGAACAATGAGGCACTGGTGTCGGATTTCCCCAAGGATTGTGTGATATGATCAAAGACGAAATCGCTGCTCGTGACTTGCTGAGAGATTTGGATGAGCTCATATCTTACTATCCTGATGGCCTCTCCCATATACGTGTGTCTATCATTTAAGGAACGCCTACGTAGACTTCCATCTCGATTGGCACCAAGCTTTACTCACCCACCCATTCCTCCCACACCTCCTGGATTTGACTCCTCTGGCAGTGAGCCCATGCAGTTGGAGGGAGGGTCTCTGTTTGTACTGTGGAAAACCTGGCCACCACCTAAGGTCATGTCCAGGAAACGCCCGCACCAAAGATCCTGTAGGGGACAGATCTTAGGTGGCATCACCCAGTCCCCGGAGATGGTAAAGGGCAAACCTATTTTGGAGGTTATTCTATCTTGTGCCAACACATCTGTATCTGTGCCTGCTTTGCTGGATTCTGGAGCGGCTGGTCTTTTTATCGATGCTGAATTTGCTGGCAAGCATGCCATTCCCTTGCAGTCTCGTGCCTCTCCTTTGGCGATCAAAGCCATTGATGGAAGACCCCCACAACCCTCCCATATTACTCAGGAGATACTTCCTCTAACCCTGAGAGTATGGGCCCTTCACACAGAAACCCTGCAGTTCCAGGTTATTAACTCTCCCCATTATGTCATTGTCCTTGGATTTCCATGGCTTCTGGAACACAATCCCAGGATTGATTGGTGTAATTGTGACATCTTGTCCTGGGCCGCGAATTGTACTAACACCTGTCTCGCTCGTCCTACGAGACTACTTTGTACTTCTGCCTCTTCTGCCTCAGTCCTGTCTTCAGGGATGTGTTTGACAAAGCACAAGCAGGTGCGCTGCCTCCTCATAGGCCTTATGCCTGTGAGATTAACCTGATTCCAGGAGCAACTCCTCCCAAGGGCTGGGTATATCCATTATATGTGGAGGAGACCAGGGACAAGGGTCATGGAGGAGTATGTGTCCGATGCTCTTGCTAGAGGTATAATCCACTAATCTACCTCTCCTGCTGGCGCAGGGTTCTTTTTTTATCAAAAAGGATGGGGAGCTGCGTCTCTGTATTGATTTCCGCAGACTCAATAGATTTATAAGAAATGACTACCGTATACCCTTGAGCACTGAGCTCTTCGACAGATTAAAGGGTTCTAAGGTGTTTACCAAACTGGACCTGAGGACAGCATACAACTTGGTCCGTGTTTAAGGAAGGACATGAATGGAAGACAGCTTTGGATTGAGGATGATCATTGGGGCTATAGTAAGAGGAATATGACCAGGAAAATGTTGATGTTGAAACCCTTGAGTAAATACCCTTCATATGGTAGGTTGCAACATGTCATTCAGTACTTGGCCAAAGATGTAATCATTGTATTATCAGTAGGTTATCACATTTCCATTTCACTAAATTATTTTATTCTCAATGATCGCCATTACCACTGCAATGTCTGTACTTTAACCCTTTATTGACAAAGGGCTGTGCAACACTTTGTACTCCCCTCTGGTTTTTAAGGGGTTAACTAAAGTAATGCAATAGGTATCACTCCCTTGGGAATATCTGTCAAATGATATACCTATGTGTTACTTACATACATCAGAGATGCAGGTTGACTGAATAGTATCTGTGAATGTCACAAAGTGCTATTTACAAGTAGTTTTGAATACAGGTGTGTCCTCTCTAAAAGTGCAACAGATTTAAATCTAGCCTGTCTCCTATGCAAATGTCCTATTTTTTACGTATATTGTTGTCAATTGTTGGCCCTTCAGCGGTTTGACTATAGCTTATACCAGCTGGTAGGAGATGATGGAAGATGTAGTCCTCAACAGGTGGAACTGCAAAAATTCATTATCCTAGTTTTGGGATATAATAATTGTGACGGAATGGTTGTCACCCTGAGAATGAAAAATGTCTGTTTTCAGTGATCTCCATTGTCTCAATGTGTTCCCATTCTTGAAAAAATTGTCCCCTGTAATTTTAGGAATGTTTACCAGTAGTGCACTTGGTGTAGTCCAGTGTTTTTCTCGTTTAACTTCCTGAATGCATCATAAAAATTAAATGTAAGGAATCCATACTGCACAGTGATGGCTCCCTTCCCAGGTATAGCATTCTCCTCTGATACAAAAATTAGGGATATACCTTGATGTACTCCATCTTCATAAGCTCAAAGAATATACTTTGCACAATCACCTATGACAAAATTTTATATCTGATAGCGACTGACTCATTCTGAAGTGTTATTATTAATGTTCTTGGCAGTTTGCTCAACAAATAATGACATAACTAGCAGGTGTAACATTTTGTCACTTAGAAAGAATAAAGCTGTAAGTGTGCTGAGTTTATCATTCTAGCTATGTGAGTGCATTTTTGTTTAATTGATTTGGCATTGCTTGCGTGTCTTATTGTCTTAAAACTTATGTAATAAAATCAATGTTTTGGTTTATAAATCTAGAGACCTGATGACTTCATCTCATTGGTACAAGGCTGTGTTACCAGTTTTGTTTTTGATTTAGGGTTAACCCTATCCATAGTACAGTTAGGGAAAAAATTATTTGATCCCCTGCTGATTTTGTACAAAGAAATGACAAAGAAATGATCAGTCTATAATTTTAATGGTAAGTTTATTTGAACAGTGAGAGACAGAATAACCACAGAAATCCAGAAACAGTTATAAATTGATTTGCATTTTATGGAGTGAAATAAGTATTTGACCCCTTTCAAAATATGACTTGGTACTTGGTGGCAAAACCCTTGTTGGCAATCAGAGGTCAGACGTTTCTTGTAGTTGGCCACAAGGTTTGCACACATCTCAGGAGGGATTTTGTCCCACTTCTCTTTGCAGATCCTCTCCAAGTCATTAAGATTTCGAGGCTGACGTTTGGCAACTCAAACCTTACAGCTCCCTCCACAGATTTTCTATGGGATTAAGGTCTGGAGACTGGCTAGGCCACTCCAGGACCTTAATGTGCTTCTTCTTGAGTCACTCCTTTGTTGCCTTGGCCGTGTGTTTTGGGTCATTGTCATGCTGGAATACCTATCCACGACCCATTTTCAATGCCCTGGCTGAGGGAAGGAGGTTCTCACACAAGATTTGATGGTACATGGCCCTGTCCATCGTCCTTTTGATGTGGTGAAGTTGTCCTGTCCCCTTAGCAGAAAAACACCCCCCAAAGCAATTCCACCTCCATGTTTGGTGGGGATGGTTTTCTTGGGGTCATAGGCAGCATTCCTCCTCCTCCAAACACAGCAAGTTGAGTTTGATGCCAAAGAGCTCGATTTTGGTCTCATCTGACCACAACACTTTCACCAAGTTCTCCTCTGAATGATTCAGATGTTCATTGGCAAACGGGCCTGTAATGTGCTTTCTTGAGCAGGGGGACCTTGCGGGCGCTGTAGGATTTCAGTCTTTCACGGCGTAGTGTTACCAATTGTTGGTGACTATGGTCCCAGCTGCCTTGAGATCACTGACAAGATCCTCCCTTCTAGTCCTGGACTGATTCCTCACCCCTGTCATGATCATTGAATCTCCATGAGGTGAGATCTTGCATGGAGCCCCAGACCGAGGGAGACTGACAGTAATTTTGTGTTTTCCATTTGCAAATATTTGCACCAACTGTTGTCACCTTCTCTCCAAGTTGCTTGGTGATGGTCTTGTAGCCCATTCCAGCCTTGTGTAGGTCTACAATCTTGTCCCTGACATCCTAGGACAGCATTTTGGTCTTGGCCATGGTGGAGTGTTTGGAATCTGATTGCTTCTGTGGACAAGTGTCTTTTATACAGGTAACAAGCTGAGATTACAAGCACTCCTTTTAAGAGAGTGATCCTAATCTCAGGTTGTTACCTGTATAAAAGACACCTGGGAGCCAGAAATCTTGCTGATAGGTGGTCAACTACTTATTTCACTCAGTAAAATGCAAATCCATTTATAACTGTTTTGAAATGCGTTTTTCAGGATTTTTTTTGTTGTTCTGTCTCACTGTTCAAATAAACCTACCATTAAAATTATGGACGGATCATTTTTATCAGTGGGCAAACATACAAAATCAGCAGGGGATCAAATAATTTTTTCCCTCGCTGTATGCTTGAGCATCCAAAGAAGCTAATCACTTGTGTAGCCCCTTTCATACTAATAACACCAATTCAGGAATGGCACATTGCTTCTGTCTACTGTGCTGAAAGGTACACTGCTGGACTATGGTGTTTTTCATGTGGGTGGCTGTTTGTTTTGCATAAACACAGCACAGTCCAGCAAGCAGCAATCTTATGGCATTCCTGCATTTCAGAAGCTCTAATCTACATAGTGGTTGTTATGAAATCTTGTACACGAGTGGCTTGCCCCCTTTTTACTCTCAGGATTGCTAGGGGAAGCAAGAAAAGGTAAGTAAAATATTACAGGCCACAAAACATGTAGCAGGGGATATTACATTTGCTTCCTATGTGGAAGAGCCTTTGCATTGAATTATTTTTTCTCCTTCTGATTTTTGTGATGGCAGCTGGTGTTTTAAGAAGAGTTTATCCATGTGTGACCCCTAAAGTGAAACTAGTTGGCTGTTGTGGAAATAGAAATTAGCTTTAATTCTGTAAATTAATTTACTCTGTTGCTGTTTTTATATAGTTTCTGCATGAAAGCATTCATGATGAAGTTGTAGAAAAGCTATCCAAAGCCTATGCACAAGTGCGTATAGGAGATCCATGGCAACGTGAGTACCATAATTTTTACTTGTGTACATGTCTGCCTCAAACTGTGGTCCGTATTTGTATTTTTCATTAAAAAAATACATTATTGTTTAAGGAAGCCTCCCTTTATATATATATATATATATATATATATATATATATATATATATATATATATATATATATATATATATATATATATTTTTTTTTTTTTTCTGCTTCTCCAATGTTTTGCCTTCTATTCTTCCAGAATAGTGTCAAAGACCTACAATAACAAACAAACTAGTATTCCTCCAGTCACAAGCTAAAGATCAATCCTACTGGAATGGCTGTCTGGGGCCTTTAATTCCTGTTTGCCTGTTCCTCGGCCCCTTGAAGTTTGCTTGGGCAGGGGACCAGGCTTTCAGACAGATGTACAGGTAATCCAAAATTTGCACTGTATTATAGCTTTATTAGGTAACGTATTGGGATATATACAGTTAAGGAAATAGTAGGTTATTCAAAGTAACTCCAATATGCGAAGCATATGTAAATATATACTATAGGGACAATTGAAACTTCTTTGAATACCAAAGTAGGTGATCCTAATGACACTGCATTAGTGTATATAATTAATATGGCATAGTGTCAATCATGATTTTATTTATTTTAAATTGCCTCAATTTCTTTTTTTTCTCTTTTCCCTGATTTTTTATTTCTGGTAATAAATTAAATTTTTTAATCTATTGTGGCTAGCAGTAATCACTAAAAGTATTGAGCTTGAAACTGTCTCTAAATTTGAGTGTAAGGATGTGACCAAATGGTAGTCTTTGCACAGCGTTAAATATATACACGAACACTGTGTCAATAGGATCCTTCTGTCAGCCTGTAACCAGCCCTTCAGACTCTCTTTCTTTAGTTAATGGTTTATGGCTTTTCTCAACATTGAGGATTGACTCTCAACATATTGCCAGTTCCCCTGGTTTTGAACTTCAAAACTGCTTCTTTTTGGATTGGAATTATCTGGAGGAGGACCATGATCTTCATGATTGCGACAGTACCCTTCGTGCAGGTCCATCACCAACCATCAGTTCTGTTACTACTTCATTTCAGAAACCAGGATCACTCCTCTCCATAAAACAGAATTTCTATTTTGGTTCAATCGACAGTCTCTCAATTGATGGCGGACTAGTCTGACTGTGTCCATAGTCTGACCCTTCTCTGTTCGTGACTGGAAGGTGGTGCAGACAGTTTTGAGTCTTGTCTCACTGGGTGCCTGATTTTTCCATTCACAACTGCTGGTCCATCACCAGAGGCTCTTCTTCCACATAACATTCTGGAACTGCAAACAATTTTTAAAGCAATCTACCCCAGCATTAAGCTTTTGAAGGGTCATCACATTTTGGATTCATTCCAACAAATCCCCAAGAGTGGCTTATATAATATATCAAGGAGGTGCCAAGAGAAGTGGTTTGGGTAAAATTTACAGAATTCTCTTTTTGAGCAGATGCTCCCATTGCTGCTTTTGTCAGATGTCTAAATCCAGGTAGTAGTATATTGGGAGGCAGATTATGTCACCGTCAATCCAGGAGTATGGAATTTGAATCAAGAAAGCTTCCTTCAACTAGTGGATCACTGGGGAAGACTGGAAATATATCTGATGGCCTTCAGCTATAGTTCAAAACTACCAGAATCTCTGTGCAAGTGTCAGGCACCCAAAAGCAGTGGCAATGAAGGCATTGCCAGTGCTTTACCAGTATATTTATTTTCTCTGTCGTCCAGTACAGGTTACTGGTATATCTGGGTATGCGATCCGCCCCTTTAAGTAAGCAGGAACAATTCTAGAATTGATTGCAGGGGCTGGAGCCTACCTTCCCTCCTTGGCTGCAGCTAGCCAACCAGTTCCAGAAAGCAAGAGAAGAGTTCTTCTATAGTTTTAGAATTTTTTTTTTATTTTTATGTTAGAAATGGAATACCACCATTAGGAAGATTACCATAACTGACAATGCCCTTAGATGTGGCTAGCTCAGTATCCAGGTGCATTTTGTGGACCTTTAAGCCCTGGGGGGAAATCTTGGCTACAAGTTCTTTCCTCAGGAGTTGCCCACCGAGGCTGCTTCTTAATACATGGTAAACTGAAGACACAAGATCTGCAGGAAAGGTGAGCAACCCTTTGAGTGCTACAGGTCCACATGTACCACAGATGGTTTGCATCTTTTGGGGGGGGGGGTTGTTATTGTCACTTTCCCTACTGGGTTCAGTGTTTTTTGGGTCTTCTATCTTGTTCTAGTGATATCATGTAATTTTAGTTCACAGTTTCAACTTTGATAAAATTTTGAGTTCTGCGCCTTTAAGGCGCGCTTTACCGCATAGACGCCATTGCTCCATTCACTTCTATGGGACTGCACAGTTTGGGACAGATCTCTGCAACCGCTCAATATATCGACTTCAGAGAGGACTCATTTTAATTGTCTGACCTTGCTCTATCACCTGGTTACCATTGCAAGTGTATTGGGGGGCTCAGGGGGCTTCGGGCACTGTTGGGGTACTAATTCTGGGAAAAACTACATTTCGCATGAGCGCTTGCTTCGCGCGCTCATTTCTGATTGGCTCCTGCCACGGCAGATATTTTTTGCCTTTTCTAGAACGAGTATCCTATGCAGGGCCTGGACTCTCCTTCTCTCCTCTGCAGATTAACCCTTTGCCTGCCTGATAAGTGTATTTTAACAATTTCTGGGGTGAAACTTTAATCTTACACACTGTAATTGGGTGATTCATTATATTAAACTTTTTTGACACTGTGAGAATGTCTAATCCGTTGGAGCTTGGGGCCAGGCCTAAGACTAAGGACGTTGGGGTCTCTGTGTCCCCTATTGCGCACTGTTCCTCATGTCATTCAGGGTTACCTAGAGAATTCTCAGGTCATTTATGCCTAGCATGTTCTGATGTCCCTGAGTCTCTTCCAGGGACCTCCAGCCATGCAATAGAGCAAGTTTGGGAGCAAGAGTTCAAGGCTGCTACCAGAGACCTTCGGTCTACATTACAGTTCTTTCCATCCCAGCTATAGTGGGGTCTTTCCACTCATGGCAGACCCCTTCTTCAGTCGGATATTCCATGCCAAAACTGCAGGGAGTACCTGACGTGTCAGATTCCTGTGGAACTGTTGGTGGATTCAGATGTTGAGGAATGTTCTGCTGTGGGCTCCTCTCAGTTTTTTGGGGATACCAGGCTGATTCTGAGCCTTCGGCTGAGGGCCTGATCAGGGCTGTCTTGACCACCCTAAACATTCCCCTAGTTCAGGAGGTTCCTTAAGATCGCTCTGATGTTTTCCAGGAGCCTAAAAAGCCCCTTACTTGTTTTCCACCTAACCCCACTCTTGACCATCTTGTGGAAATCTCTGGACAGAGCCTTCTGCTTCCAAGAAGTTTACTAAGCTTTACTCCTTTTCTGAGGCAGCGCTTGCTCAGTGGGTTCATCCCCCTAAAGTGGATGCTCCTATATCCAGGCTATCTAAGTCTACTGCATTGCCAGTTTTTGATGCGTCCGGTCTGGAAGACTGGACTGACAAGAAGCTTGAGGTTTCCCTCAAGTCCATTTTTGGCACTGCCATGCGTCCAGTGTTTGCTGCGGCACGGGTTAACCTGGCCTTTGTGGTCTGGACTGAACAGCTCACCCTGGCTGTAGGTCAGGGTGCTCCTACTTTGGATATATTGTCTTCTTGTCAACATCTCTCAGCCCAGAGCTATGTTTCTGCTGCCTTATTTGATGCCATCTGTTTGGTGGCACGGGTTTCTACCATGTCCATGGTTGCCAGACGAGCTCTTTGGCTCAAGATCTGGTCTGCTGACACTGCTTCCAAGAAAGCCTTGCTTTCCTTACCCTTTCAGGGTACATCCTTATTTGGGCCAGATCTTAAGGATCTGATTAATGAGGCCACAGGGGGTAAGAGTACTCTTCTGTCCTTGGTCCCCAGGAAGAAAACTCCTCTCAAGCGTAACAGGTTTTTTTGTCCCTTCCAGACTGAGACACGTCTGGCGAACCAGGAGGTTCCATCAGCTCCACGTGCCTCCTCCAAGCCCAAACCGCAATTGAACCCCAAGGTCTCCAAGCCTAAGGCTTCCAAGACTTCTTTATCATGACTCTCTGAATCCGGATCCCCACTCTGCTGTGGGTGGCCATCTGGGAGGGTTCAGTGGCGGACCCATGGGTTTTACAGGTGGTGACGGAAGGGCACAGGATCCCTTTCGTCTCTCTTCCTCCCTTTCGCTTTTTTTCCCTCTCATACTCCCAGGGCGCAGAGAAACTACGTCTGTTCAATGGCACTATCCAGGCCCTTCTGGACAAGGATGTTTTGGAGCCTGTTCCAGTTTAGGATGGAGGTATGGGTTTTTACTCGAACCTCTTTTGTGGTCTCCAAGAAGGACAGTGGTTGTCGTCCCATTCTGAATTTGAAAGATGTCAATTCCTTTGTGCTCAGGACTCATTATCACTAGGAGTCCCTAAGGACAGTGATTGCTTCTGTGTCCCCGGGGAAATTCCTTGTTTCTCTGGATCTTCAGGACGCGTATCTACACATCGTCATTCATCCAGAGAGCCGGCAGTATCTCAGATTTGCCTGCGACTGAGGGCATTTTCAGTTTTCAGCTCTTCCCTTTTGGTCTGACTACAGCTCCTCAAGTCTTCAACCTTGTCCTGGGAGCTACCTGATGCCGTCCCGGTGGAGGAAGGATACTAGTTACTCCATACCTGTACGACCTGCTTCTGAAAGCCTCCTCTGCGGAACTTCTTCATCAGCAGGTTCAGGACTGCATTCATGCTCTCACCCATCACGGGTGGCTCATAAACATGGACAAGTCGGATCTTGTCCCATCTCAGCATCTGGTCTTCCTGGGCCTTCACTTCGACACTCAGTAGAGCATGGTGTTTCTCATGGAGGAAGTGGCTCATCAGATCGCCCAAAGAGGATCTGCTGTTCTGGCTCTCGATCCAGTTCCAGCCAAGAAGCTGTCCTCTCTAGTGGGGAAATTCATCTCCACCATAGAAGCGGTCCCATTTGCCATGGCTCACACCAGGGAACTCCAGAGGTTCATGATCAAGGTATGCAGGGATCAGCCAGACCTTCTGAAGAAGTCTGTGTCACTTCCTCTTCATGTGGAACGGACTCTGTCCTGGTCCTAGTATCCTTCTGTACCACGGTGACGATGGATGCCAGCCTCTCTGGATGGGGAGTGGTCCTGGGATACCTGAGTGCACAAGGTCGGTGGTCTCCTGAGGAATCTATCCTTCCCCTCAACGTGTGGGAGCTTCGGGCTATATTCCATGCCCTTCGTCACTGGACTCCCCTGCTGAAAGAATGCCCAGTCCAGGTACAGTCTGACAACGCCACAGCTGTGGCCTACATCAACAAGCAGGGTGGAACAAGAAGTCTCGCCGCTTGGTTAGAGGTCAAGGCTATTTTGTCCTGGACAGAAGAACCCGTTCCTGCCATATCCGCAGTACAAATTCCTGGTGTAGACAATGTCATGGCAGACTTCCTTAGTTGACATGCGGTGGACAGCGGAGAGTGGGAACTGCACCCTCCCTGTTCTCCCTCATTGTTCAGAAGTTGGGTCTTCCTTGCATCGACCTGATGGTGACAAGACACAACCTGAAGGTGCCGAGGTTCTGCTTTCGCTGGAGGGATCCTCTAGCGGCGGATGCCATGTCCATTCCTTGGTTATTTCCTCTGGCTTACATATTTCCTCCCCTTCCCATGTTGCCCAGGGTGTTACAGAAATTGAGACTGGAGCGCTGTCCAGTCATTCTGATTGCTACATACTGGCCTCTGTAGTCTTGGTATCTGGAGCTTCTGGATCTGTCAGTGGCTCCCTTGCCGTCCGGATCTTCTACAGGATTACCTGTGGAAGGAGGATGTTCATCGTATAGCTTTGGCTTGGAAATTGAGTCCTCCATACTGAAGTGCCTGCAAACCGGTTTCTTCTAATGCCTACCATCGTATTTGGTCGACCTGCCTATCTTGGTGTGCTGGTAGGGACATCTCTCAGGATTTTAATCTGCCTACGGTACCGGCCTTCGTGCAGGACGGTATGGATAAAGGCCTCAGCTTGAGTACCCTTAAGGTTCAGACTTCTGCTCTTTCTGTTTTCTTTGAGGCGCATTGCTATTGTTCCTGATGTCAAGATTTTCTTCCAGGGTGTTGCTCATACTCATCCTGTCTTTAAGACTCCCGCTCCTCAGAGGGACCTTAATTTGGTCTTGGGCGTCCTTCAGTGCCCTCCCTTTGAGTCCTTGGCTACTATTCCTCTAAGCCTACTGACGTGGAAAATGGCCTTTCTCCTGGCAATCGTGTCTGTTCGCCGTGTCATGGAGTTATCTTGTAAACCACCCTTTTTTTGGTGTTTCACAAGGACAAGGCGGTGCTTCTCACTTCGCAGGAGTTTCTCCCAAAGGTGGTCTCTGAGTTCCACATTAATCAGGAGATTGTGGTGCCTTCTTTCTGCCCTGACCCTACCTCTGACAAGGAGAGGGATCTCCACTTGTTAGATGTGGTGCATTGTCTCAAGTTTTATGTACATTGCACCAAGTCCATTAGACAATCTGATGTGCTGTTCGTCATTCCTGAGGGCCCCAGGGCAGGAAGACCTGCATCCAAAGTTACTTGCTTCTTGGATCAAGTCCACTATTTGTAAGGCTTATGAGCTGAGGAAGAAGCCCGTTCCCTTTCGACTTACGGCTCATTCTACCAGATCTATTGGGGCTTCTTGGGCTTACAAGAATCAGGCCCTCCGCTGATCAGTTGTGCAAGGCTGCTACTTGATCGACTGTGCACACCTTTTCGAAGCACTACCGTGTTGATGTGCTGGCATTGGCTGACTCCAGCTTTGGGAGGAAGATCCTGGAGGCAGTCTTGCCTGTCTAGGATCTTCTTCGGTTCTTGGTGCTTCATTTACTTTTGAACCCTGTTGGCTCTAGTTCAGTGTGCTGTGTAACAGTTCATAGGGTGTTGTTAACCCTTTTTAGTGTCCGTTGACACTCCATTTGTTATTGTTGGGCTATCTCTGATCTGATGGTTTATCTTTGCTCTGGTGACTTTGGGGGGCCTTGCTCCTAGTCCTTGCCTTCTTTCCCGCCTCTGGGAAACTCAATGGTTGGACATCCCAGAGTTACCAGTAACCTGTATTGGATGACAGAGAAAAGAGGATTTTAGTCTTGCCTGTTAAATCATTTTCTCTTAGTCCACACAGGTTACTGGTCTCCCACCCTGTCAAGGGACCATGCTTGGCTCTCCTGTGGCAGATTGTGGGGGTCCTTCGGGGTCATGCTCACAGGAGTCTTCTTTCCCTTCCACTATCTAGTCAGTGGTTATTGTCTCAACTCTTTCTGGAGCTGGTTGCCTAGCTGCAACCAAGGAGGGAAGGTAGGCTCCACCCCCTGCATACACTTCTAGAATCAATCAATCAATTCTAGAATTGTTCCTGCCTACTTAAAGGGACGGATTGCCTACCCAGAGTTACCAGTAACTTTGTATGTAATAAGAGAAAAGGATTTAACAGCTAAGACTAAAATCCTCTTAGTTGGTGTTGCTTTTTTTTTGCCAGAATTCTCAGTGATCACCAAGATACAAAAAGAAACTATTCTGACCAAGATTAACTTGTTTTTTCACCTACTTTACAATTGAAAGTGATAGTAATGTCGAAGAATGTTTGTTTTTTTTTGTATTATAGATTAAAAAAACAAATATTTGCAGCAAATCCAATCTCTCAAACCTTTATCATTTGAGAGATATTCGTGTCTAAAGTTTCCCCCCCTCCGTCCCCTTCTCCTGATGTCAGCTGAAAAGCTGACAGCAGGAGATTCGAGTTGGCTGACTCGTGGAGGCTCTTCAGCAGAGGCAAAATCGCGTTATATAAAAAGGACTAATTTATTGGAATGGTCTACAAAGCGTGCTTGCAAACCAGGCACACTTTGTAGACCATTCCAATGAAGTAATTATTTTTAAATAACATTATTTCGGCTCTGCTGAAGGCTGGTCCCAGGACCGGTATCTCCTGCTGTCAGCTAGAGTGCTTACGTCAGGAGAAGGGGAGGGAGGGGGGAACTTTAAATGTGAATATCTCTCAAACCACAGAGGTTTGAGAGACAGGATTTGCTGCAAATAATTTATTTTTTTAATCTACAATGCAAAATAACATTCTTAGACACTAGTATCTCTTTAATAGGTGATCCTTGGTGTCTTCCTATTGTGACAGACCTGTCCAAAGACCCATTTCACCTTAATGGCATGGAGCTGAAAGTCTGAAGTGCAAGGGGCTAAGTGACTAAGTATTCTAGTCTATGCAGAGAACCTATAAGCCTGTCTCTGCTAAAACATACCAGTGACCCTGATTCTCTCTGCTTTACACATCCCTTTGTTCTGGGCTTCTTACAAACTTGAAAGAGGCTAAAGGGCAAGATAAGTGGATAGTATCCATAGAATAGGAGATACACTATAGTTAGATCTCATGGCAATCCGGTAACAATTGAGTTAGGGTACAGACTCTTAAATATATGTAGACACTATAGATTGATACAGTGTTACAATTTATATGATTGAGAATATTACCTCTAGCAAACCTGTTATACTAGGACTATTGAGAAGTCTACAATACCCTAACTAGATGCCGAATAACTCTCAATTATTGGGATCGCTAATTTAAATAACTGATACATTAGTAATTGATATTTTGTCTTATATGCTAAGAATTATTACGACTGCTGTTTCAAAAGTTGTTTTTCCCATTAAGTAGAGATAGAGGGCTTAGATGGATCTCTTTATGGAAGACGATAGGTATGCATAAGAACATTGCCAAAGATATATATATTTAACCCTATGAGTATCAGAATAAGAGAATATTTGGAGCAATTACGTCAAGTTGGTTGCTTTATTTATTCTAGTCCTTATTATAAAATCATATAGGATATTTATACTATCTGTTCCTAGAAGTATATTGGAACAGATGAGTTAATAAAACAATATTGAATTGAATGTATTTTAATGGATAAACACAGAATATTTCTAGAGTGCCTTACTGCATCCTATATTTATATACAGCTAATGCTGTTTGTTTTACTTTTTAACCCTGTGATTTAGGGTAGTTTTTAGCTATATAAATAAATGTTTGTTTCCCTATTTTCCCCGTGTTCCAATTTTTTCAACTCGGAGACAGGTGGGGTGAAGTGTTGATGGTGTGCTTGAGTATATAGGGTGTCTTTTTTCTCTTTATTAAATATTCTTTTTTTTTTTTTCACCTACAAATATACTCATGAAACCAGCTGTTTGTTCCGCTTTGCCTACAAATAAATGGCACCAGTAATATGTAAGCTATATAAAATTTTAGTTTTTATATATAATATAAAACTAAATGTAAACACACTTTATCCAATGCTAGCATTGATAAAATACTTTACCTAAGTCCTAAATGTGATTACTGCATGTGCCTTGTGTAAGTATTTATTAATTAGTGTATTTGCTGGACTCCCTGACCCTTCTTAGAGGTTTCAAAAGCGTCAGCAGTACAGTCTATATCATCTGTCAGAGAGGAGTTAAATTACTGGGATGGTACTAATCTCGATAAATTAAATGCCTTATATGTATTTCATTGCATGCTTTGAGAAACCAAAAGTAATCAGATCGTGAATGCACATGCACTGAAAAAGTAGGTTGGGATTAGACTTTTGGGACCTAGAATTAAACAAGGATATATGTGAAAAGAAAATAAAGGCAACAAAGTGTGCTTTCATGGTGCTGAAAGTAGACTCTTTGCATGGGTTAATTTATAAATGCAAGTGCATGCAGTTTTGTAATGGGTATTTGTTGCAAAGGCCTGAGAACAATACGGAGTTTGAGTTAATTTGGAGATCTGTCAGTTTTGGTTGTTTGGGACCCATTACGAACATATGTAATTTGTTAACGTTTCGCTATGCGTTCTGTACCCCCTGGCACTCAAAGGGTTAATGACCAGAGGGGGGTGCAGCACATTGCAAAGTGTTTCACACCTTTCTAGTCTTTGCTGGGCTATTGGATAACCATGTTTTATTTAGGGATTTCGATTTAAAAAAAAAAATTAAAATTTAAAAAAAAATGCAACTGTATCTTTTCTCTTCTAGCTGACACACTGTGTGGTCCTCTGCATACTAAACAGGCAGTGGAAATGTATCTATCTGCAATTGAGCAAGCAAAGTGTGAAGGTGGGACAGTTGTTTGCGGTGGCAAGGTATGTTTCTGAATGGTCGGTAAAAGCTCTTAAAATAAACCCAAGTAGCTGTTTTTGCTTTTGTTTTTGTTTTTTTTTCATGTAGTCTCAGCCACCTGGTATATTTTTCTAGCTCTTTTTAGAATAAAGAACAAGACATGGTTTATTTAACATAGCCCTGGTATAGGCATATGGTTTTCTAGTCCTGAAGTATTGGATTGAACACTTTATATTCTAATGAGTGAACTACACTAAGACTTTGAAATGACTTTCAATGCTAAATGCAGTAGAGGTTATAGGCTCTAGAATATTGGGAATTCCAATACCTTTTGAGATAAATATAAGGCCCTGGAAATTCAAACTTAAAACAGAGGTCCACCAGAAGCTTTTAAGGCATAATGGGAGCTAAAGTGGGATGAGTGTCTCTAATCTGCCTTTAACATCAATTTGTCTTACCCAAAACATCTGACATTGAAGTCCATTATTTTAGTCACTGTAACCTCCATGCAGAGAATTGAGCTTGATTCTGTTCAATCCAAAAACTTATTCAGTTATAGAGAAATTCTCCAAAGAATCCTAACCAGGGTCAAAAGATTATTTCCTTACTCCATAAAAGCAACAAACGCCAATGAGCTGCACTCATTTAACACATCTGAAAAGTATTTTAATTGTTTTGGTAAGAAATTATGGAATAGTTGCTGAAGAATAAGTGCTTTACTACTTAGTAAGTCCGGAGCTGTTAAAGGGATTCAATACGTTTAAGCCTTTTGATAAGAAAGCTTGACAGTATTTCAGATCTGTAGAATCGCCACATCGAAGATGAAACAGATGTTTACAGGACATTAGACACTAGATGTAAGTTGGTGCTAGAAGCGGTTTGATTACTTTTTCGATGCTTCAGTTCTGGAAAATCCTCCCCCCCACCACTTTGCAGCACAAATACTTTTCTTGCTTAAAGAAATTACTTTTGATCATCAAACCAATTAGATTTGTGTTTCAACTAAAAATAGGAGAGAATGTGACTGACTTTAAATTGCAGGAGATTTTCTTTTACCACCTGTAACAGGACTTACTCTGGAGTTACGCTGCTATAAAGGCCTAAAAGAAACGGACTTCTAATTAAAGATTTAATTCTCTACTCCATTCTGTTTCATTGGAACAGCTTATATACAGTGGCACTGCATACTCTAGAAATGAAAATGATCTAGTCTTTTTCATGTGTAACATTTATCTTCCCAACTATTAAGTCTGCATTTAATTAACTTTGGGGATTTTTGTTTGTTCGTATACATTCAATTGTATGTAAAAGTTTGTGCACCCCTGGCCAAAATCTATTTTCTTGATTTTCTAAGTGAACATAAGATAACAAAACCTCTACAGTGAACACACTTACATTTGACTTTCCTGCAGTTTTATTGCACAGTTAATGTATATTTGCTGAATTTAACAGATTACGAAAAAATAAAACCAAAAATTTGGCATGTGCAAAAGTTCGGGCACCTGATCAGTCAGTACTTGGTAATACCCCCTTTGGCAGGAATCGCAGACAAATAGTTTCTTGCAGCCAGCTAACAGTTTTTCTATTCTTGCTTTAGGAATTTGTGCTGCTCTTCCTTGCAGAATACTTCTAATGCTGAAATGTTCTTAGATCGTCTTGCGTGTTTGAGATCTACCCACAAATTTTCAAGAATATTGAAATCTTAAGACTGTGAAGGCCATTCCAAAATCTTAAGCTTTTGTTTCTAGAAGCATTCTTGTGTGTGTGTTTTTTTTTGTTTTTTTTTTAGGTATGTTTTTTGGTTCGTTGTCTTGTTTGTAAGATCAAACCTCTTTTCAGCTTCAGTTTCTTCACTGAATGTAGGATGTTTGCTTCCAGGATTTAGCAGAACCTATTCTTCCTCTACTCGAAAAATATTTCCTGTGCCACTGGTTTCCACACAACCCCAATGTATAATAGATCCAACCTTATGCTTAACAGTTGTCAAGGTGTTCTTTTCTTCAAATTTTTTTTTCCTCTAAATGTACCTTAGGTTGTAGCCAGAGTTCAATTTTAACTTCATCAGACCAAAGCACTTGGTTCCAAAATGCCTCCGGCTAATCTAAGTGTTGTGTTGCATACTTTAGATGTTGACTTTTATGATGAGATTGCAGTTAAGGTTTTCTTCTGATGACTCTTCCATGCAGATGATGTTTGTGCAATCAGCGCTGCACAGTGGACTAGTATACCACTACTTCCATGCCAGCTAAACTCTCCTTGCCTTGCATTCTTGACCAGTCTACTACAAGTAGTTCTATCGGAGATTTTTCTTGGTCTTCCAGATCTTGCCTTGGCTTAAACAGTTCCCCTTAAATTCCTTTTCTTGATTACATTTTGAACAGTGGAAACTACATGTTGGAAGAATTTAGATTTCTTCTTTTTTAATTATTAATCATTCCTCTGAATTACAGTTTGCAGAAATATATCAATGTTATGCTAACTTCTTTTTCACTTCAACAAAACGTGTACTTTGGCCAGGGATGCCCCAACACTTTCATATAACTGTACAAGAAGAATATATCCTATATCTGACTCTCCATAGGGAGCAATGGTACCACCAAAGCAGGAAAGGTGGACCAATTTGGGTTAATTATGAAATATTAAGGACCTCAAATCTGCTTCTATTTTTTTTTTTTAGATTAATTGTTTTTATCATCAGTTTATAGAACAATTGGAAATTTGGAGCTAGGAGTAGGGCTTGTACCTCTGCTGTTAATTAACAAGAAAAATCTAACTCCGTTATTAATAATGGCTATAATTATTGGTTACAAAGTTAATCCAGATCTATTAAATAAACTTGTTGAATAATAAATTTATGGATGGATTGCAGTTGTAGGAGGTACATTTATCAGTGAATTGTGTTTTAAATTCCTATAAATTTGGAGATGAAGCCCAGGAATAAACCTGCAACTGACCTGAGGTCTGTATGTATATCCTACGCACTCTTAACAAAAAGGAACTGTACATCAATTATATGTGGCTCTTCATTTGCTTATCTGTAGGACCTACGTAGGTATCATTCAAATAGTAGTCGGTTAAATCTACATACTCTTTTTATTTGTATTTGGTCAAAATTTTAGTCTACTGCAGTTTGGTTATGATCTGATAGAGTAGTTTCCCTTATGTATCATTCAGGTCAGTTGCAGCCCATTTGTTTTGCTGAAAGGAGTTGAGGCTTAGAGGCAGACTTCAGAGATTACTATATACAGGAAACTGAAGATATACATTGATATAGTTACTTCACTGCTATGTGAATGAACCCTACGGGATCATGTAAAACTGGAATGATTCAGGGACAAACCAACTACACCATGCGGGCAAAAAGTATTCATCAAATTCCTATTTGATTTTAAATGGAATATTGACAATGTCTAAACTTCAGGAGGTTAAATTCCCTGTTTAAATCAATGGAATGATTTTTTTTGTCCCCTATAGTGCATATATGGCTTGCCCTTCATGTGCTTTATTTTATGTATTTTATTTCTTTTTTATCTTCATTCAGGTAATCGATCGTCCAGGGAATTATGTTGAACCAACTATTATGACTGGACTTGCTCATAATTCATCAATTGTTCACAAAGAGACATTTGCGCCAATATTGTACATTATAAAGTTTAAGGTAATGCTTTATTCTGTATTCATTAATTTACATTTTTATGATTTCTCTGAATGATGATGCATTAAGTAATATTCAACAACAGAGAACATTAGAATTCAAAATGTATGTTACATCTCACTCCATTTATCTTTTTCTGTGTTCCAGACATTATGACCCTGGTATTGAAAATAAAAGAATATGGGATGTAAGGGAGGAAGGGAAGTGGTTAAAAGAAAGTCTGGTGATGGCCATTTGCATTTAAAGGGATAGTAATGTTTCATAATAAAAGCAGCACTAATTAATCATCATAGTATTTGGACTTTGGAGAGTGTTATTTCAGTTCTGTCAGCGTTGTAGTTCAAGAGTAATTCAATGACAAAGTATCCCCCTCCCGTCCCTTTTACTGATGTAACACTGTTCAGCCAGAGCAGAAGGTAGGTGCCCAGGTAGACTGCAGAGAGGGACAATCTCCAATTAAGATGAGGAAAAAACCTGAAAAGCTTGTCAAGGGGGGCAGGGCCTTCATTGTTCTCACAGCAAGAAGATTGTCCCCTTATGTTATCTGTCTAGTCTTGCAACCTGATTCCACATCTGAGAAGAGATGGCTTACACTAGGTAAAAGGGGCAGGAGGGGAATTTTGCTTGTGAATATCTCTCAAACCATAAAGGTTTGAGAGATAAGACTTATATCGTTCTTCATGTTTTTTTAATGCCTACAAAATAAAATAAAGATAAAACAAAGTATTAATATCCCTTTAAATAGCATTTGGAGTCAAAATAGAAGTCAGAAGGCTAAAGCTAAAGCCTCTCCCTGCTAATTACAATGTCTGCTATCCAGGGCAGATAAAGGGATCTAATCTATGTCTGGGGAGGGACCACTTCTCCCTCCATTCAACACTTTTATGTGTCTCTTTGCGATAAACAGTAGTCCCTCTCTGGATCACATAACTATCATGGAGATCTCTGAGAACCAATCTCTGGCCGAAAGCCCTAAGGGATTAGGAGAGTATCATCTCGCTGAGGTTTTAACACTAACATGACACAGCATGTAGTATACCACAAAAACCTATATAATTCAAAAGGTGTCATATCTTCCACATCTCAAAAACATACTCCAACACAATTTATGCATCAAAAAGAGCACTCTTCCTCACAACATCCACAACAAATAACTGAGGCTTCGGAAACTACTTAATCTTTGACCTGAAATCTGGACCTTGCTAGAACTATTTGTTATTTTTCAAAGACGTATTGCCTTGTTGGCAGATGTGCCAACCTTTGAGCAAGGGGGAGCTCATACCTACCTTATCATTTGGGATCCCACTCCCCCATGGGACTTAAACCTAGTCCTGGTGGTGCTCCAGAAGGATCCTTTCAAATTTTTAGCTTCTGTATCCCTTTTGTTTCTTGACTCTTAAGGCAACTTTCCTGCTGGCGACTTGTGACTGTTCAACTAACACACATTTGTTTGTAAACCTCCCATTCTGATCTTTCATACAAATAGGGTGGTTATGCAAATTCACTTTGGATTTTTTCCTGGGTAGTTTCTGAATTTCACATAGCGTAGCTCCATCACAAGTGAGCAGGTTCTTCACTGCTTGGATGTAGTTAGGTGTCCTAAAGTACTACGCTCCTCACACAGAAAAATTCTGCAAATGGACTGCCTTCTTGTGGCTCCTCATGCAGGATAAATGGTGTCTAAGGCGATGGTAGCTTCCTGGATCAAGGCTACCATTCGCCACTGCTATGTCTGTAGGAAAGAGCCTTTAGAATCAATTATTCTTTCCACCAAAGTAGTGGGTGCTTCCTGGGCCTACAAAAACTAGGTCTCCGTGGAGCTGTTGTGCAAGCCAGAGATGTGAGTGTTACTTCCCGTGTTTTTTTTTTTTTTTCTCAACCTTTTTTTTCTTTTCCCCCTGTCCCCCAGAGAGATGTTAGTTCACTCCTGCTTATACCATCCACAAACCCTTTGCACGCATTGCTTTTTTTTTTCCTCTCTGCTACTCTTTGCTGGGAGAGGTGCTGATGAGATGTCTTTGTTTGTACATATCGCATACGAACTTGGAATACTCTCTAAGATCGTGACTGACTAGACTTCTTAGACTTCATAAACTAAACATTTGTCTCTAGGAATGTGGGGGGAATTCACAATCCTATTAAGCATAGAAAAACACTGACCCACTTAAAATGATTGGACAGACATATAGTAAGTAGGATACATCTCTTTACAAGAACATGTACATTATGCAGTGATTGAATGGGTGAATTCATAGCAGCACCATTTTCCACAAATGTGGGGTGTCTTGTTGTATTTCACAAATCACTGCATCACAATTTATAGCAAAATCTTGATCAAGAGGGTAGATTCATAATAAATAAACTGTATTATAGACTAGATACATAAAGTAAATTGTAACAATTAAGCCCTCAACAGACCATCACTTTCCTATTTTTGCACATCACAAACACATTGATAGAAACAACCCCGTCACTTAACAATATGAGCACACATATCCTGTTTTATTTTTTCAAAATCTCTTCTCCGACTGATACATGGTGACATTTTACATCCTCTAGGTAGGGATCACCTTTATGATCTATTAACTAAGAGCAACCATTTTTCCACTTCTGCCCCTGTCATGAATTTAGCAACTGTATAGTTCACTGCATTAAAGTAGAATCTGACAGATTATTTCATCTAAGGGCTGAGAAAGGCTTGCACTTCATTATAGATTTAATAAATCCCTACTGTAGACTAGGGCTGTCAAAGTTCAGTCCTTAAGGGCCACTAACAGGATGTAAGGATTTCCCTGATTTAAGCACAGGTGAGTTAATCAGTGGCTCATTCATTCTGATTGGCCCCCTATGCTTAATCATCAAAATCCTTAAATCCTGGCCTGTTGGTGGCCCTTGAGGACTAAACTTGGACAGCCCTGCTCTAGACCTTCCGAACAAATGTAATGTTCTGCGCAGCCATACCTAATGATTTTTTTTTTTACAGGCTAAACACTACAGGCATTACCTGCTATTCTTGATCAGTTAGCTGACAATTCTCTTGATTGTCTTCTATAAATATAGGTGTGTGTATAGCTAGATAATAAAGCATATAACAAACAACTGGACATTACAAAGAAATCATGGAATCTTTTTCCTTAAAGGAGCAGTAAACTTTTATTCATGAAAACACCTGTTTTATACAGCTTTTCCTGCTGAATAAAACAAGGTCACTCCCATCGCTGTCAGATGTTTTAATCAAAATTGATGGCAGTTTAAATAATCAGGAAGTGAATTTACTGTGTTTACTTCCTGATAGTTCTAACTGACAGGAAGTGACGGGCAGTTTCTATCACATTCTATGGAGAACTGTTATGTCTCTGACTTTTCTGACTTTCCGCTCCATTAGAATCTGACAGGAAATCTAATTAGAATTTGACCACTAGAGGGCACTGCTAATGTAAAATAACATGGGTTTAAACTGCAATAACTCTGGAAATATAAATCTCTCGGCAGTGGGAGTACCCTTATTTTACTCAATAGGAAAATCCCTACAATATATATTTTTTCATTAAAAAAGTTTACTGTTCCTTTAACAAAATGTAATGTCAATTTTTGACTCCTCAGAGTAGCAACCGTGGCATTCTTTCCACAATGGAAATCAAATATTGTTCTGAAAGTTCTTACCAACACTGTTGCAGAAGTTCCCACAGATGTTGCACTTGTAGGTTGCTTTGCTTTCACCCTTCAATAACTGGAAAAATGTGGGTGTCTGCATGATCGGGGCTGGAAAAGATTGAGGTTCTCCAGTCAGGGAAAAATGTTGGTAGTCTACCCATTGTTAAACATAAACAACAGCATAATTTCTTACTCAATTGTGGCTATTTTTCAGACTGAAGGGGAAGCATTTGCATGGAATAATGAGGTGAAACAAGGCCTTTCAAGTAGCGTCTTCACAAAAGATCTGGGAAGGATTTTCAACTGGCTTGGGTACGATTTTACTATTTAAATTACACGTAAAAGGCAATTTATAGGAAGTGATTCATGAAATTGTAACTAGTGGCTTGTTTTTCTTTATAATTACTTCATGATTATTATAGTAAAAATGTAGCTGGTCCTGCATAAAGTTTGACAGTCCAAATTGCTTGTAGCTGAATTATGGGGCATCCTCAATGACTTTGATGTTCATGAACATCTGCTCTCCTGGCATTGTGAGACATGCTGGTCCAACGTGGGAGGACGTGGGTGTCTGAAAAGGCTTTGAGTGCACCACCATTGTTCATGTGAGAACAGACTGAAGTGTTGCTGTTCAGTTTGTCCTGTGCAATGTATGCCCTATATATCATCTCTATTGGGCTTGAAAGCCTGACAGAAGGTCTATGAGGGCTGTGCATGTAACCCACAGTGTTTGTGGCTGAGAGAGGCACATTTTCTGGTTGTGTTCATCCAAGGAGCTGTTTGGGTACTGCAATTGCAGCACCAGGGCTTTTACCCCTTTAACAAGCACCTTGAGAGCTAGAGAGGTTTCCAGTGCATTGCAAAGTAATGTGTTCGAGACCTAATGATCTAGGAGTTACAAGCTCTGTTATAATCTATTTCTGTTTGTCCCCTGTGACACAGTTGGTCTGCTCCCCAAATTGCTCTAGTATGCCACAGTACATCAGTCTATATTGTTTATATAATAAAGCAATCCTGTGTTTTACCCTTTAGGCCAAAGGGATCAGACTGTGGCTTGGTGAATGTCAACATTCCTACCAGTGGAGCCGAGATTGGAGGAGCTTTTGGTACGTGTCCCGTTTAATGCAAATCTACTAAACTTGTGTATTTTTATATAAATGTGTGTCTGTGAATGGCTTATTTGTAGACAATAAGAATGTACACTGACTGTCAGGTAATACCCTAATGATAGGTCATTAAAGTTTTACACAGTTTCTAGGTCAGAGAGAAGCAAAGAAGATCCAGATCACATAACACGGTTCAATAATAGATTCAGAAGTCAGTGCTAGTCTGTATTAAGGTTTTCTTGTTGTATTGCGATCCTTGGCCAACTATAGATCTATATGTAATTGAAACCTGAACACAAATGACATTTGAGAAGTGCAAATATGCAGGTGATATTAGTTGGATGTAAATAATAATTGGTGTTCATAATACTGAATGCTGGACATGATTGAATTTTGATGCAGCAATGTCTAATCTCTAGTTCAGGTGTAGCCAACCCTGGTTCTAAAGTGCTAACAATGGTTTGTGCTTGAGCACAATGGTTCAGTACATCAGCCTCAGTGTTTCCTGAAAGGCAGCAGGTCATCATCAAACAACTGGTGCGACTCCGCCTTGGACACCACTTTAACGTTCAAGGGTTTTAAAGCCCAGTTTAGATCAGTGCTCATTTTTTTAACCTATAGTGCAGCTGGTTTCCTCCAGAGTTGAACCAATTCTTCTGCAGTCTTATTGTGGCTCCGTGGTGTGTCAAGGCTAACTGGAGTCTGGAATAAGGATTTGAACACCAAAGTGCTGCCTCCACTTGTTAAGAGCTAATCTGCATTATTTGATTGTCAATGTAAGAAATAATAAATGTGACTTTTCGTAGTATATTAAAAAACAAAAAGTATTTGTTTAAATAAGCATTCATGTCACAAATCAATATTTATATCACTGGGCTCCCAGTTCATGTACATAAAATGTACTTTTTGCTCAACAATCAATAGGCTTCTCAGATAATCAGAGAGATGCTCCATAGAGCAATCTGTGGGATGGGTAGAGAACAGCTACTTATTTGATCAGCTGTTTAGACAGGAGACGCAAAGAAAGTGTATGAATGCTCCAGGGGCTTTCAGGTACGGGTCTGTATGCTTTTCAAGGATTGGTAACTCCTAAACTATGCATCTAGTGATATGTTGGCCAGATTTAAATGGGGCTTTTAACCCCTTAAATACTAGAGGGTTCTTTAGTGCACTGCAAATTAAACACCATATATGAGTTTTTGTGAATTTGTATTAACCCCTATGGTTCAGTTGGTTTTGCTCCATAACTGCTCTTCTGCAGAAGGCCCGTGTCATGAAATAGCAGACAGCTCTGTTTTTACTACTGAAGTGTCATTGCAGGGTCACTTTATTCCCAGTTCCTGGGTTCAAACCCAACAGTTTTAGTATTCTCCCCAACTAGTGGTGCAGTGGGGCCCTAATGATGACCCATTCCTCTTCAGTTGCTAGCAGATTGGACTTCCCTTTACAAACATCCACTCTGGTCCCTGGAGAATAGTATTCATCACCCTGGAGGCTCTTCTGTGTGTTTGCTGTGATGGGGAAGTCTAGTGTGGGCAGTTGCAGGGTAATAGTTAATTTATCCCAATACCACTACAAGATGTTCAGAAACTATTTTATACACTTCGTTATATATACAAAACCAGTGCATTAATTCTGGGGCAAACCAACTGCACTATAGATGACAAATTACCCTTTTATTTAAATTGGGTTTTTAACCCTTCAATTGCTAGATGTCTCTAGTGCAAAGTCCCATATAAATAAATATATTTTCCTCTCAATTAGGGAAATTGGTTACTCCAGAATTGTGAAGCTTTTCTTTGTGCATATGACTCTGTATTTTTAATATATAGCTGCAGTCTGTAAAACATTTGCAATATTGTTCTCATCACACACTGAGGCATATGGCACTACTGTTGGGGTTTCTTTTCCTATTCTTTTGGAATCACTTATAATTTGTCATTTTCAAGGGGGTGAAAAGCATACGGGCGGTGGAAGAGAGTCAGGCAGTGATTCCTGGAAACATTACATGAGAAGATCTACCTGGTAAGTCTGAATACAGGAAACCAAATGATTCATGCAGCTGTTTCTGTTTTGAACCATTTTCCATTTACATGCCTACTTATAATGATGGCAAAATGTAATCTTTCCAGATCATTCCATCAGGTTTGTTTGAGAAGGTAGAATACATGGAAAAACTATTACATGAATAAGCATTATAAGGCTGGAGAGTGGTTTGTTTTAAATGTATTTTATTATTCAGAAGCCTGTAAGGAAACAAGGGGTGTTTGTCAAAACAGAGAAACTGATTTCAACTAAAAAAAAAAAAAAAAAAAAAAAAATATATATATATAATTTTTTTTTTTTTTTTTTTTTTTAATAGTAAGGGAAGCATAAATGTGGATTCATTTCCCAAAGAGGCTTTGTTTTCAGATACAGTAAGATGTCTGTTTTGAAAGAACACTATACAGAATTCTGACTCTTTTCTAGGGAGGAATCTGATGGCAGTCAAATGAATAGTATCACCCATTCAGTCAAAAATAGAAATGGCTTCAGTGGCATTTTGCAATTACTGTTTTGGCTCCAGTTCATGAACATCCTGATACCAGCTGATGCATTTGCATTCTAGTGTTAGAATAATTGTTTACCACCTTGTACAGTATTAAAATATTACTGTCAAGTCACACTCTTTATTACAGCATAGCTTTAAAGATCTTATTTAATATTCCCCTTTCCATCCCATTTCTCTGATATCTGCCCCTTTACTTAATGTTGGCTTGCTATGGCAGTTGAGCTATGCCATTCAGCGGACTGCTGACAGTCCGCTGAATGGCATAGCTCAACTGCCATGGCAAGCCAACATTAAGTGAGAGTGTTTGCATGGAGTCAGGTTGCCATGGAAGCTGCTTGGCCAAGTGGGTCAGCTCATTCACTGCAGAAGGAGCTGACGCAGAGAAAAGGGTGGGAAGGGGATACTGAAGAATATCTTCTAAACTACACAATAGTAAAGTGTGTGACTGACATCAGTCCCACTTTTTTAACACTATAACATGCATTAAGGAAAAGGTTTGTAACCATTGCTACCTATTTAACTTTTTAAAGACCAGAAGGGTATGCAACTCATAAAGCAGTGTTTTGCATACCACACCGGTAGTTTAAAAATGCAGTAGTCTAAGGTTCGCTTTCTACTTAAAGGGACTTTATCATTCAGAAAACTAGGTTCAAATCAATTAAAATATTACATACTGCTAGAAAGCTGCTTCTCTTTTTGAGAGTTGTAAAATTTTTCAAAATAGAAGGTAAGAGGCCTGAACTTGACCACTTTATCATGTCTGTTATGAAGCTGATAAACACAGAGATCAGAAGACACCAATTTCAGTTCATGGAAACTCCTCTTGTTTACCTCCTATAAATACATTGCTCTGTTTATAATAAAATTAAATTAAAAATTGGAAAAACATGTTTAGAATATATATTGGTGTTTATGCACTTAAGAAATGTTAACAAATTCTGGCTCGACGTACGTAGAGTGTAGACCCTGTTCTTTTATGGTGATGTCCCTTTAAGTTAAAATGTACAGTGACTGACTGGTGTACTGTACAAAATGTTCTGTCTATCAGTATTTACTTTGAGCTGCTTTCATTGAGGTAAAGTCACTTTTTTGTTTTTGTTTTTTTCCTTTTGTTTCTTCAGTACCATCAATTACAGCAAGGACTTGCCTTTGGCACAAGGAATAAAGTTCCAGTGATCTACCTCTTGGTGACGCCCAACAACCTGCAGACGTCTAAAGACCAATCATTATTACAAATCTTTTACAGGAAACCTTTATTCTTGCAGCATGCACTTATTACTTTTCATTGAAAAGTTTTGTCACACTTGACCTTAACAGTTATTGTCTAGTCACAATATGCTAAACAGGAAAAAAACAGCTGCACCATCCGTGACACAATTTAAAAAAAAAAAAAAAAAAAAAAAGGATTTCAATTACTTGAATGCTAAAGAGGTCTCTTTGCAATGTTTTGGAGGTCTCTCTAACATGCAGGGGGTTGAAAGCTCAATTTAAAACAATGTGGAAATTCCTTTCTTTCCAGTGGTGTAATTGGTATGCTCTAGTATTGGACATCTTTCTGCTTAAGGAGCAGTGATCTTTGAAAATCTGCTATAGATTACTCCCATTACTGGCAGTTGTTTTTTTATTTGAAAGTCCTAACAGTTAAAATGACTATATCCACTGGAAACACTACCATTCGGCTTACTTCCTGAAAGACCAAACTGAAAGGAAGTAACACAGCAGTTGCTATTACAATCTGTAGAGAACTGTTATAACGCCTCTCTCCCATAGAATGCAACAGAACTATCTGAAGTCTGGCCAACAGAGAAAAAGGCTAATATGTTAACGTTTTTTTTTTTTTTTTAAATTATATAAATAACTCTGGAAAGACCTCTCATAACAATGGTAATTCCCTTGTTTTACTTGACAGGGAAAGCCCTACAATATATGTGATTATTTTTTTTCTAAGTTTACTGCTCCTTTAATGACCTAAACTTGCAATTATTGCTTTCTTGTCCAGCATCTAAAATCGGTATGTTACAGAATTAAGAGCCATCTGTTCATATGTAGTAGGAAAATGTTTGTATTTTGCAGCATTTTAGTAAAAATGATTTTTACTATCGCTATGGATTTATTATTTCTTTATTATTTATATTTTTATAATTTCAATTTTTTTTAAACCTTTATAAATATGTATTATTCTGGGGTCTATATATAAAGAGACAGTCTGATCTGACAGAAACCTCTTAGAATGCATGTTTGTTTAGGTCTGCTGTATTATTTCTTTATCAGTGGGGTCCAAACTATTTTCCCGTGGTTAAACTTAAACAGGATAATAAATTGAGGGCCAGATGCTACAAAATAATGTGATAGCAAAAAGGCTATTCCACATGGGCAATGTTTTGTAGCACAACTTTTAGAAACTGTTTGTTTGTTTTTAGCACTACAGAGTATCAAGGTTTTCCCAGCATCCTGTTCTCTGAATATAGGCAGAAGTGTAAGTCTCAGGGAAAAATGTCTGGCTTCAACAGTTGTGTGATTCCAATGTTATTTCATTTAAATCCATACGATAAATCTGAAGCTGCTATTGTGGAATCTTAGCATCTGCAGCATGCTGCTTTTCTGTGTGCAGTTGCAGCACATGTTGACCATGTAAAATGCCCCATAGGATACAATGACTACCATCAGTGCAACAATTGCCTGCGTGAAAGGGTCCTCAAAGGCAAGCACTTTTGAAAATGAGAGCTTACATGGGCTATTATATGCAATACACGGCAAAGCTCCTCATTTAAAGGAAACTATAGTGCTCGACTGACATGTCCAAGGGCTGCAAATAACCCAGTGTCTTAAATTGGACATCCCTGCTCTACGTTCTCTCAAAGCAGACATTCTAACAATTATTTAGTTACAGTACAGCAAGGGTAGATGATTATTAGGCCTACACATTGTTGCAGACCACAGCTTCCAACAAATGCAAAGAAAAAAAAAATCTACAGAAGATCATCTGGGGCTGTCACGGGGTGACTGTGGAATAATGACGCTGACAAGTACAGATACAGTAAAATCAATATCTTTATTGAAATAGGAACAGAATAAATATGAATAGCACTTCCCCAACCCGCACAGGATCCCGGACTGTAAGGAGGCAAATACCACTCGGACTGAATATATATACCTATAGCGAGGATGGTAGTAGCTACTAGTACAGGAGCAGCTGTGAAGCCCCTGTGAACACAGGGAAAATCCCCTAGTGCACTAGGGTGGTTTAGCTCAGAGATGGATCTCCCTAGAATGCTAGGGTAAACCAACAGGCAGCAGTGACTGAGAATCCCTAGAACAATAGGGTAACGGAAGAGGCAGTGGTGACTGAGAATCCCTAGAACACTAGGGTAACCCAATAAGCAACGGTGACTGAGAATCCCTAGAATGCTAGGGTACCCAATGGCACAGAATGGAACAACAGACAGTAGGAATGCCAGTGGCACGGACTGACGCAGACAGAGCACTGCTTGACCGGAGGAAACAGAGTGCAAGGGGAGACAGTAGGCCACGGGTATAGAATGATGGATAGTCAGCCGGAGCAGGGGTCAGCATGGAGTGGGTAGTCAGCCAAACCCAGGAGTCAGACTGGAGCGGGTAGTCAGCCAAAGCCAGGAGTCAGAGGGCAAAGGAGTAAAGGCAGACTGAGGCCTATAAGGCCTAGCATGTAGACAGAGACTCACTCTGGCAAATAACAGTGGCCAATAAGAATATCGAATGTGCCTCAACGCGACAACCAGGAAGTAATGCAATGTTGCCTGCAAGCACAGTGTTGCTGGAGGCAATCACTGGCACCGTGATAGGGGCAAACCAACTGTATCATAGGGAACAAATGAAAATTCCAGTTGATTAAAAATTGGCTTGTGACCCACTGAATACTATGCAGCCTCCAACTCATTCCTTAGCAATGTTTTGGAGACCATTATAGTATTAAAGGTAATAAATTTGGAGACCACTCTAGTATTAAAGTAAATTAAAATTTACCCCATTTAATATGGACCGGTTATTCACAAAAATGCTTCTCTCCAGCTTCTTGGACTGCTAAAATCTACCAGTTTCTATCAAAGGGATGGAATAAATTGGTAAGGAGGAATCATCATGCAAATCATTTCAAGATGGAAGCTGCCATTGATATGAAGACTTGGAAGGGTGATAGGTCCTCTTTAAACAGAATATGGGGAATTATTTATTCCCTGTGGTGCACTTGGTTTGTTAAGGAAATGTTTTTCTGCATATGGTTCTTTGTATGGGGAAATCTCAATTCTGAACTGCAATACAATACCTATGCTCTAAAAGGGGGTGATCTAAGGCAGGGCTGTCCAAGTTCAGTCCTCAAGGGCTACTAACAGGCCAGGATTTAAGGATTTCCTTGATGAAGAGCAGGTAAGTTAAATATCAGCTCATTCATTTTGACTGACTCGCCTGTGCTTAATAAGGGAAATCCTTAGATCCCTCGCCTGTTGGCGTCCCTTGAGGACTGAATTTGGACAGCCGTAGCCTAGAAGAAAGTGTTGAATTGCAGGAAATAGTTACCTACATACATATCACTTAGGTGCTGGTCATACTAATATGGTAATGCTTATGCAGGCTTCAATAACATTGGCAATGAAGGGACTTGGTAAAAATAATATGAAATGAGTAAACCTATATATTCGATGATGAATAACCAGGTGATAGGTCTTCAAACACCCATAAGCATCTTTGTTTACACGTACACCCCTAAAATCACAGCAAAACTAAGTCACTCTTTTGTGGGGTTGTAAAGCAACCTATAGACATCAACTGTGGGGCTAAACATACAGTAAAGTCTTGACTTGGCATGATTAGGATTAAGGTCCATTTTTAATAAGCAAAACAAAGTAAAATTTGATTTATTACTTTACAGTACATATGTTCAGTGTCTGTCTTTTCTGTACCTGTTAAACACAAATAACTAGGGGGTAGATTTAAAGGCAGACGTTAAACCAGTCGGTAGGGCCAAAGTAAATACCGGCTGTTAAACTAACATGTCTAACGCGGTAATCAAAGGCCCTACCACTTAAAATCACAAAGGACGTTACGCCACAAAAACAGTCTTATGGCTGAATGTCCGTTTTGTGAGTTAAGTTCCCAAAACGCCGCAAAGAGCAGCGATATTGGGAAATTAACAGTAAAAAAACACAATTAAGTATCGGTGCCTGGCATACTGCCAAGCACCGATTATTAACTGATCAGTGTTAAACTTACCTGTCATCCACTGTCTGTCTCCATTCTTTCTTCTATCTTCTTTTTGCTGTGAAAAAAAAAACAAAGGTTTAAGTTAAAAGCAGAAGTACTTTAACCCCTTGAGTGCCAGAGGGGTATGCAAAGCAATGCTTTCTGTACTTCTCTGGGGCCCAAAGGGTTAAAGTATGTAGTAGTGTGCCAGTTGTTAAAATCCAAATGCCCCCATAACAATAATTTTAATATATAGAATGCCAATGGTATTGCCAAAATTAAAACAAAATTATACTTAACATTGCTTTGTCTCTGTCTCCGCTGCAGTGTGAGGCCACTGAGGCAGCAGTGGAGACAGAATACTGCGCAACATCCCTCCCCTCTTCGTCTCCACGGGCCGATGCCCGCTCCGGTCTGAAGGAATTAGAATTGAGGCTGCCCTTATATATGGGCAGCCTTACTTCTATTTCTCTCACAGCCATTGGCTGGAAGATGCTTGCACATCTCCCAACCAATCAGTTTAAAGCAGATGCGCTCAAAGCTGATGGACGTGCATAAGCATATTCCAGCCAATGGCTGTGAGAGAATTAGAAGTAAGGCTGCCCATATATAAGGGCAGCTTCAACTCTAATTCCCTCGGACCAGAGCAGGCATCGGCCCATGGAGAAGACGGGGGGGCGGTGTTGCGCAGTGTTCTGCCTCCGCTGCCATCTCAGTGGCCTCACACAGCAGCGGAGACCGCAACAAAGCAATGCAAAGTATAATTTTGTTTTACTTTTGGCAATATCATTGGCATTCTATATATTAAAAATATTATGGGGGCATTTGGATTTTAACAACTTGCACATTACTACATACTTTAACCCTTTGGGTCCCAGAGATGTACGGAACACATTGCTTTGCAATGCATCGCATACCCCTCTGGCACTCAAGGGTTAAAGTATTTATGCTTTTAAGTTAAATCTTTGTGGGTTTTTTGTTTTTTTTCCACAGACAGAAGACTACCAGCAAGCTGAGGATTCCGCTGGACATCAGGATTACTGGTAAGTGTTAATGCGATGTTGCTTTACTTAGTCGGGTTAACCCTATGAATGCCGGCAGAGTAATTATACCCCACTGGCACTCATAGGGTTAATCCTACTATCTTTTGACACTTTTTAGGCACTTTGGATGTATTGATGTGGGGCTTAGTTAATAGCTGTGTTAGCTGGCAAGAGATCCGATAAGGGACTTTACGGCCAAACAAACTGGGTCTTAACCCTTTGAGTGCCAGAGTGGTACGGTGGTGAGTGAGTCCCTTTTCGGCTAACACAGTCCTTTAAATGGCAAATTGGAGCAGGGTTTTTTTTTTTTTTTTTTTTTTTACATGGGCCAAAACACACGTTAGTGTAGCGGCCGTAATACTAGATGAACTGCATTTAGCAGTTCATTACATGCCCCTTTGAATAGCTTACTACAGGTTAAAACACCCGGTGGTGTTTTTCTGGCCTAATACCTGCCTTTAAATCTACCCCTAGGATTCTACTGCAGTATTAATATAGCATCAAGACTGTTGTGCTGAAAGGAACATAAGCAATTCTGGAGCAAGCCAACTGCTCTGTAGGGGACCAAAAGGTTTGTTTTTAACCCTTTGAGTGCCAGAGGGGTATGGAAAGCATATGTTGCATACCCCTCTGGCATTCAAAGGGTTAAATAGTTTTTTAACCCCTTAAAGGGATAGTAATACTTCATTTTAACTTTATTTTATTTTGTAGGCATTAAAAAAACATGAAGAATGATATAAGTCTTATCTCTGAAACCTTTATGGTTTAAGAGATATTCACAAACAAAGTATCCCCCCCCCTGTTCAACCAGATCAGAAGGGAGATGCCCAGGTAGACTGCAGAGAGGGACAATCTTCAATTAAGATAATGGAAAAAGCTGAAAAACTTGTCAAGGGGGGAAGGGCTTTCATTGTTTTCATACAAAGAAAATTGTCCCCTTCTGTTATCTGTACTGTCATACAACCAGACTCACATCTGAGAAGAGATGGCTTACACTAGGTAAAAGGGGCGGGGAGGGGAACTTTGCTTGTGAATATCTCATAAACCATAAAGGTTTGAGAAATAAGACTTATATCATTCTTCATGTTTTTTTAATGCCTACAAAATAAAATAAAGTTAAAACGAAGTATTACTATCCCTTTAAACAGAGGTCTGCAGCATTTTGTATACAGTGTGTTATAAACCTGTCTCATTCAAGAGGTAAAGGCCCTATTTAATAAGTGAGTCTGAGAGGAAATTTTGTCTCCAATTACCAAGACTGTAGTGCAGCAAAAACAAATGGCCTGAAATGCCAAACCTGAGGCATCGAAGCTTGAATGCAAGAGATCCCCAACGTATTGGAACGCAAAGTGGAGCATTCACGAATGTTAAAAGTTAACTTTAAAGACAACCTTATTTTTATTTGTCCTCTATGGTGCAGTTGACTTGCCCCAGAATTGCTTATGTTCCGTTTATTACAGATCTGGTTTGGTATCTTTTTATATTCATACTGCAGTAAAGTCCTGACTATTTGAGGTAAAAGGGTACAGAAAACACACTGAACGTGAAATGTACTGTAAAGTAATCCTCTTTTACTGCTTGTGTTACATGCAAAAAGTGGACCTTGGTCATTCATTCTGAGCTCAAGCAAGACTTTACTGTAGGTTTAACCCCACAGTTGATCCATGTGGGTTGCACTGCAATGTATCTTATCCATTCATGTCCAGAGATTGGTCCCCTCCCCAAGTTGGCTTGGCAGTAGACTTGTGCAAATCGTTTTAGCCAATTTCAGAATTTGGATGAATAAGAGTCATTCAGCGTCATTCTGCCCATCCGAGTTAAAAAAAAAAAAAAAAAAAAAAAAAAAAAATACTGAATCTGAAAAGCCCTGGTTCAGAATGTCAAATTTCAGACATTCAGCGATGACTACCTGCCCGAGCAATACTTTCCCTCCCTCTCTAGTCCAATTAGCTTCTTTGTTTCATGATGGGGGTTGGATTAATGACATGTCAGACAGCCTGCATTTGCTGTTAGTCTGTTGTTGGAGCTCAGAGAGAGCAGAAGGAGACAGTGTCCAGCTGTTTTGTCGGCAGGCAGCCAGCACTGGTACCTTATTGCCACTGCAAGGCAAAAGTCATCTTTGTTCCTGTGCAAAATCTAAAAAAAAAAAAAAAAAAAAACTTGTTTTAATAGTTTTTAGAGTGACACAGCCAGTCTCACAGTTGTTTAGGCAGGCCTAGTACCTTATTGCCAACGCAAGGGAAAGTAATTTTTTAAAGTATATTAAATTCAGCTGAATTATTTGGAATGACGCAGAATTTCGTCCGAGTCGAAAAGGTTTGGTCCAAAATGCGGGTCCTCCCAATGACGACAAAAAAAAAAAAAAAAAAGAAATGGCCTGAAATCTAATTTTGCCAAATTTTTTTTTGACGTGCACAAGTCTACTGGACAGTCTGTCCACCCTTGCAGAATATGTGGGTGGCTTATCCCTTAAGTTTTTTTATTGCAAAGCATCCAAGAGTTTAGTGTGTATATGTGTAGTATTCGCTATTAACCTTCATTAGAGGGGTATGTGTGTGACAAAAATAAACCCACCAATCTTGCTTTGTGGTGGCTTAGGGTCCATGATGTATTCTCCCACCCTTTTCATAACATGTATTATTATTTAGCTCTCACCTTTAAACCATCAAATGGCATCAAATTTAAGTGGAATCAGCCAGCGCAACAACTGTCCAAAGTAACTAAACTGTATTGCAGAGGTATGTATGTGTAATGCACTTAGGCAGGGATGTGGGGAAAGTGAAGCCTCATACCCTAAAACATGATTGGGTGAAGATGGGTAAGAGCACAGCAACAAAACAGGTAATAAACCCCTTACTCCAAGGAAAGTCCATATTTGGACCTCTGTTGGGGACTACAACTCCCATCATCCCCAACCACCCTTGTTGGAGTACATCTTTCTTCCCTTTCAGCTGGCTGCAGTTTGGTAGAGGTTAATGATGGAAACTGTGGTACAACAGAAGGTAGAGAGGCATAGGTTGTCCAGCACTGTTCTTGCAGGAGTTCTCAAAACTGCCCTCAAACCCCCAACAGCGCAAAATTTCAGGATATCTTCAGCTAAACAATAGTGAATGTCATAAGTTCAGTCAGGCTGAGCCACTGATTGATTAACCTGTATTCAAATGAGGAGTTCCTGAAAACCTGCATCATTGGTGGGGGTGGGAGGGCTAAGTTCTCAGCACAAAGCAGATTGGGTAGATGTCTAATTCGACCACTCTAACGCTACAGTGTAAATGACTGCCCTTCTAGACACAAGGTGGTGCTGTTTCAAAAAGTCTTACCTTGCATAAATCTATAAAACATCATTGGGGTATGTAATGGTTATCATCCCAATTCTGGTAATGGCCTCTTTACTTTCTACACTCTACTGCCAGCTCCTAACACAGTTGGCTTCAAAACAGGTAGGATGTTGATCGAGGGAAATATCTGACTGCCATTTGGAATCAGGAAGGGTTTTGTTTTTTTCACCTCATATATATCACACACACTTTACCTGTCCAGTGAACCAGTTTGTTTGAGGTTTAATCTTTTAAGTCAGACCTTATGTTTGGGCATCTGTACCCCTCCTGATGTTTCCCCAGAAGGAATGCAACCCTGTTCCCTTTCTTCCATCCTACCCAAACTAATGGGTAGGAGTAGGCAGGATCAAGAGACCCTTTCACACCATTGAGTGAGGGAGGAATGCCCTGATCCTGCCCACTCCTACATGGTAGTTCTGATAGGATGGAAGCAGGGGAGCCCTCTTTCTTCTTGCTTCACTTCTGTTGATCTCCCTGCTGAATCAGCTGATTTTAGTGAATGTTTGCAGCGATGAAGAGCCGGCGATGAGGGTAACTTTCACCACAGTAAAGGGGAGGGGTGATCCTGTACCCCGTGATGAAGGGTAGTGGTCACCATGTCCCCTTACTTATGGAAATGTGCATCAGTGGCCCCTCTCCTTTGCTATAGTGAACTGGGTGATCCCTCTACTTCACTGTGGTGAAAGTTGAGGTGGAGAAAGGGCAGGGGACAAGGTGGAGGGTTTGACTGAATGGCAGTATATATTGGGAAAATTGCCTTATCCAGTCTCCCCTGCTTCTTCCTTCTTAGCCAACTCGTAGTGTGTATTTGGGTGAGCTCCTCCTGAGGCAAATTACATTGTCCATTTGGCTGAACCCCTGCCTCTTCCTCCACAGCCAACTCGCACTGTGTATTATGTTTGGTTGAGGAGGCAGGGAACTCCTCCTCAATCAATTGCAAAAGGGGAGTTTGGCATAACTCTGCCTTTGTAACAATCCTGGACATGGCTGATAGTGAATCAGGAACTCTTAGAATTAATTCGGCCTTTGGAAAGATCCTGGGCATGGCTGATAGTGAATCAGAAACCATCTTAAAATTTAATATATATTATTCACATATAATATCAGCGGTGGATATCAAACACATATCTATGTTCCACTGCTGATATTACATATGACTGGGTTAATAAATAGATACTTTTATATTAAAGTGTATGCCCTGATATAGGGATTATTTTCTAAGTATATACTTAAATATTATTACCCGCTAATTGCTGTTGCAGTTTCTCCGGAGGGAAAAACGCACTAGCAATTTTTTCTCTTAATTACCCACCATTAATACTTTTTTGGGAAGTATGAGGATTTGTTGGATTGTTATTTTTGGTATTTAGTTTGGTAACATTGTACAATATATATTTTGATTTGGATGGTTTGTGTATATACCTTTCATAATAAACAGGAGACTGCGATGCCCTAATATCTAAGGATATTTATTTTTGGTGGAGCAGCCTTTTCCTTTTTATTAGTTATAAGTCACAGACTAATTATCAATTGACATTGTATATTTCTCTTAGGTTGTGGCTTTTGAGCATTTTTTTTGCTGAGCACCTGGAGTCTGATATCCTGTTTTAAGTCTATTGAATATTTTATCCATATCTCTAGTGGGATTAATCTAGACTTGGTGCTTAGCAGCATAGCCTATATTATTTGAATATATGTTTTTGCGTGGTGTCTTTACTGCTGCTTCCATTTGTTATATATTTTGCTTTTATGTATATTAGAGGTTATATGTGTTTGGAGTACTGACTGTCACCCACAGCCATGCACATCCTCATCAGATCCCTACTGCACATGCACCCGCTCAGTCGTTGACGTGCTGGACTCATGGACAAGCCTACCTTTCCTTGCCATTCTATTGGGGAAGTTCCAGCTGCCACTAGGACTATAGGAGCCCTTCTCCTATTGGTCGTACTTCCTATTTAAACTCAGCAAGGCTTCCATTCTCTCCTGTTCCATGAGCTTGTTTAGTTATTACCTGAGTGCTCTTGTTGTTCCTTGATCTCCTGGCTCTTGACTCTGGCTTGTACTGACCATTCTGCTCTGTTGACCTCCTGGATACCTGACCCCTGCTTGTACTGATCATTTTGCTACCTGACCCCGGCTTGTACTGACCATTCTGATCTGACCTCTGGTTCCCTGTCCCCCTTCTCCCCATCCTGCCTTCCTGTCCTGGTTCTATACAGTTCCCAGTTACTCCCATCCTGGTTGTACCCAGCTCAACTGGGATGAAACAATCTGGTTTTGGCTGCAGGAAGGGGAGTACCTGGCATGTAGTCACTGCGCCCAAGCATCGTTCCCTAGCGTCACACCCCAGCATCTAACCAGTACCAAGGCTACAAGGGTTCCTAATCTCCCGCCCCCCCCCCATAGTGACACTGACCCAGTTTTTAGTAATTTGTCTCATATCTAGTCTCACCAGTGGAGCTATATACTCAGTTATATTTTCACTGATCCTCTTTCTGATGTTTTAATAGTTTGATCCACTGTAATTTGTGGTGATTTATATACATTGGATATTTATTAGTTTATGATTCTACTATTGGGGCGCTTGGATATTTTTTGTTGTAGCTAAATGTTATTTTACTCTAGTGCCGTTGTTTTTCTCCAGAAGTGCTCCATTTCCTCATGGTAAATCCAATTTATTGGAAAGCGGTGACTCTGGAGATACGTGGAATTTATGTTTCATACTTTGTTTGCTTGATGTAAATTAAATTGTATTTGGCCTCATTTGCTTCACATGAGGCACATGGAAAAGCTGAATTTTTTTAATGGGAAAAAATCCAAAATATAGTTTTCCCATACAAAACTAAGTTACCAGTGGGACTAATAAAGAGAGTGATGAAAAATGTTCACAAAATGCCTGGCCTCATTCTCCAGTTATTAAACACTAGAACATGAACAACAAATAGACCTCTACCATTTCTTGTTCCTATGTGGGACCATTAAATCGGGAAGAATTTCTCAATCTTTTTTTGCTCAAGGCACCCCTAACGTTAATTGTGGAATTCTCAGGGCACCTGTAATATCTTATCAGTCATTTGCCAGGGAAGTAAAGAGGTTACACATTCATAAATATATAATTACGCTTAGGTCTCGCACTCAGAATGACAAAAAAAAAAAAGCATATTGTGCATAACAGTTTTCCTAAATATACATTTAAAATGTAACATTTCCATTTTTGGGAACGTCTTTACAGAAAACTTGCGGCACCATTGGCTAATGTCAAGGGCACACTTAAGTGCCACGGCACCCTGGTTGAGAATCACTGATCTAGAGGATACATATTAGTCTAATTAAAAAATTAACCTCCTATCTGCTGTACAAATTTTACAATTCACTATACTATTTGTGTATTCGAATCAATCACAAAATCTGATAGTAGGGATGGGCAAACTCTGTAGCCTTCCAGCTTTTGTTGAACTGGATCTCCCATCATTCCCAGCCTGCTAAATGAATGACTGGCTTCTCTGCTTGCATCCCCTCCTTAGTCTAGAGAGCAATACTGCACATGCTTTACACAATCTTTTTGTTTGAAATAACACGTCTCAGAGTGGAATTGCACTGAAATGTTTGCAAGTGACTGGTTACTCACTTACAAGGGTGTAAATAATTCCTCTGAGTGACTTGACTGTGCGGTGTTTCAGTTCAAGCGTCATGTATTTACATACCTCCTGAATCCAGCATTCCCCTGGAAATCCTCTTATATGTGGGGTTTGTTGGAGGCATGTCAGAAAGCTGGCTGTTGTGGTCATCTCCCCTGTTTTGTCTAACTCCTGCAGGGGTTGCCAGTCACTGGAGGTTGAGAACAGCATGCAACCACCATTATCACCCATGTTAAAAATCTGTACTGCTACCCTTTAGGTTACTGTGCAAGTCAGTCATGGTTGAATATAATCAAAGCACATAAAGCCAACTGAAATGTTATATAATAAATTGTGAATCATTTTAGCAATATGAATATATATGCAGCAATCCTATAAGGCACTTTTCACAAATCCTTGTGTGGCAGAGTAATGTCCATCAGCTAAAAACATATCTATATGACATCCAGTAATTAGTTTGTAAGGTGTTTGGGGCAAGTCCCCTTTCCCAATGTAGGATTACCCTTTGCTGCATCCCCCCGCCCCAACACTCAGTCACACACACGCTCACACTCATAATGGAATTGTCACACTTTTTAACCTGATGCCCAGTCCTGTATTTTCCTATTGTACTATTGCTAGTTCTGTACAGTTCTGTGTACAGGTATGGTGCTGTATAAAGATGCATCCATTCAGTTAAGTATATTACAATGAACAGAGAGAAGTAGCTATTTTTACTAGATAACTTTAAATTTACTTACACATGCAAATAAGAAAAGAAAAAAAAACATAGGTATTGTCTGGATCCAGAAGAATGTACTTGATGATTTCCTCCTTGCAAATAATACTGGTTTTGTATATGAGATTTTCATGTAATACTTGAACTCCCACAATGAACTGGAAATTCCTCTGTCACACAAAGGCTTGCTTCATAATATCATAAATGAGGGTATACCAGACAGTACATGTGTTGCATCAAAAAACAAAAAACTTTGTTTCCACTCTTTGAGAGCAGGGGTGAGCAAAGCACTGTGAGTGAATGCATTGCCCACCCTCTCTCAGTCTTACGGGTACATATATTTTACAATTATTTGAGTAGGAAAGACGTCTTCAGTACATAGATTCACAATGCTCTTAAGAAGCCTACAATCATCCAAGAGAACAATGAAGTAATAAAGTTACAAGTATGTAAACATATGTTGCATTGCCCTTTAAAAAAAGAAAAAAAAGTCTTAAAAGGGGGAGAGCTTGACACTAGGGATGGATACAAATGTATTTTTCTCTCAATGGAATATCCTCAATTTAGTTTAATTGTTTTTTCATTCCACATGATTTCCTGAAAAATTATAGGGAGGATGATTACATTAGGCTGGAAATACAAATCGGATTGATTTACGATTGATTGAAAACTCAATCTTAAAGGGATAGTAACACTTAATACTGAAAAATTCCTGCATTTATTCTGCCAAAAAACTAGAATATTCTCACTGATGAGACATGTTTTATTCAATTGTTATTACAGCTCAGACTTGCATTTTAGGGAACTTCTAGGTCCTTAATGATTCTGATGCAGTCTATGGACCACTATGTCCAGTTTTCCATAAATTTCCATAGGAAATGTCAATTTCAGACCATGGAGGTACTGCACCAAAAAACGTAAGTTTAAAATGCAATAAAACAACTCATCAGTGAGAAAACCCTACTTTTTCGTAACTGATTGCAGTGGACAAAAGCTCAATGTCAAAATAGTACTTTGGAATGTATTTATAATGCTAGTTTTCTCCTATTGTGCTTCAACCTTAGGAAATTTCACAAATCCATATTTAGAACTCAAATAATAATAATCCTCCCTATGTGTATATGATAGACTTCTGCATACTCTATTAGGAGGGGAAAAGGAGTTAAGGCTTAAAGAAGGGAGAACACCTTCTACTAATTATCCCCCACTTATATTACTATGACCAGAAAATCCGAATGCCACATTTGAATTTTGCTCTTGTGCCTAGTTCAAAAGATTACATCTTCAATCAGTCCTGGATGTCATGTCCATGGAAGCAGATATGACAGTTGGTAGCAGAACCAGAGGGCATCAAGCTTTGCAGCATGTGCTTGGGAATCTTCTTCCATGTAGGCCAGTATTTTGGTGTTTAGGTATGATTCCATTAGGTAAATCTAGTAATTTCATTTTCAGAACACATTTAGCTTTTTCATGGTGCCTCAAATAAATTATTTTAAAGCCCTGAATCCCGCCCCAAGTGCACCGATAATATGCATATTTTACCTACATGCATGGCCTAATCAATCAATGGAATGTGTATTTTAACTCATAAATTACTCCAAAAACAGCTCAGTAACAATATGAAAAGATATTTGCCGAAAAAAATACTTTCTTCCTATACAGAATGATGAATCAAAGAAATTTTGCAAAAGAAACCTTTTCAAGAAGATTTCAGAAATGTACATGTCAAGCTAGCTTAGTGGAGCATACTAATTTTGAACTATGAAAGTCTCCTGAGAATTCTGCTACATAATATGTATAGGTACACAAATGTATGTACTTCCCTCGGACTCATAAATTTGTAACGCCGTGTAACAGAATTTCAATTAACATGATCAAGGAGATAACAAAAATGCACTACAGATTGAAGATATAATTGCCATCAAAATAACCCCCAAAAAGCATACATTTCCTGAAAGTAGATATCACACTGCATAAAACTAGAGGTAATTTGCCTTTCTACGTCTAGGATGGTTGAGCATAAATGTTTCTAGAAGATTGCTCTGAAGGAAATATGTTTCCATCACTTCATAAGTCATAATGTCTTTGAAAACTATAGACTGTCCTGTTGTATTCATTAGCTACTGGTCTTTGAAGAAAAACAACACCCACTGGTTTGAGCTGAGTCACTATAGTGGGTGCCGCAAGCACAAAACTATGCCAACTACAATATTTTTTAGTATTAAAATGGTTAAAAGAACTACAGCAATGAATAAAAGGTAGACAACGACATTAAATGAGAGGTGGGAAAATAGCTCCCCTTAATATTCATGAATATAGTAAATAAGATTAGAAAATAAATTAGTGACTAACAAATGAGACTAATTTACACAACTATTTTTAGAACATGGTGCTATAGAAAAATACACAAAGTGTTTTATCTCAGTCAGTTCAAAGGTACGAAGATCTTTCAAGTATGGAATTTATTAACTTAATTTAATAATTGTATTCAGTACCTAGTGGCAACCCTCCCATAAAATTGTACCCTATTGTTATGCGTTTATATACATTAGGGGGTGCGGGAGTAATAACCTATACAATACGTACCACTTTTCCCTTTTATAAATTAACTGCCTTATGAAAATAGTCATAACAATTACATACAAGAAAGGGTAAGCAATGTATAAAATTTTGCAAAGTAGACATTCCCCCCTCAAGTACCCACCCTTCAACTATTCCTCACAAAAACATTCACTATGCATATTGTAAAGGGGGGTCCATAATAATGTCTAATGGTAACAATGAGTCCAAGATTTAGTGCAATTGTCAAAACTTACTTGATTATCCATTGACATTACTGTCAACATAAACTGTATGTAGGGACCTGGATGGGGATGTTATGGATGTTCATTAAAAGTTGGAGGACCTCAGGTTTCTCATCCCTGTCCTATAATCTCATTACGATGTGTGTAGTGCCTTCCTCAGTCTTGTCTGTACTTATGATTAGTTATGCTTTGTGTTTATTCATGATTATTGTGGCAAGCTGTTGGCCATTTTGGCTTGTAGGCAGGAAGGGGTGACATTCCCCTATCTTTATTTCGCTAAAGCGGAATACAAACTCCCCCTTTTCTGGTTCCTGAAAGCATACTTAATTTACCTTCATGGTGAGCAGATGTGATAACTCCACTGATTCAGCCATGAAACAACCTCTTGGGATCCTAAAAGTAGGGTAAAAGACACGCCTCTGAGAAGTCCTGCTGTGCTATTACTTTATGCTTAGTTGGACACACCAGTCTTCTCATTTCTGCCCAGCACTTACCTGTGCTCCTGTCTCATATAGGCCATGGAGAGCAAACAGCCACATTTGTACTGCAGTGCATGTGGAAACTTTTAATCTGAACTTTATATCCTGTACCACATATGAACCATGCTTTGATCCATCACTTGATTCATCACCACTTCTGGTTACCTCTAGTCGTAGCCCAGTATTGTTTACAACCTGGTCTTTTTAAAGGGATAGTAATACTTCGTTTTAACTTTATTTTATTTTGTAGGCATTAAAAAAACATGAAGAATGATATAAGTCTTATCTCTCAAACCTTTATGGTTTATGAGATATTCACAAGCAAAGTTCCCCTCCCCGCCCCTTTTACCTAGTGTAAGCAATCTCTTCTCAGATGTGAGTCTGGTTGTATGACAGTACAGATAACAGAAGGGGACAATTTTCTTTGTATGAAAACAATGAAAGCCCTTCCCCCCTTGACAAGTTTTTCAGCTTTTTCCATTATCTTAATTGAAGATTGTCCCTCTCTGCAGTCTACCTGGGCATCTCCCTTCTGAGCTGGTTGAACAGGGAGGGGATACTTTGTTTGTGAATATCTCTTAAACCATAAAGGTTTCAGAGATAAGACTTTTATCATTCTTCATGTTTTTTTAATGCCTACAAAATAAAATAAAGTTAAAATGAAGTATTACTATCCCTTTAAGTAAGTCTGTCTACTGTCTGCCTAGACCACAATCTCTTAAATGTCCACCACTATTGTCTGCAACATTATCACCCATTGTCTGTTAAATGACCACAGCTTTAATCTACCACCAGTTTCCCATAATCCCACCCTTAGAGTACTGTTATTTGATTAATTGTGGTCAACTATACTCCTGATCAACTTGCAACCTGTCCACTCAAATTCTGCAGCTTCTTACTCTACAGTTACCAACTCCCGCTTCCTATCTTCTCAGCAGTGTCTAGAAGGTTGATTAACTGCTAAAGAGCTAACTTTTATATTTAGTATTTGACCCCTTGGTTGACTCTTCATAGTCTTCCCCCTTCTGCTCAATTATGCCTCAGCCCCCATTTCTTTGCTTCCTTTCTGTCCTCCGTGCCTCCTTTTTCTATCACCATGCCTCCATTCTTATTTCTCTCTTCCTCCTTTTTTGCTTCAATATCGCCTTTCATCCCTTCATGTGGTTAGATTACAAACCCTGATGTGTCATGTTATTATTCACTAGATTGCAAGTTTTGATGTGGCACGTGGATCACTGTAGATTGCAAGCTTTGATTTGTCATGCAGCTTACTAGACTGAAAACACTTTTGTTTAATTTCCTTCCTTATAGATAACTATAGTAAAACATTTTAATGTGCAAGTATGTATTATATTCAGCATTTTACTGCTTTTACAGAGGCAAAGGTATGAGACAAATGTTGAACTTGGACTTGTCTTTATTCAGCCTAATTTACTATGTTAAGAATAGTCTTTAAATATTGTTACTGTGAGGGAAAATTATATTATAGATAAAAAAATGTTTGGAGGAGTCCAGAAAGGGCAGGGGGTTTAGCATGCAAGGGGAGCATCTTAGTTTTTGCACTGAATTACAATCATGTGAGGCAATGCAATGTGAACATCCTATATTAAAGTTGTACATGGATGACAGTATGCAGATGTCAGAGATGCAACATTTCCTGTGTGAACATAGCATTAAGATTAATAAAAAAAAAAAACAGCACAGATTTCTAGCAGTGGTTGTAGTCAATACATTAATCAGCCAGATTGTGTGGGTGGCATTGTTTAATGTAGTTGAGTGCACTCTGGGCACTGTTAGAAGTGATAATCTTGATAACTAAAGGTAGAAGGATGCAATGTAGGGTGTCAGGCTTGCTAAACAATCTTGAAATAGATTTGACATTTCAAGCACAGGCAGTGTACAAAATGGAGGATGGGTGTTGTATGACAGCAGCATGTCTGCTTAGTTAGCAGCCTGGCTACTGCATTATACAGTATGTGCTGGTGATGAGATTCTTTTTCTGGAAGGCTTAAGTAAAATGCTTTGCAATAATACAGAAGAGGATGCAAATGCATGGATTATTGTAGCAAAATCTTTTTTTCATGGCTGTATTCCTTAGATGACAGAATGCAGATCTGATTGTGTCAGACAGCTGATGGTTAGTGCCCTTACAAACAAACAGAACGCGAGTCTTCACATTACAACTGATATTGGTAGCTGTGACCTTCCAGTTTCAAGGCCGGTCATCTGACCCTTTGAAAGACTTAATTATTACCCAATAGTGTCTCACCAAGAACACTTCATTTTTATCAGGGTTCACTTTTGACCAGCTAGCATTCTTCCACTCTAGTAGATTTACTATTACCTGTTGATCAGAGATAAAGGGCTCTCAATCCCTGCTGCAAAATACAGATAAAGTTATGTCATTTGCAAATTAATTTTGTGCCATGTCATCTGATGATATCCCCCAGAGGCAGCATGTGTATTTGTCAAGGACCAGGATAGGCAGGTTGAGGGACTGTCCTGACTCTCCATTCCTTGCTGGTCATGCTCCTTCAGTGTGAAACCATTGGTATTTGCACTTTTGTGTGCAGGAATGGGTTTTGTACAATGCTGTGATGACTTTTTGGGCTTATTTTAGTGCACTCATTCTTTGTTGGCTCTCAGTTGTTAGTCCTGGTGGTGAAGAGCCAGGATCCTGATCATGCAAAAGAGAATGGCTCACACAACTTTTCCCAATAGCTTCCATCTTTAAAGGGTCCATGCATCAAAAAAAACAAACTTTTATAAAACAGGATAAAAAACTTCCACAAAACCCTTGTTGCCCCAGAGGGAGAAAGTAAGTAATGGTTAAAGTGACTCCAGAAGCATGAATAATAAGCATAATGGCTACCAAAGCACAAAGTAGCACTTAAAGTGGAACCATCACATAGATATAACTGACCACAATTAATTGTTAGTATAGTGGTAATCACTGAAATGGTGTTATAATATTTATTAAGTGCCAGCATTATTTGGAATCATAAGTTTGTATGAGACTCACCTGAACACAACAGAGCAGATATCTTGGCGAAGAGGGATCTGTGCACCTGCACTTTCCATCCCTGTCTGTACTGGGCGGTACAATACAACTCCCAATTTGGCCACTTACCTATCAGTGGAGACGGACAGCGCAGGTAAGTCTCATACAAACTTATGATAACAAATAATGCCGCATTACTACGTGATAGTTCCGCATTAAGGGTTCATTTGGTAAGAAAGTAATGCACATATCTCTGCTACCCTGACATGCAGTGAAAGAGAGAGCGAGAGATAAGGAAGGATGAGTGGCCACTCAACAGACTGTGAAAGTGACCATAGCATGCAAAAGGTTACTCACCAATCTTCTGTCTTCAGTCTCCCATGTAAATAGAGCAGATTCAGCCATCAGGAACAGACCAAGTCAACCTCCGCAGGTAAACGGTCCATAGAAAGTCCTGTGAACTGAAAAATCCAACTCCAGGGAAGCCAGTGATGGGGAGACCGCTTAATGGGGCATTATCCCCTTAAGGACAGGCCACGCACCGTAGACCGCTTAATGGTGCATTATCCCCTTAAGGACAGGCCACGCACCGTAGACCGCTTAATGGGGCATTATCCCCTTAAGGACAGGCCACGCACGCACGGTGCTGTCACTTAAGGACCAGGGACCATTTTTTTTTTTTTCCCGCAATTCAATTCCGGACTCCCCGAATGGCATGCAGCCGTGCAGGGAGCCAGGAATTCCATGACGGTCCAGGACCGTCATGGGTCCTTAAGGGGTTACATAGCCTAATATCTAAAGAAAAAAAACAAAAACCTAAAGAATAAGAATTGCCACTGCACTTCCAATCACCTATGCAGAGTGCATGAATTTGGGTTAAGACGGGACTTGCGCTAGAGGAGGAGGAGGGAGTCTTTAAAAAGACAGGGTCTTTTAGTCGAAGTGCTTAGCCCTCCTGGAGGGAGCTCAACCCCCATGGTTCCTGTGTTCCATACTGGACATAACAGAAATGTGTTTTGGGGGATCCAAGGGCTCCTTGTATTTTTTTTTTTGAACACTCCAACTTGACGTGCTCAGGATGAAGAGATGGGGAAGAATGTTATCCCCATTTTGGGCTAGATTTAATGAATTTATAATCTGTCCTTTGCTGCACCAGTTAGATTTCATTGATAGCAATGTGTTCCTGAGCAATCCAGCAATGGAGAGGTTAATGGTGGGCCTGTTTGGCTAGTGGGGATTGGAGAAGAAGGGGGTGCAATACCACTCTTAGAGTGTAACAACAATACACATATAAAGACTAGTGGAGATGGCTGAGACATAAAACCTCCGAATTAGAGCTTTTTGTTTAGGACAACTATAAATACGTTCTGGTTGTTGTTTCACATTGTTCTGTGATCACTTCATTAGAATCAGAGTACTGGGAACCCACTGGGTAACAGCAATATACTTACTGAACCATTCCAGGTTTTCCATTACTGCAATTCATAAGTCACTGTTAAACCTAATAGGCTTACTTTCTCAGCTCATTCCTTTCTGGTGTCCTCTCTCTATACTATCTAAGTAGTAAACGTTCACATTCAAGTTGAAATCCCATGTAAGTCTTTGGGAATTTGGTATATTTTTAATGGTCCCCTACAGTGCAATTGGTTTGAGCCAGAATTGTTCCACTTTAGCCAGAGAAATTCTCATCTACACAAGTTACAAAATTTTACAATTTAATGTGATAAAGAAAAAAAAGCCAATTTGTGAAAACCATTAGCATGCACTAAATTGACCTGCACCTTAAAGTTAGACAAAGTATGCGGAAGAAATTCAAACACTAAACTGTAGTGACTTAATTCCTGCATGGGGAGGGTGTGTTTGCTTTGCACAAAAACCAGTTGTGCCTCATTTTTTGGCCCTTTATCTAGATTCACCACACCTTGTCAGTAAACTGCTGCAGTTATTTTTTTACAAGCTACAATGCCTGCAGAGATTGTTCTTGGTAAAAATACCAAATTACCGACCAAATTATTACCCCATTCATTTGAATCTAGACTTGGATTATTGTTCTCTTCAAAATGGTCTTCCTTCTAATCCAAAACATAACTTTTGAATGGGCCAGTCTCCACCCCCTCCCAAATATTAATGTGCAGCACACTCCGCTGGCGCTCAAAGGGTTAAATTTGCCATATACTAACTGCCCAACACTGATACCATGCATTTCATTTCTTCCCATTCATCTAGAGCAGCCTTAATCCACAGGGGCCACAAACATGTCCCATCTTGAACACAGGTGAATGAATAAAATTACTGAGCCTTGGATTAACACGTGTGGCTCAAACTGGCAAATATTTTGTATAGTTTATTCCCCAACTAAACAGCTCTACAGAATATACTGGCATTTATAATAAAGGACATTAAAATGAGCAAAATAAAAGTTTACACTGTTTTCTAGGGATACAGTGATGTAACTGGGAAAAAAACTGATGTTAATGCAAAACAGATAAATAAAATTTTGTGGGCTAGTGTGTGTGTGTCCCATTTATTTGCTCTGGTAAACAAACTTTATTGTTAAAAGCCAAATTATCACACATACAATTTGCATTGACATGGAAATACAGTTGAAAACTAAATTGTAGTAGAGGAACATTGCTATAAAGATTTCCTGAAATAAAGATCTCGCTAGTACCCAGGTGGTTAAATACCTTATATTAATTTATTAGGGCTCAGGAGATAGGAAGGAACTATCATCTATGCAAGTTATAAGACAGGGTCAGTCAGTCTTAGTTATTTGGATGTTGAAGACTACAACTACTTTCATCCCATCCCTGGAGTTGTAATCTCCAGAAGCTGGTGTTCCAAAGAGTGAACACATATGTTCTAGAAGGTTGGGGTGGGGGGATTCCACACATTCCTTGATGTTCCCATTCCTTTTTAGGAACTGAAGCCAGTGAGACAGGCATCAGTCATCGAATCACGATGACATCCTGAGAGCAACAGGACATATCCAGTGGATGTTAGAAAACTAGGTTGGGGGAGGTGGAATGGTCAGGGGCATTTTAAGGGGCTCCTAACAAGAAAGAAAAAGAAACTGACCGCTCAGCCAAATATGACCAGCAAACTCTTAACACTATAAATAATTCTATGTAATATGAATAATGATAAATATATACATACTATGAAATATAAAAGGAATGGGAAAACTGGAAAAACCATTAATGGAGGAACACACCTAGGCTATGCCTTGTGAATTGAGGTAATTAAAGCGGAACTACCACCAGAAGTACAGTCGCACTGCAATAATTAGGCAGGTGGCGACTAGATTCATAAGAGTTCTCTTACCTCTCACGATGACACAATGCTAAAGAAATCCTTAATCTTCCGAGACTGATGGCCAAGGGGACAGTTCAGTGCTTCTGAATGGAGAAGGGGACTGACGGCGCAGGCATGCAGACAAGATGTCTGTGCCGAGACCTGGCTTCTGGTTTCGGAAGATGAAGGATTTCTCTAGCATCATGTCATTGTGAGAGCAGGGCCGGATTTATCAATAGGCAGACAAGGCACTTGCCTAGGGTGCCAGATTTTGAGGGGCGCCTGGCAATGGCCTGTCACGCCTACTGGCCCACCCACTTTGGGGGAAAATGCAATGATGTGAGCTCTCATCGATCAGCCAGTCAGCTTTCTTGTTCCAGCATGACTGCTCCTCCCAGGCTGCCCCGCTTGAGTCTCTACTCCCCTCCTTTTGAAATCTTGAGGGGCGATGTAGTAATACGCAGCCGCGCACTACGCTGTGCATCTCGGCATAGCTTGTGCGGCTGTGTATATTCAGGAGCCAGTGAGAGTGGATGGTGCACCCATTGGCGCCTCCCCGCATTGTCAAGTGAGGTGAATATTGCCAGGTCATGGGTAACCACTGACAAAAAGGTGAGACACTACCTATAAGTTTTTGTTGAAAATTAAGCAGTAAAACAGGGAGAAAGAAGGTGTGAGCGAAAGAGCTGGTGTCTATGGGGAGAGAATGGGGGTGGCTCCTTTATGTGTGGTTGAAAGCTATGTGTTTGTGAGGACATATACTCATCTGTGCTGTGTTTTGGGAAATAAGCTGGAAGGCCTGTGATCATGAATAAATTTAGTTGATGGTGCATAAGTTGAATTCATTAATGAGGTTTAGTGATGCAATTGATTTGAATATTTGAAACTTAAAACAGTACGGTGAAGAATAGATCTAAGATGTATGACCACAAAAGTGGGTGTGTTTAAACAGGAGAAGGTGTGGTTAGGGGCGGAGCTATGGGTGCCACAAAGTGCTGTGCCTAGGGGCGCCTGAGATGTAAATCCGGGCCTGTGTGAGAGGTAAGAGCACTCTTATGAAACCAGTCTAATTCTTGGAGGGCGACTTTACTTCTGATGGTAGATCCGCTTTAAATACAGGAATGTATTTAAAATCCCTTTAACCCCTTAACGCCTAATGCTGTGATGATTCTGGCACGGCATGGAATTCAGGTCTCCCCCTGTGGCTGCACGCCACTCGGGAAGCCGAGTTGGTTCCAATAATAAAAAAAAAAAAATGCTCTGTGGTTAAGTGCCGGCCCCACGTGCAGGTCCTTAGGTTAAAGGGATTTAATACAGAAACCTATATATTGCAGTGGATATCTTTTGGAGTAGAACAATGGTACTTCTACTGCCGAGAGAGATTTTATTTTAAAGTTATTACAGCTCAAAGTGGATTTTTTTGGGTGCAGCATGTCCATGGCCTGAAATGTTATGGTGGCACTGTTGCTACAGCAGTCTATGGACAGCTATGGTCAATTGGCCGTTAAGCTCCTTGGGATGCTGTAGCAACACAGCACTGGAAGTTTTCAGGTGTTTGGAAGTACTGTACCCACAAAAATACAGGTTTGAGCTGCCATAACTTTTGAATAAAACATCTCACCACAGTGGGAGAACCCCTCTTTTACTCAGCAGGATAACCCGAGGCATTATTGTTTTAAGTTTCTTGGTTGACCACTTATGTTTGTAGGAAAAGCAACATTGTCCTCCTATTTCTGATAACAGGATTATATTGATTCCTTGATGAAAATCTGGGACATCTGGGAACTCGAGGAGAGGCCCCTGGTGAACACTATGTACGCCCATGAATTAAAGTGCCCCTGTAAACAGTTTATTCTACAGAAAAAGAGATATAGTGTCCATAGTTTTTATTTTTATTTTTTTTCCCCCTGTTTAATAAGCCTTTGAATGCCAGAGGGGTATGCATATCAGTGTGTTATGCACCCCCTCTAACACTCCCTCTGTTCCTGGAGAATCACAACGCGTTGCAAAGCAATGTGTTGCACACTCTGTTGGCTCTCAAAGGGTAAAAGTCAACATTTTTAAAATCTCTGAAACCATGCAAGATAACACAGATTGTTACTGAAAACAGCATAAGTTAAGTTTATTTGACATCTATAATTCTGACAAACATTTCACAGAAATGGTTAAAAAGTACCTCTTGCTTACATAATTTAAACTGTACAAACATAGCACTTGTGCAACGTGATTACTTCCTTATGAAAACCAGTCCAACCTGTTTAAGACATAGGAGTTGCATTTTATGACAGTTTTCATAAAAAAAATCAACTCCGATATGATTTGATTTTAGAAATATTACTATTAATGTTCTGGGTATATAGAAAGTGTTTTAGTAGACAATCCATGGCTCACTAGCCATACATAAGAAAGTTATGAACAAAAGTCAGATTAAGTTGTGAAAGTCTGCAATACACTAGAGCCCTCACTATACAGAATTTGCAGTATTGTGGGCTTGGGTGCATTAACCCCTTACGACCCTTGACTGTCATGGGTCGATCTGAGTTAACGACCCATGATGTACTATGACCATCATGGATTTCCGGGCTCCCCCCATGGCTGCACGCCGTTCGGCGAGTCCGGAACCGGGAACAGCAAAAAAAACAAAACAAAAAAAAAAACTACGTGGTCCTTAAGTGACCACGATGCACCAATCGGCCATTCGTTAAGGGGTTAAACAAGTAAAGTATATAAAACATGTAGAAAATTATGAAATACAGATACAAAGGACATTATTGTTGTGCAGCCATCAAATATTGTCCATACCCAGGTCTTCAAATTGCATCATTATAGGGCTTAAAAGTGCTCTATAAAGGATAATGGTTTTTTTTTTATAATATTTATATCACATACATTATACATATATACACACACACACATTATTATATAATTAATGTTGGATAACAGAGTGGCGTATATGCCAATTGAAGGAGTATCGCAGTATGTAATACCACCTTTTTATTGGATTAACATTCAATTTTCAGGACAAGCTTTTCAAGAGCAACAAGCTCATTTTATTATTATTTATATTATTTAAAATTATTTGACTTGATATAGGAAGATTGTTGCTCTTGAAAGATTGCCCTGAAAACTAATGTTACTCCAAAAAAAAAAAAAAAAAAGGTATTACATACTACAATACCCATTATAGTATATATATGGCTTTTCTGGAGTACAAGGTTATTACAACTGCTGACAGATGATATATTCTAAAGTTATAACAGGTCAAATGAGCACAACATAATGGAAATGTTACCATACGATGATATGGAGAACTGTAGCAAGTAGTTCACCTCTCCTATAGAATATAATAGAATAACTGTCTGTATATATAAAATACAATATAAAAATAAGTTTAAACTGTAATCACTATGGAATGAAATCTCTCATAGCAGCGTACCCTAGTTATAGTCATCAGAAAAGCCCTACAATTGTTTTTTTTTTTTTAATAAAGGCCTACTGCTCATTTAACTGGGACTACCAGAGATGGGTGTATGACACAGTGTACACCCCACTGGCAATCAGAAGGATTATAAGATAACACAATCAAAATGAATGAACTAAAGATTACTGTGCAAAAGAAGTGCATTTTGTAAATCCTGCACTCAGCCTCTTAAGAATGCAGTTTGGAAAACTTCATAAAGGTTTTTGAGTAATGCCATTTCTGAAGAAGGACCTAAGATGCTTTACTAAAATATTAATTTGAATGTTGGTACTCTCATTATAGTATAAATAGTGGTCACTACACCAGTTCACTAGTGGAATAGTCTCAGGAACGTAGTTTACTTACAGAATACAAATTTAGGAATGCATGATTAATTCTCCCTCAATGTGAAATTTATACCAAGGAAGCCACAAGTTTATAGACTGAAAAGTCTTCAATAAATAATTAACATGCTTCCTTTTAAACTATAAAAGTAAGTGTTCAGATATCCCACAAACTGGTGTTTCAGTCTTGCACATTTGTTCCGTGGATCAGGGGAAGAAAACATTAAGGGAGATGTAAGACGAACTGGCATAATTCTAGTGAAAACCAGCTTCATCATAGAGGAAAAGAAGTATTTGGTTTAATGAAAATGAGGATTTTAATGCTAAAGAGGTATCCAACACATTGCTCCATTTTCCTGTTTTCCCTAGCATATCACAGAGGTCTGTGTAATGTCAACACCTCACTCAGTGATCATTGGAGATTGCTCATCTCTTTATTGAGCTGAGTGAGGCACTGACATCACCATGTTTTGTAGATCTCTTTTCTGTAAGGCAAAGTGGAGGAAAACGGGATATTTGAGCTATGGCAACCAAGCATTTAAAATGGTCTTTTATGGACTCTATACTGCCCCTTTAAAAGCCCCATTTAAATCAAAGCAAACTGAAAAAAAATGATTTCTCCCCTGTGGTGCAATTCCTTTGGCCCACTTCTTGTTAACACATCAGCCTCATTCAGAAAAAACTTCATATCCGTGAGTTGGCTTACAACAACAACAAATTCAGTGAGATAAATAACATAGAAAATGGAGTGTTTCTTATTAATTATATGTAAACCATGTGCAAAATATTTAAAGTCCTTATTTTTCACAGTGAAATGTAAGATTTCTTGAAACGTGAAAATATAAGAAATTATTTCTTTAGTTACTGGACCAGAAAATTCCTGAGACAGAAGCCGTGGCTTCCAAATATTATAAGTAACGGATTCAGTAAGTACTCTGTCCAGCAGAGACTGTTCCAGAATGCTGATGGATACACTGGGAACTCCAAATCCATGTTCCATTCCATCTCCTAGTTTGATTCTTCCAGAAGTCGCTGCAGATTCCGTTGAATCTAAAATTTAGAGGAATAAAATTTAAACACAGTAAGAAGTTAAGAACTAACACACATTGCAGTTGATAACCAACAAGGGTTTTTATTTCCAAGTGTCTTCATAGGCTTCAATGGGAATCTGTTCAATAAAACCAGTTGATAACAGTTATCAGCTGTAATGTAATCCCGGGGTGCTCAAACCGGTTCTCCAACAGTGCAGTTTTTCAGGATATCCTCAATAAAACATAAGAGGCTGTCGTTAATTCCAGGATATGCTTCAGAATGAATGTTCCACTGACTGATCCACCTGTGGTCATGTGAGGAGAAAATGAAAACTGCATTGCTGAGAGGCCTGAGCACAGGCTTCAGTGCCCCTGATCTAGGTCATAGTCTATCTTCAAACAAAATACCGTTAATATGAAAAGCATGATTGCCCAAACAGTACTATGGTGTAGCACTTTAATCTGCCTTGGTCTAAAAACAAGATTTTAACTCTAGAAAACTAGAAGTTCCTCCTGATCAAAATATCAGCCCTTTCTGGACCAGTGGGTGTACAGCACATTTCTTCTCAAAAAACCCACCAAGTTTCCCTTTATTTACATTTCGCTTTTAACCTATTGATTTGTAATTGGAAAGTAAGTGTAGTTGTAGATGTCCTTAAAGTGGCAATAAAGGGTCAGGAGCTGTTCTTTAAAAGCCCCTTTTAAATCAAAGTAAATTTTCATTTGCCGTTTAACCATTGCTTTGCAATGCGTTGCGTACCCCTCTGGCACGGTCTAACCTCAACCCTGTGGGTTCTTGGAGAAGTCTCCAAATCATTGAGAAGTAAAGCTATTGAATTCGCTCTGGCATCTATGGGCTTTCTACTTTTTAGCAAGCCCTATTATAATTATAACGCAAAATGTGTGGCCCTTTAAATAAGCGGATGACTGCATATGTGGTTGTTTGTCACTAGTCAAGATTCCGAATAACAGTGACATTCCAAAACATGGGTAAACGAGTAACTGTTTTAGTCGCTTAAAGGGATAGTAATGTTTAACAAAAACAGCAGCTCCAATTAATCTTAACCCTTTGAGTGCCAAGTGGGTACATTGTACGAGTTTGGACAGCTGTACCCGCTGTGCCAAGCTCGTACAATGTACCCACTAAAATGCGGTCACTGCATGAGCCGGTATAACCGGCATGCAGTGGCCGCATTTTAAAAAAAAAAAAATGTGGGCAATCGTGGGGGGACATGAGGATCACTCCTCATGTCCCCCCTGTTATTGATCTCCCAGCCGATCGCGCTGGGAGATCAATAAAAGAAGAGGAGAAGCGCAGCTGAGGCGCAGCTTCTCCTCTTCTTTGTCTCCTACCCGAACTTCCGGGTAGGAGTGGGCGGGACCGGGGGAAGCCTCCCAGCGTCATCAGTGACATGTCACTGATGACGTTGGGGAAGTTTCCCCGGTCCCATTCACTCCTACCGGTGGTAGGAGTGAAAGGCAGGAGAGCTTCTGCTCTCCTATAGTCGCCAAATTGGTCTCCCAGCCTATCGGCTGGGAGATCAATTACTTAGGGGACACCAGGAGGGGTCCTGATGTCCCCCACGAGGTCTGAATAGCTAAAAAAAAAATTAATAAAAAAAAAAAAACAATAGTAACCCTGTGAGTGCCGCAGTGGTCCCCAGCACATTGCTTTGCAATGTGCTGGAGACCCTTGTAGCACTCACAGGGTCTTTTCTTTGGGTTTTTTTTTTTATTTTTTTAAAGACCTCATTGGGGGGATCAGGGGGGATCCTGATGCCCCTCAATGATGTCTATTATTAAAAAAAAAATAAATAAATTTTTTTAACCCTGTGTGTGCCACAGGGGGGGGTCAAATGCCCCCCCCCCTCCTGTGGCACACACAGGGCTTCTATCATTACTTTGTTACTAGAGATTGTTGGGGGGCCATCAGGATTTGTCCTGATGGCCCCCCAACAAGCTCTGATTACAAAGTATTAATAAAAAAAAAAATTAACCCTCTGAGTGCCAGAAGGGTCCAATGCATTGCTTTGCAATGCGCTGGAAACCCCTTTGGCACTCACAGGGACATTTATTTTGATTCCTTTTTTTTTTTTTTTTTTTTTTAAGACCTCGTTGGGGGGAATCAGAGGGGTCCTGATACCCACCAATGAGGTCCATAATAAAAAAAAAAGTAAAGAAAAAAAAATTAACCCTGTGTGTGCCACAAGGGGGGCCAATGCAGCCCACCTTCTGTGGCGCACACACAGGGCATTTATCATTACTTCGTTATCAGAGATTGTTGGGGGGCCTTCATGATTGGTCCTGATGGCCCCCCAACAAGCTCTGATTACCAAGTAATGATTAAAAAAAAAATTAACCCTCTGAGTGCCAGAAGGGTCCAATGCATTGCTTTGCAATGCGCTGGAGAGCCCTTTGGCACTCACAGGGACATTTATTTTGATTCCTTTTTTTTTTTTTTTTTTTAAGACCTCATTGGGGGGAATCAAAGGGGTCCTGATACCCACCAATGAGGTCCATAATAAAAAAAGTAAAGAAAAAAAATTAACCCTGTGTGTGCCACAAGGGGGGCCAATGCAGCCCACCTTCTGTGGCGCACACACAGGGCATTTATCATTACTTCGTTATCAGAGATTGTTGGGGGGCCTTCATGATTGGTCCTGATGGCCCCCCAACAAGCTCTGATTACCAAGTAATGATTAAAAAAAAAAATTAACCCTCTGAGTGCCAGAAGGGTCCAATGCATTGCTTTGCAATGCGCTGGAGAGCCCTTTGGCACTCACAGGGACATTTATTTTGATTCCTTTTTTTTTTTTTTTTTAAGACCTCATTGGGGGGAATCAAAGGGGTCCTGATACCCACCAATGAGGTCCATAATAAAAAAAGTAAAGAAAAAAAATTAACCCTGTGTGTGCCTCAAGGGGGGCCAATGCAGCCCCCCTTCTGCGGCGCACACACAGGGCATTTCTCATTACTTCGTTATCAGAGATTGTTGGGGGGCCATCATGATTGGTCCTGATGGCCCCCCAACAAGCTCTGATTACCAAGTAATGATTAAAAAAAAATTAACCCTCTGAGTGCCACAAGGATCCAATGCATTGCTTTGCAATGCGCTGGAGACCCCTGTGGCACTCTCCGGGTCCCCTGTTTGTGGACATATATATATATTTTTTTACTAAGACCTCATTGGGGAGGGATCAGGGGGTCCTTATGCCCCTCAATGAGGTATATAATAAAAAAAAATAAAAATAAAACACAAATTAACCCTGTGTGTGCCACTAGGAGGGGAGTTCAATGCCGACCCCCTTCCTGTGGCACACACAGGACTTTTTATCAACACTGGTAGTCACAGATCTCCCATACACACTATCAAACACTGCCCCACCATCCTTGCTCCTCTGCTCATACCCACACACACTGCCTAATCCCTCACCCTCCCACATACTTTGTTACACTTGTAGTCACAGGTCCGCACGTACACCGGCTGACGCCCTAGCTTCTTTCATCTGTTAGCCATAAAATCACACATACACTGTTTGCTTTACCATTTCTGTTTCACTGGTAGCTACGCTCCTGTAGCGTAAATTGGTATGTCAACCCACAGCAGTGGGGTACCATTTTTCTTAGGCTGGCAAGAAGTCCTCCTAGGAAATCCCACGCCATTGAACCATTTTAGTATCTTTGAAGTGACTGATGTGTAAAACAAAATTTTATTTTTTCCTGTAGCACCACATTCTGGAAATAGTTGTGCCAACTAACTTAGGGGTAAAAAGGCAAGTGACCCCTCATTAGATGCGGCAGGTTGTCTTCTTTCCAAAATGGTATGGTTTATCTACCTTTTCTTCAATTCTGAAGGTGTTATAGTCATTTTCGTACAGGCAAGTCAGGTTTGAGAAAATGTTAGAAACATCAGAGGTTGTAGTAGGTGTAGTTTTCTACTTCTAGCACCCCCTAAGGTAGTTCAACTCATACCAATGGGGTGTCATTTGACTCCTAAGAGCACTAGCAAACAAATGCAGTTGAAAATTCCATGGTTTTCACAGCGCTCCATACATTTGAAGGGGCAGAAATGTAAAAAAATGCAATTTTTTTCCTATATCGCCTCCTTCTGGAAACATTTATGCACACCAGTATTGGGGTAAGAAGGCAAGTGACCCCTCATTAGATGCGGCAGGTTGTTTTCTTTCCAAAATGGTATGGTTTATCTACCTTTTCTTCAATTCTGAATGTGTTATAGCCATTTTTGTACAGGCAAGTCACATTTGAGAAAATGTTAGAAACATCAGAGGTTGTAGTAGGTGTAGTTTTCTACTTCTAGCACCCCCTAAGGTAGGTCAACTCATATCAATGGGGTGTCGTTTGACTCCTAAGAGCACTAGCTAATGAATGCAGTTGAAAATTCCATGGTTTTTACAAAGTTCCATACATTTGAAGGGGCAGAAATGTAAGAAAATGCCTTTTTTTTCACTAGCGCCACCTCCTGGAAGCATTTGTGCATACCAGCCTTTGGGTAAGAAGGCACGTGACCCCTCATTAGATGCGGAAGGATGTTTTCTTTCCAAAATGGCATTGTTTCTCTACCTTTTCTGCATATCTATTATGGTTATAACCATTTTAGTGCAAGCAGATAATTTCAAAAACAAAAGTGTCAGGTTTACGTACGTGTTCCTAGCACCCACATATTCTATGTTAACCCACACAAATAGGCTACCATTTTTCTCATGTTGGTAGCAGGTACTGAATACAGCAGGAAATGTTATGGTTTTCAAAGATTTTAGTATCTTTGAAGTGGTGGAAATGTAAAAAAACATGTATTTATTCCCATAGCGCCACCTTTTGGAAATATTTGTGCACTTCAGCCCAGGGGGTAGAAAGGCAAGTGACCCCTCATTTGATGCGGGAGAATGTCTACTTTCCAAAATGGTATACCTTTTATACCTTTCCTTCATGTCTCTAACAGTTATGGACATTTTAGTACAAGCCGCCATTTTCGAAGAAGCAAACAGGTAGGTGTAGTGATGTGCTTCTGGCACCCCTAAGGTAGGTCGACTCATTCCAGTGGGGTGTCATTTTTCTCCTAAGAGCACTAGCTAATGAATACAGTTGGAAATGCCATGGTTTGCACAAATTTCAGTACATTTGAAGGGGCAGAAATGTAAGAAAATGCCTTTTTTTTTCATTAGCGCCACCTTCTGGAGGCATTTGTGCTCTCCAGGCTTGGGGTAACAAAGCAAGTCACCCATCAATAGATGCGGCAGGGTGTCTTCTTTTCAAAATGGTATGGTTTGTGTACCCTTTCTTCACTTCTGTAGTTGTTATAACCATTTGGGTACAGACAAGTAATGTTTGAGAAAATGTTAGAAAAATTTGAGGTTGTAGTAGGTGTCATTTTGCACTTCTAACGCCCCCTGAGGTAGTTAAACTCATACCAATGGGGTGTCATTTTTCTCCTAAGAGCACTAGCTAATGAATACAGTTGGAAATACCATGGTTTGCACATATTTCAGTACATTTGAAGGGGCAGAAATGTAAGAAAATGCCTTTTTTTTTCATTAGTGCCACCTTCTGGAGGCATTTGTGCACTCCAGGCTTGGGGTAACAAGGCAAGTCACCCATCATTAGATGCGGCAGGGTGTCTTCTTTTCAAAATGGTATGGTTTGTGTACCCTTTCTTCACTTCTGTAGTTGTTATAACCATTTGTGTACAGACAAGTAATGTTTGAGAAAATGTTAGAAAAATTTGAGGTTGTAGTAGGTGTCATTTTGCACTTCTAACGCCCCCTGAGGTAGTTAAACTCATACCAATGGGGTGTCATTTTTCTCCTAAGAGAACTAGCTAATGAATACAGTTGGAAATGCCATGGTTTTCACAAATTTCAGTACATTTGAAGGGGCAGAAATGTAAGAAAATGCCTTTTTTTTCATTAGCGCCATCTTCTGGAGGCATTTGTGCACACCAGGCTTGGGGTAAGAAGGCAAGTTACCCCTCATTAGATGCGGCAGGTTGTCTACTTTTCCGAAATATATAGTTTTATATAGTTATTCCACTGTTTTAGGGTAGTTTTACCACAAAAACCCTAGAATGCGCATATTAGTTTATAAAGTTGAAAATGTCATTTTGCGCTGCTGGTGATTAGGGCTCTACGCTAGCCATGGACGTAGGTAAAACTATACAAATTTGGTATTTTTTTACTCAGGGGACTCGAGGCTTTTTCAAATAATTGAAACTTTTTCAATCAAGGTAAATATTTTTGATACATAGTATGTGATTTTAGCAAAATGAGTAAATTTTCACTTTTTTTTGTCATTATGACATCATAGCTTTTTGCACGATGTAAAATTCTCTTCATGTAAGGTATCACAAGAAAGCTCAATTCGTTCTGAAAAAAACAATATATAGTTTTCCATATGTAACTAAAAATCCCCAGAGGAAATCAAGCCTAAACGGAAGGATAGCAAAAATGTTGAAAAAGTGTCTGGCCTGCAGGGTTCAGAAAATGGCCCGAGCCTCTGGCACTGAAGGGGTTAATAGTATTTAGGACATGGAGAGTGCTATTTCAATACTGTCAGAGTTGTAGTTCAAGAGTATTTGAATAATAAAGTATTCCCCTCCCAACCCTTGTAACCTAGTATAATCCACCTCCCCTGATATGTGGGAATCTGGTCCTGGGACCAGACAGCTCACAGCAAGGGGCAATCTTCTTACTGTGAACATCCTATCCCAGGTTTTTCCTTATGCTCCCTGAAGATTCTCCCTCTCTGCAATCCATCTGGACAGTCTTGCTGCTCTGAGATGAGCAGTGTTACATCAGTAAAAGGGGCGGGAAGGGGTTACTTTATCATTCAATTACTAATGAATTACAGCTCTGACAGTATTGAAATAACACTCTCCATGGCCCAAATACTATGAAGATTACATTGGAGCTGCTTTTATATTGAAACATTATTATCCCTTTAATTATTCCTGGATTAGCCTAGATTACATTCTGTCGTAATGCCACATTAAGCTGCTGCACAGTTAGCCCTCTGGAAAACACCACCACCCTTTAACCTTTTGCGTATGAACAATCTTTTATTCTGGCTATTGCAGAGTAATGTGCTGTACACCATTTTCAAATGGTTAATTAAGATGTCACCTTCAGTGTACTAGAGTTCCAGGCAGAAAGCCTCAACCCTTTTCTTGTAAAATTTAGTAGTTACAAACATGAATATTCAAAATAGTCTTTTACTTAGAAGTGATTTACCTCCCAAACACTAAGTCAAATGTATCAATTAAGAACTGGCTCCAGTCGTGTATAATGACGTCTGAGAAGACTGAAATTACCCTAATGTTTTATGTAGAGGATATTTTACCTCCTACTATCAATCTTTGCTTGTAAGGTGCCAAACCTATGCAATGAATGCATAAAATAATGGTAAAAATGTTAAATATCTACATCCAAAAGGATGTAACAAATGTTAGCATGTCACGTGATATGTAAATAAGAGGCTGTTCAACTACAGGTGACACCTGACACTAAAGAAGCTTTCTCAAAAAAAAAAAAAAAAAAGCTAAAATATTTTTCCCAGAACAGAATAGCAATAAACTCAAAAATTTAACCATTGGTTTTAATCCTTGAAACAGAACTACCACCCCTTACAAACATGGCCCCAAAATAATTACCCATCTGGTGACTAGCTGCTCAGTAGCGCTAGTCGCCAGAATTATTACTGCATTAATGAGAATTATATACTACTCCTGGACTGACAGGCAGGAAACAGCGCAGACATCTTTCCATAGTAACGTCTGTGTGCCTGCGCTGTCAGTCCCTTTTGGAGCTGAATGGCTCCTAAGAACACCTCCTAAAGCAGGCTGGAACTGACAGCCAAGGCATCACTATGGAAAGATGTCTGTGCGGTTTCCGGTCTGTCAGTCCGGAAGCAGTGTATAATTCTCATTAACGGTAATAATTCAGGCGACTAGCGCTACTGAGCAACCTCAGTAGCATTGTAAACAGAGTTTACTATAACAGCCCACAGAAATACAGCTATGAAGGGGAGCTTGAACACGTTCCCTGGGGCAGCCGGGTAGTCCTGAGATGGTACAGGGTCCTGCAGAAGGGTCAGATTTTGAAGGGTAAATATCTCCCCTAGTAGGAGAGTTGTAAAACAAACAAACAGCGCTAATGTTGTGTTATGGATTAAAACCAATGGTTACATTTTTATTGTAGTGACAGTGAACAAATTCTTAAATTCGCCTGAAAGGAAAGAGATTGGATCTTGTCCTCTAGCACAAGGAATCTAATTCCTACGAAATGCAGTACTTGGGAAGGTACCAGAGAGGACATCTTGAGGTTGAGCACCAAACCATGCTGCTCCAGTATGTGGATACACTTCTGAATCCGAATGTAGAGCAGCCTCCAAAAGGAGACTTTAGTAAAACCTAGTATAAGTAAGGAGTCAAGGATATCCACTGAGCATTGATGTGTGCTGCTAAATAAAGCATACATGACCTTCATAAAGATCCTTGGAGCAGAAGCTAGGCCAAAAGAAAGGGCAGAAAACTGGTATTTACTGCCCCCAAAAGTAAAGTCTAGAAAATCCGATGATCCAGATAAATCGGACTGTGAAGGTAAGCATCTGGGAGGTCCAGGGAGACAAGGAACTCCTCTGGACACAAGGCTGCTATGACAGTGCACAGAAATTCTATTTTGAAGATGATTGAAGCAGAATGGGGGCAGCAGCTCCAGTCTTTCTTAGAAGTTATAAAAAGATTGGAGTAGAGAGTGATGGGGATGAAAAATATGGAGTGTATTACAGGCAAAAAAAACATTACATAATAGAGGCTGCAAGAAAAGCAGGGACATAGAAAATAGGACCATAGCACTCAATGGTTAACTAACTTACCAGATGCCTATTAAAATGAAGAACTTCTGAATGGTTGAGGCACTGACTTATAGAGAAGTCAACCTCTATAGGAAAAGATCCATAAATACAATTATGAACTGGTCAGTCCATCTCCAGGGAAGCCAATTAATGGAAGACCACCTACCTGGTGATTATATAAACCCACATCCTAAGAATAAAACAAAAGATAAGTCTAGCTAAGGAAGAAGAGCCCAAAATGCAGTTTCATGAGTCAAGGTCACTTGGAACTGACCATATGTGGGGTTAAAGTAGAGAGAAGAGGGGAGTCTCTGCCTCAGAGGGCCTGCCTTTTTTGAAATGCCCTGCTCTCAAGAAGAGGGGACATTTAAACCATGGTTCCTATGTTCCACACTGGATGTAAGCGAAATAAAAAGTAATTTGTTTACACAAAAATGACTAGTAAAATATATAAGAAGATTGTAATTCCCTGCAAAAACACTAATCTTGAGGGGGCGGATCCAATTTAAAGCTCTACTATTCCCTCTTACTTTGCTGTGCAGATCTCAAGGGATCCGCATGGCTGGGTGTAGTCATCTTTTCACTCAGTGTTTTTGGGAGATTTCTGTCCTCTGGATTTAACCCCACTGTCAGCAAATTCGCTGGAAAGGGGCTTCTGTGGAGAGCAAAGTCAAATTGCTTCCTCTTCTGGGAGTATTGATCTATAGGGCAAACATTCAGGAAATGGGAAGATTTTAAAAGGATAGTAATGTCCTTTATGGTTTAAGAGATAGAACATTTTAAAGTTCTCCTTTCCCTCCCCATCCCTGACAGCTGTAAGAGGATATCAGGAGATCCTGGTCTGGGGACCGGCAGGCAGCTCTTCAGCATAGCCGAGATAATGAAATCGAAAAAGACCCCACTTTATTGGAATGGTCTACAATGTGTGCTGGAGAACCAGGCACACTTTGCAGACCGTTCCAATGAAGTATTTTGATTTCGGTATCTTGGCTCTGCTGACCTAGGGAGAGGTTAACTTTCTATCCATCTCTCAAACCATAAAGGTTTGAGAAACAGGACTTGCACCAATAGATTTCTATTTATCTACAATATTACTTTTTAGCAATCTAGGACATCACTAACCCTTAAGTTATAGATGTGCCACTTTATATCAGATCTTTACTGTGTTAGTGAAGTGTTTTACTGAAGTAATCTCAACATTAATCTTGCACTAAACTTAAGGCATTTTACTAAATTTTCAATGTATTAATGTTGAAGCGATCCAGAGTTATAACTTTAGTAGCCACCAGGTGGCATCCATTGCAATGTGTACTGCACATGTCCGATTTATGTCATTCCTAAAGAGAGTTCTGCTGCATGGACTGCTAAATCTGCCATAAGTCTTTGTAGATGTGCACGTCAACAATTTAGACTTCTTAGGTGGGCGTACTTAAACAAAAATCTATGTGGCGGACTTCAAAGTCTACCAAGACTTTGCTATCTACTCGGCAATCTCTACCATTCCCTGTAGGAATCTAAACTCTAAACAGGGCTACGTAGCTTCATCTCCCAAATGTGATGTTCTACAGGACAAACGAAGAGGGAACTGGAGATGTTAGACAACTATCTGCAGTTCAAAAGCCAATTCCATGACGCTTTACTGCTACTTTAAGACATCTACACCTACAGAAGATACATAAAATATTTCACCTTGATTAACCATAAACTAAATGAGATTGTATAAGTCAAACATGAAAAACATTAATTTACCTACTGCGCAACAGTTTTAATCAAATTTTATTTGCAAACCAACTAAGTAAGTAGGTTCAGAAAATTTTTTTTATTCACAAATGGATAGACTACCTTATCTAGCTTAGCCAGGTTATCTGTCAGTTCATCACAGATGGTGTTGGCATTGATATGCCAGCTTCCCAGACCTTGTTCTGCTGTCCAGCTGAAAAATACAGGGAGAAATAATTATTCATTGTAAATGACACAGTTTCAGATACAGTACAGACTGTGCTGCATTACTGTATGCATAAGTTTGATAACTAAACCAAATGACATTTCACAAACAGCATCCTTCACTGGGGCTGATGTATTAAGGGAAATAGAAGCAATTCTAACAAAATAATAATGTGCTATACAAAACAAAGTTGTTCTTTCATTTAAACGTGTCTTTTAACCCATTCCAGTGCCAGACAGGTCTGCAAAGAATTATTTCATAATGCATTGGAGACCTCTAGAATTCAGTGGGTTAAAAGCTCCATTTAAATTTATATAAATGTGAACATTATTATACAGTTAAAGGCTTTAGCATAAGTAAATGGCTAGGTACTTGATAAGGGGATTTAGAGCACGTAATTGTGTTATTCCACCTATTAATAATGGTGCACATGGGAGTCCTGAGGCGGGGGGGGGGGGACTTGCCCTCCCCCTATAATTACTTCCTCTATATAAACAAAGGGGCTAAATGGGCTGGCCTGGAGATAATATTATTGCTTTGCCACCCCCTGGAAACATTTCTATGGACTCCCCTGATGGTGCAATCACTAATAATCCATTACATTGGCACCAAACAGAGTATATCTTAGGAATCTAACCTCTTAATTGAATGCAAGAGGTCTTTGCAACAGTTTCTACCTATGGGAGTAGCATGTGCAGCTTCTGAACAAAAAACACCAGGACATTGATGGGTCATCGTGGGACAGCATAGACTGAGGCAAGGGTACATGATCTGACCCATTAAATCAGCTATGAGGCTGGCCAGTGGGGTTGGACAATGCAGATATAGCTAGACTGCAAGCCTCCTGTCACAGGAGCAGGCATGCCAAACAAGTTACCATACAATGGTAGTAAAAACTAAAATTGTGGATTGTAGGACACTTCCACCCATGTAAAATGAGTGTACTACCACAGCTGGTACATGCTTTTTATTAAAACATTGTTACAGAGAAAATTACACTTTTTGTGTGACCATTACATTGTATGAATGAGTAGGAGTTGTTGCAGCTCTTTTTATAGGCCAAAATAGCAAGAATACCCATGTAGAATAGAATGGCCACAAGAAAAATGGTCATCATAAGATTTCCTTTATAGGTCTTCCCTAAAGACCTTGTTTGATAACACTGTAAATCTTTGATGCTCCATCTGTCAAAAAGTAAATTTCCAAGTTTACTTTGTAATAACTTTTGTAGTAAAGCATCTCTCAACCTCCTCCCTTTCCTTGACTGTAAAAGCACTACACATTTTTCATAAGTAACATTCTATTCATTGTATTGTTGTTTGTTATCTATACAGTACAAGTATGGTATTCAACATAACCTGTAACATTAGGGAAATAGATAAAGCATAGTATCCACTCATGCTACCATTATCAGACTCACAAGTTGGGTCTCAGAAAATGTTGAGCCAACATATCTACCATGGCAGTAACATTAGCTACATCTGAATAATAGTCTAATTCCATAACACAAAGCTGATTAGCCTCTGTCACTCTGGTACATCTAATGATGTACTGTCATTAGTTTTCAAATGGTATTCTTTGAAGTCTAAGGTTTTTCTGTTTATCTTGTAATAAGCACTATCACCAGTATTTCTGTGGAAAAAAATAAACATGCATTTATTTATAGAACCAAAACTTGTTAAAAACCTGATATTTAAATCTTAAAGAGGAACTGTCACATACTCTCCACAGTGGGAGAATTTACAAGATTTCTCTCCATTAATTTATTCCACGCCTTTGGAGCAAGCTCATAAGTTAATTTAAACAATTACTCAGGCTATACCCCATGTGTACCCTCAAAGGCAGCTGGAGAGCCCAATCAATGGTGTAGGAGCAAGCAGGCATCTCAAAGACAATGCAACTCTTCTCCATAAGTAGTAAGAGGTGGAAGGATTCAACGTCCCTTCTGCAGCATGCCCATACCAGTACAGAGATAAAGTTCTGGCAATTTAGCCACATGTGTAAGTGGATGTTTTGATTCCCGCTTCAGAGGTCTCATTACTTTAACAAGAAGCTGTCAGGCTGTCCCAGGGACACTAGGCCATCGCCAAGTACAATATTAAATAAAGGGAGGTGACTGTTTGTTGTCCCAAAGAAACACTCTGTGTGGCCTATGTACTCCCTGCATAGAATGTAGAGGTGGAAAACTTCACATCAAACAAGTTGTATAATTTAGCTCTACAGAGGCTAAAGAAACCCTAACTAATAAATCACACATCTCTAAGATCACTGTACTGATTGAAACACAAAGTACACACGCTATAGGCCAAGGGTAGTCAACTTTTGGACCACCAGCTGTTGGAGACTACTACCACAATCTAGCTGTGTGCTAGTTGTGGATGATGCGATTTGGTGTTTCCAACAGCTGGAGAACCAAAAATTGACTTCCCCTGGTATATGAAGTTTAGACAGATACTGTAGTCAGTAAGTATAAGTGACAAAAGTTCTGTTGTTTTGGCTCTGTAGTCAAGCACATTAGATATGAAATAAAACATTGACTAAGAAGTAAAGTGTAACTTTAATTTGAGGGTATTTGCATCCATAAACCGTACAAGAATTACAGCTCTTTCTTCCATTTTAGAGGACCAAAAGTAGCAAATGATCATAATCAAAGCCATCATATTTAGTATTTTGTTGCAAATCCTTTGCACTCTATAACTATGTGAAGTCTGTGACTCAGACTACCATAAGCTAGGTGTCTTCCTTGACGTTGCCCTGTCTGGCCTCTACTACAGCCATCTTCTGATCCTGTTATTGAGTCCTTTCTTCAGCAAGTGCACCACATGTGCAATTAGATTCAGGTCGGGTGACTGACTTTTTGGTCCTGAAAAACTCCTTGGTTGATTTAGCAATATATATGAGACCATTGTCCTGATGCACAGTGAAGTAACTTTTAATTAGTTTTGAGATATTTGATTTGCTCTGAGTAGATGTTTCTGTACACTTCAGAATTTATCCTGCAGCCATCAGCAGTCACATCATCAATATAATGAACCAGTCCCAGTTGCAGGTATACATGCCCAAGCCATAACACTACCTATGTCATATTTCACTGATAAGATGATATGCTTTTGATCATGTGCAGTTCCTTTATTTCTCCACCCCTTCTATCACTTTGGTACTGGTTAATCTTCCTTATCTGTCCATAAGACTTTGTTTTATGTAGTTTTTGGAAAACTGTTACCTAGCCTTTCTGTTCTTGAGGCTTACCAGTGATTTGCATCTTGTGGTTAGCTCTCTGTGGCTATGTTGGTGTAGTCTTCTCATGGTTCCCTGACACTTCTAAGTCTACATCCTGGACAGTGTTCTTGATCTGTTCCACAGTTGAAAAGAGGTTTTCCCCTCCCAATTGCAAGCATTCTTCTGCTATTCACTACAGTGGTTTACAAGGTTGTTTGCCATTATCGAGCTCACCTGTGCATTCTTGCTTTTTAGCAATGTACCAATAGTTGATTTTGATACACCTAATGTTTTGGCTATGTCTAGGATTGATTTATTCCAATTTTGCACCTCATGATGGCCTGCTTTACTGGCAATGGCAATTCTGTGTTCCTTATCTTGCGAGACAATGGCAATAGACTCCAAATGCAAACGACACACCTAGAATCACCTCTAGATAGGCTGACCATCCCTCACCTTTAAAAAGGGACACATGAAAAATGTATACTACAGGGTTTCTTTGATTTTGGTGCACTCCTGAAATATGTCTATTTCCTGTGTGTCCCTTTTTAAAGGGATAGTAATGTTTCATAATAAAAGCAGCTCTAATTAATCATCATAGTATTTGGACTTTGGAGAGTGTTATTTCAATTCTGTCAGAGTTGTAGTTCCAGAGTAATTCAATGACAAAGTGTCCCCCTCCCGCCCCTTTTACTGATGTCACACTGTTCACCTCAGAGCAGAAGGGAGGTGCCCAGGTAGACTGCAGAGAGGGACAATCTTCAATTAAGATATGGGAAAAACCTGAAAAGCTTGTCAAGGGGGGCAGGGATTTCATTGTTTTCATAGGAATAAGAGTGTCCCCTTCTGTTATCCGTCTGGTCTATAGACTGAATTCCACATCTGAGAAGAGATTGCTTACATTAGGTAAAAGGGGCGGGAGGGGAAACTTTGCTTGTGAATATCTCATAAACCATAAAGGTTTGAGAGATAAGACTTATATCGTTCTTCATGTTTTTTTAATGCCTCCAAAATAAAATAAAGTTAAACCGAAGTATTACTATCCCTTTAAAGGTGAGGTATGGTCTAAATGTTTTGTTAGCCCTCTTGTGCAAGATCTAACAATTCAAAGACACACCTGGCAAAGACACACCTGGCAAAGACACACCTGGCAAAGACACAGCTGAGCAGCCAACTGCCCAATTACTAAATCCAGGTACTACATATTAAAAGGGCTAAAAATTCTACATGGTTCACGGTTTATAAATGCTCTCCAATTAAAGCAGACAGTCTGCATTCTTAGTCATAGTTTCATTTTAAATCAAAATGTGCTGGAGCTCAGAGCCACAGCAACAAAACTTGGTCACTATCCCAATACTTAAGGACTGCACTGTACCTCTACTTTTAAGTCCCTGATACAGCTACCAACACCAAATACATTTGAAAGCCAATACTATGTTAACCACTTGTATGCAAAAGAGGTATCCAGTGCATCCTATATTATAATTAGCTAACTAAGTTTGTCAGAAGCCGTCATGTGCAGTAGAGACGGCTGCGTACGCTACAGTCATGCACAGTACAGACTGCCTGCGCTGCAGCTGATACAGAGCGGGGTGCTCTGAATTAAGACCGGAGTCCTCTCTGTGCACCTTCAGGACTACGATCTGAATTTGGAGCTCCCCGCTCCGTACCAGCCGTGGTGCGGGCAGTCTCTACTGTGCATGACTACACCGCAGCTGTTGCTGGGTGGCACTGTGGCCCGTGTACACTGGCTCTTCAACTAGTTGCTTTATAAAACTTTAGCGATTTCTCTAGCATTCAAAGATTTGTTTGCAGAGTTCTGCAGGGATTGCATGTGAAAGTAAAGGCTTTACACACAACAGCAAAATGTTTAAGAGCAATTGGGTTAAGAGATCAGAGTGACTCACCCCTTATGTAGCCAAGTGTTTTGCATAACTTTTGTAACCATTAATGTAATGTGATATAACAAGAAACGATTGCATGCGAATGAGGCATTCCAAGACTTTTTTTTTTTTTTTTTTTTTTTTTTTTTTTAAGCGGATTAAATACAACTCAGTTGACCACAAAAAAAAGTGCATCTTCACTATGATTTAAGGAAATTTTACTTGTTTGACATGGAGATTCCACACCCACATCCACACCCTTAACTACATCACAGTTCAGTTATTGTAGTATTTAGCTATTTAGCTCTTTGAGTGTCATGTCTGCCTCCATGTAACTGAAATCCAGGGTTGAATGAAGACTATCTTGAGCAAAACAAACAAGGAAAAAATTCATACGGGCCATCATGATCTTCTGGCCATAGTAAGCGGAGTAGGGGGTTAATTTATTTAACGATTTGCAACACAATGTTTTGAATACTTGTTTGGCTCTCAAAGGGTTAAAATAAATAAATAAATAACCACAATGTATAAATATACTGACCCTTATGTTAAAGTGGATTTTCACATATCTTAAACCCCTCCCCCAATATATCAAAACATCCAAAGGAGTCCAAAACAGACATATCTGCATTACTTTTCCCAGTTGTTTAATGGGTTAGTAATTTTTCATAATAAAAGCAGCTCCAATTAATCTTCATAGTATTTGGATCATGGAGAGTGATATTTCAATACTGTAATTTAAAAGTAACTGAATAATAAAGTATCCCCCTCCTGCCCCTTTTACTAATGTAACACTGCTCATCTCAGAGCAGAAAGAATGTCCGGATGGATCGCAGAGATAGACAATATACAGTGAGCATAAGGGAAAACCTGAAACACCTGTCATGGGGGGGGGTGCAGGGTTTTCCTTATGATCACAGTAAGAAGATTGTTCCTTGCTGTGAGCTGTCTAGTCAAGTGACCAGATTCCACATCTGAGGGGAGGTGGCTTACACTAGGTAAAAGGGGCAGGAGGGGGATATTTTATCATCCAATTACTCTTGAACTACAATTGACAGTATTGAAATAACAATTCCCATGACCCAAATACTATGAAGATTAATTGGAGCTGCTTTTTTGTGAAACATTACTATCCCTTTAAATGTGCTCCAATAGGGAGTCTCATCAGTGTAGCCATCTTGAGTAGGTACAGCATGATTGGCAGAGCTCCCCCTCCCTAATCCCTGTCTGATCCTGCCCCTTCTCTCGGAGGCCAGTGCTCAGTGTGCCTAACATCTCATTATGTTCTGTAGTTAGGGGTGGGCAAACATAGATAGAGAGGATGGCCAGCATTGCAATTAGATGCCCGCGGTACAACTTGTACCACAGGCAACCTCCTAATGACATCACAGCAAAACTTGTAAGAACTTTTATTAAACAGAGTTTTTTTTTATTTAAATAACTACACTATTTAGGCTTGGTTTGTCTTGCTTAATTACATGGGAGCATGAACATTAGAGGAGAAATATCTACTTAAAGTGTCATTTACACAACTTTTAATATATTATTCTTCAGTTTTTAAAGGAGAAGTTTGCTTTTTACAACATGGCAAGAAATTTATTGGGTTAACCTCTTATTTTAAGGGGTTTTTTTTTGTAGAGGTGCAATAAAGACTTACAAAAAGGTGTGTATTCATAAAAGTTATATTGTAACACTCTGTTGGCCGTTTAAAAGGAAGTACTTCCCTTATAAAATGAGAACTATTGCAACACTATGAATAAGGATATTGCATTTACTGAATTTGAGCAGGCTGGGGGATAAAGTTCATTTTGCGCACGTCACAGAGCTTGCACTCACAAGTAACTATTACAGCATTTACAGAGGATGAAAAAAAAAATAGATATGAGTCTGGTATCAAGGAGCAATTCTGGAACAAGATAATTGCAACAAGATAAATTAAGCTTCTCAAACTTTTAAAGGGGGCATTTAACCACTTTGCTACTAAGGACAATATGGGCAATGTCCTTTGCATACCATCAAAAACTGCTAAGAACATTGCCCATTATGTCCTCAAAAGTAAGAGGCATCTGGGGTGCTGTGCCATATTTTGTTTCTCACTTCCGTGTCTTACTGGTGGGGGATCTCTTCAGTATATCAGATGATCATGCATTCACTTGCCCTTATTTAAGAAGATTTGTTAATAGGAATTGGGGCAGATGGAGTTGCTCAGGATCTCAGTCCCCCAGCTCCCATCAACTTAGATGGGAGGGTCCTCCCTTTCCAACAAGGTAATGCATGATTTGGGTTAATCCACTGAAAGAGGGGTAAACAATGCATTAGAAAACAATGTGTTGTACTCCCATCTGGCACTGAAATTATTATACCAGGTAATCATTTGAACACCCGATATTAATCATCTACAGAAATGTGTACTTCATTTATAAATGTAAGGGTTTTTTTTGTTAGGAACTGAGTGAAGCTCTGTTTTAAGCCAAATCATACCATGCCAAAAGTACTTGTGTTAGAACAATGGCAGGCATCAATGGGTTAATGCCAGGTTATGACTTATTGCCTGGTATAAATGTGTACACATATGTGTTTAGTTTTAATGTAGGTACATAAATTCATTATAGATTAGGGCCCCTGGCACCACCTATGGCATGACCACGCCATTGTGGTACCATTTATCTTGGGCTAGCAACAGGTGCTTCATACATTAGGAAATTCAAAGATGCTAAGGTATTTGGAAACCACTGAAGTGTTGAATTTGTAAAAAAGAATTCCCATGATTATATATTCTAGAAACATATGTACACACTGTTCTAGGTTATCTTTCCAAAATGTTGTGCCTTGTCTATCTTTTCTTAAAATGGCTAGTTGCTAAAGCAATTTTAGTACAGGCAGGTCATATCTGAACAAAGTAAGAAAAGCACATTTTGCCAAGAGTGTTTTTGGCATGTCCTATGATATGTCATTTCTTAGCAACAGGGTGCCAGTTGTCTTGAGAGAGAAATTGCTAATGAATACAATAGGAAAGTCCATAGTTTTCAAAGATTCCAATACTTAGAAGCAGTAGAAATGCATTTTTCCTATAATTATCTTTTAGAAACACTTGTGCAACTTGTACAACAGGATAAGGGGAGAAAGGCAAGTGACCCATCATTTGATGTAGTAAGTTGTTTGTTTTCAAATACCTTTTTTTTACATCTCCGTTGTTTTGACCATTTTAGTGCAAGTAGGAAACTTCAGAAAATAAAAGTAATAGGTGTAGTTTAGTGCTCATAGCACCATATGGTGTGTCAACCCACAGCAACGTGGGACTATTTTTCTCAGGCTTGCAATAGGTGCCAAATAAATTTGAAAATTCAATTTTTTACAGACATCTTAAAGGGATAGTAATAATTAAGTGTAACTATTTTTATTATTGTAGAGATTAAAAATATGAATACAATGAGGTATGTCCCATCTCTCAAACTTTTATATTTTGAGAGATCGAAGCATGTAAAGATCTTGTTTTGCCATCTAGCTGAGAAAAGCAGATTCCAGTCCCAGGACCGTCCTGCAGCTATTCAGCAGAGCAGAGATACCAAAATCTAAAAAGAAATTCTTTACTGGAACGGTCTACAAAGTGTACCTGGTGACCCAGTGAATAAGCTCAATTTCCAGATACCCAGGAATGAATACTGAAGGCCAGAGTCTCCAGGTATCATCCAAAGATTTTCAAGTATGCTTTTTTTTTTTTTTTTTTTTTTTTTTATAAGCAGAAAGACCCAAATCATCTGAAACTCTAAAATCCAACTACTTATGAAAATACAGGATTTTAGGTCTCCCTTCTACAGGAGCAAGTGGAAGTGCACAAAATACTGTGTCCCATATTTATCTTAATTTTGTGATTGTGTGTCAATCATTTCCTGCAAAATTAAAAAGGAGTTCAATCCAAATAATACAAATTCACCATATCCAGATGCTTGTTGGTTCTTTTACCTATATATCATTTCTCTACAGCTTCTATAAGAGGTTGCCTGTGGAGGCACCATTGCTGAACAATGAGATTCTCATCATTGGTAGAAGCTCCGATGGAAGGACGGGTGTGGAGCAAAACCCAGGTGAGGGCATAAGGCGGCTAGACCAGTTGGTGCCTACCTACATAGCTCTTGATACCAGGAGGTTGGCTATGCCTCTTCAACCCTTTATGGACCCTTAAAGTGTTCAAAAGGGTGTGTACATATAATAAGTTTTATTAAATGTGCGTTTTCATTGTACTATGAGATGCACTCTGATATTTCAGTTTTCTTCTTTGCCTTTCTGCTGTTACTTACTGCCCAGCCCCTGTAGTATCTGCCCTACATAGTTTACATCACATTCCCGCATTTCCTTTTGGCCAAGCCCAGTAGAGAAGGGCCCTTCAATATTTATGCATCATGTTACATGGGTAGGACTTGCTTCTCATGGCACATGACTCAGGAATACATTGAAAAAAAATATGACTGAAATGAGTTCAAAGGTAAACTAAGAAAAGGAAGCAAATCTAGGGAAAACCAAATGCTACCTAAAATTCCAATAGATTTCAGAGGGTTCCTAAGTCTTTGAATGCTATAAAACACATTGCAAATGAATGCACCGACACCTTTCTAGTACATAAGGCATTAAAATCTCAGTTTAAATCAATGGGCACCTATATAGCTCTCACTTAAGATTAAGATGGCGTTCACAGAAATGAACATTTTCTTTGTGCATATGGCACTATGAGTCACATGTACAAAAGAGCAGTGGTGTAATTCTGGGACAAACCATCTGCCCACAGGGGACACAAAAAAATTCTCATGGATTTCAACTGAGCTTTTAATCCCTTAAATGCTAGAGCTGTCAAAATCAGTAGGTTTTGTATTTGTCCCATAAAGTTTGTTCGCCCCAGAATTGTGCCACCCAACTTTTGAACATACGGCCCTATGACTTTTACTGTTATATACTTCAGGATTCGTATTAAGACTGGATGGTCTAGATAAGAAATAGAATGCAACAATACATTTTTAAGTATCTAAGTCTGCAAAAAGCAACAACAATGTGACAAATTAATAATTTAACATCTAGTGTGTCTATTTTTTTTAGAAGGAGTTGAGATTTTTAAAGACTTGAGAAGGTAGAATACTTATCAAATGTAAATCATCAAAAGATGCAATGTAATCAAAATATCAAAGGGTACAGATACATGAATAATTTGAATGAATGCCAATATAATAATATATATATTATATATAGTGTCACTTTTTAACGTACAATGGAAATTATTTTATATTTAATATTCATTGTATCACATTACAAACAAATTTAACAGTTGCAAGAGAGGTCTGAATTCGGAGCGCCCCATTCCGTATCAGCTGCATCACAGGCAGTCTCTACTGGGCATGACTGCATAGCGACTGCCCGGCACGGTTGCCCGTGTACACTGGCTCTTCAACTTGTAGAACAGTAAAACGATCTCCACTTGTGGTGGGATGCAGGAAACGGACGCAAGTGCTAAGTTCTGAGGGAAAATTGTTAGCAAATGCATTTACGCATGATTTTACTGAACTACGTATGAAAACTGTAAAATAACGAATTGGCGTGTACATTTTGTGTTTGTGGGCGTGGTGGTGTGAATTAGCGAATCTGAGTGGAGTAACGTATGAGACTAATGCAGGAATTGATATGCGATATAGGATAATATACGATATTATAAGTCTGTGTGGTGGGGTCTCAAATGCTATATTTTGTGCGCAAATTAGGAAATTTTGATGTGCAATTCAAGATTTTCAGTAAACGGCTATCTGGATTACAACTTGCGCAATAGTTATTTGCGCAGGATAAAATCACTATTTCATGTATATTGCTTGCGAACGTTTCTTGCATTCCGCCATTGATTCCATAAAACTTGTTTTAAACACCCCTTTGATGCTAGAAACAACTCAAACACGATGCAGCACAAACTATTTTAGTTGAAAATGTCATTGCCAAAAAAATATACTATATTTGCAGGAGTATAGGACATACAAAAATGTTAAAGCAAAACCTTCACTCAAATTAAAATGCCCCCTAAATCATTATTCACACAGCAATACGCATATCAATACTAGTATTATCCTGAATAAGTCTGGCGTTATTGAGAAATCCAACTTGTTCCGAGACGCACAGGCAGACATCTTGCTGTAGTGACATCTGTGTGCCTGCACCATCCTGTGCCTTAAGGTACAATGCAACTCCCCCTCAGAAATCCTAGAGGAGACCAGGAAGGATAGCTCAGGCACACAAGATGTCTGCACGGATGCCTGTCTGTGCGTCTCAGAACAAGTTGGATTTCTAAAGAACGCCAGACAGGAAAATACTAGTATTGATATGTGTATCACTATGTGCATAATTACTTGGGGGGGCACTTTAATTTGAGTGAAAGTTCAGCTTTAAAGGCAATATTTAAAAGAATGGGATTTATTAGGTTCCCACAAGCCTGTAATATGGGTCAACCCATACAGTAGTGCAGCATACAGCCCAGTTGCACCATCTCTAACAAGGAGATGAGCACCATTGCATGTCCCAAGATGGCAACAAGGACTTTAGGCACAAGACCTTGGGGTGTAAGCCTTCTCAGCCAGTACCTAGAAGCACTTGCATGATTCACAAAAGATGCAGGGAACTGTCAGGAGACTATTGTAAAAAAAATAATAGAGAATTTGAATATGCTGCTTCTTACACATTTAGTGGAGAGTCCTTAGAGGAACCTAACAAGGTGAGCTTCTTCTCCAGATATCCAAGTCTTGATTGCATATAGAAAGTTGAGAAGATTAGCAAGCACACACTGGGAAGAAAATGCAAATAAGTATTAACTTATTTAAAGAACAGATATGACTATTACAAGCACATATTTAGTAAATATGAATACTGACAACATTAAATTAGAACAAAGAAAGGTCTAGGAGTTGACTGTGGATGATAGAAACTGCAGTTCACAGTTCAACTACAGCTGTAGAGCTTTTTGCTGTCAGCTGACACACCATGCAGATTCGGAAGGCTGGTATGGACATTTGTATTAGAACTGATCTCTAACAAAACCACAAAGCTATACCAACTACCTTCAAAAACCCTAAAATGACTACTTGGGCCTTCACAAGAACAGAGCAAATGATGAGCAATTCGGGGAGCATACCAAATGCACCGTCTGGAACAAATAAAAAAAATCCCCAAATTCACATGGAGTTAAATTGATCTTTTTACCCCTTGAAGGTTGAATAGTCTAAAAAAAATTGCTTTGCTCTCTAGCATTCAAGGAGTAAACTTCTCACCTCCATTTAAATGAAATGTGGATTTTTAGCCCCCTTTGTGGAGCAGATGACATCCTCCAGACTTGTTCATCTTTAGCTTCTTGGACATGTATAAAAGCAAAGTGACACTATTGTGGGTAAGCCAACTGCAGCACAGGAGGCACAAGTTCCCCAAACTCCCATTAATTTAAATGGGACTTAACCACTTCAATGCTACAGAGGTTTCCAGTGTATTGCCTCACAAGGCACTGCACAAACCTCTGGGTCTCATGGGTTTAAATAAGTTTATACTTACATAAATTAATGGGAATTTGAAGCATTATTAGTTGCATACATAGAAACATAGAATTTGATGGCAGATAAGAACCATTCGGCCCATCTAGTTTGCCCATTTTCCTACTGTAAAAACCTCAAACCTTTTTAGGTCCTTGGTCTTTTAAGTTAAGGTCAGACTTATACCTATCCCATGCCTGCTTAAAGGGACAGTAATACTTCGTTTTAACTTTATTTTATTTTGTAGGCATTAAAAAAACATGAAGAATGATATAAGTCTTATCTCTCAAACCTTTATGGTTTATGAGATATTCACAAGCAAAGTTCCCCTCCCCGCCCCTTTTACCTAGTGTAAGCCTTCTCTTCTCAGATGTGAGTCTGGTTGTATGACAGGACAGATAACAGAAGGGGACAATTTTCTTTGTATGAAAACAATGAAAGCCCTTCCCCCCCTTGACAAGTTTTTCAGCTTTTTCCTTGATCTTAATTGAAGATTGTCCCTCTCTGCAGTCTACCTGGGCATCTTCCTTCTGACCTAGTTGAACAGGGGGGGGGGATACTTTGTTTGTGAATATCTCTTAAACCATAAAGGTTTCAGAGATAAGACTTATATCATTCTTCATGTTTTTTTAATGCCTACAAAATAAAATAAAGTTAAAATGAAGTATTACTATCCCTTTAAATTCTGTCACTGTATTAACTTCTACCACTTCTGCTGGTAGGCTATTCCACTTATCTACTACCCTCGCAGTGAAGTAAAACTTTCTTTCATTACATCTAAACCTGTGTCCCTCTATTTTTAGACTATGGCCTCTGGTCCTAACAGTTTTACTCCTTTGAAATGCACTTCCAGCCTGCACTTCGTTGAATCTCTTCATGTAGTTGAATGTTTTAATCATATCCCCTCTCTCTCTTCTCTCCTCCAAGGTATACATGTTCAGATCCTTTAATCTAGCCAGATATTAATTTTCCTGTAAACTAGTCACATTTTAGTAGACCTTCTTTGAATTTTCTCTAGAGTATCTATATCCTTCTGGAGATGGGGTCTCCAGTACTGTACACAATACTCTAGGTGAGGTCTAACTAGAGATCTGTAGAGTGGCATGACCACTTCCCTTTTTCTGCTACTAATGCCCCTAGCTATACAACCCAGTACCCTGCTTGGATTCCCCACCACTTTATTACATTGTCTGCCTACCTTTAAGTCATTAGAGATAATTACTCCCAAATACCTTTCCTCTGTTGTGTCTGACAGTACAGTACCCTTAATAGTATATTTTTCCTTTGGATTTTTATGTCCCAAGTGCATTGTTTTACATTTATCAATGTTAAACTGCATCTGCCACACTCTTGGCCATTCTTCTAATTTACCTAAAACATTGGTCATTTGGCTTATTACCCCTGGAATGTCTACCCTATTGCAGATCTTGGTATCACCTGCAAAAAGGCATACCTTACCTTGAAGACCTTTTGCAATATCACTAATAAAAATATTAAAAAGAATGGGTCCCAGTACAGATCCCTGAGGTACTCCATTAGTAACACTCCTTTCGTCTGAATATTCTCCATTGACTACCACCGTCTGTCTCCTGTCACTCAGCCATTGCCTTATCCATTTAACTATTTTTGCATCCAGACCCAAACACTGCAGTTTATTTATGAGTCTTCTATGAGGGACAGTGTCAAATGAATACAATGCAGTGGGTTTGTGCCAGAATTGCCCCACTTTGGCTTTTTATATATGGCCCATTGGGTCACATTATTCGATATTCAAATTATATTTAATGCTCAGGGCCTTCAAAAATAATATTTTTCCAGTAGTAAAATGCATCAAAGCAGTTGCTTCATAAATACCCCCTCTCCCACCACAGTCCACAAGGAAAGATTACCAACACTCTGACATGGTCTTAAACTTTCCTTGTACTACAACGGAGGTGTATTTTGGCCAGATTTCTAGTCACAGACTTCTAACAGAAGTAGTGTAGATCCTGCTATTTCACTGCAAACAGCACTTCATAAATAAGTTTGCATGCAAAGTTTTTTCTTGTAAGTGTGGAATTACTGAGGTGTGCTTCAGTGTATCCTGTGAAACACAGTGGTACATTTTTATAAAACCAAAACTTACATAATTGAATAGCAAAACAACAAGCCATTCAAAGGCACCATCTCCCAAATGTCCACCCACTGGAAGAATCTCAGTCGACCTGTTGAAAAAGAGCAGGTTGGAAGAAATTGAGTCAATATATAAAAAAAGAGGGTTTTAGTCTTACCTGTTAAATCCTTTTCTCTTAGTCCATACAGGTTACTGGTAACTCTGGGAGGCGATCTGCCCCTTAGTAGGCAGGAACAATTCTCAAAGTGTATTCAGGGGGTGAAGCCTCCCTTCCCTCCTTGGCTGCAGCTAGCCAACCAGCTCCAGAAAGATTTGAGACACTAACCATGACTAGATAGTAGAAGGGAAGTAGACTCCTGTGAGCATGACCCCGAAGGACCCCAACATACTGCCACAGACGAGCCAAGCATGGTCTCTTGACAGTGTGGAAGACCAGTAACCTGTATGGAATAAGAGAAAAGGATTTAACAGGTAAGACTAAAATCCTCTATTCTCTGTCTTCCAATACAGGTTACTGGTATCTCTGGGATGTCCAACCATTAAGTTTCCCAGAGGTGGGAAGCAAGGCAAGGACCAGGAGCAAGGGCCCCAAAAAGTCACCAGAACAGATATGAACCATCAGATCAGAGATAGCCCAACAACAACTGGAGTGTCAACGGACACAAAACAGGGTTAACGGCACCCCAGTAATGTTACACAGCACACTGAACTAGAACCAACAGGGTTCAACAGAGAAGGAAGCACTAAGAACCAAGGAAAGTCCTAGACAGGCAATACTGCCTCCAGGATCTTCCTCCCAAAGCTGGCATCAGCCAATGCCAACACATCCTCACAGTAGTGCTTCGAAAAGGTGTGCACAGACGACCAAGTGGCCTCCTTGCATAACTGATCAGCGGAGGCCTGATTCTTCTAAGCCCAAAAGGTCCCAATAGATCGAGTAGAATGAGCCATGACCCTGAAGGGGACAGGCTTCTTCCTCAACTCATAAGCCTTGATCCAAGAAGCGATAGTCACCTTGGATGCAGGTCTCCCTGCCCTAGGACCCTCAGGAATGACAAACAGAGTGTCAGATTGCCTGATAGACTCAGTGCGATGCACGTAAAACTGGAGACAACGCACCACGTCTAGCAAGTGGAGATCCTTCTCCTTGTCAGAGGTGGGGTCAAGGCAGAAAGAGGGCACCACAATCTCCTGATTGATGTGGAACTCAGAGACCACCTTCGGTAGAAACTCCTTAGAAGTGCTAAGCACCGCCTTGTCCTTGTGAAACACCAAATAAGGTGGTTTACAGGACAGAGCATGTAACTCCGTGACACGGCGAACTGACACAATCGCCAGGAGAAAAGCCATTTTCCACGTCAACAGACTTAGAGGAACAGCAGCCAAAAGACTCAAAGGGAGGGCGCTGAAGGACGCCCAAAACCAAGTTAAGATCCCACTGAGGAGTGGGAGACTTGAAAACAGGATGAGTATGAGCAACGCCCTGGAAGAAAACCTTGACATCAGGAAGGATGGCAAGTCGCCTCTGAAAGAAAAACAGAGAGCAGAAGTCTGAATCTTACGGGAACTCAAACTGAGGCCCTTATCCACACCGTCCTGCAAAAAGGCCAGGACCGTAGGTAGACCAAATTCCTGAGAGAGGTCCATATCAGCACACCAGGACAGAAAAGTCGACCAGACACGATGGTAGATCTTGGAAGAAACAGGCTTGCGGGCACTGAGCATAGTAGCTACCACACCAGAAGAGAAGCCTTTCTTCAATATTGAGGATTCAATTTCCAAGCCGTCAAAGCTAGCCGATGAACATCCTCCTCCCACAGGTAACCCTGTAGAAGGAGGTCTGGACGGCTGGGGAGCCGAAAGGGCTCCGCCACTGACAGATCCAAGAGTTCTGGAAACCAAGACTGTTGAGGCCAGTATGGAGCAATCAGAATGAAAGGGCAACGCTCCAGTCATAATTTCCATAACACCCTGTGTAACAAGGGAAGGGGAGGAAAGATGTAAGCCAGAGGAAAGGCCCAAGGAATGGACATTGCTTCCACCGCCAGAGCCAGAGGGTCTCACCACCGAAAGCAGAACACTGGAACCTTCCTGTTGTGTCTCGTCGCCATTAGGTCAATGTAAGGGGGAACCCATTGCTGAACAATGAGTTGAAACACTTGTGGATAACAACTCCCACTCTCCGCTGTCCACTGTGTGTCGACTGAGGAATTATGCCATGACGTTGTCTACGCCTGGAATGTGTACTGAGGATATAGCTGGCACGTGATCTTCTGCACAGGACAAAATAGCCTTGACCTCTAACCAAGCAGTGAGACTTCTTGTTCCACCTTGCATGATGATGTAAGTCATGGCCGTGGCGTTGTCAGACTCCACTCGGACTGGACAGTCTTCTAGCTGAGATGTCCAAATGTCTCAGGGCATGAAATATCGCCCAAAGCTCCAGAATGTTGATCAGAAGGAGAGACTCCTCCGGAGACCATCGAACCTGAGCGCTCAAGCGACCCAGGACTGCACCCCAGTCGGAGAGGCTGGCGTCCGTCGTCACCTTGGTCCAAAAGGTCACTAGAAAGGACTTGCCCTTCAGCAGGTTGGAAGGGTCGAGCCATCATGACAAGCTCAGTTCCAGATGAAGAGGAAGGGAAACAAATGACTTCTGAAGATCCTGTTGACCCTTGCACACCTGGATCACAAACCTATGGAGCTCCCTGGTGTGCGCCATGGCAAAAGGAACCGCTTCTATGGTGGAAATGAATTTCCCCACCAGAGATGACAGCTTCTGGACTGGAACTGAGACAGAATCGCTGAAACCCTGTGGGTGATCTGGTGAGCCACTTCGTCTATGAGGAACACCATACTCTTCTGAGTGTCGAAGAGAAGGCCCAGGAAGACCAGACGCTAGGATGGGACAAGATCTGACTTGTCCAAGTTGATGATCCATCCGTGACAGGTGAGAGCCTGATTGCAGTTCTGAACTTGCTGATGAAGGAGTTCTGCAGAGGGTGCTTTCAGAATCAAGTCGTCCATGTATGGAGTAACTCTTATGCCGTTCCAGTGGAGGACGGATATCAAGGCACCCAGGACATGGTTGAATACCTGAGGAGTTGTCGTCAGACCAATTGGAAGGGCTGAGAACTGAAAATGTCCCCTGTCGCAGGCAAACCGGAGGTACTGCCAGCTCTCTGGATGAATGGCAGTGTGTAAATATGCGTCCTGAAGATACAGAGAAGCAAGGAATTCCACCAGGGACATGGCAGCAATCACTGTGCGTAGAGACTCCTGGCGATAATGAGTCCGAGTCACAAAGGAATTGAGGTCGTTCAAGTCCAAAACAGGGCGACAACCGGCGTCCTTTTTGGCGACCACAAAGAGGTTTGAGTAGAAACCCGAACCCCTGTCCTGGAAAGGCACTGGCTCTACAACATCCTTGTCCAGAAGAGCCTGAACAGCGCTGTCAAACAGACAGCATTTCTCTGTACCTTGAGGAGTATGAGAAGGACAAAAGCGAAAGGGAGGAAGAGAAACGAAAGGGATCTTGTATCCTTCCGTCACTACTTGTAAAACCCATGGGTCCACCACAGAGTCCTCCCAAATGCTGTGACAGTGTCACAAACGACCACCCACAGCGGAGTGTGGACCCGGGTTCGGCGAGTCATGCCGAAGAAGTCTTGGAAGCCTTGGGCTTGGAGGAGACCTTGGGCTTCAAGGAGGTATGCGGAGATGAGGGAAACGTCTGGTTCGCCGGACGTGTCTCACTCTGAAAGGTAGGAAAAAAACGGTTATGATTAAGTGGCAATTTCGTCTTAGGAACCAAGGGTAGAAGCGTACTCTTACCCCCTGTGGCCTCACTGATCAGATCCTCAAGATCTGGCCTAAACAAAGAGGTACCCTGAAAAGGCAGGGATAGTAAGACTTTCTTAGAAGCTGTGTCAGCAGACTAAATCTTGAGCCAAAGAGTTTGTCTGGCCACCACAGACATGGTGGAAACCCTAGCCATCATATGGATGGCATCAAATAAGGCAGCAGAAACATAGTGTTGTGCCTCAGATATGTTGGCAAGAAGGCGCAACTTATCCGAAGTTGAGGCATCCTGACGGACAGCCTAGATGAGCTGCTCATTCCAGACTGCAATGGACCGGATCACCCACGCAGCAGCAAACACCGGACACATAGCAAAACCAGCAGTGGCAAAAATGGACTTGAGGGAAACAAGTTTCTTGTCAGTACAGTCCTTCACAGCAGAGGCATCTGAGACTGGCAACGCAGTACATTTGGACAGCCTGGAAATAGGGGCATCCACTTTGGGAGGATGAACCCACTGAGCAAGCGCATCCTCAGAAAAGGGATAAAGCTTAGCAAATTATCTGGACACAGAAGCTTTCTTGTCCGGGGATTTCCACTCCTCAGACACAAGGTGGTCAAGAGTGGGCTTAGGTGGAAAGTATGTAAAGGGCTTAGCAGGCTCCTGGAATACATCAGAGGGCTCAGAAGGAACCTCCTGGACTAGGGGAATGTTAAGAGTAGTTAATACAGCCCTGATTAGGCCCTCAGCGGAGGATCAGCCTCAAAAGGGTCCCCAAGAAACTGAGAGGACTCAAACATAGAACATTCCTCAACATCTGAGTCCACCAGCAGTTCCTCCTCAGAGGAATCTGACACATCAGGTACTCCCTGAGGTTTAGGCAGGGAAGACCTGACTGAGGAGGGGGCCTGCCAAGACTGAAAGGCCCCCTGTAATTGAGGTGGAAAGAGTTGCAATGTGGACCTAAGGTCCCTAGTAACAGCCTTGAACTCTTGCACCCAAGCTGGCTCTATGGCATGGCTAGAGATCCCAGGGCTGGTGTCATGGACATCAGAACATGCTGGGCATAAATGGCCTGAGGAGTCTCTAGGTATCCCTGAGTGACAGGAAGAGCAATGCGCAATGGGGGATACAGAGACCCCAGCCTCCTTAGTCTTAGGTCTAGCCCCAAGCTCCAGCGGTATAGACATTCTCACAGTGTCAAAATAACCAACTGTACAATAAATCACCCAATTATAGTGTGTAGGATTAGCGTTTCACCCCAGAAATCGCTAAAAAAACTTATCTAGCAGGCAAAGGGTTAATCTGCAGAGGAGATAAGGAGAGTCCAAGCCCTGCATAGGATACTCACCTAGAAACGCTCACAAAATGGCTGCCAAGGCGGGAGCCAATCAGAAACAAGGGTGCAAAGTGCTCATGGGAAATGTAGTTTTTCCCAAAAAGTACCCTAAACAGTGCCCGAAGCCCCCTGAGCCCCCAACACACTAGAACCATGAACCGGATGATAGACCAAGGGTAGACAAGTAAAATGAGCCATCTCTGAAGTCACTAGGTTAAACCGTTGCAGAGATACGTCCCAAACAGTACAGTCCCATAGGAGTGAATGGAGCAATGGCGTCTATGCGGTAAAGCGCGCCTTAAAGGTGCAGTACTCAATTTTTGCAAATATTAAAGTAAAGCATAAAAAGGTGTAAAACATCAATGGAACATGTGAGGACACCCAGAAAACACTAATCCAGTAGGAAAAGTGTCAGAACCCCCCCCCATAAAGTGCCAAACCAGCAGTTAAAGGGTTAAGTTACCAAATAAACATGCTCCAAACACCCAACAGACATACAAATATACCCAATGAGTGCAGGTGTGTGCAATAAGAACTCCAGAAATACACCCCTGTGTGGAGGGGCACTGTGGGACAAGTGGACCTGCAGCACTCAAAGGGTAGCTCACCTTTCCTGCAGATCTTCTGTCTTCAGATTACCATGGAGCAAGAAGTACCTCAGTGGGTAACTCCTGGGGAAGCACACAGAATCAAGATTTTCCCCCTCAGGACTTAAGGTCCACAAGAAAGCACCTGGATACTGAGCTAGCCACACCTAAGGACATTGTCAGTCATGGTAATCTGCCTAATGGTGGTATTCCATATCTAACAGAAAATAAAAAAGAGATTCTAAAACTATAGCAGAACTGTTCTCAGCCTGGTGTTGTCTTCACCAAGGAACAAATCTTTCTGGATCTGATTGGCTAGCGGCAGCCAAGGAGGGAAGGGAGGCTCCACCCCCTGTATACACTTTGAGAATTATTCCTGCCTACTAAGGGGCGGATCGCCTCCCAGAGTTACCAGTAACCTGTATTGAACGACAGAGAAAATCCACTTTATAGAAAAATAAATCCTTATATCACAATAGGAAAGCAGTTTGTCCAGAATTCCTGTTCGATCCTTGTGGACCTGAGTGATGTTCAAAACACTGCTTTGCAATGTGCTGCACAACACTCTGGCCCTCAAGGGGTTAAGTATTTAATACAAATCCCAGTTTTTTAAATAAAAGTCAGATTAGCAAATATAGAGGCATAATAATTCCTAATCACTATAGAAAGTGATGGTTGGGCCTCCAAGGATTGGGACAATTAATGCTTCAGTGCCCACAAAGTTCTTAGACTTCTTGATATGATCAGTTCTAAACTACTAGTGTAAAAGCCCTTGTACACGGGCCAAGGTTGGGGTGATGTTAACCCTTTGAGTGCAATGCATTGCGTACCCCTCTGGCACTCAAAGGGTTAAGGGGCCGGTCCAGCTCTGCATCCTCCCGCCGACACAGTCATGCACTGTAGAGACTGGCCAAAAGCACAAATGCTCCCAGCACAGAACTCCCAGTATTCTGTGCGCCCAGCATTCCGTGCGTTTGGGCAGTCTCTACTGCACATGACGGCTTCTGACAAAAATCCTAGCGAATTATTATGTAGGATGGGAATCGTGCGATATAAGGTAGGAGCTTAAAAATAATGGGCAAGGTATTTAGTTTTGTTTTTTTTTTCCTTCCATAATTTCATAGCTGGCCAAATATTTCTGCAAAGATCCAGTATGTAGCCAAATCCTAAATAATTACATTACATAAATTCCTACTTAGCTATTAAACAAGTTTACCATTTTTATGCTCAGATGTGTGGTGTCTTTCTTGGGTCTGTTTAATCGTAATGTCAGCTCGGACTGGAAACTGCTGAGACTTTGTTAGGATATTCTGTGCGTGTCCCTGGAATTCTAGTGAGAGGAAAACAATGCTGAAACACTCTATAAAGTAAACCAGATAATTTTTACCCTTTGAGTGCTAAAAAGATTGTAATAAATATAGACTAAATGACTATAAGTAGTAAAAATGAAATTACATTGTCTTGCATAATAATAGAGGAGGAAGAAATCTGGCAAGTGCATTACAAGGTTTAATGGCAATCCCTCTACATTCAAATAATCCAAAATTAGAATTTAATTAAGGATTTTCAACCTTTTTTTTGTCTTGTAAACTACATATTTAAATCAGTTAGATTACAAGACAGTAATTAGCTGGGTACTATTTTAAGTCAACCAGTCATGGTAAAACAACTTTAGTTAGTTTACAAAAAATTAAAAAATCTACTGATATATTTTACCTGCCATTTTTCTGTAAAATAAATATAGTTTGAGAAATTAAATGTTATGCTTGGATGGCAACATGGCACTCTATGCTAATTCTCTGCAAATTATGTTACTTGTTTGAAACCAAACCTACTTCACACTGTGCAATTAGAAATGACCTCAATGTGTGGGCTCTCAAAAGATTCTTAGCAAAGTGTGTGTGGTATTATTGTGCCAGCATAAAGTTACAGACTGTGCCACCAACAAATAAAGGTTAATGTCCCAAAAATTATTTATATTCAAACAAATGACTAGTACAACATATAACCTGTTTTTAATTCTGTTTAAAAAGTATTTTGACAGGTCCACAGATGGGTGTAATGTGTTGGACACTTTTCTAGTACTTAACCCCTTAACGACCCTTGACGGTCATAGTACATCAAGGGTCGATTTGACTTAACGACCGATGACGTACTATGACCGTCATCGAGTTCCGGGCTCCCCCAGCGGCAGAGTCCGGAACGCAACGGAGCAATAAAAAAAAAAATTGCTCCGTGGTCGTTCAGTTGCGTCCGCATTCCCCGGTCGTTAAGGGGTTAAAGAGGAACATTCACCTCTGAAAAAAACGTTTTACCATATGCTTCTTCGTTATTAAACTAATATTTGGAAAAGTGTTTTTTTTTTTTTTTTTGTTTTTAATTTCCGTACGTTTTAAGATATTTATTCTTTAAGCTATGCACTTCCGCATTATACAGAACACTGAATCTTCGGCACAGCTCTTCATGACTTCCCAGTGCTACAGTTGCAACCTCAGTTGCAAAAAAATAAAACAAAATAGAAACACGTTTCCTAATACTAGCACAATAACTAAACATATTGTAAAGTTTTTTTTTTGTTTTTTTTTTTTTTTTAAAGAGGTGAATGTTCCCCTTTAAGTGTTCTGTTTCTGTATTTTTCTCTCTTTTGCAGCTGTAATCTTATGATTGTTATAGCGAAAGTAACTAACATAAGGAATTGTGAGGGGATATTCAATTTATAGCTAAACAGTGTTTGCGACTTAGCAGTAAGCAAGTGTAAACAAAGTCTAAGGCAAAAACAAATTAATCTAGAAATGGAATGCATGATTGTCCAATATTTTGCAATCCACTGTATTACAAGACAGTATTACCCAACCAGCAGAGCACCCATGTAACCACTGCCCAACTTTGCTTTAGTGAAATAATGTAGCTTGCCTTCATTAAAATCCCAACCAATAGAGTTACCAGGGGAGAGCTTACTGGAGGCTGCATAAGAACCATTACAGCCACAAATGGAGGTGGGGGGGGGGGGCAATCATGTATTTCTCAGCTGCTGCATGACTACAACAATGGCCATCATCAGTCAGACAAAAATGATGGGAATAGTAGCTCAAAAACAGCAGAAGGCCGGTGGAGGATGATCAGAGTTTTGGTCTAATATTGACTGGAGAGCAAAACATTGACCTTCCCTGCTCCAATGTTAAAATGGTTCTTATGCAGCTATGCAGTATTCATCTTTCATAAGCAGCTGGTACTGAGGATTAATAAGGTGGCAACTACACTAACCAATAATATAATGCATAGTGCAGTTCTACAGAGCAAAGTTCACAGCCTAATAAAGGATTACATACCAATCCTTGTTTATTTTTATTTATATGACAGTCAAGAGAACATAATAGCAGCTAAACTATACAACCAGTGCAGTTGATTATTCAGTGATTGGAGTTTTACTTTAATATATGGTAGCAAGAGGGTCAGGGAAAAGGGGAGAAACACAGAGTATTCTAGGTTCTGTTAGTACAATGACATTGAGGTGAAGGCTGCAGTAATACAAGTTGTAGACATCTGATGGTTTGGACCAATCTCCATCTTTGCAGACCTCAAAGCCAAATAAAATTGGTTTTCTAGGGGCACTTGACATAAATTAAGGTACATTCAATATGGATGCTACTGACTTCTGTGCTGATGGGGATTGGATTGATGCACCTTCCCTTTAACTGTGGAGAATTTCATATCTGTTGGAGCAGAACATTTAGTTGATGTGCTCACACAGGTAGGGATACCAACAAGTGTATCTTGTAGGACAGATTTGGTCTTGGATCTAATAAGTATATTACTACTCATATTACAAACACAATAGGCTTATTTATATTTTTCTAAAACTAATTTACTTTATGTTTCAACTACTTGCAGGGCAAAAGTCACATTCTACCAAGTCTGTCCCTGAAGGAGCAGATGTAATAATAATAAATCTGGGTTTGCGCTGTGCAGATTCAAATCTGGATGTCTTTCAGTTCAATCACAATCATGTTGGGGGTGGGAGTTCACCTTCCCACTGAACTGTCATGACCTGCTAAAATGGCAATTATAATGTTATAGTAGCCCTTTAAAGACAAAAAAAATACTTTTAATTATTGTTTCCCTGAAAATGAAAGCAGAATTGCTGTCCAAAACAAGCAAACTAGATGGTCAAAAAACAATGGTGATGATGAGGGCTACAATTCCTAAAGGATGTATTGAATGTAGAGTTATCTGTGATCACAGTATTATGTAAGAGCTATCACCATCATCGCCATTATCAGTAAGTCAGATGACTGCATTCCTTTCTACACTTGGAGTGTATCCAACTACACAGTAAATGGTCTGGTGCATTTTAGGTTGATGCATGTTAGCTGAACAATACATTTAAATATAGAACATGTATGCAGAGGTTTTTTTTTTTTTTTTTTTTTTTTTTTTTTTTAAGGGTAAAAGTCAAATGTCACATGACCTAGCAGTTCATACAACTCCGTGAATGAAAAACTGCTATGACCAGAGACTGGTTGTGTGACTATAGATTTCTACAATAAAGTTAGTCTTAAAAATAGCACAAGATATTTTACTAATCTAAGAAGTGTGAATACAGAGGTCATCACACATACATGGGAAACAGCACAGGAGGACATCTTCAGTTATGTAGGTCTGCAGCACTGCTCTGAAATACACTGGAGACCTCTAGAAGCTAAACTGTCAATGTATCATTATCATCTAGGTCTTGTTATGTGATTTTGTGACATTCAATGAATTTTTCCCCCTTTTTACAATGTGTTTATTAAAATCACATGTACAGTTGCGTTCAGCTGCTCACTGGGAAAATTATCCTTTAAATTTCCCAGAGCAGGATTTGGCTACTTATCAACTAGAGATGATGTAATAAAAAAAATATTTGGGACAATTTAGAAGCAAATCAACTGCACAGCAGGGAACAAGTAATAATTCCACATGTTCCCTTTGATTTAAATGGCACTTTTAACCCTCTTGGAATGCACTGTGAAGCAGTTTGAGATCTCTCTAGCATTCATGGTGTTAAAAGCCACATTTAAAATCATTGAAGTTGGTTTGCCACAGAAGTGCTCCAGTTCTTCCTAGTACATCAACCTCAATATATCTGTCTGTGGGATCCACCATGTGGAAGCCACCAACAGAGAGCCTTGGACTGATCAGGAGGTAATATTCTATAAAGGAAATACACAAGAGAAACAAACATGTAGGTACTAATAATTGGCTGGTTGATGGTGGTGGGACTTGAAGTCCAAAACATCTGGAGCGCCACTGGTTATTCATCCATGATGCCACATAGTAGTAATATGGCTGCAAACAGTAATTCTGGTGCTTTTACAGATTGTTGTGGGCATAATGCCAAGTGCCAGAAATGATCTTCCATTGGTGCTGAGAGTTATTAACTAAAAGTACAAGAGCTGTGCCTGGAAATATAGCATTGCCCCATAATTCAAGACTGCAAATGCCAGAATGAATTATCAAACTTTATTTCCCATATTAGGGTGGGTTTGGCAGCAGCACGGATAGGTATATTTCAGCACAGTGGAATACGTTGGCGCTATATAAATAAAGAATAATAATAATATATAAAGAATAGTAATATACTTGCTTCAGAAAGCTGTTTTTCTTATTCAAGGTAAATGTTTGGCAAAATATAAACCGTTAAGAAAACACTCAGATACAAAATACTCATACCAAATAGTATGTTGTGGTATCCACAGCTCTAGACTGTTATGTACTATGACAGAATCTAACCCCTTGGATTTTTCTCAATGTATTAGAAAACCTCTAGCATCCAATGGGTAAGGCTTGTTTGGTTGTTCAGCAGGATAAGGGAAGAAGAATGTTCTACTCTTCTCTTCAAAACAGCAGTAAGTGCTATGCAAAATAGCTTCTCTTTCTTAAAGGGATAGTAATATTTCACAAAAACAGCAGCTCCAATTAATCATCTTAGTATTTGAACCACAGAAACTGTTATTATAATACTGTCAAAGTTGTCGTTCAACAGTAATTGAATGATAAAGTATCCCCCTCCCGCCCTTTTTACCTAGTGTAAGCCACCTCCCCTCAGATGTGGAATCTGGTCCATGCACCAGACAGCTCACAGCAAGGGACAATCTTCTTACTGTGAGAACAATTAAACCCCTGCCCCATTGACAGGTTTTTCAGTTTTTTTCCCTATGCTAATTGAAGATTGTCCTTCTCTGCAATCCACTTGGACACCATCCTGCTGCTCTGAGGAGAGTAGTGTTACATCAGTAAAAGGGGTGGGAGGGGGATACTTTATCATTCAATTACTCAAACTCTGACAGTAATTAAATAACACACTCCATGGCCCAAATACTATGAAGATTAATTGAAGCTGCTTTTATTGTGAAACATTACTATCCCTTTAAAAGGTATGGGAACATTTACACACAGTACAAAATCTTTCATATATAAGCAAATGTTGTTTTAAGAGTAAACTGAATGACGTGCAAAATTAATTGACTCAAAAGGAAAAGAAAAAACAACCCTTACCTTGCGAGTTCTCAGACTCTGCCGTTTGAGAACCAGTACTACTACATTCTTCTATCTCTTTCCTCCGTGGTCGTACCAACCCATCTAGTTCAGAGAAGTCTACGCTGAAATCCTAAACAAAATAAAATGCAATATAACTTTGGTCCATTCATAACATTATTTTGAAAGCATATAGATAAAAGGCTATCAATCCCATAGATCCTATAGGATGTAATGCAAATGACTCAGGAAGATTTAAACCATACAGGTTAATCCTTTGAGTGCCAGAGGGTTATGTAATGCATTAAAAAGAATTGCGTTGCATACCCCTCTGGCACTCAAAGGGTTAAAAATAAAAACGTTTCTATCACTGAATCCCAAAGCCAAATTTAACCCTGTAAAGGACTAGAGGCGTGTTCAAAGCATTGCCTCAAAATGTGTTGCGCAGCTTTAAGGTGTGCACAAAGCACGCTGGGCCTTATGTTCAAAAGAAAATGGAGTAATTCCAAATGCAACACAGGGAGACAAAATATAATCTTGGTTTAACCCTTTGAGTGGCAGAGTGGTACAGAATGCATTGCAAAGCAATGCATTCAGTACCACTCTGGCACTCAAAGGGTTAGTCTTGGGTTTTGCATCTCTCAAAAATGAAAGGTCTTTAAAGCAATTTGTTAGGAATTTTGCACATTTTATTTCTCCCCTATGGTGTCTGGTTTGCTCCAGAATTACTCCACTTCTAATTTTAACAGAAGGCCTTGCTACTTACTCAACTGGTGACAGGTCTACAAGAACAGTTGAAACACATTTGAGACCTCTCAATCATCCAACAAGTTAACTCTACCATTGGTACAGATATTGTATAATTCATAGTAACATGGCTGAAGAGGCCGAAAAAAAGACATTCGTCAATCAAGTCCAGCCCATGCCAAAAACACCCCTGTTGATCCAGAGGAAGGCAAAAAAGCCCTCTGGAGCCATTTCCAATCTAGCCCCAAGTGGAAAAAAAATGGCAGTCAGATAGTTCCCCAGATCAACAACAGCCATCTGTCATAATTTTCAGTATTGTTCTGTGCTAGATAGGCATCCATTGCTTTTTTTGAAAGCAGTTGCATTATCTGCAAGCACAAAATCCAGAGGCAAAGAATTCTATAACTTTACAGCCCTTACTGTAAAGAATCCCTGCCTTTGTTTTAGTCGAAAGAGTCTTTCCTCTAGTCTTAATGGATGACCTCTTGTAAATAATTCATTGGATAGTTCTTTGTATAATTCAGAGTTGTGACTTGTCACAAACACATTGTTGAAATAAATGCAACAGTAGAACTGAAACATTTAGGGGTTCTGAAGGGCAACATCAACAGTGCTGCAGTTTGGAGCGGTCTAATCTGCCTGCTTACTCACCTCTGATTTCTTGCAATACTCTCCTCCCCTCTACAAAAATGTCTCCCACGGGGGAAGGGGAACATGAGGAGGGCCTGACAGAGCTGGCCAAAATGAGCACCGGTTTTATATTATTAGGAGATACTAATGATGGTCAGCTGCTGGAGTTAACTGGAGATTTAAATGGCTTTCACAATCACCTGCGTAGATGATGTGCATGTAAGCCCATACAGGGGCAGTGCTGGGCTGGGTGGGAAGGGGGGCAATTGCCCCCCCGGACTGGTCATAAACCTGGGCTGGTGGGCCACCGCCTCACTCAATCTCCTGCTTCTGCCAGCAGGGGGCGTGTACAAGATGGTCTGCCGGACCAGTAACTCAGAGGATAAAAATGTTTTATGCATTGGGCATGGGCAGAGGCATAGCGGAGGCCCCCTGCTGAATTTTAGGGCCCCCAGAAAGTTTTGCCTGCTATGTTATATTGGAGCCCTGGGGACCTCCATATGTTACAGAGCAGTGACTTCACTTGTTTCTTAACCCTTTGAGTGCTAGAGGTTTATCCAGCACTTTTCTAAGCAATGTGTTCAAACCTCTTCTGGCACTGAAAGCGATAAGCTCCCCTCCGGACCCAGGTGAGTCTATGTGCGCTCACTACACTGCTCAGCCTTGCTGCCGAATAATCCCGCGAGACTTGCAGGTCTCTGTGTTCCCTGTTTCTAAGTACTTCATTTCATCTGTCAGTGAATTCAGCAGATCTGCAATCCCAAGCACAGGACCCAGTGGGAAGAATATACTTACCATTCATCCACTGCTGACATTTAACCCTTCTATTAACATCGCATCAGGGTAGTCCTCATCTTTTAATGAATTCTGGCTGCAACTGAATCTACTGATCTTTGGTCTGGTCTGGAAGGAAAACTGTACTACATTTCATCTAGACAGCTGAATCATCCTACCTGCAAGTCACTGATCACTCACATCACCAACGTCTCACCCAGCAGAACTTATATTGTCATTACCATTACACAATGCATCTGTTAATTTTCTTATTATTTTTTCTGCCACCTCAACTGTGCAAAGTATCAAAAACCTTCAGCCCTCCAACCTGCTCATCAATCTCAATAGCTCCATCCCTCTTACACTCTCAAATGATTTGCTCACATGAGCTGTTCTGTTACCTTAACTCTTCATATCCATCCAACAAGTAACAGCCCACACCTCTTCACACATGCAAATCCTACTTTCACCTGCTTTTCCTGACTGCAACTCTTATCAGGTGACATCTCTCCCATCCCTGGTCCCTCCTACATTCCCACCTGTGTCCATCCTAGATTGCGGCCTACCCGCTCATCTTGTGGGGCAAACCCTAGCAATCTACTAGCTGTTCCCTGCCTCCCCCCATCCCTTCCACCCTTCTCCTGTGCATTATGGAACGCTCACTCTTTATTGAACAAACTCCACACTACCCACAACCTTTTTCTCTCTAACTCTTTAAACCTATTCGCCATCACCGAAACCTGGCTCCCACACTCTGACTCATTTGCTGAAGCTGCTCTCTCCTATGGCGGCTTTTTTCTCACAATTCTCGCCCTGATTGCAAGGGTGGGGGTGTGGGACTTCTCTCTCAGCTCTGCCGCTCCAGGCCTCTATCCCTTCCTCCATCAGTCTACTTTACCTCTTTTGAAGTACATGCAGTCCAGCTCTTCTCCCCTGTCCCTCTCCTGGTAGCCGTGATCTACCAGCCCCCAAGCAACCCTTCCTCCTTTCTCTCTGAATTTGAAACTTGGCTCTCTGTCTTTTCGTCCTCAGACACCCCCACATTACTCCTTGGCGACTTCAACTTACACGTTGATGATGCCTCCTCATCTAGTGCTTCCCGATTTCTCTCCCTGACCTTGTCCTAGGTCTTCAACAGTGGACTGCTGCCAGCATTCACATAGAAAGTCATTGGCTAGATCTAGTCCTCACCAGAAACTGCTCAGTCTCTGACTTCACAGTTTCCCCATTTCCACTCTCGGATCATCTTATCGCCTTCACACTCTGTCACACACCTTCCCTCGCCCTCCCTAAATCACCCTTCCTAACCAGGAACCTACACTCAGTCAAACTATCAGACCTGGCATCAACTGTGCAGACTTCCCTCTCTTCTCTCTGCCCTTCTACTACTACTACTACTGCTGCTGCTACTAAGATCGGCACTCTGGTCCATGAATATAACACCTCATTAACATCTTCCATGGACCTGCACGCTCCCCTCCAGCTGTGACACTCCCGCCCCAGGAATCCCAGACCCTGGCTAAATTCAACAACCCGCATGCTACGCATCTGTTGTCGAGCTGCAGAACGTCTCTGGCGGAAGTATCATTCTGTTGCAGTCTTTCACCATTATAAATTCATGTTATCCTGTTTTTACACTGCTCTCACTCAGACAAAAACAGCACTACTTCTCTAACCTCATCACTACCCACAAATCTAACCCACGTGACCTCTTCAAAATTTTTGATTCGCTTCTCAAACCTCCAACCTTAAATTGCTCCTCTTTCTTCAACACTCCACAGGACTTTGCTGACTTTTTCAAAAAGAAGATACAGTCCATCCAACAAACCATACCCTCTACATCCTCTCCTCCTATCCCCCTGATTCCTAGTCCACCTCGAGCAACCCTCAGCTCATTCTCCCCTAGAACAGTGGAGGAGGTATCTCGTTTACTATCCTCCTCTCCACCCACTACCTGCCCCTCTGATCCCATGCCCTCAACTTAGTAAGGCTCTGGCAACTACTCTTGCTCCCAGCCTTACAATCATCTTTAACTCATCTCTTTCTACAGGAACTTTCCCATCCTCATTCAAGCATGCAATAGTCAAACCGATACTCAAAAAACCCTCACTTGACCCAATCTGTCTTTCAAATTACCGTCCAGTCTCACTTCTCCCCTTTGCATCTAAGATCTTGGGGTGCCTTGTACTCTCTCGCTTAATCTCTTTTCTCAATTCAAACTCTCTTCTTGACCCTTTACAGTCAGGTTTCATTCTAACTATTCCACTGAGACAGCCCTAACAAAAATTACTAATGACCTATACTCAGCAAGGCACAAAGGACAATTTAGTATACTAATCCTATTAGGTCTATCTGCTGCTTTTGACACTGTTAACCATGCACTCCTACTGGAAACACTGCACACCCTTGGCATCCGTGACAGACCTCTACAATGGCTTTCCTCCTATCTCTCTAAACGCACTTTCAGTGTTTCTTTTGCTAATGCTTTCTCATCTCCCCATGACCTCACAGTAGGTGTTCCTCAGGGATCAGTCCTGGGACCACTTCTTTTTTCCCTCTACACCCTCTCACTTGGGGACTTCATCTCATCTCTTGGGTTTAATTACCATCTGTATACGGATGACACTCTAATCTCTCTGTTCCTGACCTCACTCCAGCTGTGAAGTCTCGAGTCACTCAATGTCTGTGAGCTATTTCATCATGGATGGCCCACCGCCATCTTAAACTCAATATGGCTAAGACAGAGCTGGTGGTGTTCCCTCCAAAAACCCATCCACCATCCCCCTTCTCCATCACAATAGACAACTATGCCATACACTTAGTACCCAAAGCACGCTGTCTTGGAGTCATACTTGATTTGAAATTAACGTTCTCCACACATATCAAAGCTGTCTCTAGACCATGTCGCTTCTTCCTAAAAAATATTGCCAAAATACGCCCTTTCCTTTGCATGTCAACTGCAAAAACTATCTCAGGCGCTCATTCTATCCATACTTGACTACTGTAACATTCTACTCTCTGGTATTCCTGTTCTCATCTCTCTCCACTTCAGTCTGTTATCAATTCAGCTGCAAGAATCACCACATTTGCTCCCAGATACCTGCCCTCTCATCTCTGCCTGAAATCCCTCAATTGGCTACCTATAAAGTATCGTATTTCTTACAAAATTCTCCTCCTCTCCTGTAAGTCTCTCCGTTCTTCAGTACCCTCCTACATTTCTGCTCTTATCTCCCACTACACCCCTTCCCGTACCCTACGATCTTCCCAAGGGTTCTTCCTGTCCTCTCCCTACACAACTCGATCCATCTCTCATTTAAAAGCTTTTTCAATGGCTGCCCCTCGACTCTGGAATGCCCTCCCTATCGCCATTCATCCACAATCCCCTTCAAGCATCTCCTCAAAACCCACCTGCTCAAGGAGGCATCTGAATAGCAATACCCTCATCTCTGCACAATGACAGTGACATCAGAATCTTTCTGCACGTCCTTCCCCATACCTTGTACTTGCACTTATAATCCTCCCCTACTGTCTCTGTATGTAATCAAGAACTCTAATTAGATTGTAAGCTCCTTGGGGCAGGGTCCCTTTCCCAGTGTATGTTTTCCTTGCTGCACTTTCCCCAAAAACTAATGCAATGATCGCACTTTAGCTTAATGCTCTTAACCCTGTTTTGCATTTTTGTATTGTATTATTTCAAACTCTGTTAAGCGCTGTGTACATGTATGGTGCTATATAAATAAAGATGCATACATAAGTCATTACATGCAGCCACGCGGGCTGCTTCAATTCTGGAAGTGCCTGCTATGCAGGCTGGTAGAATGTGAGCGTAGAGGATATCAGTGGCAGCAAGATAGTGGGACTTGGAGCAAGAGGCCAACATCAAGAGGAAAAAGGAGGGACTGTTGTCTCGGCAGGCAACGCGTGCAGGCTGATAAGTAGTGTAGCTACATTTTACTTATATCCAACATCATCAACAGCTCTGACTGTTTAATCGTTTTAGTACAACAGTGGTGTGTAACGAATTGAGCTGCATACCACTGGCAGTCGAAGGGTTAATCTGTTTCCTGTTATTAAATACAAATGGAAAGAGAATAGACCAGTGTCTGACTGACTCAATTTACATTGAGCCCCTTCTCAGACACTTAGATTCAAACAGGCTTCAAATGAAATGACTCTTGAGGGTTAATTTTTTTTGTCATTAAAGAAAGAGGAGAGGAGAAAGAGAGAAGGGACCGGTGCCTGACTGGCTCGGTCAGACACTGGGCACTTCTCTCCCCTCTCATCTGTCTTAAATGACAGGAAACAGATTAACCCATGAGTGCCCTTTCATTTGAAGTCTGTTTAAATCTAGTGCACAGAGAAGGGACTGAATGTAAAAATCAAGTCAATTAGACACTGTGCCTCTCACTCCTCTATTTTTTCATGACAGGAAACATTACCTCTTTGGGGGCCAGATTAACCTTTTGAGTGCCAGCAGCAGCACTGCACAATATATTGCTCTCCCCTCTTTCACTAGAAGGGTTAAACCATCATTCGGTCTGTCTGAGCTCATCTGTCTTTACTGAAAGGAAATAGAAAAACAGATTAAAACATCGGAGCTGTATGTGCAGTCAGATGTTATCTTAAGCTGAAGATGTTTTTTCAAATATTAATCACATGTTGGATACTTAACTTTCCTAATACTCCCCCCGCCCCTTACATTTCTTCACCTTTCTCTTCACCCTTACACTGAATGAAAATGGTATCCAGACGCTAGATTTCAATATACTTTAAATTAATGTTTAGACACATAACTTGTTTGAAAAATAGCATCTCAACACCAGCCTCACTTTAAAACCCCAGAATGTACCTCGTTCAGTAACCCAACCTCCAGTGCTAACTAATCGTGTCTTTGGTTCACGCTGTGACAGCCTTAGTACCCTAGAACAGTGTTTCTCAACTGAACAGTGCAGCGGTTAGTAGGGGGGCATTTCTTTTTTCAGACAGGTAACCTCACATTGTTGTGCAAAGTTCAGGCATCCTGTCAGTCACTGAGCATTGTTTGAAACTGGCACTCTAACTGAGGTTAAGTAGAGCTACCCAGCACACACTGCAGTTTGGAAGTTCTCATGGTGCTCTTCAGGTGAGGCACAGATATCGGCATATGGTGGGGGGAGAGGGGGGTTAAAGAAAAAAAAATATGAGACTGCACCTCCTTTTCTAACCTTCCCTTTAACCACTTGAGTGATGGTGGGTTGTGCAGTGCATTGTTGCATTGACAACCCATTGTCATTCATAAGGCTTCTGAAAAGGATATAAAATGGAGCTGAGGCTCATTGAACTTGTTCTTTATCCCTTTCAGTTCTATCATTGTGTCAGCCATTATCCCCCCACCCTACTGCCCATTTTCCTTTCTCCTCCTCTTATATGTTCATTGCCTTTATTCCTCACCTTGCTTTCCCCCATCTTGCCATCCCCCTTTTATTTCTTCTTTTCCTTTCTCTCCTCTTTTGCCCTCTCTCTCCCCTCATTGGCACTCCTAGAACTGTAAGCTCTGTGGTATGATTAGTGTAGCTCCATTTCAATTGAAAGCTCTGTGGTATGACTACCATAGCTTCTTTTCTATTGTAAGCTCTGCGATCTCACTAGTGAAGCAATCTTTCAATTGTGAGCTCTTTGGTATCTCTGGAGTGTGAATGTGTCTCAGTATAAGGTGCCCTGGGGAGAATATTTTACACACACATGACTTTAGGCCAGGAGTAGCCAACCTGCACCTCAAGAGCTACCAGCAATGCATGTTTTCAGGATCTCCCTGAATAAGCACAGATGGACTAATTGTTACAGCTTACCTTAGTTTCAGCGTCCTCTACAGGCGTGAGGCTTCAAACAGGAAGCAGGCTTCTGTTTTATGTTTGCTTCCTGTAGTCTCCTCCTACCTACTTTCTCCCTCTGAGCTGCTCCTCCTACCTACTTCCTGTGGAGGTGTTTAAAAGGCAGACTGAGTCCCGACTCAGTTGCCCTTTGTGTGTGTTGTGCTTAGAAGTTCTCTTACCTTGGGCTCTGTGTGTGACCTGGCTAGCCTTCCATCCAAACTGGTGCTGACCTGTGGCTCTGTCTGACTATTCTATTGCGTATTCCTACTAGTGGACATCCAACCCGGTGCAGACTTGTGGCTATGGCTGACTACCTGAAGTGTGCATGACCTGGCTTGTCTAACTACCCCCTCTGGTGCAGACTTGTGGCTCTGTCTGACTACTCTTACGTTTGCTCCTTTACCCAGCAGACATGCAACCTAGTGCGGACCTGGGGCTCTGGTAGACCAGCTCTGATACTGACTGAAGGCTTGAGTCAGCTATCTACTTCCTCACTGACTGCAGGCTGAGTCAGAGTCCTCTCCTTAGTGTCGGCAGGCATGTGTCAGTACCTCTTCCACTTTGGATCAAGATCCTGTGTTCCTGCTCCTGTTCTGTTTCTGGTTCCAGTAGAGACTACCAATGACTGACGCCTAGTCTCTAGCATTGTGGAGAAGCCTGACAGCCTATTATTTCTGATAACTGTGCTCGCTGGCTTGTAACACTCTGCTTGTTACTACTGTATATATTTGCCTACCTACTACTGTCAAATTGCATTTAACTATACCGTACTGACTCCTGAACTTTTCTGGGAACCGTGACACTAATAATAAAGACTGAGCCACTAATTAGTCCACCTTTGCTTTATCTGGGATATCTTGAAAACATGTATTATTGGTAACTCTTGAGGACCAGGGTTGGCTACCCTTTCTCTAGAAAGAGCAGGGATGGGCAACCTGTGGCCCTCCCACTGTTGGTGAACTACAGCTCTATTTATCTAGAGCCAGCTATTTGCCGATTGAGAACAATGGGTGTTGTAGTCTGGCAACATAGTACTAGTAGACACAACAGCACCACCCACATGGTTCTTGCATTACTCTTTAGCTGCCAAGTTCTTTCCCCTCTATTACCACAGCCCATGTCTGTCATTCCTGCTCCTACTACATAACCTTCCCTGTTTTACTGCCTATTTTCCTCCCATTTAACACGGTCTCCCTAATCTTAATGTATAAACCAACATAGGATATGTAGACATACTGACTTGTATTCTGGATGGTTTGTAAAATAACTGCAGAGAGACAGTGTGAAATGGGAAGTAAAGAGTGGCAGGAAGGATGGGGAAAAATATTGGTATAGGGGTGGCAGAAAGATGAGGGAGGCAATCTGAAAAGGATATACAAGAGTGGAGTGGTGGCGATAGTAAAAGCTGCACTGACCAAAAGGAGTTGGTGAGGAACCAATGACTCCTTGCTAGTAACACCCCCTGTTCTACAGAATGCAAACTCTCTGAAGTTCCCTTTTAGATTGTCATCTCTGTGGAACAATTCATATGTAGATTGAAAGCTCTAGGCATAATGAGTACCAAATACAATCCTCACCAACAACAAAGTGGGTTGAGGCATATCTAGTGTAACGCCACTTGAATTATAAGGTCTATGGTATCATTAGAATAGCTCCATTTCAATGGTAAGCGCTGTGGTATCACTAATGCAGCATCGTTTTGATTGCAAGCTCTCAGGTATCACTAGAGTAGCACAATTTCAATTGTAAGCTCTGTGGTATCACTATTGTTGCTCCACTTTGATTGTAATATCAGTGGTATCACTTCGTAGTTCCATTTCAGTTGTAAGATCTGGGGTTTTTATTACTAGTATAGCTCCACTTCAGTTGTAAGCTCTGTGGCGTTGCCTGCCTTACATCACAACATCAATGCCAATTAAAAACTTAACGTAAGTGGGTAGGCTGGGACGATGGGCTGGAGTGATAGTAGGGCCACTGGATTGTACTTGCCCCCCAGGCCAAAAGTTGCCAGCCCTCCCCTGAGCCCATAGGAACCCTTGTAGTACTGTATGCTGCTTTTTTTTTTTTTCCCCACACACCAGATTTGAAGCACTCTCGTTCCGTGCAGGTATACTTGCCCATGTGATGTCATCACATGATTCAATGAATTTTTGTTAAAGCTGTGAGATCTCCTATGTGACCCAGCCTCATAGTGACTACACTAGAGTTTTGTTTTATTATTTAAAAAAAAAAAAAAAAAAAAAAAAAATCCTGCATTTTTTAAGTTGCTAGTCAAATACCAATCTAAAAATGACAGGAAGGATGCAATAAAGCAGGAAACATGAATTAATAAAATAATTAGGTTATAATCATTTGACAAGAATACTGGTCAATGCATTAGAGATCTTTTTATCAAGTGTTCATTTGAATCACAGGCAATCAAGATTCAGTGGTCGCCCAACAACTTTGAATATTTAATAATAAAATATCTAACTACAGTGACTGTGTACATTAAAAGGGAATGTACTGTAATAAGCAACTCTTCATTTTTTAACAGAAGGACATACATAGGGGGGAGTCGGTCATACAATAGACCAGTATCTTTTATTCCCCAATAACTGCAGCTCACACCTCCTCAAAACAGACAGTAGGCTTCACGTCACTGTGTAAGGCAATTCTGATAAACAGCCCCTTACTCCTATTTGTATAGTTACACTTAAAGCTTGGAATTTGCTCTCTTAGCCAGAACAAACAAGATAAGCCCCTTGGATACTAAACACATTTCAAATACTTTGCAATGCATGAAAAAAATGAGTACCCAAATGGTTAAAATGACGATACACATTCACTTACAAGGGGAAATGATGCTGGACGATCTGCTCGGAAGTTATGCTCAGCAGGAGAAGGATTGGGACTGTTTCCAGTGCTTGTGTTCTGTAAAACAAAATAATAATATTATATGTTACACACTGAAAAGAAAAAAAAAAACAACAAAAAACACAATGCAATGCAAATAAGTAACAAAATCCTACTGTAGCTAAAAGAAGCTGTTCAGATATCATTCACCCATACACCCTTGGATGTTAGAAACATTCCCAGTGCATTGCTTCCCAATATGTTGGAGTCTTCTCTAACATCCAATGGGATAATGGCAATATGCACAATATGAAAGAGGAGACGTTCTGGACCAAACCAAGTGCACCACAAGGGACATCCCCACTGATTTCATACCTGCCTTTAACTACTACCTGAATGCCAGAGGTCTGCAATGCTTTGTGAAGCAATTCATTGGAGACCTCTATAACATTCAAGAAGTTAAAACTCCCCTCTCTCCCTTTAATGCTTTGAGTGCTAGAGGGGTACGCAACCCATTGCAAAGCAATGCCTCGCGTACACCTCTGGCCCTCAAAGGGTTAACTACCAGTTGTATATGTAATGCATCGCTTCATAATGTGCTGCACGCCCCTTCCTCCATAATCCTTTGAGCGCCAATGAGGTCACTAATGTGTTGCAATGCATTGGATACCTCTCTGGCCCTCAAAGGGTTAACTCCTTGTGGATTTTGGGAGTTCATAATGGTTTAGAATAATAAGCAGTCTTGTAGTACCTAATAATATACAGAAGGCAATAACCAAATGTGTTAGGTTCACATGTTAACCCTTTGAGTGCCAGAGGATGCTCAAAGTGTTAATGGCGTGCACAATATCATGGGCACATGGCAATTCAACTGCCTGGATTGGGACAAATAAACATTCCCCTGCATTTAAACCCTTTGAGTCCTAGAAGGATGCACGATACTTTGCTAAGCAATACTTTGTGCACTCTGGCACTCAAAGGTTTAAACCCCTTGAATGCTGGAGAGGTCTCCAAAGCATTGTGAACCAATGCATCCTACCCAGCATTCAAAGGGTTAAAATTCCAATTAAAATAAACAGAATTTGGGAACATCGATTTGTCCCCTATAATGCAGTTTTTGCACCTGAATTACTCTACTGTGTGTGTGTGTGCGCTATGTCCTACACGTGTAGTCACACAGAACTTGACTGCCATGTTTACTACTAGCTTGTTACTTGGCAGGGATTTAACTACTTGGCTGCTGGCTTGATCCCCAACATCCTGGGAGGCAATGCACTGGAGACATCTCTAGCATCTAAGGGTTTAATAGTGTTTTTTGTTCATGTATAAGCATATTAGAAGGCTGATTTAAAGCGGAACTAACACCGCTAACAAACTTTGTCTTTAATAATTCCCTATCTAGCGACTACCTGCTTAGTAGCGCTAGTCGCCAGAATTATTACTTCTTCATGGAGAAATTTGAAGTGATCCTCGGCTGACAGGCAGGACGCAGCGCGAACAACTTGCCCTAGTGACGTCTGCGCGCCTGCGCTGTCAGTCCCAGACGGCTGTAGGAGGCGTTGCTAGGAGCCATTCGGCTCCGGAAGGGACTGACACAGAAGGCGCGCAGATGTCACTAGGGCAAGATGTCCGCGCTCCGTCCTGCATGTCAGCCGAGGATCACTTCAAATTTCTCCATGAAGAGGTAATAATTCTGGCGACTAGCGCTACTAAGCAGCTAGTCGCCAGATAGGGAATTATTAAAGACAACGTTTGTTAGCGGTGTTAGTTCCGCTTTAAGAACTGGAACTGACTAAATAACTGGACCTGGAAGAAACTAACATTACCATAGCTGACCCAGAACAATGTCCAAAATTCCCATTAATTTAGATGGGACTTTTAACTAATTGAATGCTAGAGAGAGCACTATTCAATGAACTGTAAATCCCCATTTAACATAACATAGTTGATGAGGCTGAAAAAAGAAAAAAAAAAAAAGAAAAAAAAGTTGTTACATTTAAAACACCTTCCCCTTCTTGTTCTTTTGCTCTGCTTTTTGAGTAAATAGATCCATGGAGAGTTCTTTGTATTGACCACAAATTTATATTTGTAAATGGTAATCCTATCACCCCTCAGACATCTTAATGTAGACAAGCCCAGTTTGGCCTGTTTCTCTTTATAACTCACATCTTCCAATCCCCTTATCAGTTTTGTTGGACGTCTCTGCACTTTTTTCCCAGATCATTTTTTTTTTTTTTTTTTGTGAACTGGTGCCTAAAACTGTACTCCATATTCTAGATGAGGCCTAACCAAGGATTTACATAGTGGTAGAATTATATAACCCTTTTTATACAGGATAGTACCCCATTTGCTCTTGTAGCAGCCAAGTGACACTGAACACTGCTGTGAAGTCTACCGTCTATCAGTCCTCCTAAATCTAACTAGGATTCCCCAGGTAGTTTTAACTCTTTAAGAACCAGAGGGTTGTGCAGCAATTTAAAAGGTTAAATCAATGTGAATTCATACTCACCTCTAGATGACCGCACAAAGATTTTATTAGCTTGTATGTTGAATCTCGTGATAACAGAGACACAAAAATGAACTGCAAAAAAGGAAATTGATCCCATTTATTTACAGGAATTATGCGTATAGTCAAACTGCTGTTCCTTTGTATTCACCCATTGACTAACGCAAAGGTGAGCAATGTATTGTAGTGATCCACAGATCTGCTCTTGCACTGAAAGGGTTTAGGCTATGCTGATCAAAAGAAGTCAGATTAAAAAAAAAAAAAAAAAAAAAATTCCATGACTCACTTTATTTTTCCCCAAAGATTTCAAAACTATTTAATTAATTAAAAACAGTTTTAAAAGAATTGCTTTGCAATTCAGTTAACATAAAAATCCTGACTCAAAAACTAAAAACCCTTTGAGCTCCAGAGATTTGCACAATTCATTTCACAGGGATACACTGTGTACCTTCTGATACTCACAGTACGTTGCATAAAGAAGCTAAACACGTGCAGCAGGCTGGCTATTACCCAACAGTTATTAATAAACCATTGCAAGAGACTAAGCATACAGAATATACTGAATTCCAGGGTTATACAGTTGTTGGACCTCCAGCTTTTGGGGATCACAAATCACATTATCCTCAAACAGCTGTTAGATGGTTGTGGATGATGGAAGTTGTATTTGCCAAAAGATGGAGGCTTAACAGTTGACTAACTATAGGCAGAAGGAACATTTCAGACACATTAAAGTGGAACTTTACCCTAAGAATAAGAGGCTCTTAATTAATTTTAAGAGAATAATTTATATGGATAGGTGTCCTTGTTGCAACAGTCACGTATATCCTGCTATATTATATTATATATATATATATATATATATTTTTTTTTTATTCGTTTTCTTTATATAGTGAACTCTATCGAAGCCTGCATCAAGGTCACGCCTCCTCACAATGGTCTTTATTCAATTAGGTCCGACAAAGTTAGAGGAGTTTTCTCACATAGGAGATAATAAAAACGCTGCAAGATGCCACTCGATTGACTACATTAGCCCTTAAGATCCGATAAGGGATCCATTTTATTGTTTGAAATATAAGACATGTTTTTTTTTTGGGAAAAAAACAAAAGAAAAGAGAAAGTGTGGACCTAAAACAAGCACTATGACCAATCTTTAAATTACCAAGGCAAAAATAGTCAAAAAAATGTATAATTTACAACATATTAATAAGTAACGACACAGTAAATTGCAAATCCCCACATAGATATTGGATACCCTGTACACAGATATATTAAAATATGTCACACAAAGACCTATCCATAAAAAGGAGCTCTAGTCTGGCGCCAGACAGTATATATTATATATATCTCTAGTGTCCATGGCCATATAATAGATAACACAGTTCAAAATCCATGTATTGATGAAAAATGGACAAGATGAAATGATGATGAGATGAATTGATGACAGATGAATCATAGTCATTCATACTACAAATACAATCCTGAATACATTTCTTCACCCTATCATAGGAATAATCAATTTCATTCGTCCACATACAGTTCTCACCGGACACATGGAGTGAGAATATATAATGAAATGGAGATGAGACAATAACATCTATTGCACATATGCGATCGAGTCCGGCTGTAGATATCAATGATGGCAGACATATAAAAGAAATAGTTGTTGTGCATTGTTTAGGGATAAGCCATAATGAGAAATCGGCTATTGTTAGATTTAAAATAGGATTAAGGATGCCGGAACGGTATTGTGATCATTTCCAGTAGATAGTTTTAAATTTGAGGACCTTTAGAGGAAGTCATTGTTTGCCTTGAGAAAGCCCTGGAAGAAGAGGGTGAAACGTCGTAGATGGTTTATGGAGCGAGAATTATGTTGATCACACATCACAGGAAGAGTGTGGCTTCATATGAAGTTTGAGAAATATCGAATTGGAATATAGAGAAGATCAAATGGGACAGTGGAGGAAGTGAAAAAAAGCAACCTGTGAGTGGTTGTTTAGAAAGATTTGGCAACATTCAAGAGTGACCCGATGGAGGGTAGAGATGAATGATAATATCACCCTTGTCCAACTTACCTGCCGCTGTGACTATTGATAGCCGGAATTGATTACGGTATGCTCATAATAGAGTGAAGACTGGTGAAAACGATTTCTATTATAATGTCTGCCATCATTGATATTTACAGCCAGACTCGATCGCATATGTGCAGTAGATGTTGTCTCATCTCCATTTCATTACATATTCCCACTCCATGTGTCCGATGAGAACTGTATGTGGGCGAATGGAATTGATTATCCCTATGATAAGGTGAAGAAATTTATTCAAAATTGTATTTGTAGTATGAATGACTTTCATTCATCTGTCATCACTTCATCTCATCTTGTCCATTTTTCATCAATATATGCATTTTGAGCTGTGTGATCTATTATATGGCCATGGACGCCAGATTATTATTATATATATATATATATATATATATATATATATATATATATATATATATATATATATATACACACACACATACACAGGGCTCAAAACTTCCTGGTGGGTATGTTTTGGCTCACAGTGGCGAGTAACTTTTCAGATCTGGCTAGTAGCAAAGGGCATACATTTATAAGCCCTGCATATTACTATATTAATTATATATATATTTATATGTCTGGCGCCAGACTAGAGCTCGTTTCTATGTATAGGTCTTTGTGTGACATTTTAATATGTAGATTTTTCATTAGGTATATGTTTATTTCTGTGTAGAGGGTATCAGATATATATATGTGGGGATTTGGGATTCGATGTGCCGTTACTTATTTATATGTTGTAATAAATTTATAAATTTTTTGGCTATTTTTGCCTTGGTAATTTAAAGATTGGTCATAGTGCTCATTTTAGGTCCATACTTTCTCTTTTCTTCTGCTTTATTATTGAAGATCATGAGCACCCCGTGTATAGACTATATGGGAGGACAAGGTTTTTCGTTATTGGTAGTGCTTCCATTATTATGAATATTTATATATTTGTTTTGGGAGCAAAATTCCTCAGGGGATCTTAAAACATTCGACGCAGCAACTGAAATGAAAACAGAGGCTGCCTATTTATAAAGCAGTCACTGTTCAAAATCCCTCACAATGGAACAGCCCATAAAAGTACATGGGGGGAGGTGAGGATTCCGCACATCTAAGCATTATTTATACCTTTGAGTCCCAGAGAGGTACGCAATGCATTTCTCTGCAATGCACTAAGTACCCCTCTGGCCCTCAAGGGGTTACGATATGTATGGATGTGCGGGTTATTTGCATGGATAATATATTAGTATCTCTTTTTTCTTACAGATAAAAGATGAGAAGATGGAAGAAAGAAGACAGAACAGAGGAAGAAAGACGAGGAAGAAAGAAGATGTAGAAGAAGGAAGAAGACAAGAGGGGCATGTAATACAGATGAGCTAACGATCAATGCTTGATAGTATTTCAGGCACCGAGCGTTATCTTTTTCCTTTGAAGACCCCACTATTCACGCTACCAGCTGTTTTAGGGCAGATAATTGAATCTAGACCAATCATGGGCCTCACAATAGATCTAATGGATTGTATAGGTCACTAGTCTTTATCGGATTGTAAACTAACAACTAGCAGCATGCTACAATAGAAATAAAATACAAAAAGGCAGATGTATATAGTTATAACTGCTATTTGAAGGATACTTGGCTAGGCAAGTTTTTCTTTTAAACAAAACAAATTCAGCATTTTCAATGGTACAGTTCCCCTTTAACACCCAATGCTATACTGGGACAATAAAAAATACAGAACATACCCTGTCTGACACTGTAGAAATAACCAGGGCATTTGGCACAAGAAGCGCAGTTTTTGTCTTCTTGATTAAAGTTATAGTGATTACTGGAATTGCAATCTGCAAAACAAAAACACACATGCAGTATAATAGCATATTAACAGCACATATGCCACATACTCATCAACATAAGATTAGTAAGAAAGGGTTAATCTTTGTCTGTAAGACATATACTTATGCAAGTCATTCTCTTCAATATACACAGATTACCAGAGACAGCATGTATAATTAAAACCAGATGCTAAGTCTGGTGAATCATCTGCCTTTAAGGGTCATATTCAGGAACCTAACTAGGTGCATTTTGTGAAACAAACTAAATGCATCATAGACATCAAATGAAAATGTGCAGTTATTTAAATGGGGCTTTTAAGTACTTGAATGCTAAAGAGGTCTCCAAACAAAGGCTCCTAGCATTCAAGGTGTTTAAATGGCAATTATCACACTTTACTTTCCGCTCTAGTGGGATCACATTTTGTAAAAAGTCTTGAGACTGCTTGCATAGACCCAAAACGGTTCCTACTAGTTATTGGAGGGGGGGGGGGGGACAAACGCCTTGGTTGTTTGCCATTCCTCCTAAGCCCACTGTCAGGCCTTCAAGACCATTTACACATTTTTGCATTTTTTGAGGTGTTTTATTACCAATCATGAATACTAACTGTTTTTAAACAAGCATTTCCCTGCATTGGTCTCTTAACTGGTATTTTCTGATCAGTCATGATTTACTTTACAAAGGAGCAGAGCTCTAAGGAACTAGAATTTTGAGAACCACTGTTCATTAGACCTTTAATACTACATAAAAAGTACTTTTGCACATATGCAGATACATTTCCATTCATGACAACAAAGGATTAAAGCTTTCAGAATGTGTAAGTACATTTGATCTGCATTTACTAACATGCTTCTCCAAGCTGAAGAGGTCACTGTTAAATGTACAGTAAAAAACAGATGCTAGATTGCAATTAGTAAATGCAAATATCACAAGTTTCTACTTTGAAAAAGTGACTATGTTAAGAAATTTACAATTTTCATTTAATCAGATCAACTGCTCCATTAATCCAAAGCATGCCCTGGCACAAAGAACAAGTTCCTCATTATTTGAGAAGATTAAGAAGAGGATGTATTGAACTTCACCATGCACAGGAAATTGAATTCCTTGCTTGGTAGTTATATGGATACAAAAGTTATTACTAAAAGTAGAAAAAAAATTTAATTGTTTTCATATTCCAATGTAAATAAGAAGGTCAAATCATCTATGTCATGCATAAAACCTGGTAAAATCAAAGATATATTGAAATGCCTGTCTGTTCATCTCTTAAAAATATGATTTGGTAACAAATTTCACAACTGACAATATTTTGCAAAAGGATTATATTTTTCTCAAATGGTTCGCATTGCTTAGGAACATGAAAAATGCTGTTAAAAGAGAAGCAATATCATGGAATTTCCGGAAATAATGGTACTGTGATCCAAAATTAGATAAAATAAAAAAAAAAATTAAACGTGTTAGTGTGATAAGAGCTTCATGGAAAAAAATGCATAAATGCATTTTATATCAGGGATAAGCATATGTGGAGCTAAATCATATTTTACACTCTTCATTAAGCCCATAGGAAAGGAAAGTGCCAGTTTTATCTTGCCCATAAAGAGAATGCATTGCAATAGGAAATTTATACTGTATAAGAAAAACAGCAGTGCCCAGGAGCTTCTATGAATGAGTGAGGTGCAACTCTCCAAAAAAAAAAAAAAAGTGAAGGGGGTCCACATCATGACAAAGATCCTTTGTGGACAAACACGGATATCTCAAGTTATCTTGTATTCTAAAAAAGGATCTTGTTTTATATTCTGTTGCTGATCAACGTTTCCTTAGTTCCTAAACCTCAAAACTTATCCATAATTATTCAAATGCCGCCCTATATCATCTGGAGCCAACATTAGTTGGCTCAACCTTAATCACTGTGGCTAGTCCAACTATGAAAACATATTAGTGCTAAATTTAGCAACCACTCAATTATTAGAATCCACTTATTCTACAGCCCTACATAACCACCTACCCATAACATGTTTCATTTATAGGATTTCTTGTAGATTACAGTCCTTAACCACAATTTGCATTTGAACATCACAAAGTTTTGTCTGCCTTTTCTTTCTATAGAATATTGGAAATATTCTCCTTTCAGCCTTCATTCTAATATTACACCACTGAAAACAAATATTTAGGAGGTAGAAACATGTTCTCTTATTGCTTGAGCTTGGTTCTAGAAGCATGCAAAGTTGATAAATATGTACAAAAGAAAACAGAACATAGAAAATCATGTCTTATAAATTATAATCCACAACATACTCATTCATGATGCTCAAGCCTATGGAGTATGTTTGCATTTATAAACAAATATGTAAAATTTCAGAATCACACATGGAACATGTAAATGTTTAATTTACTAACCTTTGTATCCTTTCCAAAAACTTTTGAATGAAAACAAATCCAATTTGCTGAAATGTATAATTTTCCTTGATATAATATCTCTTTCTGTAAAGCACATGTAAAACCTAAAATAAAACACATTTTGTATGTTAAATGTTATGGGTTTTTGTGGTACTGTAATTCTTTGGTAAAAAGCCTACCCTCACACACAGATTTATATTTCCGAATCCTTTAAGGGAAAAGTATACCCAAAGAAACACTAGTCTCAATTCACTTAAAAAATATGCATTATCTTCTTTGACTGTTCCTTTTCTTTGTGGTATTTCATGATTATTGCTTTTTAGAACACATGCATTCTTATACAGAGAACAATCAGTTTGATTACAGTTACATGACGCAATTGGGTAGAAAACCCCCCCCACCAAATTTGTTCTGGCCATGAAATGAGTTTTGTCAACATAACTTTCTGCTTAATTAACACATGCAAAATAAATTGATGCATTACTTAAAGATGAGCCTATTTTGCAGAAAACTATTATTAACAACTCTGAATATAAGGAAAAAGAAAGCTCCATTGTATGCCACAAGATTTAAAGGTATACAGAAAAAGCTTACAAAATAACATTATAGGAGTCTGAAATGATATTCTACATATTGACCTGCATTAACTGAAGCTTTAATACCTACAATCCTCCTGTATAATAATTCGCTAGGATGTTTCTACTGTGCATGACTGCATCATGACAGACTGCCTGTGTTCGAGCAGTCTCTACAGTGCAAGATTGCATCGCATGAGTGAGGCGACGCATGACTGCATCGCATGGAGCAGTGAGGTAGCGGCCTCTTGACATTACCCGGACCTTGGCCCGTGTTCACGGGCTTTTACACTAGTTTGTATATAAAAGGTAGATTAAAACAACATGTAAGAGTAAAAACTATATTAAAAGGGATAGTAATACTTAAATATCACTAATCCGTATAGTAAAGTCCTTTTAAACATATGTGTATTGCCCCCAGTTTCATCTCTCAAACCTTTATGGTTTGAGAGATGATCACTCCTAAAGTTGTCCTCTCCCTCCCCTTCCCCGAAGTCAGCGTTGTAGCTGACTGAAGGGAAATCGGGTCATAGATCATCAACGTTAATTAAAAAAAAAAATCTTTCACTAAAACGGTCTTCTACGTGTGCTTGCAAACCAAGCACACGTAGAAGACCATTTCAGTGAAAGTTTTCTTTTTTTATTAACGTGATCGCGGCTGTGCTGGACAGCTGCCTGAAAGTCGTACGACTTGCTTCCCTGCAGTCAGCTAGAACGTGGACTACAGGGAAGGGTGAGGGCAACTTTAGGAGAGATCATCTCTCAAACCATGAAGGTTTGAGAGATGAAACTGGGGGCAATACATTTATTTTTAAAAGTACTTTAATATAGGGATTAGTAATACTTAAGTATTACTATCCCTTTAAATCCTCATAAGATATTCAACACAAGTACTTTAAACGGTTTACAGGCAACCTGTGAAATTACTGTTTTGAAAGATTTTGAAGAGGGTTCTTGTTGCCAAGACGTACCATACATATAGATAAAGGACTTACAAGATATTGTAGCAACAAGCTGCATCTGAAAAAAGTTGCCTGTGTGACCCCATAAAAAAAAAGGATATCAAAGTGGTGTGATTTGAGTTTTCAGTAAATTCTTGCAAAAAGTGACTAGTAAAATAGTCTAACCCAAATGAGTATCAAAAGTTTGGGTTCCAATGTATTGGTCTAAAACGTATTGTCCGCAGGATTCAATTGGTATAACATTATGAAAACACCAGATATTAACATAATAAAACTGGTAATTTCTCAACATTTTGTCATTATTGCACAATTAACGTTGCAGAGGGAAAAAATAAACTAAAAACAAGCCAGCAACTAGGATTGTTTATACTTACTTTCTATTAATAGCTCTTCCTTTGGGACCTCCTTAAAAAGCTTATGGTAGTGTGCATTGGTCTTTGAAAACTAAAATACAAGAGAAAAAAAAAAAAGTTAAGTTTAAGATATTGAGGTTTATATGACTAAAAACGAAGATACAGGGAAGGAAAGTAAACACCATTAACCCGCTAGCTGATAAAAAGAATTCTGATGCATTTCTTCACAATGCACTGGAAACACTGTCACCATCCAAGAGATTACTTTCCAACACTCATTGAACTGAACAAACCATTTTGATTGGATTGGCATTGATCTTAGTTTTGTGGTTTCATAAGCCCTGAAATACTTTTAATGAACTTGGTTATTTGTAAGAGGTTTGCATATTTTTGTTTACATAGTTGATTTTGCCTTCAAGAACAAAATCACGCACAAACCATTCCTCATGAAGCCGTCTGATGAATAACGGACTTCAGATGCGTGGCTTCCCCTAGAGAGGTTCAGGCGACCTGCTAGATTTACTATTGAAGCAAATTGTGGCAGGTTCACTAGTTGCTAATCATGCATTGTTTATAACCTTAGACTGATCACAAAATTTAAGATACGGAACCCTAGACAGATCGATATGCGTAATATTAACCCCTTGGATAGAATGGTCCCCAAAGAGCTGCAAAAACATACAATGGGTTTGCAACTGTTGCGCCACAGAATTGTGTCTGTACTGTCTTTAGACATATGCCCCTTTAGTTATTTCACAATATGTAAATATACAAGCTCAACATCTTACCTGACTAGACGATGATTTTTTCCTCTCTCGCTTCATTTCATTCTTCATGTCGAGGGTTAAGGTGGAATCATATATTTTTGCCCTTTAACACAAAGATTACATCAAATCATGTGCCAATAGCCATAACTGCATCCAGTAAAAAGCACATATTCTGTTTAGTAAAGGAGCAGTAAAAGGTTTTACTTGCTAAATAAAAATGATACTGCCACTACTGGGAGAGGTTTGTCTTAAGTAGGAGTGAAAAAAAATGCTGTAAAAGTAAGAATGCTTTCAAAAACACACATGATAATAGTTTATATTTATCAATTATCAAAATGATAGTGAGTGAACAGAAGATAAATCTAAATCAACATCAATATTTGGTGTGACCACCCTCTGTCTTCAAAACTGCATCAATTCTTCTAGGTACACATGCACACAGTTTGTTAAGGAACTCGGCAGGTAGGTTTTTTCCAAACACCTTGGAGAACTAACAACAGTGCTTCTGTGGATTTAGGCAGCCTCAGTTGCTTCTCTCTCTTCATGTAATCCAGGACTCCTTGTTCTTCTTTATGCTGAAGATGGTTCTTAACTTTGGCTGTATGTTTGGGGTCATGGTCATGCTGCAGAATAAATTCGGGGCCAATCAGATGCCTCCCTAATGGTATTGCATGATAGATAATATCTGCCTGTACTTGTCAGCACTGAGGAGACCATTAATTCTGACCAAATCCCCAACTCCGTTTGTAGAAATTCACCTCCAGACTTGCAAGTAACCTCCACCATGCTTCACTGTTGCCTGCAGACACTAATTTTTGTTCTGCTCTCCAGCTCTTCGGTGTACAAACTGCATTCTGCTACAGCCAAATATTTCATATTTTGACTCATCAGTCCAGAGCACCTGCTGCCATTTTTCTGCACCCAAGTTCTTGTGTTTTCGTGAACAGTCAAGTCGCTTGGCCTAGTTTCCATTTTGGAGGTATAGCTTTTTGGTTGCAAGTCTTCCATGAAGACCCCTTCTGATCAGACTTCTCCTGTAGATGGATGTACCAGGGTCCCACCATTTTCTGCCAATTCTGTGCTGATGGCACTGCTAAACTTATTCTGATTGCAAAGGGAAGTAAGCATGATATGTCTCATCCGCTGCACTAAGTTTCCTTGGCTGATCACTGCGTCGATGGTCCTCAACATTGCCCGTTTCATTGCGCTTCTTCAAAAGAGCTTGGACAGCACACCTGGAAATCCCTGTCTGCCTTGAAACTTCTGCCTGGGAGAGATCATACTGCATCAGCAAAACTACCTTGTGTCTTGTTGCTGTGCTCAGTCTTGCCATGGTTTATGACATTTTGATATCAAACTGTCTTCAGTAACTTCACCTTGTTAGCTGAATTTGGCTGTTCCTCACCCAGTTTTATTCCTCCTACACAGCTGTTTTTGTTTCAGGTAATGATTGTGTTTCAACCTACATATTAAATTGACGATCATTGGCACCTGACTGGTACAACTGTTTAATCATACACCTGACTATATGCCTACAAAATCCCTTACTTTGTGCAAGTGTACCTTGAATTCATGCAGTTTTGGTGGTCACACCATATACGGATTTGATTTAGATTTTTCTTCTGTTCACTCACTATCATTTTGTTAACTGATAAATATAAACTATTAACCTGTCTATTTTTTAAAGCATTCTTACTTTACAGCATTTTTTTTTTTACTCCTGCCTAAGACTTTTGCACAGTATTGTATATGTGTTCATTAAAAGTTTATATTTAACCCTTTGAAGACCAGAGTGGTGTTCAACACATTGTGCACCCCTTTGTTCCATAAGAAAGTTTATATTTCATAACAAGGTCCTATTGTACTTTAATAAAACAGGTACTCTGTGGCAGGCTGATTAAAAACTGCTCCAAAGATCTCAGGAAGCAAACAATGTTATTTGATCATTAATTCCAGTTCATACAAAAGACAGTTATTACTGAATACACCTGGTATATTTTAGCAGTTCTGCCAATAAGCATCTGATTGAGAGACTGAACACTGAATAAAAAGACTATTCTGTGTACACCTGGCACATGTAGCAGTTACTATCATTGAAAAAGCAAACAACAACAACACATCTCTTAACCCCTTAAGGAACGGCCAATCACATATGCGGTCAGAACATATGGATCACGGACCATTTTTTTTTTTTTTCATGAATTTCATGACGGTCCTTGCAAGTCATGGGTCCTTATGGCTTGCCAACCCATGACATGCCAGGACCATCAAGGGTCCTTAAGGGATTAAGAATAAACTGAAAGTTACCCTTTGAGTGCCAGAGGGGGTATGCAACGCATTGCAAACATGTTTACAACAGTGGACGGGGAAGTTTATTCTCTTAGGTTTATTTTAAGAGGGCAATAAAGGTTTACAAAATGGCTTTATTGTGAAGACATCCTTCCCATAACTCTACACTGCTCGTTAACAGCACATTATGGGCCTCATGCAGAAAGCCTAAGAAGAGCAACTCTGGAGCAAACCTGGAAAGTTTCACACATTTTCATTTGTCCCATGTGGTTCCCCCGCATAGCTCATCTTTATCTTGCTTCGTAAGGTCCTGTCTTTAAAGGACTAGTAAACTTTTATTTTATTTACACTTGCACATTCCTGACAGAGTTACTAGGGTCTCTCATTGTAGAGTACGGACCATCAAACCTCTTTTTTGCTTGAGGCAACCATAACTCAGTGTATGGCATTTTCTGGGCACCCGTGTGACTGTTATTGATCATAATGAAGGAGACAAATGACATACATAGTTATTCTTAGGTCTCACAATAAGAATGACACAGATTGGCACATTCAATAACCTTCACATTTTTTATCAGTCTTCACTGCACCCCAGGCCAATGCCCACTGCACACCAAAGTGCGAAGACACCTTAGTTGAGAACCACTGTTTTAGTCTTCTGTTGGATAGACTATCAAAGCAGGATGTAATACAATGTTACTGGACTGAAAGCTCCACGTAATTTCTATTTTACATTGTATCACTACACCAGCTTTCATGTTCCATACCAGAAAACTCTCTGCAAATAGATCCAGATAGCTCATTATCAAGAACGTATAAATGTAACCTAAGGTGAAGAGAAAGAAAGCGAATAGAAAGTATAGGCAATTTGACTGTATACATTAAGTACTTGCAGAAAATGTAACCTCAAAATCAAGGTTACTATTCATTTAATTTCTTTCAGATCAAAAACAATTTAACAATTGGGAGTACCAGAAGCAAGTAGAACAATGCTTTGTAGTGCACTGTGAACCCTCTGGCACTCATAGGTGTAGCCTGCTTGAAATGAACAATGGCAAAACAAATTTGCTCTGATATTTCTCTTTATGAAGATACACTGGTCAATGCGTATAATGTTAATGGCAAGAGGAGCTGTTCGGAGGCAAAGCATTGGTACGATACAGAACAAAAAAAATAAAAAATTCCTGCAGATTTCAGTAGGGCTCTTGTCTCCTCTAAAAGATCGAGAGGTCTCCAACACATTGCCAGCATCCAAGGGGTTAGTTTTACAAGTGTTCTGCAACTAGCTTGTCCCTGAATTGCTCCACCTTTGACTTCTTGCACACGGCCCACTGAAGCAAAGAAACATTCTGAGCATTGAATACTTAAAAGCAGCGATATAAATCTATTCCTCGCTGGCCCAGACTCCTATTAATTACATATGAGTTTTGGCAGAGTACCATACTTCTTAGCTGGCTCTAAGAAAAAGGTATTATATACATTTTTGGGCTTTATTCACAGTGGAGCAATTCTGTCGCAAACCAACTGCACTCCATAGGGGATAAATAAAACTTCTTATTCATTTTAATAGGCCTTTTATCCCCTTGAATGATGAAGACAGGTGTAACTAGAAATCACCGGGCTCTGGTGCAAAAATTGCCATGGGTCCCCCCGACCCCAACATGCAACTCCACCCCAAAAATGCCACCTCCACATTGTACGCCCCATTGTCAAACTCCACAATGTCCCCATTGTTCATTTAAAATTGCCCCCACTGTCCACTTCCACTTCAGTGCCCCCCCCCCCCACACACTGTCCACCTCCAATTCGGTGATGCCTAACGGCCACCAGGCAAACAGATCAGAGACGTACTCATGCGCTCTTCTGTTTCCTATGCCCTGTGCATGCGCAGTCAAGGAACTCGCTTCATTGAGTTCCCTGACTGCGCATGGAAAAGGCAGAGGGCAGAAGGATTCCTGCCGTGGTGTCAGCATGGGTTGACTAAGCGGCCGGGCCCCCTGGAGTGACAGGCCCAGTCTCAGTGGCTACCCCTGCGACCATGGTAGTTACGCCACTGACTGAAGAGGTCTCCAATGCATTGCAAAGCAATGCACTGGAGACCTACCTAGCATGCAAGTTATTAGGAAACTCATTTAAGTCAATGGGAGTTTTGGGGATATTTATTTCTCCCCTGTGCATTTGGTTTGCACTAGAATTGCACCTCATTACTTGTATGTATGGAGCCAATATCTCTGATAGACAAATGTCCTGCACTCACAGGTCTTAATAGAAATAAATCGAAGACCAACAGGTCAACAATTCAGTCTTCATTTTGCAGTAAATTATTTCTCTTTTAATGCAGAACTTTCATACTAATAAAATTTGGGGCCGAATATATTACTAACCTAGCGATATGTAAAGTTATATTATCCTTAAGTTCACCAAGTTAGGGGTACTGAAGAAAAATCACAACTTCTGGAGGCATCGGGCTGCACAGAGCTTACAAGAAGCTCTGTGCGCCTGCTCGGTCAGTTCCTTCCGGTGCCTTAATGCTGGCAGAGAATGGGACAGACAGTGCAGACTCAGAAGTACATTACCTCTAAGATGTCTGAGCTGTCTGTCCTCTGAATACTGCCGAAGATGTGATTTTTCTTCGGTACCCTTGACTTGGTGAGCTTAAGGATAGTATAACTTTGCATATCGCTAGGTTAGTAATATATTTGGACGCAATTTTTTTAGCATGAAAGTTTCACTTTAAGACCTTTAATGTAGTACCTTTGTGCTTTTTTGTAAAACTATTATAGGAGCAGCAGGGCAAAGGTTCATTTGAGTGAACTCTCCAATACTCACACATTATGTCATTTATTTAAGGGGTTATAACTTGCCTTAAAACGAGAATGCCTCCTAATAATAATAACCTCCCCCCCCCAGGTTATCTCTCTATGGGCAAAAAATCCTAACAGCCCCTATGAAATTTCCCCCTCAACCCTTCCTTTAAGGGATAACACTGTCACTCAGTCCCGGATGTCATGTCCTTGTAGGCCATGACAGTTGTTGACCGGTATTTCAAACTGAAGCAGGTAATAAGCATGAGTGTGCAAAGAATGTGTTGCATACCCTTCTGGTCCTTAATGGTCTCTGGGTGCCAGAGGGGTATGCAATGCAATGCCTTGCAATGTGTTGCATAAACTTTTAACCCTCTGAGTGCCAGAGGGTTAAGATTATCATAAACAGTGAACAGAGTCTGACATTGATTGGTCTTGCAATCCCACTGGACTGACTGACAATGAAGAGATTACAAGGGCAAAAGTCAAAAGGACCATTAGGAGGTTCTGACCATAATAAGCTAAGTGGGGAGATACTCTTAGAATGTGTTAGTTCTCCTTTTAACAAAAAAAAGTCAGCTGGGAAAAAACAGAAGCTTTCATGTATTTATTTAAAGATCTAAGATTTTGTGCAATAATTTCAGGATGCTTTTTAACCCCTTTCTAGTGTCAGAGGTTTGTAGACCAAAATGGGTTTACAGTAGGTTGACCACCCCGATGGCACCCACAAGTTTAACCTTTTAAGGACTACAGAGATGTACAAAGCATTGCAAGGCGGCGTATGCTATAATGGTTATTCTCACCCCGCTGGTCCTTAAAGGGTTAATTCCCAACTTAAAAGAAAAACACAGACCAATCTGAACATTTCAACACTTTGTAATAAGCAAAGGCCCCATCTGCTTGTAATATCTGTAGGTGTTTGTAGCAATAGGAGTTCTCAGTGACAAGCTATCAAATCCTGTATGTCAAGCGTGGGTGATTTGAGGCCCTCCTGCTATTCAGAACTACAGCTGGAGGACCTCAGGTTGCCCAGCCCTTGCTTATGTTCTCTCATTTATCAAACAGAATTTGAACATTTGTCCAATAGCTCTCCACTGTGGGTGACATGCCCAAGAGCAAAGTGGAGTAAGTCTGGGGCAAAACAATTGCACTATAAAGAACAGAAAAAAAAATTCCCATAGTTGTAAATGGGGCTCTGTTTTACCCTTTAAATAATAGAGAGGTCTCTAATATCTGGTGAAGCAATGAGTTATCAAGCTCCCTATTTAAAAAAAAAAATAAATAAATAAATGGAACTTTTCACTTGTCCTCAGTATGCATGATAGTTTGTTACAGAATTGCCCTATTTTTTTTTTCTTAAATCTAGGACCCTTTGTACAAAAGTTTTTTTGTTTTGTTTTTTTTTTTTACAGAAAATTACTAAGTTCCATTTACCTTGGAAGAGGTCGCTTTCTACTGCTGTTTAATAAATCTGAATCATTTATCCGAATCTGTGGAACGGTGCCAGGATGTTTAGCAATCTTCTTTTCATCTGATCCATTCTCTGCATCAGAGCTGATAAAACACAAATAGGGTTTAGTTCTTTAAATAAAGGAATTCTAGTCACATCGGCTGATTTAGTAAGAGAAACTGGAAATATTCTAGAGCATCCCAACTGCTTGGACAGAGGACAAATAACAATTCCCACCAATTTAACACACTGAATGCTAGTGAGGTCGCCAACAAATGACTTCACAGTGTACTGGAGACCTCTCTGGCATTCAGTGGTTAAAAGTCCTATTTATATTAATGGGAATGTTTATTTGTTCCCCATAACGCAGTTGATTGAACCCAAACTTGCTTCAATGAAATTTTAAAATAATGTGAAATTCGTAATGCAATTTTTTCTCTATGCAAAAATGCACATTTTATATCAGTTATGAACATTTTTGTTTTAAATAAGAAACTTCAACATCTCAACAACAAAATTCCTGTCACTGTTTAACATGGCAAATGCAATCGTAATTGTTATTTGTTCTGCTCTGCACTTTTATCCATTTAAGTTACAGAGGTATCCAACGCAAATGCTTTAGATACCTCTTTGGTACTCAAACGGTTAAAAGTGCAGACCCCCTTATAATGTGCCAAAAAAGATTACACAGTTGTACAAATAGTTTTCGTTTTGTCAGTTATAAAACACAACTTAGCCCTTTGAATGCCAGAAAGGTATAAAATTAATCTCTAGACATGGTCCCCTGTTGTCCTTCAGTGGACTTCTTGGTCCATTTTTATCAGAAATTTCCACCAAAAGAAATAAAATAATATTTAAATGAAAGTAAGGTTGTCTAGTAATGGGCTAAAAGTCAGATGCAGCCCCCAGTGGCCATTTTTATGTTAATAAGGCTACTTATGTCATAGATTGACTTATGGTGGTCACAGAAAAAATTCCTGGGGGAAGATTCACTAAGCGGTGATAAAGTGGAGATGACTTCTCTAATTTATTACTTCTCCAGTTCTTAGGGTAGATTCACTAAGCAGTGATAAAAGGTGCGATAAAGAGGTGATAAAGTGGAGATGACTTCTCCAGTTGATCACTTCTCCATTTCCTATATTATTCTATGGAGCCTATGCAAAGTTGAAGAAATCTTAGTGCATAAGCCCCAAGAACAACATATGAATTGGAAAAGTTATGAACTGGAGAAGTCATCTCCACTTTATCACAGCTTATGAATCTCCCCCCAGATGCCCAAGCTCTCAAAATGTTATTTCTGGGTTCTCTTATGGTTTCTGAGAGATACTAAGGTTCCAGAAATGTAGTTTACATTTTTACTTACCAGTCTTACAGTGAACTCCCATACATGCATGTTAAAGAACAAATAGTCTATTACCGTTTGATTCCTTAGATATTTCTAATGGATTATGAAGCAATTTTCTGAAGACTTCTGTAGCATCCAAGAGCATAAAATGGATTATCTGGTAATTTTTACCTCAACTTTCCAGTGTTACAGCTGTACAGCCTATCTGAAAAGGAATCCTACAACAGTCAGAATGAACCCTGCACCATAAACAAAGCAAAATACTAACAGCGGAGTAATACTGGACTAAAAACAGGACAACCTCAGATAGTCTATGTTGTTATGGGCTCTATTCAAGGAATAGTCATGCAGACGGTAGCCAACAAGTGTGTGTGTGTGTGGGGGGGAGAACAACACCTCAGATAAACAGATCACTATCCTGAATAGAATAGTCAAGGGATGGGCTCTGGAAAAACAAACAATCAATCTCATATGATGTCCTGTTAAGCATTACTTATGGTATTTCACTTTGCCCTAGTTCTGCCACATACTTGAGGATAACTGTAAAGAAGTTAACATTTGTCTATGTACTTTGTAGTCTGTATATATGTCAAGCAATAAACAAATTCTTATAGGATGACCGGAAAAAATATAGAACCATATTCAATGAGAAAGAGGTCCATTTCTGGAACAAACCAACTGCATCACAGGGAGAAATTAAAATGCTCTTATTTAATTTGGGTTTTTAACCCCTTGAATGCTTTGCACCATAAAGGGAAGAAATTAACTGGAGACCTTTCTAGCATGTATTGGGTTGAAAGCTCCATTTAAATCAATATGTGAAAAATTGGGAAATGTTGATTTTTTTTCTTCATGGTACAGTTGGTTTGCGCCAGGACTGCACATTTTATTTTGGTTTATTTAAAAGGGCTCATAATGCATAGTATCTAATCTGAATTGGTTAATCGTTAAAAGTGCCAGAGGGGTGACCAATGCAGTGTGTTGGGCACCCCTCTGGAAATCAAATGATATATACACAAAAACGTATTATACGCTTAGCTCGGGTGCAGCCATTTTAGACCAGAGAGACGTAGATTTTCTGATTGATAGTACATTCCCATATTATTATGCATGTTTTAAGTTACTAGAATGGTTTATTAAAACAATTAATGAATGTAACAGTAAACTGGCAACTTTTGTTGCAGTTGATGAGTTAATATGGATTCCCACTGTGGCGCTTACCAAATTCTGACACCACATATTTCCCACAACATTCACTGTAAGGCGAGTTGCTCTGTCTGCAATACTGTCAGCTCTCTGTGTGACTAATGCTGGGTACAGCGGATGAAATGTGTGCTCAGACTGGTAGCAGTGAATTGGAGATCAAATATTGACCACTGGACCAGTCTCTGGCAGTTCAGAGAGCTTATTATCTGATTGAACTTGGGAGACCTGATCATTGATAGCTGAAGAGCTACCTGTAGTTCGCGAGATAAAATCGCTGGAGACTCCTGATTTAGCACAAGACCAAACTATTTTATTTACACAGATTAATTTATAAAACACATATACTGAACTTTAAAAACAGACAATAAAGTGAGTTTTATTGCTGATGTAGCAATATGTTACACACAAATTATATATACACACATACTGTACACAGTATGTGACAATGCCTTTTTATTGGACTAACATTCTATTTTCAGAACAAGCTTTTTGAGTGTAACAACCTCAATTTATCATTGATCATTAGTATTGCTTTTGTCTTAAACTTTTGCATGCCAGAGGAGTATGCAATGCATTGCATACCCCTTTGGCACGCACTGGGTCAATAAATTGAGGTTTTTTGTTTTTTTAAACACACACTCATAATATATATATATATATATATATATATATATATATATATATATATATATATATATATATATAGAGAGAGAGAGAGAGAGAGAGAGAGAGAGAGAGAGAGAGAGAGAGAGAGAGAGAGAGAGAGAGAGAGAGATCTCACACAAAATATTTTATATTGCAATGCAATGCAGGTGATACATGAATTTAAGTGCTCCAGGTTCAAGTAAGAAGCACAGCAATATACTAGAGGAACAACCATATAGAATATTGAACTTGAGTTAAAAAAGGGGAATCACTAACTACTACCCATTATTCTGTACAAGCAATAAAAATGGAAGGGAATCCTTATCCATTTCCACTCCAATTTATTTAGATCTTTCATTAGCCTGCTCTGACACATATACAGAGACCTAGAGATTGCAGGTTAGATTTCAGCTAGTATTAACTCTCTAAATTACAACCGATCATCAAATTACACCAGGCATACATTAGTGCACTAGCAAGATAGTTCACTCTATTTACACAAACCGATGAAATTAACAGAAAAGGCAACCGTTTGGGTGTAGAGATATAGGTCATTATTAATACTGAAATTGGATGGGGAAAGATTTGACAAGCTGTTAACAAATCCTGAAAATGTAGAGCTTAAGACATTAAAATGTCACAACTAGCACAAGCCTGATCCCTCCAACTCCCTAAAAGGCATATGTAATCTAAGATAAAAGAAAAATTGCCTACAATTAAACACCAGGTTATTAAAAAATAAGCACAAATAAATAAAAAAACTGAATTTTAACTCTGAGTGCCAGAGGAGTATGCAACACATTGCAAAGCAATGTGTTGCATACTCCTCTGGCACGCAAGGGGTTAAGGGTCAGATTCAATAATCTAAACCAGTGCAATTTTGCAGCAAACCAAACTGCATCATATGGGAGAATTAAAAATTCACTGACAAATGCAATGTGTTAGAGATCTCTTTAGCATTCAAGCGGTTAATGGCCCCATTTAAGTCAAGGATAATGCTGAGATTCTGTTACCCTATAAATTGTGCATAGAAACTCAGATTCATCTAAATTAATCAGAAAAGGCAAGAAGAGCGGAAAACCAAGTCTTACCTTCACCTAGCCTCACTTCGTGAAACATCTGCTGTCAACTGTACAATACCTGCTTTCTATATTCACCAAGATGACAAGAGGAAGTTCCTCTGTCGGGAATGACTCACTCTTTTTTTTTTTTTTTTTCCCCAAACACCTTGTCTACAACCTCACGTGTTTGCTAGTCACTTGACAAAAACGTAGTTGGAAGCAGGCCACATGGCACAAAAGTGAAATCAAATTGGGTGATGTATTACCCATCTATGCCACATTGGGAATAAAATGTACTGTACAAAGCTGCTGTATTGATAAGGACATTCAGAACTGTGTTCACCAGTGATACAGTAATATCGGATGTCACATAACACAGATGATGATTGGACGTAGTATTTACAAGTGCTAACATTTCTACTGCATTTACAATTCTCTTTTAGCCTGAAAAGGATAGCAAACGAATACTTCTTATCCTTTATGTTGTAGTGCTGCATAGAAGGGGATAGACATACCTAGGCTCAGTACAATTACAAGAGGATAAGAGGGACCTTTTTGATAGAATTTATTGACAGGACAGATTCATTCTTTAATGCTGGGGACATTTCCAACACAGTGGGAAGCAATGCACTAGACGCTTTTTAGCATCCAAGGGGGTTAACAGTCGATGGCCCATTTTATTGGATTGTGTTCATTCCCATCTCATATTGTATTTGTACAACTGAGTGGATTGCATAAAGTTGATCTGTATGAGACACTTCAAGACTTTGTAAAGCACAGAGCAACAAATATAAATGAGAGAGTGTGTGATCTTAAAGAAAAACTTCATTCAAATTCGTATGTATAAAAACAAATGAAGCAGACCAAAAGGCAAAACAGGGTATAATAGCATTTTTAGAATTGTGTCTGACATACTGAAGGATGCAGCACTTTATTTAGAACACATAATATTTATGGGCTCCGGAGACTTAACCCATTAAGTGCCAGAGGGATATCCCATACTCAAAGGGTTAAAATAAGGTTTACAATATGTATATTGCGATTTAATGGGCTACAATGCATTTTATTATTTATATATATATATATATATATATATATATATATATATATATATATATATATATGTATATATATGAGAGAGAGAGAGAATTAGTCCTATTTTGGGGGTAGAAATAGGGTATGTGACGTTATAGAGGATAATGAGCTCTTCCAACTGGAGCAGACCGAGGGCCACAAGAAATCCCAGGACCTCCTGTTGCAACCACCAAGTTAACCTATCAGACTCAAGTACAATATACATCTGAACATGTACCAACACCAAATCATTATTATAAATGTAAAATGAAACATTGTGTATACAGTTGCCCCCATATTGCATAAGAGTCTGTAAACAGATGATATGGTTGCTTCATTTTATATAAAAAAAAAAAAAAAAAAAAAATTTATTTGGACAATGTATGATACAAGGCAGTGTTCTCAACCTTTCTAGTGCCGCGACCCTTTGATAAAATTTCCCAAGTTGTGTCGACCCCTAACAGTAAAATTATTTTTGTTGCTCCTTCATCGCTGTAACTTTGCAACTATTATGAATCGAAATATAAATATCTGATGGTTTTAGGCGACCCCTGGCAAATAGTCATTCGACCCCCAAAGGGGTCCCGACCCACAGGTTGAGAACCACTGATACAAGGTAACATGCTTCTGTCCTCTTTTCTTTCCCTATTTTAACCTTTTAAAGTTAGGCTGTAACTGACTGTGCCAGAACTGGAGCAGTCAGTTTCAGCTTTTCCCCCGTGCACAGCTAGAGCAATCACATGTGCCTATGGAGCCTCATGCGCGCTGTGTCACTGTTCTGTGCCTCTCTCCTCCTCACTGTGATCGCAAGGAAGAGAGAAGAAGAGAACAGAGGTCCCAGTGCCTCAAACGGACAAAGACGGAGGCACTTTTGTTGTACTGGGAGCAGGACCGGTTGGGAAGGCTTTAAATACACACTGATCCCTCTTTGTATAACTGAATAAGAGAGTTAGAGCATTTGTTTAATGGAACTTACTTTTTAAATCGATGAAACGTACTAAGCTACTCAAACATATACTGTTAATATATAAATTTATATCTGTTAGTCTTAATATCTTAAGGACCAAAGGGGTGTGCAAAGCATTTTCACCACAGAAGACAAAACTAGTGGCTCTCCAGTGAGCAACAGATTTTCTGATTCATAATTTTCCTTAACACACTAGCTCATATTACTATGCCTGTTTTAAGTTACTAGAATGGGTTATTTAAAAATTTAAAGGGGAACTCTCACCTCTGTTAAAGTACATTTCATCTTAATGTTCCATGTGAGAAAATTTCAAATCAGTTTTTATTTTATTTTTTTATTTAATGCAGTAGCCTGAGAAGTAAGTTTTTAAAATAAGATTGTGACGTCAGTTCAGGACAGGCTGCAGTACAGCTCTGTACCACAGCCTGTCACTCTTCGCCTCTTCCCCTCCCAGCAGTGCCTCGTTGCTACCTCCTACTCTGACAGAGGAATCCAGCGTGCGAGTTGGAACGCAATGCCAATGAGTGCATTCCAGCTGCTAGAGCAGTGTTACACACATTTTATAATATATCACACACAGTCTGATCTCCTAAAAGAGGGACAGTAATCCCTAAAAAGGGTCACATGGGATGTATGAATGTTTTTTCCAGTCCCTGTTAAAATGTTGTGTTTATTTCACTTTGTTTCCCCAATCTTATTTATATTATTAAATTAAATGATAGGTTATACATATGAATGTGCTGTCAAGAGAGAGCCTTACTTCTCCTTAAAGTGGATGTTTCACCACAATATAACGTAGCATAAATAGGCTATATAGCGAATATTACTAAAACCGTCTTAATTTTTTTTTAGCTTTATTGGTTGTTAATTTAAAGGGATAGTAATACTTTGTTTTATCTTTATTTTATTTTGTAGGCATTAAAAAACCATGAAGAAAGTTTTATCTATCAAACCTTTAATGTTTGAGAGATATTCACAAGCAAAGTTTCCCCTCCCGCTCCTTTTACCTAGTGTAAGCCATCTCTTCTCAGATGTGGAATGCAGTCCATAGACCAGACAGATAACAGCAAGGGACAATCTTCTTCCTATGAGAACAATGAAAGCCCTGCCCCCCTTTACAAGTTTTTCCCTTATCTTAATTGAAGATTGTCCCTCTCTGCAATCTACTTGGGCACCTCCCTTCTGATCTGGCTGAACAGTGTTACATCAGTAAAAGGGGCGGGAGGGGGACACTTTATCATTGAATTACTCTTGAACTACAACTCTGACAGAATTGAAATAACACTCTCCAAAGTCCAAATACTATGATGATTAATTAGAGCTGCTTTTATTATGAAACATTACTATCCCTTTAAGTTAAGTTGGTCCTGCAGCCACTTCAGCATAGACTGCAGTCCGTTGCTCTGCCTCTGCTCCCCTCTCTCTATCCAGCCTCCTCCGATGACAGAGGCTTCTGTCTGTAAGCTGGAGTGGTCTTATTGGCTAGATATTGATCTCTGCCAATAGGCACATGTGTACCAACACCATGTGATTGCTCTAGCTTACAGACAGAAGCTTCCGTCATCGGAGGAGGCTGGATAGAGGGAGAAGAGCAGAGGCAGAGCAACGGACTGCAGTTACAGAGCAGGTAACCACAGTCTATGCGCAAATAGCCACAGGACTGACTTTATAACTTAAATTCACAACGAATAAAGCATAAAAAAAATATTCACTTTATAGCCTAACCATTTATGCTACGTTATGTATTCAGGAGGGGTTAAGAACTCTATGGATTACTTTTCATTGTAGGATAAAGCTTCTACAGCTGTCAATATTTTAACAAAAAAAAAAAAAAAAAAAAAAAAATCAAATCAGTTGGTAAATTCCTTAGAGGAAAGCTGTGGAACTTCTGGAGTAGCTAAACTGGTAAAGGTGCATTCCTCTCTATCACCCCATCTGCTGCACAGACAAAACAAATAATGAAGTAAAATGGTTCTTACTTCCTCTACCAATAGATGGTTCTTATAAGTTAACCTGCTGAGGACCACAGCAGTATGCACTGCATTAACTTCTGGTCTTCAAGGGTTAATCATTTGAATGTCAGAGGAATGAGCAAGGGTCATATATAGCAAAAGGAGAAAAAAAATCCTGACAGCTAGCGGACAAGGTAATAAATAAAATAAATGGGCATTGTAATGAGACTTTTTGGCAAGTGGTCTGCACTACTGGACTGTTTATATATTTTTCAATGGCAAAATAACTTTTAACAATGCCAATAATCTCACTCAAACACACAACAAATGCCATTGGGATTTATTACAGTCTGCTCCTTTGAGAACAGATTTAGGAAGCAGGCTGGGGCTACACTGTGCAGATTCAGTTGTTTCAGGAGTAAGGAAAACGAATCTCCTGGCAGGCAGGGTGTCTGGGCTCCACTAGTCAAGTCCAACAATGAAGTTAACCCTTTGAGTGCCAGAGGGGCATGCAACGCATTGCTTTGCAATGCACTGCATACCCCTCTGGCACTCAAAGGGTTAAGGGCTTCACTGCTGTCATGTCAAAGATGAAGACTAGCACATTGAATGGTGCAAAGTACACATTAGGTAATGTTTCAAAATAATTTACTAATTTACAATGTGCCAGTCTCAGCCAAGAGAGTAAGTACTATTCACAAACCTTAGGAAATATTGCTGCTGCCACTGACATCACTTGTAAATAATCAACAGATTCTACGGTCGTCTATAAGTAAAGCTGTGTAGGCAAGCCACTACAACTAAAAATTTCCAAGGCAAGTCACGGGTTCCAGAGGAAATACTCCTTCAATCGTCAGTCCATTACGCCACTTATTCATACAGGTTTCATTCCCCCTTTACCTATGTTGATTGAGGTTTAGAGAGAGATAGAGCTCCAAGAGCAACATTAACTCCTGCACAATTGATACAGAGCATTGATAGACTGAAATGCATTCATCCCCTGTGCTGCACAATGATTGCATGGTAATTTACTAATAACAGTAACCCTTTGTGTACTAGAGGGGTGCGCAATGATTTGTGGAGCATTGCTTTGCATACTCCTCTGGTCTTTAATGGGCTACAAAATGTTCCCCTCATAATAAAACGTAAATGTATTGTATTGTTACAATATTTTACAGGCATGCTGCTACTACAGCAGATGTGAAAAGGAACCGCCCCTTTAAAATACACAGGCAGAATTGGATAACCCAGGGGCAGAAATTATCCGACTATGGTACCCTGAAGAAATGCAAAGATGAACCACGAGCAGCTGATGAGCCACCGCTAGCATCCACAGGAGGGGGGCTGACAAGAGTAGAATAAGCCCAGGGTATAATGCTGTCAGATTGAGAACTCAAAGACAGTAGTACAGGCAGATAAAAACTATTTTACATGACAGTTTCCTATTTTTTGTTTGGCCCAGAACATGTGAAAACAAATAAAAACATATAATGTTTATTGCTGTAAACATACACCAACTAATCTCAACAAGTCACTGTCTCCCCCTTCCCTTTCATGAGACCGGTGATTTTTTTGTTTTACATCATATCCAGAGGCCTGGAAAGAAGAGTATTCAAGCATAAAACTAACAGTGCCGGATGTAATAAGAAAGTGATGCAATTATGGAGAGACCACTTGCACCAGAGGGGAAAATTACAGTTTCATCAAATTTCCACTGATTTGTTTTTTTTTTTTTTTTTTTTTTTTAAACCCTTGAATGTTACAGAGGTCTCCAATGCATGAAAAACACTGTGGGGGTGTATAAAAAGCCTCCTTAGCGTAGAATTGTCAATAAAATTCACAAGCCTGGTTATATTTATAAAGAAGTAAAGTCAAGTTTATAAAATATGTCTGTCTATCTGAGAATATTCTGAGAAAATTCACATCTGTAAATATATTTTCGCACACATAGCGGTAGTATATACATCCATTAAGAACAGGTTATAGCTGGCGTTAAGGTATAATCCTTAAAACTGCCTTTATTTTTGGAGCATTTCTTTATAAATACATTTTGGACACAATTCTTATTCGGCCAAGACCATTTCTACTTCACTTTTCAAAAAAAGTCAACTAACTAGAGATGCACCGATACCAATTTTTTTAAGACCGAGTACCGATACTTTTTTCAAGTACTCACCGATACCAATTACCGGTCATTTGCTAGTTTTCCCAAGTACTACATACATACATACATACATACATACATACATACATACATACACACACACACCTTAGGTACTTGGAAGTATCGGTGAGTACTTGAAATATACACACAAACCACCTCTTGATTCTCCCCTTTTGCCTCTTTCTCCCCCTCTTAATTCCCACCTTTTACTTCATTCCCCCCCTCTTGAGCTCCCTCCTTTTGCCTTGGCTTTTTCTCCCCCTTTTGATCCCCCTTTGTCGTCCTCCTTGACTCTTGATCCCACCCTTTTGCCTCTCTCTCCCTCCTGATCCCCCCTCCTTTTGCCTCTTCTTGGCCCCCCTCCTTTTGTCTCCTGATCCTTCCTCCTTTTGCCTCTTTTTTCTCTCCCTTAGTCCCTTTTGCCTCTCTTTCTCCCTCTTGACCCCGCTCTCTGCCTCTTTCACCACCCGCTCTTCATGCCCCATCTTCCTCTGTTGTTCCCCCTTTTCCTGCCTTACTCTCCTCTGCCGGGTGCTCGCTATTCTCTCGCGAGCCCCAGCAGAGGTCAGCGTCAGAGCATTGCCATGTTAACCTGCGGCAATGCTCCGACGCTGCAGGAGGGAGAGAGGCGACCGGGGAGCATTGTGAGCAGCTCCCCAGGCTCCCTCTCTGCAGTACCGACCCTGACACAGGGTATCGGTGCTGGCATCGGCCGCATTTGCGCGAGTACAAGTACTCGCGCAAATGCTAGTATCGGCACCGACACAAGTATCGGTATCGGTGCAACCCTACAACTAACTGGAGAGAAAATGTTGCCAAATGTTTACACATATACTTATATCACTTTGAGACATTTTTATAGACACTTTCTTGTGATATATATAACGTACTAAAAGGACAAATTACAATATATAGGACATGCTAAAAGGAAACTCAAAGATAGGTTCCTAGAACATAGGCGAGTGATCTTCACTGGCGATAATAGGTATCCATTGGCCAAACACTATGGGTTAATGCATGGCAGATCTATGGAGGGTACGATAGTTCTTCCGTTGGAACATATTGTCCCCCATTTTAAGGGTGGTGACAGACTCAGTAGGCTGAGTTGTAGAGAAACCTTCTGAATATATCAATATAATACTATGTATCCAGGGGGACATAATGAAACTAGACATTCTTACCTTCAAATAGATTATTGCCGTGCATTATGTCCCATTGTGTGGGCTATTATATATCCTTTGTGGGATTTCCTCTCTGTCTATGTTGTATTTATTTGTATTGATGTGTTTACGATTCAATTATTTATTTTTCATTTAATAGTTATTTTTATTGTTTCCTTTAGAATTATTTTATTGTAGTTTATAGTTATTTGTTAATTATCACTTTTTCATTGTTATTTTCATTATGTTATTTTATTTCGTTTAATTTTATTTTATTTTCATTATTTTCAGCTTTACATTTATTTAATGTGTTTTATTCATTTAGGTGTATGTTTATTTATATTTTCATTATACTTTATTATTATATTACTTTGATGTTGATTTATATTTAATCTCCATTTTCACTATATATTTATCTTATTATATTTAATTATCCTGTGCATCATTATGTATTTATTTGAAGTTGTGTTATCTACATACCACATTGACTGACTAGTTTCATTTCATGTTGGTACCTGAGGGGTTATTAGTCAGGTGTACTTACCAGATCTACATTTCTATCAGCCTTTTAACATCCAATAGGAGTTATAGTTTAAATACACGCTAAAGCATGGTAACCAGATATCACTGATGAAGTATCCTTAGTGGTACGAAACGCATTGGAATTGCATCTGAGAGCCACAGCATTTTCACCTCATTAACTGTCCACTACCTATATTGTCCTCCAACTTCAGCTCCATTGAAATCTACTAAGGATGGGAGGTTAAGAACAGCATTAAAGGGATAGTAATACTTCATTTTAACTTTATTTTATTTTGTAGGCATTAAAAAAACATGAAGAGTGATATAAGTCTTATCTCTGAAACCTTTATGGTTTAAGAGATATTCACAAACAAAGTATCCCCCCCCTGTTCAACCAGATCAGAAGGGAGATGCCCAGGTAGACTGCAGAGAGGGACAATCTTCAATTAAGATAATGGAAAAAGCTGAAAAACTTGTCAAGGGGGGGGGGAAGGGCTTTCATTGTTTTCATACAAAGAAAATTGTCCCCTTCTGTTATCTGTTCTGTCATACAACCAGACTCGCATCTGAGAAGAGATGGCTTACACTAGGAAAAAGGGGCGGGGAGGGGAACTTTGCTTGTGAATATCTCATAAACCATAAAGGTTTGAGAGATAAGACTTATATCATTCTTCATGTTTTTTTAATGCCTACAAAATAAAATAAAGTTAAAATGAAGTATTACTATCCCTTTAAGATCTTCATTCCCTCTGCCTACTCTTACTACTTCACTGCACCCAGAATCTACAGCATACGAGAGGTCAGTCTCTTATACCACAGAGTGGACTTATAGACGGGAGACACATTGCCATACCTGGGAACTCTCCGGATTTGCTCCGGAGACTCCGGTTCTGACAGAGCTTTACCGGGTCTCCGGGGCAGAGGCTGATTCCTCCGGATGTGGAGAGTTTCTATTGAAACTCTGCCACATCCGCTTTTTCTCCCGCTGATCCTCAGTCCCCAGCCTTCTGTGTGGCACCTTTAACCCTCTGAGTGCCAGAGTGGTAAGGAATGCATTGCTTTGCAATGCATTCCGTACCACTCTGGCACTCAAAGGGTTAAGTCCCCCCCCTCACTCGCGGCAAGCCCCGCCCCTTTTTGACGCGATTAGCGTCATTTTTTCACCTCCTGGTGAACAGAGGACTACCCTCCGGGTAGCCCTCAACTGGAAGTTCCCAGGTATGATTATGGGTTTACACTGCTTGTAGAGTTAAACAGAACTAATACATCTTAATGATACCTCAAAGACATATATATTCTCTTTCTTTCTCTTTCTTTCTTTCTTTCTTTCTCTCATGCCTCCTATTATGGCCAGCATAAACCAATGGCTTTCGTGAATTTTGCCCTTGTCCATTTGTTCCTGAGAACCTTTCAATCGTACTTGATGTCCATACCTGGGAACTCTCAGGGCTTGACCCTGAGACTCAGGGTTTAGACCCAAACCTCAGGTTGAAGGGCCAAATTCTCAGGGTGAGAGAGGTCGTGTCACCTACTATATGAATTCCCCCAATTAAATGTTTCCTTAGCCTCTACACTGGTGCCATTAGTACCAGAAAGACAGTGGGAGATGTCCTGCTTGTCTTGTTTGTGTTCAGGCAGTGAGTTATCCAAACTGTAGCATGTTAAAGGTCCCTCACACAGGGACTGGAGCACCTCTGTGTTAGAGCAAGCAGGCACATATCGCATAAAATCTACATTATGGGAAGCTTTAAGGGTTACTATTTCAAAGATCTCAGGGTCAGCTCATCTTGAAAGTTCCCAGGTATGCACATTGCTGGCTATACGAGTGTGTCTGCCCGCAACATTATCTGGGACATGGTTTCTTTCTACAGATGGGAGAGGAGATAGATCATATTACATGAGGTCAGTCCCTTATATTATAGAGTGGACATACAGGCGGGAGGGTGTCTGCCCGCAGCTTCATTTGGGACATTGTATCCTTTTCTTTCATACGGATGGGAGAGAAGATAGATACTACCACACGGAATAACTAGTGCACTGCACAGTAGCCTGCCCGCTCGTCATCATTTGAACATTGGGAGGTTGATTACACCTTACCATATTGTATGGAGGACTATATATACTAAACCCCCTTTTTTTTTTTCATTAGTGGTACAGTATATGTGAACTTTTTAATACTAGCCAATTTTGTTTCATAAGCAGTTTCTCTACTTTTATATCATATCCTTTTTTTTTTTTTTTTAAATATGTTATTATGCATGTATAAATGACATGCTATAAAGTACTGAATCATCTACATTTGACTTTTTAAAATCCATTTCAAATAACCACTTGTACCACATATTTCTGCATTCTTAATCTTTCAAAGAAGCCCGCCAACGTTAAAGAGAAGTGAAGACTGCCTATATCCTGTACTAGTGCAATACTGATAGAACACAGGAGGCAGTGTGCATTCAGAAACTCTGCTAAAGCTGAACTTTATTTATTTGTGAACACTATAGAAGCAAAGAAAGAGGCACTGAGCCTCCTGAAACATTACATGTATAGTGTTCACAAATAAAGTTCAGCATAAACTGACTTGACTGCTGGCGGGGGGGGGGGGAGCACAGATCCCATAATCCCTACCCCTTCCACCGAAGAAAAACACATGACACCTGCTTGGTTAAGAAGAGGCCACAGCATTTATCAACATTAAACCAAACTGAACATTATGCCAGCACCCAGCCACCAGCTGGGGGCATGATCAACATCCAATAACCATAGTATGTGCCCTCCCTGCACTGTAGGCAAACAAGTGAGGGGCTAACTCCCCAAAGCCCTGCTGGGCAAGTACCATCTTTTCCTCCACTGGCGAGGACCCATCGGCACACACTTCAAAGCTGCTGTGACCAGGACCAGATTTCTCATAAGGCAGATTAGGCATCTGCCTACAGGTGCACCACACAGAGGGGCGCCTGTCACTGGGACCAGTTTTTTTTTTTTTTTTTAATTTACTTATATTTTTAAATTATCCTTGCCACGGGCAGTGCAGGCACTAACCCTCCAACCGGTCAGGTCTACCATCTGCGCCTCCATCGGCACAGACCCATAGCTGATGAGCTCCCCCGGGCTCTTTAGTAATGCAGAGTGCTGGGAGACGACATCATCTCCCAGCGCTCTACATTACTGAAGAGAAGACCACGCGGGAGCTCCAGGTCTGTGCAGAAGGAGGCGCAGACCTATCCTGCACACCGCTGGACCATCAGGGAGGAGATAGGAAATGGGGGTGGGTAATCTGGAGGGGCAAGTTGGAGCTGATGGGGGCAGTGTGAGGGCAAAGTGGAGATAGAGGCAGTGTTAGGGGAATATGGACCTGATGGGGGCAGGGTGAGGGCAATATGGAGCTGATGGGGGGGCATGTTGGAGCTAATGGGACAATATGGAGCTGATGGGGGCAATGTGGAGATATTGGAGGCAGTGTGAGGGCAATATGGAGCTGATGGGGGCAGTGTGAGGGCAATATGTAGGTGATGGGGCAAGGGGGAGCTGATAGGGGGCAAGGTGGAGATATTGGAGGCAATGTGGAGCTGATGGGGGCACGTTAGAGCTGATGGGGGGCAGTGTGAGGGCAATATGAAGGTAATGGAGGCAATGTGAGGGCAATATGGAGATTAGGAGCATTGTGGAGGTGTCCAGTGGAGATGGTCAATGGGGGGTGGGGGCGTTTCAGATTTCTGTGCCTACAGGCTCCTGAGATGTAAATCCGGCCCTGGCTGTGACACAAAAGAAAACAAAGAAGGGAGGGAGGACTAACCTGGCCAATATACCTCACCATGAATGACAATATTTTGGGATTCAGCATGGTGTCATGACCCCAGCAGTCAAGCCCTCCCATACCATTGGTCCTGGAAGGTAGCCTTCTCAATGAACACTGCCTCAAGTGTGTTCTCCTATCGATATTGTTCTATGATACTTGGTCAGCAGGAGACTGGAGGAGAGTCTGCACCAGGCACATTCTATGTGCAGGCTAATCTAGCCATTACTCCAGAGTGTGCACCCACTGCTACCTTCATTTTATATCCTGTGCTAGTCATTTGTTTGTAATATAAATAGTTTTTGGTAAATTAACCTTTACTATTTGCTGATGGCAAATGGTGTACAATGAATGAGCTCATGCACACACACACAGTGATACTTTCTAATAATAAAGCAAGAGGTAAGTTTGGCCTGGAACATAACTAAATAGCACCTAGTGCAGGGAATTCGCATAAAGTGCCAGACTGCCACCTAAACATAAAGGGACATCCACACCTCTTCATAAAACGTGCTAGTATCTGTGTGACAGCAAGAAACATTACTTGATCTTTGCAGTGTTAGTTGCTGGTGATAGGGAAGCTCATTTTCCCACCACCATGAGAGAACATCAGTGAAGATATAAGGGCTGTATCCTTACCGGTGTTTGCAAGAAGGCACCACATCCAAATTAAATTACATGATAACATTACTACATATGCATAATTTAGCAACAAAAAAAAAAAAAAAAAAAAATCAGGAATGTGCTAGGAAGATAAATCCATCTATTAGTAGTGGTTCTTTAAGACTTACTAAGTTGTTCTTATAGTCTGAGAAGAAGTTTACTGTACGAACTATAGTCGCTATCCAGCCAAGAGGACCAGACCTGAAGAAAATTTTCCAAGTTGCCTAATTTCAAAGGAGCTTAGGTATTCATTTCTGCAAATAAAATTGATTTTATCAAGAATGTTCTTCCAAGAGATGTCTATTTCTTTCTACTGTGAGCCGATAGATGTTGTTATGGTGGCTAGGCATATTCTTGTGATTACTTGGGCAAAAGATTGAACTAGTAAGCAAAGCTCAAGACAAATTAAAGCCTCATGGCTCTTAAGTTCAACTGTTATATGTAAAATTAATTTATTTTTCTTGTTCCAAATTATTGCAACCCTGGGACACATCCACCATGTATGTAGAAAGGTGCCAACTTCACCACACCCTCGGAAACATACATCTGAGCCCAAATGAAATCACACACAGAGCATGTACCAAAAGACAGCACAGAAGAAATCAGCAATTCAAACCAGCCTGTCTGTAATGTAAGGCTGGATCATCTTGCTCCATCTCATAATACTGCCAGAATGTATTACAAAGGATATCATCTGGGGAAGAGCCATACACAGAGGGCCCCCCTCCCAGCCCCAGCATGCTCCCATAAAAAGCTGCTAACAGAACTGAACCCACCAATGAAATTCAGGTTTGTTTCTCAAATTTAAATTATACCAGATAGGAAGGTTTTAGGTCTCCATAAAACTAAAACTTGTTTTAGGGTAACAAGTCCACTTTAAAACACTTTGTGGCTATGCCATTATACCCCCACCCCCGATGCCAAGCATGTTTCCACACTTTTTTTTATGTAGTTTCAAATGACAGATTTAGGTGTTTGGGTTTTTTTGTTTTTTTTTTTACCCAAAGACTAACCCACAGCAGACCCTGCGTGTTAAAAACATACCATTTGTTGTGGACATCCCCTAACATGACCAAGACATTTTACATAGAATGCAAAAAACAAAAACAGAACAATTTCTATTAAAAAAAAAAAATAAAAAAAAATGAATTATAGTTGTCTGGGAGTGTGTTTTTTTCCTCTGTTCCACTGGCAAATGCTTATGCTTCTACGTTTAGTATTAGCACACCTTTCCAAAAACACCAACACATTTTAAATTTTATGTATGTATTCGTATAAAAATTAGCAATTGGAAAACAAAAAATGCTAAAATGTTCAACATAACGAAAAAAACAAGACAGACGGCCCTACAGTGCTCCATACTAATAAACCAAATGTGAACCCGGTGTTTGGCATGCATCAATACCATTGTGGCAAGTTACTCATTTGATAATAATGAGGATTCTGTTGCATAGTTTGGCCAAGGTAAGCTTAAGCTCACCTACTTTGCCAAGGTACCCCATTTAGGTCCCACAAAACCATTCTAGATTATTTTTAAAGAAACACATAGAGAAACACCTACAACCTTATTCAAAAAAGAAAAAAAAAAAAAAAAAAAAGAAGAGTATCCCCCGGTTAGATTGACTTCCTTTCAAGCAGGAATCAACCACATTGTGTGAGGGGGTAGGAACCCAAAAGGACCAGAATACCATCTGTCTCCTTTATAGACCCATCCAACCCCCACTGCAAACTAAATAGTGTTTGGAACAACCAAAATTAAATGCAACACCCAGGCCAGGCAAGCCAATCAAATAATAAAGGTCATGTACTATGTCTAAGTTTTTTTTTTTTTTAATTGCCATAGTGTCCCCATAGTGAGAGACACACACATCCCATACACCTATAGTGAGACACACACACACACATTCTACACTGGGCTTCAAGGGTTAATATCAGATCTGTGAGTGATGGTGTTTCAAAAGTTTCCAGCTATGGCCATAGTTAGAGACACACAGCCACACACACACACACATGCCATAGTGAGACAGACAGACACACACACACATACTACAAATCCACATCCCATAGTGAGACACACATATCCCATTGTGAGATACACACATTCCATAATGAGACAAACATACAGATCTCATAGTGAGACACACACATGCACAATCGATACTTAGATACACATACAGATCTCATAGTGAAACACACACACACACACATTCCATACTGAGACACACATACAGATCTCATAGTGAGACACACATACATGCAGATCTCATGAGACATGCTCACACATATCCCATAGCGACACACACATTCCATATTGAGACACTCATACAGATCTCATAGTGAGACACACACACATTCCATACTGAGACACACATACAGATGTCATAGTGAGACACACATACATGCAGATCTCATGAGACATGCTCACACATATCCCATAGTGACACACACATTCCATATTGAGACACTCATACAGATTTCATAGTGAGACACACACATTTTCCATACTGAGACACACACATTCCATACATACAGATCTCACAGTGAGACACACACATATTCTGCACTGAGACACACATACAGATCTCATAGTGAGACACACACACACACGCATTCTACCCTGAGACACATCTACAGATCTCATAGTGAGAGACACACACATATTCCATAATGAGACGCACAGATCTCATACTGAGACACACACACACATTCCATACCGAGAGACACACACACACACACACATATATATTCCATACCGAGACACACATACAGATCTCAGTGACACACACACACACACATTCCATACTGAGACACACACACACACACACATTCCATACTGAGACACACACACACACACACACACACATTCCATAGTGAGACACGCAGATCTCATAGTGAGACACATACATATTCCATAATGAACACATACACAGAAACATAATCAATAGTGAGACACACATACAGATCTCATAGTGAGAGACACAGATCACATAGTGAGAGACACACATTCCATAATGAACACATACACACAAACATATTCCATACTGAGACACACATACAGATCTCATAGTGAAACACACATACAGATCTATAGTGAGAGACACACACACATATTCCATACTGAGACACACATACAGATGTCATAGTGACACACATACACGTCATACTGAGACTTACAGAGTGTCTCCATAGTGTGAGACACACATACACAACAATGGTCTTGAGTCCTATGTGATGACACACAGAGCAGGTCAGGGTATATCTCCCAGCAGCAAAACTTCCTGTATAGTGGAGGAGGTGGGGTGGATGCTAGGCAACCAGCAGACATGGCTCTGTGCAGGTAGGAAAGGTTGTAGGGAGGGGAATCAAGTGAAGTAAGAGTTATTTGGCTGTTATTTTGTTGGAGGAGATCACACTATGTGGTGTAAACCTGTAGTCATTAGTAGGAGTGCAGCTGCGTGTCAGTAGGGAAGCAGAAACACAGTTACATCCTTAACCCTTTGATTGCCAGAAAGGAATCCAATATATTGCGTTGCAATGTATGGGATCCCTTTATGGCACTGTGTGTTTGATGCTATGCGTGTTTGATGCTATAATGCGTGTTTGATGCTATAATGCGTGTGTGTGTGTTTGGTGCTATGCGTGTGTGTGTTACTGTGTGTGTTTAGTGCCGTGTGTGTGTGTATTTGATACTGTTTGTTTGGTGCTGTGTGTGTTTGTTTGGTGCTGTGGGAGTGGAGCATGTGTGTATTAGGGTGGTGTAGGCGCAAGTGGCAGCCATTTTGTTTTTTCCTCAGTTGGATAGTGGTGGGCGGGCTGGAGAGTGGGGGCGGTCCAACTCCCTGTAGTACCACAACTCCTGTGAAAATCACACCTCCATTGAATTACCCAATGGGAGCAGTAACTCCTCCTTATTGCCACCCCTGAGTGTGTGTGTCTCCTGAGGAGACATAAATTATGTAATGAGCCATTCTATGCTATGTGTGTGTCTCCTGAGGAGACAAATTATGCAATGAGCCTCTCTCTTTTTTATATATAGAAGATATCACTATCCCTTTAAAACATGATTACACAGTGGAATCAGTGGCGTAACAATAGGGGTTGCAGGGGTCACACCTGTGACCGGGCCATCACTACAGGGGTCCGGCTGCCCCCTGCAACCTCCCCACCTGGCACCCGCAAGAAGCAAGCTGAGGTCTGTGCCTTCTTCGGCACAGACTTCTAGCAGCTGAGCAGGCCTCTTCTGCACACTACTAATGACATCATCACCCTGCTCTCTGCATTACTGAAAAAACCTTTATGGTTTGAGAGACAATCGCTCCTAAAGTTCCCCCCCTCTCTCCCCTTTCCCCGAAGTCAGTGTTGTAGTTTACTGAAGGGAAATCCGGCCTTACGATCAGGCGGCTCTGCAGCAGAGCCAAGATCGTGTTAATAAAAAAAAAAAATCTTTCACTAAAACAGTCTTCTACATGTGCTTGCAAACCAAACACACGTAGAAGACCATTTCAGTGAAAGAGTAAAAAAAAAAAAAAAAAAACAGTCGTAAGACAGGCTTCCCTGCAGTCAGCTAGAACGCTGACTTTGGGGAAAGAGGAGTAAGGGGGGAACTTTAGATGCAATTATCTCTCAAACCATAAAGGTTTGAGAGATGACACCGGGGGCAACTCATTTCTTTTTAACATGACTGCAATATAGGGATTAGCAATCTTTCATTATTACTATCCATTTAAAATTTGTACCATTTGAAAACATCATTAAAAAAAAAAAAAAAAAAAAATAATAATACAAAGTGTGTCATGTTAGCCACATGAACAGCATATATACAGTTAAGGAGATAAGCATACAATACAAATTATGACTAATATATGGTAATTTCAGTACTCGTGCGGTACCAGTGATGTTTGATATGCTAATTAAGGTTTTCATTTAATTTGTGGCATGCAGCCCCAGGAGACTCATGTTTATTTCTGGGAAAAGAGAAAGCGTGAATATTTTCTAAAACTATACATCTGCTGGACTTTTGGTTAACATGACACATAGGCAATTTTCAAAAATGCAAACTTAAATCAAGGTGAAAGGTCCCACTTTAATCCCATAACGACTGTCGACTTGTCGTCAGGACCGTCACAACAGTACCTACGTTAAAGACCGGTGACTGTTCTGGCACATCATGACTTTCTGATCCCAGAGCACCTACAGGGCAAGGTGTGATCATTGGGAGAGATGAAAACTAACTGCTCAGAGATTGGAGAAGTCAGTTGCGCCCCCCCCCCCCCCAGCGGAGAGCCGGTATGTGTCATTGCTCACACATACCGGCTCCCCAAACAAAACAAAACAAAACCCTTGGTCCTCTGGTGCACTACACCCCTGGACCCTGCAGTCCTTAAGGAGTTAAGACTATAGGAAAGGTGCTTTTGACTAAAGCAAAGTCAGGGATGTTTTATAGTAAGGGTAGTAATGTTAAGGAATTATTTGCCTTAGGATGCTGTACTTGCAGATACTGTAGTTGTTTTCAGAATGTTAATGGATACCTTTCTAGCTCAGAACAGTGTTGAGATTTATGGCAGTTGGTTTCAAAGCAGATAGGATGTTGATCAATGGAAAGTTTTTTACCCACTTGGGGCTTAATTGGAAATGGTGTCAGTAGTTGTTTTTTTTTTCCCTTCCTTTGGATCAGCCTCATCTTCTATGTTATTACATTATTCACTACCTACTTCCATCCTGGAAAAAACGGTACTCCCTTAGTATGAACGGACATACTGTAGGAGATGGTAAAATTACAAATCCATCTCTGGGCTTTTAACCCTTAGAGTGCTAGGAGGATATCCTGTGCATTTCTTCGCAATGCGTTTGATACCTCTCTGGCACTCTAAGGGTTAAAAAGCCTGCCACCCTCCTATTCTCCTTTGATTGCATTGCCCGGTGGAGTGGCCATTGCAATAATGGTGTCAAGCTTGATAACATTATTAGATTTGATGAATACTTCAACAGTGGACTGCAACGGTGAGCTGAATACTTCCTGTAAGGCAAGTATGAGTACCAGGTACAACCCCTTCACTGTTGCAGTTCTAAGGGCATCATTATAGATATCCATAGCAGTTTTAGGGTATCTGCTGCGGATGTCTACTGACAGGTCTTAAAGGGATAGCAATTCTTAATTTTATCTTTATTTTATTTTGTAGGCATTAAAAAAACATGAAGAATGATATGTGTCTTCTCTCTCAAACCTTTATGGTTTGAGAGATATTCACAAGCAAAGAATCCCCTCACTGACCAAAACGGTCAAGTTTGCCATTGAAGCTGTCAGATTTGGAATCCGGTCCGCAGATCAACTGGTGGCTCTTCAGCAGATCTCGCAAGATATAAAAATAACTTTCATTGGAAGGGTCTAAAAAGTGTGCTTGCAAACCAGGCACACTTTGTAGACTATTTGAATGAAGTAGTAGTTCTTATATCTCGCGATCTCGGCTCTGCTGCAGAGCCATGGCCGGTCCGCAGACTGGATTCCAAATCTGACAGCTAGATGGCGGACTTGACCATTTTGGTCAGTGAGGGGAAATTTTGCTTGTGAATATCTCTCAAACCATAAAGGTTTGAGAGAGAAGAGTTTTTTTAATGCCTACAAAATAAAATAAAGATAAAATGAAGTATTACTATCCCTTTAAGAAATGAAGAGGCCAGAGGCATAGCTAGAAACCATAGGGCCCTGGTGCGAAAATTGCCATAGGGCCCCCCAACCATGCAACTCCATCCCAGAAATGTCCCTTGTACATTACCACCTCCACAATGCCCCCATTGTCAACTTCCACAACTGCACGCGCCATTGCCCACCTCCACAATCACCCCACTGCCCACATTGGCCCAGTTGTCCACTTCCACATTGCCCCCACTGTCCATTTCCACAATCCTCCCATTGTCTGTTTCTATTTGGGCCCCAGTGCCACTTCCATGCTGACCCATTGTCCATTTCTACATTGCCCCCACTGTCCATTTCCACTTCCACATTGCCCCCGTTATACCTCCATTAATTTCCAACTCCATTCCAACTGTGCCCCGGGCTGACAGAGCAGCACTATACTACTCAGGCGCTCTTCTTCTGGGTCCTATGTCCTGCGCAGTCAAGGAACTAGCTTCATGGAGTTCCATGGCTGTGCATGCGTGAGGCAGAGGGGTGGAAGGATGAGTACCGTGGTTGCAGCAGGGTTTGCCCGGGTGGTCCGGCTCGGTTGCAGTGGCGACCCCTGCGACCACAGTAGTTATGCTCCCAAATTCCCAGTGAGTGATTTAAATGGGGCTTTTTATGCCTTGAATCCTGGAAAGCGGTTCAATGCAATGAAGCTTCGCTTTGAAGACCTCTTCAGCATTTCAGGGGTTAAAAGCCTTATTTGAAACCAATGAGGATTTTTGTTAATCTCTTATGGAGAAGCTTGTTTGCCCCACTTTTTAGAACATCAGCCTCCCTGCACTAGAGATGCTTATAGTTCCTCTAAATCAAGTGGGATGGAAATCGACAGCTTTATGAAACCATCAGTGTTTTAAATAGTGCAACCGATATTACTTATAGGCATTATTTGTTCTTTAACTCTTTGAATGTCAGAGCGATGTGCAAGGCATTGCTTTGCAATGCCTTGCACATTCCTCTGGCACTCAAAGGGTTGATCAGTCCAGAAAACTGGCATGCAAGTAAACAAAAAACAATGCATTCTGTTGTAAGACATTAGATCCCCTCTCTGGTACGCTAAAAGGTTAATAGTTCTAAGACTAACCAGCTTACAGGGAAGGAAAAGTACAAGTTGGACTTCTGCCACCTGACTGTACTTGGACCCACTAATGGTACATATATAGCACAGCCTGGCAAACCCTGTTGTGCATCATTTCTGGCTGATAGACAAATCTGTATGTTTTGTACATTTCCAGCTTCTTTTTTTTTCCACAATAATTAGAAATATAATACATACAATTCAAGAATCAAGAAAAAGATAAAACCATTGAACTGTAATTAATAAACTGTGATCCAAGGCAGTGGATCTCAAACCTGTTCTCAGTGAAGTTACACAGAGGCTCTGTTACATTACCTCCCCTGTACTGTGTGGCCTTTTAGTGGTTTACAAAGACAGGCACTCAGGGCCGGGCCAAGACATTGTGCTGCCTGAGTCCAAGGATGAAATGCTGCCCCCCCAAACCACACCCATAATTATATTAACCCCTCTCCTGCCCTACAAACCACATAGAACTGAAATGTTTCATGAGAAGGGCGGGGAGATAAATATGATTAATAAATGAGAGAGAGAGAGAGAGAGAGAGAGAGAGAGAGAGAGAGAGAGAGAGAGAGAGAGAGAGAGAGAGAGAGAGAGAGAGAGAGAGAGAGAGAGAGAGAGAGATAGAGATAGAGATAGAGATAGAGATAGAGATAGAGAGATAGAGAGAGAGAGAGAGATATATATATATATATATATATATATATATATATATATATATATATATATATATATATATATCTAACAGGTTCAGTGCCCAGTGTAACAGCCACAATGGGAAAACGTGGACCGATAGGCTGAGGAGATTACACATCATATAAGCAGTTCCTCAGATTTTTTTTTTTTAAATGAAATCTGGGAACTTTTTTTTTCTCCACACCCACACGCTGTCCACACACTGCCCACACCCTGTACACACTCACACCCTGTTCACCCTTCATACACAGTGCCCCCCCTCCCCCCCTTTCCAACCTGCCCACCCTGTCGTCCTCCAAAGACTGCCCACCTCCACATTGTCCAACTCAACACTAACTCCCACATTGCCCACCCTGTCCTCCTCCACACCTTGTCTTCCTCCCCACTCTGCCCACCTCCACATTGCCCACCCTGTCCTCCTCCCCACTCTGCCCACCTCCACACTGCCCACCCTGTCCTCCTCCACACCTGGTCTTCCTCCCCACTCTGCCCACCTCCACACTGCCCACCTTGCAGTGTGAATGGGCATACAACATGAAAGAAAGATTATAATGGACTGTGGAGCACATCTAATGCCGCCCGTACGCGTAACTTACTGTCAGGCACAGCAGCTGCAGATGTGCATGCGGTTCTGCTCTGCCTCTTCAGCTGCATCCCCATAGATGTTCACCTGGTCCTGCGCTGCATATTTAGTTGTAATGTAGATCCGGAGACACATTCTAGCTGGGGATAGTGCCCTCTAACTGGGGACTGTCCCCGGAAACGTTTGGTCACCCTATCAAATAGTAAACTGTTCCGGCAGAGACTGGGCAGACCTTTATGAAGCAGCCACAGTCAAAAGAGAATTCATATTGCTTAGCGCTGGGCCGGCTCTCCTCTTCTCTGTGTGCTCCATTCTACATGCAGAGAAGAGGAGAGAGCGCCGGGCGAGCGCTAAGCAATATGAATTCTCTTTTGACTATGGCGGATTCTTCAAGGGCTTCCCAGTGTCTGCCGGAACCATGCTCCTGAACGCACTGCGCACAATATAACATGCCTGGGGGTAGCAAATTTCCACCCCTGTCAGAGTCCTGCCTGGGTCCCATGTAAGGGCCGGCTCTGCAGGCACTGGTCTAAGGAAAGAGATCCCACCACCAGGGTTGCCAGATTAAAGAGGTTATTACTGGGTTGCAATGGTTCCCATGTATACATGCAGTTTTCAGGTTATGTTTTAACCCTCTGAATGCCACAGAGGTAGCCAATGCACATACCTGGGAACTTTTTCTTGTGGACTCCCCAGAGAGGGGAGTCCTGTTGTTCTGTTGGTGGAGATCAAGGATGAGATTTACAACAAAAAGAGGTGGAGCTTAATCATGAGGGGAGGGGCGGGACTTAGAAAACGTATAAAAAAGTGTTTGAAGAACAGGCTGGGAAAGTAGAAGTAGGTGGGGAAGTGGGAGGAACAGACAGGAAAGGAGCAGAAGTGGGCAGGGTTTCATTGGAAACTCCCCACATCAGGAGACTCAGACTCTGCTCTGGAGACCCAGTAATTAGCTGCAAAAACCGTAGTCTCTGCGGGAAATCCAGAGAGTTTTCAGCTATGCCACTGCATTCCATTGCAATGAGTGGATACCTCTCTGGCACCCAAACGGTTAAAGGGATGATCTGTTAATCCTATCCGCAATGACCTACTCCTGTTTAGTTGGAGACCTCAGGGGCAGTTATTTAACCCCACTGATGCTATATACATCATTGTAATGCATTGAAAACATCTCTAGAATCCAAGAAGTTATGTATAAGTGTTTGTTTAAAATGGGAAATCGTTAGAAAAAGATGTATGTCAGACCTTAATGTGGTCAGAGAGGAGGCAAGTAGTAAAGAGGTGTGGAGGGAGCCAGGGGTTGAGAAAGGGTACATTATTAGGCATAAGGAGGAGATGAAGAAGCTTTGTAATTTAAAAAAATAATTTATCGGTCCTTCTTTAGGCTCCATTTCACCTGCTCCACAGAGCTAATTTCTCTTTTGCCCAAAATCCAGCCAGCCCACAGCTTGCACTCCCTGTGGTGGAGCACATTACAAGCACACACAGGAACTGTAATTCCACCGCCACACATTGCTGTAATTGATCATGGAACATCAGTGATATAGGATTTTACTTCTTTACTTAGATCTGCCTCTCCTTTCCTGTCACTACTGACGTGAGTGGTGTTACTTCCTCTGACAATCCTATATCGTTAGTCTCACCTGACTTAACTAGACCCTGTCCTCTCTTGATGGTGACTCTGCATGACAGCATTTGTTTTGGTGGCCCGCATGAGTGGGCTGGTGGCCTCATGTGTTCACTATTTATTCATATATACACACACACACACACACACACACACACACACACACTAGTGTAAAAGCTGTGTACACTGGCCAAAGTGCCTAAAGAAAGACATTTTCAGAGGGTTAATATATTATGTGGTATGTAACGGCAGGTACCAACTGCTATGTAACGGCAGGTGTACTACACCACCCAGCCATCTGTGCATTTGGGCAGGGTCTACTGTGCATGACTGCATTGGCCTGAGTTTGGGTAGTCTCTACTGCGCATGACTGCATCGGACAGACATACATCTGGCCTTTTACTGTATAGGATATGAAACTGACAAAATAATGTACATTAAACTGACAAGCAGATCTGACTGTGTATGAAGGAAACCTACCAAATAAGTCAGTGTGTAAAGAAAATTAAGAGCCACTTATTCCTATGGCAAATATACCCCTCTGATATCAAAGGGTTAAAAAGTTTATAGGTTAGCAGTCTGAATAAAAATTCCCTACTGTATGTTTAGGTCTCCAAGGTGGGTATGCACCAAGGTGTGATAAAGAAGTTATAAAAAGAGGAGATAACCTCAGGTGACATAATAAAACCCTTGTGATCTGGGGTTCTTGATAAAGATCTTAGATATGACTAATAAATGTGACTTATCTTCACATATTATTTTCCTTGAAGAATACTCCTACTGCACGGACTTTGGGTGTGATTGCAGATGCACCCAGTTCATCATTAAATTATCATTTAAATATATTTAATAAGTAGAACCAGAGCAATTCTGGAGCAAATGAGCCTCTCCATGGGGGACAAATGCAAATCCCCCAAGACTTCATTGAGCCTTTTATTTATCAACATGAGTGCTAGAGAGGCCTCCACCACTGTGCATCGCAACGCACTGGAAACCTCAGGAAGCTAAAGAAGAGCAATTCTGGTGCAGAACAACCGCAATATAGAGGACAAGTGACTACTCCCACTATTCCTCTATTAAATGGAGATTGTAATCCCTTGTATTAAACTGGGTAATGCATAGAACAGTTGGTATGCCTCAGAATTCCATCTCTTTAGCTTTCTGAATATGCCCTAATTGTTAAGATGTGATCTATAATAACCATGGCATGTCTACAATCAACACTACTAGCAGACATCTGAAAGAAAGGCATTTGCCCCACAGCAAAAAAGTTTATGAGCCTATAACGCGACTACTTTTATTCACTGAAAATACTATCTGCAAAAGTCACTCGGTGGCTGTAACCCATTGAATGTCAGAGGGGTATGCAATGCATGGCTTTGCAAAGAGTTCAATACCCCTCTGGTACTCAAAGGGTTAAGCACTAGAGTGTCAGCTGCATAAAGCATTTGATTCCTCTCTCAAAGGGTTAAGCATAGTACAGACAGACAAGTCTTTATGCAAAATCATTTTTCACTCCATTTACAATTTTACTATTAACCCTTTCAGGAACATGTGGCAGCACAATGAATTACAAATACTTTACAGGGGTTAATGGGATAAAGTGCCCAGTATGGGCAAATTGTAGTTATATTATGAATTTTAGCTTTGGGAATAATCCCACTGAAATGAATGGGAGAGGTATTCTACAGACCCAACACAAATGAGTACTTTCCTTGGTTGCTGTACGTGTGTGTGTACAGTTATGTAGGGGCACCCATTCATGTTCCTACAGGAATAAACATACATTACTCTTAATTTACATATTTATTTTATTCTGCTGTTTTTGCTCAACTACACCCCAAAAAAACAAAACAACCCCACACAATCCTTACATTGATTTGGAAATCTAATAATAAAAAAAAAATAGGCATCCACAAATCTGATGCACAATTCTGGTGACTTGTCACGGACATGCTATCACCCCATTTCATCACATCATTTATGAATAGATTAAGACAAAGACTGGCTTACTGAAAGGGCAATCAAGTCATAAACAATACACCATGTGACTAGTGACAAGTCTCACCTGATATTTTAGTAACTGGGCAGCACGTCTAGACAGATGCAACAGTGTAAAAGGAGGATCTACCTAAACATCATGCTAGATCTAGACAAAAAGGCTATCTACATCACCATTTCCATTTATCGCCATTTCCCATGAGGTCTCTCAGATTCATTATGGTCAGGATGTAAGCTTTCAGTCTGTGTGTGTGTGTGTAATACAGAATGTGAGAAAGCTACTACATATATTTTTTGCTCTTAAGTTGTTGAAAATGACATGTATCAGGTATTCAAAAGGATATTTTCGAATGGGTGTAAACAGAATTAACTTAAGAACATGAAAATCATGACAAAAAAAAAAAAAAAAAAAAAGGTAATTAAAAACAAATTTAAAAGGTACATTCACAACCCTTAACAACCCGTTTTGGTGTTAAAGAGCTGCAGGTTTCCCTTTGTTGTTCTCTATTCTGTTGTCAGGGTCTCCTGGTGATGGGGAAGCTGAACTTTCCCATCTCAGCCATGGTGCAGAGCTGTCCTTTCACATCAATGCGAACGCATCCCCTGTATCCAATTCAGAGCACGGCCCTGCCCCGTAAGTGACATCATACACCACTGTTGCTCTGCTACTGAGCAGCGGTGTGCATCTCTCAACTAATTTTAATCCAATCTGAATGTAATGTAAGGCTGGGGAAGGCACACTATGCTCAGAAATCATTTACATCAGTAAGAGGCCAAGTTCTGCCGCTCACTAGAAGAGTGGAGCCTGATGGTACAATTTGGTGGTGGGTGTTGGTTGTCCTCTGCCTACCACCTCCAAAACCCTTCTTGTCCACATACTAGAAGCATCTGTGCACATCGGCCTGGGGGAGAAGAGCAAGTAAATACAGGTCTTATGTATTTTGAGGTAATACACTTCAAAATACCCCTTTGCATACCTCTTAATCTGGCAGGCCCTGGGCCGGATTTCTCGTAAGGCAGAGTAGGCATCTGTCTACAGGTATACCCCACAGAGGGCCGCCTGTCATTGGGACCCGTTTTTGGGCAATGAGAGGGCAATATGAAGCTGATGGGGGGGCGAGTTGTAGCTGATGGGGAAGTGTGGAGATAAGGGCAATGTGAAGGCAATATAGAGCTTATGGGGTACAAACTGGAGCTGATGGGGGAGCAATGTGAGGGCAATATGGTGGGCAAATTGTAACTGATGGGGGCAATATGGAGCTGATGGGGCAATGTGAAGATGATAGGGGAATGAGATGGCTATATGGACATGATGGCCAATGTGTGTGTGTGTGGGGGGGGGCGCGCTTCAGATTTCTGTGCCTACAGGCTCCTATGATGTAAATCCGGCCCTGGGCAGGCCATGTATGAACATAAAAAATGATACATATTTGATGTCAATGTACTAGGTGAATGCTGGAATTTTAGAAATAATTGTAACTGTACCTTTAAAGTTAAGATGTTTGAAACTCAGTGCATGATACTATTTTTTTTAGGTTATCATAACGCAACATTTATCTAATCGAAGGGGTTTGTAAAAAAGTGGAACTTCTGCTGTACACTTTTCTACATGTAACTATAAAAACAGAAGTATCCACAACATGTACATCTAAAAAGATAGATAAAATGTTGGCATCCTAGATGGACAAAATGCTCAAATCCCTGACACTCTAAGAGTTAATTCTATATAATAATTTGCTAGGATGCTTGTCAGAAGCCATCATGCTCAGTAGAGACTGCCTGAACGCACAGAATGCTGAGAGTTAATTGCTGTGAGCATTCTGTGCTTACAATGCATGACTGCGTTGGCAGCAGGATGCAGAGCAGGACCGGCCTCTTAACCCTTTGAGTGCCAGAAGGATATGCAACACATTGCAAGGCAATGCGTTGCGTACCCCTCTGGCACTCAAAAGGTTAACATCACCCTGACCTTAGCCTGTGTACATGGGCTTTTACAATAGTACTAGTTTAAAAGGGCAATTATTACATTTTACCAAGTCTTCTCCAGTGGGAAAGAAAATTAGATACATGCAACAAGTGCAATATAATAAGTGTATTTATAACTCTAGAGAAAAATAAACAAAAAAAAACAACATCTTTTAAACAAAGTCTCTATGCAACACTGCAATCAAGAATAGTCCATCTAGCTTGTAACACCTTAATAAATGTTTCAAACGGCCTCTGTTCTCATGTGTCACGATTGTAACTGAATCAGACATAACTTATCTCCTTTTTTGATGTCCTAAGATATTCCTTAAACTTTCTCTCCATCTACTTCTGAGTCAATTCAAAAGAGGTGCTACACATCAGCAGTTAAAGCATGACCTTACATTAACATCCAGATCAAAAGAATATTGGCTGTTCTCCCACAAGCTGCCTCTTTCAGATTCTACCTTAGTGGCTGCGATGGACTGATGTGGTATTAACTGGGTCTGGAAGCTGCTCTGTAGCATTTCTAGGAGGTCATTTTAAATTACACACATGTGGGTTATGCAATAAGGCGTGATAAATAGGTAATAAAGAGGTGATGAGTTCTCCAGTTCCTATGTTATTCTATGAAGCATATGCACTAAGATCTCAAAAGTTGTAGAAAGCTCCATAGAATAAACATAGGACTTGGAGAAGTGATATCACCAGAGAAGTCACTTCTGCATTATCACCTATTTGTCATGCTTTAGCGCACATCCCCCACAATCTCTGTATTGCTTCTCTCAGATGTAATGCAGACTTCTGTTTAATACTAGAACTACTGAATACAGAAGATGCTTGACAGAGTCCAGAGGTACTGTTTGTTGCTCTTGATCTTGAGTCAGCAATCATACCAAAAGCAAGCCAAAGGGTACGTGTCCTACAAGTTTCATGGTGTAACTGCCGCTACATTAGGGACCCAGTGGAAGATGACTTGGGAGGGAAAAAAAAGGAATAAATAAAAAATAAAAAGGGCCAGGGCTACACTATGTAGGGCTAAACTGCTAACAGCCATTTGAGGTGTTAGAAAACTGCACCCCCCTTTGCTGGAACTCAACCCAGAAGGATATGGGTTCAGGCACGAATGCCTGAGATGCATGCATAGACACTGTGTTCAACTTTCAATATACAGATTACCTGGATCTTTCTGAACCTGAACAGAAAAAAAACCCCCACCAAGTTCTGAGATGCAGATCAGAGTCTTCCCTAAGGAGTATTGATGGTCTGTGTTCAGACCTCCATTATGCTATCCTGATGCTCCTCCACAGCTCTCAAAGCAGTCCTGCCTTCAATGACAGGTCATCCACCTATGGGGTACTATCCAAGTGATGGCTGCCCTTCCAGAGTTACTTCACATTTAATACTCTTCTACCACTCACTTTCCCTGATATTAGTCTGCTTTTCAGAGAACTGGCTGAAAGGTTGGACACAATTTGTCTCCTTGTGAGTGGTTTTATGGCTTACTATGCACAGACTAAAGCTCAGTCAGCAGACAATACATGTACCTATTGAAAGAGACAAAATGTATCTGTGTAGTGAACACCAAGTGGGTTACAATGGCAACAGCTCGATCAAGTAATCATCCCCACCCCCATTCCTAGAAGACAAGACTGATGTCAGGAAGAGATCTAGTAATATGATATTAAATGCTAAATAACTCTAAATAGTGAATACTAAGGTGGGTCATTTTGCAACAATTAGATGATTTGAGAAATGTTGCCAAAATGGCCCCCATTCCAGCTGTTCCTTCCTACCGGGATGTACTAGCTCATTTGAAATTATATAAAACAAAACAAATAAAAGCTAAATATTTCAAACTACTGTTTGAAATAGAAAATGGCTAGCAATATATAGGCTCATTTGAAAGCTCATTCAAAATAATTTGTGAAAATCTCTCTTAGAAATGGTATCATTTTAAACACATAGTAAAGTGTCGAGGAGGCTGAATAAAGTGCATGCATCAAATTCAGCCCACGCCATATCCCCTATGTTGTTCTAGTGGAAAGCAAAATAAAAATCACTATTGACACCATTACCAATTAAGCCCCAAGCGGGTAAAAAAAAAAAAAAAAAAAAAAAAAAAAAAAAGTATCCAAATGGTAGGTGGATATTTCCCTGGATCAACATCATATCTGCTAGGAAAACCAGCTGCTATAATTCTTAATATTGATCCAAGCTGGAAAGGTATCAATTACTTTTTAAAGCAACAACAGTGTATGCAAGTACAGCATTCTGAGGCAAAGAAATCCATATTTACAGCAAGAAAAAAATTCCTACCTTTGTTTTAGGCAAAAGTGATTTTTTCTTAATGGATGACCTTTTGGTTTTTGCTTAGTTCTTCTGGAATGTAAACTAGTGTAGATCATTTTACTTGCTAAATAGAACACTAACTTCCACTGCTGAGATAACTTGAATGAAGTATTTCACAGCTGAAACTATTAGCAACAGAATCAATTTGAGACCGGTTTTCTGTTGTTGAATATGGAAAGCTTTATCTTCAACTAAAACGTTCTATAGCCTGCAACAGATAACAGTGCAAACTGGTGTCCACAATGGAAAATTGAACTTCAAGTTAAAAACATCTGAAGGATGCATCTGCCAGTATGGTACCTTTGTTTTACTCAGCAAGATACAGAAGGGGTAGAGCATAGTTTTGCAATCAGAGCTGCCTCCAGTCATTACTGAAGGTACCGTTGCAGGACAGAGTATGAAGGGATGCATTTTTCTCTATTTAGAAAGTGACACATTGTCACAAAACGCATTTGGCCATATCTAGTATATTGCTACTTTGTTTTTAGATAAGTTTGTTAATATGGAGGGTTATTTTACACCTATTTTATAGCCGTTGTATAGGGATTCTTAATGCAATAAATGTTTTATGCAGTATATCCATGATCTACCATTTATAATAACAATAAGTAATAAAAGGATTCACTGGTCTTGGTGGAAAATCCTAAAGTTAACCTCCAAAACGGTGTCATTAGAAGGTATAGTTGGCTCATAGATCTGGAGTGGTAATCCCTGCACAAGCTGGATTTACCAAACAAGTCTTTTAAAACAGAGGTAATATCTGAAGTATCCACTTGTGTGGAAATCTGGGAGATACCGTACTGGGGTGAGAACCAGTGAAGGCGAGATCATCTAGAGGCAAGATATTGCCTCTGAAGATTGTGAGTAGTCTGTTGAAGCCTCCACTCTTTTGATGTTGGTGAAGGACAATATGTTCATATCATACTGCAATTAGAGGATATTATACTATGTGCGCGGCTTTTGTTGTCTTGCAGTTTGTTTTGGTGGGGACCCAACCCATCTCGAGTGAGTAGCCGCAATCCGTGGATGTAGAGGATATATATCTTGGGGATGTTGTGCTCCATAATTTGAGGATTTTGCTAGTATCAATATGTTGCTCCACCGGAATCAGGGCCCTAAGGGTTGCCACAAAAACACTGCCCGTATCATCACACCACCATCAGTCTGGAACAAGATCCATTGATTTTTGCTGCTGTCACTATACACTGGCTCTGTTGTAATAGTGAAAGGAAAAACAAAACAAAACAAAACAAACTGTTCTGGGCTTCAATAGACCAGAATCTTTTCCCACGCTTGAAGTTTCCAATGACTGTTTATGTGCCCACCGTAACGGTTGTTTTTAGTTGACTGGTGTGGCCCGGTGAAGAGGTCTGTTACCATACTAAATCCATGGAAGAATCTGACACAACATGCCTTCCATTATGCCTCCTTGCCTAGTGTTGTTCTACTGCTCTCTCTTATTACCAAGTGCGGTCTATTACATTACATGAGTCTTGCCACCCACTATATGCAATAAGTAACATTTTGTGTTTAGTACACCATTAATGGACAATGATTTTTAAACTCATCAATACACTTTTTGTTCACACCTTTACAATGAAGAGATTCTAGGTTAGTGTTTTGGTGACTAGAGCCAGGTGATATGGTGGATTACTATAGTTGCACCCATGATGAGCTAATGAAAAGTTCACTACTTCAGTTTTGTTTATTTGCATTTTGCTTCAAGTGAGTTGTACCAAAATACTCATACTTGTAGAGATGAATATTTTTTCTCAGTTCGATTTGCAAAACTACATTTAAATGCTATTAGTCTACAACTCCCATCATCTAAAGCCAGCCATTCATTGGATAAAGGGATTTGTAGCCTTGTAGCAGTTTGAGTAGACGGAGTCAGAGGTGCTCTATAGGAATGGTATCCTACCCAGGGTGCAGTCTCTTTTAGCCCACTAGTGTCTTTTACAGAGAGGAAATAGTCGGAAACAGATACTGGTACTGCCATCCTGCAGTCCAGCCACGAAATGCCAGGAGATTCCTCTCCGAACAACCCCAAACGTATGTTTTGGCTTTGTTGGGTCTTGTCAGTGAGGTGAAGCTGATCTCTCCAAGCACTGTGAGCAAGGGGTCCAATGCTGGATTCCCCTATTACCCTTGGGGTGACTAATATTGTAGCAGTTTAAGGCCACAGGTTGGCCAAACGTGTTTTCAGAGTTCTATTTCTCAGGCAGTGTTTTTGAAACATTGCTCGATTGTATTCACCAATCGTCAGTTCACTGATAAATAACAGTGGTGTATGTCTCTCTAGTGCAAAATAGAGAAAGAAATTGGATACATTAACCAAAAAAATAAAAAACATAACTAGGACTTTCCACATTGAACATCCAACTTGAAACCCATTTATTGCACAATCTGAAAAACACTATATTATAGCTGGTCAGATTTTAAGAATGTCAAATCAGTTAAAAGATGTACCAAAAAAAAAAAAAAAAAAAAAAAAAAAAGTTATATTACATATATATCACATTCTGGTCATTACCTGTAGCAAGGAGATTTATAACTGAAAACGTTTACCTATTAACCCTTTGAGTACTAGGGGGCTTTACAACACATTGCTAAGTCTGCTATCCAAGAAGTTCTCAGGTAAGTCATCAGTGGGGAAATATGAGGATTCCTAAGAGGAACACTGATGTGGAGAAACGATCATCTTGTTGTGATTTTCCTATTACATAAGAAAGGAAGATATTGACCTACCGCTTATAATAATTCTCTTTTATTCTGTAGCCACTTTAGAACACAGTCACAAATCCAGCTCAAAGACGCGATTATTTACCAAAATCCTCTTGATAGAAAACAGATGCACTTTATATATCAACATGGAAATACCCATTTGAATATATGTGATTTTATTAAAAAAAATAATAATATAGAACTCTTTATTGACTTGATATTGCTCCAGTTTTACATTGAGCATAATGCATATGTAGTTAACCCTTTGGGTGCCAGAGGGGGTACGCAACACATTGCAATGCATTGCATACCACTCTGGCACTCAAAAGGGTTAACAGTCTTTGAAATTGTAGACTAATACCTAAGTAATATAAATCAAACCACACTTTTCTTTGATGTAGGTTAGTTATCAGAGGGTGACAATCTGCTGTCCCTCAGCTGTCAAGTACAACAAGTGCCTGAGGGGATGATGGGGGTAGTTCAGCTAAAGCTGGGACACAACCAACCCAATTATAACTGGTGCTGTAGTGTTACAACACCTCTTCACCTTTGTACAGTTGATTACTGTCTAGTCGTTACATATTTTGCTCAATTAAGTTAGGTCAACTGTATTATGAAATCATCCATGTTCCTATTTTGTAATGCTAGAATATTAAATATGAATCACTGATGTACAGTACGTAACACAATAAGCATGGTTATACAAGTTAATGCACATGGATAGGAGGACACTGTTGGATAACTACATTGTAACTGAATGGTGCATCAAACTTATTACTGATTTTCTGTGCATCGTACTTATCAAAGACTTTCTGCCCGCTAATCCTCACTTAACCCTTTGAGTGTCTGGCACTCAAAGGGTTAAACAGAGTACCCAAATCTGAGTGGATATACTGTTGACAATACTACCCTGTTGTGTAAACTGTACTAACCAAAAGGAATGTGTTTCCACCTTACAAGTTCCTAGAACACTGCAAGAGGTCTCAGTGGCTCCCCTGGTACAGCTATTGAAGGGGACTTATGAAAATTATTATTTTAACCCCTTGGACACTAAAAAGTTCTGTAAATACACTGTAAAACCTGTCTAGCATCTTAAGAGCTTAATAGTCACTAATGTTACTTGAAATCACTTTTCTAATCCCATCAGGCCCCATAAACACTATGTATGTCATGAGATATAGATTTGCATTCACTTAACCCTTTGAGTGCCAGAGGGGTACTCATCACATTGCTTTGCTCTCAATGGATTAACATCCTCGCACTTAAAGGGTTAATTATAGGCTTACATGAAAATGTTTCTCATATAGTACACTACATCATATTTCAACCTTATACAATATTTACCATCTACTTTCCCAATGTCTGCTTCACTCTACTAAAACTTCAATTACAATTATAATTGGATAAAAGCACCAAGTCCATTTGATTTTATGTATTTTTAGAAATTATAAAAAAATATATAGGACACATGTGGCCCACGAGTGGAAAGAGGGGAACATTTTTAATTTGCCTCTCTGCAGCCTGACAAAGACCACCACTCCTCTGGTCCAAAACCCCAAATTTTATGGCAAGCCCACGGAGGCTTCATATTATGCTATAATCCTTCTCCACTGCTCCACTCAGCAGCAAGAGAAACTTTATTGTTACATACAGAGAAAAAAAGAACTGAACCCATCATACTCCACCCCCAGTTAACCACTCCTACAATCCCTATAAACTGGGAAGCCTCCTTCAACTCCTCCTCTTTCTTGCTGCTCCCTTAGAGATAAGTTTGCTTTTTAATGTCTGAAATCTGTAGATTTTAATTTGTTTTACACATATACTTTATCTGTAGATTCTAGTCTGTATTATAGATATATTTTATCTGTAGATTGTAGTCTAGTATAGATATTCTCTATCTGTAGATTCTAGTTTGTATTTTAGATATACTTTATATTCTGTATTATACATATATATTTTATCTGTAAATACTAATCTGTATTATAGACTTATATTTTATCTGTAGATACTAGTCTACATTATAGGTATACAGGTTCTGTAGATTCAAGTTTGTATTATAGATATACCTTATACTCTGTATTATACATAGATTTTATCTATAGATTCTAGTCTATAATATAGATATTCTTTATCTGTGGATTATAGTTTGTATTTAAGCTATACTTTATACTCTGTATCATACTTTTTATTTGTAGATACTAGTTTGTAGTACATATATACATTGTCTGTAGATTCTAGTGTGTATAACATATACATTATCTGTAGTGTTAGTATGTATTATACACATACCTTCTCAGTTACACATGGTTCCCCTGTAGTGGTTATTACAAATTTCTTTATGTTGTATGTGCTTTATTGCTTATTTAATTCATTTTGTTAAGGACTACCATACTAAAATGTCTTGCTCTCTTGCATATATATTTTACCCTTGTAATTCTTATCTGGGCATAGCTCTGCTTGCGTATATATCTGACCCTAGTAATTCCTATCTAGGCATAGATCTACTTGCATATGTCTTTCATCCTAGTAATTCCTATCTAGGTATAGATCTACTGGTATATATCTTTAACCTTAGTAATTCCTATCTAGGCATAGATCTACTTGCATGTGTCTTTAACCCTAGTAATTATTATCTAGGCGTAGATCTACTTGCATATGTCTTTAATCCTAGTAATTCCTATCTAGGTATAGATCTACTGGTATATATCTTTAACCTTAGTAATTCCTATCTAGGCATGGATCTACTGGTATATATCTTTAACCCTAGTAATTCCTATCTAGGCATAGATCTACTTGCATATGTCTTTAACCCTAGTAATTATTATCTAGGCGTAGATCTACTTGCATATGTCTTTAATCCTAGTGATTCCTATCTAGGCATACATCTACTTGCATATGTCTTTAATCCTAGTGATTCCTATCTAGGCATAGATCTACTGGTATATATCTTTAATCCTAGTGATTCCTATCTAGGCATACATCTACTTGCATATGTCTTTAATCCTAGTGATTCCTATCTAGGCATAGATCTACTGGTATATATCTTTAACCCTAGTGATTCCTATCTAGGCATAGATCTACTTGCATATGTCTTTCATCCTAGTAATTCCTATCTAGGCATAGATCTACTGGTATATATCTTTAACCCTAGTAATTCCTATCTAGGCATAGATCTACTTGCATACATCTTTAACCCTAGTATTTCCTATCTTGGCATAGATCTACTTGTGCATATCCTTACCCCTACTAATTCCTATCTAGGCAAAGATTTGTATCTCTATTTAACCCTGGTAATTCCTATCTGGGCATAGACCTACTTGCACATATGTTTAATCCTAGTATTCCCTAGCTAGGCATAGATCTACTTGCACATGTGTTTAATCCTAGTTTTTCCTATCTAGGCATAGATCTACTTGTGTATATATTTAACCCTACTAATTCCTATCTAGGCATAGATCTAGTTGCATCTATATTTAACCCTGGTAATTCCTATCTGGGCATAGATCTACTGGCATATTTATGTAACCCTAGTAATTGCTCTCTGGGCATAGATCTACTAGCTTATGTATGTGTGTGTATGTGTATATATATATATATATATATATATATATATATATATGTATGTGTATAATATGTATGTGTATGTATGTATATTTAGCCCCAGTAATTCCTATATGGGCATATATCTACTTGCATATAGCTTTAACCCTTCTAATTCCTATCGGGGCATATGTCTTTATGCATTTCCATATGTGTATCAGTTACGCTGTCAGTGCTTATTTTTATTACCCTGGAATATACATATATCTACTATACTTCCTTCAGCATGGTAGGGGTTAACCCCAATTTGTCTATCGTCCACTTAATTGAAGCTGGCACTCTGTCTGGCGGGGCTGAGGGGATTTCCAGTCTGGCGGAGCAATCTGGCTGACCCAGACTGGGACTTCCCTCCGCTTTCGGTGTGCAGACTGCGCAGTTTCACGGCATCGGGGTGCAGTCCATGCTATGCATGTTTACTATCTGTCTGCCTTCCCCTTTTGAGTCCATGTCTGCAGCTATAACACATGACCCCGGCAGTGGGAAGTACTGCACATGATGCCCCCATCGTGTCTGAATAGCCCCTCCCTTGGATGGCTACTTCTGTCAATACTGGATGACTTTTTACTCAATGCAGACTTTCTGTCCCAAACTCAGGTTAATTTACTTCGGAATAAGGCAAATTCTGCTGGTGCAGGTTGTACCCTGCTTTGACACCGCAAACTACAGGCGGTTATGAATGGTGCGGCTCCGTCCCACTACCTGACCCTCACCTCAGGAGGAGGAAGTTCATCTGAGGAATGACCCTCACCTCAGGAGGGAATAGATCTGAGGTATATGAAGCTTTCAGGTGCTTAACCTGACTCCTAATATGTTGCCAGTTGATTTTCTGATGGGCATGCCTCCCTTTAGCAAATACTTGTTATCAGAGCTCAAAATTTCCACTAGCCAATGGCGAGTGAAAATTCAGCCCTGGCGGGTAAGCTGTGGCTTGCAGTGGCGAGTAACTTTTCAGATCTGGCTAGTAGCAAAGGACTTCCAATTTTAAGCCCTACTCACTATATCTTATGGCCAGCTTTGATTTTATGCGGCTCTGTTTGCACATGCATCAATCCTTTCCTAAGGAGGAGGTTATATACTGATGAATTATGACTTAGCGTTTGAGCCCAATCTCTTGCCTATGCCTAGTTTGGTCTTCTTCCTATACTTTGTGCGGCTTAGTTCCCACACATGTGATCCTTTCCTCCTGAGGAAGGTATATCCTGCTGAATGGTCATATTATGTGTTGAGCCTGATCTCTTGCCTATGCCTAGTATGGTCCTAGTATGGTCAGATTTACTTTACTTTGTGCACCTTTGTTTCCGCATGTGAACCTCTCCTCCATGGGGCAATTTTTTGTGATTGTGATCTTGCAGGTTGAACCCAATTTCTGGTTGTACTCTTGTTTCTCCGCTTCGCCTGGGTTGCTTGTTGTTGCATGTGATCTCGCTTGTTGCGTCTGTGTCTTGACGCCTCCACTCTAGACGGCTTTGGTTGGGGAGGCTTGGTTCCTCACTACATCCTTTTCTCTATGGATTTTTTCTTTTCCAGGGTTTCTTTTCTTCCATTGGGACAGTGGGGGGCAGATTCTCCCACTTTTCCCGCCGCTGGTTTTTCGCTTTCCATCTTGTTTCTTTTTGATGGTCTGGTCGTGTTTCTGTTTGGCTGCGGTAGGCCTCTACTGTGCCTCCTTGGTATCTCTTGGGCTTGCGTCGAGTCATCTTTGGTGAATGGCCTTCCTGTCGGTTGGTGTCCTTGCTTCAGTCGGTTTTGTTATACAGTGTCTTTTTCTTTCTCCCTTTGGGTGCGTCTGTATTGTGTTTGTTTTTCATGATGTTTGGTTTTGGTCTACGGGTTTCCCCTTGTACCATTTTCTACCTTTTTCTCTATGCATATTGGTGTGTTTCTCTTTTCTACAGTTCTCCTTCTTTCTGTTCGGAAAGGGCGTTTCCTTTCCCATCTTGGGGGTTAGGTTTTCATGTGTGTTTCCTGGGGTTTCAGTTCGGCTTTGGCTGTTTGGGGCTTTTGCCTTGCCTAATGGTGGTCTCAGTAGAGATTTTCTTTTCTACCCTGGTCTCCCCGTGTATTCCTCGACATTGGTCTTTTTATCTGTGGCTGATTGTCCTCCTGCCAGGACTCTTGACCCCTAGGTGGGTCATTTTCTTTTGGGGTGTGTTGCAGTCAAGTCATTCGGATCAGGAATGGCATGCTTGGCCGTGGGTCTTGGATTTCCTTCCTTGCTGCCCTTTGTCTTAGGATGTGTTTGATTGGCATGGCTGTGGTTATTGGGTTTCCTCCTTTTGGGGTATGTGTGTGTTCATGTCTGGGCAACCTTGTGGTTGTTTAATAGTTTGTGCTCGGTGTTGCTGATTGGTCCAGTGTGTGTGTGTACCTTTTGGGTCTTTGTTTTAACTTATCTTCTGCCTAATTAACGTATGTTGTTTAGCTTTGAACTAGCATAATATGAAGCCTCCGTGGGCTTGCCATAAAATTCGTGGATTTTCCTAACAATTGTGACGGAAAGTCGGAATTTTATTAAAGACACGGAGGCGAATATTATCCCTCCCAGTGTTCCCTCCCCTTTCACTGTTTTCCTCTCCTTCCAGGTAGATCTCTGCAGCCTTGTTCTGCTTGGTGTAAGATCTGCTGTTGGTTCCAGGTTGCTGTTTCTGAAGGACGTTTCCAAGGGATCATGTTCTTCGGTCGCTTCAATAAGAAAGAGGAGGAGTTGAAGGAGGCTTCCCAGTTTATAGGGATTGTAGGAGTGGTTAACTGGGGGTGGAGTATGATGGGTTCAGTTCTTTTTTTCTCTGTATGTAACAATAAAGTTTCTCTTGCTGCTGAGTGGAGCAGTGGAGAAGGATTATAGCATAATATTCGCCTCCGTGTCTTTAATAAAATTCCGACTTTCCGTCACAATTGTTAGGAAAATCCACGAATTATACTGTGTAATCTGGCTTGTAAGTGGCAAATGAAGACCACCATATGAATACCACAAGACAATTATTTATTAATTAATATTGTATCATACAAAACATCTACTCTAGAGTTCCTATTAAAAACTGTAATTAGTTAATAGTGTTTTTTGGGGTGCCAAATCCATTTATCAGGAGAGGAACTCCAAATATATCCCAAAATGTGTTCTTATGATCCCTCCAATACACAGAAGTAGACCGTATATTGTACAGATATCAACTATTTTTTTTTTTTTTTTTTTTTTTTTTTTTTATATATACACTTGAAATTGACCCTCTCTTTGCCAAAACAGACACTTCAGGCGATGCATAAATAAAGTCTCCTATTTTTGTATCATATAAAAAAAAAGTCTGCTCAAGAATGTCCCAAAGTTTGCTCTTATAAATCACATTAATACACAAAACTCATCCGTGTTTTATACAAATACAGATGACTGACACATTTGAGATTAACTTTCTTGGTGCCAAGATATACACTCCAGACAACAAACAAATGAATAAAATACCATACCCTAACTCTCACTCCCATTGTCCCTAGATTAAATCTAGAAAACCATAAAAAAAAAAAATGTAAAAAGTGTGTGTGTGTGTGGGGGGGGATTGTAAAAATTAAGACAGATAAAGTCCCTCCAGGGAAGTCCTATTCCATATCCAGAATGTACCAATACTGTATAAAAATCCAGATATTTCTATGTTTAGGGTTCTATTATTATTCTTTATTTATATAGTGCTAACTAATTCCACAGCGCTGTACAATTGGGAATAGATACACAGAGGTATTAAATAGTACAATCAGATGTGGAGAACAGAAGGATCAGAGGGCCCTGCTTGTGAGAGCTTACAGTCTAGAGGAAGGTAGGTTTGACACAGTTCTATACGTATCTGCACCATTAAACCGATTTTAACAAATGGCTTATTGCAATCTCCAGCAGATAAAAACTGCTATATACACATTTGGCATATAAAAAGTGCACAGTAAATTTATATATATTTCTTGCAGAATACTTGTGCCTAAAATCATTGATACATATTAGTGCTAAGAGTAACTCTGTAACCAGTGTCCAGAAAGCAACTTCTTAAACCTTTGAGTGCCAGAGGGGTACGCAACGCATTGCAAAGCAACTCGTTGCATACCCCTCTTGCAATCAAAGGGTTAATATCTTCTGAGGGTTGTGTCACAACGCATAACTGGCATGCAAAGGGTGCACAGTGGTATTGGATTGTACAGATAACCATCTCTTCTCAATATATTTCGGTCTATTCAACTATTATAGCAAATCTTGAATCAATATTATCACAATATGTAATTGACTCTAGATTTCTAGATTCCATGAAGAGTCTAAGAATATAAATTTACTGACAGAGCCCCATGTGGAAAAACTGGGGCATACTTAAAGAGACAATAATGTCACGCTATAAAAGAATATCCGATTATTCCTTATACTTTTTAATAATGCTCTGTACCTTTTACAATGCCCATATCAGTGTAGTTTTATTGTCATTATATTTTAAAGTTTCCCCCTCCATTACTCTTCTTCCTTCAGATCTGAAATCTGGACAGATCGCAGCAAGGGACAATATTGTCTGTGTCTGTATAAGGAAAACCTGACAGCCCTTGACGAAGGGGAGCAGGGTTTTCCTTATTTTGATACAAGATTGTCCCTCATTGCGATCTGTACAGACCGGCTTTCAGATCTGAAGGAAGAAGACTGACTCAAAGGGATAGTAATGTTTCACAAAAACAGCAGCTCCATTTAATCTTCAGAGTATTTGAGCCATAGAGAGTGTTATTTCAGTATTGTCAGAATTGTACAAGAGTAATTGAATGATAAAGTATCTGCCTCCCGCCCCTTTTACCTAGTGTAAGCCACCTCCCCTCAGATGTGGAATCTTGTCTTGAGACCAGACAGCTCACAACAAGGGACAATTTTCTTACTGAGAGAACAATGAAAACCCTGTCCGCCTTGACAGCTTTTTCAGGTTTTTCCCTTACTCTAATTGAAGATTGTCCCACTCTGCAAGCCATCTGGACACCACCTTGCTGCTCTGAGCTGTGCAGTGTTACATCAGTAAAAGGGGTGGGAGGGGGATATTTTATCATTGAATTACTCTTGAACTACAACTCTGACAGTATTGAAATAACAATCTCAGTGGCCCAAATACTATGAAGACTAATTGGAGATGCTTTTATTGTGAAACATTACTATCCCTTTAAGGAAAAGGGTGGGGGATGGGGGAAACTCTAAAATATAGTTACTATAAAACTACACCGATAGGGACATTGCGATAGGTAGACAGTATTAGTAAAAATGCTACGGAATAATCGGATATTCGTTTATAGCGTGATATTACTCTCTCTTTAAATCAATAAAAGCCATTATATTGAAAGAATAGAACAACTGCCTAGGAGTGGACACAGATCTGACTATCTAACAACAAAGTACAGAGTGGTGCTTCACCACAGAGCCACTGGCTTATCCGTGGATCAGAAATGTGTTGTACTGCACCAATGGAAAATCTTGTACTATAGACATTATCACAAGATATTACACAAATATAATAAATTAGCAATATTTACACATATTTAGGGGCCTGTTAAAGGGATAGTAATGTTTCAAAATAAAAGCAGCTCCAATTAATCCTTCATAGTATTTGAGCCATAGAGAGTGTTATTTCAATACTGTTAGAGTGTAGTTCAAGAGTAATTGAATCACAAAGTTTCCCACTCCCACCCCTTTTACCTAGTGTAAGCCATCTCCTCTCAGATGTGGTATCTGGTCTTAAGACAAGACAGCTCACAGCAAGGGACAATCATCATCTTACTGTGTGAACAATAAAAACCTTGCAGCCCCTGGGAAGCGTGTTCGCGCTTCTCTTCGGAGCTGCATTTTTCTGGTCTAACGTGACAGCGAGCTACATTTACCATGCTACTGATGTGTCATGTTAGGCCAGAAAAATGCAGCTCTGAAGAGAAGCGTGAACATGCGCCCCAGGGGCTGCAGGGAGGGAGGTGGGAAGTCCTGCCACTCATATATGGTTCCCCAGAATGCAGAAGTGCCACATTTCTCTTATGCAGTGCAGAAAATAAATAAAGCCAGCGCTGATATTGCTTTACATTTTAAAAGCATTGGTGAAAATTTTTGGGGATGTGAATGTTCCACTTTCGTGATCTGGGCACTACTAAAGAGGTGCTGGTGGATCTGTGGACCGGATTCCAAATTTGTCCACTAGATGGCAGACTTGGCTAAAACAGCCAGGAAAAGGGAACTTGCTAATAGCTCCCAAACCATAAAGGTTTGGGAGATAAGAGTTATATAATTTTTAATGGCTACAATATAAAATAAAATTGTTTTCAAGTATTACTATCCCTTTAAAATCCTGTAGCAGTAACCCAAAAATAATAACATTTTAACTGTCCCTGGATATGCTAAACCTTTGCAATGTGCGTCTCTACTCTAAATGAAAACAGTGCCCATAGGAGTTTTACATTGTGCAGAGGTGAAAGAATGTATTAATTAGTTCTGCAACAATTAAAAGTCCTGTGAGTGCCGTTTTCCAGAGTTTCATCTTCCATCAACCATGCACCCAGGCAACAAACCTTCGTTTTTTTGAATTACATATAAAATACAACCAGCAGACCTTGAGTAATCCTTACATAAGTACCTCTAGAAATGTCTGTCATCTCATTATAATCTTAACCCTTTGAATACCAGAGAGATGCGCAATACATTGCTCATCCCCCTGGCATTCAAACAGTTAAGGCAAGTATTAAAACTTTTTCACAGTTAAATAAAATGATCTACTTACAAGAAGTGGACTCCTTTATTTTCTTTTTTGTCTGAGAGGCCGGTTGGTTGGTCGAGCTCACAACAAGCCGGTTCCGTCATGATCACCATTTCCATAGGAAGTTCCTGCTTGCTCTGTGTGTGCGTACAAGGACTCCTAACGCCAACACACACTCCCACCCACCACTACATTACATCCCTTAGCTGGCCTGACACATGTTTAGTAGCTGCAGTCACTAAAACAAAGCAGGAGAGGGGTGTGGGGAAGACAGTGTCTTCAGCACAACAGCCCAAATTCAATAATAAAAAAAACCTGTTTTACGAGTCTGGCTGCTGAGTTGGCCACTGAGTTAAGTATCTAACCAGCTGCAAGCCTTGATTTTTTTTCTCCTTCACGACAGACCAGCTGATGTGTTTTTTTCTGATGTTTGTAGGTAATACAGAGGGAAAAGTAAAAGTTTTGAGTGGAAAAACATGACCCTTTGAGTGCATGAGGAGTGGGCAACTCATCTCTCGGGCACTTTGACAGAGAGGTAAAAAACGCATTGCTTTGCAATGCATTGTGTACCACTGGCACTCAAATGTATATATTATTCTGGGGGCAACCGCACCGAGGGGCAGAAATAAAAAATCCATCGATTTAAAGGGGACGTTAACCATCTGAATGATAGAGAAGTCTGCAGCGTGTTGGAGTCTCGTCTGATATTAACAAAGCGATGTATTGTAGACCCCTCTGAGTGCCAGAGGGGTACAGAATGCATTGCAAATCAATGCATTCCATACCCCCATCTGGCACTCAAAGGGTTAAAATGTTTAAAAATCCATTTTCATAAATGGGATTTTTATTTGTACAGTATAATCACGGAGTTTTTTTTTATTCCAGAATAACTCCTCTTATCCACTTGTAGGATCTAAGGGGTTAACCCTTTGAGTGCCAGAGGGGTACCGTTCTGTACCCCCCCGCCCCGGCACTCAAAGGGTTAAAGAATATGGCAGCGGCAAAGGGTTCACTGAGAGGGCTTGGTCTGCAACCACACAGCTCAAAATTTAAATTATTCAGACAGGATGTTGTAATATAAAGGTAACAGTCTGCCAGTTATTGTAACAATAGGGCTGCCTGAATGTTTCAGAAGAAGATGATTGAGGAGGTACATTCGTTGTACATGTAACAATAATAACCACTTAGCTGTTAATCTGGAATGAAGGAGCATACACAGTTATTGCTTTGGGTTATAGGTGGTTTGAGTTTATATACAGCCTCAGGTGCCTTATACTGTAATCCTTGAATTAATAGTGTGTGGGAGTTAATAAACCACCGTAATACTTGATTATCAGCATCCGTTATTGATCTTTTTGTCACTGAAACAGTCTGGCAGTATTTAGTAGAATGACTTTTATTTGCATACAAGAAATATGAAGTATATTGCCACACACACTTTACAGAGTTAAGGAACACAACACCTACAAATGAAACTGCGTTTTATCATTTTAAATATCATGTAATGCAAGCTAATATCTGTAACATTTAGTTATTTTATGTTACAGCCTTAAAATCTAATCATAAACTTGCTTGTTTAAAGGGATAGTAATGCTTAATATGTAAAAAAAAAAATATTTTGTAGTGTTCATCCCCCTGAGTAAAAAAAAGGGTACTCCCACTGCTGAAAGGTGTTTTATTCAAAAGTTATTACAGCTCAAAGTTGAATTTTTTAGGTGCAATATCACAGTGGCCTGAAATTATACAGTGGCGCTGTTGTTCCACCTTCCTATGGACAGCTCTGGTCCGTAGACCATAAATCTCCATAGGATGGTGTAGCAACAGCGCCACTGTACAATTTCAGGCCACTGTGATGTTGCATCTAAAAAAAATCAACTTTGAGATGTAATAACTTTTTAATAAAACACCTTTCAGCAGTGGGAGTTTGCTTGTTTTACTCAGGGGGATAAACCCTACAACATATTTTTTTTTACATTTTAGGTATTACTATCCCTTTAATGCATGTATAGACCATGCTATATAGACACATTTTGGCTACTTGTGCAGGGGATGTACTGAGATAAGAACCTACTGTTCCTCTAGTCACAAAGGATGTCACCTTATCTCAGCTCATTTAAAAACAATGCCAAATAATCACTTCTCAGGCACCCAGTTAAGATTGCTATAGTGATGGGAGCCCTGGAAAAAAACAGACATGCAATGGCAGATTTCATGTGGCAGCACACCTGATCTGCTCTGTGGCCTATGGGCATACCTGGGAACTCTCCGGTTTTGCCCCGGAGACTCCGGATTTCAGACTGAATTACCGGGTCTCCGGGGCAATGTGTGGATCGCCGGGTAGGCAGAGTTTAAATAGAAACTCTGCCCACTTGTGCTCTGTCCCGTCCAGTTCCTCCCACTCCCCGCCCTCTTAGATACATTTTTCAGGGTTTTTTTGTTTTTTCTTTTGTCCTGCCCCCCCTCCGTGGCTAAGCCCCACCCCTTTTATGACGCGAATCGCATCATTTTCTTCCCAGGTCGGCACTGACAGGGTTACCCTCCGGGTAACCCTGTTTTAAAAGTTCCCAGGTATGCCTATGGGCATACCCGGGAACGTCTAACCTGGGGCTGCCTTGAGGACAACCCTCTAGTGCAGATGTGGGTAAAGAAATTACGCAATTTGGCGGGGCTTAATCGCAAGCCCTCTAGTGCCGATGTGGGTAGAGAAATTACGCAATTGGGTGGGGCTTAATCACGAGGGGGGGTGGGACTACTAAACATAAATAAATATATAGAATACACTGGGGAAGGGGTAGAAGAGGGCGCTAAGTGGGAGGAACAGGGTGGGATTGAGCACAAGTGGGCAGGGTTTCCTCACATCCGGAGAATCTGACTGGAGTGTCTGAGGCAAAACCGGAGAGTTTCTAGGTATGCCTATGGGTCACTGTGCATATTATTCACACAAGCCATATTGGAGCTTGCAGTGTTCATTGCACTCTCAAATAACTGGTCGACCAATGCGTGTCATCCAATAATATATAGATGATTCCCTCGGCCACTGCCCCAATGCCATAATATTGCCAGGGGAACTCAGAAAATTGAAGGTAAGTAAATTCAGGCACCTTGAGCTGAGCTAAATAGAGCCCAGCAAAGCTGTGTGTGTGTGTGTGTAAACATATCATCAAACCAATGGGGTGTTTTTATTTTGTCACTTCTATCAGAGAGTCATATCAATAACTCAAAGACAGAAAAAAACGAAAAAAGATTGCCATATAGTGTAATACGCCCTCACACAATATACAAGAAATTGTAGGAAATCTACTCATATTAAAATATGGTAAGGGCTTTATTATCAAAGTCCACTGACAATAGAGCATATGGAGAAACATGACCTGTCTCCATTCAGGAACTCATGGTATAGCTGGAATATTTACAGGATATTCCCAAAAAGACCAGACGGAGGCTTCACTTGTAGAAACTTCTTTCTTTGTATTTTGCACATTTTCAATTTGTGTTGTATGCTTTGGCAAAGGCATTACAGCCTTTTGTTTTATTGATTTGAATACATTTTCTACAAGTGAAGCCTCTGTCTGGTCCTTTTGGGAAGATCCTGTAAATATTCCAGCTACACCATGAGATCCTGATTGGAGACAGGTCATATTTCTCCGTATGTTCTATTGTCAGTGGACTTTGATAACAAAGCCCTGACCATTTCTTAAAGGGATAGTAATGTTTCATAATAAAAGCAGCTCTAATTAATCTTCATAGTATTTGGGCCTTGGAGAGTGTTATTTCAATTCTGTCAGAGTTGTAGTTCAAGAGTAATTGAATGATAAAGTATCCCCCTCCGGCCCCTTCTACTGATGTAACACTGCTCAGCTTAGAGCAGCAGGGAGGTGCCCAGGTAGACTGCAGAGAGGGACAATCTTCAATTAAGATGAGGTAAAATGCTTAACCCCTTAAGGACCCTTGACGTACCAGGACCGTCAAGGGTAAAAGCGATCCAACGACCCTTGACGGTCCCGGTACGTCAAGGGTTAAACTCTTCCATCGCGGCCGCACGGAGCGATGGAAGAGTTCAAGCCGCTTGTTACTAAGTGTCCCGGTATCGGGACACTTAGTAACAAGCGGCAGAAACATTGTTGCAACATGCGATTCGCTTCATAAGCGAATCACATGTTGCAAAACCTGAATGACAGGGACAGTATTTGTAAATACTGTCCCTGTCAGATCTCTATGCCTCCCTCCATCTTGCATACTGCTGAGGTGGAGAGAAACATAGAGAGATGGTGTTCCAGTGTTCCTGGAAAAAAAAAAAGTTAAAAAAAAGTTTAAATAAAAAAAATTAACCCTTTGATCACTGTTCTGCAGTGATCAATAAGTTCCCCCCATCTGATCACTCTTGGAGTGATCAATTTGCTGCAGATCAGTTTTTCTGATCTGTGGAACACCCCCCATCCCCCTGGAATTTTTTTTAGATTTTTTTAAATTTTTTTAAATTTTTTTTAAATTGTAAATATAGGTTAGGTAGGTAGTTTGGTAGGTTTAGTGTAGACGTGTGTTAGGGAAAGTTTTAGGGATAGATTTAGGTTTAGGGGAAAAAAAAAACAACCCAACCCCCCCCCAAAAAAAAAAAAAAAAAAAAAAAAAATATATATATATATATATAATAAGCGCAGTTTAGATAGGTAGTTCAATTGGGTTAGGTAGGTTCAGGCTATACGTAGGTTAGGGTAAGTTTTAGGGTTAGATTTAGGTTTAGGGATAGCGTAAGAAAAAAAAAAAACCCAAAAAACCCCAACCCCCCCCCCCAAAAAAAATATATAATAAGTGCATTTTAGATAGGTAGTTCACTTGGGTTAGGTAGGTTCAGGATATACGTAGGCTAGGGTAAGTTTTAGGGTTATATTTAGGTTTAGGGATAGCGTAAGAAAAAAAAAAAGTTTTTTTAGTGGGCAAAATGCAGCGCAGGTACAGTGTTGAAGAGGCATATGCCTTTTTGGCGTCTGACTCTGAGGCAACAGACACTGCGTCAGATTTTGACATAGCGCAGTTTTCAGAAAGTGAGAGCAGCTCTAGTGATGACGCTGGGCCTTCTGTCAAGAAAAGACGCACTGCCCCAAGAGCTGCTCTGGCAACTGCCCCAGCACCTGCCAAAAGAACTGCCCAAAGACCTACCAAAATACCTACCCAAAGAAATGCCCCAAGTGCTGCCCCAAGAGCTGCCCTGGCAACTGCCCCAGCACCTGCCAAAAGATCTGCCCAAAGACCTAACAAAGAAATGCCCCAAGTGCTGCCCCAAGAGCTGCCCTGGCAACTGCCCCAGCACCTGCCAAAAGATCTGCCCAAAGACCTGCCAAAAGACCTGCCCAAAGAAATGCCCCAACACCTGCCACTCCGGATCCTAATGAATGGGTATCAATTTATGCCCACAAATCTCAGAATTCACAGGCAACCCAGGGATTCAAATTGATGTGGAAGGATTTACCCATGATAGTTTTTTTGATTTGTTTTTGGGGGAAGACATTTTAGGTGAAATTGTGTCCCAAACCAATTTGTATGCAGCCCAGTATACTGCCGCCAACCCTAAGTGTGAAAAACGCTGTTTTTTTTTTTTACTTACGTCATGGTTTACGAGGGATTGGTGGTAAAATGGCTGTGTATAAAATTGGAAAACACACCTAAAACGAGAGCCTGGGGTGTCTACTTTCCAAAAATATACACTTTTGGGGGGAAATCTTAAAAAAGAGCACTGTTACACAGCCCCAAATGAGACATGGCACCAGTGATGCAAGCTGTGAAAATTCAAAGTGTGAAACTGGAAACGCGCATGTTCCAATTTGGGCCCCGTAGCTCTCCCAAACCTTGAGAAACCTATGCATATGGGGTATTGCCGTACTCAGAAGAAGGAGCTGAACACTAAACAATGCATTTTTAAAAATCTTCACCTATCCTGTGCTTGAAATTCACATCAACATTGAAGTGCAAGTGTGAAAAACGGTGTTTTTTTAACTTACGTCAAGATTTACGAGCGATTGGTGGTAAAATGGCTGCGTAAAAAAATTGAAAACATACATAAAATGAAAGCCTGGGGTGTCTACTTTCCAAAAATATATACTTTTGGGGGGAAATCTTAGAGTGGAGCACTGTTACACAGCCCCAAATGAGACATGGCACCAGTGATGCAAGCTGTGAAAATTCAAAGTGTGAAACTGGAAACGCGCATGTTCCAATTTGGGCCCCGTAGCTCTCCCAAACCTTGAGAAACCTATGCATATGGGGTATTGCCGTACTCAGAAGAAGGAGCTGAACACTAAACAATGCATTTTTAAAAATCTTCACCTATCATGTGCTTGATATCAACAGTAGTATTGAAATGTAAGTGTGAAAACTGCAAAAAAACAAAATATTACCACAATTTTGAAATTTTTTTCTGGAAAAATAGCTGCATGAAAAACTCCAAAATTCTCCTGATTATTTACTTTATGTTGTGTAGTTTTCAGAAACATATACCTTTGTGGGACATTTTTGGTTCTGGCACCGTCAGCTAAGCTATGATGCTCACATGCCAATTGTTGAAACATCACAAGTTGGAAATAACGGCAGCCATCTTGTAATATTTACCTTGTAAATGTGAGTAAAGGACTAAAATACTAGGCATATGGGGTACTCTTATATTCAGGAGAAGCAAATGAATATATTTAGGGGTATTTTTTTTCCATTAACTAATAGTATGCAAATCCTGACAGAAAAATGTAAGCAAAATGTTGTTTTTTTTCAATTTTTTTCCTCTTTTTTTCTATTTTAATCAAATTAAACAATGAGGTATTCATATAATTGTGGTATCAAAAGAAAGCCCTACTTGTGCTTAAAAAAACAGTATATAATTTATGTGGGTGCACAAAAGGAATTAAAGAGAAAATATGGTTTAAAAAAGACATAGTCAAAAAAGTCAAAATTGCTCCGGTCCTTAAGGGGTTAAAGACCTGTCAAGGGGGGCAGGGTTTTCATTGTTCTCACAGTGAGCTGTCTGGTCTATGGACTGGATTCCACATCTAGGTAAAAGGGGAGGTAGGGGGAAACTTTATCATTCAATTACTCTTGAACTACAACGCTCACAGTAATGAAATAACACTCTCTATGGCTCAAATACTAGGCAGATTAATTGGAGCTGCTGTTTTTGTGAAACATTACTATCACTTTAATGAGACCAGATTTCCTACAATTTCTTGTATATTGTGTGAGGCCATATTACACTATATGGCAATCTTTTTTCTTTTTTTTGTCTGTCTTTGATATTTCACCCCTGACAGAGAACGTATTTTCCAGAGAGAGCAGCCCTATTCAACAGTTACTATAAAGCTGTTGATGCTGCTTCTGGAGGCAGTTTAAATTATCCAGCTGCTTGATACATCGGTCCTGGCATAAGCCACCTCCAACATAAATAATTACATTGTTAGTGCATACCATTGGGGTGATTGCTGGCTGATGGTTAAATCCAGCTTGACTGATATACACAGGGGGCGGCCCTGTTTTTTCCTCTCCTTCCTTTTTTGTCTTCCAATACCAATAACTCAATCTCTCCCATAGAGTGCATTATGAAAATAATTCCTCTGGGACTCTTATTGACTCTGTTGCTTACAGTTTGATAAAAAAAAAAATGTTTGCTGCTTTTTAATAAGAACTATATACATTTTTGAGCAAGCCAAATAGATCCTATGGGACAAATAAAAATTACCATTAATTTAAAAGGGGGTTTTAAACCCTTGAATTTCATTCTTATTAAGGCCCAAAATCTATTATATTTAATAACTTTATTAAAGGTTTTATTTACAAATTTCACCATAGACTCCAAAAAAAAAATATTTTGGTGTAATGACAAAAATCACAGTTATTTCACCCCCATGACTGCTATGACCTTTTGGGGGGAATGCATCCAATGTTAACAGGTTAACTAGAGATTTTTAAGGGGGATCATAGTGAGTGAAGACATATGTGATCATAGTAACCCCTTGAATACAATGCATTTGAGATAACTATTAGCATTAAATGGGTTAAAGGGAAGTGCTGAATCCTTTCACTGTTTCTTAAAAAACAAACTCAAACACTTTTTGCTTATAGAATAATTACCTAATGATGTATTTTTTGATATTTTAATGTTTTAAGCATTTGAGTGCCAGAGAGGTGTGCAACACAATGATTTGCAACGCGTTTCACACCTCACTGGCAGTCAAAGGGCTAAGGAACAAAGGGGTTTGGAGTGCGTTACTTTTCATTTTCTTGCATACCCCTCTGATCTTTAAATGGTTATGTATCAGTTTCTAGTGTTTAAAAAGTTATTTTATAGAAAGAGATGTTCCCAGTATACTGACGTCCAATGTGTTGGTTCTTCCCTGTTACTCTAAGGATCTGTTCTTAATCATTTACAGGTAGGTGCATGCAAAGTCTCAAAGTATCATGTCTTCTTGCCCTTTTGGTTTAGTACATTTTAATATAACAGATTCAGATCTACAAACAGAATCTACTGGATTCTGGGGTAAAATTTAGGGGTGCTTCTCCCATATAATCTGGATTATGTTTGAATAACGGGCCCTGACAGGACATATTTAAAGTCCTGGAGTTAGTTGGAATTGGGCACGACACAGACACAAGGTGCAGTTCACCATAGGAGGATCTCTGTAGGTCCTCTTGTGATGAAGAAAGACAGAGAGGAAAAGCAGTTTGCTTGCAGTACCATGGAGCCTCTCCATCAGAATTCATAAACCACATTTTAATGTTTAATCACTTTAGTGCCAAAGACCTTCATGAAGATCAGAAGTGATGCAACTTGGTTTTGCCAAATGTAGATGGGATCCAAGATGTGACATGCTTTTATTCAGGTGTTTTCTTCAAAGTGAGGATCATCCTTGTGAATAGCAGTGTTAAGGGCTAGCTGTTTCATTTTTTGATTATTAGCTCCAAGTTCAAAATGATGCACAAATGTCAGCTTACCCTTAAACAGAACCTTAGGCATTGCAAATGTCAGGAGACTGTTGTTAGAAAAGTTGTGTGTAACAGAGAAAAAGAGGGAGAGAGGGGAAGACACTTGCTATTGGTCAGTCATAAGTTGTCTTCTGCACTGTCAGAATGATTGTGTATAAAAATACAAAAACATACAGTTAACATAAGTGTATACAAGTGTAGGAATCCTAGGAGATTTCTGACTTGCTACTAGTTTGTTACTAGTTAAAAACTTGACCAAGCAACCTGCTGCACTGAGGTCAGTTATTTACCTGTCCAAATGATTAATCACTTTTCTCAGTCATTTTTTTGCTCAAGGCATACTTTGAATAACACTGTTGAGGGCTAGCTGTTTCATTTTTTTGATTATTAGCTCCAAGTTCAAAATGATGCACAAATGACAGCTTACCCTTAAACAGTACCTTAGGCATTGCAAATGTCAGGAGACTGTTAGAAAAGTTGTGTGTGTAAGAGAGGAAAAAGAAAGAGGGGGAAGACACTTGCTATTGGTCAGTCATAAGTTGTCTCCTGCACTATCATAATGATTGTGTGTAAAAAGACATAAACATACAGGTAACATAAGTATATATAAGGGTTGGAATCCTAGGAGATTTTTAACTTGCTACTAGTTTGTTACTAGTTTGAACTTGACCAAACAACCTGCTGCACTGAGGTCAGTTATTTACCTGTCCAAATGATTAATCTTTTTTTCTCAGTCTTTTTTTGCTCAAGGCAAACATGTACAATCTGGAATTTCAGGGTACCCCTAACCCCATTTCATAAGGACTCAATGAAGGGTACAGTACACCCTAAGCAGATGGCCATGCATATCAAAGTGCTCTCTTCCAGAATTATATTTATGCATTAGAAAAGAGAAAAAACATTTCAACCAGAAAAAAAATCATATCCATATTTAGGGTTTCCTTCTATTTATATTGCACAGACATTATTATCAGTGTATTAAATATTACAACATGTAGTAAATAAAATAGATGGAATCCATTTGAAGCTGACACTGACAATAATAAGTCTAGTGAGTGACTAACAACAGTGGGCCTAATGTTGAAAAGAAAACTGGAGAAAGTCTTGGAGCAAACCATTTGTATAATAAGGGACAATACAATTTCCAGGGATGTATATGGGGCTTTTAAGCCAATTAATGTCAGAGAGGTTTTCAATGCATTCAATGGGTTAAAAGTCATAAAAACCAATTGGAATATTAGTTTCAGTTGGTTCATTCCAGAAAGACTTCAGGTTTAATTTGAACATAAGGCCCAGTATCCACCATGGGATTTAGTGCAACCAAGTAGTACTGAGAAGGATTCAGAAAACCCAGTGAAGAAACAAGACCAGGGGAGGGGGGGGATTCACTAAGCATGATAAAGAGGTGATAAGGTGGAGATGACTTCTCCATAGAATAACATAGGAATTGGAGAAGTGATAAACTGAAGAAGTCATCTCCACTTTATCACCTCTGTATCACTGCATAGCGAATCTCCCCCCAAAAGTAACAGAGAAAACATAGAAACTGAAGGGTGTTTACTTCATGGGGAAATGTATCATCTCATCTATCTCAGAGAAATTATAGACTTAATATTCAACAATAAAAGCTGCCAAAACATGAACCAACCAGAACTTTCAAAATCACCTCCATGTTGTTCTAGCCATTTTAATAATAATAATAATAATTATAATAATAATACTTATTATTATTATTATTATTCATTTGTTAAGGCTAGTTCTTGAGTTATTTACATTTAATAATTATGGGATCTGTAGTCCACAACAGCTGGAGGGCTTCAGGTTGTCCAGTCTTGTCTTGCAAGAACCTACCAACTGCTGTTGCCTGTGCTACCAACATCGCACCTGCATGCAAGATGCAAAGCATTGGCTACCTCTCAGTCAGTCAAACGGTTAAGGGGAGTTCCGGCAACCATAGGCAATGAAAAAGTGTGAGACATCAGGGCCATGGCCCAACCAACCTTTGACCCACTCAGAACCAATGTCAAAACTACTCTCAGGAAGTGCAAACTGTGGTCTCACTCTCCAGCTGTGGGTGGACTACAGTTTCCATCATCCTCAACCAATTAATGACCTGAATATGATGGGAGTTGAAGTCCAACCACAGCTGGAATACTGCAGGTTGCCCACCCCTTCAGCATGATTATAGAGGAGTCAACGTATTAGCACAGAGAGCATCAGAGACGGGATATGAATACAGATATCATTTAAGAGGTACCCATGAATCATATACAACAAATGATAAAGCATGGGTAGTATTGTTAACATCATATGACCAAAGGTCAGTCAATAAACATAATGCAAACTTTTAAAGCTAGGGAAGGTCTTTTAGAGCATTAAATCTAATGCATCACTTCCTGTATTTCAAGAAAGTGAATTGAACAGTGAAATCTAAACATCATTCTGAACATTATTACTCCAGTTAATCCCATTAACCCATTGTACGCTACAAAGGCTTCCAATTCATTTTCTGGAACCAAGGGTTTATATTAAGGGTTATTACATGCATCGGAGACCTTTCTTGCAGCCAAGAGCTTAATAGCTTTTTTTTTTTTTAACTTGTATATTATAGACTGAGTATTTTGTATACCAGGCAACAGTAGATAGGGTATGACATGAATCAGGAAATAAACCCATTGCTCTCAAACCATAATCAGCTTTTCATATGGATGCATACAGACAAGCATGGAAGGTTGCAAAATGGTAGATTAACACATTGATTCTCACTCAGGGAATTAACACGTTTAGTGCAAGAGGGATGTGCAATGCACAACCCAATGACATTAAATGGGTTAACAAAGGGCAGCTGCTGTCTCTGCTCTTCAGCAGAGATAGTAAACTATCCTCTGGTTCCCTAGAGAGCTATAGGGAGATCTCCAGCCTCAGGTTGGTGATGTGGGGATTGAGAACTCCGATAGCAAAGGCTGATATTGAAGCTTAGTGCATGTGGTGGTGTGCCACATTAACTGGTAAACACACTCACACGAATACAGCAATAGTTCAGTAAAACACATTTCCATGTTGATTTATTCTGTGCAAAACTGTAATCCTGTTGAAGGCATGGTAGATTAATAGCGATGCCGCTGGATTGTGACAGACTGGTGGCATACTCACAGGGATATGGTGGTGAAGATATTTCAGTGCATATTATCAATATGTCATTGACACAAATTCACCACCATATCACCATCCTTGACCCTTATCAACCTTTAGTGCATCTCCCCCCATTGTATTTGATTTCCTACACATTTGCATCTCCTTTTCGTTATGCATTTTTATTTGTTGCCTATGGTGTAGATGGTTTGCCCTAGAATTGCTACATTTTTTTGTGCATTCTTCTCACTATTATATGCTGTAACGTGTTTGGGTTCCTTTAAGCTAAAGGAAGGCGAATTTCAGCCCTTAACCCCCGAAGGACTGGCCACTTATGCACGCGGCCGGCACTTAAGGTCCTCGGACCATTAATTTATTTTTTTTGTACAATCAGATTCAGGGCTCCCCAAACGGCATGCAGCCCACTGGGGACATCCACCCCGTGACATACTTGTATGTCATGGGTCATTAAGGGGTTAAGGATTTTTCTGTTTGAGCACAGGTGGGTCAGTCAGAATGAATGAGTCACAGATTAACTAACCAGTGATTAATTAGGGATATCCTTAATTCAATTTGGGGTAGCCCTTGAGGACTGAACTTGGGCCATCCTGCATAGCGAGACATACATGCACAGTAACTCAATGAAGGGTACAGTACACCCTAAGCAGATGGCCATGCATATCAAAGTGCTCTCTTCCAGAATTATATTTATGCATTAGAAAAGAGAAAAAACATTTCAACCAGAAAAAAAATCATATCCATATTTAGGGTTTCCTTCTATTTATATTGCACAGACATTATTATCAGTGTATTAAATATTACAACATGTAGTAAATAAAATAGATGGAATCCATTTGAAGCTGACACTGACAATAATAAGTCTAGTGAGTGACTAACAACAGTGGGCCTAATGTTGAAAAGAAAACTGGAGAAAGTCTTGGAGCAAACCATTTGTATAATAAGGGACAATACAATTTCCAGGGATGTATATGGGGCTTTTAAGCCAATTAATGTCAGAGAGGTTTTCAATGCATTCAATGGGTTAAAAGTCATAAAAACCAATTGGAATATTAGTTTCAGTTGGTTCATTCCAGAAAGACTTCAGGTTTAATTTGAACATAAGGCCCAGTATCCACCATGGGATTTAGTGCAACCAAGTAGTACTGAGAAGGATTCAGAAAACCCAGTGAAGAAACAAGACCAGGGGAGGGGGGGGATTCACTAAGCATGATAAAGAGGTGATAAGGTGGAGATGACTTCTCCATAGAATAACATAGGAATTGGAGAAGTGATAAACTGAAGAAGTCATCTCCACTTTATCACCTCTGTATCACTGCATAGCAAATCTCCCCCCAAAAGTAACAGAGAAAACATAGAAACTGAAGGGTGTTTACTTCATGGGGAAATGTATCATCTCATCTATCTCAGAGAAATTATAGACTTAATATTCAACAATAAAAGCTGCCAAAACATGAACCAACCAGAACTTTCAAAATCACCTCCATGTTGTTCTAGCCATTTTAATAATAATAATAATAATTATAATAATAATACTTATTATTATTATTATTATTCATTTGTTAAGGCTAGTTCTTGAGTTATTTACATTTAATAATTATGGGATCTGTAGTCCACAACAGCTGGAGGGCTTCAGGTTGTCCAGTCTTGTCTTGCAAGAACCTACCAACTGCTGTTGCCTGTGCTACCAACATCGCACCTGCATGCAAGATGCAAAGCATTGGCTACCTCTCAGTCAGTCAAACGGTTAAGGGGAGTTCCGGCAACCATAGGCAATGAAAAAGTGTGAGACATCAGGGCCATGGCCCAACCAACCTTTGACCCACTCAGAACCAATGTCAAAACTACTCTCAGGAAGTGCAAACTGTGGTCTCACTCTCCAGCTGTGGGTGGACTACAGTTTCCATCATCCTCAACCAATTAATGACCTGAATATGATGGGAGTTGAAGTCCAACCACAGCTGGAATACTGCAGGTTGCCCACCCCTTCAGCATGATTATAGAGGAGTCAACGTATTAGCACAGAGAGCATCAGAGACGGGATATGAATACAGATATCATTTAAGAGGTACCCATGAATCATATACAACAAATGATAAAGCATGGGTAGTATTGTTAACATCATATGACCAAAGGTCAGTCAATAAACATAATGCAAACTTTTAAAGCTAGGGAAGGTCTTTTAGAGCATTAAATCTAATGCATCACTTCCTGTATTTCAAGAAAGTGAATTGAACAGTGAAATCTAAACATCATTCTGAACATTATTACTCCAGTTAATCCCATTAACCCATTGTACGCTACAAAGGCTTCCAATTCATTTTCTGGAACCAAGGGTTTATATTAAGGGTTATTACATGCATCGGAGACCTTTCTTGCAGCCAAGAGCTTAATAGCTTTTTTTTTTTTTTAACTTGTATATTATAGACTGAGTATTTTGTATACCAGGCAACAGTAGATAGGGTATGACATGAATCAGGAAATAAACCCATTGCTCTCAAACCATAATCAGCTTTTCATATGGATGCATACAGACAAGCATGGAAGGTTGCAAAATGGTAGATTAACACATTGATTCTCACTCAGGGAATTAACACGTTTAGTGCAAGAGGGATGTGCAATGCACAACCCAATGACATTAAATGGGTTAACAAAGGGCAGCTGCTGTCTCTGCTCTTCAGCAGAGATAGTAAACTATCCTCTGGTTCCCTAGAGAGCTATAGGGAGATCTCCAGCCTCAGGTTGGTGATGTGGGGATTGAGAACTCCGATAGCAAAGGCTGATATTGAAGCTTAGTGCATGTGGTGGTGTGCCACATTAACTGGTAAACACACTCACACGAATACAGCAATAGTTCAGTAAAACACATTTCCATGTTGATTTATTCTGTGCAAAACTGTAATCCTGTTGAAGGCATGGTAGATTAATAGCGATGCCGCTGGATTGTGACAGACTGGTGGCATACTCACAGGGATATGGTGGTGAAGATATTTCAGTGCATATTATCAATATGTCATTGACACAAATTCACCACCATATCACCATCCTTGACCCTTATCAACCTTTAGTGCATCTCCCCCCATTGTATTTGATTTCCTACACATTTGCATCTCCTTTTCGTTATGCATTTTTATTTGTTGCCTATGGTGTAGATGGTTTGCCCTAGAATTGCTACATTTTTTTGTGCATTCTTCTCACTATTATATGCTGTAACGTGTTTGGGTTCCTTTAAGCTAAAGGAAGGCGAATTTCAGCCCTTAACCCCCGAAGGACTGGCCACTCATGCACGCGGCCGGCACTTAAGGTCCTCGGACCATTAATTTATTTTTTTTGTACAATCAGATTCAGGGCTCCCCAAACGGCATGCAGCCCACTGGGGACATCCACCCCGTGACATACTTGTATGTCATGGGTCATTAAGGGGTTAAGGATTTTTCTGTTTGAGCACAGGTGGGTCAGTCAGAATGAATGAGTCACAGATTAACTAACCAGTGATTAATTAGGGATATCCTTAATTCAATTTGGGGTAGCCCTTGAGGACTGAACTTGGGCCATCCTGCATAGCGAGACATACATGCACAGTAACATCTGTAAGGCTATGTTTACTAGTGCCCTTGTTTTACTCAGGGAGATAAACCCTACAACATATTTTACATTTTTAAGTACTACTATCACTTTAAGGTCTGGAGTTGTCATCACATAATTTAGATTAAGGTCAAATAAGTTCTGGCAACTTGCAAAAAAAATAACTCTAGCAGATCAAACTTTTACATGTCACATTTTCTGTTTCATTTTTTCAATTTAGAATATTCAGCAAATAAATAGTAACTGCGCATTACTATTTGCATAAATAGGCTGCATTTAACTTTGTTTACTGCGGAGGTTGTGTTAACTTCTATTCACTTAAAAAAATCAACAAAACATTTAATTGGGCCAGGAGTGCCCAAACTTTTGCATATACTCCCCAGATTTTTGTTGGTCCCTACACCCCAGTTTACCAAGGGTTCAGTTTTAAAAGGTCGCGCGCAAAAGAGCGTGCGACCATATTACACATTCAACATGTCACCAAAATGGCGACATGAAAATTTCGCACTGCATGACAGAGCGAGATTCTCATGTTGCCTACTTAAACATCGAATACCATTTGTGTGAAGAAAAAATCAGTTGAGTCTGCATAAACGATTGCATACCGCTTTTGTGAACAAGAAGTCAGTTGTAGCTGCATATTGTTCGTTCGGTTGCTCGTGTCCTCGGCAAATGTAGTTCTGAAGCACAAACCACAGCGCTCAGCAAGGCTGGGATGAGGTTGCGCTATATCTCCCATCATCCTTACCCATCTTGCTCAGCACTGCAACAGTTCTCTCTCCCCTTCACTGTGTGCAGAACTCGCAGTACTTGAGGCATATGATTATTGATTGGAGGGGCTCCTACACACACCCACATCGTTGCAGCGTTCAGCAAGATGGGTAAGGATGATGGGAGATGTAGTTCAACCTCATCCCAGTCTTGCTGAGCGCTGCAGTCTGTGCTTCAGAACTACATTTTGGTATGCAATATTTAAGTAGGCGACATGAGAATCTCTCACTGTCATGCAGTATGAGATTTACATGTCGCTATTTTGAACAAAGTGACATGCTGAATATGTAATATGGTCGTGTGACCATTTAAAAGGATACCTTTACCAAGCAGTAAACCTAAAGGCATGTGAGAATAATATAACCTATGTTGAGTAAAGGGAAGTTATAATTTGCTGTAATCCTATTTGCCTTTAAACAAATCCATAATGTAGTTTACTCTTCTGCTTCATGGCATTGTTGATTTCTGTTCTCTTGTTTAATTTTATTCAGGTTACAATTGTTATCTCCGTTTCTCTAAGTGCATCTCTAAAGGTGTTATCTTATTGCACTGATGGAAACCAGGAGTGTCCATTTCAAGAGCTAGATACAATGCATTGTTTCAGGAGATGCCTGAATGAGTACAAGATGTTAAATTAAAAGCAATGCATTGCGTACCTCTCTGGCACTCAAAGGCTTAAAAGGGATATTTTCACATTTTACTAAGTCTTCTACTATGAGATTACACATAGGGATCTTTACTGTTTGCGAGGGTCAGATAATCCAGACCACTGGCTGGGATGCAGCTCAGATATCTGTGACTCTCAGCCACAAACTCTTGGGTTCCATGAGCAGTCCCTTATACTAGGTAGAGCAGACCTCACTTCTCATTCTGTCTAGCTATCCTGATTTTTTGCCAGAACAACGTTAAGTAGGCTTCTGTTATAAGGAGGTGTCAGTGTTGCTTTAATGTTCAAACGGTTAAATTTGTCAACACTTTTGGTTAAATTGTATCTTATGAAGCTGTTCTCATTTACATTTCACTCAGTTTTCTGAAACATTGGTCAAAAAACGAGTTTCATCTCAGTCAAATTTCTATTGTTTCAATTGGATCTCAGTGGAATCCCACTAAAAATGTAGGTAGCTGCGCTCAGAGCATTTCTGACAAATCAAATGATGCTGGGAGATAAAGGAAACACTTTCTACAAACAATATCTAAATTGCATGTAAAAAAGCAATAAAATCGCATATAATCAGTAAAAAAAATGCATATTGTGCGTAATTACTTTCATAAGTATAAATTAGAAATTCAGCTCAATTTAAACATTTTGCCCTCATGGAAAAAGCGGAGCACCTTGAGATGCAAAATGACATTGCACCCTGGTTGAGAACCACTGGCCTAAAATATATCAATAGCCAAAGGCAAACCGAGAAGGTAGTTTCTGTTGTCCAGGAACCTCCTACCACGTTACCCACCAGTGATCAAGCATGCATATCCTGAAAACCTGATCTGGTGGTGTGTCCTGAGCTCTGACATTAAGAAACGCTGTACTATATATCCCTATCATCAGGTTAACCTTGTCCATTCATTTTAAAAGTGAGATTAGTTTGAAAACTAACCCATACACATGCAATCTTTTTCATTTAAGGGGAACTGGGTGTGTTTGACCCTGAGAGTGCCAGAAGAGCGTGCAACACATTTCAAAGAACTGAAAACACCTCTGGCTCTCAAAGAGAGTGAGAGAGTGAGGTGTGAGGGAGACTACTAAAGCCTTTTATCACACTGGATTCAATTACATGTGATAAACTTATCATTGGTCTTATCTCCAAATCTCCCTTTTAAAGGGATAGTAATACTTAAAAATTACTATTCTGCATCTTGCAGCCAGTAAAAAACTGAGATAAATGAGCCCAGCGGCATCTCTCAGACCTTTGTGGTTTGAAAGATTTGACAGATATCCACTTTCAAAGTTTTGCTTTTTGCCTTTTCCCCTGCTGTCGGCTAGGACACAGACGTCAGGGGAGAAGGAACTTTGAAAGCAGATATCTCTCAAACCATTAAGGTTTGAGAGATGCTCCTGGGCTCATTTAACTCAGTTTTTTACTGGCTACAAGATTCAGGATAGTAATTTTTAAGTATTACTATTCCTTTAAGAATAGCACCAGTGATAAAGGTATCACCTGCATTGGAGCCTAGTTCTCTGGGTATTTGCCATTAAATGAGAAGTAACACCACCTAATAATAACATCACCCTTACCTTACTAGGTCCAGAAAATCCTAATGGCCCCTATAATTGTTGCCCTTTTTCCTTTGTTCAAGAGATAACTTTGACGTGGACATGATAGTTGCGACAGTGTCACATGCTACACACTCTATACAATTTTAGGTACCAGAGAAGTGTGCATCATATTGTGTCACAATACACTGCACACTCCTCTGCTCCTTAAACCCTTAAAGGGACAGTAATGTCCAATAAAAAAATGCTTATAGTTTTGTAGTGCTTAAAAAGTTAAAGTAAATGCTACAAATCCTCTCTCTCAAACCGCTATGGTTTGAGAGATATAGGCACTGAAAGTTCCCCCCTCCCTCACCTTCTCCTGATGTCAGGAAATAAAAATGAGGTCTTCTATGAAGTACAAACCGTTATCTGGAGATCTTTCAAGCACCAAAGGGATTAAACTTCCCCATTTAAATAAAGGGAAATGTGAGAATTTAAACTGTCACTTGTTGCACACTTGGTTTGTATCACCATTACTCCACTTTTATTCTGTCAATGACAAAACAGCAACAACAAAACACAGAATATCCCGTAGTGTTTTTTTCCCAAGAATACTCCAGTATGAGCAGATTTACTAAGTTCCTAAGTTTGTACGGCTACAAAGCAATGTAAATATAATGTAAATAAAAAAGGGAGATTTTAAGATGGTAACCATTTGGGGACCAGAAGGGTTTACAGTGCATTACTTTGCAATGTTTTGTGCACACCTCACATTCTCAGGGGCTTCTAGATTATGATGGGAGTTGTAGCAGGGCTGCTTTATCCAATGGACAAAGTGGGCATTTGCCCAGGGCTCACCATCAACATGGGCCCACCAATAGAGACCCCTGCCTCCAGTGATGGCTCTTCAATAGGTGACTATGAGGTCCATCCTTACTTATAAGTTCCTTCATCTCACATCTCTTAGAGCATGAAAGAGAGACATCTCCAATTTTACGTTTTTTTCTCTACTAAGTAGTAGGCATTGTATTCACACGCATAAGCAAGCACCTCATGATGGGGGTTTATGCACTTTCCCCAGCCAGCCCTATCGATGATCCCTTAGTCTATACCAGGGACTAAGGGAAAATAGCTGGGGAGGGGGGGAAGTTAGTGAATAAAATTCCTATAGAGGGCTACCTGTGCATGTGTGTTTATGCAATACGCTGCATTCTGACTGGCTTCTATATCCATGGAAGGGAAAGGAATAACCTCAGAATCGGGGAAGTTTCTCTTTCAATCCTTCATAGCTTCTAGGCAGTGCAGTGAAGAAACTTCATGAAACCTCTAAAAAATCCCACAATGCATTGTGACAAGATTTAACACACCATCACGCCATATCACAGCCCTGTCTAGCGATCTGGGACTGGCTGTCTTGGTGCCAGGGAGGCAAAAGTCTGCTGGGTCCACCTGCCTTTGAACATGCTCTTTACTGCCCTATATTAGAAGTGATGTGGATCACGTGCATTGGGATTACAAATTAAGGTTAGAGTAAGGGAAAGCTAGTGCTTCATTGCTCAAATTTTGCCCTTCCCATGTCTGTTTCTTCCGTTTATGACCCTTCCCCCAACCCATGCCTTTTTCTGCATCCATTGCATCCTTTATCCCATTTTATCGCTCACCCATGATTCTTCCCTTGTCTGTCCAGGCACATTTCAGCACAAACCCTTCAAAATAAAGATAATTTAATCCCTTTTCTCCAGCTATTAGTTAGATGATTGACCCAAATGGGCCTTCTCCCTTACCAAGGACAACCCAGGTAGCTCTCCAGTTCCTTATTATAGCATGCCCAGATAGCTCTATCACCTATTTTATGTGCTAAGTTCTTTCTGGAAGACCCATCACAAGAGGAATTGCTTGGTAGTGGCTTACGGGGCTAACACCCTAGGTTTTATCATTAAACATCTGGGCTTTGTTTCTAGTCTGTGGTATGTAATGATGTCTGTTTCCCTGCTGATTCAGTCAGAGTGTACTGTAAACTAATAATTGTTACGTTTGCCACACCCTTGGGGCAGATGTACTAAGATGGTAAAAAGAGGATATAGTGTCTCCACTGTGGTATCTCCAATCACTATATTATTCTATGGGGCCTTTGCATTATGGTCTGTCCAGGTGGAGGGATGTCCATTCTTAGGTTCCACAGAATGACATAGAAATTGGAGATACAACAGTGGTGAAGTTATCTCCCACTTTATAACCTCTTTATTATATTGTAGTGCATAATCCTCTGGTCATGAGGGAATCTAGCAACTCTCCTGCTAATCATTAAATAGACTTGGAGCATTCATTGGTTCACGCTATATGATAAGCATTTTCTTAGGTGTAAGTCAACTAGATCTGTCTCATACTATTAACCTATGTACTAGTCCAGTAGTTCTGTCACATTCTCTAGCCTAGGAATGAGTTATGTTAATCTGTCACTCAGCAATTAGTATAGAGTTGTATCTTTATACAGTTATGTTAGGTTCTGATTTATATCAGATGTAAAAGAAAGTGAAGGTGTATTATGGTTAATGTTACCAGACTACTTTAATTTAATGCATATTGTGTATGAAAAACATGCATTGCTGCACAATCCCGTTGGATGGAATGTCCATAAGCATCCTGCAATTAAAGGGAGCTCTGGGAGAGATAACATTCTTGTTTAACTGAATTTTGTATGGTATATTTTGCATTTTATTTTACAAGAGGCATTGCGTGTGTGTGTGGGAGCCCACTAGCATGAACTTTGCCCTGGGACCACCAGTGTCTTAAAGGAGCCCTGATTTGTAGTCAAGCAATGGCTTATTAAAATTTAAAAATTGCAACTATATAATTTAAAAAAAAAAAAAAAAAAAAAAAAAAAACGGAGTCAGGAAAGAAATCACATTGAATGACTTTCACAATAGCAACAAATCAGCCTGGTGTAGGATTTCACAATGCTTCTCCCTCCATGCAAGTAATGTTTTCTGCTTCACAGAAGTGTGAGTAGGAAAACATTACGTACATATAGACTTGTAGAAATATGAATGGAGCCTCATGACTCAGTGGTGAAGGTATGCATTAGGCATTTGAAGGCATACTTGGTAACAGCTGAGAAACATTTTCAGGAACACTTTTTCACCGAACAGTCTCTGCCTGCATCTGCCAGCATCTCCTGTAGTATTGTGTAGAGCAGTGGTGGGCAAATTGACGCCCTCCAGTTGTACAGGCTGCAGTTCCCATCATGACAGTTGCAGTCCTGAATAACTGGAGGACCTCAGGTTGCTCAACCATTGTGTAGAATTTGACACGCACATAAAGCCAGTACGGATTCAGACTGCACTTGTACAGCAGAACTGACATTACCTCCTTACAACCATACCTCTCAACATTTCAAATGGCCAAAGAGGGGCACTATTTTTTAATATGTTGTTGCTGGCAGGCATGACTGGTGGGCTGGGACAGAGTTTTTAGGTTACTTCATGACCTATTGACAGTTCTATATATAACTGAATAAATGGTTTTACACAAACTGATTTCTTAACAAACATGGACTTTTTCTTGATGTTGAGCAATGTGATACACTGATATACACAGTACAACTTTTGATCTCCATTGTATGAAAGAGGGACACAGAGATTTGGGTATCAGCGAAGGACTGTCCATTCTAAAGGTGACACTTTGGAGGAATGCACAGCTAAATAAGACGTAAAATCCTATAAATACGCAACTTCACCCAAAGAAGTATCTCTTAGACTTAGATTGTTGTACTGATATGCTGCAGAAATTCTGGGGCAATCCAACTGCACCACAGGAGTCACTCTGAACATCAGTTTTAATGACCTGAATGTGAGAAGCCCCAACGCATTGCTTTGGAATGCCTTGGAGACCTCCCTAACATACAAGGAGTTAAAAACACCATTTAACTTAATGGACATTGCTGTACATTTTATTTGCCCAATATGGTGCAATTGACTTAGTCCACAATTGCTCCAGCTCATCAGACTCACTATCTACAATACAAAACCACTCCTCATGTTTCTCTTGATTATTTCCACTCTTAATATTACTCTTTTCCATCCCTTACTCAATGACTCTCTACTGTACCTCCTTTTGTTGGTGAATATTCCATGAAGCAAACATCCTTTCCAGACATTTCCCATCAATTTGTCTCTCTTCACCTTCAAATCATGATTCTCCCTTCCAGAACTGTTCTTACTATGACACAAGCTTGTCTTACATACTTTTCTATAGGTACTTTATGAATCTGTAAGTTTCTCTCATGTTCATTGTCTCTTTTCCCTTTCCATGCTACACTATGCGTTTATATAGACCTGAGTCTTTCCATTGTCTGCTTCATGTTTTACAAATTACCAGTGTTGCTACGGTAATGTCTGCATACTGTATCAACAGACTACAAAGAACTGACTGTTTAACTTTCCTATTTCCATGTTAAAGGCTAATATTGTCTATTTCATTAACAGTCAATCTAGGTACACATGATAAACATGTGACAATTCTTGTGTCCCCTCATTTGCACTTTGTTTTGTCTCTGATACTAATATAGTCACAGAAGAATGGCAACCAATGTTACCGCTAAGGTGAACAGGAGTAAGTGAGCTCAAGTGGGCAGCTCACACCTCTCTCTTTGGTCGCATTAGATGTGTTTATTTCTAGAAAATGAAACTGACATTTTGACTTTGTATATTTCTGAAATTTACCCTATTACTGTCAATGCACAAACTAAGGAGGATCAATTCTGGAGCAAACCTACTGCAACATAGGGGACATAAACATTCCCAAAATTCCTATTGATTTAAATGGATCTTTTAACCCCTTGCCCACTCGGTAGGTCTCCCACGCATATGAATTTTCCTTTACCTCCTATAGTGTACTTGGTTTGCTCCAGAATTGCCCCTCTTTTTCGTAGTGCATACAGCCCATTTTTGTGTTCCAGTCTAAGCAAAAGTGTTATTTTGCTTTGCATTTCACTCTGGTCAGTCACACAATGTGCTTCATACACTTCTCGCAATCAAAGGGTTAAACCTGTATCAAAACCCTATGAAAGCAATTGTGATATGTTCTTGCCCCAAGTTGTCAGCTGTATTTCAGTTTTTTGCCCAAGCATGTGATAATGGCAAATACAATGGATACATATAAGAGAAGATTAGATTCATTTTTCAAGAGGGAACATTTAGGGTTATACTGCGTATTAGCAGGTAAACAAGAAGTACTGGTAAATAGACAAATATGGTGGGAGGAAGGCTTATATAATTCTATTTTTTTCTAGGTTATAAGGCATAGGTTGAACTTGATGGACTTGTGTCTTTTTTTCAACCTAATTTACTGTTACTATGATGTGTACTGACAATCTTGAACTATTTGAACAGCCCATGTACACTGGCCACAGTGCCAGGCAGCAATGGCCACGGTGCAGTCATGCGCAGTACAGAAGGCTGCATACGCTGCAGTCATGCGCAGTACAGACTGCCCGCGCTGCGGCTGATAACAGAGCGGGGAGCTCCGAATTCAGACTGTAGTCCTCTCTGTGCACCTTCGAGTACCCGGAGGAAACCCACGCAAACACGGTGAGAACATACAAACTCATTGCAGATGTTGTCCTTGGTGGGATTTGAACCCAGGACCCCAGCGCTGCAAGGCAACAGTGCTAACCACTGAGCCACCGTGCTGCCCTACTATTCTCATCAGGATTCCAGTTAATTGTCACATGGCAGTAAATACCTAGCATATTTCTGTGTATAGTGCTATACACATGGTCATCATTATGTAATTTTAGCATTATTTTATTTTGTACATCTCATATGGATCTTTGGGTCTTATTGAACATAATGAAGGTAGGAGCATTTGTAATGCAAACCAGCTGGACCATAGAGGACAAATAACACCATTGATTTAAATGGGGCCTTTAACACCTTGGGGGTTATAGGGGTTATCTGGAGAAGTGTTCTTACTGGAGGTTATCTCTACTTTATCACCTCTTTATCACGCCTTAGTGAATAATCCCCCTTGAATGCTAGAGAGGTCTTCCATGCATTGCAAAGACATTTCTAGCAATCAAGGATTTAAAAGCCTCATTTAAATCAACAGATTTTCACAGAGTTTCCATTTCATGCCTATGATGCAGTTGGTTTGTTTCAGAATTGCTCTTCTTTGGTCTGATTATTATGGCTTTTTGGGCTGTATTTAAAGCTGAACTATCACCCCAAATAGTACTATTATCCAGAATAAGTACAGCGTTATTAAGAAATCCTCCTTCATCTGAGACTGTCGGCTAGGAATCAGCACAGACACCTTGGCTTGGAGACATCTGCGTGCTTGAGCTGTCCGTCCCAGTCTCCTCTAGGAGGCGTTGCTTTGTACCTTAAGGTAACAGAAAGGGATTGATGGTGCAGGCACGCAGATGCCTCTAAAGCAAGAAGCCTGCCAGTGATAGTTCCGCTTTAAGAAGATGAAGAGGTATAATTACAGGGAACCAACCTCACCATAGAAGAAATGAAAATTCCCACTGATTTAAGTGGAACTTTTAAAGGGATAGTAATGTTTCACAATAAAGGCATCTCCAATTAATCTTTATAGTATTTGGGCCATGGAGAGTGTTATTTCAATACTGTCAGAGTTGTAGTTCAAGAGTAATTGAATGATAAAGTATCCCCCTCCCGCCCCTTTTACTGATGTAACACTGCTCACCTCAGAACAGAAAGGTGGTGTCCAGATGGCTTCCAGAGAGGGACACTCTTCAATTAGCATAATGGAAAAACCTGTCAAAGGGGGCAGGATTTTCATTGTTCTCACAGTAAGAAGATTGTCCCTTGCTGTGAGCTGTTTGGGCTTAAGACCAGATTCCACATCTGAGAAGAGGTGGCTTACACTAGGTAAAAGGGGCGGGAGGGGGATACTTTATCATTCAATTACTCTTGAACTACAACTCTGACATTATTGAAATAACACTCTTTATGGCTCAAATATGATGAAGATTAGTTGGAGCTGCTGTTTTTGTGAAACATTATTATCCCTTTAATTCCTTGAATGCTGGATGTCTGCAATGTGAAGCAATGTGCTAAACAACTGTTTCCATTCAAGGAGCTAACAGCCTATATATATTGATAGCAATGGTGGGAATTTTTATGTGTTCTCTATAGTGCAGTTGGTGCGGTTTAGAATTGCACCTCTTTAGCTTGATGGATACGGCACTTTGCTGTTGTTTTTTGTATTCTTCTACTTGGTTTTATAAGATTGTATATGTTCAAGTCTTATTAGGTAAATTAACTTCTTAAATATTTGATCTGTACTTTATTTCATGTGGTCTGTCTCACATGTCAAAGAAATGAATATCGTTAAAGACTACAGAGTACAATGACGAAGAAACAGTCACCTGCTTTGCAAATAAATCATTAAACAGCAACCTGTCAGTCCAGCTTACATCTAAAGGGTTGCTTCCTGTATACTTAAATTGCAGCTGTTTAGCTTGTCTTAAATGGGATTTACCATTGATTTTAATAGGGGATTATGATCTAAAATATTCCACAACAGCAGTTTGACTGTCAGGGATCGTGAGGAAAATGGTATTTAACCCTTTGAAGATCACAGAGGAGTGTGCATTGTACACACCTTCAGCCCTCAAAGGATTAAAGTGCTAACCTCCTCTTAAAGGGACAGTAATGTCCCATAAAAATATTTTTTTGTTTTGTAGATTAAAGAAAAATAAATTATGTGCAGCAAATCCTATCTGTCACACCTTTATGTTTTGAGAGATATTCGCCGCTAAAGTTCTCTCTCCTGATGTCAGCTGTAAAGCTGACAGCAGGAGATCCGTGTCAGTCGACACCAGGAGGCTCTTCAGCAGAGCAGCAATAATGCAAGTTAAAAAGAAATACTTCTTTGGAAAGGTCTAAAAGTGTGCTTGCAAACCAGGCACACTTTGTAGACAGTTCCAATTAGGTATTTCTTTTAAAATCACGCTATTGCGACTCTGCTGAAGAGCCGCCTATCGGTCCCCAGGAAGAGCCGCCTATCGGGCCCCGGGAACTCCTGCTGACTGCTTACAGCTGACGTCAGGAGAAGGGGAGGGAGAGGGGGACTTTAGGACTGAATATCTCTCAAATCGTAAAGGTTTGAGAGATAGGATTTGCAGCACAAAATGTATTTTTTTTAATCTACAAAACAAAAAAACATTTTTATGGGACATTAGTGTCCCTTTAAATGTATGTAGGGGTTAAGATGACTTATTTTTTCAAAGAGTTAAAGAAAGAATAAGAGCATGTTCCAACACTTTATTGCCCCTTTACAAAATATCCTTAAACCCTACTTAAAAATATAAAGAGGTTTGAATGATGAATACAATTCCTCCATGTCTCATTAAGGTTATTGCTGGTGACCAGGCAAGTTAAAGGGGCAGACACTTGCATGATAAAAAAAGTAATGCAAGAATATGCCTACCAATGCAGAGAGACTTACTAAAAGGATAATTGGGCCTTTTCAGTACAGTTTGGGGGCATGTGCATGTATTTCCCCATTTCTGTGGTATCCTAACAATTTTTTGCATGTAGCCTGAGATATTTATACATTTATTTTTGCATTGCAGAGTAATGTTAAATCAAGAGTATCCTGGGTCTGGTCTTGCTGCCAGACACTTTTGGTTGAGTGTAATGAGGGATAATGGGATATGTGTGGGTGTAGGACAAAGCCTAACAGGAGACGGTTGGGTATTGGGGGGAGGGATAATGTGACATGGGTGGGCGTTAGGGGGAAATGTTGAGCACGTATTCCATTTTTCAAGGGGAGATTTTAATTTGCAGTCCAGCCCTTTTATGTATGTATTCACACCTATAAACACCTTTAAATATATAGTAACTAGTGTAAAAGCCTGTGTACATGGGCCACGGTCCGGTGAGGTAAAGAGGCTGGTCCGGCTCTGAGTACTGCCGCTGTCTCACTGGCGGCACACGTCAATGCAGTCATGTGCAGTAGAGACTGCCCGAACGCACAGAAGGCTCCCAGCATGTCTGCATAGGATAAACATTATGGTCTTTTATATTATAGGATGTTTGCAGATAAATTAAACTTCGAGCAGACATCACAGTTTTTTTAACAAAGCAGAGTATTATTAGAATCCTGTAACTGGTCTGGTTCATGTGAAATTATATTATAAAGTGTCCCTCCCACAACTTTTGCCTACGTAATGTTGCAGCTCTTCATAGCAGCAGGCTGGTCTAGAAGGGGGACGACAAAGGACAATCTTCTTTACTTATAAGGAAAAACCTCTTTATCTATCTATCTATCTATCTATCTATCTATCTATCTATCATCTAAATAAATTATAATAAGGCCTAGTGTTCTAAGTACCAACTTGCTCCCCATTGTTGTTGATCTTGTCATGTCACCTAAAACAACTTACTAAAACTGGAATGATTTAGCAGCCCATGGAGCTACCATGAAAATAGTTCACATGGACGATTGGATCACAGCATAAAGATTCAGACAATGGCTGGTCCCTATGGATGTCAGCCAATACAGTTTGATATTCACAAATGTTATTTACTGTTCAAGTCTGATTAGGGCTATGAGAAGTTTATATTTCTTGCTTATTATCAAAACTATATTACAAATCATATGAGTAAAGAAGGAAGTACAGTGACCTACCACACTAAGGAGTGATGCGGACAGATAAAAACAGATAAGAATGTGCATGTGACAGCTATCAGCCTAATGCAAACACTGAAATTACTACTCAAATTATGTCATAAACTGATAATAAAACACCTAAATCTGTAAGTCTGTGGAATAGAGCTTTGCTGGCCTTGATCAATGGAACATAGAAATAAGCATATTGAAATTATAATATTCATCATTGCTTTTTTCCTTTCAGGAACAAATTACATACAATAAAAGCCTGAAGATTATCTTGCACTTCATGCACCTGTAATGGGAAGGTGTACCGGGCACTTAGTTACAGCCAGTAGCAACATTGTTACAACATGTGATTCGCTTATTAGTGAATCACATGTTGCAAAAGCAGAATGACAGGGACAGTATTTACAAATACTGTCCCTGTCACATCTCTCTGCCTCCCTCCATCTTAGACACTTCTGAGGTGGAGAGAGACAGAGAGAGATCTGCTGCGCTGTGATACAGAGCCGTTCCAGTGTTCCTGTGGAAAAAAAGTTAAAAAAAAAGGACAAATTAACCCTTTGATCACGGTAGCTGCAGGGATCAATACAGTTCTCCCCATCTGATCGCTCTAGTAGTGATCAGTTTGCTGCAGATCAGTGTTTGCTGATCTGTGGTACATTCCCCATCCCCCTTGTATTTTTTAAAAAAATTTTTTACATTTTTTTTATTTTTTTAAATAAAATTTGATTGTTTAGTTTGTTTTAGGTAGTTTAGTTAGGTAGTTGGGTAGGTTTAGTCTATGTGTGTTAAGGAAAGGTTTATGGTTAGATTTAGGTTTAGGAGTAGAGTATGGAAAAAAAACAAAAAAAACAAAAAAATATAATAATTATAGTTTAGATAAGTAGTTGACTTGGGTTAAGTAGGTTCAGGGTATACATGGTTTAGGGTAAAATTTAGGGTTAGATTTAGGTTTAGGAGTAGCATAGGAAAAAACCAAAACAAAAAAACAAAAAAAAGAGTTTATTTTATTTAAACATTGATTTTATATTATAAGCTACTTTAGATAGGTAGTTGGGTTGGGTAGGTTCAAGGAATACGTGTGTTAGGGTAAGGCTTAGGGATAGATTTAGATTTGGGAGTAGCGTAGGAAAAAAAAGGTTTATTTTATTTAAAAAATGTATTTTATATTATAAGCTAGTTTAGATAGGTAGTTGGGTTGGATAGGTTCAAGGAATACGTGTATTAGGGTAAGGCTTAGGGATAGATTTAGGTTTAGGAGTAGCACAGGGAAAAAATAATACAAAATACAAAAAAAAATTATCATAGGAATAGTGACCGTTTGGGGTGAGAGTTATGCATAGTTAGGTATAGAAGTTAGTAATTTATTTAGTTTAGAGTAGGAGTGTACAGTGCAGCGGAGGTACACTTTAGAAGAGGCGTATTCTTTTTTGGCGTCTGACTCTGTAGCCACAGACACTGCATCAGACTTCAACATCACTCAGTTTTCTGAAAGTGAGAACAGCTCTAGTAAAAAAAAGACACACTGCTCCAAGAGCTGCCCCAGCAACTGACCTGGCAAATGCCCCAAGAGCTGCCCAAAGACCTTCCCAAGAGCTGCCCTAAGAAATGTTCTAAGAGCTGCCTGAAGACCTGCCACAAGTACTGCCCCAAGACCTGCCACAAGTACTGCCACCCCTGCTGATGAATGGGTATCATCAGCTAATTTATGCCCACAAATTCCTGAATTCACAGGCAACCCAGGAATTCAAGTGGATGTGGCAGGATTTACCTATGTTCACCTTTTTTATTTATTTTGTGTGGAAGAAATTTTTCCGGTCCTTAAGCGTTTAACCATGGACAGGAACAGATGCAAACACCATGATGGAAATTGAGTGACAAATAAAATTGGGGTGGCACAGAAAAGTATGGAATGTTGAATTCTGAACATAAAAAAAAAGAGGCTGAAAAATGTGCACATGGATTTGACAGCAAACAAAAGTTGATGACATAGTTAAAAGGGTAAAGCACATCAAATGGGTAGGTCACATGGCAAGAAGACCTGATGGTAGATGGATCGTACAAATTTTGGAATCCATTTCACTTGATGCTAAATTCCCAAGAAGAAGATCAAAGACAAGAAGGGTTGATAAAATTACCAAGTATATATAAGATTATTGGATAGTGCAGTGGCTGACCTAGGAGCCGGATATACTGCAAACCACAATATCTAATAGTGAAATATAATACTCCAATATAATATCATAAAAGAAGTACTCATCCTCCTCCTGGCTTTATATATAAAGTGACTGTTCATTTATTTGTATGCTTTTTATATAGCTAATGTTTGTTTAATTATATTTTCTGTTTTATTGATATGTTCATTTTTATTTACTTTTTTAAACCTTAATAAAGTATTAGTATAAAATAAAGAACTACTCAATATAAAACAATAAAAGAATAAACCACTAAAATATGTAAAAGGGGAAAATATAAACAAAATAAGGCCAGATGCATAAAATCGATAAATAATAATATAAATTAAAAGCTATTTCCATGGGCCTAAAATAGTCCAAAATAGATGTCCAAATTAAAACATAAATTATTCAAAGTATAAAGTTGGTTATGCTGAAAACAATTCTTATTCCAAAATTGTTACCTATGGGAATATGAATTCAGCCAAATAATCCAAAGATGATATAATATTAACAATAATATTAATAATAATGATAATAATAAAGATTTGAATGGAGGTCCCACACTCACAACAGTCGTTCTGCAGTATTAATCCATAACATGCGGGAGATATTTTTTTACACTGTTTTTAATAAATATTTCAGTTACTTCCATGGATGTGTTTTGCTCTACAATCAGTAATGGAATCAAGGTGAAAGGGAAACCCTACCATGGGAAATCTCTAATGCTGATCTGGACTGGTGATGTGGCCACAGTTCAGATCATTTTAAGATGGAAGATCCACCTGGAGCTGTTGCTTTGACCTCAGCTCCCTTAAAATATATTCCAGGGTCTTGATGTTACGAGGACAAATTAATCCAAAAGTTTGCGGGCTCATGTGCTCTTGTGTACGGCAGAATTCAGTCTCACTCCACATTTATCTAATCTCTTAACTGGTGTGTGTGTGTTTGTGTATGAATTGGAGGTGTGGGGTAATAAATGAAAGTAGGGGATTACATAGGATAGCTCCCAAAATCTGTATGAAGAGAAATGATCCCCTCGCTATAGAAGTTTATGTGAAAAAAAGGTACCATTTTGAATCTTTCAAAAATAAATCTCCCACAGTGGAGTGGCTAGGGATATGGGAGGTGATTTGACCTGAAAGGGATTGGGAATTGATGGAACACATACCCAAGCATCAATAGGATATGAAACTGGTACTCAGAATGTTTATGCATGAACAGTTATGCAGAGGTGTCTTTTTTGCTGTCCCCTCCAATATAATGTCTTGCTTTAGAAGTACCCCTACAAGTCCCTCTCTCAGTGGACACACTTTTTGCTGCGCTCCAAAATCATTGATGTATTTGATCTCATAGTTCTACTTCTTTAAAAGTTTGAATTATCTTATCCTATATAATAATTTGCTAGGATGTTTGTCAGAAGCCGTCATACGCAGTAGAGACTGCTCGAACGCACAGAATGTGCTTTTGGGCAGTCTGTATAGTGCATGAGTGCGCCTCTTAAACCTTTGAGTGCAAGAGGGGTATGCAACACATTGCAAAGCAATGTGTTGTGTACCCCTCTGGCACTCAAAGGGTTAAAATCACCTAGACCTTGACCAGTGTACACGGGCTTTTACACTAGTTTAGTAATAGAAGAATAAAAAAATGTATGCTCGTATCAATTCGAAGAAAATTGCCAGGCTTGGATTAAAAATGTCCCATTCATTATAATGGCAGGGCTTATAATTTTAAGTCCTTTGCTACTAGCCAGACCTGAAAAGTTACTAGCCACTACAAGCCAAAACATACCCACCAGGGCTGAATTTCTACTCGCCAGGGCTAAATTTTCACTCGCCATTTGCTAGTGGCGAGTGGAAATTTTGAGCCCTGATAATGGTATTCCGGTATGTGCCTGTCCAAAGCACAGTATGTGCCTGTCCAAAGCACGGTATGTGCCTGTCCAAAGCACGGTATGTGCCTGTCCAAAGCACAATGGGCTGTATGTGCAAAGTAAATAAGTCATTCTGGGACAAACCAACTGCATGTTAGGCAACAAGTGAGAATTTGGATTTGATGTACAGTAATTGGGGTTTAACTGTTTGAATGTTAGACGTCCCCAATGCATTGAAAATCAATGAACTTTGAAGTTGTCAGAAGATAGGCAGAATTAAAAAGTTTTAGAAGAATTAATTAACCATCCATTATATTAATACAGTCTGTGGGAGCTTAGGGGACAAATAAAAATTGCCAAAATTTCCTTTTATTTAAGCGGGCTTTAAACAGCTTGATTGTTAGCGAGGTCTCCAATGCTTTGCAATGCAGTAGAGAAATCTATAGCATTTATGGGGTTAAAAGACCCATTTAAATCAACAGGAATTTCAATTTAATGCATTTGGGTTACTCCTCTTGCGCCTCTTTTTCCCTGTGCAACCAGCCCAATCATTTGGAATAGATAAATCATATGGCTAATGACTTAAAGAAAAATGTATAGTGTAGTGTAAAACAAGGGTACTACCACTCTAAAACATACATATTTACAGAGTGATTACAGTTTAAACTTTTTTCTGTTTACATTAACAGTTTTATCTGGTGGCCACCTTTTAATAAGTTATTCTGTTGCATTCAATGGGAGAGGTACGTCACTGACAAACAGTTTTACATAGAATGTGATTGAAACTTCTGAAGCATGCAGTCAGTTTGAACTTTCAGGAAGTAATCATGCAGTTATTCACTTCCTAACAATTTGTACTGTTATAAATCAACTGACAGTAGTGGTAGTACACTTGTTTTACTCACACTAAAACCCCTATAATATGTAAGATTTCATAAAAAAAAGTTTACTGCTCTTTATAGACAAAGGTTTCTATGGTTGCTAGCCTAAAAGGAACACTAATGATAGATATAGTTCTTTGTATAATTTTGGGCACCCCTGGCCACATTACATGTTTTGTTGATTTTCTAAAAGAAAAGAAATTAACACAACCTCTACAGCAAACAAACTTAAACTTGACATAGTTCTGCAAATTGTAAAGCACAGTTAGACTATAGGGCATGTGCAAAAGTTTGGAAAAGCTATCAGTCAGTACTTAGTTATATCCCCTCTGGCAGAAATCACAGCCTCTAAACATTTCTTGTAGCTAGCTAACAGTCATTCTATTCTTACTTTAGGAATTTTTCTCACTTCCTTGCAGAATGATTCTAGTTCAGAAATATTCTTAGGTTGTCTTACAAGCACTTCATGTCTGAGACCTACACGCAGATTGTCAATAATGTTCAAGTCAATGGACTGGGAAGACCATTCCATTAAGCTTTTGTTTCTTGAAGTAGTTTATGATTGATTTGATGTATGTTTTGGATCATTGTTTTGTTGTCCCAACTCTTTTCATCTTCAGTTTCTTCACTGGCTGTGGGACATTATCTCCCAGGATTTGTTTATACTTAGTAGAATCCATTCTTACCTCTACCTGCACAATTTCCTGTGCCACTGGCTGCCACTCAACCCCAAATCATAATAGATCCACCCCCATGCTTAATAGTTTGTAATGTGTTCTTCTCTTCAAATGCTTCTCTTTTTTATCCAAACATAACTTTGGTGATTATAGACAAATAGTTAAATTTTAGCTTCATTGGACCACAGCACTTCATTCCAAAACAATTCTGGCTTATCTAAATATTGTATTACATACTTCAGAAATTGCCTATTGTGATGAGATCACAGGTAAAGTTTCCTTCTGCAGGCTCTTCAATGCAGATCATATTTTGTGCAAGCAATTCTCCATAGTAAACTGGTGCACCACTGGGTATCCTTTTGAAATGGCGTGTTTTTTCATATCCCGCTGCTTTTTGGCACATTCAGTAGGTCACCATGTTCAAAAGGGCTACATGACAATCTTGCATTGCATATCAGCTCGAGATTACCATGTTGCTTCTTTAAAGAGCGCTATATACAGCCGAACTGTGTATTCACTACATATTAACATCCCTTGGATGCTGGAAATACCTTCACCAGTGGTTTGTCCCGTTGCGATTACTACTCTGCTCCGCTCCTTCAAACCCGGTGCTCATGTCTGTAGTTGCCAGGGTATCCAGACTGGACGTCACAATCTGGGCTTGAAGGTGTGGAGGGAGAGAGAGAGAGAGACCCTTCTACTTTGCTTGTTGTGCATGTGAGACACACACTTTCAGTGTGATCAGATTGGCAGAAAGTCCTTCTCTTCTTTTGACCCATTCAACACTGTTTTCTTACTGCCTTTGGAGTTATACAGAGTGCCCCATGTTGACGGTGGAGGATTACAATGTGCTTCCTGCCACTGAGATGTTTTTATTTTCTCTCATCTCTCTCTGAGGCATAACTAGATGGAGCTGAGGTGTACTGGTATGGAACAAAGAGGCATGGGGTGCCTTTTCTCCATACTAAGCACTATTACTCTATGGGATTTAAGCAATGGCTACTAGATGCTCTGTTATGTTGCTAGCTTTTATTGGTGCTAGCACATCTAAGGCTCCTGCTGGTTTTTTCCCCCAAAACTTTATTGAGTGATAAGAAGGCATACAATATTTCAAATATGAATTTGAATTTATGGTGTCTGATGATATTGGAAAATCATGTGGGATGTTAATATTTAAAATTTTGGATTTAGAGTAACTAATGAGGGCTTGGGATACTATACAGTATTCATCTAGAATTGCCACTACTGACGGAAGAGAGGACTCAGGCTTAGATAGAAAGAATAAGATCAGCATAAGCTTCTATTCTAAAATTGTGGTTACCTATTTCAATACCAGAAATTTCAGAGGACAGTCTAATTGTGTTGAGGAGAGGTTCCAAGGTGATAACGAAGATGATGGGAGACAGAGGGCATCCCCGTCTCGTGCCATTTGATATGTTAAAGGCGTCCGTCAGTGTACAATTAAATAAAACTTTAGCAGAGGGGTTTGAACACAGAGTTAAAATAGCTCTTAACATATTTTCCCCTAAGCCAATATACCTTAGGACTGCCTCCATATATTTCCAATTCACCCTGTCGAACGCCTTCTCTGCATCCGTTGATACAAACTTTGTGGGAATGGTTTTTGCCTGAGAAATCAAAGAAATGGCCGAAGTAGTATTATGATGGGCTTCACGACCCGGTACAAATCCACTCTGATCGGATGAATAAATAAATGTGGAAGAAAAGGTTTAAGTCTGTTCGCTAATATTTTAGCAAAAATCTTTACATCTATATTCAATAGAGAAATTGGGTGGTAGTTGGAGCAGCTGGAGGGATCCTTGCCATCTTTATGAATTACCACAATATGAGCTTCCAGCGATTGAGAAGGGAATTTTTTGCCTTGGAGAATGGAGTTGAAGGTTTGTAACATGTAAGAGCAATATATCTTTAAATTTCCAATAATATTGAAGGGAGAATCCATCTGGTCCGGGGCTTTTACAACAAGCCATGGATTGCAAAGCATCCAAAATCTCTTCCTAAGTAAACAGGGATTCAAATGCGTCAGATTGTAATGAGGAAAGTGTGGGTATTTTTGTTTTAGATAGGAAGAGGTGTATTAAAGTATCCAGAGAGGTATTCCTATGAGTAATGTCTGAATTTATATTGTAGAGTTTGCTATAGAAGTCTTTAAAAGTGTCTGCTATCTGGGGATAGCATTTTCAGATTTTATTTGTGTAACCGCTGTTAGTCTACGTTTCCGTTGGATGAGTCTCGTTAATGCTTGGCCATATTTATTAATAGAAAGATATCTGTGATATTTTAACCACATATGTGATTTTATTGCATTTTGACAAAGCAAGTTATTAAGATCTGTTTGAGTCCTATCTATTTCCTCAAGAGTTTGGGGTGTTCCATACTGTTTGTGAGAGGTGGTAAGTACTCTGAGTTTTTGGATAGTGTCATTAATTTGTCTTCTATGCTTTCTTTTTTTTGTAGCTCCAGCTTATATTAGGAGGCCACTCATTACACATTTATGTGCTTCCCACACAACCGTGTCTGGAATTTCCCCTAAAGGTTTTTCAGAAAATAATCTTTCAGTTCTGCTGTTAGAATTTTAAGTTGCTCATTGTCTTGTATTAAAGTGTCATTTAATTTCCAATTGAAATGTTTTTCTGGAATTTCAGGTGAGGAAAAGCAAATAGATACTGCATAATGATCAGACCATAAGATGTTATCAATGGACGCCGAAGTGATTGAATGAAGGAGGATCTGTGAGGTGAAAATGTAATTGATTCTACTATATGTGGAGTGAGAGGTAGAGTAGAATGTAAAATCTATATCTTTAGGATGTAAAGTTCTCCATATATTTATTAGTTGAAAATCATATAACCTGCTTCTTAATTTCTTCAGGTGGAAGAATTTAAAGAGGACTTCCTAGAAGATGTATCTAGCTGGGGATCTAGAGCGATATTGAATTCTCCTCCAAGTATGATATGAGTCCAGAAGATGTAAGAGGTAAGATATTTATTTAGTGTTCAGACCATAAACATTTAATAAAGTAATAAAGTTTATTGTACAGAAGTCCTTTGAGGATGAGGAATCTGCCATCTGGATCAGCTGTATGTTACGGTTTTCAGACACTCAGACACGTATGGTTTAGTAAAACACAGTTTATTAAGAGAAAGGCAAGTACTTCACAACCCACACAGGTCCAGTAGATAATACAATGGTAATACAGACAGCTGACACAGGAACAAGTTGGCAGACAGTGGAATGTATCCTGGTAATAACCCAGAAGGTATAGACTAGTGCAGCAGTAGAGAGAAGAGAGTCCAGAAACAGAGAATACCTGAGGGAGGTAACTGGAACAACTAGGCCAAGGAACAGAACTAGTAGGCCCTAGTCATGAGGAGGACCCCAACGTAATCTCCCTAGAACACTAGGGAGGCTTTCTGGCATAGACAGTACAAGAGAGGCAACAGGACCCCTAGAACGCTAGGGATATCAGCGAGACAGACCGTAAGCTGTGAGGCAACAGGACTCCTAGTACGCTAGGGAGATCAGTGAGGCTGACAGTAAGCTGCGAGGCAACAGGACCCCTAGTACGCTAGGTGGTAAAGCAATACTGACAGTAAGCTGTGAGGCAACAGGACCCCTAGTACGCTAGGGAGATCAGTGAGGCTGACAGTAAGCTGCGAGGCAACAGGACCCCTAGTATGCTAGGTGGTAAAGTGATACTGACGGTAAGCTGCGAGGCAACAGGACCCCTAGTACACTAGGGAGATCAGTGAGGCTGACAGTAAGCTGCGAGGCTTAAGCTGACAGTAAGCTGCGAGGACCCCTAGTATGCTAGGTGGTAAAACGATACTGACAGGACTAATCAGGGCCCTCGGGAACCCTAGTACACTAGCTCAAGCAGGGACTAGGTGAGGCAACCCGATCACCCCAAAGGGCTATTGCAATCAGCTCGTTACCGGAGTCGCAGAAACCCACGCACCAACCCTAGAGCTAGGGTGAACAAACCCTTCTGACCACAACCAGGCCCAAAGGCTGCACAGACAGGGAACTAGCGAGGCACCCAACCTCGTAGTGATGGAGCGACAGGCTGTGCAAGGTCAAGCGTGCAACAGGTGCGGGTACCAGGGGAAGATCTCCAACACAGGAGCAGGGTAGTCAGTCAAACCGGGTCGGTACACGGAGCAGGATCATAGGCCAGGCTGGGTCAGTGCACGGAGCAGGATAGTCAGCCAAGCTGGGTCGGTACACGTAGCAGGATAGTCAGCCAAGCCGGGTCGGTACACAGAACAGGATAGTCAGCCAAGCCGGTTCGGTACACGGAGCAGGATAGTCAGCCAAGCCGGGTCGGTACACGGATCAGGATAGTCAGCCAAGCCGGGTCGGTACACAGAGCAGGATCGTCGTCCAAGCTGGGTCACAACTGAAGTCAGGTAATGGCGATAAATCAGGAACGTAGTCAGTCTAGCTGGTCATACACAGGATATACAGAAACCAAAGGAGCAAACACTCCTATAAAGGCACTCGATAGGAGGAGTCAGCATGGATCGCCAATAGGAATGCAGTATGGAAACCAGGAAGTAGCAATGTTGCCGACAGAGGAATTACGGCACCGTGATACTGTACTCTCCAATAGTTTCCATATGGGCCCTAAAGAGTATGCCGACCCCTCCCTTTTTTTCGTTAGCAGAAGCAAAATATCTGTTAATTGAGAGAAGTGATAAGGATTACCCTCTGTGTCCCTGTTATTGATGGATAGTGGAGGAACTTTATCTAACACCACCTGATACTGGTGATGATGGAGGTGGTGTGCGATATACTTTCTCCGAACAAAGTTTGTTATTTTTATTACATGGATGCTGTTTAGGTTATGTGGGGTATTTTCCATTATGATCAAAATAAGTAGATCTGGATGCCGTCTTGGTGATATGTTGATCCGCGTGCCCCTCTTGGAAGGGATGTGGCGCTTATGTAGGTTATTTCTGGCGCCGTGTCTCGGTTCGTTGGGGGAGCGCGCGGATCGGCATAACAGCACATTTGGAGTTAATTTTGTTTAAGTCAATGCTATCAATTATCGGATGATGTATATCCGGTTTGATAGCTATAAAAGGGATGATCCGGAACTAATGGATGTTGACCCTGATGATGTCCGTTGGAATTGCGGACGAAACGCGTTGGAAGTTGTATATTGTGAGACTCCATATGGATTAAGCGACCTCGCTGATGTGGATATAACAGTTGTTTATTTGAGATGTCACATTGAAGACAATGGGAGTTTGTGAGAAATATACAGTGCACTTCAACGGGAGCGGCTGGATGAAATGAGAAAAGGAAGGTAACAGGGGAATGAAATGTGGATACATGGGTGAAAAGGGTATAATCCCGATTAAGTCCCAGTATACTTACCTCCTGTTTACATGCTTCTAATGGCTACAGCTTTGCATTAACTTGCTATCTATATGCTTTATATGGTTACAGCTTCGCAATCTAACTCCCGCTTGATGTTTGTCTGTGCTCAGCTAGTGACTAACTATCATGCTTTATCCACTCAGCTATATGTTTGTGCATGAACGACTGGATGAAACCTTATAACATATGCCGAAAGGAATTGATTATAGTGTGTGGACTGTTACATCAGCAGCTTGTTCTGGATTAGATATATATTTTTTGTATCCACGTGGACATTGTATGATATATATTTTTTCTGGAAGTAGCATGATTTGTTCCATTTCATGATCTAGGTGCACCTATATTTTTTTCTTTTTTTTCTTTTTGGCTGGTACCAGTTTAGAGGTCGCTTTGGAGTAATATTTATTCCTTAGTGGTCCTTTGGGGTCTCTATATACTTTTTTATTCCCCTTTTTTATTTGGTGAGATGGTGGGAGTGGGGGATTTTGGTTGTTTGGAGTAGGTCTTTTGTACTCTCAGATGTCAGGATTTTTTGAAATATATGAATATTTTATTAAAAGAATTACTAATATTATATTGGTGTTATGTATTTGCTTTATATGAGTATATGATTGGCAGTGTGCTCTAGTAGTCCATTACTTTTCTTTGTAGTGTTAGAAGCAAAATATGCATTTGGGAAAGTTTTATTTGAGAATTTTGGGGACTGGTCAGATTTAAATTGAGTTTCTTGAATTAATATAATGTCAGATTTTAGATGAGAGAATCTAATGCCATAGATCTCTTTTGGGGATAATTAAGGCCTCTCACATTTAAGGAGGTCACTTTAAGCTTTGACATGGATTAAGTCGAGACCATGAAATAAGACATCTTGGCCAGATGCGTGCTGGGGAGGAAGGAAGAAGGAAAGGAGAGAAAAAAGGAGAAAAAAAAGAAATGTCTCCATAAGTGATCTGTAAGAGTAGATTTGAGATGTCTCCTTTAAGTTCGAACAACCCTTTGAACAAACAAGAAATTAAAAAAACAAAAACAAATAGATTGCCGAGTTTCCATTGGCTTTTTGAAATAGAAGGGGCAGAAATAATATAGAATTGGCAGGCCCCTCAAAAGGCTTTGGGGAGAGAGTCACTTAAATAGAGGGGTGAGTAATTTTAACTCAATAATCTCCCTATAAACTGAGTATGAAATACAGAACATTATTTGGGAAGAATGATAAAGAAACATGCAGTCTGAATAATAAAGGACACTGGAGGAAAGGGCTCAAGTAGTGTTTAGTGAAATGTCGATATTTAAATGTGTCATATAGACGTATGTATATGTCTTGTGCGGAATGATGTGTAATTAGATCAATGAATATGTATATAACTTAGAGAAGGACATAGGTATCCTAATCAATATTAAAGAAAAAACAAGAGCGATAAAAAAACTCAAGTAAAACTGGTTTGTGTAACATAGTTCTATTACCCAACTGATGTTACCTTGAGATCTGTCTTAGACCGAAGCCCAGAGGATTTTTTCCATTGAGCAAACCTTACTTATGCCTATAGGATGTGGAGTGGGATAGCATATAAATATACAGGGATAAATACATTCCAATATATATATTAGTGAAGTAGTGGGTGGTAAACGTATGAAGTAAAGGTAAGTGCAATACACCAATTTATTCTGATATGGCCGTGAGGGCTAGAATAAGCAGCATGAGACCAGGTAACATATATTGATGGAGGGCAAGATAACTACAAAGTGGATAAATCATACCTTATTTAACTGGGTTGAGTAGAAGACAATAAGGGTGGCAAAGAACATTAATTGGTAGTGGTACATAGCAACATGAGGGATAATATAATCTCAATGTGTGCCAATTGAATCTCTAATGTTTCAAAAAAGTCCAATTGTGAATATAGTGAACATATCCTAAAAGCCACCTATCCCTCATTGCCATTCACATTATGGATAAATCCAAAAGATCCCCAACCGATCTGGAATCGGTACAATCCCAAGATTGCCCAGCACACTCTGCTCTAGAGGGGTATCCACCGCACCACTTTACGATGCGCCACATACTTCCTCCATTGCCAAACGGGCAAAGGCAGATCCCGTCTTTTGTTAAAAGCAGAGAGACAGCACAGAAACGTAAACCTAATCGTGATTAGCTAATCCATGTAATCATTAAATTTATAACATTGAATTAAGCAACAGTCGTTTCCGTGACTTGTCAATTAGGCGTAACAATTTCGAAGATCATATAACATAGAGAAGAGAAATAAAGGGCCAGCACAGGATATTTCTAATAACTAGATATTTGTTAGGTGGGTATAGGTCCTTACCTGCAATCCGTTTTATTACACTATATAGAGATTGTTATACGGAATAGATCAGAGATAAAAAATACTAATTAGGCTAAGTGAATACTATATTATTTGTGAGTTAATCAACTTGTGGAATCAGAAATGGATATTTACCCAATTAAGTCTACCTGGGATGATATCGAGAATGAAATACATATGCACCATTTTATCTATACTTATAAGGTGCTAAGCGCAAGATGGACACTGAAAAGATGGCTCGTAAAGTGCGTTGTATAAAATAAGCAAGCTTTGAAAAACACCATATGCAATTATGATATAAATCATTGTATGGCAGTGTGAATTAAAATATAGGACAGCGAAAAGCAAACTATTGGGATATAAGTAAACATTATATTTGATATTAATTGTTTATTCAGGGTGGTGGCACATTCAACAAAGTAGTTGTTAAATACATTGGCTATGGGGCACTGTATTTTTTCTTTGCCTACGGTTATAGTTGATGGGTGAGAATGGTTAGGAGGGTTGTAGAGGTTTTTAATAACCCAAAAGTTGGCTGGCTTTGAAATGTTTTTGTTAAAGTTGTCAGTAAACTATTGTGCTTTTGCTAATTTTGTTTGTTTTGTACATGTATTCCTTAATTTCCTGTATCTAGTGTGATCATAAGTGGAGATGGTTTATTTGCATTTTGTCCATAAGGCATCCCTGAATCAAGTCAGCTGAGACCCAGGGTAGATGTGCCCACCTAACCCTGACCTTCCTTAGTGGGGCATGGGTATTACAGACCTGTAAGAATTCTGAGTTAAAAAAAAGTAAATTGCTGAGACTAGGTCAGATATTAGGTTTATTCTATACCATGAGCAATTTCTTAAATCATTTAGGAAGAACTGAAGATAACATTTTCTAAATGATCTCATGAGTATGACTTTGGAACATGACTTGACTGGTTTTATTTTGTGAAGTATGGAGTGATCGCTAAACACGTTTGCTAGTACTCCTGAATCTTGGATTCTGCTTGTGCGGGATGAAAGGATCCAGTCTAGCAGAGTATGGTTGGATGTTTTAAGATTTATGTGAGTAAGGGAATATATTAGCTGTGATAAGTTCAATGAGAGAGGTTGTGAGAGTAGAGTAGAGTAGGTTGTGATTCACAGCTCTGCTCCACTTCATCACCACAAAAGAATCACTCCCCTCAGTGCCATGGGAATGTGCATTGCACACCCCAGTGGTACTGAAAAGGTTCCAAACTGAGAGAATGTCAGAGAAGCTATATATCACAGATTCCCTGTCCTTCTGTGCAACATGAACCAGCTGAGTCAGCTATCTGCCGATCATCTGATTCAGGTAAACACAGGACATACAATGCACTGTGCAATGAAGCGCCTTGAGAGTCTTGTACCTTGAGAGTGCTCAAGGTAGATAATAATTATAACAAGGCTTAAAATGTGAAGTCCTTTGCTAATATCCAGACCTGAAAAGTTTCTCGCCACTGCAAGCCATAACATACCCACCAGGGCTGAATTTCTACTCGCCAGGGCTAAATTTTCACTCGCCATTGGCTAGTGGCAAGTGGAAATTTTGAGCCCTGATTATACGGTAGGAACCACAGGAAAGTTGACACCGAAACCAAAAGTGGTGTGAATATCAAACCATCTAAATAAAATATAAAATACAAATGTGGTAAATACAGTGTAGGTAACCTCTCAACCAAAAAGAGGTGTGAATATCAACTCACCTGTATCAAATATAGAAGTAAACAGGGAAAGAACAAAAGTGGTATATAGAGGAGAGAACCCACTATCTGCATGTACTGCTTGTGGTCTTAGACATAAAAAATATTGTAATACCAAAAAGAAGGAATTAGAGTGCTCCTCTAAGAATGCTGTATTGACTAAAAATAAAATGGTACAAAGCATATACAGTGGCTAGATCTGCATATATTGTAGAGTTTTATATGATATACATTTATATTTATATTGAGTTTTTATTATATTATTTCCGTTATCTTTTATGCTTTTATTTTTTAGTCAGTTCAGCATTCTTAGAGAAGAAGTGCTCTCCTTTTTTTCTTTTTTGATACATTTAGGTGCCTGCTTGAAGCAGTAACATACACTCTATATGCAAATGAATCACTGTTGAACAAAATCGTAAACCTGTCGAAGGCACGGTGGATTCATGGCAGATTGTGTCAGATTGGTGGTGGATTCACAGGGATATGACACTTTAGTGCATGCTATCGATATGCTATAAACACTAGTGATGAGCGAGCATGCTCGGCCGAAGCTCGGTTCGGCTCGAGCATCGCTCTGCTCGGCACATGGCGGTACTCGTACGAGTACCGCATGTGCTCGCCCGCCATGTTCGGGTCTCCTCCCCGCACGTTTTGCGGCTGCTGCGCAGCCAATAAACGTGCGGGGAGGCTCTGACATCAGTGTAATGCCAGCAGCCATGTTGGCTGCTGGCATTACACTGATTGGCTGGCCAGAACCCGTGATCGGGTGCTATATAGCACCTGACCAGCGAGTTCGGCTCAGTCTTAGCCAGGGAGAGATGAGGATAGGAAGGGAAAGTCAGTGTAGGGAGAAGAAAAGTGTTGGAACACCATATAAAGACCCAAAAGTCCTTTTTAGGACTGTTGTGTGTGGGGGCAGCAGTTATATTTTGTTTGGGGGGGCACAAATTTAAAAAAAAAATGTCACAAATTCCGTTCACTGTGCCTAGCCGCAGATTAGCAGCACATTCTGTTTAGTGTGCAAAGTTGCAGATTAGCAGCACATTCTGTTTAGTGTGCAAAGTTGCAGATTAGCAGCACATTCTGTTTAGTGTGCAAAGTTGCAGATTAGCAGCACATTCTGTTTAGTGTGCAAAGTTGCAGATTAGCAGCACATTCTGTTTAGTGTGGAAAGTGTAAAAAATAAACGTCACATATTCCGTTCACTGTGCCTAGCCGCAGATTAGCAGCACATTCTGTTTAGTGTGCAAAGTTGCAGATTAGCAGCACATTCTGTTTAGTGTGCAAAGTTGCAGATTAGCAGCACATTCTGTTTAGTGTGCAAAGTTGCAGATTAGCAGCACATTCTGTTTAGTGTGCAAAGTGTAAAAAATAAACGTCACATATTCCGTTCACTGTGCCTAGCCGCAGATTAGCAGCACATTCTGTTTAGTGTGCAAAGTTGCAGATTAGCAGCACATTCTGTTTAGTGTGCAAAGTGTAAAAAATAAACGTCACATATTCCGTTCACTGTGCCTAGCCGCAGATTAGCAGCACATTCTGTTTAGTGTGCAAAGTTGCAGATTAGCAGCACATTCTGTTTAGTGTGCAAAGTGTAAAAAATAAACGTCACATATTCCGTTCACTGTGCCTAGCCGCAGATTAGCAGCACATTCTGTTTAGTGTGCAAAGTTGCAGATTAGCAGCACATTCTGTTTAGTGTGGAAAGTGTAAAAAATAAACGTCACATATTCCTTTCACTGTGCCTAGCCGCAGATTAGCAGCACATTCTGTTTAGTGTGCAAAGTTGCAGATTAGCAGCACATTCTGTTTAGTGTGCAAAGTTGCAGATTAGCAGCACATTCTGTTTAGTGTGCAAAGTGTAAAAAATAAACGTCACATATTCCGTTCACTGTGCCTAGCCGCAGATTAGCAGCACATTCTGTTTAGTGTGCAAAGTTGCAGATTAGCAGCACATTCTGTTTAGTGTGCAAAGTGTAAAAAATAAACGTCACATATTCCGTTCACTGTGCCTAGCCGCAGATTAGCAGCACATTCTGTTTAGTGTGCAAAGTTGCAGATTAGCAGCACATTCTGTTTAGTGTGCAAAGTGTAAAAAATAAACGTCACATATTCCGTTCACTGTGCCTAGCCGCAGATTAGCAGCACATTCTGTTTAGTGTGCAAAGTTGCAGATTAGCAGCACATTCTGTTTAGTGTGCAAAGTGTAAAAAATAAACGTCACATATTCCGTTCACTGTGCCTAGCCGCAGATTAGCAGCACATTCTGTTTAGTGTGCAAAGTTGCAGATTAGTAGCACATTCTGTTTAGTGTGCAAAGTGTAAAAAATAAACGTCACATATTCCGTTCACTGTGCCTAGCCGCAGATTAGCAGCACATTCTGTTTAGTGTGCAAAGTTGCAGATTAGCAGCACATTCTGTTTAGTGTGGAAAGTGTAAAAAATAAACGTCACATATTCCGTTCACTGTGCCTAGCCGCAGATTAGCAGCACATTCTGTTTAGTGTGGAAAGTGTAAAAAATAAACGTCACATATTCCGTTCACTGTGCCTAGCCGCAGATTAGCAGCACATTCTGTTTAGTGTGCAAAGTTGCAGATTAGCAGCACATTCTTTTTAGTGTGCAAAGTTGCAGATTAGCAGCACATTCTGTTTAGTGTGCAAAGTGTAAAAAATAAACGTCACATATTCCGTTCACTGTGCCTAGCCGCAGATTAGCAGCACATTCTGTTTAGTGTGCAAAGTGTAAAAAATAAACGTCACATATTCCGTTCACTGTGCCTAGCCGCAGATTAGCAGCACATTCTGTTTAGTGTGCAAAGTTGCAGATTAGCAGCACATATTCCGTGTAATATGAAGAAGGCGGGTAAAAAGGGACGGGGAAGTGGACGTGATCCTGATAGTTCAGGGCGCGGGTCAGGACGCGTAGAAACTGTGCCTGGTGCCAGAGCACAAGAAAGAAAGACATCCACCATACCTAGCTTCATGTCTCAGTTTACAGGGCGTCGCAGGACATCACTCTCGAGGTCAGACCACTGCGAACAGGTGGTTGGTTGGATTTCAGCTGATACTGCTTCCAGTCGGTTAAGCACCACCCTGTCTTCCACCAAGTACACTCTCAGTAGCCAAGAGTCTGGTCAACATAATCCTCACCCTGATCATCCTTCCTCCCACCATAGAGGGTCTGGCCAAAGAAGTGATCCCACACTGGGATATAGTGAGGAGCTCGTCTCATCACCAATCCTTCATTTGAACCTCTCTCCAAGCACGCTTGCAGAGGAACATGAGATCTTGTGCCCTGATTCACAACCTCTAGAGGGTACCCAATCACAAGAAGATGACAGAGGGGAACGGCATTTAAGGTCAAAGGAAGTGGATGATGATGATGATGAGACACAGTTGCCATCAAATCAACCACTATTACTGTCTCAAGACCTTGATGAGGAGGATGATACACAGTTGTCAATGACTGAGTATGTGGTGGGATCAAGAAATGAGGAGGATGATCAGAGTGAGGAAGTGGAGGAGGACTTGGTGGACGATGAGGTCACTGACCCCACCTGGGAAGGTGGAGAGCCGAGCGATGACAGCAGTCCTGAGGGTGAGCCATCTGCAGCACCGCAACAGGCTGGAAGAGGCAGTGGTGTGGCTAAAGAAAGAAGGCCGACCGCACCAAACCGTCCCGCAAATGTTCCACGGAGCACCCCCTTGCGTAAATCTCCCTTGCCAAGGGCTAGGTGTTCCGCGGTATGGCGTTTTTTTAAGGAAAGTGCGGACGACAAAAGAATTGTAGTTTGCAACCTGTGCCACACCAGAATGAGCCGAGGCATGAACACTAGCAACCTCACCACCACCAGCATGATCCGACACATGGCATCCAAGCACCGTAATAAGTGGGAGGAACGCCCGGATCGCCAATCTGTGTCTGCAGGCCACACCACTGCTTCCTCTTCCCCTGTTTTCGGTGCCGGCCAATCGCCTGTCGAAGGCGCAGGCCCGCATACCTCCCGCCCTGCACCTGTACCATCTGAAGCACCATCAGCGACCACATCCACTTCCCTGTCCCAGCGCAGCGTCCAAATGTCGTTACCCCAGGCATTTGAGCGCAAGCGAAAATACCCAGCCACCCACCCACAGGCCATAGCACTAACCTCACACCTTTCCAAATTACTGGCCATCGAAATGCTGCCATTTAGGCTTGTGGAGACTGAGTCCTTCCGCAGCCTGATGGCAGCAGCTGTCCCTCGGTACGCAGTCCCCAGCTGCCACTACTTTTCCCGGTGTGCCGTCCCCGCATTACACCACCATGTGTCCCGTAACATCACCCGTGCCCTGACCAACGCAGTTACTGGGAAGGTCCACTTAACGACTGACACATGGACATGTGCTTGTGGCCAGGGACGCTACATTTCCCTGACGGCACACTGGGTGAATGTCGTGGAGGCTGGGAGCGACTCGGACCCTGGGATGGCACAGGTGCTACCCACGCCGAGGATTGCGGGCCCTACCTCCATCAGGGTTTCCGCCAGCACCTACGTTATTGGCTCCTCCTCCTCCTCCTCCGTTTCCACCTCCGAATTCTCTGCGCGCAGCGCCACTCACCCGTCAGCCGGTAGCTGGAAGCAGTTTAGCACTGCAGTGGGGAAGCGTCAACAGGCCGTGCTGAAGCTGATCTGCCTTGGGGACAAACAGCACACGGCCTCAGAGCTGTTGCAGGGGATTAGTCACCAGACCGAGCAGTGGCTCTCGCCACTCAACCTGCAACCAGGCATGGTTGTGTGTGATAATGGGCGTAACTTGGTGGCGGCTTTGGAGCTCGGCAAGCTCACACACGTACCATGCCTAGCGCATGTATTTAATTTAGTGGTTCAGCGATTTCTAAAAACCTACCCCAATTTGCATGATCTCTTGACCAAGGTGCGCCGCGTGTGTGCACATTTCCGTAAGTCATCAACAGCTTCAGCCGGCCTGTTGAAGCTGCAGCAGCTCTTACAATTGCCAGCTCACCGGCTGCTGTGTGACGTGAGCACGCGCTGGAACTCCACCTTCCACATGTTGGCCCGGCTTTGTGAGCAGCAGAGGGCAGTAGTGGAGTACCAGCTGTTACACGGTCGTCGCCTCTCCGTTCAACTTCCTCTAATCAGAAGTGAGGAGTGGGAATGGATGTCAGACCTCTGTGAGGTTTTACGCAATTTTGAGGAATCGACACAGATGGTGAGCGGCGATAACGCTATTATCAGTGTAACCATCCCACTTCTGTGTCTACTGAAACGCTCGCTGCTCACAATTAAAACCGACGCTTTGCATGTGGAAGAGGTGGAAATGGGGGAGGAAGAGCTTACACAAGGTGATAGCCAGAGCACCCTCACTTCGTCTTCTCAGTGACAATTGGAGGAGGCGGAGGAGGAGGAGGAGGAGGAGGAAGACACGGTTGCCTCCGCTACAGAGGGTAGCCATGGAACTTTAGTTCCATCTCTTCAGCGTGGGTGGGCAGAAGAGGAGGAAGAGGATGAGGAGATTGAGAGTCATCCTCCTGGTGAGGACAGCGAAATCTTGCCTGTTGGTACTCTGGCACACATGGCTGACTTTATGTTAGGCTGCCTTTCCCGTGACCCACGCGTTATACGCATTTTAGACAACACGGATTACTGGGTGTTCACCCTTCTGGACCCCCGCTACAAAGAGAATTTCTCATCTCTCATTCCTCCGGTGGAGAGGACAAGCAAAATGGTGCAATACCAGAAGGTTCTTGTTGAAAAATTGCTCCAAAATTTTCCATCTGACAACGCTGGCAGCAGAGTACGTGCTACCTTGGCCAACCGAGAAGGGGAGAAAAGGGGAGCACACAGCAGTTCCGACAAAGGCAGGGCAACACTCTCCAAGGCATGGGACACCTTCATGACACCCCGCCAGCACCCTCACCCTGATGCGCAGCCTAGTGTCACAAGGAGGGAAAAGTTTTGGAAGATGGTGAAGGAGTACGTAGCAGACCGTGTCAGCGTCCTCAATGCTCCCTCTGTGCCTTACAACTACTGGGTGTCCAAGCTGGACACGTGGTATGAACTGGCACTCTACGCCTTGGAGGTGCTGGCCTGCCCTGCCGCCAGCGTTCTGTCTGAGCGGGTATTTAGTGCTGCTGGTGGCATCATAACAGATAAGCGTATCCGCCTTTCCACCGAAAATACTGATAGGTTGACACTTATAAAAATGAACAAGGCCTGGATTTCCCCTGACTTCTCCACTCCACTGGAGGAAAGCCCCGGGTGAACATAAAGTCACTTTAGATATGTTATTTACAATGATGGGAATACTCTGTATTCCCATTCACCCCTTCCACCCAAAAAATGGGTATATGGTTGACTCTCTTCCATATACCCTGTGATATAATTTTTATATAGGGCCAGCTCACCAGCGGGCCCTGTGATATAATTTTTATATAGGGCCAGCTCACCAGCGGGCCCTGTGATATAATTTTTATATAGGGCCAGCTCACCAGCGGGCCCTGTTTGACAACTTTTTGTATAGGTCAGCTCACCAGCGGGCCTTCTTATATAATGTTTTATTGGGTCAGCTCTCTAGCGGGCCCTCTCATATAATGTTTTATAGCGTCAGCTCACTAGCGGGCCTTCGCATATAATGTTTAGGATGGTCAGCTCCGCAGCAGACCCTCACCCATAATGTTTTAGATGGTCGGCTCAGCAGCAGACCCTCATTCCTAATGTTTTAGATGGTCAGCTTAGCGGCATGCCCTCGCCCCTAATGTTTTAGAGGGTCACCAGCAGGCTATTAATCCTAATTTTTCAAGGGTGTGTATGATGCCCTCCTTTATGTGTAATAAAGGGTGTATTGGAGTGACATTTCAGTCTAATTTTTGGCAGCCCTTTCACTTAGTGCATAGGCTTTATGAGTGTTGGACCACTACCTGAACTATTGTACCACAATGTGAATGAGGCCCTCCATTTTGTGATATACAGGTTGTATCGGAGTGCCTCAGGTCCTCCCATTGAATTAAATAGGGCTGGGGTGTTCGACAGAGCAGAAGGTTGTTCTTGGCTTCATCCACTAAGTCACTTCGTCACTTTTACTGAATGGATCAGACCCCACTGTTCCGACTATAAATTTTCGACTTAACAAGGGCAAACGGACATGTTGTAAAACCTGTGGTAGCTGCGGCCTCCGTTCCTGAATGCTGTACCTTACCCGGGCCATAACCACGTTGAACACCTGCTTTACTCTGCGCACGTTTCCCTCTTAATCATGGCCCCAGTTCCGAAAAATCGATGAAATTTTTTGCAGAATTTGCAGATGATATACAAGTAAATATACAGCAAATACTGTTTGGTAACAATTTTTCGCCTAAAGTCGTTTTTATCTTCCTTTTTGTGTGTTTTACAGTCAGTCTGTAAAAATGGCGTACTACGGGCGAAACATCGTTCCCAGCAGCGACGTTGGAGTCCAAGATGCATCCAGACATCCTCCCTATGCTGTCCCTGAACCATTTCTGTGGTGTTTCCATCATTTTCTGCCCTTTTCCTATGGACCAGGCACCCTCCCCTCATCAGAGCAGGGGGTGCCTGGTGTAATGCTCGAGTCCTCCCATTGACTTCAATGGGGCTCGGGTGCTCGGCCGAGCACTCGAGCCTCCGGGGGTGCTCGGCCAGAGCACCCGAACACCCGAGCATTGGGGTGCTCGATCATCACTAATAAACACCATTTTGCCACCACATCATCCTTTAGTTCATCTTCCCTAATGCATCATGTTAGCCATAAAACAGGCAGCAGCATAGTTTAATATGTAGTCATTGTTTTATTTCTGTATGATGAGTTTTCTGAGTGTGACACTAAATGCTAATGTTTGCTAATTAAAGGGATAGTAATACTTAAAATGTAAAAAAAATATGTTGTAGGGTTTATCCCCCTGAGTAAAACAAGAGTACTCCCACTGCTGAAAGGTGTTTCTTTCAAAAGTTATTAATTTTCAAAGTTGATTTTTTTAGGTGCAATATCACAGTGGCCTGAAACTGTACAGTGGCGCTGTTGCTACACGGTCCTATGGACAGCTCTGGTCCCGGGACCATAAATCTCCATAGGATGGTGTAGCAACAGCACCACTGTACAGTTTCAGGCCACTGTGATATTGCACCTAAAAAATTCAACTTTGAAAATTAATACGTTTTGAATGAAACACCTTTCAGCAGTGGGAGTACTCTTGTTTTACTCAGGGGGATAAACCCTACAACATTTTTTTTTTACATTTTATGTATTACTATCCCTTTAAGCTCTCATTGCAGCACAGAGCTTAATTCGTATATGAAACTACAATGAGAGTACTGTAGACTGTAAGCTCTCATGAGCAGGGCCCTCTGACCCTATTGTTTCCTATTATTTTCCATTTGTACTGTGTTATGTCTCTGAATGTCCATTCCCTATTGTACAGCAATAAAGAATATGCTGACACTATATAAATAAAGGCTAATGCTAATAATGAGAGAGAATTTAACTTTTTCAGAAATAAAGTATTAATATCTCCTAAACTATATAGGTGCTTGTCTTTTGAATAACAGAGCACATAGAGTTTTTTGAATAAAGTCTTTTAATATGCAAAGTTGACTGGTCCACTTGAAAATTCATATGAGTCAGGGAAAAATCAAAATATGTTTTAAAGAATTAAAAATGGAAGACTAGGGGGAGTCTGGAGCTGGAGTGCTGGAAGTCGCTCACTCAACTTGTATTGAATTATTGCAGTAAGAGTTTAATATCCAGTTTAATGTGGATGCAATTTCTGTTCAAACTTGTTTCTGCTTATCTCAGGTATGCAGGTTAGGGCCTTCAGATAAGTTGTGATTTATGTATGTGGAGGATGATTCCCTGTTAGTTTCTCAGCTTAGTTCAGAAAAAATAAAGTATGTCATCATATTTTTTCTTTGCAAACAAAATCATACTCAGGTGGCAGTTCTCAGAAAAACCTGAAATAAAATTTTAAGCAAATTTTTAATGTGTATAAACTATGGCTCTCCTGCTTCACCTGGTTACTCATACCTTGGACCTGAACAGGTATCAAGCTATTGACCTATTGCAGTCTGTGCCTTGTGTGTAGAAGGTCTTGCACAGCCATTTGGGTCTCCCGGTTCTGAAAGGAATGTATGAAATATAATATATCTTCCCTCACTATCTAAGTGCTACTATTATAATGCAATGCTTTATTACTATTTAGTTTATAGGAAGGAAAAACTTGTGCTTATTTTTCCATCACAGATAAAGCAGGTTTGTTTCCTATATTGCTGTGAGATTGTTTAAATTATTGATTTGCATTCTCATAGCTTTGTGTTTACTATTCCATAGAAAGTAGTATGTTTGTGCATGTGTTGGTTATTCCATCTGAGTACTGGTGACACACACACACTCACAGCTATCTATCATACTTTCTTCTTTTCGGACAAAGATGTATTTTAGTATTTCTTTAGCTTCACTTATTTAGACATTGTATTGGTGTTTTTGAATCTTAGTGTTAATTATCCAGTTATTTCCCATTATATTTTCCCTAATAAATGTATATTTCTTGGTTGGAATTGTATGTACAGTTACTTTGTTTCATAGGAGACTTGCATTCTGAGTGTAAAACAAAAAAATTAAGCATACAGATGCACAGACACAGGCACACACAGGTTCTCATACACTGACCTATACACAGATATCCATAACACATCGCCCACTGGATTTGCATCTGACTGGCAAAAACATGATTTTAGACATCTGTCAGATATGTCAAAGGTAATATACTGATTGTTTTTCTGCAAAGATTTTTTACTATGAATGGAATAAAATCCATGTGTGCCTTTCAGAACCTCCCATCCGTTTTATGATTCTCATTTTTTTTTTATCTGTTACCCTCCTGCTCTTGTTTGTAAAAATTCTTGAAAAACTAATAAACTGTTAAAGAAAAATCTGACCTGTTAGAAAGCTGCAAAAGCAATAAGGCGATTGCACATTCATCATGTTTGAACTAAGAAGGGATTCTTTACAGTAAGGGCGGTAAAGCTGTGGAACTCTTTGCCACGGGATGCTGTACTTGCAGATAATGCAACTGCTTTTAAAAAAGCAATGGATGCCTATCTAGCACATAACAATATTGAAAATTATGACAGATGGCTTTAATCAGATAGGTTGTTGATCTAGGGAACTATCTGACTGCCATTTGGAGTCAGGAAGGAATTTTTTTACCCACTTGGTGATAAATTGGAAATGGCTTCAGAGGTTTTTTTTTGCCTTCCTCTGCATCAACAGGGTTGTTCTTGGCATGGGCTGGACTTGATGGACCCATGCTTTTTACAGCCTTATCAACTATGTTACTATGTTAGTAAGAAATTTTTAATAGTAAGATAGGAGAACAGGAGGGAGAGTCCATCTTAAGGCAGTTCTTAGTTTAAAGGTAAGTGAGATAGCAGTTATGTATTATAAAATTGAGGAAGCAATGGGCAAGATGAATTGTCTATAAGTAGAAGATGAGAAACATGGATGACCGAGGAAACAATAATGGCTGACTAAACTAAGGGGTAATTATGTGCTGGAAGAAAAAACGATATGCTTTATATATGAAGGGAGATCTGTGTAGTGAAGAGAGGGTCTAGTACCAAATGTGGGGGCCTTATTCATCAAGTTAAGGATGTGCAATTCTGGAGCAAGCCAACTGCACTATAGGATTGAAATCATAATTCTTCAAAATTCTTACTGATTTATATGCAGCTCTTAACCCAATGGATGCTAGAGAGGTTTCCAGTGCATTGCCTTTTTTGATTCAAGGGGTAAAAATTTAAAATTAATATCAGTTGGAGTTTTCATTTGCCTTCCCATGTTGCAACTGGTGTTAGCTTGATGAATAAAGACTATATGCTTTTCTTTATGTTCTACACCAAACTGATGGATGCAGTGAGCACATTGTCAGAACTGAATGCACACAAATGTTATCTTACGAATAAGATGCTCTGGAATCTCAGATGGAATTACCATTTTATAAGAAAGATAATACATTGTCTGTGAGTCATTATTTATGGTCTCAATAAACTGCTGTGATGTGTCTGTAAACAAATAGGAAAATATATTTAGTGACCAGAAATGAAAAGTCCTTTGCTTCCACCCCTGTGCCTTCAACCTTCATAGAGCTGCCCAGCGGAGCTGTTTGTGCCACAACTCTTTGAACGGTTATTTATAATATATATATATCTCACTCGCATGGGTCTTTGTCATATTGTGGCTGGAATGTTTGTGTGTGTCAATGAAGAAAACTATGCCATCAGGAGCATATACTCCGAGCAGGTGGACAGATCAAAGTTAAGGCGCCAGACTAAATTAATCCAAAATCTGTCAACCCAAACTGGACCAGAATGGCAGATTATGGTCTATTCCTGCAACATGGCTTTGTAACCCAAAACAAAATTGCCCTCATTCCCCAGGAGGTTAGCTACTTACTATGGCAGCGAGATGACCAGCTCACCGGCAGAGGGTGCTAAGAATCACCAGTTTCTGTCAGGCTGTCTTTGGTCTTTAGACATTGGAACACTTAACATCTGATCTTTGAGCGCAGTTTCACACTTAGAGGAACTACAACAAAAACTGAATAAGAGTCACGTTCCTGCCCTATCACAGTGCCTGTGATCTAGCTGTCACTCTCTGCTATGTACAAGGGTGATTTGTTCACTTAGTTTGGCCCGCCCCTTGGTTTCCTTTTTATACCTGGCAATTCCATCTGTTAGGCGCCCTTTCGTGGGGTTTCTGAGCCAGTTGTTCTGTTGCTACGTTTCTGATTCCTGTGTTCCGATTTGGCTAGCCCTGACCATTCTCCAGTGTTCCTGCTTGTGTATGACCCGGCTCGTCTGACTATCTCCTCCGGATCTCGATTCTGCTTGGCTGACGTTCCTGCTTGTGTATGACCCGGCTCGTCTGACTATCTCCTCCGGATCTCGACTCTGCTTGGCTGACGTTCCTGCTTATGTATGACCCGGCTGGTACGACTACCTCCTACGTGCTCCGATCCTGCCTTGCTGACTTCCTCCCGCAAGATCACCTCCAGCGTGTTCCAGAAGACCCACGTTCCGGTTTGTCGCCGTTGCGACATTATCATCCACGGTTCCAGTACTTGTGTGACTGTCTGGCCTGGTGTTACTTTGTGCAGTTCAGTGTTACTATCGTGCAGAGCTGTGTGCGCCTCCCTCAGACCGCAGTGCTGTGCTACCGCAGAAAAGCCTTGTGTAAACGTGCCTTTTAACCCTACCAGTGCTGTCTCGGTCCCACTCTCCCTACTCCAGTGTGAGCCTCGTTCATAGTGAAACTCTTGCTGAGTTGGCCGCTCTCCGTCGGCAACTCGATACCTTCCCAGTAGAGTGTTCACTTCCTATTAGGCCGGTTGGGCGCTTTGGCTCTCTATCTCTCTCGTTGTATACACTGGGCGATTCCGTTATACCGAGTGGTGACGGGCACAGGCTTTAGCACTAGCATTCCGGTACTACTTCTGTTGGGCTTTGGGCCCTGTCTCATTATACTCAGTCCGGTAGAGTCTGAAGAGGCTTGGGAGCTCTTGCACTGCAGGCCGGTTCGATACACGCCCGTGGGGCTAAGATCACTTGCACCAGCAGTAGCCATTCCTGTAGGTACGCCCGTGGGGGGCTATTGGGCTCTGCTATACTACACACCGTGGCGAGACAGTCCCTATCCACTTGTTGGTGAACATTTCTTCAGCACAGCTTATCTACACCTTGGGCGTGCCAAGCATCCACTTAAGAGACTGATCATAATCAAGGACTTAACCCTTTGTGGTTACCTTAAGCGTAACCTACTCATACCCAGGGCATGCCAAACAGTTCCTTTGAAACTAATATTTATAAAGGACTTAACCCTCCGGGGTTATACCCCTTCCTTGGTGGTAAATGTGTACTTGCTTTCCGTTTGTGCATTTAAAGGGATAGTAATACTTCATTTTAACTTTATTTTATTTTGTAGGCATTAAAAAAACATGAAGAATGATATAAGTCTTATCTCTGAAACCTTTATGGTTTAAGAGATATTCACAAACAAAGTATCCCCCCCCTGTTCAGCCAGATAAGAAGGGAGATGCCCAGGTAGACTGCAGAGAGGGACAATCTTCTATTAAGATAATGGAAAAAGCTGAAAAACTTGTCAAGGGGGGAAGGGCTTTCATTGTTTTCATACAAAGAAAATTGTCCCCTTCTGTTATCTGTACTGTCATACAACCAGACTCACATCTGAGAAGAGATGGCTTACACTAGGTAAAAGGGGCGGGGAGGGGAACTTTGCTTGTGAATATCTCATAAACCATAAAGGTTTGAGAGATAAGACTTATATCATTCTTCATGTTTTTTTAATGCCTACAAAATAAAATAAAGTTAAAACGAAGTGTTACTATCCCTTTAACTTTGTATTTTCCAGTCACTATCATTTATGTACACCCAACCGCCACTAGAGGGCGACCTTATGTGTTATTATTGCTAAATAAAACTGTGTTTTATTTTACATACTGGTCTGAGAGTCTTTAAAAAACCGTGACATGCCCAGCTGCTTTTGGCCTGTGGCTCTTTCCAGTCTGGGGTTACATTGGGCAGTGCATCGTGTCCAGCCTTGGATCATGTAATCCCTGTTGCTAGGCATTCTGCTTCTCCTCTTCCGAGTTGTGGCTATATGAGGGAGGTTCGTCCTTTGGTTGGACATGTTAGTATAGTGTCCCTGTCATAGCGTATATTGTCCTGATCTGTATTCTTGCTTATCTGTGTATGACCAGGCTTCCCTATTCTAGAATATGACCCTGCCTTGCTATTTACTTGATTTGAGATATTCTGTGTATGACCTGGCTTGCCTCTACTGACCATAATACTGGCTCCTTCCTTTGTACCTACTCTGTGATATTCTGTGTATGACATGGCTTGCCTCTTCTGACCACTATCCTGCCTCCTGCTTTTATGTACCTGCTCTGAGATATTCTTTGTATGACCTGGCTTGCCTCTTGAGACCACGATCCAGCCTCCTGCTACTGTACCTGCTATTAGAACTACCATGTATAACCTGGATTGGCTTTGGACTACCTGTCAGTCACCTGTTCTGCTCCTGAGATTCCTGTGTACCCTTCTTTATATTACCTGTGTCAGTCTGAGTGAGTAGCTCTTGTTCCTGTTGGAGTTTGTTTCTCCCTGGTGATAGGGGTAGTATAGTATGCCTAGAAGGGGTTATCTGGCTCTCCTTTGGCTCAACTGCAGGGGGCCAATCTAGCTTCACGGCTAGCACCTTTACACGTCTATGCTGCAGTATGAGTCCCTTTAGGCAACCACCGCTCCCTAGCAGTAAAGTCTAGCGTCACCCACCTAGCTTCTTGCTCCCATTTATCTTGTTGGAGGACTCTGATTTTCTTCTTATGTGAGGCTCGTAAAAATGATGATGATTTAGTTAAATTAGAAGATGGACACTGGCTAAACTATAAAGGAACCAATGATAAACAATGTGGAGGAATAAGATTCTTAATTAACAAAAGACAGACAGACTCAGTCATAAAAGTAGAAAGTATTTCTGAAATAATTGCTTCCTGTGCTATCAAACTAAACAGTCGCTATATTCTTCAAATCATTCAAGTTTATGTCCCCACAAGTAGCCACAGTGATGATGCAGTTAAAGAATTTTATGATGATTTATTACACCTCTACAAACAGGACAATTACCAGTACAAATTTATAATGGGAGATTTCAATGCGAGAACTGGTAAGATCCAAAATGGCGATAAATAGATCAGACCACATGGAACTGGAAAAGGAGACTACAGAGGCAACAACTGGAAAAAAAAATTATTGTCAACAAAAGTGAAGATCAACATTTGCCAGCTATTGAAAAATTATAAGAATTTTGAGTTAGAGCTATTTAATTGCTTCAGTGTGCTGCAAGACTTACCTGACAAAGACAATTCAGCCCACAATGGAAAAGTTAAGACTGTCGTAGACACTACCCATGCCCTTTCACCTACTTGAATCAAGCACAATCAACACGAATATCCAAAGAAACATGATGAAAAAGCAACACAAAAATTACAGTTTTAGACCATAAGGAATATTGAGCTCATCTAAAGGACACTAGAAGAAAATCAAAGGCTAAAGAAAGCAAAACAGAAGATGGACACACATAGGAGCCACATGTTTGTATTAAAATTTTGAAGATGATAAAACCGCAAAAACTCAACAACAAATGCTAAAATGAGTGAAAGAATTGTATTCATCTTTATAAGGATAAAGAACTACAACTGTATGCAGTGACAGAGGCTGAAGCTGTGGAAGAAGTTTTAATAGAAACCGCAATAAAATCAATGAAAAATGGCAAAGCAGCTGGGCCTGAAAGTCACTATTTGGTGTTTTGAAAGACAGAGATCAAACCTTATTCAAGCCCTAGCTAAAATATTTTCAAAATACCTACTACTAGGCAAAGTGCCTGAAACATGGAAAAATGCAGGCGTCATCCTACTGCAAAAAAAGGGTTAAAAGGCGGATCCAAAAACTACTGACCAATAAGCCTATTGTCAGTCGTCTGCAAGGTTTTCACAAAGGTAATATCAAGAAGAACGGACGCAATAATTAACACTGTAAAACCTAAAGAACATGCAGGCTTCAGGAGCTGTTTTCAGCACAACTGAGCATATCGATATAGTGCAACAAGTTATAGAGCGGCATAATAAATGCTCATTACAGCTGCCATTTTACTGTAGCATGGGAGAGTTTTAGGAACCCTTTAGACCACTAGCAAAACTGTAAATGGAGATCCCCAAATATAGAAATACTGTCATACCGCCTCTGTGTACAGCCTTCCTTCTGTCTGCAGCATCCCTCTTGCCATCATCTGCCGTGCTTGGTCTTACTGGCCACTTCTGGGTTTCGGCATCATGTGACACCGCCAGTCTCACGCGGCCTCCCGTCTTCTCCAACCTGGGCCGGCTATTTAAATGTCAGGTATGCCTATCTGGGATGCGTTAGTAAAGCGTCTCCAGAGAGTTTTGTTTCTTAGTGCGTGAACTTGTTATCCTGTATTTGACCCTGCTAGTCCTGCTTCCTGCCTCCTGCCTGCTGATTCTGTACTGCGCTCTGTGATTTTCCGTGTTTGACCCAGCCTGGCCCTGACTACTCTTCTCTTGCTGTTCTTGTACTGCTTGCCTTTCTGTGTTTGACCTGACCACTCTGCTCTTGCTTCTTCTAGCCTCAGACCCTCTCTGTTGATGTTATTTGTCCGATGTTTCAGAACTACCACCTTACCTCCTGAACCTTCTGCGCCGGATCAAGACATCATCTCTGATCCTCCCTGGATCTGGTTCTGGACCTCCTGTCACCTCTTGCTTCCAGTCCTTCTGGTTTCATTAAGTGTTCTATTTCTGTTCCTGTTTGAGTATAGTATTCTCCCTGGGGATGGGGGCTGTATAGTTTACCTATTGGGGGTTATCCTGGGGACCCTTCAGGTCAACTAAAGGGGACCGATCTAGCTTCGCGGCTAGCACCTCTATATAATAATAATAATAATCCTTTATTTATATAGCGCACACAGATTCCGCAGCGCTTTACACTCATATTGGTTCCTGTCCCCATTGGGGCTCACAATCTAAATTCACCTATCAGTATGTTTTTGGAGTGTGGGAGGAAACCGGAGTACCCGGAGGAAACCCACGCAAACACAGTGAGAACATACAAACTCATTGCAGATGTTGTCCTTGGTGGGATTTGAACCCAGGACCCCAGCGCTGCAAGGCAACAGTGCTAACCACTGAGCCACTGTGCTGCCTATATGGCTTGTCTGCAGCACAGCTCCCTGTAGGTGACCACCGTACCCCAGCTTCAACCCCTAGCATCGCTCCCCAACTTCTTACACTCCTATTCCTTGTTGGAGGAGTCTTGCCTTCACTCCCCAGTCCGTTCCCGGCTTAGCGGCGGTTTCCAGCCCGGCTGCATTTACAAATACATACAGGTTCCCTTCTTTTGTAGTTGCCTTCCTTAAACACATTAAGGTTTGTCTGAAAAGATGTGTCTGTAAAGTAACCATGTTAGTGTGTTATGTACCGAGGACAAACTCCCTACTTTCAGATCATAGGATTAAATTACTTCCTTGCTCAAATCTGGGAGGTTTGTGAACTCAAAATGAAGTCCTCTGAAACTTGCTAGGGTATCTTTTTGCTCATTGTTTCTCCAATAGTTCTGAAATCTTTCCTTTCCCATGACACTAGGGGCAATATTCAATACAGAACTGCAATTCTGGAACAAATCAGCTATAACAAATTAACCTTTCCAAAATTCCCACTGATTTACATGCAAAGCAAAGAAAGAAAGAAACAGAGCTAACACACCATAACATACATATATATCCTACATATATATACATACAAAAATAAGAACCAAATTAAATAAGGCAAGGAATTAGGGGATTCTCCAGGTCCCCAAACTAGGTAAAAAAGCCAAAGTAAAAGTAACAACAAAAAGTGCTGCTCCATACAAATTACTTAATTGTGAAACCAGTGTAAAGTGTTTATTATACTAATGTGTTGGTTAGTTTTCAAAAAATTTGGATTTTTGTTGCATAGTTTGGTCAAATGTATGTTTAAACTCACTTACCTGGCTAAGGTACCCCATTTCAAGTGACTCCTATCTAATACATATTACCGTCTCTCCTAAATTTTAAATGGCCCCAATGAAATCTTGTAAGGAAACACATTTGACTGAAAAACACCTAGTTAAAAACACCTAACATAAAGAAATAAAATATCTAATATCTTCATGACTGACCTGCTTTCAAACAAGGGTTCACTAGCCGTAGGTAGATGCCTGAAAAGGACTGGGGCACCAATCCCATTTTACATGTCTTTTTGCGCCCACCACTACAAGCTACATGGGGCCTGTATATTTCCATGATTACCAATAGACAGAGGCAAGCAAAACAAAAAAATAAAAAAGGGTTCACGTTTGGGTAATTTGTATGACACAACACAGGCTTGCTTTTTATTTTTTATTTTACATTGAAACTGAGCTGTCAGTCATTTGATAGCTAGAGAGGTCTCCAACATATTGCTTTGCAATCCATCAGAAACCTCTCTAGCATTCAAGGGGTTTTAAAAAAACAACAAAAAAACAAACAAACAAAAGTTTAACTCTTTGAGTGCCAGAGAGGTCTCCAACACATTGCAAAGCAAGCTGGATATCCCACTGCCACTCAAATGGTTAAATCCGTGGGAATTTTGAGAATTGTTATTTGTCTCCTTATGGTTCAGTTGTTTTTTTTCCAGAATTGCTCGTCTTTTGCTTTCTGAATAAGGTCCTACAGCTCAGAATCAATAGTATGCAAAGGTGGAGCTTATTTACAAATGTGCTATATTCCTCAAGCTTGTATCCAAGTAACTCAATCAAAAAGTATATATAACTAGGACAGGTGCAGGCAGGGTTCACTAGGTTTATATTATACAATACATCTCTGTGATGGAATAACACAAAACATGTTTCCTAAGTTAGCTTGTTATTACCAACAAGTACTCAATCAGCACATTGTGCAGCCGTAGGTCTAAAAAATCATTTACACTGTGGGGCATATTAACTAAAGCAGTGGTTCTCAATCTTTTGTCGCTCAAGACACACCTAAACATGCAATCTAGAATTTTTACTATATCACATTTATTAATAACATTACTGTACTATCTGGAGCTCTCATTCCTTTTGTTTTTTCTGGTACTTGGATTACATATTCCGCTCTGGCGAGCATGTAAAGAGGGAGCAGCTGTTTATTGTCGGTGACTGGGATTCGTATACTGCATCTGAGGGCAATTATTAACTCCTCAGCTGTTTGCTTGCTAGAACTGGCATAAGCTATTTTTTGGCCAAGATCTTTGTGAGTATATAGGGTGTTGGTGGTGGTTACTCAAGTGAGATTGATTTACACAGTGGTCCGTGGTGCTTTTTCCCTTTTTCTTCTCTATACTATGCAGAGTGATGTTATTTGTGGTGCTGAAGTCTGAGTGCATCCTCTTTGCTCCACTTCAGGGTTGTCGTACGACTGGTGATGTGTAAGGGAGGGCAACGGTCCTGCATGCTAATTAGCAAATTATCCCGTGTCCCCTTGCATACTTAATTCTTAGTATATATGGTAATGTATGCCTCCATCGCCAAGGTGATGTGCTTGCCACACATCGTAAGACACATATCAACATAACATCACACCTTAGTGCATCTACCCCATGGTCTCCAGAACTCTGCACAGTATTCCAGGTGAGGTCTGCTCTCAAAAAGTTATGGATACCTATCTAGCACAGAACAATATTGAGAATCATCAAAGTTGGCTTCAAAGCAGATAGGATGTTAATACAGGGAAATATCTAACTGCCATTTGGACTCAGGAAGGAATGTTTTACCCAGCTGGGGCTTAATTGGAAATGGTTTAACTATTTTTTTTTTTTGCCTTCCTGTGGATCAACAGGGGTGATTTGGCATGGGCTGGTCTTAATGGGTGCATGTCTTTTTTCAACCTCATCAAATATATTTCTATATCTTACTAGTGGATCTCTTCTAGCCAGTTTGTACATTCACCCCTTTATTTATGTATGCTTATATCATGAAGGACCATACAGTGTGTTGCTTACCCCTCTGGCACTCAACGGGTTAACACAAATATGCTAGAAAGGTCACCAATGCATTGTGAAGTAAAGCCTCAGAGGCTATCAAGGGCCTTGAATCCCCATTGACATCAATGGGGATTTTAAGAGTTTTTAGTTCAAACCTATAGTGCAATTTAGACTTGTGCACGGGCAAAATTTTCGGTAAAATTCGAATTCGGACTAATATTTTTTTTCTAATTCAGATGATCCTAATTTCGGACCGGGCCTATTCGATTCGGACGAAATTCTGATCCATTCTGAATTATTCGGCCGAATTTAACATGGGTTAAATTATAGCAGTGCGCCTCCGTGCACGCTGCTATCATTCTTTGCAGACAGGGTGTGCATTTAGAAAAAGATCCATCCCAAAAAAGGACATTGTCGTACATTGCCAGTCTGTGCATGTCACCTCTACTCCAGCATGGGATGCCAGTCACAATGCAAACGTTGAACATCGAGAACCCATGCCTGTCATTCAATTTAGCATGTTCAAACATCGAAACCCCATGCCTGTCCTTCAATATAGCATATGCTCGAACATCGAAAACCCATGCCTGTCACATCCTACTCAACATAAGTGGTCGACTCGAACATGGACAAACTACATGTCACATTCTATGTTAGTACATGGGTAAAGATTAAGGTTTCATTTTCTGGTACCAGCCTCCTACCCTACTGTCCCTCTTTAGTAACCAAATTCCTCTCTCTCGTTTTCCTATCCTGATTTCCCCTCATATCAGATAACTCTATGTGTATATACATTTTAGTGTTTCATACTACATCAATAATAAACATCAATGATTGTAATGTGATAGATGTAATGTGTTAAAAAGAAAAATTGAGACATTCTGTTGTGAACAAACTGCAACACAGGAGAGAAATAAAAAAAATGCTTGACATCTATTCTGAAGAGGGGTCCACAGCATTGTCTTAGTATAGCAATATCACCGTTTTCCGTGAGTGTGCAATACAGGGCTCTACGGTAATTGCTGGACATTTCCCAATGTCATAATCAGGGGATGATGGGAGTTGTATTTTAACTACTGTTAGGAAACACATAAGTGATGCACATTCATCTCCCACCTAGAAATTATTTACACACGAGGCAACTCCCCCAAGTAATACCTAGCCCCTTTCCAAGTGAAAGGACTTCCAGAAAGGCTTCAGATCTCTTAGTGACTCACCTGTTATTGCCAGTCAGCGGGACCGGAGAGTAGGAGGGGGTGATGCTATGGCTGCAGATTAAGTCTGGCACAGTGCTCTTAGTTGGTCATTCGTCACAATGTTGAAGCTCACCCTGGCCAGCACCTTCTGGGTGGAGACACCTCACAGCAATCCTGTTCAGGACACATCATGCACTGTTGTGCACTCATACTAGGGATCCATGGGCGTCCGGAGGGGGGGGCAAGGGGGGCACTTGCCCCCCCCCTACACTTACCCTCCTCCATATAAATAAAGGGGCTAGATGGGCTGGCCTGGGGGTCATATTATGGCTTTGCCCCCCCCTGGAAAAATGTCTACGGACACCACTGTAGGGATCCCAAATGTTTAGACTCATTTCGTACAGGGGGCACCCTCCTGTATTTGTAAAACCTCTCTAGCAAATCTGGGACGGTAGACCTATTTACTCAAGTCTTGACTTTAGGTGGGCGATAAACAATACAAAATAGGCATAATGTTTCACTATCACATAATTCACGTCACTGAAGCAACCAGCAGGCATCACCACTGAGTGAGCATAGGGCTGCCCGGCTGCTGACAGTCACACTGATGGGACACCCTGCAACAGAGAACTGGCGGAAGAACACAAAATAAACATGCTATGGGACGGCAAATTGCCACCCCTGTCAAAGTGCCGCCTGGGTCCATGGACCCACTGGGACCCGTGTAAGGGCCGGCCCTGTATTCGAACAAATACCTAATTTTTTTTATATTTTGCACAGGAACAAATATTATTTGCTCTTGCAGTGGCAATAACTGGAACTAATGCTACCTGCCTGACTACACAACAACTGTACACTCTCTAATCTCTTCTCTCTCTGAGCTCCAACAACGCAATGAGGAAATGCAGGCTGTCTGTCTGTGTGACTGTGTCATTAGTCCAACCCCCATCATGAAACGAAGAAGGCTATTCGAATACAGCCAAAAGAGGGAAGTAGTGCATGAAACGGAGAATGTAATTGGACTAGAGACATGGAGGGAAAATTATGGAGGGAAAATTATGGAGGGAAAGTAATTGAGCACGCACAGGAAGTACAAAAAAGTCCTGGTCAAAAGTAGTCAAAACTTTTGGAAATGTGTCGATTGCCGAAACTTCCGAAAGTTTAGACGAATTTCGGACCTGGGCTGTTCAGAGTTGGATCATTTTTTCCGAATAACCCTTGAGTTTCGGATTGGCCGAATGTCTCCGAATGACCCAATTTTCGACGAAATCCGAATGTCTCCGAATGAATTCGCACATGTCTAGTGCAGTTGATAAACCCAGCTTTTTGCATAAGGCTGTTTCATAAATATGCTACTATAGTTTGAACATTTTTAGAAATCTAATTTTTCTTCAAAATTGTATTCATTTATTTTCATACAGTACGCTTTAAAAATGTATTGATGACTAGTGGAATGTTTTCACTGTATCTGTATCGCTGCATGTGAGTATAGAGCTTGGTCAACAGTTGAACCACAAACGTAAAACTAATTTCTGCTACTAACCTGCACAAAAGTCTAATATGTGATGTAGTGTGCGTGACTGGTTTATGCTGTAATATAGCATAAAGTTCTTCTATCCTATTGGAAAAGAATATGCGATAAACTAAATACATAGGACCTTACCTGATCAACTAAACTCAAGAACCTTATTTGTCAGTCTATAGGGGGCAAATCTGGGGCAGACCAATTGCATCATGGATTAAATGAAAATTCCCCTTGATTTAGTGTTTTTTAACTCCTTGAATGCAAGAGAGGTCTCCAACACAGTGCTTTTCATGCGTTTGGAGACCTCACTAGCTTTCAAGGGGTTTAAAATAATCCCTTTAAAATCAGTAGGAAATTACAGAATTTTTATTTGTCCCTTATAGTTGAGATGGTTTGCTTGAATAAGGCCCAAAGTAAAAAAAAAGATGAATGTGTGCCTCATATAAAAAGTGCAAACACTTACATGGTTATTAACCCTCTAACCCTTTGCGTCCACTGACGTGCCAGGACCGTCACGCTGGTCCGGCACTTAAGGACCAGTGACAGTCCTGGCACGTCATGGAATTCATGGCTCCCTGCATGGCTGAACTGGTTTGCTTAAAAAAAAAAAAAAAAAGTCATGTGGTCCTCAAGTGCTGACTGCGCAGGCGTGCGCCGGTCATTAAGGTGTTAAAGGGATAGTAACGTCACCTAAAAAGTTGTAGACCATTCCGATTAAGTATTTATTTTTAGATATCACTATGCTTGTGCTCCTGAAGAGCCGCGTCTGGTCGCACAACCAGAATCTGCTTCTGATAGCTTTACAGCTCAAAGCAGAAAGAGAAGGGAGCAGAGAACTTTATTTTTGTATATCTCTCAAACCATAAAGATCTGAGAAATAAGTATAAGCTCAAGTAATCTTTTTTTTATTGTATCTAGGAAATAGAAATTACTTTTTAGGTGACATTACTATCCCTTTAAGAAACAGAGGGGTGCATTTAGATTCAACTTTTTGTGCTGCTCCTGCCTAACACATATTTTCTATGCTGTCTATGCCAACATTTCACCCATTCCGGCTGCTTGCACCAACTGGAGGGCAGTTTAGAAGCATATGGAGGCATTTCTCTGTTTGTTTCTCACAATGTAATAACAAAGAACATTCTACATTGCTCAATTTTCTTGTGCATTCTATAGGGGAAGGGTTCTCATTAAAATTGTAACAGTGATGGAGTGTGCTCCAGAATGCATTAAAATTATTATACACTGTAGTACATACCCCCGGAGTGTATCTCCAACATTTTACCTAGTCAACCAAACTTGTATCTAGATGTTCACAGGTAGAAATGAATTGTATTTGTATTAAGCAAGGATGGGCAACCTTAGATCTTTCAGCTGCTGTGGACTACAAGGTGGAGAATAATAAAGGCCAGCAATGTGTAATAATGGAAGTATTTATCTAATGTAAAAATATTATTGCAGCCTCCTCAAACATAAAGGTCACTCTACACCTGATGAGTGTTGTAGTCCACATCAGCTGAAGGTCCTCAGGTTGCTCTACCCAGATATAGAGGATAGACATAAAAAACAACTTGCCAGTTCGGTAATCATTATATCAATCATTGCGCTTCTAATACAGATCCAGACTTGCAGCACTATTTCTTGTCCAGGTGGTGTCAGATGAACGCTTGCAAATGTTAGTTAATGCCCCTTTTTTCCTTCAAACCCTCTGTAAGTAAACACTGCTGAGAGCGATATTCACTCTGTCACTCAGCTCTGCCTTCTCATTGAAGTTTGGCTATTCTCCTTGCCTTCTGATGAATCTAACGTAACAGGAAGAACTGGATGAAACCAACTAAGGCACAACAAATGCACATTGACTTTTTAAACCCTTGAATGCTAGAGAGTTCTCCAATGCAGTGTGAGCTCTCTATCAGTCAAGGAGTTGAAAGCCCAATTTAAATCAATGGTGCAGTGCTTGCAGCTGGTTTCCCCCAGTTCTTAGTAATCAGCCTAATTTTCCCACCTCTCTATTATGTCTCCAGTCTCCACAATTCAAAAGTACTTTTAATTGTTTCAAGCAATCAAAAATTACATTTCCTACTACTACAATGTTCTGCATCACATGCTGTTTCAATGGTTCTCAATCTTTTTTTTTGTCATGCAGTTTGAAATGGACTGAAAGGGTACAAAAGCGTATGTATATGGACATCCCCATTCATATTTTTCAGGGGGGCAGCCTGGCCAGCCTCTATGTTAATCCAGCCCAGGCGGGTGAGGCAGCAAATATCCCCTGCTTTCTGCCTCCCCAGATGCCTTGCAATTTATTTTTAGGTCTTACAATCAGATTGATAAAAACAAATTTACTGTATAACTATTTCCTTAAATATACATTAGAAGCTCAACATTTTTGTGAAGGTTTTAATTGAAAAGAAGGAGCACCCCATGTCACCCTGCTTGAGAACCAATGTACTATTGGTATTTAAAAGGACAATTATCACGTTTATTAAGTATGCTTCAATAGGAACAAACTTACTAAAATGTCTGGGGCTCCAATGTGCAGCCAACAAATGGCCTCTTACAGTTCAGTCTCTTGCTGGGGGAACAGCGGGGGGGAGGGTAGTTTCTTAGCAGACCCCTTTTGTACAAAACAGTTGTATAATATGAGACTTATCCAAAATAATAATTCGCTAAGGATGTTTGTTAGAAGCCGTTATGCGCAGTAGAGACGGTTGCGCGTGCTGCAGTCATGCACAGTAGAGACTACCCGCTCCGCGGCTGACATGGAGCTGGGTGCTCCGAATTCAGACCGGAGTCCTCTCTTCGCACCAGGAATTCAGAGTTCTCCGCTCCATATCAACTGTGGCGCGGGCAGTCTCTACTGCGCATGACTGCAGCGGTGGCACTGTGGCCCGTGCAAATGGGCTTTTCAACTAGTAGAAGCATATTTATCAAGGCGAAATGTTAACAAACCAAATTCCCCTTATGTTTCAAAGAAATGGCTCCATTCAAATCAATGGAATATTTTCTTTGCTACATTTGGTACAATTGTTTTTCTTCAGATTTACTAAACATATATGAAAATAGCTGTGCACTCATAGATTTACTCAGTAAAAATGTTTTTCTCCATGTAAATACAAACTTCCAGTATCCTTGGTACCCTATTTATTGCTTGATAATCGACCTGTGAAATGTACTAAAATGTTGTCTTTTAGACATCTGAGTAAAATAATTTTACAGAGTAAATCCAATGCACAGCTGTATTCTGCCATACCATGGATGTTCCAGGGTAATCACTAATATATATATATATATATATATATATATATATATATATATATATATATATATATATAATGTTACCCCTGTTTGCCAAATACTCCAAAAGACTGCTACTACTAGTTACACATGCCCATACCTGGGAATCTAAAAAGACAGAAGCGCAATAAAATCTAAAAGAAGCGTCTGTTTATGCAATATGGAAAGTCAATGTGCTTGTACTCACATTAAAATGAAATGGATAAAGCCCCCAAAAAGATATATAATAATATCAAAGTATTTTACCAGAAAGGATACATTGAGATTGTCTCTCAATTTCAAGTATGTCCTGGGGGTATAGATATTATTACTCAATTTAATGGTACTCATTTTATCTACCTCGGAAGGATGAAAGGCTGAGTAAACCCTGCTGGGACTAGAACCTGTGACCTTGCGGTTTGAACAGATTCTACATCTGGTGCCTTAACCAATTTAGCCATCTCACATACATATGCACACACACACACGATTATTTTTCTGGAAAAGTGATGTATTTTTGGAGCAAACCATGTATACCACAGGGGAAAAATTAGCATCTACACTTGGCAAAAAGTGCTATCTTTGGCTACTGCACTAAACATTATACATGTACTGCTGATAGATGTTTTCAGTAAACTTTAAAGATATAAGAAAGCAATTTTTATTAACTTGTATTATTCACTGCTGTACAGAGCCACTTTGTAAAAAAATTTTTTCCTTGCTGTACTCCAATGATAATGTATTTAATTAATGTAAATAAAACTGTAATTCTGCTATTGCCAGAGACTGTTTTCTACATCTCATCCTATATAATAAAACACTAGAATGTTTGTCTGATGCAGTCATGTGCAGTAGAGACTGCCCGAACACACAGAATGCTGGGAGTTCTGTTCTGAGAGCATTCTGTGCGTTCGGGCAGACTCTACAGAGCATGACTGCGTGCAGCTCCAGTGAGGTGACGGCAGTAGGCAGAGCAGGACCGGACTCTTAACATCAAGCGAACCTTGGCCCGTATACGTGGGCTTTTATACTAGTACACAAATATATATATAATGTAAAGGAAAATAGTTTTGGGTACATAGCCTAGTCAGGGTTTTAAAATGTACACACTACAGCCAAGAACATGTTTTTATTTGAGGCTTTACATTTTACTTACTGTATACATTGCCAAAGATCACACTTTATTTAACAAATTTAGGTTTATGCTTAGATTAATTAGTCGTCTAAAGAATAATACATGAAAATCATATTAATATTATAAGCAAATTCATGCTTCTTTCATGCCTTTCATAACCTTCGAAAGATAACTTTATTTAGTGGAGAATTATCACCTTTGAACAATCTATGTGGGCTTCAGTATGCATCCTGGTTAGTTCGCTAAACACCAGTTCAAGGGTAACATTACTGCACCCACCATCTGTATAACCTAAAATGGACCTAAACTCAAATACTCGGGAATCTCTCAGTTGAGATTCCAGAGGTTGTCCATATGACCTCCATAGGAAGCAATGGGAACCTTTAAACTGGAACTTTCAGTTACTAATAAGTCACCCTTCAATAATTAATCATATGGTGACTAGCATCCTAATACATGTATCACCTCTGTAAAGTGCCACATTCTAAAGAAATCTTTCATCTCAGGAGGCTGACGGACAGGTTAGTGCAGTCTGCGCACTTGTGCAGTCAATCCTTCCGGTTACCATGTTGCATGCTGCAATGCATCTTACAGGAGATGGTGACTGACTGCAATGATGCCTGGCTTCTGGTCTCCTAAGATGAAAGATTTCTTTAGAATGTGGCATTTTACAGAGGTAATACGTGTATTAAGATGCTAGTCACCATATATTTAATAATTGAAGGGCGACTTATTAGTTACTGAAAGTTCCACTTTAAGTCCATAGCTTTTCAGCCTATTAGAATGTATCTTTATGGCAAGTGAAGATTATGACTTGTGTCACATACTCCACTTCTTTATTTTTGCCTTCTAGCCAGCCTCAGAGGAACTGTTTAGGACCTGCAGAGTCCCCCCATCCAGCTAGAACTGACAATATTCAGCAAGCAAGGTTAACAATTCCAGAGTAAACCAACTACAGTGTAGGGGACAAATAGAAATGTCCCCCAAAGTGACAGGAAACTTACTTTTTGATCTTACATATCTTGCAAGTACATATGTCGAAAATATGTTTTATGTCCCTGGATCTCTGTTTCTGGAGAGCTTTCTGTTGTGGACTGTGAATGCAGGGATAGTGGTACAATGTAACATTATCCCTGCAGGCTGCAGCAGAAAATACTTCCTCCAGTCTATTAAGTGTTGTGTGTCCTGTCTAATTGTTTTAATTCCCCCAATACCACTTTAAATGACAGAGGGTCTGGAAAATACATTACTTTGCAATGCAGCATTGCACTGCCCTCTGGCACCCAAGGGGTAAACACCTCTATCTACCCATGCACATGCATAACAAAGCAGCACAAAATAATGTATCTAGTTTAGCATGTTTTTAGTACTTCTCTAAACTTCAGTACAGAGTGGCATCAAATGCTAATTAGTTGTTACACTTGAGCAGTGGTAAGCACACACACATTTTCCACCAGTCACAGACATATGACTGTACATAACAAAAACTTTTGCCTTAATTCATCAGCATCATGTGCTTTTCAATGTGACTTAGTTTCTTGTTTGCCCTTTATAGCACCTGGCAACGAAAAAACCTACACAAAACCCATGGCTCTTATATACACCCATTTTTTTTTAAAATTAAGTTATTTTAGTCCCTAACAATTAAGTTTGTACCAATTTACATCATGTTTGGAATAGCATCTACAGTAAAAAAAAAAAAGTGCTGTTAGATTAGCCCTTTGAGCACCAAAAGGATGTCCCATACTCCTCTGGGACTTAAAAGGTTAAATGAAACTTTGACAAAAAGTCACTGGTGGCTTGTTTAGCATTAGGTTATATTCAATGCAACAGCTGGATCTGAAAATTGCTGGAATTACACAATGAAGGAGGCCTCCAGGTAATTCTGAGAATAAAACTAGTGGTGCACTTCAGGCTGGGGAATTTTTCAACATAGGCATTACTTTTGCACCAGGATACATAGAGATCACTAAGATTTGTAAATATAATCAAATTTACTTCATCTATCCACATACATACAAAAAAATGCATTTACTAGAGTAAAACATTAACTCTATATCAATGCCTTATAGTTATGTGATTTTTGTATTAATATGTCACTAAAAAAGTCACATATATTTGTTTTACAAATGAAATTTAGCAATTATGGGCACATTTATCAAAGCTTTACTATAGTCACAAGGGTACTCTTTAACTCTTGTGACACACACCAATATCTCATTTATGCACTTTAGGAGGATATAGTAGCCTACAGTTCCACGACAAGATTGGTTGAGTCTGACCGTAAGTCTGGTGACCCAGTGCTGAAAAGTTAAAGAGCACTATTTTTGCAGGACTGCATTGGAATAACACATGCACCATGCAGTCATGTCCAGTTTTAATGACTCTTTTAACTCTTTCAGGACTGGGTTGCTCATCTGTGCTCACCTTAGAGGGAACACTGCTATTCACTGCTACTGCCTGCAAGTCCATCTGTTGAAAAGTGGAGATCAGGAAGTTCACTTTAGACAGGGCCGGCCTTTACATGGGTCCCGGTGAATCCATGGACCCAGGTGGCACTCTGACAGGGGAGGCAATTTGCTGCCCCAAGGCATGCTATTTTGTGTGCGGCGTCTCCCCACTGCCCTGCACTCATGACAGCTGGGACTGCGTCACATGCGGAGACGCCGTGTGGAGCATGCCGGGGCTTTCTTCCTCTGTTCGGAGGCCAGTGCAATTTTAAAAATGGCGCCCAGACTGATGAAGAAAATCCCAGCATGCACTACACGGTGTCTCCGCATATGACACGGTTCCGGCTGTCATTAGTGCTGAGCAGTAGGGAGACTGAGTAAAAAGCAAGAGGAAGAGCCAGAAGGAGAAGAGAGAGAGCTAAGGAGAAGAGAAACAGGCAATGGGGGGGAGAGCCACACAAGCGGAGAAGAGAGAGCCAGGGAGAAGAGAGACAGCGAAGGAGAAGAGAAACAGGCAAGGGGGGGGAAAAAGAGGCACAAGGGATGAAAAGAGGAGAAAAAAGAGGCACAAGGGATAAAAAGGGGGGAAAAAGAGGCACAAGGGGTGAAAAGAGGGAAAAAAGGCACAAGGGATGAAAAGAGGGGAAAAACAAGGCAGAAGGGGTGAAAAGAGGGGAAAAGGGCACAAGGGGTAAAAAGGGGAAAATGGAGGCTCAAGGGGTGAAAAAAGAGGCACAAGGGGTGAAAAGAGGGGAAAAAGGCACACAGGGAAAAAAGAGGCAGAAGGGGTGAAAAGAGGGGAAAAAGGCACAAGGGGTGAAAAGGGGAAAATGGAGGCTCAAGGGGTGAAAAAAGAGGCACAAGGGGTGAAAAGAGGGGAAAAAGGCACACAGGGAAAAAAGAAGCAGAAGGGGTGAAAAGAGGGGAAAAGAGGCACATGGGGTGAAAAAAGGCACAAGGGGTGAAAAGAGGCACAAGGGGTGAAAAAAGAGGAACAAGGGGTGAAAAGAGGGGAAAAAAGGCACAAGGGGTGAAACGGGGAAAATGGAGGCACAAGGAGTGAAAAAAGAGACACAAGGGGTGACAAGAGGGGAGAAGGCACAAGGGGTGAAAAGAGAGGAAAAAAGAGGCACAAGGGGTTAAAAAAGAGACACAAGGAGTGAAAAGAGGTGAAAAAAGAGTCACAAGGGGTGAAAAGAGGGGAAAAAGAGGCACAAGTGGAGGGAGAAAGAGGTACAAGGGGTGTAAAAAGGTAAGGGGGGAGAAAGAGGTACAAGGGGTGTAAAAAGGTAAGGGGGGAGAAAGAGGTACAAGGGGTGTAAAAAGGTAAGGGGGGAGAAAGAGGTACAAGGGGTGTAAACGAAAAACATGACAGTTCTATGTGGTTTTAGGGGCAGGAGAAGGGTTAATATAATTAAGGATGTGGTGTGTTTTGGTGGCCGTGGTTCTGGTGTGCGGAGGGGGGTGGCAGCATTTCATCCTTGGACCCAGGCAGCACAATGTCTTGGGCTGGCCCTGACTTTAGACGTAAAATGTCATGGAAACAGTAGCAAAATTACCCTGCAGTCCTGCAGATACAATCTGGTGTTGGCATGCTACATTTTAAACATGATTCATATGTCTGAGCATTGTATGCTTAGATTCATATATATATATGGGAGAGCGCTAGTAGTTATGATCCAACATAAATAAAGACATATATAAATAGCGGGGGTCAATTAGCCTATACAGCTCTATGTCTTATAAACTTAGTGGCACAGGATTTAACAAACCAACAAATAATATAAAAATGTAGTATTTAATATAATGATATATATCAAACTTAGTTGTGTACATAAAAGTTCAAAAGATTACATAAAAAAAATGTAACCATATATTCTATAGCTATAGAAATGTTCACTGTAAAAGTCCGCTTTTAATATAGGAAAAAATATTTGAAAAATAGTACGCTTTTGAGATATCATGTGGACTGTTACTTCTCCAGACCAGAACAGTGTCTTAGTTGGTAGCAAGCTTATGCTTTCCCATCCGTGATAGTCTCTGTAACCCCTCTCACTTTAACAGCTGACTCTTCACCGTCTATAGCAGTGGGGGATGCCCCTTATCTTTGCTGCTCAGATCAACGCTATTGTTCATGCTTCCTGGCTTTGTGAGATATTTAGTGGGCAGAGCAGACAAAAGGCAACATTTCTTTCCAGAGTTCCAAGATCAAGGGTATTTAGCGGGCAGATGCTTTAGCAGTAATAGATGAGATTTCAATCTCAGCGGAATTCCTAGATCAGAGCTAATGGATTCAGTGTCCTTATCCAACACGTTTCTTGTCTTCAGGACACTTCCAACTAAGACACTGTTCCAGTTGGGAGAGAAAACAGTTCACACAAAATCTCAAAAGCAGATTATTAAATATTTTTTCCTTCATTAAAAGCGGTGAACATTTCTATAGAATATCGTATTAATGATTTTTATATGTAATCTTTTTCATTTTTATGTACACAAATAAGTTTGAAATATATCATTATAGTAAAATACTATATTTTTATATTATATGTTGGTTTGTTTAATCCTGTGCCACTAAATTTATAAGAAATAGGGGTGTGTGACTAGACTGAGTGATTAAGGACTATAACATTTTTAATATTGATCACTGTGTTGTGCATTGTGTGGCATAGTGAAATAGTGTGTGTGTGTGTATGCTGTTGTAGTGTAAGTCCTGTAAATGGCAGTCGATTGGGCGAGGTACCACATCCCAAACCAATTCCAATCATTCGCAACCAAGCCAGTGGAGGGTGCCACTATGGCCTGTGGTGCTATGATTGTTTGCAGCCTGGACATGTTCGGAACAATTGCCCTCAGAGACCGTCTCAGCCTGGGCTCCTGCCCCAGCTGCCAGTATCTCCACCGGTCCAACACAGGAGTGCACCAAGACAAGCCAAGTGTATGGGAGAGGACCCTGGCACTGAAACTATGGATTACAATGTATCTATACCAATGGGGGTGGATTACAATATTGGCCCTTTTGGCAGAGATGAAGTGTGGGGACTGATCCACAAGGTGAGCTTGGTCCAAACAGCCAGCACAGATAACTAAGGACACCATGTTCAGACAGTTCTGGGGAAAGGGCAGCCAGCCAAGCTGTTGCGAGACACCGGGGCCACTATCACTATGGTACAACCCCACCGGGTACCCCACAGCCAGAAAACCGTGGTTGTAGGAGTTGCCAGAAGAGGTATACACCAAATTCCCTTGGCCTGGATCACACTGGAGTGGGGTTCTGGTAAAGGAGACTGTGAGGTGGCAGTGATGTCCGACATCCCAGCTGAGGTACTGTTGGGAAATTATTTGAGGTATCTTACCAGTGACTTTTCAAGCTCCATGGCTGTACAACCCCAAACATAGCTGCATCTCTGAATAGGACTGCAGGAGAAAATGGATTGTTGCTAAGCAGCTGAAGCCTCTCCCTGCAACTTTACAATTCAGTAAAGACCCAGAAGGGACAACAAAAACGCTGAGGGACTGTTCTGACAAGTAGATGTCTGAAAAATGTTGTGGACAGTGCCGAGGTGGATCTGTTGGGATCACACCTGGTGTGTCCAAGACTTGGGGGGGGGATAGTGTGACCAGATGGAGTGACTAAGGACTATAACATTTGAAATATTGATCAATGTGTTGTGCATTGTGTGACATAATGTAATAGTGTAAGTGTGTGTGTGTGTGTGTGTGTGTGTGTGCTATTATACTGTTAGCCCTGTAAAGGGATTTGGCAGTGGGGAAAAAGAGTGCAGAGAAAATAACTGTTAAGCCCAGCACTCTGGCTTGTTTAAAGTATACTCCATGTTTGTGTAAATTGTGCTCAGGACTGTTTGGAATGTGGATTGACTCCTGCTGTGCTTCATTGACCAATTAGGGGAGGTTATAATGGTCTAGTTAAAATGCCCCTTTTTCAAGCCCTACTTTGTATTCTTATCTTGATTGGTCAAGCATAGCAAAACTGTTTCAAGCCCAAGTTTACATTCTAATCTTGATAAGAGTGTCTGTAAGTATATAATAGCAGTGTGTTTCATCAATAAAGCCTGTTCTGTTCTACCCTCCTTAAAACAAGTCTCGGCTGTATTTCTTGAGTGGGCTTGGCCTGGGGATTCTCACCTTAGCCATTGCAAGTGCAAATTCACTTGCCTCACCGGCCTACTGGCATAAGGCCCCTGGAAACCTCACCTGGGGTTCTTCATCTAAATTCACTAGCTCTGTCAGTCTACCAGAGAGCAGCATCCAGTTGTTCCTGACTGAGTATCCAGGACCTCCAGACCACCAGGAAGTAGCAGGGCTCCAGACAGCAGTGGAAGAGGGACAACCCCAAAAGGGTCCTGTAAGGATACCGTCACAGGGTGTATAGGCTAAAAGACCCCCACTATTTATATATATCTTTCATGTTGGATCATCACTACTAGAGCTCTCCCATAGTTATGTTTTTTTCTAGAGAGATTTCATACACCGATCTAGGGATATAAGCAGGCTTTCAATAGGATCTTCTCATATCCTGGTGTTAGTAAGTTATATATAAATATATATTTTTATTCATTATTTTATATATTTGTATGCTTATATTTTTATATTCATTTTATTTGTCATAATTTGATTAACACCCCAGCTAAGCACTATAATTATCCACTTCATTTTGTTTTTGCTATGTTTATATTCAGCATGAAGTGGCAGAGTAAATATAATACCACAGCTAGCAGCGATGATCGAGGTTCCAAATTAGATTAAGAGACTTTCTGCCTTAACCTGTAATTAATTGTCAAAGGAATGTCCAACATATATTTTTTCCTATTTCCATTAGGTAACTTTCTGACACTCACATTTGGGAAATTACTTTTTCTATTATGTGGGCAATCGCATTGGTGCACACCAAATATTTTTAGTCAAGTCCGCCAAGTACCAAACCAAACAGCAGTTAATAGTGCAAAACTGCAAGGGTTCTCAGCTTGAAATTGAAGGGGTAACATGTTTAGCATGCTTGCTCTAATGTAAACAAGCTTAGTTTTGGTAATCTTTCTTTATAATTAAATCTTCAGTTCACTTTATCAAGTCTGTTTCACGGCTGTACTTTTTCCAGTTCAATTATGTATTTTTAAAGAACAGGTTACCAAATCTGTACTCCATCTTCTGGAGGCATTCTTACCAGAATTTAAAAAGAGGTAGAATTATATTACCATCTATCTGAACACCTATTTTGCACGTGATAGTGCCCTATTGGCCTTTTCCACAGCTGACACTGCATTCTGTTCTTTAGTGCCTTATCAACCAGCACTCTCAAATCCCTCTCTAACAATGGTTTCCCCAAATATTTCCCCTTCTGTGTAAATGCAATTTCTGCAACCCTAATGCATAACCTTCAATTTATTTATGTTAACCCTATGTTTGACCTCATTTTTCTGTCCATTCCCTCAGTTTTACAAATCTTTCTGCAGAGAAAAAAAACATCCAACACTGTATTTCTGCACATAATTTAGTGTTATCAGTGAAGAATGAGATACCACTTTCAATAACAACTTCAAAATCATTAATAAATAATATACTATTTACTAGACTTTGTCTTGCTGTCTCTTACAGTTATTTTCTAATTTTCAATTCTGCATAGCCTAATTACTTGTTTGCAGATTCTGTTGTATTCTTTATATTTTTAAATTATGTATCTGACCCTACAGTTTAAAAGCACTCCTGCAAACCTAATTGTTAAGCCACATCAGTCTTAATGTGTTCCTCTCATATATTCAACAATATATTACCCAATGGTATGTACTGATGAGTATATTTATCCAGAAGGATTTTGGACAGATTTCATCTTTCTTCTGTATTTTTGAAAATAACCATCACATTGAAAGCACCCTAACACTGCCTTTACCATTGTAAAATTAGCATTTTTACAGTTCGGTGTTTAAATATATCCCTTATTAAAGGGTTTTTCATAAATTTTAAGGGTACCATATTATGGTGATTAGTACACAAATCCTCCCTTACCTGTATATTGTATATCATAATTATCCTTCTGTGCAAAATGATAATTTAACCTTTTGAGTGCCAGAGGGTACAGAATGGATTGCAATGCATCTGTACCCCTCTGGCACTCAGAGGGTTAAAGGGTCAGTAGGCAGTACCTTCAAAATACAGTGTTTATTTATAAAGGGGCCTTTTGTGACTCTTTTTCATTTATTTGCAAATGAATCAATAAGTAATAGATATTTACTGTCACTTAAACGAATACTGAGACATAAGTGAACCGGGCTTACATGAACTTCAATACCCTATACTTCAGGTTAGTATGTGTTTTTTGTTTGTTGTGAGAGAGCCAAAGGAACCACACCTACACAACAATGGGGTGTTGATTATGTCACCTGTGATGAAAGGTAAGCTTCTCGGCTCTGGGACCTTTCACATGGACAACTATCACCTTGCATGAATGCACTCAAGTCCAGTAAAATTGTGACGTGGCTGGTAAATGTATTTCATGTTATGGGCTGGATTCCTTAGCTCATAAATGTATGACTTGTACATCCCCCACAAACTACAATTGAAGTGTCTGAGGCATTTTCAGTTATATATTTATCACCTGCAATTGAATGTAGACTGATAAGTAATACCTTCTTGTCTAGACCTGAGGTTCTCAACCCATGCTCTCAGTGGCTATTGACAGGCCAGGACTTAAGGATTTCTCTGCTAGAACACAAGTGTGTTGATCAGAGGCTCATTCACACTAAGTCACCTGTGCTTTCACAAGGAAATCCTAAAATCCTGGCCTGTTAGTAGCCACTGAGAGCACGGGTTGAGAACCACTGGTCTAGAATATGAGTTCATGACCCACTATGGATTTCATGACCCACTGTGAACAATGTTAATGGTTAGGGTACTCAATTGCAGAGTCAAACCTGGTTTTTCCATTAAGGGGTTTCCAACAGTATACTGAATATGTTTTCTGCATCAAAAAGCCATTAAGCATCATTCTGCATTGCAGTTTCCTGTGAACTGACTGGGGGCAGGGGCTAACTCCCTGTAACTCTCTTCCAGCTGTTTGACAACAATTTCCCATCATCCAGAGATTGGCTGAGGATGATGGAAGTTGCAGCCCAACAACAGCTGGAGCATTGGCTATTGCTCACCCCTGGTTTATACATATGTACAAAAGCAGCCCATGTTTCTCATCTAAAGCTGTCTCCCTCCTATCTTATAGGCACAAAAGGGTGCAAAAGAGTTCCTGAACATCTAGAAATCCCTTCCAAGTTTAACCTTGAATGGTAACATGATGGAGACTCTTTGTAGAGCCCTACAATGAATTAACCTTTAAGGACCAGATGAGTGTGTAACTCATTGCTTCACAATACATTGCACACCTTTGTGGTCTTCATAGGGTTAAAATAAAGTTGATAATTGCATTTATGGAGTATACATATCATATACACAATCAGCATTTTCTTTCAAAACAGTGTTACTATCTATTCAACTGCTAGTAAGTTACTTAGAAGTTATTCGGTAATGTCACAGTCATTATATATAATGAAATAAGAAAAAAGAGAGGCAGCACCAGTGGGACTTCTTAATGAAATGATTTAATGGGCAAATCAGCAAACTGGAGGACCTTTATCCATTAAATCATTTCATTAAGAAGTCCCACTGGTGCTGCCTCTCTTTTTTCTTATTTCATGTTATCTTGCTTCGTGGATTGTGTACCTGGTCATATAAAGTCTGCAGAGTGAGTGCTTCCAACCAACCTCTTTACATAGTATATACTAGCAATGTGGGATGGCGCTGCCCATCAGGATATATAGGGAATTAATGCACACACACGGATGCAAGACAAACACCCACAGAGACACACACGCAAATGCACACACATGCATTGAGATGCATAAATAGCGACACAGTCATACACACATACATGCAATGCACAACATACAGACACAGAGTGTGATACAGACATGCAACACCCACAGTGAGGAACACACAGGCACACACAGAGACACACGCACACACAGAAGTGAGTCATAAGGGGGTAACTTATGTGTTTGTACTTATGCCTCCACTGTGGCATTCATTCATATAGTTGAAATGCATGTGGTAACTGCACATACTATGGTGGAAGGTGGATCGTGCTGGCTCCTGGGGTGTGAGTGAGTGTGTGTGAGTGTGAGTGAGTGGCATTCATTCATGTAGTTGAAATGCATGTGGTAATTGCAGATACTATGGTAGAAGGTGGATCGTGCTGGCTCCCAGGGTGTGAGTGAGTGTGAGGGAGACTATGGTGGAAGGTGGATCGTGCTGGCTCCCGGGGTGTGAGTGTGAGTGCATTTGAGTGTGAGACTGAGTGATTGCGTTTGAGTGATTGCGTGTGAGTGATTGCGTGAGTGTATGTGTGATTGAGTGAGTGTGTGAGTGAGTGTGAGAGTGTGTGAGTGAGAGAGTGTGAGTGAGAGAGTGTGAGAGTGATTGAGAGTTTGAGTGAGAGTGTGAGAGTGTGTGAGTGAGAGTGTGTGAGTGATTGAGTGTGAATGAGAGCATGAATGAGAGTGTGTGAGAGAGAGTGTGAGTGTGTGTGACTGAGTGTGTGTGACTGAGTGTGATTGAGTGTGTGTGATTGAGTGTGAGTGTGTGAATTGAGTGTGTATGATTGAGTGTGTGTGAGAGTGTGTGTGTGATTGAGTGTGTGTGTTTTTTGTCTGATGTGTTTGTGTCTGTGGTGTAGGAGCGAGTGGCAGCCATTTTGTTTTTCAGTTACTTGGATAGTGATGGGCGGGCTCGATAGTGGGGGCAGGCCAACTCCCTGCATGATTTGAATCACTCCCCCATTGAATCGCCCAATGGGAGCAGTAACTCCTCCTTACTTAACCTTCTGAGTGCCAGAGGGGTACGCAACACATTGCTTTGCAATGTGTTGCGTACCCCTCGGGCACTCAAAGGATTAAGTTGAGGTAACATAGCAATATAACACACGGTGGCTCTTCAGTTGAGGCAGCGTAGCAATATGCTGAGGGAACAAATAGAAAGTGGTGTTTGAGGCTTGCCCTCTGTAATATACAGCAAAGCATCTCTCTCCCTTTAAGGAGAAAGGGTGGGAAGCAGGAAGCAGGAAGTGGAGGAGTGACAGTTGACCGAAGAGATGAAAAGAGTTAAATAAAAGAGTTGCTATTAAGTTTATCCCTGATTGTATGTATTTTATGGAAACATTACACCCTCATACTGAAACAGAGTGTATGGAGGGTTACAATTATCTGTGGGAGGTGAAGCACTGTGTTTGTGGGGTCATGATCCTGAGTGAGAGTGTGAGTGGACCAGGAGAAGTTATTGATATCCCCTACTTCAGGAGCAAGTGGCAGCTATATTTTTTTTTTGTCAGTTGGATAATGGTGGGCGGGCTAGAGGGGGCGGGCCAGCTCCCTTTATGATAATCATGCCCCCAATGAATCACCCAATGGGAGCAGTAAAGTCCCCAGTGAATCACCCAATAGGAGTTGTGTCAACAAATGAGACATGAATTATGTAATGAGGCATTCTGTTCAATGTGTATTTGTTTTCTGAGGAGACATAAATTATGTTCTGTGTGTGAGGTACCATAAATTATGCAATGAGGCTTATTTTTTATATATATAGATATATAATATATATAAACTTTTTCCATTAACCAGATTCCTTAATTACTTTATTTTTAAAAGCTGTTCTGAAAGCATTTCATTTTCCTTTTTCCACGTAAGGCAATATAACTTATATTTGTCTGCTCATTTTACTACACTTCCATAAACAGCATTATAACCTTGAAATAGTGTAGGATGGGCAGGTAAAGAAAGAGTTCAAACATTTAATATACTTCTAGTTATCAGAATGGAATGGAAAAACAAGAGAAAGGAAACCCTCATAAAAAGGAACTGAGATGCCTATTAAATTATGTAATGTTTTCCAAGGAGTTGAACATGCCTATCATGGAAAATAAGCTAATGGTTGATACAATTCACATGTGGCCCTCATAATTTTAATCAAGCATTTTGAAAATACTAAATTAAACATTTTAAGACTATATTTAGTTTTAATAAGGTTATAATGATTTGATGGGACTTATTTAGCTTGTAAATAACATTTCAACACAAATTTTATATTGAATTATTATGGGAAACAGTACAAGGGACTGCAATTGTTTCTATGACTTCCATTTGTTATCTCTATTACTGCAAAACATTTTAAACCTTTGAGTGCCTGAGAGGTATCCAGTGCATTGCATTACAGGGTCAAGAAGAGCCACTCCTTTGCTTTCAGTGTCAGAGAGGTGTGCAATGCAATGCAGAGCAATGTATTGCATGCCCCTCTAGCACTCAGTGGGTTAAACTGCAATCATAATGCATTCTGGGAATATTCCAAATTCCAGTTGCATCAGCCCTTTATGTGTCAGATAAGTATCTAATGTATTGCAGCACAATGCTTTGGATACCTTTCTGCCACTCAAAGCGTTAATTTAGGATACAACATTAGGGTGGGTAACTTTTTCAATTAACACCTCCTAAGAAGACTTCAGTGGGACGAATTTGGGATCCTGGAGTCTTGGAGAAATCATCATGTCTGTCTTCACTGAAATGATATCCAGCACTAATTAAATATTATTTTGCAGAACTTTTTTTATAAAGAATTGATTCCTACTGTCCATGCTGATTAAGGAATGGGGATATTTTTGGCAATGTTAATGTTCCTTTCAGTTTTTACAACGGAAGCAGTAATTCTACTTCTCACCAAATCAATATTAACCCCTCAGATGCTAAAGATATCTCTGTCACAGCTATTGAATCTAAGGGGTTAAAATTGTTATTTTTGATCTCTCTGGTGAGTTTTTCATTCAAATGCCTGGTCAAACAACCAGGGGCCACCCCTTGAGATTAGAGGAAAGGAGTTGAAACAACTTCAGCAGAGGAAGGGGTGGTCTTATAGTGAGGTCTGTTAAATTGTAAAATTCCTTTCCCAAGGATGGGGTAATGGCATATATAATGGATACATTTAAGTGAAGATTAGATACATTTCCTTCAAGAGGGAACATAAAGGGTTATACTGTGTATTTGTAGGCAAAACAGGAAGACTAACTTATTTGGCAGCAAGAAAGCTTATATATTAATAATTTCTCTGGGTTATGAGTCAAAGATTGAACTTGATGGACATGTGTGTTTTTCAACATAATTTACCCTATTACTATATTCCTTGATCCATTTATCCAGTTCTAACTTGCCCTGCTCCTTCTGAACATAATAACATATGTCTACTCCTAATTTTTGAGAGAGCCATGCATTAACTGATCCCTAATGTTACTAAGACAATCAATACACTGTTATGATTATCTGTGCAGTTTTGGGAAATTTTGTAGTTTACTGGCAAAATAATTTTGGCAGATTTTGGAAGTGGCAATTTAGTCTACATTTAACTTTACCATATCTGCATCAAATTTAACAGATGGTGCAATTAATGCAAGCATATACATATAGGTTCTGAAACAACTGACTAACTTTGAATTTGCAAAGTTACTGAACTGAAATTGGCAAAAAAAGTTTGGAACCCGCACAAAAGTTAATAGACTCTGCAAGCTAGGAAGTAAGAAACGCCTATATTCCAGGTAAAGAGGCATAATGCTGCTTGTTAAATGCCAGCCATAATGTACTCATAGTTTCTTAATGAAATATTCTCATTCCCGTCCCGAAAACATATTTGTTTTTTTTTTATAGCAATGTGTTGGAAATCGCTCTAAAAGTTAAGCTGTGTTAAAAGCCAAATTTAACCCAATGGGAATTAGGGGGATTTTTATAGACTTGTGCGATTCGGGTCAGCGACATTCGAAATCCGATGAAAATGGGGTCATTCGGCGACATTCGGATCTTCCAACAGGCAAGGGTCATTCACCAAAAAAAATACGAATCCGATTAGCCCTGGTCCAAATGTCGTTGAAACTTTCGGAAATTCAGTGACTACTACCCGCGCTCGATTACTTTCTCTCCATACTTTCCCTCCATGTCTCTAGTCCAATTAGCTTCTCTGTTTCATGCGCTACTTTACCGCTTTGTCTCTATTCCGATTGACTTCTTCGTTTCATGTTAGGGGTTGGACTAATGACAAAGACACCCAGACAGCCTACATTTCCTCATTGTGTTGTTGGAGCTCAGAGAGAGAAGAAGGAGATAGAGAGTGTCCAGTTGTTGTGTAGGCAGGCAGTTAGCATTAGGCATAGGCAGGCAGACGGCATTAGTGCCTTATTGCCATTGCAAGGGAGAGTCATCTTTGTTCCTGTGCAAAAAGTATTAGGAACTTGTTTGAATAATTTTCAGAGTGACACATCAGCCAGTCTCACAGTTCTATAGGCAGGCCTAGTACCTTATTACCACCATGAGGGAAAGTCACCTTTGATTCTGTGTTTAACATTAAAAATAATAGTAGGAATTTGTTTGTATAATTTTCAGAGTGACACATCTGCCAGTCTCACAGTTCTATAGGCAGGCCTAGTACCTTATTGTGTCCTCAAGGAATAGGCACTTTTGTTCCTGTGTAAAATATTAAAAGTAATAATAGGGATTTGTTTGAATAATTTTCATAGTGACGTATCAGCCAGTCTCACAGTTGTGTGTGTGTATTGTGTAGGCAGACAGGGTGCCCTATTGCTACATCCATACTTCATCTACTTCATCCACAGTACCATAAGGCTAAATGCCCACTTTACCCTGTTCCACCATCTTCATCTAGACCCTGAAAATGGTTCTATTCAATTAATTTTCATTTTTTATTGTATTTTTAAAGGTATTTTAATGTCGCCGAATAATTCGGACTGTTGCTGACTTTTGTCCCAGTCGAACAAGTCGGATCCGAATTGCGGAGTTGACGAATGGAAAAAAAAAATTCGTTTGGCATTGAATTTTACTGAAAATTTTTGTTGTGCACAAGTCTAGATTTTTATTTCTCCTCCTTCTTGCAATTGTTTTCTCCAGTTTCTCTGAGTAAATCAACCTCTGTGTGTGTGAAAATATTGGTCCAGCACATAAACAAATTAGCATGAAGTGCCAGACTGTGCCACAAACAGATAAAGATTAAATTCTTAAAAACAATTTATATTATAAACAAATAAGTATTACAACATATAGACCGTTTTTAATTCTCTTTAAATCTAACTACATTTATTTTAAAGGGATAGTAATACTTTAATATTACTAATTCCCATAGTGTAGATCTTTAAAAAATAATTCAATTGCCCCCAGGTTCATCTCTCAAACCTTTATGGCTTGAGAGAAAACCATAAGCAAAGTTCCTCCTCCCTCCCCCTTCCCTGAAGTCAGCGTTGTACTGACTGCAGGGGAAGTCTGTCGTACGACAGGCTTGTGGCTCTGCAGCTGAGCCGAGATCGCATTAGTAAAAAACAATTATTTCACTGAAACAGTCTTCTACATGTGCTTGGTTTGCAAGCACACGTAGAAGACTGTTTCAGTGAAATAATTGTTTTTTACTAACTTGATCGCGGCTCTGCTGCAGAGCCACCTGATGAAAATAAGATATCCCAGCAGTCAGTAGAACTCTGACTTCAGGGAAGGGGGAGGGAGGGGGAACTTTGCTTATGGTTTTCTCTCAAACCATAAAGGTTTGAGAGATGAACCTGGGAGCAACTGAATTCTTTTTTAAAGAGCTACACTATGGGGATTAGAAATATTAAAGTATTACTATCCCTTTAAGGTGACAGATCTACTTTACTGGATGATCACTCTGAAGAAACAGAAGATAAGCCTTTGATAACCTCCTAGCAAAGCATCTTTAAAGAGAACAAGCTTACAATCTTGCATTCTAAAACTTTAAAGACTATCACCTTATCAGCATCCATTGAAGGTAAATTAATATTATATACCCCCCCATCAAAAAGGGATGCTTTAGGCATTGGGATTGATAATACTAAATGAGGGTAAAGATATGAAGTATTGCCCTGAATATGCAAGCTGTTTATGAAAGGAAGCATTTAGGGCCCTGTATTGCAAAGAAAACTACATTCATTGTGCAGTGAATGAAGTGCACTATAGGATACAAATACACATTTCCCAAATCCCCATTGATTTAAATGGGGCTTTGAAATCCTTGAATGCTTGAGGGTCCTTGACAATCTCTCTAGCATTCAAATATATAATATTCCCATTGAAATCAAATGATGCAGTTGATTTGCAATAGAATTACTCCATTTTTATTAACCATTTGAGTGATTGAGAACTATATAATTCATCGTGTTACAAAATTGGGCCCTTTGATGCTGTATAATATCTTGCACCCTATAGTTTAAATGAATTCTAACTTTTTAAAGCAGACCTGGAGATGTGGTAGATCATGTGTTCTAATCATTGTGTTTCTGTTCAAACCAATTAAAAGCTTTCCTATTTGATAGAAGTGAACCAAAGCAATCCCTTTGTAAACACAGGAAATAGATGCAGAAAGCAATCTGGAAATCCAGTTCTTTTGTGTCCAGTTAATCTTTTAATTCACTGTCTAGTTATCTGTTCTTTGATTTATTGTTCTTGCATTTGGAGAGAAAGTTAAGCAGAGGTGAATCTGGTTCATCCCACACCTTTTCAATACATTCACAGTGTCTGCCAAAGGCTACACAAAAGGTAAATTTAAAGGGATAGTAATGTTTCATAATAAACGCAGCTCAAATTAATCATCATAGTATTTGGACTTTGGAGAGTGTTATTTCAATTCTGTCAGAGTTGTAGTTCAAGAGTAATTCAATGACAAAGTATCCCCCTCCCGCCCCTTTTACTGATGTAACACTGCTCAGCCAAAGCAGAAGGGAGGAGCCCAGGTAGACTGCAGAGAGGGACAAGCTTCAATTAAGATAAGGGAAAAACCTGAAAAACTTGTCAAGGAGGGCAGGTCTTTCAATGTTCTCATAGGAAGAAGATTGTCCCCTGCTGTTATCTGTCTGGTCTATGGACTGCATTCCACATCTGAGAAGAGATGGCTTACACTAGGCAAAAGGGGTGGGAGGGGAAACTTTGCTTGTGAATATCTCATAAACCATAAAGGTTTGAGAGATAAGACTTATATCGTTCTTCATGTTTTTTAATGCCTACAAAATAAAATAAAGATAAAACAAAGTATTACTAACCCTTTAACAGAATATGGGCTAAGTGTTCAAAATAGATATTTAGTAATTTTGTGACAAACAAACTGCAACATAGAGGACAAATATAAATTCCTGCAATTTACATTTATTTAAATTTATCTTTTAATTCATTGAATGATAGAGGTGACTCCATTTCATTGCCTTTCAACATGGGGAGGGTCAAAATCTTCTGTAATTTTTAGCTTAGCCTCCCTTAAAGGGGAAGAGGACAGAGGGTCCCTTAGACCACCCTCTTTAGCATATTTAATATCTTGAAGGGGTTAACCCCTTAACGACCATCCACGCAGCCAGCAGTTAAGAACCACTGAGCTCTTTTTTTCACAGAATGGATTCAGGGGTCCCCGAGTGGCGTGCAGCCACCCCTGAATTCCAGGACGTGCTAGGACCGTTATGGGTCCTTAACGCAAATTTATGTATGATGGTCCTGGCACAGATATAGTGTAGGTGGGGGCTATTCATTCCACTTTGGGCATATATATATATATATATATATATATATATATATATATATATATATATATATATATATATATATAAAATGAGGAGTAGAAGGGGGGATTGACTGACCCCCTCCCTAGTATATATAATTCAGTCTCCTCCTTCTGTCGATATTTCCATCTAAAGTGTGGAAGTCTCTTCCCTGCGAGCACTGGTTTGAAACATACAGGAGTGGTTAGAAGACACCAAGACTGACGAGTTTACTGTATAAACGTAGACGTTTATACTGTAGACAGACGGTTAGGAAAATTAAGCAGCATTGCTATTATGTGCTTGTTTATATTCTGTTTTGCAGCACACAACCATGTTTGTTTCTGTCCCAGGCACCCAACAAAAGTTATTTTTCTGCTACCACACAACCCATGTGGTGGTGAAAAAGGGAGATAGTAAGGAAAACTTCCCTGGTTAAGGGTTCGCCTTACATTTTATTTATTTTATCTTATTTAAGTACTGGAGCATCATGCAATATATTGCATACTGCAAATGCTCTGGTACAGTCACGTGGGAAAATTTTCTGTGGTAGGCGGTGAAGATGGCAAAACAGAGGTGCTGTTTACTTTTGACTGAGTAAAAGTAAATTGAATAAGTATTTTGATGTGATGTGCCGAGCAGATTCAACAAAATTACCATTGATTAAATGTCACTTTTAACTTCCTGAATACTAGAGATATTGTGAAGCAATGTGTTAACATTCAATGGGTTAAAATACCCATTTATATCAAGAGAAATCTGAATAAATTAATATGCTTATATAGTGCCACAAGTGTATGCAGCGCTTTACAATAAAGGGTTTAGACAATACAGGGTTACAAATGCTTTGCAAAGTCCCTGCCCAAAAGCTTACAGTCTAAAGTGGTAATGGGCAGAGGACATAAGGGTGAAGTGCTGAATACAGTGCTAGAGTTCTGGTTAGTATAGGGGACATAAAGTAAATAATTTATAAAGAGCCTAAGTTGGATGAGTCAGTGGCTACTACGTGAGCGGGCTGTAGACACAAAAGGAGTGGAGTGTAGACTGTCATTGGCTAATCGTAAGTGGCGGTATGGGGTATAGTGGAAAATCAGAGTGGAAATGTAGGAAGGAGTAGAGGAGAGAAGGGTCTTGAATGAGCAAAGCAAAATTATGTAAGAGATCTGGAGTTTGACAGGAAGCTATTAGAAAGATTTGAGGAGGAGGGAGACAGGGACAAGCCTAGGCGACAATAAGGTAATTCATGCTACAGCATTCTGTATGGATTGAATAGGATAGAGTTGGGAGGAAGGAAGGCCAAAGAGAATAAGGGTATAGTAGACTATGCAGAAAAGGATGAGTGCTTGTATAAGAATTTTAGCTGTGGAGGAACAGATGAAGTGATAGATTTTGAACCACTTGAATGTTAGAGAGCAGTAATGAAAAGGACAGTGTAATTCAAAGGGTCTCTCTCAGTGCCGTATTTTAATGAAATCCGTTTAGTAGATTTTTCTGTAGTTCTGATAAATTTTTCTTCATGGCAAAAAATGTATGATGGACAAAACCCTACTTTTTTCTGATTCACATACTTTTGCAGGGTTTCTAGAACTTGGAGCTGACTCCTTAACTTCCCAGTTTCAAATTTATGCATTAAAGCATTACAAAAATGTAGCATTGAAGAGTCATTTGAAATGTAACAATAAGTGCGCTGTGACATATTGTCACGGTTTGTTAAGACTCTCAGACGCAAAGTTAATAATAAACAAAACTTTATTGAAAAGTTTAAGATAATCCCATAGGATTTCATACACATACATACAATACATAGAAATGACAGGTAGGTAATGATTATAGCAAGTAAGGCTCTACTGGCCCTGCCAATATACCGGGCAAGGCAGCCTGGGCAAGCAATAGAAAGGTGGCTCTACCGACCCTGCCAATATACCGGGCAAGGCAGCCTGGGCAAGCAATAGAAAGGTGGCTCTACCGACCCTGCCAATATACCGGGCAAGGTAGCCTATCGGATAACAAGGAGAACCAGGCTCTACTGACCTTGCCAATATACCGGGCAAGGCAGCCTATAAGACTATCAGGAGTATACAGGCTCTACCGGCCCTGCCAATATACCGGGCAAGGCAGCCTAGCGGATCACCATATGATTCAGGCTCTACCGGCCCCGCCGATATACCGGGCAAGGCAGCCTAATGGAACACCATAGATGTAGGCTCTACCGGCCCTGCCAATACCGGTAAGGCAACCCCAAAACAGAAATGACTGGAAGGTACTACTGGCCTTACCAATATACCGGGCAAGGCAGCCTTAGAGGAAATGGTGCCAACCATTAGCACCTCAATGACTGTCAGATGACAATGACAGAGAGCTAGTGGTAATACCAGGTAGTCCGCACACATCAGTACCCGTGTACTGAGAGAGAAACTAGCTGTCTAGGACTGGACAGCGCACTGGGAACCAACAGACTAATGAATAGTAAACCGTGAGGCAGTGGAGCGAACCAGCGCCCGCGCACTGGGAACCAACAAACTAAATGTACAGTAGGCTTTAAGGAAATGGAGCGAACCAGCGCCCGCGCGATGGGAACCAACACTCTAATTACAAGTAGGCCGTAAAGCAGTGGAGCGAACCAGTGCCTGCGCACTGGGGACCAACAGATTCAATGATAGTAAGCTGTCAGGCAGTGGAGCGAACCAGCGCCCGTGCGCTGGGAACCAACAGACTGAATGAATAGTAAGCCGGAAGGCAATGGAGCGAACCAGCGCCCGCGCGCTAGGAACCAACAGCTAAATATATAGTAAGCCGTAAGGTAGTGGAGCGAACCAGCGTCCGCACGCTGGGAACCAACAACTAAATGTATAGTAAGCCGTGAGGCAGAGAAGCGAGACAGCGCCCGCGCGCTGGTAACCAACAGATGAGGTGTATAGTAAGCCGTAAGGCAGTGGAGCGAACCAGCGCCCGCGCACTGGTAACCAACAGACTAGATGTATAGTAAGCCGTAAGGCAGTGGAGCAAACCAGCGTCCGCACGCTGGGAACCAGCAACTAAATGTATAGTAAGCCGTAAGGCAGTGGAGCAAACCAGCGTCCGCACGCTGGGAACCAACAACTAGATGTATAGTAAGCCGTGAGGCAGTGAAGCGAGACAGCGCCCGCGCGCTGGAAACCAACAGATTAGATGTATAGTAAGCCGTAAGGCAATGGAGCAAACCAGCGTCCGCACGCTGGGAACCAGCAACTAAATGTGTAGTAAGCCGTAAGGCAGTGGAGCAAACCAGCGTCCGCACACTGATAACCAACAGACTAGATGTATAGTAAGTCGTAAGGCAATGGAGCAAACCAGCGTCCACACGCTGGGAACCAGCAGGATGGAAATGTCGCCTGAGTGACCGAAGAACAAGGTCGCCACAGATGAAGGAAACTAGAAGCAGGAGATGAACAGGAACCAGCACAACGATGGTCAACCGGATCAGGAACGGCAACGAGGACTGGTAGCAGGAAACAGCAACATCAGACGACTCCAATCGGAACAGGCACTGGAACAGGTACGGCTGAAAAGGAGACTCAGGAACTGGACGAACTCAGGTGAACAGGAACACAGCTGAAGGCCCATGAATCTTCAGTAACATAATGAAAGTGGAGGCAGCCAGAGACACCACGAAAGGGCAACCAAAGGGTGCCCAAACTCAGTTTAAATAGGCAAGGTGAGGCGGGATGAAGGCAGACAGCCAGTGGGAGCCCCCTACAGGTGATAGACACAAAAAGGCAGCAATCACGGGCACCGTGATACATATATTATAAAATTCTCCCATAATCTTACCTTCTACTATATTACAAAACATTACACTAATAAACTCTTGTATTTCAGCTAAGGAACATTATACATTTTGTGTTAAAGGGATACTAATGTTTAGTTACTAAAGTACAATTGAGTCTTTTTAAATTTTTATAACAATGTGTAGCAGTAAAAGCTTTGTAATGGTTTTTTAGGACACTCAGACCAGTTGATAAAATAAAACACAATTTATTGAATAGAAATAATGCAAACGATCGCCCTCTACAGGCAGCAGAAAATAAATAAGCGATAATGACTGATATAACTCAAAGGTTCAATACACAGGATAAGGTAACATACACATCACGGCGCAGATAATGGTAACAGTCACCAAAGGGTAAAATGCAATAATCAGTCAGTATCAGATGTGGAGGTTTGGCACGCCCTTGGTGGTAATAGGAGGTGCTGGATAGGTGTAGCCAACACAATGTTCTGGTGAAACAAAGACTGTAGCCAATGTGACCAATAATGGATACAGCAGAACAGTTACCCAAAATAGCCCCCGCGAGCATACCTATTGAGACAACTGATTCTGCGAGTGCAAGTGTAAATAGCCCCCACGGGCGTAACGGAATCTGGCCTGAAGTGAAAGAGCTGGCAATTAGCCCCCACGGGCGTATAACCGGAGACCAACACTAGCGGTAGTAGCCAATAGCCCCCACGGGCGTATACCAACGGAAGCCTGCCAGAGCTTGAAGCCTACCCTTTGCTGCCACACAAACCAAGAAGCCACAAATGGTGTCCACCGGTAAACTTAACGTAAGACCAAGAGCCAATGGCGCCCTACCGGACCAACTTAACGTGACTACTGTGCAGTAGTAGTGAGTGAGTCGCCGTCCAACAAGCTACCGACTCGGGAGACGTAGCACAACAGCGAGTAAGGCTCTTTACCGGGGAATGAAGGCTTAGCGAGAGTAAAGCAGCACTGCAAAGGTTAAAATGTACATTTAACACACAAGGCTTAGTATGGTATCGGAGCTCTGCAAGCGTATGGAGGCTCAAGGAAGGAAGCACAGCTCTGCACAACAGCACGGGACACTGCACTGAACTGAGGCAACACCAGGCAGAAGTGGTCACATGGCAGCTGGATAAACGGCAACAGCAGAAGAAGAATGTCGCGGCGGCGATAGCCGGAACAGACAGGTCACTGGAACAGGCCGGTAGTTGATCATGAAGCAGAAAGTCAGCCAGGCCGGGTCGTAGCACGAAGGAGGTTCTCATACAAGCCGGGTCATACACGAGCAGGAACGTCAGCCAAGCCGGGTCAGGAAACGGAGGTGGTTCGCAGACAAGCCGGGTCAAATACGATCAGGAACACTGGAGCGTAGTCAGGACAGGCCGAGTCGGTACACAAGAATCCGGAACACAGGAACACAGCAACAGCAATACTGGCTCAGAAACACCATGAAAGGGCATCTGACAGGTGTCCAGACCGGGCATAAAAAGGTCACCAGGGGCGGGCCAAACCAACTCAGCAAATCAGAGTGTACTACCAGCGAGAGTGACAGAAGGATCACAGGCACTGTGATAAGCTTCTAAAACTTTGCAGTTTTACCTTTATTCTATAAGAAAGTTTCTACCTCCCGCCTCTTTTACTTACCTCCAGCAGCCCCAGCAAGCTGGTCCGGATGGGTAGCGATGAGGGACAATCTTCTTTCAGCATAAGGAAACACCTGCCCTCCTTCATGAAGGGGGCAGATTTTTCCTTATACTGAAGGAAAGAAGATTGTCCCTTGCTGCAATCTGTCCGGTCCTGGGACCAGATTCCAGATCTGAGGGGAGACTATATGAGATAAGTAAAAGGGGCAGGAGGTGGAACTTTATTATAGAATAAAAGTAAAATACTAAGGGCGAGATGTTCAGAAAGTGGCGCTAACTGAAATTGTCTGTAATTAGAATAAAAAAGTTCTTACACCATAAACCGTCAATTCTCAGACATGTTTCCGTAATTTTTTGCATCCAATTCAGCCATCTCCGTCAAAGGGAAAAAGCCGTCTTAAAAGTGGGTGTGGCTTAGTCTTCCATCATAACGTAAGGTATTTTCAGAAAAAAATATTCGTTTGAACGTCATTTTTTTGTCTGATTAACTTCATTTTTTCCCGACATAATAAAAATGGTCTAAACTTGTAGAAGAAAAATTAGTTTCAAAGACAAAAAAAAGTCTTTTGTTTCTTTGAAAATGTTCATTTCAAATACAAATTGAAAGACAATTTTTAAGATCTTCTTACCGTCATTTTTAGTTCTTTAGACGAATTTTCAAACGTGACGGATTTACTTCTGAAAATATTATCCTTCTTTTACCACCAACTCACGATCCGACAAGTTTTTCATTATGAAGACTTTTTGAACATCTCGCCCTGAGTTTTAGAAGGTTACACTGCTGCACATTGTTATAAAAATGTATAAAGAAAACTCAATTGGACACCCTCATTTAGGGAGAAACAATACACTGTCTTCCCTCAAACAAACGTATTGGTGGTGTTTGTGTTGATGCATGTACTAGGCTTACTTAATTATACCAAATACATAGTGCAACTCGCAACACCACAATAAATTATTTCTACTCCCTAGCAAGTATTGGTAAATCCAGAGCCCTGCACTCTGATGGAGGATGGCCTTCATGACAAAAGAGTAAACAAGTATTCTAGGCATTAAATGGTAGATTAGTACACTTAAAGGGATAGTAATACTTCATTTTAACTTTATTTTATTTTGTAGGTATTAAAAAAATATGAAGAATGATATAAGTCTTATCTCTCAAACCTTTATGGTTTAAGAGATATTCACAAGCAAAGTTTCCCCTCCCGCCCCTTTTACCTAGTGTAAGCTATCTCTTCTCAGATGGGGAATCTGGTTGTAAGAACAGACAGATAACAGTAGGGGACAATCTTCTTACAATGAAAACAATGAAAGCCCTGCCCCCCTTGACAAGTTTTTCAGATTTTTCCCTTATCTTAATTGAAGATTGTCCCTCTCTGCAGTCTATCTGGGCACCTCCCTTCTGCTCTGGCTGAACAGTGTTACATCAGTAAAAGGGTCAGGAGGGGGATACTTTGTCATTGAATTACTCTTGAACTACAACTCTGACAGAATTGAATCTCCAAAGTCCAAATACTATGATGACTAATTAGAGCTGCTTTTATTATGAAACATTACTATCCCTTTAACCATCCCCAAATCAGTGGAGTAGTGGAAAGATAAAATGCTGAAAAATGCTGAGGTAGAATGATTATTGGCCAAGCTATTGTTTTCTCAACCTACAATGTAGTTTCTTAGAAAATATAAAATATCACATTTAAGATGAACATGAACAAAATTAAGAAATTGCTGCAATTATCCTACAACGCCACAATTTTTAGATAAAATCTCACCATTTTGATGTCATACTTTAACCCTTTCGAGTGCCAGAGGGTATGGACACAGTGCTGAGCATTGCATCACATACCAGTCTGGCACTTGTTTGGTTAATACATTATTGTATTGTGTTATTGTAAATTTTTTATTTTTTTCATTTTCTTTTTTTAGGCCTTTAGAGTACATGTTCTTATTACAGCCTATTACAGTTCTTATTAAATCCTCCTACTTCCGCCTACAGGACTTCTCCCACATCTGATCGCTGGAATTCCCTCCCCCATCCCATCAGACTCTTCCCCAGCCTTCAGATCTTCAGATGCTCCCTGAAAACTCACCTCTTCAGGGAAGTCTATCAACTACCTCCATAACCTATACGAGCAAGGTCAGACCAACAGCCTGTCCAACTACTGCTCACTCTCGTTCCCTTGTAAAATTCACTCTTCTACCTACTTCCCCATCATGACCTCATTGTTTAGTCTTTTTCCCCAAACAAAACCACCACTTCCCTGGACCATTGCATTCAATAGCACTTCTTTCTCCTAACCGCTGACAGTTCACGTGGCAGGAGGCACTTATACCACATAGCCCTTGCTTCTTCTGTGTCCAACCTACCTTCCTCTAGACTGTAAGATCTCACTAGCAGGCCCCCTCTAACCCTTTTGTTTTCCATATTTAATTTGTACTATTTAATATCTCTGTATGTCTATTCTCCATTGTACAGCGCTGTGGAATAAGTTGGCGCTATATAAATAAAGCAAAATAATAATGCTTAGTTGAAATGTAGCAAGATCATTACAGCCCATTACAGATGCAACCATTTATTTATGAAATGCTGATGAATAAAAATGAAGGAAACATTCTTTTACAGTAAACAAATAGCTTCTTAATATGCATTACTGAGAAAAAGAGAGCTTAGGACAGATAAAATGCACCCTTGCACATCATGATTAATTACTTATGAAAATTACCTTATATGTAAACACATATTCAAAATATATTGCTTAGATTGTTCCCTACATGTTATACATAAACACATACAAATATATGTTACATGGGTATCGGGAATGAATATTTTGCATTTACTTGTGGTTAGATGTTAACACCTCACTGCATATTTACAAGTCATTAATCATTACATTACAATTACCTTGGGAACATTGAATCAAGACTGTCAGCTGGACTAATAGGAGAATACTCGCTTGTGTTGAGGAAATTCATTTGACTGTCCTCCAGGAAAACCGAATCATCTAAATATGATTTTTTCATTGTCTCGTGCATTTATAAAACAACAACAATGGAAAATCTGGCAGGTTAAGGTACAGCACAGTGATAGCACTTGAAGGTAAGTCGTGAAACAGTAGCTTTTACAACTCCGGAACTAAGTTGCTGACCAGTTTTCATATCACTGCCGTCCCTTTGCAGGTTAATAAGTAACTCATTGGCTTTAGAAATTATACAGACTTTATTTGTCTGAGTTGATGTTCCAACATTCTTACAAATTAGTCAGGCTGCCAGAGCACAGGTTGTTCTCCAAACTGATAACACCACAGGTTAATGCATTGATATTCAAACAGCACTAAACTTGATGCCACTTCAAAAATGTCACCAAATAGGCTAATCCAGTGGCTATGGCTATTGATTTGTATTTCAACTTTCCTTTGAAGAATTTACAACCATATTCAATGAGGTAAAGGTTAGTTCTGGAGCAATGTCACTGTACAATAAGAGAGAAAAAAATGCATTGATTTAAATCAGGCTTTTAACTCTGTTAATGCTTGAGGTATCCAATGCAGAAATACATTTGATTCCTCTGTAGTATTCAAGGGGTTAAAAGCTCCATTTGACTCAATGGGCATTGGGGGAGTACTATTTTTTCTCCTTTGGTGCAGTTGGTATGCTTCTGAATTGCATCTCTTTTTATTTATTGATTATGGCCCTTATCTGGCCTTATGCAGAAAAATGAAGTGTATTTCTGGGATATACTAACTGCACCATAGGGGAGAACTAAAAAGTCCTGTAAATATAATGGTATTTAATCCTCTGAGTGCCGGAAAGGTTTTTAATGCTTTGCAGCAGAATGCTTTGGATACCTTTCTGGCACTCTAATGGTTAAAGGGGATCTCTCACCTATATATATAAGTAATGTTCATTAGTTAGAGCATGTATCCAAAACATTTAAAACATTGTTCATTTAAAAAACAAAACACATTATCAGTGCAAAAATGTATATTTAAAAAGTGCCCAGCAGCCTACTTCTGGTTTGCCGAAGCTTGCCGAACAGATGCTGCTCCCGTCCCACTACCCATCATCCTCCGATGATGGAGACTGTCACTAAGCTGGAGCGATCTCATTGGCTAGATATCGATCTCTGCAGATATCGATCTCCTTCTTTCTGTAAGCTGGAGATCGCTCCAGCTTAGAGAAAGAAAGCGTCCATTATCGGAGATTGCTGGGTAATGGGATGGGAGCAGAGGCAGTGCTGCAAGCAGGAAGTAGGCTGCCGGGCACTTTTTAAACATTAAGTTTTGCGCTGATAATGTTTTTTTTTTTTTTTTTTGAATGAACGTTTTAAATGTTTTGGCTAAATGCTGTAACTAATGAGCATTACTTATATATAGGTGAGAGATCCCCTTTAATCCACTGAATGCCAGGGAGGTATAAAATGCATTGTAAACCAACCTATGTTCACAGGGGTCATTGGCATTTATTATTATTTGGACAGTTTGATACAGTAGATATGTTCAGAGTTGCTCCTCTTTCTTTCTGTATAAGGCCTTAAGTATTAAATATTTCCAACATGTTGATTAATATAAGCCAATCTGCAACGATTTCCATCTGTTTCATAATTATCTGTTATATCTTCTCCCTGTTACTGTATGATATTATGTATGTTTGCTACTGCATTTTAATCTTCGCTTCTAAAAACATGCATGTATAGTTCACGTTATGGGCGTATGCATCAAAACAAATAGGCGCAATTGTGAAGAAAGTCATTTGCGCTACAGGAGTACACACTATCATTCCCAAAATTCTCACTGTTTTAAATGGGGATTTTAACTCCTTGAAAATTCTAGATAAGTCTCCAGCTCGTAAAGGGAGATTCACTGAGCGGTGATAAAGAGGTGATAAGGTGGAGAAGTCTTCTCTAGCTTATCACTTTTCCAGTTCCTATGCTATTCTATGGAGCCCATGAACTAAGATTTCTTCAACTTTGGATATCTTAGTGCATAAGCTCCATAGAATATCATAGGAACCGGATAAGTGATATCACTGGAGAAGTCATCTCCACTTTATCACCTCTTAGTGAATTTCCACAATTGTTGTTAAAAACTAAATTTAAATCAGTGAGAATTTTTATTTGTTCTCTATGTTGCAACTGGTTTGCAACAGAAGTGTTCTAGTTTGTTTTGCGCCAAATGTTGTTTTGATTTAGATTTTTCTTCAGTTCACTCTGCATTTTGTTTAAGGGGATGTATCACCCCTATATAAGTTTGCTTGAATAGTTAGGTTATATATCGAATATGAGTAAAAGTTTATATATTTTTTTTTAAAGCTCCTGTTGGTCTAAATTGAAGTTATAAACGCTGCCCTGCACCTACTTCTGCATATACTGTGGTTACCTGCTCTGTAACCGCAGTCTGCCACTCTGTCTCTGCTCCCCTCCCTCTATCCAGCCTCCTCCGATGACGGAGGCTTTCTGCCTGTAAGATGGAGCAGTCTTATTGGCAGAGAACAATATCTAGCCAGTGAGACTGCTCCAGCTTACATACAGAAAGCCTCCTTTATAGGAGGAGGCTGGATAGAGAGAGGGGAGCAGAGGCAGAGCGATGGACTGTGGTTACAGAGCTGGTAACCACAGTTTATGTGGAAGAAGGTACAGGGCAGAGTTTATAACTTCAATTTAGACCAACGGGAACTTTAAAAAAATAAGTTAATAAACTTTTACTCATTTTTGATATATAACATAACTATTCAGGCTAACTTATACAGGGGTGATACATCCCCTTTAATTGATACAAACCTATTAATATGTCTATTTTGGAAAGCATTCTTACTTTACAGCATTTTTTCACACCTGCCTAAAACTTTTTTCTCTGTCGTCCAATGTAGCTTACAGGTAACTCCGGGAAGGTGACTGCCCCTTTAAGTAGGCAGGAACAATTCTTGGAAAGAATGCAGGGTAGATCCTTCCTTCCCTCCTTAGCTGGTCACCAGCCAATCCCCAACCAGTTACATTTGTTCCTTGATCAGGAAAGGCAAGAGAACAGTTCTGCTTAGTTTTTAGTTAAATTTATTGTTTTCTGTTAGATATGGGGTGTAGAAATGTCCCACGAGGTGGATTACCATTACTGACTTCCCATTGGTGGATTGCTCAGTTAACAGGTGCTGTTTGTGGACTTTCCAGCCCTGGAGGAAAACCTTGTGTGCTATGTCTTTTCTCTAGGAGGAGCCCACTGAGGCTTCTTCTTAATCAATGGTAGTCTGAAGACAGAAGACCTGCAAAAGGCGAGCAGCCCTTTGAGTACTGAGATCTACTTGTCCCACTGCTTCCCCTCCACACAGGGGTCTCCTTTAGGAGTTCCTACACATATACTCCTGCACTCATTGGGTTTATATGTTTGTCCGCTGGGGTTTATAGAGCATTTGGGTTCTCTGGTAAATGTACCCCTTGTTTCCTATATTGGGCGCTTTAGAGGGTATTTTCACACTTTTCCCTTGGGACTTTGTGTTTTTCAGCTTTATTATTGTGCTTCCTGTACCTCTTTTACACTTTGCACTACATTATTAAAATTTCCTTTACTAAAGATGTGCTTTACCACATGGCCGAAATGTTCCTCTCACCTTTATGGGACTTTCTTTCTTGGGACATATCTCTGCAACCGCTCCACGCAGCAAGTTCAGAGATGGCTCATTCTCTTTGTCTACCCTTGTCCTGTCATCTGGTTCACGTGTCTTGGGGGGCTCAGGGGGCTTTGGGCACTGTTTTAGGACACTTGAAGGGAAACTACCCTTCCCTTCCCATTCCCCTTTCTCCCTCCCTTCCCATTAAATTCCCCAAGATCCCTTGGGGTGATTTAGGGGGACTGGACAGCATTGGTTCAGTAGTGCTCACTTCCTCCTCAGACTCAGACTCAGTGAACATGTAAGGGTCCTTCCAGCTCCTCCTTTTATCAGTTTTCAACCTGCTCATCGTGATAGCAGTCAGTATGAGTCTCTCCTGCCTCAATTTTGCCAAAATATCGCAGCAGAACAGCACAGCACATCTACCTCGCTCTGTAGCTGCTTCTATTTTGTTTGATTTCCACAAATATGTCACATTTTTATAACGAAAAGGTGAAAACCACGTAAATCAGTGGGCAGAAACTTTCCAGCCATTGAAAAATGGCAAAACATTTTGGCCAATGGGTGGAAAATGTGAAAATTTTAATCGCTAGTTTTGAAGCAGATTTTCCCGTGAAAAAGCGGACAACAACGTGGCAACAACGTTCGCCCATCCCTACTCAATACAAGTACTCATTCCTTCCATTTAGCATCTTTCTTTCATTTCAGCTCCTCTAGGTTCGGTTCTGTTGACTATAAAAATTTACACCCGTTTTCAGGAATGTAAACTGTATCATAGGGGACAAATAAATATTTTCCATTTCCCCTATAACTTAAATGGGGATTTTAGAAGTTAAAATCCCATTTAAAGCAATAAGAATTTGATTAATTTTTATTTTTTTCTATATGGTGCAGTTGGTTGGCGCCACAATTGTACCAGTCCTTATTAACCCTTCAAGCTCCAGAGAGGTATCTTCCACAAGGGATAAAGCATTCTCAAAGTTCTGACTGTCTTAATATAATAGATGTTTCATTGCTGCTTCTTTTCAACTTCTACTGAAATTTTCAAATAAATCTCACCCTCCCTTATTATCTGACTTTTTTCCAAGTTTTGGTAAATAACTAGTATCTGTTACTGTTCATTCTGTTACTGTTCATTCAACGCTGTACCCATACACATTCCAGTCCAATGCTATCCCACTTATTTTCCACCTACTATTGATTTTGACACCTCGTTTTTTTCCATATTCATTTGAAGAGTATTATTCACCCCTCTGACACTCAAAGAAAGAGCTGCACCAACATAAAAATATCCCCCTCCCCATGGATTCCTAGAGTGATGTAGTAGGAAGAACTAGAATAATGCTCAAAGAGCTGCAGCATTGGGGACAAATAAAAATGTATAAAATCCCATTGATTTAAATAGTCTTTTTAGCTAGAAAGGGATCTAACACATTGAGAAGAAAAGCATTGGGTACCTCTCTTTCAATCAAGTGGTAAAACCCCCTATTTAATTTAACTGGCATTTTAATTTATTCTCTGTTCTGCAGCTGGTATGCTCCAGAATTGCTCCAAGGCCTAGATGCACTAAAGGTCGAAGAGGGCTACGAATGTCGATGTACTTTCGGAACAGTGTCATAGGCACATCCCCGGTATTCACCAAAGTCTCTACAACATCACATTGACATGATTCCGACAAAAAATGCCAACATCCACATCAATCCGACATTCCTTCGACTGGTTTATGAATTTTTACTCTTCGCATCAACAATTGCTAATTTCCATATGGAAATGAAGCATAATGAGACACATTTTTTATGCAGGAGGGTGTGTTGACATGTTAATGTGACACTTCGACTTATTCAGTAAACTCCGATAGCAGCCTCTGCTGTTGGAGTTCACAGTCTCCACTTCACCTAACTCAGGCAGACGTAGTTGGGATCTCCCCTGTACTTTCCTTTGGAGCAACAGCAGGGAGAGCTATGACAGTTCTGACATGCATTCTCCGACATGCATTCTCCGACATACATTCTCCAACATACACTACATTTGCTACCTCGCTGGTACTCAAAGGGTTAAGTGTCGAATAGAAGACTCGAGTATAAGTGTAGTTGACTAAAAATGGAGTAGAATAAAAATGGAGTCGACAAAAAATTGTAGTAGACAAAAAAGGGAGTCAACTAAACATAGAGTCGAATAAAAGTGTAGTCGACTAAATGGCAGTCCCTGAGGTGAAATAATAATAATAATAATCCTTTATTTATATAGCGCACACAGATTCCGCAGCGCTTTACACTCATATTGGTTCCTGTCCCCATTGGGGCTCACAATCTAAATTCACCTATTAGTATGTTTTTTTTTGGAGTGTGGGAGGAAACCAGAGTACCCGGAGGAAACCCACGCAAACACAGTGAGAACATACAAACTCATTGCAGATGTTGTCCTTTGTGGGATTTGAACCCAGGACCCCAGCGCTGCAAGGCAACACTGCTAATCACTGAGCCACTGTCTGATGGAGTTAGTATGTCGAATATATGCAATTTATGTTGACATACTAAGGGGTGGGGGCACATCGTGTAGTGCTTGGTGTACTAGTTCTGTTTATTGTAACCCTTTGAATGCCACAAGGGTGAGCAATGCACATCCCTATGGCATTCAATGCTGTCCATGGTGTTGAAAGCCTTCTCTGTATTCCCCTACTGGCTAAGTAAGGAAGCACAGAGAATGCTGTTCAGAATTGTCGTAGCGTTGGTGACGTGTGAGGCTAGGAGATCCCTTCCACACGATAGCACTTTGAAAATCCTGTATGTTAATAGGGACCTTCTCCAACCTTCCCCTTCTATCCCACAATTTTTGTGAATATGTCGATATGTGTGCAGATTGAATTGTTGGAGTTATTCGAACATAACGATAATATCAAAGTACGAAGCTTTCACCCCATATAGAGTAGCTGGCTTCGTCTCTCTGTACTCAAGAAACTAATACTAATTCCACTAAAACAACGTACTCTCCTTCTACCCAGTAGCTTATACTCCTCTAAACCATGTAGATTTATCAGTGCACTCAAGCAGTGTAATGGTTTGAATGACACTCAGACACAGTAGGTTAGAATAAAACAGAGTTTTATTAAAAGACACAATGAAAATACCCTTGGGCTATAGCGTATCACAGCGGAATAGACAGGTATAATATAGGACTTTGACATATGCCTACACAGGCCCAGTATAATAATAAGCGAGATAATACATATACTGTCACAGGTCAGGCATACAAGAATAACTCAGCACAGCATGGGTTAAGTTCAAGTGATATAATCAGTCTCTGATGTGGTCAGTAACACCCAGTATGATGGAATAACAGTGATCAGGAGACTGAGGGGCTAGAGTGGAGACAAGCACTTTAGATCTGCTGGAGCAGAGCTGAGACTTATACCCCCCTGCCGTAGCAGTAATGAGGGCCACACAATACTCTGCAAGAGCTGTATGAAATAGAGCCACAAGCACCCTGCCGGTGCAGTCACGGAGGCTACGATATTCTGCAAGAGCTGAATAGGAATGAGCCAATGGCACCCGACCGGTGCCGTCACGGAGGCAACAGTACTCTGCAAGAGCTGAATCGAAAAGAGTCAATGGCACCCGGTAGGTGCAGTAACGGAGGCAACAGTACTCTGCAAGAGCTGAACGGAAACGCAACCACGATTACACTGCCGGAGCAGTAACTGAAGGCAGCAGTAGCTCTGCAAGAGTTAACGGAAGGCTCAGCAGTAACGGAGGCAACAGTAGCTCTGCAAGAGTTAATGGAAGGCTCAGCAATAACGGAGCAGGAACGTCAGACAAGCCGGGTCAGATCACGGAGCAGGAACGTCAGACAAGCCAGGTCGGGTCATGGAGCAGGAACGTCAGCCAGGCCAGGTCGGATCACGGAGCAGGAACCAGAAGCGGAGTAGTCAAACAGGTCAAGTCGGTACACGGGAACACAGCAACTCAAGTAAGCACTGGTACAGGAACACCACGAAAGGGTACCAGACAGGTGCCAGAGGCCCAGTATAAAAAGGCCATACTGGGCCGGCCAAATCAAGCTCAGCCAATAGGAGCACAACACACAGAGACTGACAGGAAAAAGCACGGGCACCGTGATAAGCAGCCATTTTTTCTTCTACTCGGTAAGTACTTCTAAATCTACCCAAGCAGCTCGATTCCATTCCACGTCATCAGCTAGCTCTACTGACTGAGCTTTCTCTCCTGCTAACAAAGCAGCTAGTAAAGACAATTTCCAGTTTGAAAATGTTGTAATCCCTCCACCCTGCATAACTAGAGAGAAGCCTATCCACAAATCCAATACTTCTTTGTCTCTAGTAGGACTAGTTTTGCAGTTGGTCTACTTTTATCATCCTGGCTAATATACACTCAAACAAAACTAGGCCAACTCGATTCTCCACTAAAATTCCTGCTGGTCATTTAGATTTGTGCCATCACTGTTAAGCAACTTTCAGGATCCTTTTATTCAATTTCCAGAGTGCTGTCTACCAATTTTTATTCACTTCTTCCTGTACATTTAAACTTGTATAAGCACATTGTACCATTTTATACTTGTACTTAACAATACTTTGTATTTATTACTTAGTAATTGGCATGTTGGTGGTGTAAATACATTATAAAAAAATGTCAGTCACACTGATTTAACCTTATGACTGCCAGGGGCATGGGTCATTTTGTAGACACTGTAGGCTAGTTATATTTTTTTACTATCAATCTGTGTAGGCATGATTCCCATAGGTAACATTTCTGATTACAAATTGAAAACTATATATTGTTTCCTACAGAATAAATTGATCTTTTCCATGGTGCCTCATGTGAAGTCAGTTTTGCATAATGTGACAAGCTATGGTGTTGCAAATATAAGAAAAGCAAAACATTGCATATTTTGCTAAAATCACACATTATATATCAAAGACATTTATGTTGGTTATGGGAATATCAATTCTTTCAATTATTCCTTGAAGCCTTGAATCCCTGGGTACAAAAATAACAAATAGTACAAAAGTACGCTAACTACAGGCTCATATTTTTCTTATTTTTGGTAAAACATGACTTGCCTACAACTATAAAAGAAGAAAAGGTAGACAAAAAATATCATCTGGAAATAAGATAACCCACTGCGTCAAATGAAGGGTCGTTTAACTTTCTACCATTAACCTGGTGTGCACAAATATTCACAGAATGTGGAGCTAAAGGAAAATAATAGATATTATTTTACATTTCCACCCCTTCTATGAGCTGACATGGTGGAGGGGGTACCAGAGGAACAAAAACCTGGTTGTTTGTTTTTTTAATGGCTTCAAAGATAATAAAATGGTTGGACACCATGGGATTTTCTACTGTACTTAGTACCTACTTCCAGCCTAAGAAAAATGGTACTTGATTAGTATGGGTAGAGATATAGTGGGTGCCAGGGAAAGCAAGCAGTGTATGTATGATTCTATGGAGACCAGTTGAAGGCTTGGGGGCGGAGGGAGGGTCATCCAGAAAGAATATATGGGAATCTGTGATTACCAGTGGGCAGTGGACCCAGGATAGAGTGTTCAGATGAAGGGGCAGTCTTGCAAGGCTGGGGAGTTTCAAACTGTGTATATGGAAGTGGCAGTAAAAGCAGACTGGGGGGTATGTGGTGATCTGTGACTTCCAGGGGCAGTTGAACTAGGCTTGGGTGTCAGGCAGTGTATGTGGGTTTTTTTTAACTACCAGTGGGAAGTTGACACAGGCTGGGGGTCGGCCAGTTTTTTGCACATTTATGACTTCCAGTGGAATCAGGCTGTGGTGTGTGTCAGGCAGTGTATGTGGGTATTCATAACAGCTAGTGGGCAGTAGAATAAAGCTAGGGGGTAAGACAGTGTATATAGAAAATCTGTGACTACCAGGGTACAGTGGAATCAGGCTGGGGATCAAATGGAGTGTGTTTGTGTGTAGGGGGTCTAAAACTACAAGTGTGCAGTGGAACCAGGCTTGGGGGATGGGCATTTTATGTGGGGATCTTTCATTACCTATTGCCACTGGAAACAGGCTGGGGGGTGTCAGGCAGTGTATGTGGTGATTCTTGATATGCAATGTGCAGTGGAATAATGCAGGGGGATCAGATGGTGTATATGGGGGATCTTTAACTACCAGTACACTGTGGAATCAGGCTTGGGATCAAACACTTTATGCAGCGTGGGGGGGGGGGGTTCTGTGACTACAAGTAGGCAGTGGAAAGTAGATAGGGGTGGGTCACATAGCATGTGACGATGTGACTACCAGTGGGCTATGGAACCTGGCTGGGGGAGCAGGGTGTGTTGGCATCTGTGCAGACAGGATTACTATTTTTTCAGACATCATGGACTCCTCTTGATGCCCTTGCCACAACCATAGATCTTATAGCCAAAACTGCTGGGAGATCAATAGAGATAATGCAGAGGAGCAACACTGATCCCCTGCTTCCACTCCTACCAAAACTTCTGAGTAGATATGAGGGGGATTGAGGGAATCCTTCCACATCACTGGTAACATTACACAAGCAATGCCATTGGTGATGTGCGAAGCTTTCCCCTGATCCCACTCAATCCTAGGGTAGGAGTGGAATGGGAAGCCATGCTGCTCACTTCTACTGATCTCCCAGTGTATCAGCTGGGAGCTCAATAGCTGGAGGGACGTCAGGAGGGGTCCTGATGTCCCCCCAGTTAGGTCTGATAAAAATCTGTTTCAAAATAAGTAAAAGGGCAGGCCAGTCCATTTGGAATATGGACTTAGTCATGCATGTACACACGGCCAAGCCAGTGTCCCAAATGGGTTTGGAAATTTAAGGGTTAACACAAGGAACAGTTGTGAGAATAAAAAGACTGTCCTTTGTACTAAGTTTAATATCTTAATTACTTCTGATGACTCAAAAGACACTAACACTTTTAAGTATTCATTTGTGGCACATGTACCAGTCTTAAAGGGATAGTAATATTTCACAAAAACAGCAGGTCCAATTAATCTTCATAGTATTTGGGCCATAGAGAGTGTTATTTCAATACTGTCAGAGTTGTAGTTCAAAAGTAATTGAATGATAAAGCATCCCCCTCCCGCCCCTTTTACCTAGTGTAACACTGCTCACCTCAGATGTGGAATCTGGTTGCTTGACCAGACAGATAACAGCAAGGGACAATCTTCTTACTGTGAGAACAATGTAAAGCATGCCCCCCTTGACAGGTTTTTCAGCTTTTTCCCATATCTTAATTGAAGATTGTCCCTCTCTGCAATCTACCTGGGCACCTCCCTGCTGCTCTGAGCTGAGTAGTGTTATATCAGTAAAAGGGGAGGGAGAGGGATACTTTATCATTCAATTACTCTTGAACTACAACTCTGACAGAATTGAAATAACACTCTCCAAAGTCCAAATACTATGATGATTAATTGAAGCTGATTTTATTATGAAACATTACTATCCCTTTAACACTGTTTGCTTTGTTTGTATCAGCTAAAGTACTAGTAGTAGCAGCACTTTTTATTTAACAGTATAATTAAGGATGTCATAGTTTCTCCTTCCTACAGCAGTGGGGGATTCAAGAAGCCCAACCTCTTCTGCAAAAGGAAAATGTAAGTATAAAAGGAGATTTAAACTATTCTCAAACTTACTGGAGAAATGAAGATCCCAGCCCAGCAAAGGAATTTTTTTGTAAGTATGCTTAGTAATAACGTCATGTCTCAACTACTAGAGGAGCCAACTAAAATTGAGGCATCACTGAACCTATTGATCGCAAACAATTCTCAAATGCATTCAATATAAACGTATAGGGACATTTGGGCAGGAGTGACCATAATTGGTATCCTTTTAATTTGATTAATGAGAAACCTGTTAACAAGGAATGAAATAAAACAGTCAACTTTAAAAGCCTAATTTTACAGTACTAAAACCAGTGTTAGAAGATATTCAATGGTATGAAATCTTGAAGGCTTAAATGCAGATGAGATGTACAATTTCTTAAGAATGCTTTGCATAAATATATGAATAGCTTATTTCAGTTATAATAAGTCAATTATGCTTTATATTTATTGATTCACTCTAACCAGGCATAATACCTTGTGACAGGAGGAAAGCAGATGTAGCACCATTATTCAGAAAAGGTGCAACATCGAAATTATAGAACCATTGAATTTGACTTTCATAGCAGGTAAGGTATTTTTTTTTAGAAGGGCTACTAACCAATATTATTCAGAAATATGTGATGACAAACATTTTAGTAAGAGTCAGCATAGTTTTATTAAGAATATATCATTTCAAACTAATTTACATTCTATGAAAAATTTGACTAAAAAATAGACAGGGATTTTTTTTTTTACAATAAGGGCAGTAAGGATGCAACTTGTTTTGCCTCAAGAGGCTGTAGATGCCTTGGATTGGATACGTTTGTAGCTCAGGATAGTATCAAGCATTATGACAGTTGGTTTCAGTTCAGATAATATGTTAGAGATATAGAACTATGTTTTGGACTTAGCAAATATTCTTTTCCCACTAGGGTCTTAAGTGGAAATGGCTTCAATATTTTTTTTTAGTTTCCCTTTCTATGCAACAAGAATATGGCAACATAGCAAAGGCTGAACTTGATGGATACATGTGTTTTTTTGGCCTCATCAACTATTTTACTATGTTACTATATAAGATAAGAGAAATTGTGAAAAGAAGATGTGACAGCTATTTTTAAACCACTGATAACTCAATTTACTTCAAGCTGTTGCTCTTTCTTTACACTTTCTTTCCATGACCAGACAATACCTTACATCTGCATTTGGGAGTATGATATATACAGACTGTATTTCAGTTAGTGAAACAACCTGGCTGAATTACTATTCCGACTGTGCACATAAATGATTAATCAGTAGAGTTAAACCAATTGGACAGTAGTGTAACTAATTATTGGAGGCCCCCTGTAAAAACAATTTTTTGTTCCCCCATCGCAAAAATATATTCAAAAGGGTATACCTAGAACCTGTTGGACCCTGGGGCAGATGGGGCCACCTTGGATACTGTGACCTAGTCCAACTGCACCCTATGTACTCCCTGTAGTTAAACTCTGTTGTTCTCAAATCATAGAACCATTTGGCCTGTTTGACATTACTCAGTGGGAGTCACTTAAAACTAATGGAACATTTTAAAAGCTTGACAAAATTGCCTGTTGATCTTCAATAATTATGTTAAATCTCATAATTAGAATGAGTAAGCTGGCTGCTGTAAGTTTTGGAAACTTTATTCACCATCAGTGAATAAGCATATTCATTGTGTACCTGGAGTTTGGTGAACTGGTATGTTCAGCAAAGTGGTTTGGAAGCACTCACAAATCAGGTGTCAAATGCCTGGGTGCAGTCAATGTTGCCAATTCTGTACAAATAGAAGATCAAAGCAGCACACTCAGAACTTCGTAATTGAAGTTGATTATTTATTGTCAACGTTTCAGCTACATACTTTGGCATTTCTGAAGACAAATGAAGTGGTGAACAAACCTATCTAATATACCCTATGTGCACTAAAATTGTGCCAAAACCGGTGTGTGATAGCAAAGGGTGACATCATCACCCGGGGGTGTGGCCAAAGTTCATCAGGGAGTGATGGACAAAATTGCAACATAAATGTTGCAAAAAGTGGTTCAAACATACATCATAAATAACTCTAACATGATCATGAGTACTGCTGTAGCTAAATATCAGCGTACAGTAAACACTCATAAGACTATGCAGTAGGTAAGAATGATCGGTGCTGTTGACGATGTCCCATGAGCCTCTTCTGTGATATCATCATAGACGGTGGTACAGATGCAAATATAATTCTACCGCTATACAAATCCTTTATTAGGCCACACCTGGAATATGAAGTACAGTTATGGGTACCAGTTCTTAAAAGAGACATTGTTGGACTGGAAAAAGTGCAGAGGCACGCAACAAAATTGATGAGGGATTGGAGGACCAATGAAGAGACACTAGTCAATCTGGGTTTCTTTACATTAGAGAAGAGATATATAAAGGGTGACATGATTACTATTTACAAATATGCTCAATGGCAATTCAAAGAACTTTCTAAGGAACTATTTACTAAAAGAGCTGGGAAAAAACAAGATCATTCATTGACCCTTTGAGTGACAGAGGGGTATGTAACCCATTGCCAAGCAATGCGTTGTATAACCTTCTGGCACTCAAAGGGTTAAGACTAGAGGAACGAAGGTAAGTAAGGGCAGGAAAAATAAGGAATTCTTTACCCCGGGATGCTGTGCTTGTAGATAATATAGCTTCTTTCAAAAAAGTAATGCATACCTTTTTAGCTCGGAACAATAATGAGGATTATGACAGTTGGTTTCACAGCAGATAGGATGATGATCCAGGAAAGGATATTTTTACCCACCTGGGGCTTAATTGGAAATGGCTTCAGTGTTTGTTTGTTTTTTGCCTTTTCCTGGATCAACAGGAGTGGTATGGCATGGGCTGAAGTTGATGAACGCAGCCTCATCAATTCTGTTACTATGTTACACTAACCTAATCCAATGACCCCCCCACATCCTAATATAACTTAACAACTTCACACCTAAACTACCTTAACCTCACATTTTTAATACACTTTTGTGACAATTCAACTTATTTTTCCAGCAAAGGTGAAACTCTTAATAATGGGTTCTGTGTTGATGTGTTTTGGTGAGTGGGACACACTGAGGCTGATATATTAAGAAGTATAGCAGTTATGGGCAAATTAAAACTCCCATTTATTTAAATGGGGCTTTAAATTAACTGAATGCTAGAAGTCCTCATTGCATTGCATTGCATTGTTTTGGATAATTTTAGCATTCAAGGGGGTACAATTCCCCTTCAAATCATTGGGAATTTGGGGAATTTTTGTCTCTTATGATAAATACAAATGATTTGCCCAGGAATTTCTCCACTTCTGCTATGTAGTGTGGCTAGAATGAGTGTTTTGAGGGAGAACATTAAAAGTATTTTTTTTTATTCAGGGAATGGGCAATTTGAAGTCTCTGTTGAGAGGTTTTTAAGATGGAGACCACATTGGAAGTCTCTGACTGATATTTTTCTACATGAAATCTGAAACGTCTTGATTTTATTGTTTGAAAAGGGCCCTGTTCAAAGGACTTTGCCTTTTTTGTAAAACAACAGAATGTTCTGTTAGTAATAAAGCACAATTTAATTTCAGCAAGTAAAGACACGTGACTCAACAAGCTTTAATTCAACTGAACTAATTTAAATAGAATTTTAGTCATATGTATGACAGCAATCAGATAATTTATTTTGTACAGCAAAAATATAAGCATTGAGTCTGATGTACGAAGATGAACAGGAGTTATCCTGGAACAAATCAACCGTACCATAGTGCAGGAATTAAACATTCATTTGAATTAAAGGGATAGTAATATTTAAAATGTAAAAAAAAATAAATTTTGTAGGGTTTATTCCCCTGACTAAAACAAGGGTACTCCCACTGCTGAAAGGTGTTTTATCCATAAGTTCTTATAGCTCAAAGTTGAATTTTTTAGGTGCAACATCACAGTGACCTGAAAATTTACAGTGGCGCTGTTGCTACACCATCCTATGGAGATTTATGGTCTACAGACTAGGGGCTCGATTTAAAGGCAGCCGTTAACCAAAAAAATCACTAACGGGTGCGTTAAGTGTCATGTTGCAATTCAAAGATCCGTCTAAACAACAGCTAACGGCAGTTGCACAATTCCTACGGCCGATACACTTACGTGCATTCAGACGCATGGAACAACATACCCCAGAGCTATTCAAAGGCTTGCGGTACTGATAACGGCTGAAAAAAAGACACACCTAACGGCTAAAAGTTAAGACCCACTTCTCACACACGTTAGACACTTAACGGCCAAAACTAAACACCCGTTACAGAGGAAAACACACAAAAGGCTTACCGCACAACCATGTAAATGGGAAAATTAACCCGTGCAATGCCAAAACAACACAAAAACATGCACACACAACACAAATCACTACACACAAAACAACAACCAACACCACAGGAACAATGACACACAAAAAAACAACAACACAACATGGCACGGAACAATGGGGGTCATCACACAAAGCGGGCCCTGCAAATACAAGCTCACCTGTGCAACATCAACACGCGACCTGCACCCCACAACTGCACGCCCGCAAATGGCACACACAGAACAAGCACAACACACCACATCTTATAACACACACACACCTGCAAACACTTACCTGGACACAAACAACTCACCATTGGTCAGCACTCACCTCATCACCACACCTACACAACGCCCTAGCAAGTACTTAAAGGGACAACTCAGCACACTCACTTGTGGCTTGTTTTCCACTCAGGGAGGGAGGGAGAGAGAGAGAGAGAGAGAGAGAGAGAGAAACAGATAGATACAGATAGATAGAGACAGATAGAGAGAGCAAACAGTATGTTGGGTTACATATTGTTGCGAAGACTGCGTAGAAGGCGTGCAAGGGAGAGAGCTAGGGAACATCAGCAAACCCCAAGCACGCCTCATCAACAGCCTTCACCTGTTGCAAGTGAGGAGGCTCTGGCTCACCAGCCACACAGGAGTCCATCCCCACCTGGAGGGCACAGGATGTATAGACGACCACCAAGGCCCAGGGTATACCGCCCAAGGGTCACACTCTTTGGAATGGCTGATGACGAGGTCATTGATCGCTACAGGTTGAGGCCTGACAGCATCATTGCCTTGTATGAGGTCATCAAGGAGCAGGTGGATCCCATCTACATCCACAACCATGCCCTAACTGGCCTGCAGAAACTACTCTGTGCCATACACTTCATGGCAAGCGGGGCCTTCCAGTCCACTGAGGGTTACGCATCTGGCATGTCACAGGCCACATTCTCCAGAGTGCTGGCCCAGGTCCTGCCAGCCCTCAAAAGCAAGGCCAGTACCCATATACATTTTCCCACCACCGACATGGACTGGATACACGTCAAGCAGGCCTTTTACGCAAAGGGAGGCATGCCCAGGGTCATGGGTGCTATAGATTGCACCCATGTCCGGATTAAGGCCCCAGCACGTGACGCACAGATATTCATCAACAGGAAGAACTTCCACTCCATCAACGTGCAGATGGTGTGTGACAGCAACATGAGGATCATGAATGTCTGTGCAAAATATCCTGGCAGCACACATGATGCATACATTCTACAAAACTCCTCAGTCCACAGAGATTTTGAGAATGGAACCTTTACAGGGGGATGGCTACTGGGTGAGTTCACAAAACAAAATCACACCACATACACAGGCGTACACACCACTCAGCTCAGCATGCACCTGACCCACACCTACTACGTCCACCACACAAAACATCATTCACACAACATGTGCTCCCTGTTTCACCATGTCACTCACATTACACAGGTGATGCTGGCTATGGATGCAAGTCCTGGCTACTGACCCCTCTGGCCAATCCCCAAACACATGCCCAGGAAAGCTACAACCAGGCTCATGCCAGAACCAGGAATGCTATTGAGCGGACATTTGGGCTCCTCAAGTCAAGATTCCGATGTCTGGACCACTCTGGGGGAGCACTGCAGTATGCACCGGCTAAGGTGTGTGACATCATTGTGGCGTGCGCAATACTGCACAATATCGCAGTGGACACCAGGCTGCTGGAGCACATCCCGGACCCCCCCATACAGGAAGTGGCCATGGACATCGGGCATGTGGAGGAGACCATGAGAGGGGCACAGATCAGAGACAGGCTCATCATGGAATACTTCACCTGTGAGTATAACACAGGCATGCAAACAATCCATGCAAGTCCCCCAGCAGTCCTGTGACACTAACCACACTGCACATTTTGTTCTGTCTCACCCCACAGGAACAGTGACACAGCACTGCACTGGCAGTGGACGTGGAAAATTGTGTGTGTGGACTCAACAACCATCCTCCATTCCACTCTCCACGTTGACATACAGACCCCAAGGATATCACGCACACCCCCAGGATAAACAAGGTACAACATATTACCCATGTTCATCACCTTACACGGCTTGATTGACAGCAACTAACTGGATATGCCATGATTAGAGCCTGAACAACCATGCTAGCCCAGTAGTGAAAGAGTATTATCTAATGATTTGCATGAGAAGGGACATCAGACTCAATATGGGACCTGTACTGTGCTACAGCTGAGAAGAGCAGCACAGGGGTGGATGTACAGTGGTATGGGCACACAATGTAGAGGTCATGAGACGTAGATCAGATTACCACGGACTCCAGACGTATGTGCCCCTGACATGAATACACACATCAACAAATGTGTCCTAACAGTTCCATGGAACAAATGACATTGGGCTGCCACTGTCACTTTCACAGTGGCAGCACAATGTCATTACTTCCATGGAGCTCTCAGAACACTTGTTAATGTGTGTATACATGTCAGGGGCACATATCCCTAGGACTGATGCACATGTCCTTAGTTCCCCACAGAATTGGTTACAGATGAGTACACAACACATTGTCAAGCAATGGTTTGTGCACTCACCTGTAACTGTGAAAACTGAGGGGATGAAAAAGACTAAATTGTTGTTGCTTGATGATCAGTTCAGGTCTACTGCTCCAAATCCTGTCCTCTTGTCCCGCAGGCATCCGTAACATGATCCATCCTTGAACTGAAGATCTTCCATGTGACTGGATTGATGTCTTGACAACACCTTCATGAAGATCACCCCTTGCTGTTTATGGTGATGTTGTTGGTGATGCAAAGTTTGACCTGAGGTTCACACAAACCTCTACTGGAACATTCTCATAGAGACACAGAAAACACTAATTCTTGAGTGTTTTAACCTGTACAGTCAGGATGCTCAGCTACAGAGTTGTCAAACCTCATGGACAACACATGAGCAGGGCAGCAGTGTTACTGAAGTATTACAATTTAGTTTCAAAGTACATTTAGTGTTCTCATACAGGTGTTCAATGCATATAGGCAATACACACAGAAAACACATGTACATTCTAATGTACTTTGAGACACAATAAAGATGAACCATCACCATTCTATCTGTGTCTGTAGGAGGATATATTTGAGAACACATATGTCAATGTGTTACCACACCCAGGGTAGAGTATGCCCCATACATGGAAAGGCAACACCCACATCACAGGAGTCCACCACTTGTTTGCCAGTGACTGGACTCTGTGATGTATCCATGCAAACAGATGATGGTGGCAGTGATGCACCAATGTGTTGTGGGAGTGATGAAGAGGTGATACAGGGGACATACTTCCACAGTGAATACCTGTCCACAGTATCTGTATTGCTCAGTATAATCCATGTTCGGAGATTTTGCTCCACTTTGACATATCTCAGTACATGGGCTAACGAACAACCAGACTAAGTGGACATGTGTTATCACTGGTGAAGTCTGTTACACCCTTAGGGAAACAGCAACTCAACTTACAGGAGACCCCAATGCTCAGCCTAGGATATCAATGTGTGTGCTACACGTTGAAATCCTAGGTTAAAAACATTGGCTTCTCCAGTAAGTCAGTTGCACAATGAGTGTGTGAATCCAAGACAACATGGATACATGTCCCATTTATCTATCCTGCTTATCATGTCCCTGCTAAATCACAGAGCTGTTTGTCTGGTTATCCCATTAACCCACTGAGTGCAAGAGTGGTCCCCAACGCATTTCTTGACAATGCGTTGTCTACCACTCTGGCACTCAAAGGGTTAAACACAGCATATGATGTAGACAAATGTTCAGTGTTGTACAATTTGTTGTGCTAAGGGGTATGTTTTGTTGTTCAAATTCAACACACAACACCGCCATATAACACAGTGGTGTAATATGGCTCCAGGGATGTATTACAAGTTGAATTTGTACAACGGTGTGTGTGTGAACCCATGTTGTAGCATCCCACTAACATTTCACATAGGCAGAGGTTGTGTTCACTGCATTGTATGGCAATGCATTGGAGACAACCCTGCCACCCAATCCATAACTGAAGACACAACAGATCAGACTGGAATTTAAAAAAAAATGTTTTCTTTATTGAGGGGAAACTTAACAGGTTGGGCCTTTCATTTTTTCTTCTTTGGGTGGGGGGCCTTAGCCTGGGTGCCAGAGGTGGATGCCCTTGTGGATCTCCTGGTAACCCTCTGCCCCCTAGGTGTTGCTTCAGGGGTAACACTAGAGGGGGTGGTGGTTGCAGTAGACCCCTCAGTGGAACACAAGTTCTCCCTCTCCATCCTCAGGTTCTCCCTGCGGTTTATCTCCCTCAGCTCCACAAGGACCTGTGTTAACATGTCCATCACACCAGTCCTGAGCTGCTGGAGTAGTGTATTCCCCCTGGACACCTCCGACTCCAAACCTTGGATCCTGCTCTCCAATTGGACAATGTTCCTCCTGGATTGCCTCCTGCTCCTGGTGATATTGCTGTCAGTACTCCTGCTCGACCGGAGTAGTCTCCTCTGAAGGGCCATACACTCCGCCTCCATCCCTGTGAGGCGTGCGGTGCTGGAGGTGGATGTGCCCGGTGTCCCTGGTGCTGCTGTTTCTTCCTCTGCTGCTGAGGGTGCTGTTTCTTCCTCTGCTGCTGAGGGTGCTGTTTCTTCCTCTGCTGCTGAGGGTGCTGTTTCCTCCTCTGCTGGAGGTGCTGTTTCCTCTGCTGCTGGAGGTGCTGTTTCCTCTGCTGCTGGAGGTGCTGTTTCCTCTGCTGCTGGAGGTGCTGTATCCTCTGCTGCTGCTGAGGGTGCTGTGGCTGCTGTTGGAGTGGCTGGTGCAGATGATGGGCATATGCCCACCACATCAAGTGATGCAGAGCTGCCCAGAGATGTGTGTGCTGGTGGAGGTGTGAATATGTCCCTGGGTAGGGGGCGCTGGGGCTCACCAATCAGGCCCAGGTGTGTGTAGTCCAGTGGCCAAGGGTCATATGGTGGCCACTGATAGGTGGTGGGACCCCACCTTGGATCATACCTTGGGGCATGCTGTGGAGCCATCCAGGAGGGTGGGTTGATCTGGGAGGCATATGGCCCATATTGGGTGTTGGCCACTGTCCCTGGCAGCCATTGCCTCCCTGGCGGTGGTGGTGCTGCTGATGGAGGGTAGTAGCTGGTGGAGGTGGATGGATGTGTCCACCTCTCCTCCTGTGGCATCCAGCCACTGTACTGGGGAGGTGCAGCTGGAAAGGGTGGTGCAGCCTGTGGTGGTGCAGCTGGAAAGGGTGGTGCAGCCTGTGGTGGTGCAGCTGGAAGGGGTGGTGCAGCTTGTGGTGGTGCAGCTGGAAAGGGTGGTGCAGCCTGTGGTGGTGCAGCTGGAAGGGGTGGTGCAGCCTGTGGTGGTGCAGCTGGAAAGGGTGGTGCAGCCTGTGGTGGTGCAGCTGGAAGGGGTGGTGCAGCCTGGGGTGGTGCAGCCTGTGGTGGTGCAGCTGGAAGGGGTGGTGCAGCCTGGGGTGGTGCAGTAGGTGGTGATGCAGCCTGTGTTGGAGGGGATGGTGATGGTGGGTAAGGTGACCACCGGCTGGTCCCCTCCTCTGTGTCCTCCTCACTGGGGGGTGACATAGCCTCCTCCACTGTCTCCCGCTGGGCTTGACGGCCGTAAGCTGTGTGGAGGAAGAAGCTGTTGTGATTAGTGACCTTAGCCATATGTTTGTGGAGACAATTCTACTTTGATATGTGGGGAAGAAAAATATATGTGTTTGTGTTAATCCCCCTGGGTAAACAAGGGTACTCCCACTGCTGAAAGGTGTTGTTTGAGTTATTACGGGTGAAGGTTTCATTTTGAGGTGCAATATCACAGTGTCCAGAAATAGTACAGTGGGGCTGTTGCTACACCCTCCCATGTAGATATCTGGTCCCTGTACCAGAGCTGTCCATATGATTGTGTAGTAACAGCACCACTGTACAATATCAGGCCACTGGGATATTGCCCCTGACATATCCATGTGAAACATATATTTGTCTTCACAACTTGTAGGGATGGCTATCCCTCCAGGGGGGTGGCAAAGGTTAAGTCCACCTTGATGTCAGATTGTAGACATTGTGGGAACAGATGTTGTTCTCTGTTAGTCCTATCCCTCCTACCCTCATGGTTGTTCAGATAATGCTCTATGTGACGGATGTAGATTTCAGTCATTTGTCTACACGAGGGATTTTCAGCAGAGACAAAATCAACCCATTTAGAGAACAATACTTAATTGGAATGGTGTACAGGGTGTGCATGATTTACAAGCACACTCTGTGGACCATTCCAAAGAGGTATTTCTCTCTATATGTTGTGACTTTGGCTCTGCTGAAGAGCCTCCGTGTGGTCAAATGATGGATATCTTCACCTGTCACATGGAGCAATATCTGTATAACCATGAGTGTTGGAGGGATGGGACTTAGATCAAGACACATCTGTTAACGATGGCAATGATATGACATCATGATGACATTACCCATTGCTATCCCATTACAGTGACACACAAGTAGAAATGGTGATATATGTATGTGGATATGTACCCTTCATATGGATGGAGTAATATCCTTCCAAGATGTGATGCCAGAGAGCATTTCATTAGGTGTGATTGCCTTACTGGCTATATATGTGCACCCATCCAACAAGACATTGTATTGATATGATGGATATGAACATACCTCGTATATCCCATCTACGTAGGGTGTGATATACTATGTATGTGTATTTGGATGGTAGCAATGTAGGTTGATATGTGATGGGTGCACATATCTGGCCAGTAAGGCAATCACATCCAGTGAAGTGATCTCTGTGTTCACATCATGTTGGAACATATTTAGTAACATTTGAATCCTAAGGGCAACAATCCAGCCAGTAGTGAGGGATATCTTTGATTGAGGCCTGTTTTTTTGTCTGTGTATGAGCCCATCCATCCTTCTGTGTGAGGCAACCGTACTCAGTCCTAGATATCCATCAGTCATGGCCTGTTGGTGACCAAGGTACAATGTTTGCTATTTGTTTCCCATATGTATCCTGCATAGCGATGCTGGTGTACCATCGATCCATGGCATCAGCACCCCTGTGGATCCATGTGGGAATCAGATATGGGATATGTCATTTCAAGTCAGAGTAAATGATTGCAGCCACAACACCAATGCCTACTTTTTCCAGCTTGAATTCTGTAAAATAGTTTTCGGCCTGTGTGTTGCACCTACGAGCATTTATTCTGTGTGACACTGTGATGTGTGATCTGATGCCCCCTTTTGTGATTCAGTAAGCGGTGATGTTGAACTGATGAAATGAACATGATGGTGACTTCTCCAGTGATCTCCTTTCCCCATTTCCAGTGTTTTCCATGGAGTCTGTACAATGGGACCCTATGAACTTGATTCTTGTTTTGGCATATTCTCCATGGACTAACACTGGTACTGGTGAAGTGAGGGTGTGTGAGGGTTACTTTGTGTCCACCACCTGTTTGTCACCGCTTAGTGAATGTCCCCTGTGTGGCATGTGATCGTTGTCCTATTGACTTGTTTGTTGTCAGGTTAACCCCTTGAGTCCCAGAGGGGTTGCCAATGCATTGTTGATCGATGCATTGATGATCCCTCTAGCACTCAAGGGGTTAGGGTGGGGGTGGGGACATGGGTGACATTGTGTGTGAACAGTGATGATCTATGACAGTCGACAATTTGAAAATGAAGGTTTGTGTATTGTGTGTAATGAGCACAGCGACAGGAGGGTTGAAGTAGGACTTTGACAGGTTTGTCCCAAGTTGGACGTTGCCATTTGTCCAGGTGTTGTGTCCTTTTTTTAACCCTCATGGTGCTGTGTTGGTGCAGTTGTATGGCTGAGTGATGGCCATGTGTTGAGGTGTGAGTGTGTGTGCAGCTGGTGTTGGTTGCTGTAGTGTGTTGTTCTGTAGTGTTGCACTTACCGGTAGTGTGGAGGCTCCTCTCATCCCCAGTGTCAGTTCCTCCCACGACCCCCTCGATCATGGTCGGGGACATGTTCTGCCGCACCATCTCCTCCCAGCCGCAGAATGTGATGGGCACAGATGGGCCACCTCCGGTGCCTCGGGCTTGCTTGGCCATGTCAGACATCTTGTTCTTGACCACCCTCCGGCAGTCGCCCCATCTCTTCTTCACAGACTCCACGTCCCGTCTGCATGTTGCCACCGCGTTCACCCGGCTGCAGATCTGATTCCAGGCTGCCTTCCTCCGCGCTGCCAGGCCAGGGACCTTTGCCGTCGGGTGGAGAACACTCTGACTCTCCAGGACAGCTTCCACAAGAGCCGTGTTCTCTTCCTCACTATATCTGGGATCCCTGATCCTGCCCTCATCAGCTCCGGCATGGGAGGATTCAGAGCCGGAGTGCCCTGCCTGGTCTGACCCTGCCTGTGTGGGGTGCTCCCCAGGAACTACCCCTCGTCCCACTGCAGGTTCTGTCCCTGTCCTGCGTGTTCCTGCTCTTGTGGGCCTGGTCCCCCTCCGCCCTGCGGATCTCCCTCTCCCACCCCTGCTCTGCTGAGGGATCCCCTCCTGAGCTTCTTCCTCCTCCACTACTCTCCCCATCCCTCTCTCCTGTCCTCCTCTCCTTGCCATCACTCACCCAGTCACACCCAGGCACTCCCACAGGCCCTCACAGACACACTCGATCCAGTCACTCTCTGTCACACACTTTCACTCCCAGATTCACACTGTCAAAATAAAAAGTAAAATGTGTAAGGTGTTATAAAATTAAAGGACTATGTGTATGTATGTGTATGTGTTTGTATGTGTGTATGTAATATGTGCAAAGGTGTGCTATGTGTCGTATTCTGTGCAATGCTCTCCTCTCTCCAAACTCCAAACCTCCTCTACCTCCAATGAACGCTCCTGTCTCCCTCTCTCTAATGACTATCCTCCGCTCCTGGGTCCTGATATCTGGCTCTGAAGAACTCGATAACAGACAGTGTGTGGCGGTTATTTTTGGGTATATATAGGTGTATTTGAAGTTATTTGATACATTGGGGCTTTGGGATTGGATGTGTGTTTGAATTTGTTTTGGCATCAATCATGGTTGCTTGACAACGGCAGCCGTTATGTTACATGTTGTTTGGAGCTCAGTTATCGTGTGATTTGTCCGCCCGTTGTGCATTAACATGAGCGACAACGGGTTTTGTGTTACGTGTTTTTTGTGTGCCTACGCTCGATAGCTATTCTTGTAGAGTAGCTATTGAATCTGCCGTAACTCCTGTATTATTTGCGAGCGATGTGCCTTTTTCACTTAGCGGCTGGTTTAACGGTTGGCTTTAAATCGAGCCCTAGAGCTGTCCATAGGATGGTGTAGCAACAGCGCCACTGTAAATTTTAAGGCAACTGTGATATTGCACCTGAAATATTCAAGTTTGAGCTGTTATCATTTTTTAATAAAATATCTCTCAGCAGTGGGAATACCCTTGTTTTACTCAGGGGGTATATTTTTTTACATTGTAAGTATTACTAGCCCTTTAACCCCTTACGCACCAGAGGGGTGCGCAACGCATTGCATAGCAATGCATTACGCACCCCTCTGGTCCTTAACCTTTTGAGTGCCAGAGGGGTATACAACTTATTGCAAAGCAATGCACTGCATACCTCTCTGGCACTCAATGGGTAATGAGGTTAAATTGAACTTTTAAGCCCTTGAATGGTAGAGAGGTCTACAGCATGTTGTTTCTCAATAAACCTTTAAATCTATCCTCATGAAGTACAGTAGTACACATTTTGTTTAATAATTATGTCTGTTTGTATAAAGTGCATCTCTTTTAACCTCTAAGTGCCAGAGAGGTATACAGACGCATTGTGTAATGCGTTGGCTGCCTCTCTGGCACTCAGAGAGTTAATGGATGTATTCTTGCTTAATTTACACGTGTTGTTTATTCTTATCTCTCCCCCACTGATAAATACATTTTGATAGACTATTTTAACCCTTTGAGTGCCAGAGGGGTAAGCAACGCATTGCAAAGCAATGCGTTGCATACCCCTCTGGCACTCAAAGGGTTACTAAGCTGATGCAATAGCGCATCACCAAACTGCTGCTTTTATCAGGATGCAGTAAATGTATGACAGGTGGCCATATTCAGAAACAAAGAGGAGCAGTGCAGGAGAAACTCAACTGCACCATATTGGACAATTAAAACTTCACGAAATGGGGAGGCCTCTAACACATTACTAAGTAGTGATCAGTCTAGTATTCAAAGGGTCTTAAGCCATTGAAAAGGAATTTTATTTCTCCCTTTTGGTGAGGCTGGTTTTCTCCAGAATTTCTACATATTTGTTTTCTGGCCCATAGTCACTTTGCTTCAAACTAGATTTGTGTAGAACTTTAACAAGGAAACTCTTTAATGATTTGAAAGCTAGAGAGGCAATACACTGGAAACCATTCTAGCATCCAAGTGGTTAACTTAGTCGACATATCATTGCTTGTTTGTAGTGGTAATTTGATAACATTATTAAGTTACAATTATATTTATAAATATGTTATCTACCATCCCAGCCTTGTTCCCCTGTCCTCTATTACAAAACTGTGTTCAGTGGAACCCCTGGTACTACTTCAGGGAACACTGGGGTCTCACAGAACACAGTTTGAGATCCACTCATCTAAAGTAGTAGTAGTAAACAAATGCACACCACTCTCAAATATTTCTTCAATATGGCGATTTATTGGATATTTTGGCACTTAACCCTTTGAGTGCCAGAGAGGTATCTAATGCATTGCAACATAATGCGTTGGATACCTTTCTGTCACTCAAAGGTTTAACATGCTTTTGTCAGGACATGACCACCATTCCCTCTAAAGTGATCAACCCATTACTGAAAATGTAACCTTTTGAGTGCCAGAGAGGTATCCAGTGCAGTACATTGTAATTCGCTGGATACTTCTCTGTCAATCAAATGGTTAAAGACTAATTAAAACTTGACAGGGCTGAGTTTTGAGTTTAATTCTACCAAGGGCATTCTCTAAAGTGACAATCATCCAAAAATCTTTTATTAGTTTTCAAATATTGGGAGATCCCTGAGTAAATTTGTGAACAAATAACAGTTTCATACCCTTCTGTGGTTTACTTTTAAGTCACTGAGCCTTCAATAATACCTTTTCCTGCATCAAATGATAATCACCCTTTCGAGATCTCATGTACATTTATGACATTTTCTGACCACAATCAAACAGGTCCTCCCAGATGAGTGATACTTTTTGGAATTGTGATGCCGGTAGCCCTCTCAATAAGCCCACCAGATGACAGCTGTAATTTTTTAGTAATCAAGACATATAAGAAACTTAATTGGGTGTCACTGTAATTTGGTGTGAAACAATATTTCCTTCAGATTGTTTAGTTTCCAAAAAAAATTCAAATAGTTTCTCAATCAGATGTTTCCATATGAAAAAGATAGTTTATATAAAGTGCCACCAACAGGTGACTCTTTAACAATACTCAGAAAATGGAACAAAAAGGTTGGCCAGTGAAGGAGCCACTGGTTTGCCCATTTTGGAGCCCATAATCTGCAGAAAAAATGTTTGTCAAATGTAAAATAGTATGTAAAATAAATTCCCTCAAACAAACATTTCTTCACCTTTAGCTCTGAAATTGGGGGGTGAAAAACTTTCTACCATGTGAAGAGATTAGGTAGAGTGCAGGGCCTTTCATCTTCTGCAGGAATTCCAGTGGGAAGTCCCCTTTCTGCAGCAGAAAGAAGGGGATGTATGTGCCTATATGTGTATGATGTTGTATGGGTCCTGAAAAACATATGCATGTATGACATCATGAGAACATTGGAAACATGGTATGGGATCTTTGGAACGCTGTGTGGAAAGTGGAAATTGGTGTGGGAACATTAAAAGGTTTCACACCTTTTGCCTGCATTTCCTCCCCTTGGGAATTGCCTATAAAGAAGGAGTATAGCTAACTCTCCTCAGAAATTCCAATCAGAGGAAATGCAAGGTTCCACTCATCCCTACTCTTAAATCCTTAGTTTGTTCAGAGTGAATAATTACATCCTTCTTTAGGAAAAGTTCAACCAGGTATGTTATTTTTACTAGCTGTAAATTATAAATGGTTTTGAAATAATAAAGGCAAATTGTAGCATGCCCTGATTTTTGCTTTGTTATTGACCAGATTTTGGACACCGATTTGGCGCCTGTGACCTTAATTCATTTGTGAGCTTCTAGTTCTGATTCTTACCTGCAAGTATCATTTGTTGTTCCCATCAATGAGCAAGTGTGACCATCCTGGTCCAGATCCAGCATCGCCAGTCCTGGCTATTTGACTTTGTTGTTGATTATGTTTCCCACGGCTTGTAGTTGCAGTAATGTTACACATTCAGCTCACTTGCTATGCACCCCAGCTACATTCTCCTACAGCTATTCAATGGTAGCCTTGAAAGTTTATTTTGTTTACCGACCTGGGTGTCCTCAGCATCCTATTCCATTCTGCAAGTGATTACGTTTGCATGGACAGCTTCCATTCCTTTAGGTATTAATGTGTATTTTCTTCCTAGCAGCCCTCCTCTGGCTTTTGGGTTCGCCTCCTGTTCTCTTAATCAGTGTGACATTCTATGACACTTGGATGACAGTATAATGCATAGATCATTATGTATAGATACAAATAAAACATTCTTGTACTATATAAGTCTTCTATATTCATACATATTAGATATGTCCTCAACACATTGTGGATATCTCACCAACATTCATGGTGTTAAAAGTGCCATTTAAATTGATGAGCATTTCTATTTGTCCCCTATGGTGCAAGAGGTTTGCAACACAATTGCTCAAATTTCCCATTACACGTAAAACCCACATGTGTAAATGGGCAGTACTAGCCTAAATTGCTACAGAAAGCAACAGACACAACTATAGGTAGTCTTGTAACTCCTTAAGGCCCAGAGGGATGCATTCCTTTGCAGCTTGTATCACACCTTTCTAATCCTTAAAAGGTTAATGCTTATGCAACTAAAATATTAAACATAATCTAATTTATCTCCAGTAAACTCCCCTTGGTAGATACAACACCTTTGTATTCCCCTCTGTTCAGTGTAGCAAGAAATATATTACATAGGTCAGGACTACTGATAAAAAATATATGACAAACATGAAAAGCTTATCAAGGCAGGAGGACCAAGGCAGCAGGTGAACCCCTCCCTCCTGACACATTTTGTGAGAGAGCTTACTTCATCAGGTGAGGTGTGGCTCCCAAAGCATTAGATCATTTTTGTTTAACAAGTTAGAAACTTCTGGATGTTAACACCTTGAGAACCAAAAAGGTACGCAACACATCACTTTGCAATGTATTGCATACTTCTCTTCCTCAAGGGATTAAGTTATTTACAGACCCATGCATATACACATACATGCATGCACACGCAAAACTATGAGTTGGAAACTAGAACATTGCCCTTTTCTTCTATTGTTTATCACCACTGGAATCTATGGGAATTGTAAAAAAAAGTTTAAACCAAATTTTATTTAATTAAAACATTTTTTAACAATGCTAGGTCCCTCCATTTTCATGCTATTGGAATAAACTGGAATTATAATCCCCTACCATAATTTGTTAATTCTGTTTCTATATTCTAAATTCCTAGATTGAACAGAGAGACTTGCTATCTTCCTGCCATAATGCAAAAATCCTTACCCCAACAGTAAAATTAGCGTAATAGTGAAAATATGAGGAAATCTGGCTTTTTACCTTCCAGAAGATTGTTTAAATTTGTGGAATATAGTAACTCAGACAGGAACCTATTTAGAGTGACACGAATAGTAGCCAAAACTAATCTTTTTGTTTCTAACATCTGTCACCACTTTTACTTTGATGCTATTAGATAAAATGATGTATCAACATTTTAAAAACCACCCATTTCACAAAACATGTTTGAGCCCCTTTGAAACAGTCAGTTTCATATGAATACAGCACCTACAAAATAATTTAACTCACTGGTAGTAGATGTCACTTTTATAAATAGATGAACGAGAAAAATGAAAATAGCTTATTCAAGGTAAGTATGCACTCTAAAATACACACTAGATTTTAAGTTATTTCATTTTCAAAATCACCCTTCCCTCCTCCTTCTCCTTAGAGCCAGCTGAATGGTTTGCTGGCCAGTTGCCATGGCAACCCTCCTGGTTAATCAATCATATAGAAATACTTGTTTCTGTGTGAGTATTTTTAATACTTACTATGCACTTACTAAAGTTCAGTCAGTGCACTGGAGACATTAAAACTACTCACTCAGAGACAAGTGTTTCTGTGTGAGTGATCTGCCGAGCAGGTGGTCATGGCAGCATCTCAATAGCATTGGTCAGACACTTAATTAAGGTAAAAGGATGAGGTCTGGGAAAGGGGAGGAAGGGTGTAATTAAAAAATGAATAATGGAATAAAATGCAGACTAAACATTTTTAAGAATTATCATCTATAATATACATAATATAGTATATAATGTAGTATAGTCTGCTTAAATAATACATGTAAAAATATATTAATATTCCTTTATTGCAATGAAAGTGTAACTATCACCTGAACATTGCACTATGAGCAGATCTGCGCCTCTGGAAGCAGATCTGCTGATGGAGGACCAAAGGGGAAGCTGAATACGGCTCTGGAAAAAGAGACCACCAGGGCTACCTTGCTGGTCCTGCAAGGGGAGTGTAATGTAAGACAGAATTCTCACCGTTCAGTCTCTTGTCCTGCACAGTACCCTAGAACCTCTCCTGCGGGCCTTAAACCCTAACAGAGTGGGCCTATAGAGGCTCCATGTGCTAGTTGTGAAGTCTGTAGGTGAAATACACATACTTCCAGAGGGGGGTTTCCAATTAAGGGGGTCCCCCAGTGCCTTATATGATATGTTTAGGGGCTGCAGAGTACAGCCCTTGGTTTTTAACAATGTCTGCTTTTTAAAAACCCCTTTGATGCTAGAAAAGTCTCCACTGCACTGGGTTGGAAACCTCTTTATCATCCAAGCAGTTAAACTGTTGTTATTCAAAATGGCATATTGATCCTTATGTATAAAGGCAACGTGCACCAATTATGGAGCAAACTGACTGCACCATAGGGGACAAATAAACTTTCCAGCTGATTTAAATTAACAGTTATAACAGTTTAAATGCTAAAGAGGTCTACAATACATTACAAAGAAGTGCATTAGAGACCTCTCTTGCATTCATGGGGTAAAAGAACTATTCAGTGGATACTTTGGGCATTTTATTATGATAATTATTTTATTATTCTATAGTGAGAGGTGATTGTTCCTGAAATAGTGCATTTTTCCTTTATACATAAGACCTATAAACTTCTCTCTTACCTTAAACTTTCCTTTACATAATCAGATCATTATTTCCTACTGTAAGCTGGAACAGTACTTTGCTCTTTGTCCCTAGTACTATCCATGCAAACCTATGACATAAAGGAACATTGAATTATTACTGGAAAGATTTTAATTTTAAAAGGAAACTGATATGAACACAATAATGTTTAACTTCAGTTGTTTACAAGATTGCTTCTAATCATAATTTTGGGAGTAGAAGCAATGTATAAATCCAGTTCAAGCTTCTTATCCCTCCTCCTGTAAATGCTGAAAGTAGAAGTATGGGGATTTGTATAATGAGGACTCTAAGAGGTGGGAGTGGCTGCGTTTTGACTTACATATTTTATTTCATAATGTTAGTTGCCCTTGAAAAAATATATATTTCAGTGTTTTCTTGTTGAATATATTAAGTGTAAACCCAATTAATTTGAGACACGTTATATTTAAATGTTTTCATAGCTGAAACCTGTATTTTTTGGGTGCAGTACTTTCATGACCTGAAACGTTACAATTGCTCCACTATACTCTTTCAGGCCATAAAAGTACTGAGCTTCAAAAAGAATAAAACACCTCTAGGCAGTAGGCGTACCCTTGTTTTTCTCATCAGGATTATCCCAGAAATATGTATGTTTTCCATTTTAGGCAATGTTTACCCTTTAATGCATAATTTAAATTCTAAAAATAGTTATCTATTTACTAGGAAGGATAAGTAAAAATAGATGCAGTACACAATTGGTTCACAATCCTTTTCTTGCTCAAGACTTCCCTAACATGCAGTCTGGAATTATTAGGGCACGCCTAACATTGTTTATCATTTGACAAGGACATAATGATGGGTACAAATGCACAAATTCATAGTTATTCTTATGTCTTAGTTCTCACAATCATCATCCTATATAATAATTCGCTAAAACGTGTGTAACGACAAAGAGACTGCTGCACATGCTACAGTCATGCGCAATAGGAGCGTCCAGCTCTGTATCAGCTGTGGCGCGGGCAGTATCTACTGCACATGACTGCCCCGCGACCGGCTGGCAGTGGCACTGTGGCCCATGTAACGGGATCTTCAATTAGTAATATATATTAAAATATTGTGCATAACAATTTCTGCAAAGATTCATTGAAAATATTCCCAATTGTGTCAGTCTTTATTAGGTGAGTCTAAGTGAATATGTATTTAGTATTTCTACTAAATACATGTTCACTTAGATTTGAGACTTATTTGAGACTTATAAGGACTTGCCTAAATCTGGGTGCTTTGATGGGGCAGCCAAGCTTATCTATAGTAAGTTACATGTTACTTATTGGTAAAGGTCAGGATTTGTTGCACAAACGTCTTTTTTGTTTACGTGTAGCAACAATATAGTTCTTGTAGCTCTCTTAACAATACACATACATAACTATTTGAATTCTATTGATAATGCTATTTTGAGCTCAAAGGAAATCTTTGTATTTATTGTAAGTGGAAATCTACGACACAGCAAAGTGCCACTGCAACCTGGCTGAGAACCACTGCCCTAGGAAAAATACAAGAAAATTATATTTTATATAGAGAATAAGGATACTAAATAAAATAATGAAGTTAAATTAAAGAATAAACATACATAAACAAAATATTAGAAAAATTCAAAAACTTGTAAAGTTGTGCTTCTTAATCTTTTTTCCTCATCACACCAGAGCATGCAATCTTGAATTTTTGGGACAACCCTAATATTTTGTATGACATTAGTCATGGGTATAATGAAAGGTAGAAATATATAGTTATTCTTAAGTCTCACGTAACAAAAATAAGACTATTGTGCATAACAATTTCATAAGTAAACATCTGAAACTCAACAGTCACATTTTTATCAAAGGCTTTACAGAAAACAAGGATCTCTTTAAAGGGATAGTAATGTTCACAAAAACAGCAGCTCCAATTAATCTTCATAGTATCTGGACCATGGATACATTTATTTCAATACTGTCAGAGTTGCAGTTCAAGAGATATTGAATGATAAAGTATCCCCCTCCCGCCCCTTTTACCTTTTGTAAGCCACCTCCCCTCAGATGTGGAATTTAGTCTCTTGACCAGACAGCTCACAGCAAGGAACAATCATCTTATTGTACGCATAAGGAAAACTCTGCCCCCCTTGACAGGTTTTTCAGGGTTTTCCTTATGCTTACTGAAGATTGTCCCTCTCTGTGATCCATCCAGACACCGGACAGTCTTGCTGCTCTGAGGTGAGCAGTGTTACATCAGTAAAAGGGGTGGGAGGGGGATATTTTATCATTCAATTACTCTTGAACTACACCTCTGACAGTATTGAAATATATCTATCCATGGCCCAAATACAATGAAGATTAATTGGAGCTGCTTTTATTGTTAAACACTACTATCTCTTTAATTAGATGTCCATGACACACCAAAGTGCCACTCCACTGTAGCTGAGATCCACTGATTTACAGAAAAACAACTGTACCATAGCAGAGAAATACAATTTAGCATTGGTCTAAATTGGTCTTTTAACACCTTCACAATGCATTTGACACCTTTTTAGCATTCAAGAGGCTACAAGCCCTCTTTTAAATACATGGTAATTTTGGGAAATGTTTCTTATCTCCGGTGCTGCATATTCTTCTAGTTCTAGAAATATAAAAGTTCACATCCATGTAAATTTAGATAACTAAAGGAACCTGTCTATGTCAGGATTATACATTTAAATATTCCTAAAATGAGGGAGAAAAGAAATGGTTATTGAAATTACTGCTGGAACATGAAAGAGAAATAAAAAAATGTCAGTTTTATAATTTGGTATGTTTAAATATGGCGTTATATGCCACTGTTTTCACACATTTTCTTTTTTGGAGTCCCAATGAGGAACGTAATCCCTTTATAATGACTGGGAAAGTTGTTCTTGGATGAATGAAATATCCACTATTCACTTTACTGATCGATTCATTGGCATTTTAAGAACCTCTGGTTCAACCAAATCAATCTGGAACAAATCTATGGGAAAAAGTGAGAGAGTGGGATAGTGAGACCACCAACATATATTGTTCAAACCTTTAAAGGGACACTAATGTCCCATAAAAAAATCTTCTACTTTTATAGAGCTTAAAAAAATAAACTATGTCCCACAAATCCTATCTCTTAAACTGCTATGATTGGAGAGATATTCACACTGAAAGTTCCCCTCTCCCTCCCTTTCTCCTGACATCAGCGTCTAGCTGACAGCAGGAGATCCCGGTCTGGGGACCAGCCGGTGGCTCTGCAGCAGAGCCGAAGTTGCGTTAGTTAAAAATAATTAGTTCATTGGAAAGGTCTACAAAGTGTGCTTGGTTTGCCAGCACACTTTGTAGACCTTTCCAATGAAGTGATTATTTTTAAATAAAGCAATTTTGGCTCTGCCGAAGACCCTCCTTGAGTCGCACAACTTGAATCTCTTGCTGTCAGCTTTACAGATGACATCAGGAGAAGGGGATGGGGGGAACTTCAGTGTGAATATCTTTCAAACCATAGCGGGTTGAGAAATAGGATTTGTGGGACATAGTTTATTTTTTTAAGCTCTATAAAAGCAGAAGATTTTTTTATGGGACATTACTGTCCCTTTAAGGACCAGAGGGATGTGCAACATACTGTACCCCTTTGTGGTACGTACAGGGTTAAGACCTGCTCAAGTAGTTGTTCTGCTTTGCTCAAAGGAGTAGAGACCCGAACAAGAACCTGTTTTGAATGACATTGAGTGTCTTCAAACCTGCATTTCTGGATATCATGTGATTTCTTGCTATCTGATAAGTAAAATGACAAATTAAATGAGAAACACAACACATCTTTCATAAAAAATGTTTCAAGTCTTGCAGAAACAATTTTCTCATTTCTATCCTCCAGAGTACACTCATAAATCTTGTGTGTTTTGTCATAATTCTTGTCTAGTCTCTAATATGTTTTTCTAAGATTTGGTAATGCATTTTGCATTGCCGTTGCAGCACTTTGAGCCATGAACTCAGCTACACAACTAATTTTAAGGTTTAGTTTAAACTCCCCACAAAAGTTGACATATACGGTAATAAAAGTAATTATTCTAGTTGCATAAAACAAAAACAATAAAGTGCCACAAATTCCTTTATATAATCCCAAATCTAAAATAATGATAACCAGCAACAGAATAAACTGAATACAGATGGCAGATGTAGCATCAGTCTCAGAATAATGCTATCCTCATGGATTATTCTAGAGAATGAGAAGAAAAGAAGAGAGCTCAGCCTTATACCAGGAGACTATAAAAGCAAAAGTGATTATTGATTAATTCAGTATCCTTAGAGTGTAACCTTTCAAGATCACTTAGGTCTCTTCATCAGGTATAACATGCCTGACAAAGAGACTTAGCTGGTTGCTCTCTCTAAAGCTTCTCAGGCAATAAAATTTTACTTTTGCTCTAGTATTCTCCTGCTTTATCTATGGCTAACGCAGGACTATCCATTAACAAACCCATAGCAAAATTAATTTTATAAATATGAAATGGAATGTGTAAAATTCTCAAATCACACATGCATCTAAAACAGAGGCTAATCCAGCCTATAAGATAAAACAGCAGATAGCAAGGTAAGTGCAGCCTCTCGCCATCAGGCTTCCAAAGCTGCTGATCTCACCTTATGCTCCTGGAGGGCTACATAGTCATTCAAGCTGTCACAATTGAATAGCAGACAGATGATTGAATTTAGAATTTCCTGGAGTGTTATTCATTAAGGTGTGACTTTAGGGCAAAAAAAGATACAGAAAGGTATACACACAGTGGTACTTTTGGAATCCAATAGCCTTACCAACAGGAACCAAGATGAACGATGGGCCACCGAATCCAACTTGTGGTCCAATGATCACTGTGTGTTTTTTGTTCCCAAAACTCATGCTAAATAGTTTGAGAAATGAGAACATTGAAGGAAAACAGCTAACTCTCAGTGTTTGACACAGTGTCAGACACTACTCGTGAGCTCAAACACAGTCAGCCTCCCAAACAGTGGTGTAACAATAGGGATCCCCTCTGCGACCAGACCCATCACTCCAGGGGCCTGACTGCCCCCTGCGAAGCCACGCCCAGCACCTGCAACATGCTATGGCCTGTGCCTTCTTCGGCACAAATCTCTAGCAGCTGAGCCATCCTCTTTGGCTCTTTAGTAATGCAGAGCGCTGGGAGATGACATCATCTCCCAGCGCTCTGCATTACTGAAGAGAAGACTACAAGGGAGCTCCAGCAGTATAGAGGTCTGTGCAGAAGGAGGCACAGAGCTCTCCTGCCACACAGCTGGACCACCAGGGAGGTAGGAAACGGACAAGGGGGGGGAAATTGGAGGGAATGTGGAGATTGGGGGCAATGTGGAGACTGGGTGCAATGTGGAGATGAAGGGGGGCAATGTGGAGATAGGGAGCATTGTGGAGGTGTCCAGTGGATATGGCCAAGGGGGGCCAATGTAGTCGGGGGGAGGCCCATGGCAACTTTTGCATCAGAACCCGGTGGCTTCTAGTTACGCCTCTGCTCCCAAACACTAACCCTACACAACACCTAACATTAACAATACAGTGTAACCATACTAACCCTAACACTATGCTATCACCCAGTGTTACTACACATACTTGTCATCCTGATGTCCAGCGAGGTCTTCTGAATTCTGGCCTTGTTCTTCAATTCTTTCTCTGTAAGTTTCTATCTTGTTCTTCTCTCTTCCTCCTCATCTATCACCCTCCTCTGTCTTCTACTTCACCTGTTATCTTCATCCTTTAGTCTCATCTGTCATCTCCATCTTCTTTCTTCATCTGTGCTCCTCTTCATTCTTCATCTTCAACCTTATTGTGGAACATGTAAATTAAAAACAAAGTTATTGAAATAAATCTGTCATTAACCCCTTAAGGACCGGCCACGCACGCTGTTATTTAAAGACCAGGGACCATTTTTTTTTTGGAATACGATTCCAGACTCCCAGAATGGTGTGCAGCCGTGCGGGGAGCCCGGAATTCCATGACGGTCCAGGACTGTCATGGGTCCTTAAAGATATAACCAAACCTAGGAACTCTCCGGGTCGGTAAAACTCTGCCCACTTGTTCTCCATCCCGCCCAGGTTCCTCCCACTCCCCGCCCTCTTACCCGCATTACACATATATTTTACCATTTTTTTATTTTATTTTTTTTGTCCCGCCCCCCTCGCGACCAAGCCCCGCCCCTTTTATGACGCGAATCGAGTCATTTCACGCCCTGGTCGGCGCTGGCAGGGCTGTCCTCCGGGTAGCCCTGCCTGTCAAGTTCCCAGGTATGGATATAACAACCCATGATGGTCCAGGACCATCATGGGTCCTTAAGGGGTTAAACATATGCTGCCTCCACTGTTGCCAGAGTGAAACAGTATAAACAGCAAATATTTTGAATAATAAAAAGCATACTCAGATGTGAATGAGTTTAGCAGTATATCACCAATCTGAATTGGCAGTTTATCCCTACAATTACTTTACGTTAAACATTTCAACACTCCATCTGATTTTTTTTTTTTTTTTTATATTTGCAGATCATTGTTTTTATTTTGCATTTTTTGCAATATGTGTTATTAGAATACATTTTGCATAATTCATTTCAGATGTAGATACTAAACTTTTGTGTACAGAGTGAGCATAATGTGATTTTATCCATGGTAGCTAAATAGTTCCACCACTTTGCTTAACCCCAAAGCCTTAGCAGCAATTTCATAAATATATATTTCCAAGGAAGTTGCTTCTACAACTTTAATCTATCACTATTCTTTCAGAATGTTAATTCTATATTAGGCACAAACAAACACTAGCTCTACCTAGCTGGTCTCTTGTCCTGTCTCCTTTCTCTGAGTATGTTTTATCACAGTTAAAGTGAAAATCACCCTTGAAAAACTCAACAAGAAGTTTTCACCAAGGTTGAAATAGGAGAGTACTGGAAGCTATCATATCAACTTGTTCAAAACCATATGAAATCATTGGACTCAACTAAGCAGATGCTATAATGTGAGTTACCTGATTTTTATGTTTGTTTGAGAGTGCAGCTTAATTTGCTTAAATAAATGTGCATTTAGCCGATTTCACCATTGACTTCTTCTCTTGTGCTGTCTCTTATTACATTTTACTATAGTAAAATCAGTGAGGGAGAAGAACTTGTTGTGGCAGATGCACTAAAAGGAAAGTATGAACAACTCAATAAATATTACCCATTGACCATCCATAAAGAAAAAGCAGAAATTGTACCATCTGCTACTGCAGCTTAACTCAAAGAGGGCACCAATAAGTTATGGAGCAACAACATCATAGGGGACTTTGCAATGAACTAACTTCCAAGGTCTTAAGTCAGTGGGAAATTTTAAATTTTTTATTAGTTGGTTTGCCCCATAATTGATTGGTTCTTCTGGAACATCAGCCTTTTTGAATCACGCTGCAGAAGTAGATATTTCCATCTGGATGGTCTAGGCACAATATGTGTTGAGCGGTAAATGAGAACAACACATCCTGGGGCAGCAAACATGATTCTCACATTTGAATACTTGCAATGAGTGCTACTGATTTTCCTTTTCATGTTTGTCACAGATTGATTAACAATTTTACAGTGTTTACAAGGAGTATCATTTTACTGCACTATGCCATTCTATACTGTAGATTCTCTACATTTCAAACATCAATCTTTGTGCTAAATCTAAAACTTTCCTAGTCAGATTCTATTATTTGTGCTTGTTATCTAGTGAATATAAAAATGAAGCTCTTCCTCATTCCTACCAGAATGTGATAGTTTATAAATAAGGAAATACAAATATATTGTTATATATGCCAATGGCTACACTCAGTGCTTTTCTACAGTATAAACTGTGATTTTTTGTATATATACAAAGAGCTAGTTAATCACTGGATTTTTATTTTAAAGACTATTTTGTATGTATCTACAATTATTATGAATGCGCTGTGATAATGTTTTAAGTGTAGTTGTTTGCATATGTTGTGTGATAGCAGGATTGGACTGGTTCACCAGGATAACAGGAATCTCTGTCACGGTTTGTAACTGTTTGTAAAAGAACACTCAGACAGTTTGGTAAGGGTAAAAGTTTTATTGAAAATAATGTACAATAACCCCACTAAGGTTCAGATAAGGTCCGTACCAAGTACTTTCCAGATCTGATGCAGGTCATAGAAATACTATAAACACTGAAACAGTCGGCAAACAAGTATAGTGATCTTGAACTTGTAGGCAGATTCTCAGCAAGGTACAGGAACAATAATATCCTCAACAGTCCCATGCAATAGGTGGCACAGGCAATGGGTGACTGAAGTGCAGTCCCTAGTGGACTAGGGTTCACGTGGGTACACTGGCAAAACACTGGCAGAGGACTGACCCTAAGAGAGTAGGGCAGACTGAGGCAACAGGGGCAGGACTCTGGCAGTAATGGGATCCTAGCACACTAGGGTTAACTGAGGCAACACGGAGAGGACTCTGCTTGTAACGGGAGCCTAGAATGCTAGGGTTAACTGAGACAACACAGTCAGTACTCTGGTAACGGCAAAACCCTAGGGCACTAGGGTTAGCGGAGGCAACATGACATGGACTCAGGCATCGACTAGGCCCTAACACACTAGGGTTAATGGAGGCAACACAGCAGTGGCACTATAGCGACTGAACCCTAGTACGCTAGGGTGAGCGGGGGCAACTCAGACTGGACTTAGGCAGTAACGGGACCCTAGCACGCTAGGGTTAACTGAGACAACAGACATCAGATGCTGGCGATGTAACGACCCTAGGTCCCTAGTGTTAACTGAGGCAACATGGGCAGTGGTGTGGCATTGGCTAGACCCAGGTATTATCGGGTTACCGGAGGCAGCACAGACACTAGTTAGTACAGGGACTCCCACAAGCTCCCAGAGACAGCAGGAGCGGCGAGCGAGTGGCATGTAACGTCACCGGTCCAGGACCGGTGTCTGTCCGGATAGTATATGGAGGAAATAGACTAGTCTAGTAAGAGATGGAACTAGCAGCACTACAGGTCGGCACACACGGACTTCACGGCCAGTCAGGAGGACCACCAACACTAGCCCAGCCAGATCGGTGTAACAGAGTCAGCCTGTCCTAGTCAGAAATGGAATCAGATACACAGCCACGCCATTATGGTACACAAGGAGTTAGTCAGCCAGTCCAGTCAGTAACGGAATCAGATACTCAGCCAAGCCAGATCGGTACACAAGGAGTTAGTCAGCCAGTCCAGGTTGGTAACAGAATCGGATACTCAGCCAGGCCATTTCGGTACACAAGGAATTAGTCAGCCAGTCCAGGTCAGCAACGGGATCGGATACTCAGCCAGGCCAGTTCGGTACACAAGGAGTTAGTCAGCCAGTCCAGGTCAGCAACGGGATCGGATCACAGGAGCGTCAGACACAAGCGTAGTCAGGCAAGCAGGGTCATACACGGAAACAGGAAACAATAACAACTAGTCGATAGATACGGGTACACCACGAAAGGGCACCAGTAGAGTGACAAGAGGGCATATTTAAAGGTAAGCCCTGGGAGGAGCAATAGCCCAGAGCCAATAAGAGCACAGCCAGTGTAAACCAGGAAGTAAGAATGTCAGTCAAGGACCAGGGGCACCGTGATAATCTCCCAATGAACTCAGGTATTTCATGGTGTGCAGGTCTGGGTCCATCAGATTTATTGAGGCTTTCATCCAACTCTGTTGCCATTGACAAAAACAGTGGAACTGAAGAAGATTCTGTGATATTCCATTCCAGAGTTTAGCTTTCACTTACCTGCTGTGAGATTCCATTCCAGAGTTTAGCTTTAGCTTACCTACTGTGAGATTCCATTTCAGATTTTAGCTTTAACTTACCTGCTTAGTTCTTGTTCTGTTTTACTCTTGACTTACCTGCTTAGTTTTTTTGTCTTTCTCTCCTTCCTGCACTCTTCTGTGTGCATCCAAAACAGTTTGTCTCTGCTAGGGTTCCTTTTGCATCTGTTTATCCTGATCTCCTGTGTACTGACCCTTGCCTGTACCTGAATTCTGTTTGTCTGCTGCAAGCCTGTTGATCACTGCTTGTTTGACTGCTGGACCTCTCCAGTCCATTGATCTTGGTTTGTCTGACCATTCAACACTATTATTCAGCCAGCAGCTTATGACCTGTTTGCCTGTTCCAAGGTCCTGTCTACCCTCCTGTCTGATGTTTTTATAGCTTTCTGTCTGTCTCTTCAGCAGTCTGCAGCCAGTTTTCTCTTGGCCTTGTGCAGCCATCTCCTTCGTCTCTTAGAGGCTAACTTTTCCACTGGTGGAGCAGTCTTCCTCCTCGTGGCAACTGGCATTGCTACTGGAATGGCAGCTCCACAGCCCAGTGTGCTTAAACAGTCACTGCTTCTAGCATTCTCGGCTGCTCTGTCCCCATTTTCTGTCTTCCCTTCTTTCATTTTCTTTGCTGTATTTGTCCCTCCATTGTCCCTTCTAGTATATATCTCTGTCTCAGCTTCTCTTAAATGCATATTTCCATTTTATGTTAGTATATCAGCCTGACAGTACAACACATGTGAGTAGGCATGAGGAGTGGTGAGATGCACTTTATCTTCCCTTCTCATAGGCTGGGTCTAGAGATGTGCGAAAGTCACCATTTTGTTACGGTTCTCAAGCAAGACAAGGAGTCAGACGGTATAGTTAAAATCACCTTTATTAGGATAATAAACAGTAGGCAATAAATGAAGATACATAAGCAGAGAGTGACTGGAGATGCTAGTGATGCTTTTAAAAGGCAATCCAGAAAGTAGATGGGTGGAGCTATCAGCCCCAAACAGTACAAAGCCGAGGCCTGCATCATATTGCAACCCGAAAGTGACGCATGTCCATGCGATGCATCAAAACACAGACCCCATTCCACGTCATTCTATGGAGCAGACCCGGTTAACAAGAAGACATGGACAGCTGCCGAGAACTCCAAGCGCGTCTAGACCCAGTCCTCGGAATGAAGCATGGAATGACGCCGCGGCGACATTTCAGGCCATCAAATACCTGCATCAAACCACCCGGCGTTGGATCTAAGGTAACTGTAACACTCTTTTACCACAGAAACTATTGTTGAAAGCCCACAATCTGCTTCTTCTTCTTCTGCAGCAGTTCCAACTTATGGAAAACTCAAAATATCAGATTTTTTTCCTCTAACCCAAATACTTTTCCAGCTAGATCCTTGCTGTTTTCCGCCTATACTTTCTATGGCCCAAGAATTCCTGCTGCAATACTGAGGGTCAGACTCAATATGTGTGGATCTATGACTACCAGTGCAGTGGGATAAGCATGGGGTTCTGCATGTGTGGGACAAAGCTGGTGGGTCAGTAGGTGTGGTTCTAAGGCTACCATTTGGGCAAGTCTGGGGGTCAGTATGTATGTTTCTATTGCTACTGTGGAAGAAGGCTGGGGTATTGTAAAGGATCATAGTCCATTACTGAAGCCCTTGTGAGAACACTCCCTTGGACCTGATTCTACGACCGCCCACACCTTGGCCCAAGAGACTAGAGGCACTGTAACATATGGGACAATATTGTGTGACTGGTTATAAACCTCTCAAGCCCTGGTTGTGCACTAAAAGACTTTGGATAGACTTTATGTGAATGGGGCGAATGGACTTTATTACACAAAACTGCCCTGTGTTAGACTGCTGGCTTGCTTCCAAGGGAAGGGGCAGTGAGGGGTTAATTCTTTCAATGTGTATTGCAGTCCCTGAAGACATTGTATTGTGTATTGTAAGATGTATTGAGACCTCCTGCCGTGTGTTAATTCATTCACGTCCCTCAGTCTGTGAGTCACCTATTGTATAACCAGAAACTCTGTTGTCAGTCCTTTGTATTATATTTTGTGATTTGATTACCTCTGTGAATGCTCCCATTGTGTCAGCCCTTACCATTTGCTGCTGGTTCCTTGTCTTATGTTTGGATTGTATTATCCCTGCCCCTCAACCTATTGTATCTGGTTGGCCCATGTATTTCAATGTAGTTGATCTGTATAAATATGTGTGGTTATCACGGTGCAGTGATTTCTCTCCTGTCACTCTCACTTGTGCTGCTCTCTGATTGGTTGAGCCTGTTTGGCCCACCCCTGGTGACCTTTTTATACTTGGCCATTGGCACCTGTCAGGTGCCCTTTCAGGGTGTTCCTGGGCCAGTATTGCTGTGCTGTGTTCCTGCGTTCCTGATTTCCGGTGTACCACCTTGGCTTGCTCTGACTACGTTCCTGTGTTCCTGCTCCGTGATTTGACCCGGCCTGGCTGACGTTCCTGCTCGTGACCTGATCTGGCTTGTCTGAGAACCTGCTCCGTGATTCGACCCAGCTTGTATGACGTTCCTGCTCCGTGACCTGCACCGGTTACATCTGCCTAGACTACTCTTCTGCTACCGCTGTCACCGAGGCGACATTCTGACTTCCTTCAGCTGCTGTACTTCTCGGCTGCAGTTGTTAACCCGTGCTGAGCTGAGATCCTGCTACCGAGTTGCTTTCATTACAGAGCTGTACTCCTCTTACGAGCCATTAAACCGTGCAGAGCTGTGTTACAATTATCGAGCCGTTAACCCATGCAGAGCTTTATTCCAGTTACTGAGCCGTTAACCCGTGCAGAGCTGAGTTCCTATTATTGAGCCCTTTACCCTTGCAGAGCTGTGTTCCCGGTTCTGAGCCTCCAGAATGGTACAGAGCGTTGCTATTTGCTGAGCCGTTTCTCTCCGACCACTATTACTGCTGAGCCGGTCCAGTAGGCCTTGTAAGGTGACGGTTCATATCACTCCTTGCAGTGTAGTGAAGTTACGTTACCACGCCCGGTAGGCGCTACGGCTTTAGCTGCTACTATGCAAGCCTCTGTCATTAAGCCCGTGGGGGCTATAGGCTCAAGCTCTTGCAATCCAGTTGCTTCCGTTATCATGCCAGTGGGGACTATTGGCTCAAGCTCTTGCAATCCAGTTGCTTCCATTATCACGCCCGTGGGGGCTATTGGCCGAAGCTCTTGCAATTCAGTGGCTTCCGTTATCACGCCCGTGGGGGCTATTGGCTCAAGCTCTTGCAATTCAGTTGCTTCCGTTATCACGCCCGTGGGGGCTATTGGCTCAAGCTCTTGCAATCTGTTTGCTCTGTTATTACGCCCGTGGGGGCTACTGTTCAAGTTCAGCAGACTCTGGGTTGCAGGTTCATCTTTGCTGGACAGTTATCTCAGTATTATGAACGTTTGGTGATGAGTTCTCTCCACCATTTACTGCCTATTATCACCTTGGGCGTGCCAAACACCACAACTGAGACGGACTGATTACTGTATTAACCCTTATATCTCTGTACTCAGTATCTGCTATCTGCCTGTGTTGTTTAATTCTATATCTGTATATTGACCCTACTGTTGCCTCCTTGCTGCTACTCAGTGCTGCCTATAGAAGGCAATTCTGTCATTAACTTTGTTCTTAATAAAACTGTGTTTTATTTCACCTACTGGTCTGAGTGTCTTGAAAACAGTGACAGTGGTTTTGTACAATAAAGAGAGTCTTATTTTGGAGTGAACAAGAGTCCTGGTGTCTTGTGTTCTTATGGTACTAAATCGGCCACTCTGATGCCCATCTGAGCCAAGATCTGCTGCCAGCATCCTGCGACCCAACTTCGGATGCTGTCAGACGGCAACGTGGACTCCGTCTTCCCCTTCTTCGAGTTCCTGCGACCATCAGACTCGAGCTTATAGCGTGCTCTAATCTGCTCGACAACAGCTACCCGATTCCTGTGACACTTTCCCTATTCGCCATTCGACCGGGAGAGAAAGCCTCACTCTCAATGGGCCGTGGTACCAGTTTGCGACACCACGGTGTTCGATCAGTCAGGCCATTTGCTCGACTGGTGCATCCGACAATGCCAGTCCGGCGTCGAGAGGAAGAAACCCGGGAACAACAGCAGAAGGCGATGCGATCCCTTCTAGCTTCCGTTACAGGTATGTGTGTTTGTATGGTTACTAGTGCAGTGGAACAAGGCTGGGGGGTTAGGATGTGTGTTTTATGACTACCAGTGGGACAAGTATGGGGGGGGGGTATGTCCTTTCAGCAGCTTTCTTTCACTCTCCCAGCAAAGACTGACAATGTAATAAATGGTCACTCCCTTTTATAACAACTGGAATACATGGCAGAAACACATTATTATGGAAAAAATCAGAAAATGACACTTATTGCGGGAATCCAAAAAAAGTTAAGTGTAATTTTTTGCATGTTTCTCTTTTCAGGTGAATGTTTTCACCCATCCTTAGCTGGGGCTCTTCCCTCAGCTGTCTTTATCCAAGAAAAGAGATAGGAGGCCTGTCCAGGAGAAATACTGAGACAGTATGTATCTGGACATCTCATTCAGGAGACTGGGGAACAAAACAGAAAATACGATTGCTCTATAAACATGAACTAAGGAAATTCTTGGGTCGCTTTTTATCACTTTGCCTGCTAAAAATGGATATGGCATGTATTACAGTATGTTTCTGCTACCGTTAGTATACTCAGTTGGAGAGACCCCAAATAACACTGCGCAATTATGTAGCTAAGTTCTGACTCCTTCAAATAAAGTTCTTTAGGATATCAGTCAGTACTGAGTAATGGAGAAAATATATGAATCCCTTAGCACAGCTCAGTTTTTGTTCTGAGACACTGGCTTCCTTCTAGAAACCTGCATCATGGGTATATACTAGAGGATTTGAAACAGTATAGCACAAATCAGAGCATATACTCTGCTTAGTGTATAACCCCCTATGTTTTAACATGGTGTAGACTACTTGTTTGCCGTTAATGTCAGTTTCCCTGCTCATGTCACTGATAAGGTATACAGGGCTTTCTTGCATTAAAGTCTAATCCTGAAATGTACTGTATACCCTTAACCCTTTGAGTGCCAGAGGGGTATGGAACGCATTGCTCTGCACTTGTCTTCACTTGATCGATCAATCTATCTATCTATCTATCTATCTATCTATCTATCTATCTATCTATCTACCAAAATTTCATGTTACCAAAGAGGAACACATTACTTTTAAGTGGTGTTGCTGGGAATGTGGCTGGTTGGTGTGGCATTACTGAGAATTTTTATGTGACTTCTTGATTTATTGACGGCTCTTTATATAAATGAATAAATGATTTTGAACAAGCCCAACATATTTTATTTACATAAACTAATTCAGAAACAAATATACTGAAGTTTAACCACACATTAACATGAGCTTTATTGCTGTGGAGCAATATGATACACTTGCATGCACATCATACATTCTGATCTCCTAAAAGAAAGGACATCAGGGTGGGAAACAGGGACAGAAGGTCCATCCCTCCTAAATACAGACACTTGGAATGTATTTTTATTTTATATTTATTTCTACATACATATGGAGGTTGGGGTAGCATTCCTTGGTGAAAAATTGCTCCTGTACAATGTCAGAAAGATGGGTAACACCTTTACTCAGTCTCATACCCACCTTTATCATGGGAGACATATATAATTAAATTACCTACGTAGGAGACTAGTAGAGCAGAAATTATACCTTTATTGGCTAACTGAGTGGAATCTTAGAGCCACTCAGCCAATAAAGGTATCATTTTTACTCTACTAGTCTCCTGCCTCTTCTATGACTGACAAAGTACCACGCTTTACTATAATTACATGTATAATACAATATATATTCACTGTAAGCGCCACTATTACATTACATTAATTCAACAACACTGGAGGAGGTGCTACACGGCCAAGGAAAAAGTCCAATTGATATGTATGAATAAAAGTACTTTATTGATCCACTCTTAAATACATCATGTCCGATGTGGAAAATGTTAATATTATACACAAAGCAACTTGTCCAAAATCATGAAGTGACTGAAGCGTTTTGTGAATATATCATTTTATCTTAGGCTACTATACATTTATGTCCTGGAATCTTATATACCTACCCTAAATATTTAAAAATTCAAACTAAAAACAAATAACCAATCCCTAATCCCAAAGTTCAATCAAATTATTCGCCACATAGTTACCTCCTCCTGCTATGTATTGTCGCTATATAGATGACTTAATTTTTGTTTGGCAAAGCACAGAGCCAGCCTTTCTGGCTTCCAGGGATTCTCTTAATCTTAATGATCACCAACTTGCATTTACAGCAGAGTTTCAGAACACTGAGATAGCTTTTCTTGATTTGTGTTTTGTGTTTGAGTCTACCCTGTATAGGAAGCCTTGTACCGGCAACTCTTTGCTACATGCTAAATCATGCCATCTCAGGCATGTTATTAGAGCTATTCCGGTCAGGCAGTTTCTGCGAGTACGCAGAAACTGCTCAATGGATGAGGAGTTTGAACTCCAGGCAAATGAGTTAAAGAAAAGGTTCATCCAGAGAGGTTATGCACAAGGTATGATTGAAACAGCTTATATGAGAGCTAAGGAAAGAGATCGCATATCCTTAATGGGTAGACAAACAAGAACAAGAGACACTGGTGGGTCAAGCCTATATTTTGTGACCAGCTACAGTCTGCAATTTAATGCTATAATTGATATCATTAAGAAACACATGTCAGTTTTAAAAAACGAGCCAACACTAAGAGCGGTTTTGGATAGGGGTTGCAATTTTGTTGCTAAGAGGGCCCCCACCCTGGGCAGTCGTTTGTCACCAAGTCTTTATAGGAGCAGTACTACATCTCGCCCCACTTGGCTTACTACAGTTGGCGTGTATGGTTGTGAGGCTAGAAAATGTTTGACCTGCACCTATGTGTTGGCAGGCACGGTGGTTACTACAGCTAGAAAGAACAAGATTTCCAATATACGTCAATACACCAATTGTAGTACCACACATACTGTGTATGTGATCACCTGTAAGGGATGTGATAGACAGTATGTTGGACAGACTATAAGACCCCTCAAAGAGAGAATAAGAGAACATATTTTGGGTATTAAGAAACAGGATTTGACAAAACCAGTGGCTCGCCATTCTTCAGAATGTGTTGGAGGAGATCTCTCATGTTTCTGCTTTCAGGGGATTGAAAGAGTCTTTCTAAAAGAGAAGGGAGGAGATTTAGAAGCTCTCTTGAATAGAGCAGGGGTTAAGTGGATCATTAATCTGAACACACGGACACCGTTCGGATTAAACTCCACACACGATGTGTCTCTATATATTCATAACAACTAACAATGCTAGTCTAGGGTTTTTGTTTACATTGCTGTTCATGTAGTGACTGGTATATATATATATATATATATATATATATATATATATATATATATATATATATATATATATATATATATCACACTACATCTATAGCAAAGTATATATAGGAACAATAGCTGTATATTTTTCCTAAGAAAGGATGTTATGACAAAACAATTCTCTTTGGATTTCTGTCTATATGCACAGTGGCATTTATATTTAGATACAAAGTTTATTTGTTCTATTATTACTTATGACAGGATTAGATCACCATATGTATTTAAAAGTGTATATACCGAATTGGACTATTTCCTTTACTGAATAGTTTTCTGCCGGATTGGCATGATTATGAAATGGGTATATGGATATCCCTTTAAGATGAAAAGTTTTTTGTTATAATGAGTGATAACTTTTCTTCTTTCTTTTTTGTGTCACTGTTTTTGGCATTTGAACTATATTCTCTCTTTGGAGTGATTATTTGTTGATATCACTCAGAGAATATTACTATTTTATATGCCGAGAAGTAAGTCTATTTACCTATCATCGGAAGCTAACATCATTGACATGTGTAGGTTTTTGAATACATATAAAAAGAGTTTTTCGCTAGATTTGATGGGATTTAACCCCTTCACTGTGGATTTTGAACAATTACGGAGCAGTTATGCTTCTTTGATGTTAATTGAGTATGTCTCTATATATTGTGATCTTTATCCAACAGCAGAAGGGGTTAAGGCTTCAGTAGGAGGAGATAACTATGTGGCTAATAATTTGATTGGACTTCGGGATTAGGGATTGGTTAATTGTTTCTAGTTTGAATTTTTAAATATTTAGGGTAGGTGTATAAGATTCCAGGACACAAATGCATAGTAGCCTAAGATTAAGTGATATATTCATGAAACACGTCAGGCGCTTCAGGATTTTGGACAAGTTGCTTTGTGTATCATATTAACATTTTCCACATCATACATGATGTTTTAAGAGTGGATCAATAAAGTGCTTTTATTCATGTCAATCTGACTTTTTCCTTGGGTGTGGATGAAGGGTGGATCCATGTAGCACCTCTTCCGGTGTTGTCTAGTTTGTTGAAGCCCATGGCCAGGGCTGTGGGGGTGGATCCGGATCCGTAACGGCCCCCTGCCGCGGTGAGTAGATACTTTCAACTGTATATTACTTATACCATTATCTTTGGTAAAGGAAATTAGTAGCGATCTCTTTTTTGTTTTATGAACATTACATTAATTCAGTCTATTTTTACTTCACCAGAGAATAAAATTTAGCATTTTGACATACTGCAGCAATGGCATGGCATGTAAAGAAACTGAAAATAATGTAATCTGGAAGTTTCTGATTTCAACTCATTTTGAGATTTATTTTTCAAAAGCTTTCCTATAGTGCCACTTGGTGGCCATAAAATGCACTTCAATAGACTCTAACATTTTAAAGGTGGATAATACCCTACACATTTAACAGATTAAAGGGATAGTAATACTTCGTTTTAACTTTATTTTATTTTGTAGGCATTAAAAAAACATTAAGAATGATATAAGTCTTATCTCTCAATCCTTTATGGTTTATGAGATATTCACAAGCAAAGTTCCCCTCCCCGCCCCTTTTTCCTAGTGTAAGCAATCTCTTCTCAGATGTGAGTCTGGTTGTATGACAGGACAGATAACAGAAGGGGACAATTTTCTTTGTATGAAAACAATGAAAGCCCTTCCCCCCTTGACAAGTTTTTCAGCTTTTTCCCTTATCTTAATTGAAGATTGTCCCTCTCTGCAGTCTACCTGGGCATCTCCCTTCTGATCTGGCTGAACAGGGGGGGATACTTTGTTTGTGAATATCTCTTAAACCATAAAGGTTTGAGAGATAAGACTTATATCATTCTTCATGTTTTTTTAATGCCTACAAAATAAAATAAAGTTAAAACGAAGTATTACTATCCCTTTAAGGGCTGGATTCCGTTACAGCTGGTGGGGAGTTCAACTGGAAAATGAGTTGTTTGTTTTATCCTTCTTTTGACCAGACCCCATTAAGGTTTATGCACTAAGGAGTGATAAAGAGGTGATAAAGTGGAAATGATTTCTCCAGTGTTTAGTTCCTCTGTTATTCTATACAGACTAAGGACTAAAAATTCCAAAGGTGAAGAAATACATTGGCTCCACAGGATAACTGGAGAAGTGATGTCACTGGAGGTCATTTATACATTATCGACTCTTTATCACACCTTAGCGCATCTCCCCCAATGTATTGTAAACTGTCTGGCATCAGAGGGATTAACTATCACAAAAATAAACATACAACCCATACACACCCACTATCTTTACTAAGCTCACCACTGACCCCTCCATTGCTAGACTGGCTTTGGTTGCAATCAATGCTTTCTAGCAGCCAAAAAAACAATAAACAGAATGAAAAACAAAACAAAAGTGCACACCCCCAATGACAAAAGAGACAGGGATTGGCTAATCCCTATTTATAATTAAACATGACCTGGAGTATTCTGATCTCCCAGCCAATCACAGAGGAGAATCGATGGTCACACGTGCGCTACATGACCCTTTCCCTCTGGTCTCTCATGGATTAGAGGAAGAGGCCAAACATACTGACCTCTTCTTCTTATCTATGATTGGTTGGGAGGTGAGGTTACTCTAGAGGATGTTCAGCATCCTGTGTGACTCCGCCTGCCAGCCAATAAGATTGTGGGAGCATTTTTAAATAGGGATGGCTATATATAAGCCAGTCCCTGTTTTTTGTTTTTTTTTCTCACAGTGCTGGGGCTGCATGATTTTTTGACTATTCTTTTATTCCTGTAAGGTTGTCATGGACACAGCTGAAGTTTTGACACTAAGGTATGTGGTTTTAAAAACACAAAGTATCATACTATAGGGCTAGAAAGGGTCCTGGGGTTCTTTTTTTTCTATTTTTAATTTGGGAATCTCAACTCCCTAATATTTTTTTGGCTTCGTCAATGAGGCCTACATGTATGTCTGGGGTTGGCTGCTTCTCTTGTTCAGAGAGGAATTGCCTGGCATTTTGTGGCTTGACTGCTGTTTTAGCAGGACTATTATTAGGATATTTCCTCTCTACCAAAGGCACTAGAGGGCTAAAAGAGACTGCACCCTGGGTAGGACACCAATTCTAGGGAGCCTGCAAATTTGTATTGAGGCTCATTCCTAATTGAGCATCTCTGACTCATGATTTAGATTTGTAAATTATCCTTGGGATTAGTCACCTCAAGGGTAAGTGGGGAATCCAGAATTGGACCCTTTTCTCACAATGCCTAGAGAGATCAGCTGCACCTCACTGACGAGGACCAACAAGGCCGAAACGTACATCTGGGGTTTGCTGCTTTTGTCTGCTGTCTTTCAAGTCTGCCTCAGTCACAGAGCTCACATCAGGCTCAAAGTTAGCTGATAGTCACCTAATATATTTATTTGTTTAATTATTTATGTACTGTTGTTTTTTTATAATTTTTTTTAAGTTGTCCACCCTATCTTATCACAGTCAGTCCAAAAAAAAATTATTACTAAAAAACAAAGTCAACAACTTCTTTCTCCAGACTTCCCCAGCACAGAGGCAATAAAAGGAAAATCAGCAAGCAATTTGGACCCCAGCTACCTGTGTCTTGCCAGTCAGCCGTACCATATTTTGAGGTATTTGGGATCAACCTCCGTTCACCCCCAGAGTGCCCCCAGACTCTTCATACGGAGAACAAATGTCCTACATAAAAGACTCCCTAAACTAAGCTTCAATTCCCCTTTATTTGTCTATCTTCTCTAACTCTCTAGCTCAAAAACATGCTGCTTTCTCCTCTCACAAACACAAAATGGCTGCTGTGAGAGCATGGCTGTAGAAAAGCAGAGAAAACGTTCATGCGGTATGGAAAAAATTTCTTCACATTGATTTCAAAACAATGAGCTAGGTGAAAAAGCAGGAAAATGGCACTATTTGCTAGTTGCGACCTGCTATTTTTTGTCAATTGTGGTTTGAGGCAAAAGTTCTTGCCCATCCCTAGCAGCTACCATATCTGTGCAAGAACCAGGTGCGGGTAGCCTGTAGTCCTTCTCAGGATGTTTATGGACTACAACACCTATCATTCTCAGCTGGTTGAGGATTAAAAGTTTTCTAATTCACCAGCTGCTGGGGGGAAGTCTACAGGTTGCTACCCCTTGCATAGACGTCTGTGTATGAGAATCTGTACAGTACGTGTCTATATATCTATGTGTGCATGTTTGTGTGTGTGTGTGTTTGTGTTTGTATGTTTGTATGTGTACTGTATGAGTATATATGTATGTGGGTGCATGAGTGTGTGTAAAGTATATGTATGTATATCTATGTGTGTGCGAAAGTGTATATGTATGTGTTTGTGTGTATTGATTTATGTGTGTGTATGTGTTTATATTTGTGTTTAGTTGCATGTGTACATGTGTGTGTGTATCTGTGTGTGGTGTACAGAATGTATGTACAATTTGTATATGTATGTTTAGGTGTGTCTGTTTGGGTATGTCTAGGTTTGAATGTATATATGTATGCACAGCCCTGTTATTGACTGTGCAATTTTGCTATTGGCTGGTTGGTAATGAGTGGGTGTTAATGGCTGGGGTGTGGGGGGCACATCAGGAACCCCCTTCCCCCAAGGTCTGATCTTTATTTAATAAACACTTAAAGGGATGGTAATGTTTCAAAATAAATGCGGCTCCAATTAGTCTTTTTAGTTTTTGGGCCATGTAAAGCAGCATTATCATTCACTACAATATGTAGTTCCAGAGTAATTCAATCGTGGAGTGCCCCCTCCATCCCCTTTTACCTATTGTAAGCTGCCTCCCCTCAGATGTGGAATCTGATTGCTTGACCAGACATTTCACAGCGAGGGACAATCTTCTGCCTGTGAGCAGAAGGAAAAACCAGTCCTGCTTGAAGGAGGAGGGCAGGTTCTTCCTTATGCTAACAGAATATTGTACCTTGTTGTGATCCATCTGGACAGTCTTGCTGTGCAGCTTTGCATAAAAGGTAAAGGGACGGGAGGGGGACGCTTTATCATTCAATTACTCTGGAACTACGCATCATAGAGAATGACAATACCACTCTACATGGCCCAAAACTATAAAGAATAATCAGAACTGCATTTATTTTGAAACATTACTGTCTGTGGCAATGGTGACACAGATTCCTCCCAAGCATGTATAGAATATGTCTGCTGCCTAGGTGAACACTTTTTAGTGGGCCTATTGTGTTCTTGGTTGGTACTAATTACTATAAAAAAGGACAGATAGGTGGAGGGTGATAAGGCAGTAGCTAACTGTTAAACAATTATTTTGCCCAGTTTTTACAGCTGATTGAGATGATTGTGAAGAGAGTGAACCTGGGTTAAGAGAAACAAGCCTTAACCCTTTGAGTGCCAGACTGGTACGCAACGCATTGCCTTGCAATGTGTTGCATATCACTTTGGCGCTCAAAGGGTTAAAGGCAAGGAAAAGGAATCTAGCCTCCAGAGGCGTAACTAGAAGCCTCTGAGTCCTGGTGCAAGAAGTGCCATGGGCCCCCCTCGACCACATTGGCCCCCTTCAACCACATTGGCCCTCTCCACATTGCCCCCCAATCTCCACAATGCCCCTCAGTCTCCACAATGCCCCCATCTCCTACCTCCCCGGTGGTCCAGTGGCGTGGCAGGAGAGACCTCTACACTGGTTGAGCTCCTGCGCGGTCCACGTCAGAAATGCAGAGCGCTGGGAGATGATGTAATCTCCCAGCACTCTGCATTAATAGAGTGCCAGAGGTAGATTGCGGGCGCCAGGCAACCCCTATAGTTAAGCCACTGCTAGCCTATTTAAGAAGCAAGTGCTTGATTAAAAGCGTAAAAGTCAGATTGTTCATATGAAGTAGATACAAGAGTATTAAGGGTTCGATGCAAATGTTATCATCAGCAGAAAATACTGTCTTTGGTGGTTTTAAAAGCAAGGTAAGCCATGTAAATGTACCTGCTACGCATAACCAACGGCAGTCCTGAAAACATTGCAGACGTGAAAATATCGCCCATTGAGGCCAATGCAACAGTTATCCCCAGAGCCATGCAAATGTTTGCAATAGGGACGAGTGATAAATTGCAACATTTACCAGCAGAAATGTAAAATCTACTTTTTCTAGGTGCACACCCCATAGTAAAAGCTAGGGCTGCAACTAACGATTATTTTGATAATCGATTAGTTGGCCGATTATTTTTTCGATTAATCGGATAAAAAAACCCAATATGCTAAATTTTCATTATTTAAACTGATTTAATGAACAAACAGTGTTAAAAACAAACAGCAGAATAAAAAACTTTACACATTAACATGTGTCATTGTTATTATTTTACTGTGGGTTCTATGCACCTCTTTCTCCCCCTTGTACTTCTATCTCTCCCCCCTTGTACTTCTATCTCTCCCCCTTGTACTTCTCTCTCTCCCCCTTGTGCTTCTCTCTCTCCCCCTTGTGCCTCTCTTTCTCCCCCCTTGTACTTCTCTCTCTCTCTCCCCCTTGTGCCTCTCTTTCTCCCCCTTGTGCCTCTCTTTCTCCCCCATTTACTTCTCTCTGTCTCCCCCATGTACTTCTCTCTCTCTCTCTCTCTCCCTTGTGCCTCTCTCCCCTTCTCTCTCTCCCCCTTGCGCCTCTTTCTCCCCCATTTACTTCTCTTTGTCTCCCCCATGTACTTCTCTCTCTCTCCCCCATGTACTTCTCTCTCTCTCCCTCTTGTGCCTCTCTTTCTCCCCCATGTACTTCTCTCTTTCTCTCCCCCTTGTGCCTCTCTTTCTCCCCCATGTACTTCTCTCTTTCTCTCCACCTTGTGCCTCTCTTTCTCTCCCCCTTGTATGTCTCTCCCCTGTACCTCTTTTTCACTCTTTCCTGCACTGATGACATCCGGGGCGCAACCACGCCAAACGCGGAGATGCCGCGTTGAGAGTGCAGGGGTTTTCTTCCTCAGTCTGGGCGCCAGTCTTAAACTGGCCTCAGTACAGAGGAAGAAAATACCTGCAAGCTCCACGCGTCGTTGGCAACGATTCTCATTATCGATTTTTATCGATTTTATCGATTCGTTGTTGCAGCCCTAGTAAAAACCAATGTCGGATAAAAGAAAACAGAAAAACAGCAGCTCATACAACACAAGTACATAACCCAAGCATACAAAGGTAAAATTAACCCCTGCAATGCCAAGCAAACACACCAACGATGTCTAGACAAGTGGTTCTCAGTATTTTTTTACTCTAGGCACCCCTAACATGCAATTTGGATTTTTCAGGACACCCCTTGAATTTAGAAGTAATTTCTCAAAGGCTCAGTGAAAGGAACAATGCATGAATAAATAGTTATTATTAGGTCTCACAGTGGGAATGACAATAAGGATAAAATTGTGCATAATAATTTCCATAAATATACATTATTAAATAAATGTTATCAATTTTGTTAAAATCTTCATAGGAAAAGTGAGGCACCCTGAGCTGATCCTAATGGCACACTAAAGGGCCACGGCACCCTGGTTGTGAACCACTGGCTTAGACTATACAAACATGTCACAGACAAACAACAAGAACCCAGTAACCCCACATGGACAAGGGTAACACAAAGCATCACAACATAAGCCATCCCAACACACCCTGGAACAACAGGGGTAACAAACAACACAACAAGCATACCTGTCAAAACAAATCAAGCTCACCTATGCAACCTCAACAGACAATGGAGACACAACATGCACCTCACAGCATCACATACACACACATACACACACACACACACACACACACACACACACACACACACACCTGTCAGGTACATACCAATTACAACTAATCTCACCACCAACCACAGACACACCAGCAAACACTTACCTGGAGTACATCATCCACATAATATGTGATTCTCATATTACCATGTCACTCACTGTCCACAGGTGATGCTGGCTATGGGTGCAAGTCGTGGCTGCTCACACCAATAGCCAATCCCCACACACCTGTGCAGGAGAGCATTAATAAGGCACACGTCAGGACCAGGAATGCCTTAGGGTGCACCTTTGGCCTGCTCAAAGCCAGGTTCCATTGCCTGGATCACTCAGGGGGCACCAGTGCAGAATTTACATCTCAGGCACCCCTAGACACAACACCCTCTGTCGCCTCTAGCCCTGCCTTTGCCTCACCCCAAACACTCCCCTCACTTAGCCACACCCTTCCATTAACTACACCCTCTTGTGGTCACACCCATTTTTAGATTTTTTTTATTCTTCACAGTACTGTGGCAATTTTCCCAGAGTTAGAGGAAAAAATTATATATAGTGAGGTGCGGGCCTGGTGGAGGGGTATATACAGCATATATACAGACAGCATAAATGACCTTTATTATATAGGTAACCTGCCCTTTATTTCCCAGTGTTTAAGACCTAAATAATTGGAAGGTACCAGTACCAAAGATCAACTCAATACTGATACATCAACCATTAAATATGAATAGTATCATCATCATTATGGTCTATAAGGATGATACCATTCATATTTAATTCCTCTATACAATCACCTGTATTTTTTCATGTGTTGTATTTGTTCGTTGACCACTATACAATCTTCCTGCAGTGTATGGTGTGTGTTGTCTGTACAATCAAAAAGCACTGTAAAGTGGCATATCTTCCCTCTGACTGCGTACAATCACGCCCAATCACCAATGAACATCAGATTTAGTTTTATCCCATGTAAAGGTAAACTTGAAAGTTATGTATGTGAATTATTTGCCCACATATGGACAGGAATGGGATAAACAGGAATAGGATAAACAAGTACCTGTTTATTGGGAGGAAAAACAGATTGGGCTTATTTTTTCTTTTTGAGGGGGGCTTTGGGTGGGGCTGCAGGGGTAGAATCGCTTGTACTTCTGTGGGTTACCCTTTGTGGTCTGGTGGCTGCAGGTGGTGGAGTGACCCTTCATTTGATACATGGGCAATCTCCTGGAGCTGGTTCTCCTGCCTATTGAAGTCCCTTATTTCAACCAACATATGCCCCAAAATATCTAGCATGCCAGTTCAGAACAGACGCAGTTCGGTGGTCAGCACCACTTGTTGGGCCTCAATGGCTCTTAGGCTCTCTATTGTACATTCAGAGTTCCGCTCCAACCACCTGAGGGATCGTGCACATCCACTGGATTCTCTCAGTTGCCTTCTTTGTATGGTCTTGCACTCGGCATCCAAAACAGCTGTGTGCGCAGGTGTGACAGGTGTGGAAGCCTCGGGCAGTGGAAGTGATGGTGGTGTTGGTGACGCCTGGAGAGGCTCTACAGGGAGAGAGCCAGTGTGGAGGGTGGGGACATCTCCAGTTCATCCTCAGACCCCTCACTTCCTGGGATGTTCCAACCCCACAGTGGATCGGTAGCATTGGTGGTGGTGGTCGGGTGAAGTCATCCCAGGTCTGTGGATGCTGTGGCTCACCTATGAGCCCAACATGTTCATAGTCCAGGGCCACTCAGAGGATGCTCCCTGGCTGGCTTCTTCCCACATGTGTGGCTGTTTTCGGGCTGTTGGCTTATATTGGCCATGATGCGGCCGTAAACATGCTGGAACTTCTGCTGCTGTGGTGGTGATGGGGCCTGGAGGCTGTATTCAGGCCCGTACACCTGCCTGGAGGAGGGGCACCTCCAGTGCCTCTGACGTACAAGGCCTCCTCACCCATCTTCTTTTTGATGACCCTTTTGCAGCCTGCCCACCTTTTTTTGAAGGATTCCAGGGAGTGGTTGCAGCTGGACACTGCATTGACACTGGTCATCACTTACCTCCATGCAGCTTTCTTCTTGGCTCCCATACCAGTGACCCTTTGCCTGGGGAACAGGATCCTCTCCCTCTCCAGTATGGCCTTAACCAAGACCCTGTTCTCCTCGGTGGTGTACTTCGGGTCCCTTAGCCTCTCCTCCTCAGCAGCAGCCTGCGACATGTCAGAGCCTTGGCTTTAAGGCCCTGCCTTCAATGGCCCTGGCAGTGCGGAGTGCTCCCCATGCATTACCACTCATCCTACTGCCAGCTCTGCCCCTAAACTCTGTGTGGCTGCTCTTAAGTGGATACCCCTCTTCCCCAGGGACCTCCCTTTCCTACTCCTACCCTGATGCTCACCTTCACTTCCTCCTCCTCTCCTCCTTTTCTTCCCATCCCTCTCTCCTGCTCTCATCTCCATCTCTCACCCACTCACACCCAGGCATTCACTCAGGCCCTCACACAGGCATTCACTCAGACTCACTCTCTGTCACGCACTTGCACTCACAGACTCACACTGTCAAAACAAATATAAAATGTGTGTGATGTGTTACAAAAAATAGCTATGTGTGTATGTGTGTTTGAATGCGTGTTTTAGGTATGTGCAAAAGTGTATTATGTGTTGCTTTTTATGTACTAATGCTCTCCAACTTCTTCTGCCTGTAATGTATGCTCCTCTCTACCTCGCTCTATCGCTATCCTCAGCTCCTGGGTCCTGTGATATAGCTCGCAATAACTCAAAACACAGACAATGGTGCGTTAGTTATTTTGGGTCTATATATAGGTTATTTAAATGCACTTGATACTTTGGGGTGCTGTGATTGGCTGTGGAGCTAGATAATGTTGGATATTCGCTTTTTCCTTTAATATGTATGTATCATATGTTACTTATCGTGTGTTTTTGCACTGAGGTGACGTCATATTTTTATGCAACGCAGGTTTAAGGTGTATGCTTATTTTGTTGGCATTCGCTCGTTAGCCATTCTGGTTAACAGCGATTTGAATCTCTTGTTACTCATTCTTGGCTAAGTAGCAACAGCCTTTTTTTACTTTGTTTACAGTGGTTTTAATGTGAACATTTGCATTGAGGCCTAAGAGAGCTTAGGGATGTACTTTCTTTGCCATTAGCTGACATTTTTAATCAGTTAGTGCTGACAGAAACACTGCCAGATGACTGGAGAATTGCTAATGTAGTAACATTGCACATAAAGGGTAACAGGGAATATTCTTGCAACTAAAGGCACGTGAGTCTAACATCAGTTGGTGGAAAATTAATGGAAAGAGCGAATTAAAAGACAGAATTGTTGCTTACCTTAAATCTTCAATTTTACAAGAATGTCAGCATATAATTTCTTCCGAAAGGTATTGTCAAACAAATCTTATTGATTTTTTGACTTTGCAACTAAAATCATAGACCAAGGTATGGCATTATATGTAGTTTATCTAGATTCTAGTAATGCCTTCAACATTGTCCCATATAAAAATCTAATCCACAAGCTGCATTGCTTGGGACCGGATTCACAGGTAGTTGGCAAGATAAAGTATTTTATGAAGGATCAAAGACAAGGGCTTGTAGTCAGAGGAATACATTCAGAGGAAGGATGGGTTATTAGTGGAGTACTGGGGCCTGTTCTTTGTTTTTATTATGTTTATTAGTGATTTTACTGATGGCTTCAAAGGTAGGTATGTATTTTTGCAGAATATACTAAGAGCTGTAACAGAGTTCACATTCCTGGATGGTTAAGAAAAATGAGAATTGCAAAATAATGCATATAAGATACAAATACCCAAAAGCCTATGACAGCCTCTACATTTGTGTTAGTTTTCCATGAAAATCAGAGGAAGAACTTATGCTTTTCATGTGCATTCAAACAGTTATATCCATACCTGGGAAATCTCCGGATCTGGCCCGGAGACACCGTTTTATTTAAGTTAATTACTGGGTCTCCGAGGACAGAGGCAGATTCTCCAGTGGTGGAGAGTTTCTTATGAAATTCTTCCCATTTCTGCTCATTCCCTGGCTGTTTCTCCCATTTCCCACCCACTTCTCCTCCTTCCCTCCCTGTTCTGCCCACTTCCCACCCTTCCTGCCCACTTTATGAAACATTCCATTAAGCCAAATCACATCATTTATATCCCCCCAGTTGCACCACATGAGAACCCCTACAGGGACTCTAGAAGAAAACGTTCCCAGGCATGGTTATATCTATAAAAAAAAAAAAAAAAAAAACGGTATGAGGAAAGCACTAGTATCTCTATCGTAATTTACAACCTATATATGATAAATAACATTATACAGCAAAAAATGTCAATCTAATAGTAACAATATAACAATTTATTAGACACAGAATATAATATACATATAAGGGCTACTACTAGTAATATCTATTCAAAATATATAAATACAAACAGTGATATCACCGGAAAAAATCTAAAATTATGTAAAAGATAAAAATATAAAAAAATATATATTAGATCTCAAAAATGGTGAACACAGTTCTCTGTAGTTTAGATCCAGCTAGATGTTATGAACAATTGGATCACTGTATGTAAAGAATCTGTTAGGATTAATATCATAGAACTGTGTCCTCCAATCGGCTCTCACTATGGGGTCCCAATCTAATGCGTTTGGTGTCCTTTAAAGACACTTTATCAGGGATAATAGGATTGGGACCCCATAGTGAGAGCCGATTGGAGGACACAGTTCTATGATATTAACTAGAGGATCCAGCAACTCAATTACAATGTTTTACATTGGAACATGTTATTGCTGGTTGTGAGTGATCACATTCTAAGTGACGAAAGACCGAGTACACGGCCAGGAATCCCTGCCCGCTATACAGCCAAGGATTTCAAGTCCCGTGGAGGAAAGTTGCAGAGGTTAAGCAGACGGGAGAGGTATTGTTGATATGCACAAGACTCAAATATTGAATCTATATCTTGACTAATAACAGTTTACATATACTGGAGAATGGACACACAGTAACTATTCCTCACGGTTTTAAACAGCCTAGTAATCCTCTGCCCGCTACTCTGTATCAGACACTGGCGTTTATTCTAATATACATATCTATAGCACGGATGCGAGGGAATTCAATTTACTGGATTATATATCTGAATTCATCCTAACAGATTCTTTACATACAGTGATCCAATTGTTCATAACATCTAGCTGGATCTAAACTATGGAGTACTGTGTTCACCATTTTTGAGCTCTAATATATATTTTTTTATATTTTATCTTTTTTTATATTATATCACTGTTTGTATTTATATATTTTGAATAGATATGAATAGTAGTAGCCCTTATATGTATATTATTTGTCTAATAAATTGTTATATTGCTATTATTCGATTGACATTTTTTGCTGTATAGTGTTATTTATCATATATAGGTTGTAAATTACTATAGAGATACTAGCGCTCTCCCCATACGTTTTTTTTTTAAATCTATTCTTTATTGTTGCTCTGTACACTAAAAGGGCAAGGGGATAGAAGCGATAGTCATCTCTTTTGCAATCTACTCTGAAGCTGGGTAGGTGCCATATATCCATCAACATATTGGTTTGTATGGTTATCTATACTGATTAATTGAAGCAGCTAAAATACATACTCTGGGGAAAGTTAAGAGTTAATCCTTTAAGGGCTAGAGATTTGCACAATGCTTTGCATAGCTATATTTTTCACCCATATTTGGTCCATAAAGGGTAAATATTTAAAATATCTCAGGGTCAGTTCACAGGTATTAGAAGGTTTTAGCAAATAAGGGATTAACCCCTTCACAATGAGTAATGTACCAGGATGTCACACATTTTCATCCTTTAAGGACGGTTGACGGTGCAGGCACATCAAAGTCTTCATGATCGCAGTGCACCTCAGGACATTCTGTGATCTACCAGGAAGGCTGCAATTGACTGCTCCAGGAACAGAGCAGTCAGTTTCAGCCTTTCTCCAGTGACTTGGTGTCTGTACCTTCTGACATCTGAGGACTGCATCAGGAGAATCCAGCTGCCAGTCCAGGCCTCCTCCTCTTTTCTGCGCATGCGTCGACGTCAGGACGTTACGCCAGCATGCATGCATCAGTGCTCTGACGTCACCAGGCCTATCTAAAGAGCACCTGGACCGGATCCGGCGCTCAGTTATTCTTTGAGTTCAGTTGGATATACTTGCTGTCTGCTTTCCTGACTACCTGAATCTTGATTAGGCTTGTCATCGACCTCCGCATCCAGTCTGCCTGCCCCAGACCCTTTTGGATACATCTAACCATTCTACTTGAACTCTGACTGCCTCTGACCCTCTTGGCTACTTCTTACCATTGTAATTCAACTCTGCCTGCCCCTGACCCTCTTGGCTACTTCTTACCATTGTAATTCAACTCTGCCTGCCCCTGACCCTCTTGGCTACTTCTTACCATTGTAATTCAACTCTGCCTGCCCAGGACCCCTGGTCTGCTTCTTGACTACAGCTACGTACATAATCTTTGGATAGGATTTAAGCTCCTCTATTCTGGAGTCTTCTCACTGTTGGCCTGCTACTCACCCCAGCTACTCTACCAGGTGTACCTGCTACAATCTCTAGCCCATTGCCCCCATTTTGAGGACCAATTTTTTGTTTATATTTGTGTCCTAGGCTACGCTCTCTAGCTTCCCCATCAGTTACTGTGTGTATTATCTGCCATGCTCCCCAGCACATGTGATCCTATTTTTCTTTACATGTACCCTTTGTCTTTAGATTTGGTGTTTACTAGTGTTGAGCGAGCACCCCGATGCTCGGGTGCTCGGGTGCTCTGACCGAGCACCCCCTGAGGCTCGAGTGCTCGGCCGAGCACCCGAGCCCCATTGAATTGAATGGGGCGACACGAGCATTACACCAGGCACCCCCTGCTCTGATGAGGGGAGGGTGCCTGGTCAATGTCCCCCTTCATCTCCGCTATGCCCGTCTTCCACAATGTCCCCCTTCATCTCCGCTATGCCCCTCTTCCACAATGTCCCCCTTCATCTCCGCTATGCCCCTCTTCCACAATGTCCCCCTTCATCTCCGCTATGCCCGTCTTCCACAATGTCCCCCTTCATCTCCGCTATGCCCCTCTTCCACAATGTCCCCCTTCATCTCCGCTATGCCCGTCTTCCACAATGTCCCCCTTCATCTCCGCTATGCCCGTCTTCCACAATGTCCCCCTTCATCTCCGCTATGCCCCTCTTCCACAATGTCCCCCTTCATCTCCGCTATGCCCGTCTTCCACAATGTCCCCCTTCATCTCCGCTATTCCCGTCTTCCACAATGTCCCCCTTCATCTCCGCTATGCCCCTCTTCCACAATGTCCCCCTTCATCTCCGCTATGCCCCTCTTCCACAATGTCCCCCTTCATCTCCTCTATGCCCCTCTTCCACAATGTCCCCCTTCATCTCCGCTATGCCCCTCTTCCACAATGTCCCCCTTCATCTCCGCTATGCCCCTCTTCCACAATGTCCCCCTTCATCTCCTCTATGCCCGTCTTCCACAATGTCCCCCTTCATCTCCGCTATGCCCCTCTTCCACAATGTCCCCCTTCATCTCCGCTATGCCCGTCTTCCACAATGTCCCCCTTCATCTCCTCTATGCCCCCCTTCCACAATGTCCCCCTTCATCTCCGCTATGCCCGTTTTCCACAATGTCCCCCTTCATCTCCGCTATGCCCGTCTTCCACAATGTCCCCCTTCATCTCCTCTATGCCCCTCTTCCACAATGTCCCCCTTCATCTCCGCTATGCCCGTCTTCCACAATGTCCCCCTTCATCTCCGCTATGCCCGTCTTCCACAATGTCCCCCTTCATCTCCGCTATGCCCCTCTTCCACAATGTCCCCCTTCATCTCCGCTATGCCCGTCTTCCACAATGTCCCCCTTCATCTCCGCTATGCCCGTCTTCCACAATGTCCCCCTTCATCTCCTCTATGCCCCTCTTCCACAATGTCCCCCTTCATCTCCTCTATGCCCCTCTTCCACAATGTCCCCCTTCATCTCCGCTATGCCCCTCTTCCACAATGTCCCCCTTCATCTCCGCTATGCCCCCTTCATCTCCGCAATGCCCCCTTCATCTCCGCAATGCCCCCTACCTCCAGTCCCTGGTGGTCCAGCGGAGCGTCTTCAGATCTGTGCCTCCTTCGGCACAGATCCCCGCCACCCGAACATGCCGGGCGAGCACATGGCGGTACTCGTACGAGTACCGCCATGTGCCGAGCAGAGCGATGCTCGAGCCGATCCGAGCATCGGCCGAGCATGCTCGCTCAACACTAGTGTTTACCCTAGTATTCACATAGCGGTAGGCGTATCCGTATGTACACTGTTTAAGTTTTAGTCCTGTTTGTTCATGGGGTTAGTTTGTAGCTCTGTCTTTGCGGCACTGCTCTTAGGTTTCATTATCATCTTCTCTTTCCCTTCTCTTCTCCTTGCCGTGGGGTGTGACAGGATAACTGAGCCATTAAAATGGAACCTGCAGGTCTCATGGAAGCCTTAACCACCTTGAGTAACCAGATCTCTTCCCTGGCCACATCCTTTCAAGACCTCCAAAGCAACCAAGCTGTGCTTCAGCACCGGCTTCAGGAGATCGAAACCACACTTCCTCCTTCGTTTCCTTCACCTTCTACCTCTCGTCCAGCGGACCTGGAGGCCTCAGTTCCCTAACCAAGGGTACTGTTGCCTGAAAAATTCCACAGCAACAGACATCTTTATAGATTCTTTATGACCTCTTGTGAGCTTTTATTCAGTATCAACCCCAGAACATATGCTTCTGACTTTGTATAAGTCCGTACGGTCATTTCTTTGTTTTCAGGAGAACCCCAAGCACGGGTTTATCATTTACGATTGGATGATAGTCCAGTACTCCGTTCATGGTCTTCATTTCATCAAGCCATGGACAACTTGTATGAAGACCCCATGAGTTTGGCTGCTGAGCAGTCCACCATTCGATTTCTGTCTCAGGGCCAATGCCCTGTTGAGGACTATGTGGCAGAGTTCCTTTGGCTCTCTATTGAGACCCAATAGAACGAACCTGACCTTCTGGATCAGTTTCGCTTGGGGCTCACCAAACAACTAAAAGATGAATTAACCCCATGTCAGGATCCCCTCCTCTCTGGAAGATTTCATTTTGTTCATTGTCCAAATAGATTGACGTTTGAGAGAGAGATGGAGGAAACGGCTCTCCACTGTCCATCTGCCAATAGCAGCACAAAACATGTCATCTTCAGACCCTCTTTCATCATCCTCTGCACACTATGAAGAACCTGTGCAGACTGGACTGATAAATGGGCCGTTATCCGAGGCTGAAAAGGTCTGCCGAAGATGCCTTAATCTTTGCCTTTACTGCGGGGAGAAGCGGTCATCTCCTGCAATCCTGTCCCAAGAGGCCCCAAAACCTGCGCGGTAAGGCATTGTCCTTGGTTGGTAGGTGGGGTTCCTGTATGGCTACTCAGTCCGAATTGTCTCTTATGATTTACCTATAGTGGGGTAACTGAAGCACACTCTTCCAGCTATTATAGACTCAGGAGCCAGCAGCTGCTTCATGGATGAGAAAATGTCCTCCACATTGGGGACTCCTATCAAGCCTAAGATTCCTCCCCTTTACCTCCAGATGGCTGACAGAAGAAACCACCAACAGGGTCCTGTTACCTGGGAAACTCAGCCTCTTCACCTGTCCGTGGGATCCCAGCATCAGGAAGTCCTGAGTTTTGATGTTATCTCCTCTCCGTTATACCCGATGATTCTTGGTCTCCTTGGCTGAAAAAGCCAAACCCACACATTGACTGGTCTAGTGGCACCATCACCTTCCGTCCACATCCATCTACAGACTTACAAGTCTTGTTGTCTACCCAGTCCGCTCCACCTTCCTCCTCACATACAATACTATTGTCCTATAGAATTGCTGCCTGGAGCTCCCATACCTTACGGACGTATATTTCCTCTCTCTGGTCCTGAACTGGAACATCTCAAGGCCTACCTCAAAGAGAATCTACGTAAGGGCTTCATCTGTCCTTCCACCTCACCCACTGGAGCAGGGATATTCTTCATTGAGAAAAAGGACTGCAACCTTAGACCATTTGTGGATGATAGAGAATTAAACAACGTTACAGTAAAAAACAGTTATCCACTACCGCTTATCTCTGAATTACTGGAACGGATTTCCTCTACTACAGTATTTACCAAGATTGACCTCAGAGGAGCATACAATTTGGTCCGAATGAAGAAGGGAGATGACTGGAAGACTGCTTTTCTTACGAGATATGGCCATTGCGAGTACTTGGTCATGCCTTTCGGCCTTTGTAATGCTCCAGCCACATTCCATTGTTTTGCCAATGACATTTTTTCAGACCTGTTAGACCAGTTTGTAGTCATTTATTTGGATGACATTCAGATTTTCTCAGACACACTACCAGAACACAACGTCACCACGTTCGCATGGTGCTTCAAAGGCTATGCGACCATTCTCTCTACGCTAAGATGGAGAAATGCACCTTTGAGGTCAAAAAATAGAATTCCTTGGCTTTCTCATTTACCCTGGTCATATAGAAATGGATCCACGCAAGATCAATACAACAGTGGCCAACTCATACAAACAAAAAAGCGGTGCAAAGTTTCATTGAGTACGCAAACTTCTACAGAAGATTTATTAGGAACTTTTCCAGAGTCATAGCACCCATTACTGTGCTCACTCGACAGGTGATCCCTTTCTAGTGGACTGACAAAGCTCAACAGGTGTTTGACACATTAAAAAGATTGTTCGCTCAGACACCCATTCTAGCCCAATCCGATATTACCAAGCCATTCATCTTAGAAGTAGATGCTTCAGACTGTGTTGTCTCAATGTTCTGGGCTGAATGAGCAACTACATCCTGTAGCCTACTTTTCTGCAATACTATCTCCCGCAGAGCTCAATTACACAGTAGGAGACAAAGAACTGTTAGCAATAAAAAAGGTTTAGAAGAATGGCGGCACCTACTAGGAGGTACGGACCATCCCATCCTAGTGTTTACGTATCACCAAAACCTAGAATACTTAAGAGGTGCACACAGATTTTGTTCCCGTCAAGCTCAATGGGTCATGTTTTTCTCTCATTTTCGTCTTCATATCACGTACAGACCTGGATCAAAGGACCAAAAAGCAGATGCCCTATCCCAAATACATCCCCAGGAAAAAAGGCAAACTCCTCCAATGGATACTGTCCTACAACTTAGCCACTTCCTCTTAACCACAACACCCTTATTGGATAGAATCAGACTCCACTCCAGTACTGGACAGTTTTTAATTATCCAGAACTCCCTGTTGTACAAACAGGATCAATTATACATTCCTTTACCGTTTCGCCAGGAAGTTCTCTGTCTATCTCATGATGTACCAGCTGCTGGGCATGGAGGAACAGCCCAGACCTTGGAGTTAGCCCAATGTTACTTTTGGTGGCCTAAGATGGTGTTGGATATTCAAGCCTATGTGTCAACCTGCCACACTTGTATTCAGTTCAAAAACTGATATGGAAAACAGTCAGGCTTACTGCAACTTTACCTATACCCACTCTGCCATGGAAAGACATATCCATGGATTTCATAACTGACCTTCCACCTTCTGAGAAGAACACCACTATCCTGGTAATAGTGGACCGCTTCTCTAAGATGGCTCATTTTATAGCTTCTCCTACTCTGCCTACAGCTCTTCAGACTGCATCGCTGTTCATCAAAGAGGTATATCGGTTGCACGGACTACCGTCCTAAAGAACCACGGACAGGGGGTCGCAATTCACATCGCTTCTGGAAAGCTCTCTGCCGGGCTTTACATATTCAATGAAATCTATCTTCTGGCTACCATCCGCACACCAACGGTCAAACATAACATGTGAATCAGACTCTGGAGCAATATATTCGATGTTATATCACCCACATTCAGGATAACTGGTCCTCCTTGCTCCCAATCGCAGACTTTACTTACAACAATCATTTCCATAAATCCACCCAATCATCCCCCTTTTTCGTCACCTATGGATACCGTCCTCTTGTCTTCCCAGGCCTTCCTTCCAGGATACCGGTACCTCAAGCTTCCTTACAAAACCTTAGACATTGTCATCGGCTTCTTTGGCTTACTCTGGCAAAGACACATTTTCGCTGCAAACTTCAAGCTGACAAACACCGTAGTCTACAATCAGCTTTCAAAGTAGGAGATAAAGTCTGGTTAGCTACCGTTCATGTTCGTCTGTTTTGTCCCATGAAAAAACTAGGGACCTGATACCTAGGCCCTTTCAGAATTGTTTGCAAGATTAACAACGTTGCTTTTAGTCTGGCTCTGCCTCCTTCTTTTAAGATACATCCCACCTTTCATGTCTCTCAGTTACTATCATGGGTGGCATCCCCGTATCCACACAGAGACCCTAGTCGACCTCCTCCAGTCTTGGTGGACAGGACAGAGGAATACGAAGTACAAGCCATACTGGACTCCCGCATCAGATGCCGTCATCTAGAATATCTAGTGCTTTGTAAAGGTTATGGCCCTGAAGAAAGATCTTGGGAACTTGCTCATCACATCCATGCACCCGAATGCCTTTGACTCTTCCATTGACAACATCCATCACGACCTGGACCTAGCTCTGTCCGGAAGCCGTCTTTGAGGAGCTGTGTCGGTACCTTCCAACATCTGGGGGCAGCGTTGGGAGACTCCTCTTTGCTGAGCATGCACCAGGATGTTACGCCGGTATGCGTTCGTCGGTGCTCTGATGTCACCAGGCCTATCTAAAGAGTGCCTGGGCTTCATCTGTCCTTCCACCTCACCCACTGGAGCAGGGATATTCTTCATTGAGAAAAAGGACGGCAACCTTAGACCATTTGTGGATGATAGAGAATTAAACAACGTTACAGTAAAAAACAGTTATGGTCGGATCTTACGGTGATATGTAGTGTATGGAATATAATTCTTGTGCCAAACACTCCTGCCCAGTAAGGCAGAGAGTGTGTTGAACGTACAGCAAACCTGAAATGAGGGTTCGCTTTGTTTAATGTAATAAAAGGAAAGGGGTGGGAATGTGAGGTGGGGAGTGACCCACCGGAAAGTCAAGAGGCCTAGAGGGACGGGCTGGAGGCTTTTGTAGACCTCCAGCTCCTCCCACAAATCCAGGCCACGGCCTTTCACTTATGGTCGGATCTTACGGTGATATGTAGTGTATGGAATATAATTCTTGTGCCAAACACTCCTGCCCAGTAAGGCAGAGAGTGTGTTGAACGTACAGCAAACCTGAAATGAGGCCAAAAGGAGCCAAAATTAATGGGTCAAGAATACTTTATTGGCATTGACTGAAAGGAGGACATGTTTGTCACTTTAGTAGAGCTCGTTGCGCTGACTTAATTTCAACGGTCGGATTATGGATATAGCGTGAATAACAATTGGATTTCCAGCGCCCCAATCTTTGGATTATGTGTGGTGGTACTTGCTGTCTAGAGGCAGCTGTAGCTGCTCCTATACGAAAAGAGTGACCAGAAAATTTACTGGCATCCATACCTAGTCGGGATAGTAACCAACGGATATGACGGATAAAGGTTGATGTAGTGAGTGGTAGATCGGCCATGGGCAATAGGGGATAATTTGGAGGTTTATTTTGTAAATTTGAAATTAAACACCGAAGTGTATGCACGGGACACCATTCGTTATTGGTGGCGTAATAAGTGATCGATGTACCTTTGCCCAATTGGTCGGTTTTTGAGTGAGGTAATAGAAGGGTGAAACTGTCGTGACTGAAAGTAATATTAACCAGTTGGAGAAATGGAGATTTTTTGGTTGAAACTGTGAATTCGCCTGGTCTCAGGAAACCAAAGAATGCCAGGTGAATTGCAGATAGTATGACCTGATTGGTGAGAAGATCAAAAGGTTTGGTGTGTAGAAATGAAACTAATTTCTTAAAGATATGACCGTCAATGGGAAGACGTGAACTAGCTGGTTGGACCAGAGATTTTTCCATACCCTTCAGAAATAGTTTGACTTTGTAAGAAGCAAATATATGAATGTTGTACGGCAGTGTAAGGCTCAGATGATGTTGAATCCCGGCTAGGTATGTTTTGATTGATGATATTGACAGCTTTAATGTAGTAGCGCAGAAAGAAGCAAATGCTAGTATGGTTTCGATACTGAAAGGATGCTTGGGGTGATGTGAAGTGATGAAATTGAGGAAGGTCTTCCATGCCTTAGCATAATTCCTTCTGGTATTGGCAGCTAGTGCTTTGTTAATGAATACCTCCGAGTTGGCAATGTGATGTTTTAAGGTATGATGAGTTCCTGAAAAGGAGGAGGTATACGTGATTGAGTGTTAGAGTTTGGATTTTTGTGTAAGTAATCTTGAAGTTTAAAGCGAGATAAAGAATCGGCTGCGTGATTTTGAACTCCTGGGATAAACTTGCAGGAAATGTGAAAATTTTCCTTGAGTGCTAATAATGTGAGTTTTCTTAGGAACATCATGATATATGAATTTTTGGACCTCCCTTTGTGAATGATATGACATAGCGCTAGGTTGTCTGAATGAAAGGTAACTACATCTCCTGACCATAGATGGCCCCATAGTGCCGCCGCTGCCACTACTGGGTATATCTCAAATAAAGAAGAGGACGAAAGAAATCCGGGAATCTCTCTCACCTCTTCCTGCCATGAGTCGGCAAACCATTCAGATTTGAAAATGGCTGCGAAGCCTTTCCCAGCAGAGGCATCAGTAAACACCTGGGGGGAGTCAGGACCCACCGTTCCAGTAGAGCAGAAAGTGATCCCACATGAGTAGATCCGATTTAGCTTCCCGATCCACTGGAATGCTCTTTGAGTTACCGGGATGCCTAAGCATGGATAGTAGATGTGATGTGAAGGATCTACCTTGTGGGAGTATTTTGGTAGCAAAGGTGAGATGACCTAAGATAGTTTGTAATTCCTGTAATGTACATGTGTCTTTAAGATAAAAGTCATGAATCACTTGTCTAATTCTGCTTAATTTAACTTCAGGTAGACTGGCCTCCATTAAGGAAGAATCTAACGTGATGCCCAGAAATTCTATGGATGTGGATGGTCCTGATGTTTTGTGAGAGGCTGTAGGGATATTTAATGCTGAGAATAATTGAAGTAGTTTATTTAGGCTACTAGGTTTTTGAGATTTTGGCTCAATTAACAGGAAGTCATCCAGATAATGAATGACCGTAGGGCAGCGGGAGTGATTCAGTAGTAACCATGACAAAGTTTCAGCGAATTCGTTAAATATTTTTGGACTACTCCTACATCCGAAAGTCAGACGGGTTGCAAAATAATAAAGTTCCTTCCACCGGATGCCATGTAGGTGCCACAATGAAGTATGGATAGGTATTAATTTGAAGGCGTCCGAGATATCTGTTTTTGATAGCCAACAACCTTGTCCATACTGTCGGATATGGTGGATGGCATCATCTATCCTACAGTACTCTAGGGCCATTTCTTCTGCTGGAATTAGGGAATTGATACTCGGAAACATGGCACCGTGGGGAGCGGAAAAGTCTATTATTAATCTTTTCTTTGATGTATCGAATTTTTTAGATGCGATCCCCAAAGGACTAACTCTCCATATTGGAAAGGGTGGTGAGGGGAAAGGGCCGATTAGAAATCCTTTCTGAATTTCAGCTTGTAGAAGTGAATCTACTATGTCTGGTGCTGAAGTAGCAGAAAGAAGATTGGGACATTCTAAAGAGGTATTTGGGCATGTAAGTATACCTGTGTGAAAGCCTGATTCAAAACCAGAAATTAGATATGAAGTTATTTGATTATCTGGATGAGAGTAAAGGAGTCGTTGCAGCAAGGAAAGGTTGATGGAGCTTAGTCCTTTATTTTTAATTGCAAAGTTCTTTGGGCAAATTACTCTAGCGTGTGATTTGTGACATAAGATACACTGATGTAATAATCTGCAACCGCTATAAAAACAACCCTTTGTGTTGAAGTTATTGCATATTGCTGAGTTCCCTATATAGTATATGGGTCTTCCAAGTTTATCAACAGTTGGTAAATTAGAATGAGAGGAAGAACTTGGACCTGCTGTGGGTTGATTTTCATTAGGATTAGCTGCTGCCCCGGTGTTTGAGCCTGACGGACATAGTTGGGTAGAGTGAGTTTGGGATTGGCAGAATTGGCAATTGGGTATCTTTAAACCTGCAAAGTGCCTGCAAAACAATTCATTATCCAATGAGCTCCAGTCCAATTGGAAATTGAACTGTGTCATTGCTGCGGCGGCTTTAGCAGAGAAAGATTGATGGTATTCGTAAAAAGCGGAGCCCCCGTATCTGTAACCTAATTCGACCAGAATATACATGTATTGATCTAACTCCTGTCGTCTACCGGGGAAGGAGGTGCAAAGGATATCTCTGTATATACTGAAAGCTAGCACAAATTCTGGAATGGTTAATTTACGAGTCAATCTGGCATCTTTGGGTTTCACTGTAACTGTGACTTCTCCGCAACTAACGACCTTTTGTTCGGTGACATCTTGGGATGCTAGTAACAAAGCTGCCAGATTGACATCTTTTCCTTCTAATATGTCTTTTTTTACATTTTGAGGAATCATATGGGCTGGAGTAATACGTGGAGGAAAAGTATTGATACCTTGTGTTTGGTTGGAGGCTGTCATCGACTGATTGGTCTGGGAGGATGATTGTGAGGATTCCAGGACCTCCAATCTGGACTGAATGTTTGTGAGTGTGGAGGATATATCCGAGAGCAAGTGAGCAAATTGGTTTTGGTCTGGTTGTGAAGATGAATGAGTAGGAGAGATAGCTGGAAAAAGTACTGGGGGAGTATGACCAGATGGACCTGGTGAAGGAGGAATTGGTGTATCTGGATTATGAGTACATAGTATCCGATATAATTCTGCTTTTCTGGCAGAAGCAGGATATGGAATGCCTCTACGTGTCAGTTCTAGCATTAATTTAGCTACAGTCCATGATCTGAGAGTTGAACCAGTGTTATTTGAGGAACGTGGTCTGGTTGATGGGGGAATGACTCCTGAAGATTCGGATGAGGCCTGTGCAGATGTGTTTTCCATACTGAAGGTTGCCTAGAAAGAAATTTATTGTTAAGGGTTTTTTTTTTTTTTTTTTTTTTTTGAATGAGGAAAAGTAGGACTCTACCCATATGTGCTAGTGTATGCCTAATGGAGCCTTCGGCCTCTCCGAAGAGGTAAGGTCTCAGGAATGGATATGAGTAATACAGAACCTGTAATATGAGAATAGGTAGTGATGAGTGGAGGTAAGACCTACCTTACGAAGGAGGGTGACACTTACCAAATAGGAAAATATATATATATATGAAGAAATGATTCTATGGTGCCTTCGGCCTCTGCGAAGAGGTAAGGACCTGTGACTAGTAGTAATTCGTATTCAATAGTGTTGATACGTAACCGATAGTATGATGAGCCTCTGCGAAGAGGTGATATGTGAAGATGAAACATGGAGGGGTTCCCATAGAGCCTTCGGCCTCTCGTGAGGTAAGGACTTATACCAAGTATGGCCTATAGGATTGATCTTGTTAGTAATAGGAAAGAAATAATGTGACATGAAGGAGAGTATTCTGATGAACCTTCGGCCTCTGCGAAGAGGTAAGATTCATGAAAAGGAAGAGAATACATATTGCCTTCGGCCTCTTGAAGAGGTAAGGTCTTGGTGTATACCAGATAGACAGTGAAATACATTGCAACAAGCTCCCCTTAGTGATGAACAATGACATTAAGAATTGTGCAAGATAGTAATATTGTAACGTGCGGATGGACCCACCAACATATCGAATTGAGTGTTCTGATATCAGAGTAATAGAGTGACATGAATACAACCCGTGAAAAGAGGTATGTGAGGAAAAGTAATACTGAGAGAGACTAATTGAGAAATTGCAGGTGAGGGTATCGGATTACCTTGTGTATTCTTATGACTTGGTCCTAAAACATATTACCAATAATTAAATCCATGTGGACATACTAATGTGAATGAGCTTAATTAAATCAAGTACTAACCTTATGCAAGCTGAATTGTTTTGCCAGTTGTCCAGGTAAATGGTAAAGAAAATATTCAGTCTTCTGAGAGAAGGACAAAGTGTTGGTACAACAGATATTTGTGAAGACACCTGTCTATGCTGCTTGATGTAAATGCAGGAACCAGTTTATAACCTGTGATGCCATATATGTGAACATTTGAAAAATGAAACCATAACAATGACCATTCTTGGTGTATGTGACTTTAGCATAACAAAGACTTGAGTAGAGCTGACAGGATTAGAATAAACAAACCAAAAATAGAATTTTGGAGCAAAGCAGCACAATTTACAGTTTTTTGGTGTAATATTATTCCACCCCTCTATCAAGACTACAGCTGTCTTGTAATACAAAGGTAGAGTACAGAAAAATAGACCAATCCCCCTGTACTGAAAGGGTTAAGATTTTCTAGTGAACAGATGGGTAAACTGAGGACCCACCAACACACCTGTGCAAAATCAGGGAAATCATAAATTCATAGCCCCCCAGGATCTGAAAATTGGTTGCATACACTGCATACACTGGTGAATAATGTGTGTAAATATACATAAACCATGTCTGATAGTAGCAACCAGAGCACCATTAGGTTATTACAAGAGTTTCCCTTTAACTCCTAAACACCTAAGGCACAGACACTGAGCAAATATGCAACTTAAGTAGATTCGTAGAGTTTATGCATGGGAGCAATCACCAGTTTGGTTAAACTTATCCTTCAAGATTTTTTCCCCTGTACCTTGTCTACAGCGAGCCGGGCTTGAACGTGTTGCGTGACGCGATTGGTGACGTCACTTCCTATGCGACAGTGGAACGAGTAATTTGCATTGGGTATAGATATGATCGGATAACTGAAGCATCGATAATAGTATCGCTATACTTACCTATTGACACTTCCTATGCGATCGTGGAATGTGCCACGAGACGCCCTTACCGTGATGAGTCTGCTGCCGACTGATAGCTAGACGCCAGTGGAGAAGGACGAAACAGGAAGAGGTGGGGAGTGACCCACCGGAAAGTCAAGAGGCCTAGAGGGACGGGCCGGAGGCTTTTGTAGACCTCCAGCTCCTCCCACAAATCCAGGCCACGGCCTTTCACTTATCCACTACCGCTTATCTCTGAATTACTGGAACGGATTTCCTCTACTACAGTATTTACCAAGATTGACCTCAGAGGAGCATACAATTTGGTCCGAATGAAGAAGGGAGATGACTGGAAGACTGCTTTTCTTACGAGATATGGCCATTGCGAGTACTTGGTCATGCCTTTCGGCCTTTGTAATGCTCCAGCCACATTCCATTGTTTTGCCAATGACATTTTTTCAGACCTGTTAGACCAGTTTGTAGTCATTTATTTGGATGACATTCAGATTTTCTCAGACACACTACCAGAACACAACGTCACCACGTTCGCATGGTGCTTCAAAGGCTATGCGACCATTCTCTCTACGCTAAGCTGGAGAAATGCACCTTTGAGGTCAAAAAAATAGAATTCCTTGGCTTTCTCATTTACCCTGGTCATATAGAAATGGATCCACGCAAGATCAATACAACAGTGGCCAACTCATACAAACAAAAAAGCGGTGCAAAGCTTCATTGAGTACGCAAACTTCTACAGAAGATTCATTAGGAACTTTTCCAGAGTCATAGCACCCATTACTGTGCTCACTCGACAGGTGATCCCTTTCTAGTGGACTGACAAAGCTCAACAGGTGTTTGACACATTAAAAAGATTGTTCGCTCAGACACCCATTCTAGCCCAATCCGATATTACCAAGCCATTCATCTTAGAAGTAGATGCTTCAGACTGTGTTGTCTCAATGTTCTGGGCTGAATGAGCAACTACATCCTGTAGCCTACTTTTCTGCAATACTATCTCCCGCAGAGCTCAATTACACAGTGCTTTGTAAAGGTTATGGCCCTGAAGAAAGATCTTGGGAACTTGCTCATCACATCCATGCACCCGAATGCCTTTGACTCTTCCATTGACAACATCCATCACGACCTGGACCTAGCTCTGTCTGGAAGCCGTCTTTGAGGAGCTGTGTCGGTACCTTCCGACATCTGGGGGCAGCGTTGGGAGACTCCTCTTTGCTGAGCATGCACCAGGACGTTACGCCGGTATGCGTTCGTCGGTGCTCTGATGTCACCAGGCCTATCTAAAGAGTGCCTGGACCACTCATTTGGATATACTTGCTGTCCACTTTTCTGACTACCCGGACCTTGATTAGGCTTATCATCGACCTCCGCATCCGCTCTGCCTGCCCCAGATCCTCTTGGCTACGTCTGACCATTGTACTTGAACTCTGCCTGCCCCTGACCCTCTTGGCTACTTCTGACCATTGTAATTGAATTCTGCCTGTCCCTGACCCTCTTGGCTACTTCTGACCATTCAACTTGAACTCTGCCTGCCCAGGACCTTTGGTCTGCCTCTTGACTACAGCTATGTACGTAATCTTTGGATAGGATTTAAGCTCTTCTATTCTGGAGACTTCTCACTGTTGGCCTGCTACTCACCCCAGCTACTCTACCAGGTACTTCAGGTATTCCCGCTACAATCTCTAGCACGTTGCTCCCAGTTTGGGGACCTATTTTTTGTTTATATTTGAGTCCTAGGCTATGCTCCCTAGCTTCCCCATCAGATACTATGTGTATTATCTGCCACGCTCCCCAGCACATGTTCCCTAACTCTGTGATCGTATTTTTCTTTACATGTATCCTTTGTCTTTAGATTTGGTGTTTACCCTAGTATTCACATAGCGGTAGGCGTATCCGTATGTACACTGTTTATGTTTTAGTCCTGTTTGTTCTTGGGGTTAGTTTGTAGCTGTGTCCTAGCGGCACTTCTCTTAGGTTTCATTATCATCTTCTCTTTCCCCCACGTCCTTGCCGTGGGGTGTGACACTTGGTATATGTGGTCTCTACTACAGTGATCACATATGCCGGTTGAGCCAATGACAAATGCAATGTGTAGTATACATTGCCTTTGTCATTGTTCACTTCCTCTCTCTTGCACATTACTGTGGAGCAAAGTTTAACAATTATATACACACCTCATAGTCTGATTGCCTAAAAGAGAGACACCAGAAGGAATGAGGATTTTCAAAATAAACCCCTACGTATGTTTAAAAGAGTGGTATATAATTTCTGTGGGTGAACTAAATGAATTAGAGGAAAAATACTGTTGAACAAAGGCATACTAAAAAGGCCAAAATTGCTTTTGTCCTTAAGTGTCAAAAAACTCTCGTCACTAAGGGGTTAAAAGCATTAATTGATTTATTTATGTATGAATATACTGTTTTCTTATATTTCTTTTTAGAGCTTACTGCTTTTACTTCCTCAAAGAACCAATGAATTCTAACATTAAGTCAGGCTAAAATGCATTATTCTTGGTGAATTTACTTAAGAAGATAATAATTATGACATGAATGCAAAACGCTCAATATAGGAAGCATGTAAAAAGTAAATGTTTTTTGCTTGGGTGTTGCAATCAAAGGTAATGCTGCCATCTAGTGTTCATTTGGTGGTACAAGGATCCTTACTTGTTTAGAGGAACTCTAGTATCTGAAAATGAACTGTGGTTATATACACTTAAATGAGTTGTATTTCATGCTAGTGTTTAAAAAAAAAATTATGTTTGCTTTCTGAGGCCTAAATTATAGTCTTACATATGCTCAGAGAGAGCAGCCATTCCTGCTTTTTCCAGGACTTCAAGTACCACATCAGTCTTGATATGATTTATATGATTGGTCAGGATTGTATGTGAATGGGAAGATTACTCTTTCTGAATAAAAGATCAGTGGGCACTAATCACAACAAATGTAATTGACTTTAACTCCCATTAAACACAGCACAAACAAAATGAAGTAAATGCTTTTTGGTTAGGTTAGTTTACACATGTATTAAAAGCAAGTGTAGGATTTTTGTTTAGGGAACTGATAATTCATTTTTACATAGGCAATAAGTACATGATATGTAAAGTTGTTTCAACCACTCTCATTTTACGGCATTAGTGTTGCTGTAATAATTTTTTTTTCTGTTGAAATGTTCACATTCAGGACCCTAAAGTTACATTCAGAGCCTTTAAGGAACAAAGGGGTGTGCAACATAATTGAGGACATGGTTGAGAAGCCCTTGTCTAGAGCATTCCATGAAGTACAGAAGTATGTTGAGCAGGAAGCCAACCATGCCAACAAAGGAAATTATTTATATGGGTGAATTTGTACATTACTAGTGTTGAGCGAGCATGCTCGGCCGATGCTCGGATCGGCTCGAGCATCGCTCTGCTCGGCACATGGCGGTACTCGTACGAGTACCGCATGTGCTCGCCCGCCATGTTCGGGTCTCCTCCCCGCACGTTTTGCGGCTGCTGCGCAGCCAATAAACGTGCAGGGAGGCTCTGACATCGGTGTAATGCCAGCAGCCATGTTGGCTGCTGGCATTACACTGATTGGCTGGCCAGAACCCGTGGTCGGGTGCTGTATAGCACCTGACCATCGAGTTCGGCTCAGTCTTAGCCAGGGAGAGCTGAGGATAGGAAGGGAAAGTCAGTGTAGGGAGGAAAAAAAGCAAAATTGTGAAAAAAAAGAACCAAAAGTCCTTTTTAGGACTACTGTGTGTGGGGGCAGCAGGTTATTTTGTGTGTGGGGAAAAAAAAAAAAAAAAAAAAAAATATATATTCTGTTTAGTGTGCAAAGTTGCAGATTAGAGCAAATTCTGTTTAGTGTGCACAGTTGCAGATTAGAGCACATTCTGTTTAGTGTGCAAAGTTGCAGATTAGAGCACATTCTGTTTAGTGTGCAAAGTTGCAGATTAGAGCACATTCTGTTTAGTGTGCAAAGTTGCAGATTAGAGCACATTCTGTTAAGTCTTCAAACTAAAATATCAAAGTCACATATTCCATTCAGTGTGCGTCGCCGCAGTTTAGCAGCACATTCTGTGTACTGTGCAGAGTTGCAGAATAGGAAGAAATACTGTTAAGTCTTCAAACTAAAATATCAAAGTCACATATTCCATTCAGTGTGCTTCGCCGCAGTTTAGCAGCACATTCTGTGTACTGTGCAGAGTTGCAGAATAGGAAGAAATACTGTTAAGTCTTCAAACTAAAATATCAAAGTCACATATTCCATTCAGTGTGCTTCGCCGCAGTTTAGCAGCACATTCTGTGTACTGTGCAGAGTTGCAGAATAGGAAGAAATACTGTTAAGTCTTCAAACTAAAATATCAAAGTCACATATTCCATTCAGTGTGCTTCGCCGCAGTTTAGCAGCACATTCTGTGTACTGTGCAGAGTTGCAGAATAGGAAGAAATACTGTTAAGTCTTCAAACTAAAATATCAAAGTCACATATTCCATTCAGTGTGCTTCGCCGCAGTGTAGCAGCACATTCTGTGTACTGTGCAGAGTTGCAGAATAGGAAGAAATACTGTTAAGTCTTCAAACTAAAATATCAAAGTCACATATTCCATTCAGTGTGCTTCGCCGCAGTGTAGCAGCACATTCTGTGTACTGTGCAGAGTTGCAGAATAGGAAGAAATACTGTTAAGTCTTCAAACTAAAATATCAAAGTCACATATTCCATTCAGTGTGCTTCGCCGCAGTTTAGCAGCACATTCTGTGTACTGTGCAGAGTTGCAGAATAGGAAGAAATACTGTTAAGTTTTCAAACTCAAATATTAAAGTCACATTTTCCATTCAGTGTGTGTCACCGCAGTTTAGCAGCCTATTCTGTGTACTCTGCACAGTTGCAGAATAGTAAGAAATACTGTTAAGTTTTCAAACTCAAATATTAAAGTCACTTATTCCATTCAGTGTGTGTCACCGCAGTTTAGCAGCCTATTCTGTGTACTCTGCACAGTTGCAGAATAGGAAGAAATACTGTTAAGTTTTCAAACTCAAATATTAAAGTCACTTATTCCATTCAGTGTGTGTCACCGCAGTTTAGCAGCCTATTCTGTGTACTCTGCACAGTTGCAGAATAGGAAGAAATACTGTTAAGTTTTCAAACTCAAATATTAAAGTCACTTATTCCATTCAGTGTGTGTCACCGCAGTTTAGCAGCCTATTCTGTGTACTCTGCACAGTTGCAGAATAGGAAGAAATACTGTTAAGTTTTCAAACTCAAATATTAAAGTCACTTATTCCATTCAGTGTGTGTCACCGCAGTTTAGCAGCCTATTCTGTGTACTCTGCACAGTTGCAGAATAGGAAGAAATACTGTTAAGTTTTCAAACTCAAATATTAAAGTCACATTTTCCATTCAGTGTGTGTCACCGCAGTTTAGCAGCCTATTCTGTGTACTCTGCACAGTTGCAGAATAGGAAGAAATACTGTTAAGTTTTCAAACTCAAATATTAAAGTCACATTTTCCATTCAGTGTGTGTCACCGCAGTTTAGCAGCCTATTCTGTGTACTCTGCACAGTTGCAGAATAGGAAGAAATACTGTTAAGTTTTCAAACTCAAATATTAAAGTCACATATTCCGTGTAAGATGAAGAAGGCGGGTAAAAAGGGACGGGGAAGTGGACGTGATCCTGATAGTTCAGGGCGCGGGTCAGGACGCGTAGAAACTGTGCCTGGTGCCAGAGCACAAGAAAGAAAGACATCCACCATACCTAGCTTCATGTCTAATTTTACAGGGCGTCGCAGGACATCACTCTCGAGGTCCGACCACTGCGAACAGGTGGTCGGTTGGATGACAGCTGATACTGCTTCCAGTTGGTTAAGCACCACCCTGTCTTCCACCAAGTCCACTCTCAGTAGCCAAGAGTCTGGTCAACATAATCCTCACTCTGATCATCCTTCCTCCCACCATACACGGTCTGGTCAAAGAAGTGATCCCACACTGGGATATAGTGAGGAGCTCGTCTCATCACCAATCCTTCATTTGACCCTCTCTCCAAGCACGCTTGCAGAGGAACATGACATCTTGTGCCCTGATTCACAACGTCTAGAGGCTACCCAATCACAAGAAGATGACAGATGTGAACGGCATTTAAGGTCAAAGGAAGTAGTGGATGATGATGATGATGATGAGACACAGTTGCCATTAAATCAACCACTATTTCCGTCTCAAGACCTTGTTGAGGAGAATGTTATACAGTTGTCAATGACTGAGTATGTGGTGGGATCAAGACATGAGGAGGATGATCAGAGTGAGGAAGTGGAGGAGGACTTGGTGGACGATGAGGTGACTGACCCCACCTGGGAAGGTGTAGAGCCGAGCGATGACAGCAGTCCTGAGGGTGAGTCATCTGCAGCACCGCAACAGGCTGGAAGAGGCAGTGGTGTGGCTACAGAAAGAAGGCGGACCGCACCAAACCGGCCCGCAAATGTTCCACGGAGCACCCCCTTGCGTAAATCTACCTTGCCAAAGGGTAGGTGTTCCGCGGTATGGCGTTTTTTTAAGGAAAGTGCGGACGACAAAAGAATTGTAGTTTGCAACCTGTGCCACACCAGAATGAGCCGAGGCATGAACACTAGAAACCTCACCACCACCAGCATGATCCGACACATGGCATCCAAGCACCGTAGTAAGAGGGAGGAACGCCTGGATCGCCCATCTGTGTCTGCAGGCCACACCACTGCCTCCTCTTCCCCTGTTTTCGGTGCCGGCCAATCGCCTGCCGAAGGCGCAGGCCCGCATACCTCCCGCCCTGCACCTGTAGCATCTGAAGCACCATCAGCGACCACATCCACTTCCCTGTCCCAGCACAGCGTCCAAATGTCGTTACCCCAGGCATTTGAGCGCAAGAGAAAGTACCCAGCCACCCACCCACAGGCCATAGCACTAACCTCACACCTTTCCAAATTACTGGCCATCGAAATGCTGCCATTTAGGCTTGTGGACACTGAGTCCTTCCGCAGCCTGATGGCAGCAGCTGTCCCTCGGTACGTGGTCCCCAGCCGCCACTACTTTTCCCGGTGTGCCATCCCCGCATTACACCACCATGTGTCCCGTAACATCACCCGTGCCCTGACCAACGCAGTTACTGGAAAGGTCCACTTAACGACTGACACATGGACAAGTGCTTGTGGCCAGGGACGCTACATTTCCCTGACGGCACACTGGGTGAATGTCGTGGAGGCTGGGAGCGACTCGGACCCTGGGATGGCACGGGTGCTACCCACGCCGAGGATTGCGGGCCCTACCTCCATCAGGGTTTCCGCCAGCACCTACGTTATTGGCTCCTCCTCCTCCGTTTCCACCTCCGAATTCTCTACACGCAGCGCCACTCCCCCATCAGCCAGTAGCTGGAAGCAGTGTAGCACTGCAGTGGGGAAGCGTCAACAGGCCGTGCTGAAGCTGATCTGCCTTGGGGACAAACAGCACACGGCCTCAGAGCTGTTGCAGGGGATTAGTCACCAGACCGAGCAGTGGCTCTCGCCACTCAACCTGCAACCAGGCATGGTTGTGTGTGATAATGGGCGTAACTTGGTGGCGGCTTTGGAGCTCGGCAAGCTCACACACGTACCATGCCTAGCGCATGTATTTAATTTAGTGGTGCAGCGATTTCTAAAAACCTACCCCAATGTGCATGATCTCTTGACCAAGGTGCGCCGCGTGTGTGCACATTTCCGTAAGTCATCTACAGCTTCGGCCGGCCTGTTGAAGCTGCAGCAGCGCTTACAATTGCCAGCTCACCGGCTGCTGTGTGACGTGAGCACGCGCTGGAACTCCACCTTCCACATGTTGGCCCGGCTTTGTGAGCAGCAGAGGGCAGTAGTGGAGTACCAGCTGTTACACGGTCGTCGCCTCTCCGTTCAACTTCCTGTAATCAGAAGTGAGGAGTGGGAATGGATGTCAGACCTCTGCGAGGTTTTACGCAATTTTGAGGAATCGACACAGATGGTGAGCGGCGATAACGCTATTATCAGTGTAACCATCCCACTTCTGTGTCTACTGAAACGCTCGCTGCTCACAATTAAAACCGACGCTTTGCATGTGGAAGAGGTGGAAATGGGGGAGGAAGAGCTTACACAAGGTGATAGCCAGAGCACCCTCACTTCGTCTTCTCAGCGACAATTGGAGGAGGCGGAGGAGGAGGAGGAGGAGGAGGAAGACACGGTTGCCTCCGCTACAGAGGGTAGCCATGGAACTTTAGTTCCATCTCTTCAGCGTGGGTGGGCAGAAGAGGAGGAAGAGGATGAGGATATTGAGAGTCATCCTCCTGGTGAGGACAGCGAAATCTTGACTGTTGGTACTCTGGCACACATGGCTGACTTTATGTTAGGCTGCCTTTCCCGTGACCCACGCGTTATACGCATTTTAAACAACACGGATTACTGGGTGTTCACCCTTCTGGACCCCCGCTACAAAGAGAATTTCTCATCTCTCATTCCTCCGGTGGAGAGGACAAGCAAAATGGTGCAATACCAGAAGGTTCTTGTTGAAAAATTGCTCCAAAATTTTCCATCTGACAACGCTGGCGGCAGAGTACGTGCTACCTTGGCCAACAGAGAAGGGGAGAAAAGGGGAGCACACAGCAGTTCCGACAAAGGCAGGGCAACACTCTCCAAGGCGTGGGACACCTTCATGACACCCCGCCAGCACCCTCACCCTGATGCGCAGCCTAGTGTCACAAGGAGGGAAAAGTTTTGGAAGATGGTGAAGGAGTACGTAGCAGACCGTGTCAGCGTCCTCAATGATCCCTCTGTGCCTTACAACTACTGGGTGTCCAAGCTGGACACGTGGTATGAACTGGCACTCTACGCCTTGGAGGTGCTGGCCTGCCCTGCCGCCAGCGTTCTGTCTGAGCGGGTATTTAGTGCTGCTGGTGGCATCATAACAGATAAGCGTATCCGCCTTTCCACCGACAATGCTGATAGGTTGACACTTATAAAAATGAACAAGGCCTGGATTTCCCCTGACTTCTCCACTCCACTGGAGGAAAGCCCCGGGGGAACATAAACTCACTTTATATATGTTATTTACAATGATGGGAATACTCTGTATTCCCATTCACCCCTTCCACCCAAAAAACGGGTATATGGTTGACTCTTAATCTTCTCATCCTCCTCCTCCTCTTCCATATGCCCTGGGATATAATTTTTATATAGGGCCAGCTCACCAGCGGGCCCTGTGATATAATTTTTATATAGGGCCAGCTCACCAGCGGGCCCTGTGATATAATTTTTATATAGGGCCAGCTCACCAGCGGGCCCTGTTTGACAATTTTTATATAGGTCAGCTCACCAGCGGGCCTTCTCATATAATGTTTTATTGGGTCAGCTCTCTAGCGGGCCCTCTCATATAATGTTTTATAGCGTCAGCTAACTAGCGGGCCTTCGCATATAATGTTTAGGATGGTCAGCTCTGCAGCAGACCCTCACCCATAATGTTTTAGATGGTCAGCTCAGCGCACGTTTCCCTCTTAATCATGGCCTCAGTTCAATAAAATCAAGGAAATTTTTGGGATAATTTGCCTCTGCGCACGTTTCCCTCTTAATCATGGCCCCAGTTCAGAAAATCAAGGAAATTTTTGGGAGAATTTGTCTCTGCGCACGTTTCCCTCTTAATCATGGCCTCAGTTCTGAAAATCAAGGAAATTTTTGGGAGAATTTGCCTCTGCGCACGTTTCCCTCTTAATCATGGCCTCAGTTCTGAAAATCAAGGAAATTTTTGGGAGAATTTGCCTCTGCGCACGTTTCCCTCTTAATCATGGCCTCAGTTCTGAAAATCAAGGAAATTTTTGGGAGAATTTGCCTCTGCGCACGTTTCCCTCTTAATCATGGCCTCACTTCAGAAAATCAAGGAAATTTTTGGGAGAATTTGCAGATGATATACAAGTAAATATACAGCAAATATTGTTTGGTAACAATTTTTCGCCTAAAGTCGTTTTTATTTTCCTTTTTGTGTGTTTTATGGTCAGTCTGTAAAAATGGCGTACTACGGGCGAAAGATCGTTCCCAGCAGCGATGTTGGAGTCCAAGATGCATCCAGACATCCTCCCTATGCTGTCCCTGAACCATTTCTGTGGTGTTTCCATCCTTTTCTGCCATTTTCCTATGGACCAGGCACCCTCCCCTCATCAGAGCAGGGGGTGCCTGGTGTAATGCTCGAGTCCTCCCATTGACTTCAATGGGGCTCGGGTGCTCGGCCGAGCACTCGAGCCTCCGGGGGCGCTCGGTCAGAGCACCCGAACACCCGAGCATTGGGGTGCTCGCTCATCACTATACATTACAAGACACCAATATTCCAAGAGATATTACAACAGACAGTAGAACAATAAAGCCTTACCAATATCATACAGGACGAATGTGACCTGACATTAACAGAGTCCTTGCCATACTTCACTTGTCTTGCTGCCATTTCAACATACGCTTTTGGTAGAGAAGCTTATCAAGTACATGTAGAAAAAGACACAAAAAGAGAAAGAAGCACACGCTCTAACTGCAGACTGTTTGATGAATAATCAACACCACCGTATTTGGACACCTTCTTGTGTGTTGATCACTATTACTCACATTTTGTGGAGGTAATTACTAGCCTTCAGGTGTAAGAGAATCCACTGGATGACCCCCAGTGCTGGTACCTCCATGGTCTTCCTTCTCCACTCGTCTATTCTCCACCACAGTTATGATCCAGCCAGAACTTTGGCATTGGATTGATTGGTCTAGGGGCTCAGCAGGATACAGGTACCTGAAAAATAGGTACCCCCTCTACTATTACAAAAGAAACAGATTTTATATTCCTTAAAATAAGGGTCTTTAATGGCATTAATAGTATTGATTAAAACAGTACCAAAGCCATTGCAATGGCATAACAAAAATGTAAAATGTTAAAATAAAACAATTATTCACTAGGACAATTTGTCAACAAGTATAACTGTATATGCTGAATGTGTTTCCTAGCATTACACTACTGCATCAGGGGTTTATCCATCACTGGGTTTCTACATTTCACCCATTATTTCTTTTCTCCCCTTCAGTGCTATGAAATAGCAGGTAACTAAATAAAGGATGATAATAATAGTCACGTAAAGGTTTCCTTGAAAAAAAGAAATACAAATCTATATATATTTTTACTGAAACCAAAAGAATATTTTAACTATGCCTGTAATTATGAACTGGAGGCCTCTGTAGGGATCGGGGAAAACTTTTGCCTCAAACCAAAATCGGCAAAAAACGTCACTTCCTGTTTTGCCATTTTTTTTTCCTTTCTCATTTTTTTGCCTTGCATTGAAATCAGTGGGATGACTACCCCACCACAGGACAGTTTTCTCTTCTTTTCCTGCAGCCATATAAAAGGGTGTCAGGCTCTCACAGCATACCATTCTGTGTTTGTGAGAGAAGAGAACAGCATGTTTTTGAGCTAGAGAAGATAGGGAAATAAAGGGGAATTGAAACTTAGCTTCTGGAGTCTTTTAGGTAGGACATTTGTTCCCTGTATCAGGAGATGTAGTTTACCTCCAAAACTGATGCACACACTCTGGTGTTTTTCTTGCGATGCTCCAAGCCCAAACTCTTAGATGTGATCCATAGCAGGGAAGCCAAGCACTCAGCCTTCATAAATAAATAAAACTTAACTTTTATTTAAAACATGATATATCGATGTGGCAGACGAAAGATATGTCTGACACATCGATATATGTTTTTATCATGTTTTAAATAAAAGTAACGTTTTATTTATTTATGAAGGCTGAGTGCACGGCTTTCCCGCTATGGATATCTGAATAAGGAGAGTCAGGGGGCACTCTGGGGGAGAAGAAGAGAGGAAGGAAGTTGACCCCAAATACCACAAAATTCATTGTGACTGACTGGCAAGACAGAGACAGCTGGGGTCCAATTTGCTTGCCGATCTTGCTATTATTGTCTCTGTGCTGGGGAAGTCTGGGGAATGTGCTGGGGATGTCTGGGGAAAGAGGTTGTTGATTTTGTTTTTAGTTATAATTTTTTTTTTTGACAGACTATGATAAGATAGGGTGGACAACTTAAAAATAATAAAAATAAATAAATAATGTAAATAATGAGAGAGACAGGAGCTGCTTCTGTCCACACGGTCCTATAGTATAAAGGGTCAAAAAAGGAACAAATTAGCAAAAGAGGAAAAGGGGACAGTGCTCCTATATCTCTACAAAACCTAGTTTAATAAATGATACACATATTATAAAACAAAGTGTATCTGCATATAATACTTCAGCATAGATGATAACAATTGTAAAAACTGAATAATGGTATCATTATAAAATAGTGTGGTGTCCACAAAAAATATATAATATACTATAAGAGCAAAGAGAAAATGGTTTAAAGCTCACAGTTACATGTAACCAGCAGGCAGGGTCTCCAAATTTCTGAGTGGCTAAACAAAGCTGTGTATCTGATGGAATAAGCGGGTGGAGATATGCACTAAAAGGCTGGAATGAAACAGGTGCAGTAAGGTGTCTCCCGGCTTACAGGTTTCCTAGCAATTTAAGATAATCAGAGGGCTTAGTTGTGAACATCTGCCACGTATAACCCGAACGAACCGGAATCAGCAATGGAAACCTGAGATGGAACAGGTAGAGCAGATCAACTCCAGCTAGTAAACCCCCCCCATCTATAGCTGACAATGATGGTGGAGTTCAGTAGCCTGCGCTCTCCCCCCCATCTAAATACAGCACATACTTGGAAAGAAGTTTCAAAGGATATAAAGCTGGAGAATAAATGTCCCTCCTGTCTTTAAATGGTATTATGAGCTGATGAAGTAGTAGTTCTTGCAGATATTTCTCAAAATAAACACTTTAAAACAGAAAACGTGTGATTTGTATTTGATATGATACGTCTATAGACAGGGGAGCTTAATATCTGGGGGTGACCTACTCTACCTGTTCCATCTCAGGTTGTCAGTGCTGATTCCTGTTCATTCTGGTTATACCTGGCAGATGTCCTGTAACGGTTTGTTCGACACACAGACACAGTGGTTTAGGATAAAACACAGTTTTATTGAAAGAATAGTAGTACAATAACCCTCACAGGTCCTGTAGTATATTACCAGAATGATACAGACACAAGACAGGTCCAGTAAAACCATAGATTCCATAACAGAATATACTGACGCAGGTCAGGCAGAACACAGAGGATTCCCAGGGTATCTGCACAGCATGGGTTAATGGCCTTCAGCAGGTGTAAACAGTCCCTTGTGAAGAGAGGTCTGTGGAGGAGCTCACTTAGGATAGAGAGCTCAACAATGAGTAATGCCCAGTAGCAGGTTAGCAGACCACCATGAACTGTCAGAGCAGTATCAGAGACTAGGCAACATAGCACACTGCCGTAGCAGTAACGGAGACTAGGCTACTTGCACACTGCCGTAGCAGTAACGGAGACTAGGCCACTTGCACACTGCCGTAGCAGTAATGGAGACTAGGCCACTTGCACTCTGCTGTAGCAGTAACGGAGACTAGGCCACTTGCACTCTGCAGGAGCAGTAATGGAGACAAGGCCACTTGCACACTGCCGTAGCAGTAACGGAGACTAGGCCACTTACACTCTGCCATAGCAGTAACGGAGATTAGGCCACTTGCACTCTGCAGGAGCAGTAACGGAGACAAGGCCACTTGCACACTGCCATAGCAGTAATGGAGGCTAGGCCACTTGCACTCTGCAGGAGCAGTAAAGGAGACAAGGACACTTGCACACTGCCGTAGCAGTAATGGAGACTAGGCCACTTGCACTCTGCAGGAGTAGTAACGGAGACAACGCAACATGCACACTGCCGTAGCAGTAACGGAACCTGACTCAGCAACTGAGCAATTCGCCCTGAGGACGCAACCAACCGGGAGTGACACGCAGACCTGACCAATCGGAATGTCGCCAAGGCGACACAGAGGCAACCAGAGCAGGAACGTCAGCCAAGCCGGGTCGATACATGGAGCAGGAATGTCAGCCAAGCCATGTCGGTACACGGAGCAGGAACGTCGATCAAGCCGGGTTGGTACATGGAGCAGGAATGTCTATCAAGCCCGGTCGGTACCTGGAGCAGTAACGTCAGCCAAGCCGGGTCAGTGCACAGGAGCAGGAGAACAAGAATGGTCAGGCGGTCCGGGTCGGTTCAAAGGCAGGAGACAAGATGCGAGTAGTCAGGCAGGCCGGGTCGATACACTGGGAATACTAAGAGCAGGAACAAGCACTGGTACAGAAACACCACGAAAGGGCACCGGAGAGGTGCCAGGGCCCGTGATATGTTCACACCTAGGCCCACTGATTATCTTCAACTGTGGGGGAACCTGTAAGCCAGGAAACACCTTACTGCACCTGCTACATTCCAGCCTTTTAGCTAAATCTCCTCCCACTTGTTCCATCGGATACACACCTTTGCTTAGCCACCCAGACATTTGGAGACCATGCCTGCTGGTTACATCTAACTGTGAGCTTTAAACCACTTTCTCAATATATACAATATATTTTTGGGTGATATCACATTATTTTATTATGGTACCATAATTCAGTTTTTACACTTGTTATTATCTATGCTGAAGTATTATATGCAGATACACTTTGTGTTTATAATATGTCTGTCATTTATTAAACTAACTTTTATAGAGATATAGGAGCACTCTCCCTTTTCCTCTTTTGCTGAATAAATATATTAGGTGACAGACAGCTGACTTGGAGCCTGACTTGAGCTCTGTGACTGAGGCAGACTTGATAGACAACATATGACATTGAGAATTTTGTTAAGGGCTAAGGTAAGACATCACACTCCATCAGTTGTGTAATGTAGATTACAAATACACACAGTAGTTGGGTAATGTCCAGCCAATGTACAAGGGGCAGGGGAAGGGGGAAAAAAGAGCAGTGCAGGGATTAAAGTGGTAGTTCAAAAGCTGACTGCAGCCATGGTTGCTATAGCGTGTGCAAAAAATTATGATGATCCCTCTTCTCCTGGGGAGGATGCACCAAAAGTTTCACCGCCACCAGAGCCAGTACATAAAAACATATAAGAAGAACACTGAAGATGATGAGTCACATTTTAGTGTTAATGATGGCAATGGCATACTGGAGGAAAGTGTAGCAGATGAACCAACTTCTGCATCTGACAGTGAGACAAACAAGCACCAAAACACCTGTTCTCAAAGTAGTAGCAAAGTTTATGAAAGTAAAAGTAAAAATATATTGTTTGTTGCCTCTAAAAGCTTAGTAAAAATGAAAGGGTAGCGGACAGGAAGCTGCGGGTGATGGTGATGATGACCTCATGATGACTAATGATGATGATTCAGATACAGAATATATCCCTCTAGTATCCTCCTCTTCTTCAGATACAGTTGAAGTTGAGAGTGATAGAGATGATGAAGTGGCCAGAAAGTAAGCAAAAAGGCAAAGGCTCAGTCTTCCACCACTAAAAAGGATTACTGTCCCTGTGTATAAACTGTTTGAGAAAACCATTGGAAACTCTGACCCTGGACAAGCAAAGATGGCAAAAAGTACACAGTCTTCCTGTCAGTTATCATCAGCATCATTGCCGCTTCCAAGTCCAAGTCCCACACCCATGTGTTGCTTAACCAGCAGCAACAACAAAAGCAACACATGTTATTAACATCCACAACCTTAGCTATGACTATTGACTCTGCTGCTGCTGGAATTGCTTCACCTTTGACACCTAGTAGTAGTGGCAGTAGAATTTCATCAACATCTAGCCCCAGTAGTAGTATTAGCCCCTCAAGAACCCCTCAATCCATGAAGTCCACAGTATGGACATACTTCACTCAGGATCCAAAAGCTAAGCATGTTGCTATTTTTGTCTGTGCAAAAAGCATGTGAGCAGAGGGAAAGCAGGCTTACACCTAGTCAGTGGGACCTCCTCTATGAGATCCTACCTGAAGAACACCCACAAGCCTGACTGGGAAATGCACTATTAGCAGGCCAGAGGAGCCACAATTAGCAGCAGCAGCAGCAGAAGCACTCCAAAAGGTTCCCAGGGCTCTGAGGCAGATAAGAGAAGTACTAATGTTATTTTTGTGTCAGAGAGAGTGCCACTGCCAACAGTTAGTTCATTCCAAATAACACCTATGGCTCCTGCTGAAGAGGAGTATGATGACAATGGGTTTGCTGTAGGAGATGTCAAGAGTCATAAACTGTACACATGCTGCCACTACCTCCACCACCTCCTCCAGTCATGTTGTTAAAGCAATAAAGTTCCAGGGTTCTTCTGCCATGTCCTCCCAACCCACACTAACTGAGTTCCTGGGAAGGAGTCAAAAACTTCACAAAGAAAGTATGTCTGTGTAGAATTGCAAGGTTGTCAAGATGTTGGTAGGGGACATGCAGATGTATTCTTTTGTAGAAAACTGAAGTTTCAGAGAACTGTTATCATGTGTACCTCTGCTCTGGCATATGCCAAGCGGCAGTTATTTTTCCAATATGGCTGTGCCTGAATTGTACAAAAATTGTATAAACAGTAGCATAGATGCTCTATCTATCTATCTATCTATCTATCTATCTATCTATCTATCTATCTATCTATCATAGACACCCATAGACACTGGATTTTTCATAACCTACTCCTCCATAGTAAAGTGCAGCTGTTTTCATTGTCAGGAATGCAGTGTGTAGTAGAGTTTATTTAACTCTTTAAGTACCAGATGGTGTACAGGGATGTATGAGCATTGTAGAATATTAATTTCTGGCACAGCTATTTCACAAGATAAATATCTCGTAAATTATTATTGAAGTACATTATTTAAAAGATGGTTAATAACATATAGGTGATTTAAAAAACTTGAATGAAAAGCTGTCAAAGTTTTACTGCTACTTTAATGAATGTAACAGCTTTTTAGGATGCCACAAAATTATCCGAGACGTAGCACAGATAAAATAATAAATGAATACTAATTATAATAACAATTATGAGTCAGCATAGATGAATCATCTAAAATGAATAATAATAATAGGTATAATAATTTTATATCAATTATAAAACTGGAATGCTGAAAAGAATTCCAATTCTACACACACACACATATATATATATATATATATATATATATATATACTACTGATCAGAAGTATTAGAACACCCCGATTTTTCCAGTTTTTATTGAAATGTATGCAGTTTAATGTCTCAGTGTGCTCTGAAATTAAAGCATAGAATGAATAAACAGCTGGGAATTAAAAAAAGGCATTGCTAGCAAGAACTTTCAAGGATTTATTTACTTACATTGCAGTAAAACAACTGTGAGTTGTTAACCCATTACTTCTTCCCTGAAAAGGCCTTTTTGTATAACTCTGAAATGCACTACATTATTATTTTTCAGTTTTTGTTAACCTCAACTTTTTTTTTTCACCTCTGTCAGTTTACATTTGTACCATTTTAGGTTATTCACTGGACTTGAACTGCGTACATTTCAATTAAAACTGGAAAAATGGGGGTGTTTTAAAATTGGTCCTGGTAGCGCTATATATATATATATCCTATATAATAATTCACTAAAATGTGCGTAACGCTGCTGTCATGAGCAGTAGAGACTGCCACTGCCGTGGCTGATACAGAGCTCTGTATCAGCCATGGCACAGGCAGTCTCTACTGCACATGACTGCCCCGCGACTGGGATTGAGTCCTTCCAGTCCTTTAGGGGTATTTCATACATTTGATTGTCAATGGTTTGCCTGTATTCGTGGCAGAGAACCCTGTTAAGCTCTCAAACACTTAGGGCGAGATGTTCAAAAACTCGTCATAATGAAAAACTTGTCAGATCATGAGTTGGTAGTAAAAGAAAGACAATGTTTTCAGAAGTAAATCCGTCACATTTGAAAATTCATCTAATGAATTAAAAATGACGGTAAGAAGATCTCATTGAACATTGCCGTTAAAAATTCTGATCTTAAAAATTGTCTTTCAGCTTGTCTTTGAAACGAAAAGTTTCAAAGAAACAAAGACTTTTTTTGTCTTTGAAACTAATTTTTCTTCTCCAAGTTTAGACCATTTTTATTATGTCGGGAAAAAATGATGTTAATCAGACAAAAAAATGACGTTCAAATGAATATTTTTTTCTGAAAATACCTTACATTATGACGGAAGATTAAACCACACCCACTTTTAAGACGGCTTTTTTCCTTTGACAGAGATGGCAGAATTGGAAGCAAAAAATGACAGAAACATGTCTGAGAATTGACAGATCATCCGTCTTAACCCTTTGACTGCCATAAAGGTACACAACTGGCACTCAAAGGGTTAAGTCTGATGTGGTACAGTCGCTTCCTCATAAGTGGCAGGTAGGTGTGTTGACAAAATAGTACCGGGGCAGGCTTAGCATTATGGGCTGCAAGGCTTCCTCAGATGGGCACTTCTTTGGCTTCCTGTGTGGTGCATGAAGAGGAAGGGGATGGACACGTTGAGCTGCAAAGCTCTGAGGAGGTTGGGGGTGTGGGTTTGTGGGTATAGGACTTATAGTGAAGGGAAGGATTTTGGTGGCAGGCGGTGAGTCTTTTATGTGACAAAAGTTAGCCATGTATTTTGTCCTTTGCAGAAGATGTTGGGGGTGGGCCAACTCCTTGCAGAGATTTTCAAAGATACCATATGGCCCCTGCCCATATATGAATATATATATATATATATATATATATATATATATCCAATAGAAAGAAGCATTCACAGGACTTAAAAAAAAGTGGTGAAAATTTATTTAACAGATCAATGTTTCGATTAACATAATAACCTTCATCAAGATGCCCATCAGTGAAAAAAACCCCATTTATACCACTTATACCCTAGTGAACCTAAAGGCACCAAAATAAAACATTTTGACTGGTTGTGATGTCACATACAGTACTGTGATGAGATGACTGAAAAAAAAACATGAACCGAACCAAATAATTATAACAATACACCATGTATGGTACAAATATTAAAAAATGATTTCGCCAAATAACTAACAACCATTTCAGCAATACAATTGTAAAATTTGTTAGAAACGCCTACATCCGTATATAGTCTTCCAGACTTTGTAGTCTGTTGGGACTCAGGTGCATTGCAGAGCTCGGTGTTCCAGGTGCAATGTACAACGAAGCTCCAAGTTTGGGTCATATATTAATCTATATATATTTTATATGAATCAAAATGTGCTTCAAAGATCTAGCTAATGGGGGTTAATCATGCTAAAGCGAAAGAAAATCACATTAATGTGTATATAACCCCTATACTGCTATAGCTCTCACAAACCATTCTTAATTAAAACTGTTATATTATAAGTGGGATTATACAGAAAGATCAAACGATGTTCAAAAGATTAATAATTTCCCACTAGTCATACTATGGTTAGTACAATGAGCAATTGGGCATGTGAGATTTAAAGGGACAAAAGCACATTGCGTTGTATAATTAATGTACCTGATCTCTAGCCGGTTTAGCTCACTCAATACCTATACTGTGTGAATAGGATATATACTGTATTCCAGCATAGCTAGGTATGACCAGGCTAAATCTGAAGGAGGAAAGTATGTGTTAGGAGGGTAATATCCGTTTAGTGTATATAAACACTTTAGTAATCCGAAAATGCCTCCTATTAACATTATCCACTCAAACTTGTCTGATTCATACCAATACTGAATAGTGTCACTAAGGAGAACAATATCTTAAGTGCTTAAAGGGACTTAAAGGATGAACACAACCTGTAGAATATAGTTGAGTGTGCAATATTAAAGAATACATATAAGCGCACAATGTGACATATCTAGGTAAAATCAAGAGACATACATAATAATGAGTAGAATCTGGAAGATCATGACAAGTAAAACCACTCCAGAACCACAGTAGTTCCCTGCTGCAGGCTCAAGAGTAACCCACATGCTGCGATCCCAAAAGTTGTTATATATGAACCAATACTAGCTCATCTATCGATCAATCAGTTTAGATACATCTAGTGCATGCAATGTCACAATCTAAATCTTCTTGTCCCTATGTAAACCCTCTTTAGGAGACATATAATAAACAAATAACTTGCTTTTTGAAAGATAAATAGCAGATTAGGCTATATAATATATAATATATATAATTATGCGTGCTATACATTGGATTGGGACAGTCTCTGAGTAGAAGTATCCAAAGTTAATTGTCTGCTGGATAAATAGACACATTATGCAGCCAAAGTATAGACTGTGCCTCAATAAAAGGCAGAGTAACTGAGTTTTTTATTCAGCCCTTTTGTGGCCACAGTGTCCAGTGTGTGAATCCAAAATGTTTATCTTTGTAGCAGTTTAATCCCACTGTCTCCACCTCTTGGTAATGGTGGAATGTGATCTATCAAGATTGTTTTCAAAGATGCCACCGTATGTTATAAATCATAATAAACGTCAGCCAGGCCAAGTCGGTACACGGAGCAGGATCCTCAGACACGCCGGGTTGGTACACAGAGCTGGGTTGTCAATCTCGCCGGGTCGGTACACGGAGCAGGAACGTCATCCAGGCCGGGTCAGAACAGGAAACAGGAACGTCAGCCAATACGAATCGATACACAGAATCAGGAACGAGACAATAGCATGGTCAGGCAGTCCGAGGTCATACACTGGATCAGAACAACGACAACTAGCACCAGGCATCAGGTACACCACGAAAGGGCACTAGCAGAGTGACAGCCCAGGGTATAAAAAGGCTGTCACTAGGAGGAGAAGTACAGGGAAGCCAATAGGAGAGCAGTATCAGCGAGATGGACAGAATGTCGCCCAGATCACGAGCGCTGTGATAGTACCCTCCTCTCAAAGACCCCCCTCCGAGAAGAGGGACCAGGCTTCCGGGGGTACTTGGTATGGAATATGGAGCATGAAGGTCCTTGGAATCCACCCATGAACGCTCCTCTGGGCCATAACCTTTCCAATGGACCAAATACTGCAATTTGCCTCTGAATCTGCATGAGTCAATAATATTTTGCACCTCATATTCCTCCTGGCCTTGGATCTGAATAGGCCCTGGTGCCACGGGGGTAGTAGTATAACGATTACAGACCAGAGGTTTAAGCAGTGATACGTGGAACACATTATGAATACGCATGGATGGTGGGAGGTCCAGAGCATAAGACACAGGATTAATTTTGCGAATAACTTTGAATCTACCAATGAACCGGGGAGCCAACTTATTGCAAGGAGTCTGAAGGTTTAGATTCTTAGAGGAGAGCCAGACCCTGTCCCCAGCCTGGAAAGAGACCGCTGGCAGCCATCTGCGATTAGCTTGGCGCTGATACCGCTGGAATGAAGCATTAAGGGTGCTTTGTACCTGTGCCCAAGTGGAACGGAGTTGCTTCAAATGCTCATACAGAGCTGGAATTTGTTGTGACTGAAATGAGTCTGGAAGCAAACAGGGTGTCACGGTTTATTATGACTCTCAGACACAAGTTTTAGGTAAAAATCAATTTTATTGAAATAATAAATTGATAACGTAGGATGGCAACCACATACATACAGATATATTCAGAATGTAACAAGACAGAAGGCAGACTCTACCGGTCCTGTCAATATACCGGACAGGACAGTCTGAAGTAATAGAATGTTAGGCTCTACCGGCCTTGCCAATACCGGGTAAGGCAACCTGCAGATGGAATCGCATAACGGTTCTACCGGCCTTACCAAATTACCGGGCAAGGCAGCCTCAATAGATTCATAATGTAGGCTCTACCAGCCCTGCCAATACCGGGTAAGGCAACCTCAGATGGAATGTGGCAAAAGGTTCTACCGGCCTTACCAATACCGGGCAGGGCAGCCCAGAGATAGTAGCAGCAGTCAGATGGTAATGGCAAATTGACAGGATCGTAAGCAACCCAGTGTACACACACTGAGACTAACAGGGGAATTGTAAAGCCGCAAGGCTTTGGAGGAAACCAGCGTCCGCACGCTGGGACCAACACTGAATGTATGGCCGATAGGCTTAGGAGCAAACCAGTGACCGCACACTGGTGTAACAAGCGAGTTAGTACAGCCGTAAGGCTTAGGAGCAAACCAGCGTCCGCACGCTGGGGCCAACACAGAATTGTATAGCTGATAGGCTTTGAAGCAAACCAGTGACCGCACACTGGTGTAACAAGCGAGTTTGTATAGCCGCAAGGCTTTGGAGCAAACCAGCGTCCGCACGCTGGGACCAACACAGAATTGTATAGCTGATAGGCTTTGGAGCAAATCAGTGACCGCACACTGGTGTAACAAGCAAGTTTGTATAGCAGCAAGGCTTTGGAGCAAACCAGCGTCCACACGCTGGGACCAACACAGAATTGTATAGCTGATAGGCTTTGGAGCAAACCAGTGACCGCACACTGGTGTAACAAGCAAGTTTGTATAGCCGCAAGGCTTTGGAGCAAACCAGCGTCCGCACGCTGGGACCAACACAGGATAGTACAGCCGATAGGCTTTGGAGCAAACCAGTGACCGCACACTGGTGTAATAAGCGAGTTTGTCTAGCCGCAAGGCTTTGGAGCAAACCAGCGTCCGCACGCTGGGACCAACACAGAATTGTATAGCGGATAGGCTTTGGAGCAAACCAGTGACCGCACACTGGTGTAACAAGCAAGTTTGTATAGCCGCAAGGCTTTGGAGCAAACCAGCGTCCACACGCTGGGACCAACACAGAATTGTATAGCTGATAGGCTTAGGAGCAAACCAGTGACCGCACACTGGAGTAACAAGCAATGTCGCCGACGCGACCGGGCAGGAGGTCGCCAGGATACAGGAGACAGGCGATGCCATGACAGGAACCAGCAACGATCAGTCAGGTCAGGAAACCGCAGAGAAGAAGTTCAGCAGGAACTGCAACACCAGAGACTAGGCCGGAACCAGGACTGGAAGTACTTCAGCATGCAGGAAACACTGGAACAGTAGAGATCAGGAACTCAGGAACACATGAGATCAGGAACTCAGGAACACTGGAACAGAGGCCCAGCTATCACTGGCATAGTGATAGCAAGAAGGTCAGAAACAACACGAAAGGGTAACCAAAGGGTGCCCAATCCAGGTTTAAATAGGCAATGAAAGGCGGGCTATCTGCAGACAGCCAATAGCAGCCCCCTACTGGTGACAGACAAGGAACTGCAGCAATCACGGGCACCGTGATACAGGGTTGAAACCCGTAATTGATGAGAAACGGGGAGCTTCCAGACGATGAATTGACCGCACAATTCCTTGCAAACTCTGCCCAAGGCAACAGGTCGACCCAGTTATCATGATGGTCAGACACAAAACAGAGTAGAAATTGTTCCAAGCACTGGTTGGCACGCTCAGTGGCTCCATTGGTCTGGGGATGATAAGCGGAGGAAAATGATAACTGTATGCCCATCTTAGCACAGAACGCCTTCCTGAATCTTGATACAAATTGGCTCCCACAATCAGACACCAATACTCTGGGTATGCCATGTAAGCGAAACACTTCCCTGGCAAATACCCTTGCCAACTCCTGGGCGGAGGGAAGACCGGGCAGTGGCACGAATTGTTACATTTTCAAAAATCGATCAACAATCATCAGAATAAATGAATGTCCCCTAGACACCGGTAACTCCCCCAGAAAATCAATAGAAACATGAGACCATGGATGTTCACCTTTGGGTACTGGTTGCAGCAAGCCCAGAGGCAGGTGTCTAGGGGACTTGGCACGGGCACAGGTAGAGCAGGCTGCGGTAAAAGCTGTGCAATCAGCACGCAGAGAAGGCCACCAGAATAACTGCGAGAGTGACCAAATTAATTGATTTCTGCCGACATGCTCAGCGGCCTTGGAAGCATGGTAAGTCTCAAGGAGGCAGGTGCAGAGAGGCTCGGCAACGAAACATTTGCCCACTGGGGTCTCCGGAGGTGCATCAGACTGATTAGCAAGAATCACGGAATCCCAGAGGTGAAGTAATGCTGATACGTAATGTGGCCAGAATGCGATCTGGTTGGATAATCGGTACCGGAACCTCCTCCCTTTCCATGTCAGGGTTAAACTGCCTGGACAACGCATCTGCCCTGACATTCTTGGATCCAGGCAGATAAGACACAATGAAGTTAAATCGTGATAGGAATAAGGCCCACCTGGCCTGACGTGAGGACAACCTCTTCGCCTTAGAGAGATAAATGAGATTTTTGTGATCAGTCAGGATTAGTACTGGGGTACGGGTACCCTCTAACAGATGCCGCCATTCATTGAGAGTCAAGATGATAGCCAACAACTTTCTGTCCCCAATTTCGTAGTGGCTTTGAGCAGTAGTTAATTTCTTGGAAAAAACCCCACAGGGCCTTAGCACACTCCCAGGGTCCAGGCGTTGAGATAGTACTGCCCCTGCCCCAAATTCTGAGGCATCAACCTCCAAAGTGAACGGTAGGGAGGGGTTAGGGTGGGATAGTACTGGAGCAGAAGCAAATGCAGACTTCAGAGACATAAACGCCTGTTCAGCCTCTTGAGACCACTGAGATGGATCAGCACCCTTGTGAGTTAGGTCAGACAGAGATTTCACTATGGTCGAGAAATTCTTTATAAATTTCCTATAATAATTGGCAAAACCGAGAAAGCGTTGGATGGCCTTAAGCCGTTTGGAACGTGGCCACTGGAGGACTGCTGCCAACTTGTTCCTGTTCATAGCGATGCCATCCTTAGAGATAATAAAGCCCAGGAAAGGTACCATGGGCTTATGGAACTCGCATTTCTCGGTTTTGCAATAGAGTTTATTCTCACGGAGTCTGCGCAACACCACTGTGACATCCTTAATGTGTTGTGACAAGTTGACAGAATGGATCAGAATGTCGTCAAGGTAAACAACCACACAAGACTGTAACATGTCACGTAAGATGTCGTTAATAAATTCTTGGAATATAGCAGGTGTGTTGCATAGTCCAAATGGCATTACCAGGTATTCATACTGCCCCAACCTGGTATTGAATGCCGTTTTCCACTCATCACCGGCTTTTATTCTGACCAAATTATAGGCGGCACATAGGTCAAGTTTAGTAAAGATGGAAGAGCCCTTTAGACGATCAAATAGCTCGGTGATGAGTGGTATGGGGTAAGCATTTTTAGGCATAAGCTTATTCAAACCCCTGTAATCAATACAGGGGCGCAGCTCCCCACTTTTCTTTTTAACAAAGAAGAATCCTGCCCCCGTGGGCGAGGAAGTCTTCCTAATAATGCCTCTCTGCAGGGCATCCGCAATATAATCCTCCATAGCCTGATTCTCCTCGCAAGACAACTGGTACGCACGACCCCGAGGAGGAACGGTACCTGGAGGCAGATCAATAACACAATCGCATGCCCAATGAGGCAGCAAGGCGCTTGCCTCCCCTTTACTAAATATGTCTCTGAATTGCTCATATTCAGCTGGCACTGAAGGGAAGGCACACATTATCCTCGTAGGTTGGGAAATGCAGTTTTTGTCGCAAAACTCGCACCAGGTCGTAATCTCACACGTTTGCCAGTTAAACCTAGGGTTGTACATATGCAGCCACGGAAACCCCAAAATGAGAGCATGGTGCAGAGAACGGATGATCTGAAAATGTTGAACTTTTGAATGTAATGCCCCAATGCTCAACCTCAAGGGAATAATCTCCATGGTAATCTGGGCAGGTACCAATGGCCTCCCATCGATGGCTTCAATAGTTAACGGAGCCTCCTTCACCACCAAAGGAACATTGTGTGAGACTGCAAAAGATTCATCCATGAAATATCCGTCCTCGCCAGAGTCAACAAGCGGCAGGGTTTTCACAGCTAGGTCTGCCCAGGAAACTTCCACCTGTATGGTAGGCTTTTGACTGGTTGGGTCCAGGGACTGCTGAACACCACCTAGGGCCTGTCCCCCAAGGTACCCTAGGTGCGTTAGTTTCCTGGCCGGGTCTGGCAAGAACGCAACAGATGGCCCGCCTGGCCACAATACAAACATAGCCCTTGTCTGCGGCTGTGCGCCCTCTCCTCCTTAGATAGTCTAGTGAACCCCAGTTGCATAGGTTCACCACTTTCGCCAGCAGGAGTTGGAGGTAAGGGAGGAGAGGGAGCCATTTCTCTCGCCCTTTGCTTGTGGTCTTTAGTTGTCATCCGTTCCCTGATATGGGAATCCATTAGTATAGTAAAATTGATAAGCTCATCAGGGTCAGTTGGTAATTCTCTTGCGGCTGTCTCGTCCTTTAATCAATCACTGAGACCCTGTGCAAATGCCGCTACCAACGCCTCATTGTTCCAGCCCACCTCTGCAATTCTATCGCATAATCCGCCACTGTGCGAGACCCTTGTTGGATTTCCATCAATTTTTTAGCAGCAGAGGCGGCTTTACCAGGAACCTCAAATACTCTACGAAAAGCCCTTACAAACTCAGAGAAGTTCTGAGTACATGGTTTAGCGGACTCCCATAGCGGATTTGCCCAAGCCAGGGCTCTCCCCATGAGCAAGGAGATCATAAACCCCACTTTACTGCGATCAGTGGGAAACGCATGAGGGGTTAATTCCAGGAAAATTTCCAACTGGTTAATAAACCCCCTACACAGGTTAGGTTCGCCATCGTACCTGAGAGGTAATGGAGTGGTAGCCGTCAGCCCTTTATTAACGTTAGTGAGAGTACTCGACTGAGCCTCCGGTGTCAGAACTGGGGGGACCACCGGGGCTGGTACTGGTTTGTTCACGTGTGCCGTGCGCTCAAAGATCGTTTGAACAGCCAATGCCAACTGGTCTAATCGTTGTTCTTGGAGGTCCATCCTCCAGTGGATACTCTGTGCATCACCTTTACCGTTACCGTCTGACGTCATGGCCCTTGCGTACTGTTACGGTTCAGTACACTCAGACACGGAGGTATAGGTAAAAACACAGCTTTATTGAGACACACAATGAACAATGTAACCCTCATGGGTCCAGTATAGCACAAACTGACACAAGACAGGTTACAAATGGTTAACCCACACGGGTCCAGTAAAGTGAACACACAATACTGACACAGGTCAGGTAAATGAAGCAGATACAGTGATGAAAGCCACTTAACCAGTGCAGTACTGGTTGTAGCGCAATACAGGCTAAATGTCGCCTGATGGTAATAGGAGGCAACAGGTACGGAACTGCAAACTCAGGCTCTGGACACCTGTAAATGTGACCAATGGTGGACGCCCACCAACGACTAATGGAATGGTCAGAACTTGTGCTTATATGGAGGCCCTACCGGAGCAACCCAGCACCGTGTGCACATACTACCTGAAAGGGATAATGGCCAATGGTATATATGGATGGCAACTCGAAGCGCCCTACTCATCAACGGGATACAATAGCCCAAACAACTCAGCTCAACGGAACCCAATATGGTAGTGATAAGCAAGGCACCTTCCCCTGAAGGGATTAATGGTGCTATGGTCTGTACAACGGAAATCACCGGAGGCGCCCTACTGAACCAACACAGACCAAGCGAGTGCAACACAGAGCGGAAGCAGCGAGACTCTGACCACAGAGCAACTGAACACAGCTACTAGGACCAGTACTCAGGAATGGTGCCCAGCTGGTGGGCATGCAGTAGTAATACGGATCAGCCAACTGGAACGGCAGAACAGGAACCACGCCAAGATGAGTCGGTAGAGAGATCAGGAACGTCAGCCAGGCCAAGTCGGTACACGGAGCAGGATCCTCAGACACGCCGGGTCGGTACACAGAGCTGGGTCGTCAATCTCGCCGGGTCAGAACAGGAAGCAGGAACGTCAGCCAATCCGAATCGGTACACAGAATCAGGAACGAGACAATAGCGTGGTCAGGCAGTCCGGGGTCATACACTGGATCAGAACAACGACAACTAGTGCCTGACATCAGGTACACCACGAAAGGGCACTAGCAGAGTGACAGCCCAGGGTATAAAAAGGCAGTATCAGGAGATGGACAGAATGTCGCCCAGATCACGAGCACCGTGATACCTCGTTAGTATGTGGGTATCCATGTAGTACAGTTAATACATCTAAACACCCTTTATTTTCCCTCTTGTGAGCCAGTTGTTTTTTTTGTTAGCTGGTGTCGATGTGGATAAAAGACCTGGCCGCATTAGGTAATCCTTCAAGGCTTTGCCTCATTTAAATGCAACTATTGGCGGCGGGGATGAAAAAAAAGACAATGACGGATCTGTCAATAGGATGGGCCACTGTTGTCTCAAAATTGTATTTAATTTTTCTGACCCTGGAAAGTATGGAAAGTACTGGGTGGAGAAAACCATACGTGTTGGTCTTGTGTCCTCTTTATTTGACTGAAGGAGATCACTCTGTTTAAGTTGCTTAGTACGTAGACGTTTTTGGTGTAGTATTTTTGGATTATAACCTCTTTGTAGAAATTTCTGTTGTTTTTCGGTAAGCTGGTGTGCAGCATTATAGGGGTCATCATTATTCCTGAGGTTCGTGTTTTTGTCAATCATCATGTCACAGCACGTCACAGCATGTTTTTGTCAATCATCATGTCACAACCAGTCAAAATGTTTTCTTTTGGCACCTTTAGGTTCACTAGGCTATAAGTAGTGATGATCGAGCACCCCAATGCTCGGGTGTTCGGGTGCTCTGACCGAGCGCCCCCGGAGGCTCGAGTGCTCGGCCGAGCACCCGAGCCCCATTGAAGTCAATGGGAGGACTCGAGCATTACACCAGGCACCCCCTGCTCTGATGAGGGGAGGGTGCCTGGTCCATAGGAAAAGGGCAGAAAATGATGGAAACACCACAGAAATGGTTCAGGGACAGCATAGGGAGGATGTCTGGATGCATCTTGGACTCCAACATCGCTGCTGGGAACGATCTTTCGCCCGTAGTACGCCATTTTTACAGACTGACCGTAAAACACACAAAAAGGAAGATAAAAACGACTTTAGGTGAAAAATTGTTACCAAACAGTATTTGCTGTATATTTACTTGTATATCATCTGCAAATTATGCAAAAAATTTCATCGATTTTTCGGAACTGGGGCCATGATTAAGAGGGAAACGTGCGCAGAGACAAATTCTCCCAAAAATTTCCTCGATTTTTCTGAACTGGGGCCATGATTAAGAGGGAAACGTGCGCAGAGGCAAATTCTGCAAAAAATTTCCTAGATTTTTCTGAACTGGGGCCATGATTAAGAGGGAAACGTGCGCTGAGCCGACCATCTAAAACATTATGGGTGAGGGTCTGCTGCGGAGCTGACCATCCTAAACATTATATGCGAAGGCCCGCTAGTGAGCTGACGCTATAAAACATTATATGAGAGGGCCCGCTAGAGAGCTGACCCAATAAAACATTATATGAGAAGGCCCGCTGGTGAGCTGACCTATACAAAAATTGTCAAACAGCGCCCGCTGGTGAGCTGGCCCTATATAAAAATTATATCACAGGGCCCGCTGGTGAGCTGGCCCTATATAAAAATTATATCCCAGGGTATATGGAAGAGAGTCAACCATATACCCATTTTTTGGGTGGAAGGGGTGAATGGGAATACAGAGTATTCCCATCATTGTAAATAACATATATAAAGTGACTTTATGTTCCCCCGGGGCTTTCCTCCAGTGGAGTGGAGAAGTCAGGGGAAATCCAGGCCTTGTTCATTTTTATAAGTGTCAACCTATCAGCATTTTCGGTGGAAAGGCGGATACGCTTATTTGTTATGATGCCACCAGCAGCACTAAATACCCGCTCAGACAGAACGCTGGCGGCAGGGCAGGCCAGCACCTCCAAGGCGTAGAGTGCCAGTTCATACCACGTGTCCAGCTTGGACACCCAGTAGTTGTAAGGCACAGAGGGATCATTGAGGACGCTGACACGGTCTGCTACGTACTCCTTCACCATCTTCCAAAACGTTTCCCTCCTTGTGACACTAGGCTGCGCATCAGGGTGAGGGTGCTGGCGGGGTGTCATGAAGGTGTCCCACGCCTTGGAGAGTGTTGCCCTGCCTTTGTCGGAACTGCTGTGTGCTCCCCTTTTCTCCCCTTCTCGGTTGGCCAAGGTAGCACGTACTCTGCCGCCAGCGTTGTCAGATGGAAAATTTTGGAGCAATTTTTCAACAAGAACCTTCTGGTATTGCACCATTTTGCTTGTCCTCTCCACCAGAGGAATGAGAGATGAGAAATTCTCTTTGTAGCGGGGGTCCAGAAGGGTGAACACCCAGTAATCCGTGTTGTCTAAAATGCGTATAACGCGTGGGTCACGGGAAAGGCAGCCTAACATAAAGTCAGCCATGTGTGCCAGAGTACCAACAGGCAAGATTTCGCTGTCCTCACCAGGAGGATGACTCTCAATCTCCTCATCCTCTTCCTCCTCTTCTGCCCACCCACGCTGAAGAGATGGAACTAAAGTTCCATGGCTACCCTCTGTAGCGGAGGCAACTGTGTCTTCCTCCTCCTCCTCCGCCTCCTCCAATTGTCGCTGAGAAGACGAAGTGAGGGTGCTCTGGCTATCACCTTGTGTAAGCTCTTCCTCCCGCATTTCCACCTCTTCCACATGCAAAGCGTCGGTTTTAATTGTGAGCAGCGAGCGTTTCAGTAGACACAGAAGTGGGATGGTTACACTGATAATAGCGTTATCGCCGCTCACCATCTGTGTCGATTCCTCAAAATTGCGTAAAACCTCACAGAGGTCTGACATCCATTCCCACTCCTCACTTCTGATTAGAGGAAGTTGAACGGAGAGGCGACGACCGTGTAACAGCTGGTACTCCACTACTGCCCTCTGCTGCTCACAAAGCCGGGCCAACATGTGGAAGGTGGAGTTCCAGCGCGTGCTCACGTCACACAGCAGCCGGTGAGCTGGCAATTGTAAGCGCTGCTGCAGCTTCAACAGGCCGGCCGAAGCTGTAGATGACTTATGGAAATGTGCACACACGCGGCGCACCTTCGTCAAGAGATCATGCAAATTGGGGTAGGTTTTTAGAAATTGCTGAACCACTAAATTAAATACATGCGCTAGGCATGGTACATGTGTGAGCTTGCCGAGCTCCAAAGCCGCCACCAAGTTACGCCCATTATCACACACAACCATGCCTGGTTGCAGGTTGAGTGGCGAGAGCCACTGCTCGGTCTGGTGACTAATCCCCTGCAACAGCTCTGAGGCCGTGTGCTGTTTGTCCCCAAGGCAGATCAGCTTCAGCACGGCCTGTTGACGCTTCCCCACTGCAGTGCTACACTGCTTCCAGCTACCGGCTGATGGGTGAGTGGCGCTGCGCGCAGAGAATTCGGAGGTGGAAACGGAGGAGGAGGAGCCAATAACGTAGGTGCTGGCGGAAACCCTGATGGAGGTAGGGCCCGCAATCCTCGGCGTGGGTAGCACCTGTGCCATCCCAGGGTCCGAGTCGCTCCCAGCCTCCACGACATTCACCCAGTGTGCCGTCAGGGAAATGTAGCGTCCCTGGCCACAAGCACTTGTCCATGTGTCAGTCGTTAAGTGGACCTTCCCAGTAACTGCGTTGGTCAGGGCACGGGTGATGTTACGGGACACATGGTGGTGTAAGGCGGGGACGGCACACCGGGAAAAGTAGTGGCGGCTGGGGACTGCGTACTGAGGGACAGCTGCTGCCATCAGGCTGCGGAAGGACTCAGTCTCCACAAGCCTAAATGGCAGCATTTCGATGGCCAGTAATTTGGAAAGGTGTGAGGTTAGTGCTATGGCCTGTGGGTGGGTGGCTGGGTATTTTCGCTTGCGCTCAAATGCCTGGGGTAATGACATTTGGACGCTGCGCTGGGACAGGGAAGTGGATGTGGTCGCTGATGGTGCTTCAGATGGTACAGGTGCAGGGCGGGAGGTATGCGGGCCTGCGCCTTCGACAGGCGATTGGCCGGCACCGAAAACAGGGGAAGAGGAGGCAGTGGTGTGGCCTGCAGACACAGATTGGCGATCCGGGCGTTCCTCCCACTTATTACGGTGCTTGGATGCCATGTGTCGGATCATGCTGGTGGTGGTGAGGTTTCTAGTGTTCATGCCTCGGCTCATTCTGGTGTGGCACAGGTTGCAAACTACAATTTTTTTGTCGTCCGCACTTTCCTTAAAAAAACGCCATACCGAGGAACACCTAGCCCTTGGCAAGGGAGATTTACGCAAGGGGGTGCTCCGTGGAACATTTGCGGGCCGGTTTGGTGCGGTCCGCCTTCTTTCTGTAGCCACACCACTGCCTCTTCCAGCCTGTTGCGGTGCTGCAGATGGCTCACCCTCAGGACTGCTGTCATCGCTCGGCTCTCCACCTTCCCAGGTGGGGTCAGTCACCTCATCGTCCACCAAGTCCTCCTCCACTTCCTCACTCTGATCATCCTCCTCATTTCTTGATCCCACCACATACTCAGTCATTGACAACTGTATATCATCCTCCTCATCAAGGTCTTGAGACAGTAATAGTGGTTGATTTGAAGGGAACTGTGTCTCATCATCATCATCATCCACTTCCTTTGACCTTAAATGCCGTTCACCTCTGTCATCTTCTTGTGATTGGGTACCCTCTAGAGGTTGTGAATCAGGGCACAAGATTTCATGTTCCTCTGCAAGTGTGCTTGGAGAGAGGTTTAAATTAAGGATTGGTGATGAGACGAGCTCCTCACTATATCCCAGTGTGGGATCACTTCTTTGACCAGACCCTCTATGGTGGGAGGAAGGATGATCAGGGTGAGGATTATGTTGACCAGACTCTTGGCTACTGAGAGTGGACTTGGTGGAAGACAGGGTGGTGCTTAACCGACTGGAAGCAGTATCAGCTGAAATCCAACCGACCACCTGTTCGCAGTGGTCTGACCTCTAGAGTGATGTCCTGCGACGCCCTGTAAACTGAGACATGAAGCTAGGTATGGTGGATGTCTTTCTTTCTTGTGCTCTGGCACCAGGCACAGTTTCTACGCGTCTTGACCCGCGCCCTGAACTATCAGGATCACGTCCACTTCCCCGTCCCTTTTTACCCGCCTTCTTCATATTACACGGAATATGTGCTGAAAATCTGCAACTTTGCACACTAAACAGAATGTGCTGCTTATCTGCGGCTAGGCACAGTGAACAGAATATGTGACTTTTATTTTTAACACTTTGCACACTAAACAGAATGTGCTGCTTATCTGCGGCTAGGCACAGTGAACAGAATATGTGACTTTTATTTTTAACACTTTGCACACTAAACAGAATGTGCTGCTTATCTGCGGCTAGGCACAGTGAACAGAATATGTGACTTTTATTTTTAACACTTTGCACACTAAACAGAATGTGCTGCTTATCTGCGGCTAGGCACAGTGAACAGAATATGTGACTTTTATTTTTAACACTTTGCACACTAAACAGAATGTGCTGCAAATCTGCAACTTTGCACACTAAACAGAATATGCTGCTTATCTGCGGCTAGGCACAGTGAACGGAATAAGTGACTTTTATTTTTTACACTTTGCACACTAAACAGAATGTTCTGCTAATCTGCAACTTTGCACACTAAACAGAATGTGCTGCTTATCTGCGGCTAGGCACAGTGAATGGAATATGTGACTTTTATTTTTTACACTTTGCACACTAAACAGAATGTGCTGCTTATCTGCGGCTAGGCACAGTGAATGGAATATGTGACTTTTATTTTTTACACTTTGCACACTAAACAGAATGTTCTGCTAATCTGCAACTTTGCACACTAAACAGAATGTGCTGCTTATCTGCGGCTAGGCACAGTGAATGGAATATGTGACTTTTATTTTTTACACTTTGCACACTAAACAGAATGTTCTGCTAATCTGCAACTTTGCACACTAAACAGAATGTGCTGCTTATCTGCGGCTAGGCACAGTGAATGGAATATGTGACTTTTATTTTTTACACTTTGCACACTAAACAGAATGTTCTGCTAATCTGCAACTTTGCACACTAAACAGAATGTGCGGCTTATCTGCGGCTAGGCACAGTGAATGGAATATGTGACTTTTATTTTTTACACTTTGCACACTAAACAGAATGTTCTGCTAATCTGCAACTTTGCACACTAAACAGAATGTGCTGCTTATCTGCGGCTAGGCACAGTGAATGGAATATGTGACTTTTATTTTTTACACTTTGCACACTAAACAGAATGTTCTGCTAATCTGCAACTTTGCACACTAAACAGAATGTGCTGCTTATCTGCGGCTAGGCACAGTGAACGGAATAAGTGACTTTTCTTTTTAACACTTTGCACACTAAACAGAATGTGCTGCTAATCTGCAACTTTGCACACTAAAAAGAATGTGCTGCTAATCTGCAACTTTGCACACTTAACAGAATGTGCTGCTAATCTGCAACTTTGCACACTAAACAGAATGTGCTGCTAATCTGCAACTTTGCACACTAAAAAGAATGTGCTGCTAATCTGCAACTTTGCACACTAAACAGAATGTGCTGCTAATCTGCAACTTTGCACACTAAAAAGAATGTGCTGCTAATCTGCAACTTTGCACACTAAACAGAATGTGCTGCTAATCTGAAACTTTGCACACTAAACAGAATGTGCTGCTAATCTGCGGCTAGGCACAGTGAACGGAATATGTGACGTTTTTTTTTTACACTCTACCCCCCAAAACAAAATATATCTGCTGCCCCCACACACAATAGTCCTAAAAAGGACTTTTGGGTCTTTTTGTTGTTCAAACGCACTTTTTTTCTGCCTACACTGACTTTCCCTTCCTATCCTCATCTCTCCCTGGCTAAGACTGAGCCGAACTCGCTGGTCAGGTGCTATACAGCACCCGATCACGGGTTCTGGCCAGCCAATCAGTGTAATGCCAGCAGCCAACATGGCTGCTGGCATTACACTGATGTCAGAGCCTCCCCGCACGTTTATTGGCTGCGTAGCAGCCGCGAAACGTGCGGGGAGGAGACCCGAACATGGCGGGCGAGCACATGCGGTACTCGTACGAGTACCACCATGTGCCGAGCAGAGCGATGCTCGAGCCGAACCGAGCTTCGGCCGAGCATGCTCGCTCATCACTAGCTATAAGTATTTTGTTTTTTTTTACTGATGGGCATCTTGATGAAGGTTATTATGTTAACCGAAACGTTGATCTGTTAAATACATTTTTCCCACCTTTTGCACACTTTATGTAGTCCTGTGAGTGCTTCTTTCTATTCTTTCTATTGGAGATTTTGATGTATCACGTTGGCTGGAAACACAGCACCCAGGCATAAAACCATAAGTATGAGGTCTTCTCAACATACTCACTCTCTTTCTCTTTCTCTCTCTCTCTCTCTCTCTCTCTCTCTATATATATATATATATATATATATATATATGTACTTAGTCTCTATAATGTTCCTGTCTTTTCTGTAACATTCTGTGTTCAGTAAACAACGACCCCAAACAAGTTTATGGATATTGCTTATCAGGTCAAGATATCTTGACCCAGAACAATAGCAGATAAAGTGGACATGTCCCATTAATTCAAGTATGAATTTGTGGAACTCATTAAAATTGCCTATGAGTCATGTTAACCAAAAGACCAACAAATATACAGTTAAGGAAATATTCAAACTTGGTATCTTAGGCTAAATAGATGTGCATTTGTTTTGTAACAAATTTTACATTTACTAAAAATTACGTTTCATGAGATTTGGATGAATACAACATATTAATGAAAATTTGCATGAAGTATTAAAACAATGAAGGACACATTCCATAATTGTGATGCAGCATTTTTTTGCTTTCTGTTTAGAAGCTAGAAGCAGTGTCACAGTAACTGTGATAATCTCATCTCTCTGCATTATTTGAAATAAACAGTATTATCTATATCTAATATCTATAGTTGTTCTGATTGCCTTCCTTTTAGTGCTGGAGGCTGTACTAGACTGTATTTGTAGAAGGACACAAAAGGACATTTGAACTGACTTCAAGCACTATTCCTCTTAGTGGGACTACAGTAGAAGGCTGAACATTTATTCTACATGCCCTAATAGTACTTTCTTTTTCTATAAACTTTGTAAAATACTGGTAGTTTAACAGCAGCTAGAATTAGGTTAGCTAAATAAGTTAGAACTTGAGTACTGTTAAAGCAGTAAGTGAATAAACAACAAGTGCCTTTTTGCCACCGTAGTCCTTCTGCAGTACCGAAATACAAATGTCTGTGCAATCCGTAGCTGACTGTCCATATTGTTGTGTGTCATACCTTAACAAAAAAGGTACAAGCACATTAATGCATTACTTATCAGTGTCTCTAAAATAAAGTTCTCCTCATTAAAACGACTTTGAATTTGTGTGGCAGAGTATCCTGTGGGAGGTCTAAGAAAGGTACAAGTTTTACTTAATTTATTTGAATACATTTTATTCAGTTTTCAGTCTAGAGAAGACAGCAGGTTGCTTTCCCAATGAAATTCTGACTAACTAAACTTTACAATAAATGAAGTTTGTTTCTGCTGAAGAGGGGTTTCAGCCTGTCTTAGCTTGCATATACTCTGTCTGTTTTCAATTAATTATTCCTCACATGGCCTGTGGGGGTGGAAATAGCTTACCTCTAAGGAGGGCTGGTGGATCCAGTGAGGTATCCACTCACTGCAGGCCCACAACGTTTATTAATATCAGGTAAAGTCCTTCATTCATACCTTTTTAAACAGATGTATGTCTTTTGTTTTTAATTGCAAACTTTGGGACCCCTAAACATCAAAAACATAAAAAAACACTATATTTAAAGGGGCCCCTTCCGACTCATTTATTATAACATCTCCTTAGTGAATATTTTTAATCTAGATAGGTTTTTACAGGTGTATTAGAGTAGGATTTGCCATATACTGAGGTACCTTGACTAGGTTGGTAAGCTTATACATTGTTTGTTCAAATAATGGAACTAAATCCTCATATTTATTTACACAGTAGTATTATATATGCCCAATAAAAGGGAACACATTTTCACTTTGTATAGAGGAGCCCAGGTCTGTTTTTCTGTTATGGGCTTTTTTTGCATGAATGATTCACATGAAACTAATTTTCTTGCCGTGTACAACTCTGATGCTAATGTACAGTTGTATGCAAAAGATTGGACAACCTTGGCCAAGTTACATATTTTGTTGTTTTTCATAGTGAATAGAAATTGATACAACATCTGCATAAACTTAAACTTTTCATATATATTGGCATATTGTAGTGCACATTTACTATTTATTTCCTGAATTTAACAGGCTGAAACAATAAAACAGAAAATGTGGCATGTGCAAAAGTTTGGGAACCCTTCCAGTTGATCCACTAGTGATATTTTTTGTACGGTTCCATCACTTAATTGACTCACGAGGCCTTAATCTAAGGTGGGTAATGACAATTTCAGAGTATAATAAATTCCTTGACTTAAATGTCTCAGGGTGTTGTGCTTACACTCAACAGCCATGGGCTCCTCTAAGAAGCCCATGAAGATCAGAAAATAAAGAAAATTGACTCTTACAAAGCTGGGGAAGGCTATAAAAAGATATCTAAATGCTTACTTCTTGCAATTTACAGTGTCCGAAATGTCATTAAGGACCCATGATGGTCCTGACACGTCATGGGTTAAATGATGGCAGCGCGCCTCAGTTTGCAATGATATCATGCTGGGGAGACTGAACCAGAGCACTCCAGAACTGGAGTGCAAAGTTTCATTAATTTCCCGTTGTGCCGGAAACAGGTGATAGCTACTACAGTGGTCACGTTTACTGGCTTTTTCATTCACAAAGTCAATGTTACTATGAGAGTAAGGGAAAAACAAGAAGAGAACAGACAAAAAAAGAAACAGAGTTGGGGGTATTAACCTTCAGTGCTGGTGCTGGGGGCAAGATGAATGTCCATTTAAACCATTACTGACATACTGAGAGCAATTATTTTTTTTTTAAGGTTGAGCAAGAAAAAAATATTTTATCTACACAGATTAATTTATAATACATCTACTGAAGTTTAAACAAAATTAATGGGGGTTTTACTGCTGTGGAGCAATGTAATACATTTATACATACCACACAATATCATCTACAAGAAAGTGGTAAACTAGGGAGGGAAAAAGGGGCGTGGGCATCTTTGCCCCAAAGGGACAGTGCTCCCCCTAAAACGCCACATTTTGTAGGTATGAATGACCAGTCATACCTTTCAAGCAGTCTGCATAAAAAATTAACCCATTGAGCACAACTGATCAGAAGAGAACCAGTAAAAATTTAGTTTCTTTACTTTTTTAAATTGTTTTTGTTATTTTTAATAAAATAAATGGTGGGTTACCCATATAAGTGTGGTATCAAAAGAAAACCCTACTTGTGCATAAAAAAAACGGTATATAATTTGTGTGGCTTGAATAAAAGAGGGAAAACACTGTAGAACAATGAAAAAGTAAAAATTGTTTGGTCCTTAACCTCTTGGCGGCTGCGTTCCTGGGAAGTAACCTTCCATTAAGGACCACTTTGAAGATTCGGACGTGCTGGCACCTGTGATGCGTACCAGCATGCCACACTGGGAACTGAGAGATACCGCTCCAGTCTTGGAGTGGTCAATCCCACTCCCAGTTTTTACTTACAGCACTCCCGGAGGAGCGCTGTAAGTAAAATGTATGTGACGTGCTATGACTGTCACCGGTCCTTAACGCAAAAACCGCGTGAAGGTCATAGCACGACATGCCATCATTAAGGGGTTAACAGCAAACCACCCCAGATTTTCCTGGTCCTTAAGGGGTTAGGGAGAACTGTTGTAGTAAAGACAAGGTCTGGAAGACCAAAAAAAATCTCTGATAGAAATGCTCATAGACTGGTCAGGAATGCAAAACAAAACCCCCATTTCACAAGAAAAACCTATAGAAAAGTTTAGCTGGAAAAGAAGTAGTGGTATACTAGTCTACTTTTCAGCATTACTTGCACACAACTGATCCGCATGTAGATTCATCAGAAGGAAACCTTACCTGTGATTTCATCACAAAAGTCATCGTCTGAAGTATGCAGCATAACATTTAAATAAGCAAGAGGTATTTTGGAACAAAATGCTGTGGTCTGATAAGTTAAAACTGAACTCTTTTACTACAATCACCAAAGGTGCCTTTGGAGAAACAAAAGGAGAAGTATTTGAAGAAAAAGAACACCTTGCCAACTGTTAAGCATGGGGTGGGTCTCTTATGCTTTGGGTTGCATGGCAGCCAGTGGTACAGGAAACATTATACAGGCAGAGGGATGTATTTTATGAGTATCTTTATATATAGATATGTTTTTCTATTTTCATATATTGTATTACTCCTTCATTGAAAGTGTAAGGTTTATATACAGATGTTAGGATCTTCATGTGTAATTTAGTATAACCATGTTTAAATAACCTTTTAAATATGTATAATTAGTATGCACTATTATTTATACAGCATATACATTTATAATTTTTTTAACAAAAATACCCTGGGTATATAGGTTTGTATTATTATTGTAATTATTTTATATTTTAAAGCTGTATAGGATGCATCTATAAAGTTGCATATTTAAGTCTTTAGGTTAGGCTGTAATTCTCCATAATGCACATTTTATAAGTATATAGTTTTTTTGGGAGCATTTTATCTTTGTTCTCATAACTGAAGTATTTTTACTAGGAACGAGGCTTGGATATCGGCTCTGTTACTCTTTTGTCTATAAAGCATTGTTTGTTGTAACTTTATTGCTATACTTCCACTTTTATCCCTTGAAGAAGTGGACGTTTAGACCAGCGATATGCTTTGGAATAAGACTAAAGCACTTTATCTTTATCATCATCTTTTGTGTATATCTATTTTGTGAGTGCTTTCTTTAATGGGGCCTTTTGGTTTTGGTAAACCATGTGTTCCATACAGCATTACCCTTAGAGGTGTATGTGGTTACTTCCAGTTTTCAAGGATCGCATTTGCAGAATACCTGGAAGACCACCCCTTGCTGCATACCAGCACCCAGACTGCACAGACGTACCAGCCTCTAATTAGAAGCCGCTGATATGGGAGAACATCCCTGTTTCTCTGGAGTGGCTACATTGTGAGCAATAAACAAAGAATTTTGGACTCTAGTGGACTACTGGGGTAGGATCGCTACTGTATATATTTTTCTTTGATACCTCAAAACCAACCATGAACCACCTGAAGAAACGAAATCTTAAGATTCTGGAATGGCCTTCACAGTCCCTAGACTTGAATAGTATTAAAAATCTGTGGGTAGATATTAAAACATGCAGTGTGTGTGTAAAATGTCAGAAGAATATTTCTGGACTAGAAGCATTCAGCAAAGAAGAGTGGTAAAGAATTCCTAAAGCAAGACTAGAAAGATTGTAAACTGGCTACAATACATGTTTGGAAGCTCTGATGTCTGCCAAATGGAGTGTTAATAAGTACAGTCTGATTGGTGTTCAAACTTGCACATGCCACATTTTCCATTTTCTTTGCAGGCTGTTAAATTCAGCATATGCATAGTAACTATACATTATGCTTTGCAGAAATATGTCAAGTTTAAATTTGTTCACTGCACAGGTTGTGTTAACTTCTTTTCAGTTAGAAAATCAACAAAATGTGTAATTTGGCAAGAAGTGCATACAACTGTAAAGTTGGTATAGATATAAGCGAGGAAGGTTCCCCTGAGGCTTGTTCTAGAATTACCCTTCTTTTATTTTGTACCTGCATTAACAGACACGGCTTGGTAAGTAACTGTTGACCACAATCAACCCAATGTAACTTATTCACAGACATAGCCAGGGGCAAATCCTGGAATAACAAACAGTAGCATTAGGTATTCAATAATACGTATAGTTTGACGATCTGCTGCTGTATCCAAAGGCCATTTCAGCTACTATACCTGTGCAAATTCGAGGGGAGGGAAGCTTGCAGTCCTCCTACATTTGCTTTTTGGACTACAGTTCCCATCACTCTCAGCTGATGAGGATGAGGATGATAAGTGTTGTAATTTCTTTCACGTAAAAAATCAAAATGCCATTTGGCCAGGGGTGCCCAAGCTTTTGCATAAACTTATATGGTGATGATGGTATTAGTGAGGTCTCATGTTCAAATTAAGCTTTTCACTGCAGTTTCATATACTAATGAAGCTTTTCAATGAAGTTTCAAATGCTAATTATATATGTACTGCACCAGGAGACTTTCACTTTTCCCAGAAATACAAAAAAAATTGAATTTTTCCTAAACTATACATCTGCTGGACTTTTGGCTATCAAGATAGTTTTGAATTAAGTTTTGAAATTTGTAAAATAATCAAAGTGTTTGGTCCACTTTGAAAGGCTACATCTGTAGGAGCTATAATAACATTTGAATGGAGAATCTGCCAGGAGTTTGACTAACCTTATTTTATTTAGCACAATAAGCACGATATCATATATTTTTCCATTAAAAAATTGACTGTTTCTTTTTATTTGTATGTGCATTTTTATTTGTTATGAGCATTGTCTTGCAAAATACTAGACCTTTTTTTTATACCTGGAATTACAGTAAGCTAACTTAATTATGAAGCTCATGTATGGTTTTATTTTATTTCTCTAGTGTGCAATTATAATCTTAGCATTTGCAGCAGGTAGGATATGGGTGAAAATAGTCTGTGATCTAGATTAATGCATAACAATACTATTTAAAGCTCAAGTGAATTTTCCTTTATTAGAGATATGATTTTAAATAATGATTTCTAAATTAGGGGCAGTACACATCAGTTATATAGGCAAATGCATTATTTTATATATGTTTTCCATGCCAGTAATGTATATATATGAAACATTTAAATATAACACCATTGCTTATAATGTCTATAATAATAATTGACTATAAACAGGGATGGATTTATATCTCCAGCACCCTTAGCCCCGCCTTTGCCCCACCTGTAGCATCACCCTCACTTAACCACACTCATTCAATTGGCCACACCCTCTTTCTGGGCCAAAACCATTTTAAGATTTATTCTTCACAGTATTGGGGCAATTTTCCAGAAGTAGATGACATTTTTTTAGATAGGGATGGGGTATATACAACATATATACAGACAGCATAAAGTACCTTTACTAGATATGTAGCCTTCCCTTTCCCCTTGTTTAAGATTAAGGCCCAAGTAAAGTAATGGAAAGGTACAGGTACCAAAAGATCAACCTAATACTGAAAAATCAGATATTGAGCACTAAATTATACAGTGCAGACAGATGTAATGTCCAAACAAAGGCACAAAGCTATTGACTGTAAAAACCTAACTTAGACCCCAATTCAGTTGTTTGGAGGCTGCTCCTCTGTGTTGGATAAGATACTAAATGTATTTAACCCTTAGAGTGCCAGAGGGGTAGGCAAAGCATTGCTTTGGAATGCTTGCGTACCTATCTGGCACTCTAAGGGTTAAACTATAACAGTTAATGATAATGGTTATCCATTAAAGGGATAGTAATACTTCTTTTTAAATTTATTTTATTTTGTAGGCATTAAAAAAACATGAAGAATGATATAAGTCTTATCTCTCAAAACTTTATGGTTTATGAGATATTCACAAGCAAAGTTTCCCCCTCCCGCCCCTTTTACCTGCTGTAAACAATCTCTTCTCAGATGTGGAATGCAGTCCATAGACTGGACAGATAACAGGGGACACTCTTATTCCTATGAAAATAATGAGAGCCCTTTCCCCCTTGACAAGCTTTTCAGGTTTTTCCCTTATCTTAATTGAAGATTGTCCCTCTCTGCAGTCTACCTGGGCAGCTCCCTTCTGCCCTGGCTGAGAAGTGTTACATCAGTAAAAGGGGCAGGAGGGGGACAATTTGCTTGTGAATATCTCTTAAACCATAAAGGTTTGAGAGGTAAGACTTATATCATTCTTCATGTTTTTTTCATGCCTACAAAATAAAATAAAGTTAAAACGAAGTATTACTATCCCTTTAACGGAAGCAGTTGGGATAGCAGTGTCCTAAATGCCATCGTATAGGACTATGCAACCCATATACACTAGGACTATCGACAGGCCATGTTTTCTAGGCAACACAGACAAACACCTTCCTTGCTGATAGACTCAGCAAGCAACTTTTTGATCAGGAAATCCAAGTCTGATCGCTGAGTAGTCCTTGAGGGCAGTTAGAAAACCCTACTACAGTTATATGTAGAGAGATTTCACCATTCCCATTGAGATTCAGTTCACATTAATAGAAAAGAAAGGTATATGGAGAAGTGGTTTGGGAATGGTGAGGTTACCTCAGGGGTGGTCAGCATGTATCCCTCCAGCTGTTGTTGGACTGAAGATCCCTTCATCCTCAGCAGGCCAAAAGTGGGAGTTACAGCTGGAGGGATGCAAGGTGATCTCCACTAGATTAAATACTATAGATGAAGACAGTTAAGAGACATCCTTGAGACCTCCACCAGTAGGGTGAAGCAGAGTACATGACTCCCTAATCAGCATTTCAACATACGATCAGGGATCCCAGTATCATGGAGCAGAAAACAATAGACAGACACTCAGTTAAGTGGTAACTGGTTACTTCTAATTAGTTGATATATAATACATGAAAACAAAGGGGATATAATATGATCTTGTATCTTCTAATTATGAAGCTGATTTATCCATGGTTTTAATGTTTCATCCATTGACATAAGAACATTAATTAATTAATAGCAGAGGGAGAATTAGTCCTCATTTAGACCATTTGGCAAAGGAAGGGCTAATCCCAGCCACAGTGAAAGTTAATTCCTCCACAGAAGAAATTTGCTTTGAAGACCAGCATATCAGTAAATTATTTTCTACTACAGGGTATATATTTGGGTGCTGCAGTGCTGACTAACTAAAGTTGAGTGAACACAGGCAATAAGCCTGGACTGTGGAGACCCAAGGTAAAATGCCACTTCATCTGCTATTCAGATTATCCTGAATAACAGTATTCCCTATACCACCAGGAGAGACAGCAAGTGATGTGCTGCTGGGTGTGCACAATCACAACTGGCATGTTTCTTCCAGCATAAGGAGAACATTATATACAACATAACAGTAAGTCAATTGACATATTTATCAATAAAACTGGCAATAACTTGTAGAAAAGTCTATAAAATGGTCGAATGCTTATGCTATAATTATCTCTCCTGGTGCCACTCTGTAAGGCAGATTACCTACTTGAGTGGTTATTTGAAATGGAGAAAACATTATTTCCATAAATTTCTGGGCTGAAGGAGGCAACACAGATACAGTATATACATGCTGGGCTATTAAGGGGCAGCTTCTGCTGCCACCACCTGTCTACCTGCCAATTACTTTTTTTGGTGTGGCCTAGTTTCACTCACCACTACCTGCCTTGTGCACTTCAAAATCCACATGAGTAGCTGGTTTCTGCGCTATATATATGCAGCCTGTGCAAACTATGCCATGATGAAGGACATAGTGCACTGTTGCGTTTGCTCATTTAACATGACGTTATGACGGTAGCCAAGAAATCAGATCTGGCAGGTCAGGGCTGCAATAAAAAAAAGCAGTGAGTCACAGGTGGGCAGCCCAAGCCAGTGTAGGTGGGGAGCCTCAGGCACGAGCACAGTCACTAATTTAAATTGAAACCAAGTGCAGGCACGCTGCACACCTTGCACCATATGTATTGAAACTAAAACACAGGCAGAGATTCTTTACAGTAAGGGCAGTAAGGCTATGGAATTCTTTGCCTCGGGATGTTGTGCTTGCAGATAATGTAACTGCATTCAAAAGAGCAATGTATGCCTGTCTAGCACAGAACAATATTGACAGTTATGACAGATGGCTTCAAAGCAAATAGGATATTTAGCCGGGGAACTATTTGACACACACACACACAAACACCTACACTGGAAATTGCTCCAGAGGGCTTTTTGTTGCCTTCCTCTGGATCAACAGGGGTGTTATTGGCATGGGCTGGACTTGATGGACGCATGTCTTTTTTCAGCCTTATCTACTATGTTACTATGTTACTATGAATTGACTTTATGGGCATCTAAAGTAGGCGGGCTGGGGGGGCAGGCTGGTAGGCATGGCAGGGCAATTGTGCAAAAAGAAAAAGAAAAAACATGAGGCACTCCTAGTGTAATATCTTCAAAAAAATGTGTCCAGAGTTCACCAGCCACCACCAATAGGTATTGTACTCACAGACGAGATGGCTGAGACACACACACACATATATATGTTACTCAGCTATAAGGCACAAGGGATTTGTTTATAACTGCCCCCTTTACAGCAGTGTCTCCAAGGCAGCTTCCTTCAGAATGTATTCATCCAGGATATGGATGTAAAATGTACACAAAGTATATAAAAAAGAAAAAGAAGAAGGAGCGTCAAAAGTGTATTACCCAGTATTACATGTAACATATATTAAAAGGCATCATATCAACTCACATTATTCCTATGTTAACAATCAGGCATACACCTGTTATTAACTTATACAACTTACAGGGTACTTTACCAGTCCCTGTTTTGGTCCAACGATATATCTCCAGTCCAGACTTTATGGTGTCTGTCTAGCTTACCAGCCAGACGTTTGTTCTTCTTGCCCAAATCCAGCGATAATCCTACTCAATATCGAGTAGATCACAGGGAATGCCCAATAATAGTTAAATAAAAAATAATAAAAGAGATAGAAGTAGTCGTTCTTCTTGTCTCCAAAGTATAAAAAATATTTATTATAAACAACAGGCATCTGTTAGATTGACATCTAACTTCCTGCTTAAGTGACACTGGTACATATTCATGATGATATCAAGTAATAAAAGAAAAAAATAAAATACAACCTATAATGTGGCAGATGTGTATTTTGTAGTGGTGGTGGTGGGGGACCAGCATGGTTTGATTTGTGTATGTATATTGTTTTTAACATTGTCATACGCAATCCTCCTTCTCAGATTATTGACACACATTACTTATCGGTTATAGCAGTGGTCCCAAGTGGGGTAGATGGTGGCAACCCTTCTTCACATCCATCCTCCACCTCCTCATCTGTGCTGCTGTTAAAATATTTGTCCTGGCTTTGTCTGTCATGTGTGGTTTTGTGCTGCTACTACTACTTCTGAAACTAGATGTTAATGTAATTCTACTGCCACTACTACTAGGTGCCAAAGGTGCAGCATTTACAGCAGCAGCACCAGAGGTACTCATCATATTTAACACTGTGGATGTTAACCTGTATTGCTGTTGCTGGGTACTCAAAACAGGCTTGTGTGGCTGAGTGGGATTTGCACTTTGAAGAGGCAAGGATGTTGATGATGACTGATAGGGTGACTGTGTGCTTTTTGACATTTGTACTTGTCTAGGGTCAGACTTTCCAATGGATTTTGCAAACACTTTATAGACAGACACAGTGCTCCTTAAAAGTGGTGGAAGATTCAGCTTTTGACTTTCTGCTAACCTTATAGCCATATAATAATCCTCACTCTCAACTTCATCTGTATCTGAACAAGAGAAGGATGCTGGAGGGATATATTCTAGATCTGGATCATCATCAGTCATCATTAGGTCATCCTCAGCAGCATCACCTGACAGTTCTTGTCCACAACTACCCTTATTCCTGTAAGCTTTTGGAGGTCTCAGACAATTTTTTTTTACTTTTACTTTAACAAAATTAGCTACTACTTTGAGGACAGGTGTTTTGGTGCTTGGTTGTCTCACTGTCTGATGCAGCAAGCAGTTTAGCTGCTACACCTTCCTCTATTAAGCTATTGCCAGCATCATCAACACTGAATGTGACTTGTTGTCTTCAGTGTTCTTCTTATATGGTTCTTTATTTCTACTGGCACTGGTGGTGCTGGAACTAGTTTAGCTGGGACCTTGACAAACCTCATCCTCCCTTGGAGTAGAGGGATCATCATCATTAATTGTACACACTACAGCAACCATTGCTGCAGTCAGCTTTTGAACTGCTACTCTACTCTCATGTCCCTGCACTGCTCCACCCTCCCCTTCCCCTTGTACGTTTGCTGGACATTACACAACTACACTGTGTTTTTTTACTGTACAGTACACAACAGAACTGATGGATCTGTATGATTCCTTGCCTAAGTCCAGTCAGCTGTCTGTCACTGTCACCTAAGATATTTAGTTTTTTATTTTTTTTTTTTTAGTTGTCCACCCTGTTGTCTTATAACAGTCTGTCCTACAAAAAAAATGATAACTGAAAAACAAAATCAACAACGTCTTTCCCCAGACCTCCCCACCCAGCACAGAGACAATAACAGCAAGCAAATAGGTCCCTAGCTGCCTGCGTCTTGTTGGTCAGTCACATGGAATTTTGGAGTATTTGGGGGTCAACCTCCTTCCTCCCTTCTTATCCCCTAGAGTGCCCCCAGACTCCCCTAATACAGAGAACAAATGTCCTACCTAAATGACTCCCTAAACTAAGCTTCAATTCCCCTTTATTTGCCTATCTCCTCTAGCTCAAAAACATGCTGCTCTCTCCTCTCAAAAATATAGAATGGCTGCTGTGAGAGCCTGATAGCCATTTATATGGCTGTAGAAAACTTTAGTGTGGTGGAGAAATATTTTTTTTTCCCATTGATTTCAATGGGTGGAAAAAAGCGCAAAAACTGCACTTTTCATGGGAAATGATTAGCCAAGCGGAAAGTGCCATTATTCGCCGATTTCAGTTTGAGGCAAGAATTTCCACCCATTCCTAGTCCTGACTCAAGATTCCTCAATGTTTTCCAAGGAGATTCTTGATTTTCTTTGCATCCGAACTGTATTTGGTAATAAGGGAAGTCTCAAAATTCAACTCTTTGTAAGTCTTTCTTTTTAATTTGTTATGGTTCTTAAAGCGGAACTACCATGTCACAAAATGTTTAGCTTGACTAAGTCCCCTTCTGGCGACTAGCTGCTTAGTAGCGCTAGATTGAAGGCAGTGGGCCACTTCCTGGACCTTGACGTATACATGGCAGATGAACAAAAATAATTTTTACTCCATTGCATATCCTATATACTCACTCATAACTTTTTTGAATATCAGGGAAGATATTTTTTGCAAAAATGTGGTATGACCATGGGTACCAAGTTCGCCCCCAGCTACGCCAGTTTGGCAATGGCCTATTGGGAACAAAGCCATATTTGGTCTGGTGGCTGGGGGGCGAGCTTGGTACATTATGGCCGCTACAGTGATAACATAGTAGTCATTTTGGGAAGGGACTAGAGAGGATTTAGAATTAAGATGTGAAGCTCTCAATTGTACCTAACCAGGTTCGCATTTTACATGGAACATCCAGGAGTGGGCCGTGGAATGCCTGGATCTCCATCTCATTGCTGGTGAGGATGGTGTGATTAACACTAAAACTTTTAATAAGCCGGTAGCTTGCAATGGCTACTTGGATGCGAGAAGTAACCATGACCCAAAGTGGATAGATAATATTCCATATGAACAACACCACCGCATCAGAAGTAATTGTAGTCATATGGAGGAGTATGAGATGGAGGCCCAGGATTTGAAGGAAAAACTCTTGGAAAAGGGGCACAAAGAGAAAGTTATAGATGCAGCCCATCAGATGATAGGAGTTCAATTATTAAGAAGAAACAAGTTAACCGCACCATCTTCAATTCACATTACTCCAGACTTCATTAAAATCACAATAATACCTTTATTTCTTGCTTTAAAACTTCATTTGACTTGGAAACAGGCTGAGTTGGATAGGCAGCAATTGGTTACAGATAGGTGACAAACAGCATCGACATGTTTCGCGTACTCAACGCTTAATCATGACACCATGTGTCATAATGCATTGTGTTTTATATATATTTTATTCTGTTCATGTTATTATATGTACTAAGTCGCCAATAAAGGTGTTTCATTTTAAATAATTACTAGTAGCCCTAGTGTTTCTGGGCCTAGTGACCCATTCTCTGTGAGAGGGAGGTGGAAGTTGAATCAGAATGGAAAGTGGCATATCTGTACTATTGTTACGTGCCTTGAAGCTCAGAGGCTGGTATAGCTTCTGTCTCAGGAACCACCAAGCCTCTGGCTCCTGGAGGGGCCTGAGGTCCAGCCTCCTGCCCACAGACTATGGACCTGGCCCTGGAACAGGGTATGGCCTCCCCCTGAGACTAATCTCTGCCCTGTTTGCCCCTTGACAATGTAGGCCTCCATGCCCTGGGATACTGGAGGGGCCTGGGGCCCAGCCCCCACCCTACAGACAGCCCAGCTGTGAGGGCTATCACAGAAACTGGGTGATGTATTTGTTGAGAAAGTTATGCTCTGATCTGATGTTTGTCATTTAATTATATAGTGATGTAATCATGTTTGCTGTACCCAGCCCTATCCCTTTGTCCCATTATATAGTTAACTCACTCAGGTCTGGCCCATTGAATGCTGTTGTCACCTACCCATTTTCTCATCACACAGTATGTTTACCTGCCCTCTCCAGTGGCCTTGTTGCCCCTGCCCTGGTGAGTGTCACCAAGGTCCTCACCAGAGGCGCTGCTGACCCTGCTCTGCTGAGTCGGAATTAGGTCCTCACCAGTCACCATGTTCCCCTACCCTGGAGAGTGGGACCGACATCTTCGCCAGAGGCTCTTTTGCCCCTTCCGCGGTGAGTGGTACCCAGGTCATCACCATCTGCTCTGTTACCCTTGCCCTGGAAAGTGGGACACCTGTCCTCTCCAGCGGCTCTCTCATCCCTGTCCTGGTGAGTGGGACCGAGGTCCTCACCAGCGGCTTTGTTACCCCTCCCCTTGTGAGTGGGACTGAGGTCCTCAACATCCCCCAGTCATCTGACTTAACAAAGATCCCTTCGCAGAACAGAATACAGCACCGGCAGAGTTGGGACAGACCCCAAGGATTGTACGGGAGATGGGACTAACTGAGGACCCGATTAACCTGCTGGCAGACCTGGCAAGGGTCTGGCCCCAGGTTAGTCTTATTTGGAAGGGGGGGGAAATGTCACAGGAACCACTTGGCCCCTGGCTCCTGGAGGGGCCTGAGGGCCAGACTCCTGCACACAGACTATGGACCTGGCCCCTGAGACTAATCTCTGCCCTTTTTGCCCCTTGCCATGGAGGCCTCCATGCCCTGGGATATAGGAGGGGCCTTGGTCCCAGGCCCCGCCCTACAGACTGCCCAGCTGTGAGAGCTATCACAGAAACTGGGTGATATGTTTGTTGAGAAAGTTATGCTCTGATCTGATGTCTAACATTTAATTATATAGTGATGTAATCATGTTTGCTGTACCCAGCCCTGTCCATTTGTCCCATTGTATAGTTAACTCACTCAGGTCTGGCCCATTGTATGCTGTTGTCACCTACCCATTTTCTCATCACACAGTATGTTTACACTCCTCTTGTATTCATTGTACTCCTTGTTTATACTGAAACCACCCTCCACCCATTGTAAAGATGTGTATTGCCACTTCACCATTGTGCCTTTTTGTATGATGTGCCTCTTCACCAACAGCCCCATTGCATTCCCATATGTGGATTGCAGTACCTGTGTCCTATTGGGTGGATAACTTGTTGTGTGTGTGTTAAAAACCTGTATGTTGTACAATAAACTTAATTTCTTATCCTAAACCTGGGTGGGGCTGCTTGCTGTATCCAGAGTGCGTTCACCCTGTACTGAGTCCTGCCTAAGTGACTGGGTGAATGGAGCTATGATCCTGATTCCTGGCTGGTGGAGTTCTGGATTGTTGTCCTGGGTTAAAGAAGCACAGTTTTGGCGGAGCTACTCAGTCTGAGTACGGGTATCCGTCTCAGCCTCATTGGATAGTAGCCATTTGAAGTGGAAAGGAATAAAAGTGGGAGAACAACCAGTTGTGAAAGCCTGCACTTAGAGGCGCTGTCTCGCTGTCTCTCTTTTTTTGTATTTTACACATCAAAAAAGGCAGGGCAATTGCCAGGCTCTTCTGAAAATCTGGCACCCTAGTCCAGTGCCTAGTCATCCTATTGACAAATCTGGCCCTGTCTATAATTTAAAGATACACGGCAGTTTATTCTCTGACGTTTCAATATTTTGTCTTTTCCAATAACTCAAAAATAAGCCATGGACTCCCCACTACTAGAAAAGGCCTATATCATCCCCTTGTCCTCCACCCAGCCTTCCCTTTCTCTTTTTTCCATTTCAGCTTCCTAAGTCCTAACAAATTACTTACAAAGAATGTTAACGTTGTTTCTGATTACTCTTTTCAATAAAACTTGAAGTGAAAAAAATAAGCAAAATAAGCAAATAATTTAAATTTAGGAAATTGCCATAGCAGTAATATATGTGTAAGTGTGTATTTGTGTTTTATCTTGTATATTTTATTATTTGGAATATTAAATTAAAGTATTATTGACACATTGAGTCTAAGTATTTGTGTTTTCACGGGAGAACCACAACAGGTTCGACTACTCAAAGAGAGACAAGCCTTCATTTTTTAGATTTGATGAACATTTTTATTAAAAAGAAAGAGAAAAAGATTGGCTATTGAATAAGCAGATAATGAATATGATGGATAAAGATTTTAAAGAAATTAAAGATAAAGATAAGTTACTGGATTTTAAAAGAAATGAGAAGAAACAATATTAATGGTCTGGTGGTAGAAATAGCTTTTGTCATAGAGGCCTAGACAGATGCAAGAAAATAATGGATTATATTTAGGAGTGGCTGGACATCAAGCATCTGGGGGACGAAAAGATGAGGAGAGGATTAAATGATGGAGGGTAGTCCTCCACAGGGATTTTGTCCTTACCCAAAATTGATTCTTAGCGTTGATGAATAGCAACAGTCTCCCCACCAAAACAAAAAAAAATGTTGGTAATTTTGTGGTTGGATTTAGATGCTCTGTTCAGCAAACAATTGACTTCAAGAACAACAGATATATTGGGTGATATTATTGACCATCAGAATAGTAAGTAAATCATTTTGAAGAATGTAAATATTAAAAGGAAGCAGCTTTTTAATCAGTGGTTAAAGAAACATTAATCATTTTAATAACTGTTTTATTCAATTCTACAGTAATTAAGAGTATATCTGATACCAGTCAGCTCTAAGCTGTGCAGACATCTCAGGTCCTCAAAAAGGTTAATACTATGGAACAGTATAAAAGCATTACTGTCTCTTTAAATTCCCTACCTTCTTGCCTGTCTCCAAATCGAGAAGATGTCTTTAGTGTTCTGAATCACATAGTCTCTGAAATGGATAGCATAACAGCAATGAAGCCATATGTTAGACTTGAGTTTTTCCGGTGGTGAAAGTAGACTAATTGTTGACTTCCTTTTTAATTATTTCCTAATCCATGTAGAATTATATAGAACTCCCCTAAACAGACAAGCAAGACACAACCTACTTATTAAAGCATGTTGTGTGTGCCATAACCGACTCCTGTAAAGGGGAAAGAGGTGAGGGGAAAAACGGCATATACTAATCGAAATATAGATTTCAGAACTTTTGTAGTAAGAAACAAATAAGCAGAAAGTGTGGAAATTGAAGAATTGGCATACTCAAATAATGCAATGTCAAATGTGTGCATCTTGGAGTGCCAACTTTATAAAACCTTTGAGTGTCAGAGAGGAATGTAACTCCTTGCAAAGCAACACATTGGATACACCTCTGACATGCAAAGGATTAAAGGGTGAATTACTAAACAGACAAGAAAATACATTTTTAGGGCCTTTTACACAAAACAGGTGACCAATTTATCAACAACAAAAAAACCCAAACACCTTTCATATATGTGTATATGTGTGTATATGTACACACACCACTACACCTGAAGAACTGCAAGTGTATGAATGAGGATGGGGGATGGAAAAAGTCTTGTTTTCTTTTTGTGGAAGAAACACAATTTTTATGCGGATATTCCCATTAAAATTCTCTCTGCAATACTAGAAACACCCAGAACTTGGTTGTCATGTGAACATTCTTTCCATTCCTTTGCCCTTGACACTCGCCACCTGCATGTACTAAAATGGTGCAAACGTTCTTGAAAAATAATTTTGGCTTGGGATATACCAGCAGGGTGCAACACACCACATCAATTCTTCAAAACCTATTTTTCTCCAAAGGAATAGGGCAAAATGTCAATGTGTACTATTCAGAAGTGTAACTAGAAGCCTCCGGGCCCTGGTGCAAGAAGTGCCATGGGCCCCCCGACCACATTGGCCCCTGGGCCCTCTACAATACCCCCCAATCTCCACAATGTCCCCATCTCCTACCTCCCTGGTGGTCCAGTGGAGTGGCAGGAGAGACAGATTGAGCTCCCGCGTGGTCCTCTCTTCTGTAATGCACAGTGCTGGGAGATGATGTCATCTCCCAGCTCTCTGTATTACCAGAGTGCTGGAGAGATTGCGGGTGCCAGGCAGAGAGGTCACAGGGGGTGGCCGGGGCCCTGGAGTGATGGGCCCGGTCGCAGGTGCGACCACAATGACCCCTATAGTTATACCACTGGTACTATTCCACAGGTGTACTTTTGCATTATTTTTTTGCATGTCTCTACTTCTTTATAAGAACTCAGTAAGCAGAGGTTGGCAGCACATGGTACATTCTTATCAATGAGTTCTTTGCAAAGAAAAAAAGCAGACAAAGCTAAAAAATAACACTTGCCTTGAGAATCCCGGCTGAAGATGGAAGTGCTATTTTTTGCATGTCTTGTGTTTGAGGCATCCCTACTTATTAAACATGAAAAACACATGCCGTTCAAGATATTATATTTAACTATACACATTTTAACTGATAATATTTTTATTTAAATATATATTTGATATAACATAATTGATCTGGAGAAGTGATTAATTTTAATTCCATATTCAGCCTATCTTCAGTATCATAATTAAATATTAAGAGGTAGCTCATTTAGAGAATAGAGGGAATCATCTGCATACTAATAGTTTTTCTTCCTCGCCTAGGATACATAACTGTGGGTTATCTAATTTTGACAGCTTTTTTTTCACATTTTCATATCTCAACTCATTTCTCTGCAATTAAGTGTGATACTCTTTTTACTGCAGTATAAAAAATAGAAAAATTATATATCACATTCACATAAAATGTATATTCAGTTTTTCCTTCTCTGAAAACCACTTAGAAAGATAATTAAAATCAAGAAAAGAAAGATAATTAAGAATAGTTTTGATTTTGAACTCAGTATTAATCATGAATAATTTTACTAGCAAACGTTGCTGGAAGAAAATTCTTTATAGATGAAAATACAGGAGGCTGCATATTTCATTTACCTAAAAAACCCTGTAGACTGAAGATAAGCTTTAATGATGAGAAAAAGATATGTCTAATAGACATAGCCCTGTACGAAATACATAGAGTGGCTTGTCTTAAACCTACTTTACAAAACTAATCCAAAATTAATTTTGTAGTTTTGTATAACTATAGTTTCATAGTCACAAATGTAATCCACAAATAGTGAAGGAATAGTAATGTCATGTATATGTACAGATATACATTTCTCTTAATTTATTTAGCAGTAAGATTTCCCTAGGTATTTTCCACCACTTTCATGTCAATCTGATCCTCTTATACATGGGTTGGTCTTTTTATGTTTATTTATTATTTATTGTATTGTGATATTTTATTATGATTTATAAACAGATTATTGGGAGATCTGTAAAGGATCCAGCAGTCTTGGTAAATATTGGTACCAATGACAAAGTTGGAGGAATACAGACCTTCCTAAAAATTCTTTCAGAGACCTAGGGCTCGATTTAAAGGCAGCCGTTAGTAAAAAAAAATCACTAACGGGTGCGTTAAGTGTCATGTAGCAATTCAAAGATCCGTCTAAAGAACAGCTAACGGCAGTTGCAGAATCCTAATGGCCGATACACTGACGTGCATTCAGACGCATTGAACAACATACCCCAGAGCTATTCAAAGGCTTGCGGTACTGGTAACGGCTGAAAAAAAGACACACCTAACGGCAAAAAGTTAAGACCAACTTTACATAGCCGTTAGACACTTAACGGGCAAAACAAAACACCCGTTACATAGGAAAATACACAAAATGCTTACCGCACAAGCATGTAAATGGAAAAATTAACCCGCGCGATGCAAAAACAACACAAAAACATGAGCACACAACACAAATCACTCCACACACAACAACAAGCAACACCACAGGGACAACGACACCCAAAAAAACAACATGACACGGAAAAATGGGGATTATCACACAAAGCGGACACCTGCACATATAAGCTCACCTGTGCAACATCAACACGCGACCTGCACCCCACAACTGCACACCCGCAAATGGCAGACACATAACAAGCACAACACACCACATCTTATAACACACACACACCTGCAAACACTTACCTGGACAAAAACAACTCTCCATTGGTCAGCACTCACCTCATCACCACACCTACACAACGCCCTATCAAGTAATTAAAGGGACAACTCAACACACTCACTTGTGGCTTGTTTTCCACTCATGGAGGGAGAGAGAGAGAGATAGAGAGAGAGAGAGAGAGATAGAGAGAGCAAACAGTATGTTGGGTTACATATTGTTGTGAAGACTGCGGAGAAGGCGTGCAAGGGAGAGAGCTAGGGAACATCAGCAACCTCCATGCACGCCTGATCAACAGCCTTCACCTGTTGCAAGTGAGGAGGCTCTGGCTCAGCAGCCACACAGGAGTCCATCCCCACCTGGAGGGCAGCACCTGCCTGCAGATGCATAGCTGCAGCAACAGGATGCTCCACAGCAGCAGAGGATGTATAGATGACCACCAAGGCCCAGGGTATACCGCCCAAGGGCGGAATGACTGATGATGAGGTCATTGATCGCTACAGGTTGAGGCCTGACAGCATCATTGCCTTGTATGAGGTCATCAAAGATCAGGTGGATCCCATCTACATCCACAACCATGCCCTAACTGGCCTGCAGAAACTACTGTGTGCCATACACTTCATGGCAAGTGGGGCCTTCCAGTCCACTGAGGGTTACGCATCTGGCATGTCACAGGTCACATTCTCCAGGGTGCCAGCCCAGGTCCTGCCAGCCCTCAAAAGCAAGGCCAGTACCTATATACATTTTCCCACCACCAACATGGGCTGGATACACATCAAGCAGGCCTTTTACGCAAGGGGAGGCATGCCCAGGGTCACGGGTGTTATAGATTGCACCCATGTCCAGATTAAGGCCCCAGCACGTGATGCACAGCTGTTCATCAACAGGAAGAACTTCCACTCCATCAACGTGCAGATGGTGTGTGACAGCAATATGAGGATCATGAATGTCTGTGCAAAGTATCCTGGCAGCTCACATGATGCATACATTCTCCAAACTCCTCACCATGTCACTCACATTACACAGGTGATGCTGGCTATGGATGCAAGTTCTGGCTACTGACCCCTGTGGCCAATCCCCAAACACATGCCCAGGAAAGGAACAACCAGGCTCATGCCAGAACGAGGAATGCTAGTGAGCGGACCTTTGGGCTCCTCAAGTCAAGATTCAGGTGTCTGGACCACTCTGGGGGAGCACTGCAGTATGCACCTGCTAAGCTGTGCGACATAATTGTGGCATGCGCAATACTGCACAACATCGCAGTGGACACCAGGCTGCTGGATCAAATCCAGGACCCCCCCATACATGAAGTGGCCATGGACATCGGGCATGTGGAGGAGAGACCTTGAGAGGGGCACAGATCAGTGACAGGCTCATCATGGAACACTTCACCTGTGAGTATAACACAGGCATGCAAACAATCCATGCAGGTCCCCCATCAGTCCTGTGACACTAACCACACTGCACATTATGTTCTGTCTCACCCCACAGAAATTTTGACACAGCACTGCACTGGCAGCAGCATGGCCCCAAACATCAACCATACCATGGACATGGAAAATTGTGTGTGTGGATTCAAAAACCATCCTCCATTCCACTCTCCACGTTGACATACAGACCCCAAGGATACCACGCACACCCCCAGGAGAAACAAGGTACAACATATAACCCAAGTTCATCACCTTACAGGGCTTCATTGACAGCAACTAACTGGATATGCCATGATCGTAGCCTGAGCAACCATGCTAGCCCAGTAGCGAAAGAGTATTATCCAATGGTATGCACTGGATAATACTCAGACACATCAGGGGTTAAAGGGCCATTGAACTCAATATGGGACCTGTACTGTGCTAGAGCTGAGAAGAGCAGCAGAGGGGTGGATGTACAGTGGTATTGTCACACAATGTAGAGGTCATGAAACGTAGATCAGATTACCAGGGACTCCATGCTGACCTGTGAGTGTGCAGACATATGTGCCCCCGACATGAATACACACATCAACAAATATGTTCTAATAGTTCCACTTTCACAGTGGCAGCACATTGTCATTACTTCCATGGAGCTCTCAGAACACTTGTTAATGTGTGTATACTAGTGATGATCGAGCACCCCGATGCTCGGGTGTTCAGGTGCTCTGGCCGAGCGCCCCCGGAGGCTCGAGTGCTCGGCCGAGCACCCGAGCCCCATTGAAGTCAATGGGAGGACTCGAGCATTACACCAGGCACCCCCTGCTCTGATGAGGGGAGGGTGCCTGGTTCATAGGAAAAGGTCAGAAAATGATGGAAACACCACAGAAATGGTTCAGGGACAGCATAGGGAGGATGTCTGGATGCATCTTGGACTCCAACGTCGCTGCTGGGAACGATGTTTCGCCCGTAGTACGCCATTTTTACAGACTGACCGTAAAACACACAAAAAGGAAGATAAAAACGATTTTAGGCGAAAAATTGTTACCAAACAGTATTTGCTGTATATTTACTTGTATATCATCTGCAAATTCTGCAAAAAATGTAATCGATTTTTCGGAACTGGGGCCATGATTAAGAGGGAAACGTGCGCAGCGTAAAGCAGGTGTTCAACGTGGTTATGGCCCGGGTAAGGTACAGCATTCAGGAACGGAGGCCGCAGCTACCACAGGTTTTACAACATGTCCGTTTGCCCTTGTTAAGTCCAAAATTTATAGTCGGAACAGTGGGGTCTGATCCATTGAGTAAAAGTGACGAAGTGACTTAGTGGATGAAGCCAAGAACTACCTTCTGCTCTGTCGAACACCCCAGCCCTATTTAATTCAATGGGAGGACCTGAGGCACTCCGATACAACCTGTACATCACAAAATGGAGGGCCTCATTCACATTGTGGTACAATAGTTCAGGTAGTGGTCCAACACTCATAAAGCCTATGCACTAAGTGAAAAAAATTAGACTGAAATGTCACTCCAATACACCCTTTATTACACATAAAGGAGGGCATCATACACACCCTTGAAAAATTAGGATTAATGGCCTGCTGGTGACCCTCTAAAACATTAGGGGCGAGGGCATGCCGCTAAGCTGACCATCTAAAACATTAGGAATGAGGGTCTGCTGCTGAGCCGACCATCTAAAACATTATGGGTGAGGGTCTGCTGCGGAGCTGACCATCCTAAACATTATATGAGAAGGCCCGCTGGTGAGCTGACCTATACAAAAATTGTCAAACAGGACCCGCTGGTGAGCTGGCCCTATATAAAAATTATATCACAGGGCCCGCTGGTGAGCTGGCCCTATATAAAAATTATATCACAGGGCATATGGAAGAGGAGGAGGAGGATGAGAAGATTAAGAGTCAACCATATACCCGTTTTTTGGGTGGAAGGGGTGAATGGGAATATAGAGTATTCCCATCATTGTAAATAACATATCTAAAGTGACTTTATGTTCACCCGGGGCTTTCCTCCAGTGGAGTGGAGAAGTCAGGGGAAATCCAGGCCTTGTTCATTTTTATAAGTGTCAACCTATCAGCATTTTCGGTGGAAAGGCGGATACGCTTATCTGTTATGATGCCACCAGCAGCACTAAATACCCGCTCAGACAGAACGCTGGCGGCAGGGCAGGCCAGCACCTCCAAGGCGTAGAGTGCCAGTTCATACCACGTGTCCAGCTTGGACACCCAGTAGTTGTAAGGCACAGAGGGATCAGTGAGGACGCTGACACGGTCTGCTACGTACTCCTTCACCATCTTCCAAAACTTTTCCCTCCTTGTGACACTAGGCCGCGCATCAGGGTGAGGGTGCTGGCGGGGTGTCATGAAGGTGTCCCACGCCTTGGAGAGTGTTGCCCTGCCTTTGTCGGAACTGCTGTGTGCTCCCCTTTTCTCCCCTTCTCGGTTGGCCAAGGTAGCACGTACTCTGCCGCCAGTGTTGTCAGATGGAAAATTTTGGAGCAATTTTTCGACAAGAACCTTCTGGTATTGCACCATTTTGCTTGTCCTCTCCACCGGAGGAATGAGAGATGAGAAATTCTCTTTGTAGCGGGGGTCCAGAAGGGTGAACACCCAGTAATCCGTGTTGTCTAAAATGCGTATAACGCGTGGGTCACGGGAAAGGCAGCCTAACATAAAGTCAGCCATGTGTGCCAGAGTACCAACAGGCAAGATTTCGCTGTCCTCACCAGGAGGATGACTCTCAATCTCCTCATCCTCTTCCTCCTCTTCTGCCCACCCACGCTGAAGAGATGGAAATAAAGTTCCATGGCTACCCTCTGTAGCGGAGGCAACCGTGTCTTCCTCCTCCTCCTCCTCCTCCGCCTCCTCCAATTGTCGCTGAGAAGACGAAGTGAGGGTGCTCTGGCTATCACCTTGTGTAAGCTCTTCCTCCCCCATTTCCACCTCTTCCACATGCAAAGCGTCGGTTTTAATTGTGAGCAGCGAGCGTTTCAGTAGACACAGAAGTGGGATGGTTACACTGATAATAGCGTTATCGCCGCTCACCATCTGTGTCGATTCCTCAAAATTGCGTAAAACCTCACAGAGGTCTGACATCCATTCCCACTCCTCACTTCTGATTAGAGGAAGTTGAACGGAGAGGCGACGACCGTGTAATAGCTGGTACTCCACTACTGCCCTCTGCTGCTCACAAAGCCGGGCCAACATGTGGAAGGTGGAGTTCCAGCGCGTGCTCACGTCACACAGCAGCCGGTGAGCTGGCAATTGTAAGCGCTGCTGCAGCGTCAACAGGCCGGCTGAAGCTGTAGATGACTTACGGAAATGTGCACACACGCGGCGCACCTTGGTCAAGAGATCATGCAAATTGGGGTAGGTTTTTAGAAATCGCTGAACCACTAAATTAAATACATGCGCTAGGCATGGTACGTGTGTGAGCTTGCCGAGCTCCAAAGCCGCCACCAAGTTACGCCCATTATCACACAAAACCATGCCTGGTTGCAGGTTGAGTGGCGAGAGCCACTGCTCGGTCTGGTGACTAATCCCCTGCAACAGCTCTGAGGCCGTGTGCTGTTTGTCCCCAAGGCAGATCAGCTTCAGCACGGCCTGTTGACGCTTCCCCACTGCAGTGCTACACTGCTTCCAGCTACCGGCTGATGGGTGAGTGGCGCTGCACGCAGAGAATTCGGAGGTGGAAACGGAGGAGGAGGAGGAGGAGCCAATAACGTAGGTGCTGGCGGAAACCCTGATGGAGGTAGGGCCCGCAATCCTCGGCGTGGGTAGCACCTGTGCCATCCCAGGGTCTGAGTCGCTCCCAGCCTCCACGACATTCACCCAGTGTGCCGTCAGGGAAATGTAGCGTCCCTGGCCACAAGCACTTGTCCATGTGTCAGTCGTTAAGTGGACCTTCCCAGTAACTGCGTTGGTCAGGGCACGGGTGATGTTAAGGGACACATGGTGGTGTAAGGCGGGGACGGCACACCGGGAAAAGTAGTGGCGGCTGGGGACTGCGTACCGAGGGACAGCTGCTGCCATCAGGCTGCGGAAGGACTCAGTGTCCACAAGCCTAAATGGCAGCATTTCGATGGCCAGTAATTTGGAAAGGTGTGAGGTTAGTGCTATGGCCTGTGGGTGGGTGGCTGGGTATTTTCGCTTGCGCTCAAATGCCTGGGGTAACGACATTTGGACGCTGCGCTGGGACAGGGAAGTGGATGTGGTCGCTGATGGTGCTTCAGATGGTACAGGTGCAGGGCGGGAGGTATGCTGACCTGCGCCTTCGACAGGCGATTGGCCGGCACCGAAAACAGGGGAAGAGGAGGCAGTGGTGTGGCCTGCAGACACAGATTGGCGATCCGGGCGTCCCTCCCACTTATTACGGTGCTTGGATGCCATGTGTCGGATCATGCTGGTGGTGGTGAGGTTGCTAGTGTTCATGCCTCGGCTCATTCTGGTGTGGCACAGGTTGCAAACTACAATTCTTTTGTCGTCCGCAGTTTCCTTAAAAAAACGCCATACCGCGGAACACCTAGCCCTTGGCAAGGGAGATTTACGCAAGGGGGTGCTCCGTGGAACATTTGCGGGCCGGTTTGGTGCGGTCCGCCTTCTTTCTTTAGCCACACCACTGCCTCTTCCAGCCTGTTGCGGTGCTGCAGATGGCTCACCCTCAGGACTGCTGTCATCGCTCGGCTTTCCACCTTCCCAGGTGGGGTCAGTGACCTCATCGTCCACCAAGTCCTCCTCCACTTCCTCACTCTGATCATCCTCCTCATTTCTTGATCCCACCACATCCTCAGTCATTGACAACTTTGTATCATCCTCCTCATCAAGGTCTTGAGACAGTAATTGTGGTTGATTTGATGGCAACTGTGTCTCATCATCATCATCCACTTCCTTTGACCTTAAATGCCGTTCCCCTCTGTCATCTTCTTGTGATTGGGTACCCTCTAGAGGTTGTGAATCAGGGCACAATATCTCATGTTCCTCTGCAAGCATGCTTGGAGAGAGGTTCAATTCAAGGATTGGTGATGAGACGAGCTCCTCACTATATCCCAGTGTGGGATCACTTCTTTGGCCAGACCCTCTATGGTGGGAGGAAGGATGATCAGGGTGAGGATTATGTTGACCAGACTCTTGGCTAGTGAGAGTGGACTTGGTGGAAGACAGGGTGGTGCTTAACCGACTGGAAGCAGTATCAGCTGAAATCCAACCGACCACCTGTTCGCAGTGGTCTGACCTCGAGAGTGATGTCCTGCGACGCCCTGTAAACTGAGACATGAAGCTAGGTATGGTGGATGTCTTTCTTTCTTGTGCTCTGGCACCAGGCACAGTTTCTACGCGTCCTGACCCGTGCCCTGAACTATCAGGATCACGTCCACTTCCCCATCCCTTTTTACCCGCCTTCTTCATATTAAACGGAATATATGCCGGTAATCTGCGGCTAGGCACACGAAACAGAATGTGACGCTAATCTGCGGCTAGGCACACTAAACAATATGTGACGCTAATCTGCGGCTAGGCACACTAAACAATATGTGACGTTAATCTGCGGCTAGGCACACTAAACAATATGTGACGCTAATCTGCGGCTAGGCACACGAAACAGAATGTGACGCTAATCTGCGGCTAGGCACAGTGAACGGAATATGTGACGTTAATTTGTGAATTTGCACACTAAACAGAATGTGACAATAATCTATGGCTAGGCACACGTTTAAAATGGCCCTTTTTGTCGCTGCGTTGTAAAATCATTGGCCCTGTGCACCTAACAGAATATGTCAGCTTGTCACTGCACTGTGAAATATTTGTCCCTGTGCACCTAGTACAATGTCACCTTAAAACATGTCCCCCCCCACAAAAAAATGAAATTCTGCCACCCCCAAAAAAAATTAAATGCTGCCCCCACACACAACAGTCCTAAAAAGGACTTTTGGGTCTTGAAAGAGTTTCAACAATTTTATTCTCCCTACACTGACTTCCTGTGCATCTAGTATTATATGTCACCTTAAAAAATATCCCCCCCACAAAAAAAAGGAAATTGTGCCCCCCCAAACAAAATATAAATGCTGCCCCCACACACAACAGTCCTAAAAAGGACTTTTGGGTCTTGAAAGAGTTTCAACAATTTTATTCTCCCTACACTGACTTCCTGTGCATCTAGTATTATATGTCACCTTAAAAAATATCCCCCCCACAAAAAAAAGGAAATTGTGCCCCCCCAAACAAAATATAAATGCTGCCCCCACACACAACAGTCCTAAAAAGGACTTTTGGGTCTTGAAAGAGTTTCAACAATTTTATTCTCCCTACACTGACTTCCTGTGCATCTAGTATTATATGTCACCTTAAAAAATATCCCCCCCACAAAAAAAAGGAAATTGTGCCCCCCCAAACAAAATATAAATGCTGCCCCCACACACACCAGTCCTAAAAAGGACTTTTGGGTCTTGAAAGAGTTTCAACAATTTTATTCTCCCTACACTGACTTCCTGTGCATCTAGTATTATATGTCACCTTAAAAAATATCCCCCCCACAAAAAAAAGGAAATTGTGCCCCCCCAAACAAAATATAAATGCTGCCCCCACACACAACAGTCCTAAAAAGGACTTTTGGGTCTTGAAAGAGTTTCAACAATTTTATTCTCCCTACACTGACTGTCCCTGCCTAAGCGCATCTCTCCCTGGCTAAGAATGAGCCGAACTCGCGCGTCGGGTGCTATACAGCACCCGATCACGGGTTCTGGCCAGCCAATCAGTGTAATGCCAGCAGCCAACATGGCTGCTGGCATTACACTGATGTCAGAGCCTCCCCGCACGTTTATTGGCTGCGCAGCAGCCGCGAAACGTGCGGGGAGGAGACCCGAACATGGCGGGCGAGCACATGCGGTACTCGTACGAGTACCGCCATGTGCCGAGCAGAGCGATGCTCGAGCCGAACCGAGCTTCGGCCGAGCATGCTCGCTCATCACTAGTGTATACATGTCAGGGGCACATATCCATAGGGATGGTGCACATGTCCTTAGTTCTCCACAGAATTGGTTACAGATGAGTACACAACACATTGTCAAGCAATGGATTGTGTACTCACCTGTAATTGTGAAAATAAGGGGATTAAAAAGACTAAATTGTTGTTGCTTGATGATCAGTTCAGGTCTACTGCTCCAAATCCTGTCCTCTTGTCCCACAGGCATCCATCACATGATCCATCCTTGAACTGAAGATCTTCCATGTGACTGGATTGATGTCTTGACAACACCTTCATGAAGATCACCCCTTGCTGTTTCTGGTGATGTTGTTGGTGATGCAATGTTTGACCTGAGGTTCACACAAACCTCTACTGTAACACTCTCATATAGACACAGAAAACACTAATTCTCGAGTGTTATAACCTGTACAGTTAGGATGCTCAGCTACAGAGTTGTCAAACCTTGTGGACAACACATGAGCAGGGCAGCAGTGTTACTGAAGTAGTACGATTTAGTTTCAAAGTACATTTAGTGTTCTCATACAAGTGTTCAATGCATATAGGCAATACACACAGTAAACATGTACTTTCTAATGTACTTTGAGACACAATAAAGATGAGCCATCACCATTCTATCTGTGTCTGTATGAGGATATATGTGAGAACACATTTGTCAATGCGTAACCACACCCAGGATAGAGTATCCCCCATACATGTAAAGGCATCACCCACATCACAGGAGTCCACCACTTTGCCAGTGAGTGGACTCTGTGATGTATCCATGCAAACAGATGATGGTGGCAGTGATACACTAATGTGTTGTGGGAGTGATAAAGAGGTGATACAGGGGACATACTTCCACAGTGAATTCCTGTCCACAGTATCTGTATTGCTCAGTATAATCAATGTTCTGAGATATTGCTCCACTTTGACATATCTCAGTACATGGGCTACATCAACGAACAACCAGTGTAAGTGGACATGTGTTATCACTGGTGAAGTCTGTTACACCCTTAGGGAAACAGCAACTTAACTTACTGGAGACCCCAATGCTCACCCCAGGATATCAATGTGTGTGCTACACATTGAAATCCTAGGTTAAAACCATTGGCTTCCCCAGTAAGTCAGTTGCACAATGAGTGTTGGAATCCCAAACGATATTGATACATGTCCCATTTATCTGTCCTGCTTGTTATGTCCCCGCTAAGTCACATAGCTGTTTGTGTGGTTATTCCATTAACTCACTGAGTACAAGAGTGGTCCCCAACACATTTATTTGCAATGCGTTGCCTACCACTCTGGCACTCAAAGGGTTAAACACTACATATGATGTAGACGAATGTTCAATGTTGTACTATTTGTTGTGCTATGGGGTATGTTATGTTGTTCAAATTCAACACACAACATCGCCATATAACACAGTGGTGTAATATGGCTCCAGGGATGTATTTCAAGTTGCATTTGTACAACGGTGTGTGTGTGAACCCATGTTGTAGCATCCCACAAACATTTCACCCAGGCAGAGGTTGTGTTCACTGCATTGTATGGCAATACATTGGAGACAACCCAGCCACCCAATCCATAACTGAAGACACAACAGATCAGACAGGAATCCAAAAAAAAGGTTTTTTTATTGAGAGGAAAGTTGACAGGTTGGGCCTTTCATTTTTTCCTTTTTGGAAGGGGGGCCTTAGTCTGGGTGCCAGAGGTGGATGCCCTTGTTGAACTCCTGGTAACCCTCTGCACCCTAGGTGTGGCTTCAAGGGTAACACTGGAGGGGGTGGTGGTTGCAGTAGACCCCTCAGTGGAACGCAAGTTCTCCCTCTACATCCTCAGGTTCTCCCTGCGGTTTATCTCCCTCAACTCAAGGACCTGTGTTAACATGTCCATGAGACCAGTCCTGAGCTGGTGGAGTAGTGTGTTCCCCCTGGCCACCTCCGACTCCAGGGCTTGGATCCTGGTCTCCAATTGTGCAATGTTCCTCCTGGATTGCCTCCTGCTCCTTGTAATGTTGCTGTCAGTACTCCTGCTCAACCGGAGTAGTCTCCTCTGAAGGGCCATACACTCTGCCTCCATCCCTGTGAGGCGTGCAGTGCTTGAGGTGGATGTGCTCGGTGTCACTGGTGCTGCTGTTTCCTCTGCTGCCAAGGGTGCTGATTCTTCTGCTGCCAAGGGTGCTGTTTCCTCTGCTGCCGAGGGTGCTGTTTCCTCTGCTGCTGCTGAGGGTGCTCTTTCCAATGATGCTGCTGAGGGTACTGTTTTCTCTGCTGCTGCTGGAGGTGCTGTGGCTGCTGTGACAGCTGTTGGAGTGGCTGGAGCAGATGATGGGCATATGCCCACCAGATCAAGTGATCCCGAGCTGCCCAATGATGTGTGTGCTGGTGGAGGTGTGAATATGTCCCTGGGTAGGGGGCGCTGGGGCTCACCTATCAGGCCCAGGTGTGGGTAGTCCAGTGGCCAAGGGTCATATAGTGGCCATTGGTAGGTGCTGGGACCCCACCTGGGATCATACCTTGGGGCATGCTGTGGAGCCATCCAGGAGGGTGGGTTGATGTTGGAGGCATATGGCCCATATTGGGTGGTGGCCACAGTCCCTGGCAGCCATTGCCTCCCTGGCGGTGGTGGTGCTGCTGATGGAGGGTAGTAGCTGGTGGAGGTGGCTGGATAGTTCCACCTCTCCTCCTGTGGCATCCAGCCACTGTACTGGGGAGGTGCAGTTTGAAGGGGTGCAGCCTGTGGTGGTTCAGCTTGTAAGGGTGCAGCCTGTGGTGGTCCAGCTTGTAAGAGTGCAGTAGGTGGTGGTCCAGCTTGTAAGGGTGCAGTAGGTGGTGGTGCAGCCTGTGTTGGAGGGGATGGTGATGGTGGGTACGGTGACCACCAGCTGGTCCCCTCCTCTGTGTACCTCAAGAGCTCATGTATGCCTACAAGGAGGGAGGAGAACTGGCTCCATGAGCCGCGTCTGATGCCAACTTGAGCTTAGGTACAAGGTGGATGCGCCTGCATCATTACACGTCTTTTAATATCACTGGGCATTACCTCTTGACCCTTTGTGTGCCTGGATCTTCCAGGTAGGGTTCCAGGTAGGGTTGTGCAGTAGCCTTGCAGTAGCCTTGAGCTCAAGAGCCAGAGTTGCATTGTCACCATCCTCTGAGTGAGTGGACACTGGTTGCCTCTATATATATATATATATATATATATATATATATACACTAGTATTACGATCCACTCCTAGCGTTCTAGGGTTTCCTTATGAAAGTTGCCTCTGTCCTTTTGTATCTAGTGCCAGGGTCAGTGTTGCCTCGCTCCTCTGGGTTCTGTGCCTCCCAGGCATCTGGGTTGTGCCAGTAGTGTTGCCTCCCTTCTCTGGGTTCTGTGCCTCCCAGGCGTCTGGTTTTGCCAGTAGTGTTGCCTCTCTCCTTTGGGTTCTGTGCCTCCCAGGCGTCTGGATTGTGCGCCTCAGTGAAAGAACAAAAGATCTCAGTTGCCATTCGCTGCTGTTCCGTCTGACATGCAACAGGTTAAAGACTGATGTGTATAATGGAATAATAATAAGTTACAACATGCCCTTTAATGAATTAGTATATATGTGGTAGCTCTTTACACAAAGAAAGAGGAAAAACAGCACACAGAGAATGCTGGACACCTACATACAGATCTGCCTCAGGGTCATGTATATTAATGTTCATATGAAGGTGCACAGCAAGTATCAGGTTTATGTGCAAAAACAAAAGAGAGCAGAAATCTATACTGTTCTTGGATCTCCTATCTCTTATGGCCAATATCTATCTAATAGTATTACAGACACCACTTCTGTGCCATTTAATGGCTTAGGACATAAAAACAGTTATTGCCAGGTCTAACAAAAAGGCTTATAGACTATCCTGGCAAGAAGATGCCTGGAAGACTTTGTGGACAGTGCAGAGGTGAATCCATTGGGATCACACCTGGTCTGTCCAAGACTTGGGGGGTGGAGTAGTGTGACCAGATGGGGTAACTATAGAACTATAACATTTGAAATATTGATCACTGTTTTGTACACTGTGTGACATTTGGTAATAGTGTGTGTGTGGGGTTTTACAGTAAGTCATGCAAAGGGGATGGCAGTGGGGAACCAGAGTGCAGAGTGGGCTGTTAAGTCCAGCACTCTAGCTTGTTTAAAGAATACTCCATGTGCTAAGGAATGTGAATTGACTCCTGCTGTGCTTCATTGACCAGTCAGGGGAGGTTATTATGGACCAGTTAAAATGTCCCTTTTTCAAGCACTAATTTGTATTCTTATTTTGATAAGAGTGTCTGGAAGTGTATATAAGCAGTGTGTTTCATCAATAAAGGCTGTTCTGTTCTAACGTTTGTCAGAAGCAGATTCTGGTCGTTTGACCAGATGTGGCTCTTCAGCAGCGCCGATATAATGATATCTAAAGATTAGTGTTGAGCGAGCATGCTCGGCCGATGCTCGGATCGGCTCGAGCATCGCTCTGCTCGGCACATGGCGGTACTCGTACGAGTACCGCATGTGCTCGCCCGCCATGTTCGGGTCTCCTCCCCGCACGTTTTGCGGCTGCTGCGCAGCCAATAAACGTGCAGGGAGGCTCTGACATCGGTGTAATGCCAGCAGCCATGTTGGCTGCTGGCATTACACTGATTGGTTGGCCAGAACCCGTGGTCGGGTGCTGTATAGCACCTGACCATCGAGTTCGGCTCAGTCTGAGCCAGGGAGAGCTGAGGATAGGAAGGGAAAGGCAGTGTAGGGAGGAAAAAAAAAAATTGTGACAAAAAAGAACCAAAAGTCCTTTTTAGGACTACTGTGTGTGGGGGCAGCAGGTTATTTTGTGTGGGGGGAAAAAAAAAAAAAAAAAAAAAAAAAATATTCTGTTTAGTGTGAAAAGTTGCAGATTAGAGCACATTCTGTTTAGTGTGCACAGTTGCAGATTAGAGCACATTCTGTTTAGTGTGCAAAGTTGCAGATTAGAGCACATTCTGTTTAGTGTGCAAAGTTGCAGATTAGAGCACATTCTGTTTAGTGTGCAAAGTTGCAGATTAGAGCACATTCTGTTAAGTCTTCAAACTAAAATATCAAAGTCACGTATTCCATTCAGTGTGCGTCGCCGCAGTTTAGCAGCACATTCTGAGTACTGTGCAGAGTTGCAGAATAGGAAGAAATACTGTTAAGTCTTCAAACTAAAATATCAAAGTCACATATTCCATTCAGTGTGCTTCGCCGCAGTTTAGCAGCACATTCTGTGTACTGTGCAGAGTTGCAGAATAGGAAGAAATACTGTTAAGTCTTCAAACTAAAATATCAAAGTCACATATTCCATTCAGTGTGCTTCGCCGCAGTTTAGCAGCCTATTCTGTGTACTGTGCAGAGTTGCAGAATAGGAAGAAATACTGTTAAGTCTTCAAACTAAAATATCAAAGTCACATATTCCATTCAGTGTGTTTCACCGCCGTTTAGCAGCCTATTCTGTGTACTCTGCAGAGTTGCAGAATAATAAGAAATACTGTTAAGTCTTCAAACTAAAATATCAAAGTCACATATTCCATTCAGTGTGTTTCACCGCCGTTTAGCAGCCTATTCTGTGTACTCTGCAGAGTTGCAGAATAATAAGAAATACTGTTAAGTTTTCAAACTCAAATATTAAAGTCACATATTCCATTCAGTGTGTTTCACCGCAGTTTAGCAGCCTATTCTGTGTACTCTGTACAGTTGCAGAATAATAAGAAATACTGTTAAGTTTTCAAACTCAAATATTAAAGTCACATATTCCATTCAGTGTGTGTCACCGCAGTTTAGCAGCCTATTCTGTGTACTCTGTACAGTTGCAGAATAATAAGAAATACTGTTAAGTTTTCAAACTCAAATATTAAAGTCACATATTCCATTCAGTGTGTTTCACCGCAGTTTAGCAGCCTATTCTGTGTACTCTGTACAGTTGCAGAATAATAAGAAATACTGTTAAGTTTTCAAACTCAAATATTAAAGTCACATATTCCATTCAGTGTGTTTCACCGCAGTTTAGCAGCCTATTCTGTGTACTCTGTACAGTTGCAGAATAATAAGAAATACTGTTAAGTTTTCAAACTCAAATATTAAAGTCACATATTCCATTCAGTGTGTTTCACCGCAGTTTAGCAGCCTATTCTGTGTACTCTGTACAGTTGCAGAATAATAAGAAATACTGTTAAGTTTTCAAACTCAAATATTAAAGTCACATATTCCATTCAGTGTGTTTCACCGCAGTTTAGCAGCCTATTCTGTGTACTCTGTACAGTTGCAGAATAATAAGAAATACTGTTAAGTTTTCAAACTCAAATATTAAAGTCACATATTACATTCAGTGTGTTTCACCGCAGTTTAGCAGCCTATTCTGTGTACTCTGTACAGTTGCAGAATAATAAGAAATACTGTTAAGTCTTCAAACTAAAATATCAAAGTCACATATTCCATTCAGTGTGTTTCACCGCCGTTTAGCAGCCTATTCTGTGTACTCTGCAGAGTTGCAGAATAATAAGAAATACTGTTAAGTTTTCAAACTCAAATATTAAAGTCACATATTCCATTCAGTGTGTTTCACCGCAGTTTAGCAGCCTATTCTGTGTACTCTGTACAGTTGCAGAATAATAAGAAATACTGTTAAGTTTTCAAACTCAAATATTAAAGTCACATATTCCATTCAGTGTGTTTCACCGCCGTTTAGCAGCCTATTCTGTGTACTGTGCAGAGTTGCAGAATAGGAAGAAATACTGTTAAGTCTTCAAACTAAAATATCAAAGTCACATATTCCATTCAGTGTGTTTCACCGCCGTTTAGCAGCCTATTCTGTGTACTCTGCAGAGTTGCAGAATAATAAGAAATACTGTTAAGTTTTCAAACTCAAATATTAAAGTCACATATTCCATTCAGTGTGTTTCACCGCCGTTTAGCAGCCTATTCTGTGTACTGTGCAGAGTTGCAGAATAGGAAGAAATACTGTTAAGTCTTCAAACTAAAATATCAAAGTCACATATTCCATTCAGTGTGTTTCACCGCCGTTTAGCAGCCTATTCTGTGTACTCTGCAGAGTTGCAGAATAATAAGAAATACTGTTAAGTTTTCAAACTCAAATATTAAAGTCACATATTCTGTGTAAGATGAAGAAGGCGGGTAAAAAGGGACGGGGAAGTGGACGTGATCCTGAAAGTTCAGGGCGCGGGTCAGGACGCGGAGAAACTGTGCCTGGTGCCAGAGCACAAGAAAGAAAGACATCCACCATACCTAGCTTCATGTGTAATTTTACAGGGCGTCGCAGGACATCACTCTCGAGGTCCGACCACTGCGAACAGGTGGTCGGTTGGATGACAGCTGATACTGCTTCCAGTCGGTTAAGCACCACCCTGTCTTCCACCAAGTCCACTCTCAGTAGCCAAGAGTCTGGTCAACATAATCCTCACTCTGATCATCCTTCCTCCCACCATACACGGTCTGGTCAAAGAAGTGATCCCACACTGGGATATAGTGAGGAGCTCGTCTCATCACCAATCCTTCATTTGACCCTCTCTCCAAGCACGCTTGCAGAGGAACATGACATCTTGTGCCCTGATTCACAACCTCTAGAGGCTACCCAATCACAAGAAGATGACAGATGTGAACGGCATTTAAGGTCAAAGGAAGTAGTGGATGATGATGATGATGATGAGACACAGTTGCCATTAAATCAACCACTATTTCCGTCTCAAGACCTTGTTGAGGAGAATGTTATACAGTTGTCAATGACTGAGTATGTGGTGGGATCAAGACTTGAGGAGGATGATCAGAGTGAGGAAGTGGAGGAGGACTTGGTGGACGATGAGGTGACTGACCCCACCTGGGAAGGTGTAGAGCCGAGCGATGACAGCAGTCCTGAGGGTGAGCCATCTGCAGCACCGCAACAGGCTGGAAGAGGCAGTGGTGTGGCTACAGAAAGAAGGCGGACCGCACCAAACCGGCCCGCAAATGTTCCACGGAGCACCCCCTTGCGTAAATCTACCTTGCCAAGGGGTAGGTGTTCCGCGGTATGGCGTTTTTTTAAGGAAAGTGCGGACGACAAAAGAATTGTAGTTTGCAACCTGTGCCACACCAGAATGAGCCGAGGCATGAACACTAGAAACCTCACCACCACCAGCATGATCCGACACATGGCATCCAAGCACCGTAATAAGTGGGAGGAACGCCCGGATCGCCAATCTGTGTCTGCAGGCCACACCACTGCCTCCTCTTCCCCTGTTTTCGGTGCCGGCCAATCGCCTGTCGAAGGCGCAGGCCCGCATACCTCCCGCCCTGCACCTGTAGCATCTGAAGCACCATCAGCGACCACATCCACTTCCCTGTCCCAGCACAGCGTCCAAATGTCGTTACCCCAGGCATTTGAGCGCAAGAGAAAGTACCCAGCCACCCACCCACAGGCCATAGCACTAACCTCACACCTTTCAAAATTACTGGCCATCGAAATGCTGCCATTTAGGCTTGTGGACACTGAGTCCTTCCGCAGCCTGATGGCAGCAGCTGTCCCTCGGTACGCGGTCCCCAGCCGCCACTACTTTTCCCGGTGTGCCATCCCCGCATTACACCACCATGTGTCCCGTAACATCACCCGTGCCCTGACCAACGCAGTTACTGGGAAGGTCCACTTAACGACTGACACATGGACAAGTGCTTGTGGCCAGGGACGCTACATTTCCCTGACGGCACACTGGGTGAATGTCGTGGAGGCTGGGAGCGACTCGGACCCTGGGATGGCACGGGTGCTACCCACGCCGAGGATTGCGGGCCCTACCTCCATCAGGGTTTCCACCAGCACCTACGCTATTGGCTCCTCCTCCTCCGTTTCCACCTCCGAATTCTCTACACACAGCGCCACTCCCCCATCAGCCAGTAGCTGGAAGCAGTGTAGCACTGCAGTGGGGAAGCGTCAACAGGCCGTGCTGAAGCTGATCTGCCTTGGGGACAAACAGCACACGGCCTCAGAGCTGTTGCAGGGGATTAGTCACCAGACCGAGCAGTGGCTCTCGCCACTCAACCTGCAAGCAGGCATGGTTGTGTGTGATAATGGGCGTAACTTGGTGGCGGCTTTGGAGCTCGGCAAGCTCACACACGTACCATGCCTAGCGCATGTATTTAATTTAGTGGTGCAGCGATTTCTAAAAACCTACCCCAATGTGCATGATCTCTTGACCAAGGTGCGCCGCGTGTGTGCACATTTCCGTAAGTCATCAACAGCTTCAGCCGGCCTGTTGAAGCTGCAGCAGCGCTTACAATTGCCAGCTCACCGGCTGCTGTGTGACGTGAGCAAGCGCTGGAACTCCACCTTCCACATGTTGGCCCGGCTTTGTGAGCAGCAGAGGGCAGTAGTGGAGTACCAGCTGTTACACGGTCGTCGCCTCTCCGTTCAACTTCCTGTAATCAGAAGTGAGGAGTGGGAATGGATGTCAGACCTCTGCGAGGTTTTACGCAATTTTGAGGAATCGACACAGATGGTGAGCGGCGATAACGCTATTATCAGTGTAACCATCCCACTTCTGTGTCTACTGAAACGCTCGCTGCTCACAATTAAAACCGACGCTTTGCATGTGGAAGAGGTGGAAATGGGGGAGGAAGAGCTTACACAAGGTGATAGCCAGAGCACCCTCACTTCGTCTTCTCAGCGACAATTGGAGGAGGCGGAGGAGGAGGAGGAGGAGGAGGAGGAAGACACGGTTGCCTCCGCTACAGAGGGTAGCCATGGAACTTTAGTTCCATCTCTTCAGCGTGGGTGGGCAGAAGAGGAGGAAGAGGATGAGGAGATTGAGAGTCATCCTCCTGGTGAGGACAGCGAAATCTTGACTGTTGGTACTCTGGCACACATGGCTGACTTTATGTTAGGCTGCCTTTCCCGTGACCCACGCGTTGTACGCATTTTAGACAACACGGATTACTGGGTGTTCACCCTTCTGGACCCCCGCTACAAAGAGAATTTCTCATCTCTCATTCCTCCGGTGGAGAGGACAAGCAAAATGTTGCAATATCAGAAGGTTCTTGTCGAAAAATTGCTCCAAAATTTTCCATCTGACAACGCTGGCGGCAGAGTACGTGCTACCTTGGCCAACCGAGAAGGGGAGAAAAGGGGAGCACACAGCAGTTCCGACAAAGGCAGGGCAACACTCTCCAAGGCGTGGGACACCTTCATGACACCCCGCCAGCACCCTCACCCTGATGCGCAGCCTAGTGTCACAAGGAGGGAAAAGTTTTGGAAGATGGTGAAGGAGTACGTAGCAGACCGTGTCAGCGTCCTCAATGATCCCTCTGTGCCTTACAACTACTGGGTGTCCAAGCTGGACACGTGGTATGAACTGGCACTCTACGCCTTGGAGGTGCTGGCCTGCCCTGCCGCCAGCGTTCTGTCTGAGCGGGTATTTAGTGCTGCTGGTGGCATCATAACAGATAAGCGTATCCGCCTTTCCACCGACAATGCTGATAGGTTGACACTTATAAAAATGAACAAGGCCTGGATTTCCCCTGACTTCTCCACTCCACTGGAGGAAAGCCCCGGGGGAACATAAAGTCACTTTATATATGTTATTTACAATGATGGGAATACTCTGTATTCCCATTCACCCCTTCCACCCAAAAAACGGGTATATGGTTGACTCTTAATCTTCTCATCCTCCTCCTCCTCTTCCATATGCCCTGGGATATAATTTTTATATAGGGCCAGCTCACCAGCGGGCCCTGTGATATAATTTTTATATAGGGTCAGCTCACCAGCGGGCCCTGTTTGCCAATTTTTATATAGGTCAGCTCACCAGCGGGCCTTCTCATATAATGTTTTATAGCGTCAGCTCACTAGCGGGCCTTCGCATATAATGTTTAGGATGGTCAGCTCTGCAGCAGACCCTCACCCATAATGTTTTAGATGGTCAGCTCAGCGCACGTTTCCATCTTAATCATGGCCTCAGTTCTGAAAATCAAGGAAATTTTTGTGAGAATTTGCTTCTGCGCACGTTTCCCTCTTAATCATGGCCTCAGTTTTGAAAATCAAGGAAATTTTTGGGAGAATTTGCCTCTGCGCACGTTTCCCTCTTAATCATGGCCTCAGTTCTGAAAATCAAGGAAATTTTTGGGAGAATTTGCAGATGATATACAAGTAAATATACAGCAAATATTGTTTGGTAACAATTTTTCGCCTAAAGTCGTTTTTATTTTCCTTTTTGTGTGTTTTATGGTCAGTCTGTAAAAATGGCGTACTACGGGCGAAAGATCGTTCCCAGCAGCGATGTTGGAGTCCAAGGTGCATCCAGACATCCTCCCTATGCTGTCCCTGAACCATTTCTGTAGTGTTTCCATCTTTTTCTGCCCTTTTCCTATGGACCAGGCACCCTCCCCTCATCAGAGCAGGGGGTGCCTGGTGTAATGCTCGAGTCCTCCCATTGACTTCAATGGGGCTCGGGTGTTCGGCCGAGCACTCGAGCCTCAGGGGGTGCTCGGTCAGAGCACCCGAACACCCGAGCATTGGGGTGCTCGCTCATCACTACTAAAGATAAATACTTAATTTGGAACGATCTTCAAAGTGTGTCTGGCTTGCAAGCACACTTTGTAGACTGTTCCAGTGAAGTATTTATTTCTAAATAGCGTGATTTCAGCTCTGCTGAAGAGCCTCTGTCTGTTCAAATGACTGGAATCTACAGCTATCAGCTAGATGGCAGACTTGAGTAAAACAGCCAGGAAAAGATAACTTTAGCAACTTATATCTCTCAAACCTTTTTTCTATACCTTAGAAAAACTTGAAAGGTTCCATTCATAACAGCTATCTGCAATCTACCATACAATGTAGTAAAAAAATTACTGATGGTCGCATCAATTTAAAAAGGATTTTATTCTTTAAGAAAATTTATCAGAGGCATTTCATATAAATAACTTGGGTCACAACATCTTTGCGATGTGTTGAATACCCATCTGGCACTCAAAGGTTAGAAAAACATTTATGGTTAAATATACATTTAAAAAAACTAAGTGTCAAATTATTAAGTATGTGTTTCTCTCAAAGAAATTCCCAAGGCTACATTGAAAAGGCCAACTAACGTATTATGTATCAGCATTTGTAACACAGTACTTTGCAGCATGGTTAAAGCTTTAGTTTCCAGTCTTGAAAACTGCGTATGAGCTACATATTCACATACAACTAGATTGAAATGTCTTATGTCTTAAAGAAATGAATTCCAGAATAAATATTATGAATATTAAATGAGAATATTACTTTGGTTATTCACACCGTGTTCCTCTGGAGACTACAACTCCCATCATCCCTAACCAGATATTGACTGTTAAGAATAATGCAGGTTATATTTTCCAACAACTGCGGGGAGATGCACAAAGGTGAGATAAAGAGATGATAAAGTGGAGTTGACTTCTCCAGTGCAATAAACTCTCTAAGTCCTATGGTATTCTATGGAGCTACTGATTACTCCTAATTTAGAGATCCTAGTGCATAGGCTCCATGGAATAACATAGGACTTGGAGAGTTTATAACACTGGAGAAGTGATCTTGTCTTTATTACTTGTTTTTCACACCTTAGTGCATCTCTCCTTCTCCTGAGGACCTGTCCCTGGTCTAATACATGCAAACAGTAAAATCATGAAGAAAGTAACATAGAAAGACTTTCTGCATGGAAAATCCTGCTTTCTGCATGGAATATATGACTTCTGTTTATTCAAATGTGGATGTTCACTCCGCAGAACCTGTCACATGAATATTGATTACATGGCATAATTTGGCCATTGAGAATGAGATAAATGGCTAAAACCCAGTGAAATGAAGGAATTCAAATGAGTATTTATCCATTAGCACTTTGATAAGTAGATACAAATATGTATCTTGGTGTCAGAAACCTGCCTGTCAGGTAATGATTTGGTATTTTACCCTTGTGTAATGATTGGCTGTAACAAGTTGAGTGCCTGGGGAGGGGAGCAAGCATTGCTTCACAATGCATTGCATATCCCTTTAGTATTCAATAGGTTAAATCTGGGAAAATCTAGTAGCTAAGCAGCTTTGCCCTTCTATGAAAGGGAGGTCAAATCAGGCGTCAAAACAATTTTTAAATTCTTAAGTGACATTTCTCTGCTGCAAATGTTAATTTTCTGCATGCAAATGAGTGCCGGCAGTAGAGGTATGTTGCTGGTCCTATTTCATGGGTATTTGATTACTTAGACATCTCTATGCAAAGAAAGAGGTGATTCAAATAGGAAAAGGAGAGGCAATCTGAGAGTGTTGATGAAGTGACATTGATTCAGCACAGATACATGAGCAGTTACTAAATGTAATCAGTCTGCATGCAAATCAACCCCCTGGTGTAGCATTTTAATGACAACTCAAAATAACTATCACCCTCTTCCAAGTCACACTTATTTCATAGATTAAACCAGTCTGCATTTCAAATCAAACAAAACACAACCTGTCTACAGAATTTGAATCCTGCAGCTGCAGTCACACTGCCTGTATTCGATTTTACCAGACAGAAAAGAAAGGATTGACTTACATAGTCAATTAACCCCTTGGATACTAGGGCAATCAACATAAAATTGTTGTACAATGTTTTGGATACCTCTCTATCATCTAAAGATTCAATGGGGGAGATTCACTAAGCAGTGATAAAGAGGTGAGAAAGTGGAGGTGACTTGTCTAATTTATCACTTCTCCAGTTCCCATGTTATTTCTATAGAACTTATGCACTAAGATCTACAAAACTGAAGAAATCTTAGTACATTGGCTCCATAGAATAACATAGGAATTAGAGAAGTGATAAACTGAAGAAGTCGGGAGAGAGTCACTGAGAGGAAGAGGTGGTCAGGTGGAGATGACTTCTCCAGTTTATCAGGTCTCCAGTTTCATTGTTATTATATGGAGCTAATGTACGAAGATATCCAAAGTTGAATAAATCTTAGTACATTGGCTCCATAGAATAACATAGGAATTGGAGAAGTCATCTCCACTTTATCACTACTTTATCACTGCTAGTGAATCCCCCCCCCTTATCTTTATCAACTACTTGAGTATTAGAAAGCGCATTTTACTGTTTCCCTCTCTAGCACATAATGTACAATTGAAATGGAATGTATCATTGCAATTTGAGTTTTAGATCAGTTCTGCACCACTCATGTTAATGTTTTCATTGACATGTTTTATACAAGATGGCAGAGTGCTACCTCAAGAAATAAATACAGTAAAATTACTACTTGAAGGGCATTACACAAAAACAAAATATAAACATTTCTGGTAAAAGAAGTCAAAAAGCAGGAAAAGCAACAATTGTTTATAAAAGATAACTTACATAGTAACATAACATAGTTGATGAGGCTGAAAAAAGACAAGTGTCCATCAAGTCCAGCCCATGCCAAAAACACCCCTGTTGATCCAGAGGAAGGCAAAAAAAAAAAAAACCCTCTGGAGTGATTTCTAATTTAGCCCCAAGTTGGTAAAAAAAAATCCTTCCTAGCTCTAAATGTCAGTCAGATATTTCCCTGAATCAACATCAACATCTGCATTGAAGCCATCTGTCCATATTTTCAATATTGTTTTGTGCTAGATAGGCATCTATTACTTTTTTGAAAGAAATTGCATTATCTGCAAGTACAACATGCCGAGGCTAAGAATTCCATAGCTTAACTGCCCTTACTGTAAAGAATCCCTGCCTTTGTTTTAGTCGGAAGCACCTTTCCTCAAGTCTTAATGGATGACCTCCTGTTCTTAGCTCAGCTCTTTGTGTAAATAATTAATTGGCTAGTTCTTTGTATTGACCTTGAATGTATTTGTAAATGGTAATCATATCACCCCTTACACGTCTCTTCTCTAATGTAAACAAACCCAGTTTGGTTAGTCTCTCTTTAAAACTCAGATCATCCAATCCCTTTATCAGTTTTGTTGCACGTCTCTGCACCTTTTCCAGTTCAATGTCTTTTTTAAGAACTGGCGCCTAAAATTGTACTCCGTATTCTAGATGAGGCCTAACCAAGGATTTATATAGCGGTAGGATAATATTAGCATCCCTTGCATCTACACCTCTTTTTATGCAGGCTAGTACCCTATTTGCTCTTGCAGCTCTGCACACTGCTGTGAAGTCTATCATCTATCAGCAATCCTAAATCTTTCTCTAATGAGGTTTCCCATTTAGATTATATGTAGAAAGTTTGGTTCTACAGCCCAAATGCATATATGCATATCTACAATAAATGTCATCTGCCACGTTACTGCCCATTCACTCAGTTTATCTAAATCCTTCTGCAGAGAAAAAACATCCAGCTCTGTACATATTTCCTTACATGGCTTAGTGTCATCAGCAAAGATTGAGATGCTACTTTCAATTCCCACTTCTAGATCATTAATAAACAAATTAAAAAGCATTGGGCCCAGGAATGAACCATGTGACACCCCACTTAAACTTTAGACCAATTTGAAAAGGTTCCATTTACAACAACTCTCTGCCATCTATCATTTAACCAGTTCTCAATCCATGTACAGATAACACTGCCCAAACCAAAGCCTTTTAATTTATGCAGTAACATGTTGTGAGGCACTGTATCAAAGGCTTTTGTAAAATCCAATTATACTACATCTACAGCAATTCCCCTGTCCAAATTACTACTTACTCTTTCATAAAATGCAAGTAAATTAGACTGACATGATCTATTCTTCATGAAACCATGCTGATTTCTACTAATAATATTGTTTGTCTTCACATATTTCTGAATACTGTGAGTTAGTAACCCTTCTAGTATCTTACACACTATGGAAGTCAAGCTCACAGGTCTATAATTTCCTGGTTTGGATTTTGCTCCCTTTTTAAACAATGGAACTACATCAGCTTTCCTCCAATCACAGGGCACTATGCCTGATGAAAGTGAATCAATAAATATTAAGTGGAGTTGAACCCACTTAAATGTGTTGAACACCCCGCTGACACACAAAGGGTTAATAGTACCATGATACTCTTCAAGGGGCTGCACAAAAGGTAAAAAGGGAGGACTGCGAAAACAGAGCCTTATGTATGCAATACATGCAAACCGCAATGGACGCAAAACACATGCTCACACACACATGCTCACACACACTCTCGCTTGCTCAATCATCTTCTCACATGCTGTTGCTCAAACATACTCTCACCCACTCTCATACACACATACTTTCACATACACAATCACTCTCACTCACATGCACACACTCATATGCTCTTACATGCTCACATACTCACATGCTATCACACACACACACACACACTCATGTTCAATGCTCAATAGTTATTTAGCTACTTTTTGGATTTGAAGGGGCTAAGCACTAAAAATTCAAAAAGCCAGTTATTGTTTTATTAACAGTATGGGCAAAGCAGTGCCAATACTGCTAGTTTACATAAATATATTTATATAAAATGCCAAGAAAAAATACCAAAGACAAGATAGGCCAATAAAATTATCAAATTTATTGGTACACAGTGAAAACAAAAAAGCACAAGACCGAAGTTGTTGGAATGTTTCTGAGGAGGCCTTCATTCTGCAGTAGATTGACAATGGCAAGATGATGATAATGGTTTTATATATACAGTCCTGTGAAAAAGAAAGTACACCCTCTTTGAACTCTATGGTTTTACATATCAGGACATAATAGCAATCATCTGTTCCTTAGCAGGTCTAAAAATTAGGTAAATACAACCTCAGATGAACAACAATACATGAAATATTACACCGTGTCATGATTTATTTAACAAAACAAAAGCCAAAATGGAGAACCAATCATATATTTATGATGATGATGGTTTTATATATACAGTATATATATATATATATATATATATATATATATATATATATATATATACACACTAGTTGTCGAGCTCGTGTATATAGGCAACAGGAAGAGAAGCAAGAGAAGGATGCACTCTCAACAATGGGACAAGTGCGTCCTTCTCTTGCTTCTATATATATATATATATATATATATATATATATATATATATATATTTTTTTTTTTTTTTTTTTTTTTTTTTTTTTTAATTTAAGTGCATTAAGTTTGATATTTGTTAAATTCATTGACCATAACCATCTTATATTCCAACTTTTTATCAATGGCTTGTATTGCTTTTAGTCCCATGCTCCCTGTATACATGATTCGGTTTTCACTGAAGTAGGCAGCTTTCCCACAGGTCTCTCCACTTCGAAATATATTTATGCCTTAGAGTATGCTCATTTATTATAAACCGCCTAATCTGTGTAACATGCAAAAGATGAATTATTTCTATTCCTCAAAAGAATTTTCATATATTATCCAATTTGGCACATACCTTCTGGCACTTAGAGGGTTAAAACTTCTTGTGGACTTTTTACCAGAGCTTATTTGCTTTACTTGGGGAAAACTAATATTATGCATTGGATGGGTGAATAGTTTTTTTTTTACCCAATGGAATTTCTTTGAAAACCAACAAATTTGAATTTGCTTTCCTGTGGAAGTTCCCCCTTTTCACTATCCTCCCAAAAATTTCCTGTGAGAACGTTTCTGTTTTTGTCTATGCAGGAGATGTCCCACCTGGTTTCAGACTCAGTATGTATAGTTTTATAGCTACCAGTTCAGTGGGACAAGGCTGGGGCTCAGAGGACAGTATGACAGTGCAGTGGGACAAAGCTGAGGAGGGAGCAGTATGTGTGGTGCTATGGTTACTGGGGGGCAACTCTGTTTTTCATTATGAGTGTTTCTGTGGCTATCAGTGTAGTATGTGCAAGGCTGTGGGGTCAGTATTATGTGTGGTTCTATGGCTACTGTGAGAAAAGGCTGCAGGATTCAGCATATTTTTTATGGCTTTTAATGCAGTGGGACTAAATGGGTGTGGGGGGTCAGTATGTGTATTTCTATGGCTACTGTGGGACAAGGCTGGGGGGGTTCAGAATGTTTGGTTCTATGGGTACCAGTGCAGTGCGACAAGGCGGTGCAGTCAGTATGTGTGCTGAAGAAAAAAGCAAGAAAACTGCATGTTTTGCAGGAATGCCCACAGAAGGTGACAAGTGATTTCTTTTGCACTCTTCTCTTTTGAGGCAAAAATTTTCACACATCCCTAAACTTTATTATACAATACAGACAAGTTCTTAACAAGTAATTTCACTTTTACATTGATTTTACACTTATTTGATGGTATTGGCTTTACATTTTCCTTATATGTCTAGTCAGCAAAAGTTTTCATTAAATATTCATTTTTAGATATCTCAAATCTAATTGCTTGCTATGCATAATTGCTGTGACCTTGGATCCTTGGAGGACACGGCCTTACATTCATCCAAAATACATAACACGAGTATTTGACAAACAACAGAATAAAAATTAATTGCTACAATAACTTTATCATATCAGTGAGTGCCAGACACTAGATATAATAGAATACTTTGCATTGGTTTGGTAGATTAATCAGATTGCTTGAATGAGTGAATGAATGAATGAATATGTTTATTTATATAGCACCACAAGTGTACGCAGCACTTTGCAATTTAAGGGTTTAAACAATACAGGGTTACAGGTGCTTTGTAGAGTGAAACATTGGGTGCGAGGTCCCTGCCCAAAAGCTTACAATCTAAAGTGGTAATGGGAGACATACAGAGTACACAAGGGTTAAGTGCTGAATACAGTACTTGTTCTGATGATGATACAGGACATCAGTAAAGTAAATAATTTATAAGAGCGTTCTTTGTGCAACATTCGTGCCTTTCTAGGATGTTGAGATTTTATCCATGAGGTGCATTTTCAAGTGAGATTTGAAGGTCATCAGAGAGGTGCAGTGGTGCAGGTTGGGTGGTAGAGCATTCCATAGATATGGAGTAATGAGAGAAAAAGGTTTGATACGTTACAGGGCTGTAGAGACAAAAGGAGCTGAGAGAAGACAAACATTGGCTGAATGTAAGTGGTGGGATGGGGTATAGTGGGAGATCAGAGTGTAAATCTAAGAAGAAGTAGAGGAGAGAAGTGTCTTAAAAGAGAGAAGTAATATTTTGTAAGATATCCAGAGTTTGATAGGCAGTCATTGGAGAGTTTTGAGGAGGAGCGGGGCAGGGACAAACCTAGGTGACAGAAGAGTAATTCATGCTGCAGCATTCTGTATAGATTAAAGTGGATGGAGATGGGAGGCAGGAATGCCAGAGAGAAGAATGTAAATTATCATGCACTTCTGATACTGGATTTATGGTAGTTCCATTTACAGTCACCTGGAAGGGCTATACAGGGCCAGGCCTGGGTGAGATGAGGAGTAGCTCAGTTTTAGACATATTGAGTTTGAGGTGCCTATGAGCCATCCAGTCTGAGATAGTTGAGAGGTTAATAAGTTAATAAGATCACCAAGTGTTATTGTGTAAAGCAAAAACAGAAGCGGTCATAGAATAGAACCTTGAGGAACCCCAACAGAGAGATGAATGGGATGAAGAGGTGGCAGAGGAGGCACTGAATGATCTGTTAGATAGATAAAAGGAGAGTCAGTTCAGTGCTGTGTTACGGATTCCTAAGGAATGAAGAATGAGAAGGAGGAGAGCATGATCAACAGTGTCAAAAGCTGCTGAGAGATCAAGCAGTATAAGTATTGAATAGTGACCTTGATATTTGGCAATGTGAAGATCATTGACCACTCTTGTAAGAGCAGTTTCAGTGTAGTGAGCAGTGCGAAATCCAGTTTGTAAAGGGTCCAGCAGGTCATACGTGTTAAGGATGTCAAGCAGGTGTGAGTAGGCTAGGCGTTTAGAGAGTTTAGAGGCAAAAGGCAGAAGAGAAACAGGTGTGCATGTAGTAGACGGAGCGGAAGATAGCAGGTTAGTCAGTTCCTCCTCAGTGACTAGTGAAAAAGAGTCCAGAGTGCCAGGAGGGGAACGAGGGAGGCTAGGAGGAGATATAAAAGGTGGCATATTATCCCAGATGGAGTCCACGTTGGCTTTGAAGTAGTCAGCAAAGTCTTGTGGCTGTATGGAGTTTGTGGGGGAAGCAGATGGAGGGCAGGGGAGGGAGTCAAAAGTAGAGAAAAGTCATTGGGGGTTGGATTTATGAGTGTTGATTAGTTGTGAAAAGTAAAGTTTTTTGGCGAGGGACAGAAAAGAGTTAAAGCAGGAAATGTGGAACCTGTAGTGGAGAAAGTCTTCCAGAGAACCATACTTTCTCCACAGTCGTTCAGCTGAACGGGTACAGGAGCAGAGGAAGCTGGTGTCTTTATTAAGCCATGGCCACTAGTTATTTCTGCAAGTGGATCGGAGAGAGAGAGGTGCATGTAGGTTCAAAGAGGAGGATAGGACTGAGTTGTATGTTTTGACAAGGCTGTTAGTGTTAGGATGAATGGGAATAGATGAAAGTCCAGTAGCTAGGGAGGACTTGAGAGACATGAGATTAAGGGATTTCAGATTATGCGTGAAGCGGGGAGAGAAAGCAGGGATTGCGGAAAGTGTATAAGTAGTGCTGAATGTTAGAAGATGGTGATCGGATAGTGGAAGAGGAGAGAAATTAAAATTCAAGGGTGCACAGCCTCTAGTAAACACAAGGTCCAGGAAGTGACCATTCTTGAGAGTACTAGCATTCATCCACTGGCTTAGTTCAAATGCAGATGTTAAATAGAGAAAACGGGATGCCCAGGAGACAGTGGGATCATCCACATGGCAGTCGAAGTCCCCCAGAAGATGTGAAGGTGTGTCTGATGAGAGGAAGAAGGAAAACCATGATTCAAAGTCATATAGGAAATCTGAAGGTGGATATGTGGAGGTAGGTGGGTGATAGATAACTACAACTTGTAGAGAGACTGGAGCAAAGATAAAGCCAGCATGTGACTCAAAAGAGGAGAAGTAGAGTGAGGACGGGGGAGAAATTAGTTTGTAATGGCAATGTTCAGAGAGCAGCAAACCCACACCTCCTCCACATCCATTTGAGCGTGGAGAGTGAGAGAAGGAGAGACCACCGTAGGAGATCTTTTTCGTGGATTAGCTTGAATCTTGGTAGATTAGCTTGAACAGTTTTAATTTTGGCAAATCAATATATTTTTTCTATTATAGTATTTTATCAAGCAGAATACATTGCGGTTTCTCTTGTTGTGGTGTATACCATGGAGATCATTTACAATAATAAAGTTACACATTTACACAGTTAGATACAAGAAAAGAAAAAAAATCATAAAGTAAAAGTGTGTATAAAACACAAAATACAGATAAATGGTTTGGGAGAATTTTGTGTGTTTAATGAAGTTGTTACTGATCACATTGAGGCTAATCTGCTAAGAAGATCTGTAGCAAGTATGGAACAAAGCAACTGTACCATGGGGCAAATAAACGTTCCACACAATCCCATTGATTTAAATGGGGGTTTATCCCCTTAAATGTTATTGAGTTCTCCAAAGTATTACTTTCCAAGGAGACAGAGATCCCTATAGAGACCACATATTCTTTCATATGCTAAACAAGGAAGGGGTACCAAGAAAAAGATTAATAGGTGGTCTGGAGTCTTCATATTAATATAGAAAAATGCCCAAGGTAGAGGGGAAAAAACATGATTAATATGGGCTCTATATCCACCATATTAACTGAGATTAGGCAAAGTAAGGGGTCTAGGACCATTTTCTCTAATTTCCAAGAAGGGAGACTAATGATACATACTCACCTGGATGTCAAGGTCAAGCAGTGTCCATGATGCCCTGGTCCTCACATCTCTGTGCAAAAACTAATTAAAAAAAGCAAAATAAGTCCTCAAAAGGCCAACCACCTCTTATGGTGCCACAATTCCTCTCTCCAAGTACCTGGAGAGCATTTACAATAAAAAAAAGTTACACATTTACACAGTTAGATACAAGAAAATAAAAAATAAATTAAAAGTGTGTGTAAATCATAAAATTCAGATAAATGCTTTGGGAGAATTGTGTGTGTATATAATCAAGTTATTACTGTCCACATTGGGGCTAATCTAATTAGAATATCTGCAGCAAGAATGGTGCAAACCAACAGCACCACTGGACAAATAAAAGTTCAACAAATTTCCATTGATTTAAATGGGGGTTTACCAGCTTAAATGTTATTGAGTTCTCCACATCATTACTTTGCAAGGAGATGGAGAGCCTTCTAGAAACCACATATGCTGTCTATCTATCTATCTATCTATCTATCTATCTATCTATCTATCTATCTATCTATCTATATACTAATGGGCTCTATATCCACCATATTACCTGAGATTAGGCCAAAGGAAGGGGTCTAGGACCCTTTCATCTAATTCCCAAGAAGGGAGACTAATGATACATACTCACCTGGATGTCAAGGTCAAGCAGTGTCCATGATGCCCTGGTCCTCACATCTCTGTGCAAAAACTAAATAAAAGAAGTAAAATGAGTCCTAAAAAGACCAACCACCTCTTATGATGCCATGACACCCCCCCAAAAAAAAATCCCCTCACCAAGTAATGCCTGGGTCTATGCCCAGGACACTGAGAAATACATACAGAGGGACTGGCTTATTTATATGCCAACCCAAGCCGCAAGCCCAAAAAGAACTAAAGTTTTTTTTTTTTTTTTTTACTTTTTTAGCAGCATCATAAGTGGCAGTGGGATTTTTGGGTTTATTTACTTTTTTTTCTTAACTGAGGGTGTGTCATGTTAACATTTTATTCTGTGCACTGAGTGCTAATCTGAGAGACTGTATCACGTTTCTATCACCCTGGATCCTGTCACCCTGTATATTGATAGAACTCACACAAAACTGCATCAATTATCATGTATAAACAAATTTCCGGGGTTATTTCTCCAGCCGATAGGGAAGCTGTGAGTGTGCTCTGTACTCCATAAAGGGAAATCTCTCATTTTGTATCAAACCATCGCCCCATAGGAGCAGAGACACTGGACATTTTCTGTGATGTCACGTCAGCCTCCAAATTATATACTTGAACTTTGGGGTATGCAGCACAGCCTATGAGTACTTTAGTTTATACCGGGATACACACACCAATATTATTAAGACTTTGAGGTCAACACTCATATGCTGTGCTGCATACCCTGAAGTTCAAGTATATCATTTGGAGGCTGATGTGACATCACAGAAAATGTCCAGCATCTCTGCTCCCATGGGGCAATGGTTTGATACAAAATGCTAGATTTCCCTTTAAGGAGTACAGAGCACACTCACAACTTCCCTCTCAGCCAGGAGAATTAACCCTGGAAATTTGTTTATTCATGATAATTGCTGCAGTTTTGTGTCAGTTTTATCAATATGCTGAGTGCCAGGATCCAGGGTGATAGAAACATGATGCAATCTCCCGGATTAGCACTCTGTAAGCTCAGTGCAAAGAATAACAAAATAACTTGAAACATCCTAATATGAGAGGCATTTCTGCCTGCTATGGAGAGAAGGGAGAACAACATTGTGATGCCTGCAGCATTCTCATAGTGCTGTTTTGAACACAACAACATTTTGAATGCGACGTTGTGTTGCACGCCTAATGGAGGGCGGCAATTTCAAAGGATAAAGAGTGTTAAACATTGACATCCAATTGGGTGTGTATTTTAAATACACACACATTTATATATTAATGGAAGCAGTTCTGGGATCCTTTTTTGTGCATTTTTTCTATTAACATGAGAGATCTGGAACACATATTAATTTTTTAATTAAACAGAATGAAAAATGATATGGGGTAAATAGAATACATATTTTTTTCTCACTTTAATCCTAATTTCAACTGGATGGAGAGATGGAGTGATAATGTTATTCTCCCATTTTTTTAAAAGGTCACTTAGATCAATGGTTTTTAAATTATTATTGTTATAATTATTATTATCATCATTATTATTATTTTATTGATTAACAGAAATGTTGCCAGTGCAGCTAATTTGACACTAATAACAGAGGTGTCAATTATATGCTTATTTGGGATGGTGGGGGTGAAATGTCAAGTAACCCCTCTGTTGTCAGTGCAACAAGAGTGCTGTTATCTAACAATGGAGCAGTTAAGCAAGGTTAGAAGGGACGGATGGAGCAGACAGGGTGCCAGATGTTCTGTTGTCCCCTGGTTCCCCTGTCTGATTCTGTCCAAGGAAAGCAGCCAATGTCTGATCACCACTCTTAGTTTTTTTTAGGCCTCAGTTTGGCATAATTTTGAGCACTTTTCAGTGTTGCGAGAAGATTACAAATCAGTGTTTGATTTTTTCTTAATACCAATTTGACATTCATGTTCTGCACTCAACTAGAATGTGATTGCAAATTTGACCTTCAGAAAATATCTAGCAGCAAACAGCTGCTTAGCAGATTTTTCCGCTGGAATAGAATCTAGGTTTATGTTCCAAGGGAGTAAAATTTACATTTCTGACTTCAAAGTTCAGACAATCAAAGTTCTCCCTGTATCAACATACTCCCTGTATTGAAACCAACTATCATAATTCTCTATAGTGTTCTAAGCTGAAACTTTGTCCAGACTTTTTTGTAATGCATCTATAGTATTTGACAACACAGCCTTTAGATGTGAAAGGTTTCATATATTTACTAACCTGCAAAGCAGCCTTGAGTTTGTTATGGACAAAAGTGCTTTACACCAGTCTTAGGGCTAGATTTAAAGGCAACCGTTAAACCAGCCGCTAAGTGAAAAAGGCACATCGCTCGCAAATAATACAGGAGTTACGGCAGATTCAATAGCTACTCTACGAGAATAGCTATCGAGCGTAGGCACACAAAAAACACGTAACACAAAATCCGTTGTCGCTCATGTTAATGCACAACGGGCGGCCAAATCACACGATAACAGAGCTCAAAACAACATCTAACATAACGGCTGCCGTTGTCTAGCAACCATGATTGATGCCAAAACAAATTCAAACACACAGCCAATCACAAAGCCCCAATGTATCAAATAACTTCAAATACACCTATATATACCCAAAAATAACCGTCACACACTGTCTGTTATCGAGTTCTTCAGAGCCAGATATCAGGACCCAGGAGCGGAGGAAAGTGATTAGAGAGAGGGAGAGAGGCGCGTTCATTGGAGGTAGAGGAGTTTTGCAGTTTGGAGAGAGGAGAGAGGTGCACTAAATATACACATATCACACTTTTGCACATATTACATACACACATACAAACACAAACACATACACATACATACACATAGTCCTTTTATTTTATAACACCTTACACATTTTACTTTTTATTTTGACAGTGTGAATCTGGGAGTGAAAGTGTGTGACAGAGAGTGAGTGGATCGAGTGTGTCTGTGAGGGCCTGTGGGAGTGCCTGGGTGTGACTGGGTGAGTGATGGCCAGCATTCATCCACTGGCTTAGTTCAAATGCAGATGTTAAATAGAGAAAACGGGATGCCCAGGAGACAGTGGGATCATCCACATGGCAGTCGAAGTCCCCCAGAAGATGTGAAGGTGTGTCTGATGAGAGGAAGAAGGAAAACCATGATTCAAAGTCATATAGGAAATCTGAAGGTGGATATGTGGAGGTAGGTGGGTGATAGATAACTACAACTTGTAGAGAGACTGGAGCAAAGATAAAGCCAGCATGTGACTCAAAAGAGGAGAAGTAGAGTGAGGACGGGGGAGAAATTAGTTTGTAATGGCAATGTTCAGAGAGCAGCAAACCCACACCTCCTCCACATCCATTTGAGCGTGGAGAGTGAGAGAAGGAGAGACCACCGTAGGAGATCTTTTTCGTGGATTAGCTTGAATCTTGGTAGATTAGCTTGAACAGTTTTAATTTTGGCAAATCAATATATTTTTTCTATTATAGTATTTTATCAAGCAGAATACATTGCGATTTCTCTTGTTGTGGTGTATACCATGGAGATCATTTACAATAATAAAGTTACACATTTACACAGTTAGATACAAGAAAAGAAAAAAAATCATAAAGTAAAAGTGTGTATAAAACACAAAATACAGATAAATGGTTTGGGAGAATTTTGTGTGTTTAATGAAGTTGTTACTGATCACATTGAGGCTAATCTGCTAAGAAGATCTGTAGCAAGTATGGAACAAAGCAACTGTACCATGGGGCAAATAAACGTTCCACACAATCCCATTGATTTAAATGGGGGTTTATCCCCTTAAATGTTATTGAGTTCTCCAAAGTATTACTTTCCAAGGAGACAGAGATCCCTATAGAGACCACATATTCTTTCATATGCTAAACAAGGAAGGGGTACCAAGAAAAAGATTAATAGGTGGTCTGGAGTCTTCATATTAATATAGAAAAATGCCCAAGGTAGAGGGGAAAAAAACATGATTAATATGGGCTCTATATCCACCATATTAACTGAGATTAGGCAAAGTAAGGGGTCTAGGACCATTTTCTCTAATTTCCAAGAAGGGAGACTAATGATACATACTCACCTGGATGTCAAGGTCAAGCAGTGTCCAGGATACCCTGGTCCTCACATCTCTGTGCAAAAACTAATTAAAAAAAGCAAAATAAGTCCTCAAAAGGCCAACCACCTCTTATGGTGCCACAATTCCTCTCTCCAAGTACCTGGAGAGCATTTACAATAAAAAAAAGTTACACATTTACACAGTTAGATACAAGAAAATAAAAAATAAATTAAAAGTGTGTGTAAATCATAAAATTCAGATAAATGCTTTGGGAGAATTGTGTGTGTATATAATCAAGTTATTACTGTCCACATTGAGGCTAATCTAATTAGAATATCTGCAGCAAGAATGGTGCAAACCAACAGCACCACTGGACAAATAAAAGTTCAACAAATTTCCATTGATTTAAATGGGGGTTTACCAGCTTAAATGTTATTGAGTTCTCCACATCATTACTTTGCAAGGAGATGGAGAGCCTTCTAGAAACCACATATGCTGTCTATCTATCTATCTATCTATCTATCTATCTATCTATATACTAATGGGCTCTATATCCACCATATTACCTGAGATTAGGCCAAAGGAAGGGGTCTAGGACCCTTTCATCTAATTCCCAAGAAGGGAGACTAATGATACATACTCACCTGGATGTCAAGGTCAAGCAGTGTCCATGATGCCCTGGTCCTCACATCTCTGTGCAAAAACTAAATAAAAGAAGTAAAATGAGTCCTAAAAAGACCAACCACCTCTTATGATGCCATGACACCCCCCCAAAAAAAAATCCCCTCACCAAGTAATGCCTGGGTCTATGCCCAGGACACTGAGAAATACATACAGAGGGACTGGCTTATTTATATGCCAACCCAAGCCGCAAGCCCAAAAAGAACTAAAGTTTTTTTTTTTTTTTTTTACTTTTTTAGCAGCATCATAAGTGGCAGTGGGATTTTTGGGTTTATTTACTTTTTTTTCTTAACTGAGGGTGTGTCATGTTAACATTTTATTCTGTGCACTGAGTGCTAATCTGAGAGACTGTATCACGTTTCTATCACCCTGGATCCTGTCACCCTGTATATTGATAGAACTCACACAAAACTGCATCAATTATCATGTATAAACAAATTTCCGGGGTTATTTCTCCAGCCGATAGGGAAGCTGTGAGTGTGCTCTGTACTCCATAAAGGGAAATCTCTCATTTTGTATCAAACCATCGCCCCATAGGAGCAGAGACACTGGACATTTTCTGTGATGTCACGTCAGCCTCCAAATTATATACTTGAACTTTGGGGTATGCAGCACAGCCTATGAGTACTTTAGTTTATACCGGGGTACACACACCAATATTATTAAGACTTTGAGGTCAACACTCATATGCTGTGCTGCATACCCTGAAGTTCAAGTATATCATTTGGAGGCTGATGTGACATCACAGAAAATGTCCAGCATCTCTGCTCCCATGGGGCAATGGTTTGATACAAAATGCTAGATTTCCCTTTAAGGAGTACAGAGCACACTCACAACTTCCCTCTCAGCCAGGAGAATTAACCCTGGAAATTTGTTTATTCATGATAATTGCTGCAGTTTTGTGTCAGTTTTATCAATATGCTGAGTGCCAGGATCCAGGGTGATAGAAACATGATGCAATCTCCCGGATTAGCACTCTGTAAGCTCAGTGCAAAGAATAACAAAATAACTTGAAACATCCTAATATGAGAGGCATTTCTGCCTGCTATGGAGAGAAGGGAGAACAACATTGTGATGCCTGCAGCATTCTCATAGTGCTGTTTTGAACACAACAACATTTTGAATGCGACGTTGTGTTGCACGCCTAATGGAGGGCGGCAATTTCAAAGGATAAAGAGTGTTAAACATTGACATCCAATTGGGTGTGTATTTTAAATACACACACATTTATATATTAATGGAAGCAGTTCTGGGATCCTTTTTTGTGCATTTTTTCTATTAACATGAGAGATCTGGAACACATATTAATTTTTTAATTAAACAGAATGAAAAATGATATGGGGTAAATAGAATACATATTTTTTTCTCACTTTAATCCTAATTTCAACTGGATGGAGAGATGGAGTGATAATGTTATTCTCCCATTTTTTTAAAAGGTCACTTAGATCAATGGTTTTTAAATTATTATTGTTATAATTATTATTATCATCATTATTATTATTTTATTGATTAACAGAAATGTTGCCAGTGCAGCTAATTTGACACTAATAACAGAGGTGTCAATTATATGCTTATTTGGGATGGTGGGGGTGAAATGTCAAGTAACCCCTCTGTTGTCAGTGCAACAAGAGTGCTGTTATCTAACAATGGAGCAGTTAAGCAAGGTTAGAAGGGACGGATGGAGCAGACAGGGTGCCAGATGTTCTGTTGTCCCCTGGTTCCCCTGTCTGATTCTGTCCAAGGAAAGCAGCCAATGTCTGATCACCACTCTTAGTTTTTTTTAGGCCTCAGTTTGGCATAATTTTGAGCACTTTTCAGTGTTGCGAGAAGATTACAAATCAGTGTTTGATTTTTTCTTAATACCAATTTGACATTCATGTTCTGCACTCAACTAGAATGTGATTGCAAATTTGACCTTCAGAAAATATCTAGCAGCAAACAGCTGCTTAGCAGATTTTTCCGCTGGAATAGAATCTAGGTTTATGTTCCAAGGGAGTAAAATTTACATTTCTGACTTCAAAGTTCAGACAATCAAAGTTCTCCCTGTATCAACATACTCCCTGTATTGAAACCAACTATCATAATTCTCTATAGTGTTCTAAGCTGAAACTTTGTCCAGACTTTTTTGTAATGCATCTATAGTATTTGACAACACAGCCTTTAGATGTGAAAGGTTTCATATATTTACTAACCTGCAAAGCAGCCTTGAGTTTGTTATGGACAAAAGTGCTTTACACCAGTCTTAGGGCTAGATTTAAAGGCAACCGTTAAACCAGCCGCTAAGTGAAAAAGGCACATCGCTCGCAAATAATACAGGAGTTACGGCAGATTCGATAGCTACTCTACGAGAATAGCTATCGAGCGTAGGCACACAAAAAACACGTAACACAAAATCCGTTGTCGCTCATGTTAATGCACAACGGGCGGCCAAATCACACGATAACAGAGCTCAAAACAACATCTAACATAACGGCTGCCGTTGTCTAGCAACCATGATTGATGCCAAAACAAATTCAAACACACAGCCAATCACAAAGCCCCAATGTATCAAATAACTTCAAATACACCTATATATACCCAAAAATAACCGTCACACACTGTCTGTTATCGAGTTCTTCAGAGCCAGATATCAGGACCCAGGAGCGGAGGAAAGTGATTAGAGAGAGGGAGAGAGGCGCGTTCATTGGAGGTAGAGGAGTTTTGCAGTTTGGAGAGAGGAGAGAGGTGCACTAAATATACACATATCACACTTTTGCACATATTACATACACACATACAAACACAAACACATACACATACATACACATAGTCCTTTTATTTTATAACACCTTACACATTTTACTTTTTATTTTGACAGTGTGAATCTGGGAGTGAAAGTGTGTGACAGAGAGTGAGTGGATCGAGTGTGTCTGTGAGGGCCTGTGGGAGTGCCTGGGTGTGACTGGGTGAGTGATGGCCAGGAGAGGAGGACAGGAGAGAGGGATGGGGAGAGTAGTGGAGGAGGAGGAAGCTCAGGAGGGGATCCCTCAGCAGAGCAGGGCTGGGAGAGGGAGTTCCGCAGGCCGGAGGGGGACCCGGCCCACAAGAGCAGGCACACAAAGAAGAGGGACAGAACCTGCAGTGGGACGAGGGGTAGTTCCTGGGGAGCACCCCACACAGGCAGGGTCAGACCAGGCAGGGCACTCCGGCTCTGAATCCTCCCACGCCGGAGCTGATGAGGGCTGGATCAGGGATCCCAGATATAGTGAGGAGGAGAACACGGCTCTCGTGGAAGCTGTCCTGAAGAGGCAGAGTGTTCTCCACCCGACGGCAAAGGTCCCTGGCCTGGCAGCGAGGAGGAAGGCAGCCTGGAATCAGATCTGCAGCCGGGTGAACGCGGTGGCTACATGCAGGAGGGACGTGGAGTCTGTGAAGAAGAGATGGGGCGACTGCCGGAGGGTGGTCAAGAACAAGATGTCTGACATGGCCAAGCAAGCCCGAGGCACCGGAGGTGGCCCATCTGTGCCCATCACATTCTGCGGCTGGGAGGAGATGGTGCGGCAGAACATGTCCCCGACCATGATCGAGGGGGTCGTGGGAAGAACTGACACTGGGGATGAGAGGAGCCTCCACACTACCGGTAAGTGCAACACTACATAACCACACACTACAGCAACCAACACCAGCTGCACACACAGTCACACCTCAACACATGTCCATCACTCAGCCATACAACTGCACCAACACAGCACCATGAGGGTTAAAAAAAGGACACAACACCTGGACAAATGGCAACGTCCAACTTGGGACAAACCTGTCAAAGTCCTACTTCAACCCTCCTGTCGCTGTGCTCATTACACACAATACACAAACCTTCATGTTCAAAATGTCGACTGTCATAGATCATCACTGTTCACACACAATGTCACCCATGTCCCCACCCCCACCCTAACCCCTTGAGTGCTAGAGGGATCATCAATGCATCGATCAACAATGCATTGGCAACCCCTCTGGGACTCAAGGGGTTAACCTTACAACAAACAAGTCAATAGGACAACGATCACATGCTACACAGGGGACATTCACTAAGTGGTGACAAACAGATGGTGGACACGAAGTAACCCTCACACACCCTCACTTCACCAGTACCAGTGTTAGTCCATGGAGAATATGCAAAAATAAGAATCAAGTTCATAGGGTCCCATTGTACAGACTCCATGGAAAACACTGAAAATGGGGAAAGGAGATCACTGGAGAAGTCACCATCATGTTCACTTCATCAGTTCAACATCACCGCTTACTGAATCACAAAAAGGGGGCATAAGGTCACACATCACAGTGTCACACAGAATAAATGCTTGTAGGTGCAACACACAGGCCGGAAACTATTTTACAGAATTCAAGCTGGAAAAAGTAGGCATTGGTGTTGTGGCTGCAATCATTTACTCTGACTTGAAATTACATATCCCATATCTGATTCCCACATGGATCCACAGGGGTGCTGATGCCATGGATGGATGGTACACCAGCAGCTCTATGCAGGATACATATGGGAAACAAATAGCAAATATTGTACCTTGGTCACCAACAGGCCATGACTGATGGATATCTAGGACTAAGTACGGTTGCCTCACACAGAAGGATGGATGGGCTCATACACAGACAAAAAAACAGGCCTGAATCAAAGATATCCCTCACTACTGGCTGGATTGTTGCCCTTAGGATTCAAATGTTACTAAATATGTTCCAATATGATATGAACACAGAGATCACTTCACTGGATGTGATTGCCTTACTGGCCAGATATGTGCACCCATCACAAATCAACCTACATTGCTACCATCCAAATACACATACATAGTATATCACACTCTACGTAGATGGGATATACGAGGGATGTTCATATCCATCATATCAATACAATGTCTTGTTGGATGGGTGCACATATATAGCCAGTAAGGCAATCACACCTAATGAAATGCTCTCTGGCATCACATCTTGGAAGGATATTACTGTATCCATATGAAGGGTACATATCCACATACAAATATGACCATTTCTACTTGTGTATAACTGTAATGGGATAGCAATGGGTAATGTCATCATGATGTCATATCATTGCCATCGTTAACAGATGTGTCTTGATCTAAGTCCCATCCCTCCAACACTCATGGTTATACAGATATTGCTCTATGTGACAGGTGAAGATATCCATCATTTGACCACACGGAGGCTCTTCAGCAGAGCCAAAGTCGCAACATATCGAGAGAAATACCTCTTTGGAATGGTCCACAGAGTGTGCTTGTAAACCATGCACACCCTGTACACCATTCCAATTAAGTATTGTTCTCTAAATGGGGTGATTTTGTCTCTGCTGAAAAGCCCTCGTGTGGACAAATGACTGAAATCTTCATCTGTCACATAGAGCAATATCTGAACAACCATGAGGGTAGGAGGGATAGGACTAACAGAGAACAACATCTGTTCCCACAATGTCTACAATCTGACATCAAGGTGGACTTAACCTTTGCCATCCCCCTGGAGGGATAGCCATCCCTACTAGTTGTGAAGACAAATATATGTTGTTGCCCCCCCCCCCGAGTTAAACAATGGTATTCCTACTGCTGAAAGGTGTGTTGATGCAAAAGGTATCACAGCTCAGACATGGATATGTCAGGGGCAATATCCCAGTGGCCTGATATTGTACAGTGGTGCTGTTACTACACAATCATATGTACAGCTCTGGTACAGGGACCAGATATCTACATGGGAGGGTGTAGCAACAGCCCCACTGTACTATTTCTGGACACTGTGATATTGCACCTCAAAATGAAACCTTCACCCGTAATAACTCAAACAACACCTTTCAGCAGTGGGAGTACCCTTGTTTACCCAGGGGGATTAACACAAACACATATATTTTTCTTCAACACATATCAAAGTAGAACTGTCTCCACAAACATATGGCTAAGGTCACTAATCACAACATCTTCTTCCTCCACACAGCTTACGGCTGTCAAGCCCAGCGGGAGACAGTGGAGGAGCTATGTCACCCCCCAGTGAGGAGGACACAGAGGAGGGGACCAGCCGGTGGTCACCTTACCCACCATCACCATCCCCTCCAACACAGGCAGCACCACCACCTACTGCACCCCTTCAAGCTGCACCACCACAGGCTGCACCACCCCTTCCAGCTGCACCACCACAGGCTGCACCACCCCTTCCAGCTGTACCACCACAGGGTGCACCACCCCTTCCAGCTGCACCACCACAGGCTGCACCACCCCTTCCAGCTGCACCACCACAGGCTGCACCACCCCTTCCACCTGCACCACCACAGGCTGCACCACCACAGGCTGCACCACCCTTTCCAGATGCACCTCCCCAGTACAGTGGCTGGATGACACAGGAGGAGAGGTGGACATATCCATCCACCTCGACCAGCTACTACCCTCCATCAGCAGCAGCAGCACCACCACCAGGGAGACAATGGCTGCCAGGGACAGTGGCCACAAACCAATATGGGCCATATTCCTCACACATCAACCCACCCTCCTGGATGGCTCCACAACATGCCCCAAGGTATGATCCCAGGTGGGGTCCCAGCACCTATCAGTGGCCACCATATGAGCCTTGGCCACTGGACTACCCACACCTGGGCCTGATTGGTGAGCCCCAGCACCCCCTACCCAGGGACATTTTCATACCTCCACCAGCACACACATCTTTGGGCAGCTCTGCATCACTTGATGTGGTGGGCATATGCCCATCATCTGCACCAGCCACTCCAACAGCAGCCACAGCACCCTCAACAGGGAGAGTGGAATGGAGGATGTTTTTTGAGTCCACACACACAATTTGCCACGTCCACTGCCAATGCAGTGCTGTGTCACTGTTCCTGTGGGGTGAGACAGAACAAAATGTGCAGTGTGGTTAGTGTCACAGGACTGATGGGGGACTTGCATGGATTGTTTGCATGCGTGTGTTATACTCACAGGTGAAGTGTTCCGTGATGAGCCTGTCTCTGATCTGTGCCCCTCTCATGGTCTCCTCCACATGCCCGATGTCTATGGCCACTTCCTGTATGGGGGGGGTCCGGGATGTGCTCCAGCAGCCTGGTGTCCACTGCGATGTTGTGCAGTATTGCTCACGCCACAATGATGTCATATACCTTAGCCGGTGCATACTGCAGTGCTCCCCCAGAGTGGTCCAGACATCGGAATCTTGACTTGAGGAGGCCAAATGTTCGCTCAATGGCATTCCTCGTTCTGGCATGAGCCTGGTTGTACCTTTCCTGGGCATGTGTTTGGGGATTGGCCAGAGGGGTCATTAGCCAGGACTTGCATCCATAGCCAGCATCACCTGTGTAACGTGAGTGACATGGTGAGACAGGGAGCACATGTTGTGTGAATGATGTTTTGTGTGGTGGACGTAGTAGGTGTGGGTCAGGTGCATGCTGAGCAGCGTGGTGTGTACGCCTGTGTATGTGGTGTGATTTCGTTTTGTGAACTCACCCACTAGCCATCCCCCTGTAAAGGTTCCATTCTCAAAATCTCTGTGTACTGAGGAGTTTTGTAGAATGTATGCATCATGTGAGCTGCCAGGATATTTTGCACAGACATTCATGATCCTCATGTTGCTGTCACACACCATCTGCACGTTGATGGAGTGGAAGTTCTTCCTGTTGATGAATAGCTGTGCGTCACGTGCTGGGGCCTTAATCCAGTCATGGGTGCAATCTATAGCACCCATGACCCTGGGCATGCTTCCCCTTGCGTAAAAGGCCTGCTTGACTTGTATCCAGTCCATGTCGGTGGTGGGAAAATGTATATATCTACTGGCCTTGCTTTTGAGGGCTGGCAGGACCTGGGCCAGCACTCTGGAGAATGTGGCCTGTGACATGCCAGATGTGTAACCCTCAGTGGACTGGAAGGCCCCGCTTGCCATGAAGTGTATGGCACAGAGTAGTTTCTGCAGGCCAGTTAGGGCATGGTTGTGGATGTAGATGAGATCCACCTGCTCCTTGATGACCTCATACAAGGCAATGATGCTGTCAGGCCTCAACCTGTAGCGATCAATGACCTTGTCATCAGTCATTCCAAAGAGGGTGACCCTTGGGCGGTATACCCTGGGCCTTGGTGGTCGTCTATACATCCTGTGCCCTCCAGGTGGGGATGGACTCCTGTGTGGCTGCTGAGCCAGAGCCTCCTCACTTGCAACAGGTGAAGGCTGTTGATGAGGCGTGCTTGGAGGTTGCTGATGTTCCCTAGCTCTCTCCCTTGCACGCCTTCTCCACAGTCTTCGCAACAATATGTAACCCAACATACTGTTTGCTCTCTCTATCTGTCTCTATCTGTCTCTCTCTCTCTACCTCTCTCTCTCTATCTCTCTATCTCTCTCTATCTCTCTCTCTCCCTCCCTGAGTGGAAAACAAGGCACAAGTGAGTGTGTTGAGTTGTCCCTTTAAGTACTTGCTAGGGCGTTGTGTGGGTGTGGTGATGAGGTGAGTGCTGACCAATGGTGAGTTGTTTTTGTCCAGGTAAGTGTTTGCAGGTGTGTGTGTGTTATAAGATGTGGTGTGTTGTGCTTGTTACGTGTGTGCCATTTGCGGGCGTGCAGTTGTGGGGTGCAGGTCGCGTGTTGATGTTGCCCAGGTGAGCTTGAATTTGCAGGTGTCCGCTTTGTGTGATAACCCCCATTGTTCCGTGCCATGTTGTGCTGGTGTTTTTTGTGTGTCGTTGTCCCTGTGGTGTTGGTTGTTGTTGTGTGTGTAGTGATTTGTGTTGTGTGTGCATGTTTTTGTGTTGTTTTGGCATTGCACAAGTTAATTTTCCCATTTACATGGGTGTGCGGTAAGCATTTTGTGTATTTTCCTATGTAACGTGTGTTTTGTTTTGGCCATTAAGTGTCTAACGGCTAAGAAAAGTGGGTCTTAACTTTTAGCCGTTAGGTGTGTCTTTTTTTCAGCCGTTATCAGTACCGCAAGCCTTTGAATAGCTCTGGGGTATGTTGTTCCATGCGTCTGAATGCACGTAAGTGTATGGGCCGTTAGGATTCTGCAACTGCCGTTAGCTGTTCTTTAGACGGATCTTTGAATTGCAACATGACACTTAACGCACCCGTTAGTAATTTTTTTTTACTAACGGCTGCCTTTAAATCGAGCCCTTAAAGGGATAGTAACACTTCGTTTTAACTTTATTTTATTTTGTAGGCATTAAAAAAACATGAAGAATGATATAAGTCTTATCTCTCAAACCTTTATGGTTTATGAGATATTCACAAGCAAAGTTCCCCTCCCCGCCCCTTTTTCCTAGTGTAAGCCATCTCTTCTCAGATGTGAGGTTGGTTGTATGACAGTACAGATAACAGAAGGGGACAATTTTCTTTGTATGAAAACAATGAAAGCCCTTCCCCCCTTGAAAAGTTTTTCAGCTTTTTCCATTATCTTAATTGAAGATTGTCCCTCTCTGCAGTCTACCTGGACATCTCCCTTCTTATCTGGTTGAACAGGGGGGGGATACTTTGTTTGTGAATATCTCTTAAACCATAAAGGTTTCAGAGATAAGACTTATATCATTCTTCATGTTTTTTTAATGCCTACAAAATAAAATAAAGTTAAAATGAAGTATTACTATCCCTTTAATGAATACTCTGTTGATTATTGTTTAGCTCTTTGAGTAAATAGATTCTTAGATACCTCTTCTCTAATGTAAATAAACCCAAGTTAGTAAAAGATTTGAAATCATTAAAACTCAATATCAGGATGGCCATATCACCACTATAATAGTGCCACATGAAAAAAAAGCACATTGCAAGGATATGGTAATCAAAATGTATATATTTTCCACAAACATCTCCTATTAAACTATTGACATAATTCTCCATTATAAAATTCTTTCAATTGTCCTAAGAAAAAGGCCTTTACTTGTCCCACCACCCCCAAAAATGTCATCTTCCTACCATGATATTAAGGAAACAAAAACATACTCCAATTTTTAAGGCACTACACCAGTCACAACTGAATTTCAAGGAACATGTCAGTCATTATAAAAAGAAAACAAAACAGCCAGTCTCCTTATTTCCTGATCCTCTGAACCATAGTCCAGTGTGACATGTATGCACACAGGTTGATATATCATACTGCATCCCAGTGGAATCCTGCTGAACTACTAAAGTTTGAAGACTATTAACTCTTTCAGTGAAGATGTAAGCAAATGCAGCATTTCTAGCAAATGTACTGAAGCATAAGGTGATTTTACATGCCTGTGTGATCACCTCAGAAACCACAGACAGAGATCATGAAATGTATATGCCTGTCTTTCAGTGGAGCAGGGCTCACTGGTGTGTGTGTGTGTGTGTGTGCTTACATACTGGTACATGCATACAAATGGGAAATACTACTGTTTCTAATACATTATTATCCAAATAGAACAGTGTGAAAATTATTTCAAGGTGAATGTGTTGACCATGGCAGGATATATACTGTCAGAAATGTACAGGAGTTAGTTAACTCACAGTATACTTTTTTCTAATATGTCCAGTATTGAACATCGATATATATGTCATATAGCATGGGGGGGAGGAGACTCTCAATAATAAAGCAAATGCATCTAGGTGCACATTCAACAGCTTTTGAATGCATCAGCAAAACTGACTGCAATTGTGGATTCCAAATCAGATTGGAAGTTCCTTCATACCCTAAAAAGTTTTCAAGTACCAGTGCAACGCGTTTGTTTTTTTGCAGACTCAGTATGTGCACTGGAAGCTTTGGCTTCCAGTGCAGCGTGTGTGTGTGTATGGGGGACAGGGGGGCTGGAACGGTGTCAGATTGTCTTGTTCTGTGACTACCAGTGGGACAAGGCTGGGGGCTCTGAATGTATGGCTTGGTTCTTTGGATACCAGTGAGATATGGTTAAGGGGCAGTATGGATAGCTCTATGGCTGCCTGCATGACAAAGCTGTGGGGTCAGTATGTGTGGTTCTATGGCTACCAGCTGGACAAGGTGACGGACAAGCAGCTTTCTCTCTCTTGTCTCCAGCACAGATTGGCAATGCGGTAAACTAACTTATACTCTCTTTTATTTCTATTATATGTGCTATTGGGAATACATGTGCATATATTTTCCTTTTTTCTTCCTGCCTTTTAGCTTACAGTAAATGGAATAATATGAGTGTTCGAATTTCACTCAGTGCACAAGCTGCAATATGTTTGCACACCGGGAACAATCATTCCAGGGCATATATCGGTGGCAGATGTAAGCAAATAGCCTATTTGGAAGCTGAAGTTAGAGTTCTGGAGAGGCATGTTGCGTCATTGAGAGAAATGAACAATGTTGAAAGGAATGTTCTGCTCGCTGAGCAGAAGGAAGTTGGCAGTGGAAGTACTGGGGTGGAGACTTTACAAAGGAAGAGCAAATAGCTAGATGGAATACAGTTAGGCGTAGTATCGGGGCAGAGAAATAGGGAGGATATGCCTATATTTACTCACCCAAACAGATTTGCTACATTGACTGCTGATGTTTGGGGTGTTGGCACATGAATGCCTTTGGTGGAGAGGACTGTTCTATCATTTGGGAGAAGAAGCCCCCTAGCACTGATGGGATCTGGGACTCAGGCAGAAATAGAAAGATGGAGGAGTTAGGGGTTTCCATGATTTGAAAAACAGATACAGTAATCTAACAAAAACACACAGAGCTCCAACCAGTGGTTCAATTAACAGTAATAAAAAAGTCCAAGATATTTAAAAAACATACAAATGCAGCAATGTCTCTTGGATGCAGCTTCAATGTGTGGTGTCCTCAGCGACACCTTTCACATTCAAAGTAAACTAGAGAAAAGAAGAGGAAAAGCGCAAACCACCTGAGAGTAGCCTTTGTATGATCAGTGTAAATAATCTTAAATAAATGTACTTACAAGATCCTTTCTTGTAAGGGAAGCCAAAATAAATCAAATATATGACAATGTGGCTCTAAATATGTCACCTTCAGCTCCAGAATAATGGCTAATGGATCGCTCTGCACTATAAACCAAAGTATATCCGGCCGATGACTCTGAGTGGTCCTTAACAGGGAAAGAGACAATGACTCTAAGATTAAACCTGTAAAGTGTCTCACAGAGTGGACCACCAATATATAGGACACAGGACACATAAAAAGGACACATAAAAAGCCAAACCGGGCTTGCAGTCAAATACCAGCAGGAGTACATTGGGTAAAGATCTAAATATTTTTCCTACCATTTTGTAAGCACTCACTTCATCAGAAGAATTCCCTGACGAAATGAGAGTGTCCACAAAATGTGTAGGGAAATAAAGTAGCAATGGGGTGGGCGATCCATTACCCATTATCCAGGAGCTGAAGGTGACATATTCAGAGCCATGCTATCATATATTATATTATAGATTTATTTGGGATTCCCTTACAAGAAAGGGTCTTGAAAGTATATTTATTTAAGATTATTTACACTGATCATACAGAGGCTACTTTCAGGTGGTTTGCTCTTTTCCTCTTCTTTTCTCCAGATAAGGTAATCTGTTACCAGCATTGCTACAGTCAAACAGTCTGCTGTATCCTAGATGCTTGGGTTTGACACATAATAGATCTGGTTGAGAGATTGTTGGCAAGGGCTGGGCATAACCTGGCTGTCATGGTGCATGTTGGTACCATGACAATCAGTAGGAAATGGAGGTCCACTAAGGTTGATTTAGGTTATTTAGGTCACAAGCTTAAGTAAAAAACCTCTAAAGTAGTATTTCCTGAAACACTACCTGTGTGTCACAGCCTACCTTAATTCGCCCGATGCGGCGGCGCTGGGAACCGTGATGCTTCGGCATCATTCCGAATGTCACTCTGGGCATCCGGCCTAGGTGCACTTCGTGCATCCAAAGGCCATCCGTGTCCTAGATGGCGCGGCTGTTCAGGATGACGCAGGGTTGGAGGCTGAAGTGGATGCATCTCTGCTTCGATGCATCGGTTTCGGGTGCAAGGCTGCATACTGACTCAGGCCTCAGTCTTATACAGTTTGGTCATGTAAGTCTCCATCTACCTACTTCCTGCCTGGGTTTTTAAGGGAACTGTATCCTGACTCAGTTACCCTTATGCTGTTGTTCAGTGCAGTTCTAGTAGTTTGTATCCTGTTCTCCTGTGTATGACCCCAGCTTGTCTGACCATCCAATCTGGTGCTGACCTGTGGCTCTGTCTGACTATTCTACCTGTGCTATACCTTATCTCTTGAACGTCCAATCTGGTGCAGACCTGTGGCTCTGGCTGACTTCGTGTATGACCCTGGCTTGTCTGACTATTCAATCTGGTACTGACCTGTGGCTCTGGCTGACTACCAGCTCCGTGTATGACCCTGGCTTGTCTGACTATCCAATCTGGTGATGACCTGGGGCTCTGTCAACTATCCTCTCTGTGTTGCATCCTGACTAGTGGACATCCTATCTGGTGCAGACCTGTGGTTCTGGTGGACTCCAGTTTTGCTGACCTCTGGAGTGAGTCAGTAGTCTCCCTTGTTGACATCCTTTTGGGAGATGGCCTTCTCCTTATTGACTGCAGGCGTAAGTCAGTAGTCTCCTCTGTTGCCATCCTTAGGGGAGACCATTCGGGTCTATTCTCTGACTATCTGAGCTACTGAGACTACCACTGGTTTCAGCCTAGTCTCTTGCAGTGTGGTTGACTTGAAAGCAGTCTCCTATTCCTGATAGAGTCCTAGCCTTTCTAGTCACCCTCTGCTCCTTCTTGATCAGTTCTTCATATTATTCTAATAAAGATGTTTTAACTATACCATCTGACTCTTGTTTATTCCTGGGGAACCGTGACACTGTGAAACATGCTACACTAGAAAAGCAACAGAAGATTATGGAGTTAAATGCATGGTTAAATACTTGGTGTAAACAGAAGTGTCTGGGTTTCTAGAGCACTGGGCTGTCTTTTCAGTTGGGGATAATTTTTATAGTAAAGGTAGACTGCACAGTAGAATGGGGGCTACTGTGCCAGGGATTAGGATGGTTAGAGGACTGAAGGAGATTTGAAACAAGAAAACAGGATCAAGGGTGATACATAGGATGTGGTAGGCAGTGTAGGTGAGGAAATAGATTAGAGAAGTGACATGGTGGTGGAGAGCAGAGATGGGGTAGTTCATATATTAGGGAGCTGCCTATGATACAATCTGATAAAAATCAAATAGATATTTTAAATAATACAGATCTTCATATTGGCAGTAACATAAAATGTATGCATGTGTGTGGTTGGTAAGATGAGGGCAAACTGGAAATAATTGCAATGAATGAGCAGCATGATCATTAATGTGAAACCAGTCTAGAGGGTTATTCACTTTTAGAAGGCATAGTGATAACAAAAGAGGTTGGGGCCAGGGTATGCCTATATGTAAGGCATGTCTTAAAGCATGGTATACTTGAAGATATTAATGAAGGTCCAACGTAAATGTAGAGGCCCTGCGGGTTGAAATACACACTGGAGGTGTACACATTACAAATAGTTTAATGGTCATTTGCTATAAAGCTAATATTAAGGAACATGGAGAAGTCCAACTGTTATTACAAATGGAAAATGATTCTCAGCCAGGAAATATAATCATAATGGGAGATTTTGACTGAAGAAATATGACTTCCAGCATAACAAAGGGAAATAATTTTTTAAGTATTTTTTGATGACACATTTTTATCATCATTTTAGAGAAGCAGTCTAGAAATGCGTAGGGATGGGTAAAAACTTTTGCCTCAAACAAAAATTGGCAAATAATGGTACTTTCCACTTGGTGAAAAACTTCCTGCGAAAAGTACTGTTTTCCTGCTCTTTTTCGCCTAACTCATTGCATTGAAATGAATGGGAAGAAAAATTTTTCTCCACATGAAAGTTTTCACTACTTTTCTAAAGCCATATACAAGGATGTCAGGCCTTCACAGCATGCCATTCTGTGTTTGTGAGAGGAGAAAGCATGTTTTTGAGCTAGAGAAGATAGCAAATAAAGGGGAATTGAAGCTTAGTTTAGGGAGGCATTTAGGTAGGACACTTTCTCTCTGTATTAGGGGTGACTGGGGGCCCTCTGGGGGAGAAGAATGGAGGAAGGAGGTTGACCCAAAGTACCCCAAAATTTGGTGTGATTGACTGACAAGACACAGGCAGCTGGGGTCCAAATTGCTTGCTGATTTTGCTTTTATTGTGTCTGTGCTGGGGAAAGAAGTTGTTCATTTTGATTTTTAGTTCTATATATATATTTTGTTTGGACAACTGTGATAAGATAAGGTGGACAACTTAAAAAAAAATATATATATATGTAAATAATTAAACAAATAAATATATTAGACAGCTGACTGGGAGCCTGATGTGAGCTCTGTGACTGGAGCAGTCTTGATAGACAGCAGACAACATTGAGAATTTTGTTGAGGGCCAAGGAAAGACATCACACTCCATCAGTTGTGTACTGTAGAGAGTAAAACCACACACAGTAGTTGAGTAATATCTAGCAAATTCACAAGCGGGAGAGGGAAAGGTGGAACAATACAGGGACATGGGAGTAAAGTGGCAGAACAAAAACTGACTGCAGCAGTGGTTGATGAAGCATGTTCAATAAATTATGATGATCCCTCTTTTCCCAGGTTTATGCAGTTTGTGAAGGTCCCACCAATCACACGTGCCAGTCCCCTGCCACCACTACCATACACATCTGCCACATTTTAGGTTGTACTTTATTTTTTTTTAATCACTTGACATCATCATGAATATGTGCCAGTGTCATTTAAGCAGGAAGAAAGTGTTGTGGGCAAAGGACAAATGCACTCTGCACGTTAACACATTTTTCAAGGTGTATGTTGCTGTGGGACTCACAACTTTGACTTCCAGCTACTTATTTCTCCACTACAGCTCTCAGAAGAAGTAATATTGTGCTTGGAAATGTTGCACCATATTAAACACAGGAGAAAAAATGTGTTGGAATAGGAGAAAAATGTGTTTGTTGGTTTAGTAGAAAAAGGTGCTGAATAGGCGAAAAAATGTGTTGGAATAGGCGAAAAGGAGGAAAATTTTGCATTGGAGAAAAGGAGAAAACTTTCTCGAAAAAAGAGAAAAATCATCTTTTTTTTTGCAAAAAGTCATACTTTTTGCCCACCACTACAAATGAGGCCTTGCTGGACTTAGTGCTCTCAAGCAATTCTGAAATTATATACAATATGCAGGTACCGGAATATTTAGCAGTGACTATAATATGGTATTGTTTTACGTTTATTAAGATAAAAACTTTTAAAGGGTAAATTTTATAATGTTAAAAGCAGTATTAATGGACATTCAATGGGATGCAATCTTCAAAGATAAAAATGCTGAAGAAAGAATTTGTTCAAAATGTTCTTAGAAAAGTATATGTGTCATTATATACCACTGGGGAATAAATATAAGAGAAGCAAATTAAGACCAGTGTGTAAATGGCTTTGCAAGGAAATGATTAAACTGTTTAAGTCAGAATGGCCAGAAGCATCATTAAAAAAACATAAAGAATCTAACAATCTACAAACATGCATTTAGGCTTGAAAATTAGAAATGTATTGCAAATGAGAGCAAGAAAAACCCTAAACAATTCTACAACTATATATGTATATGGCAAAAAGATTAAGGCTGATATTGGTCCCTTTAAAGCAGAGACAGGTGAATAAATAAGTCAGGATAAGACAATGACTGGTCTTAAAGGATAGTAATACTTCATTTTATCTTTATTTTATTTTGTACGCATTAAAAAAAACATGAAGAACGATATAAGTCTTATCTCTCAAACCTTTATGGTTTAAAAGATATTCACAAGCAAAGTTTCCCCCTCCTGCCCCTTTTACCTAGTGTAAGCCATCTCTTCTCAGATGTGGAATGCAGTCCATAGACCAGACAGATAACAGCAGGGGACACTCTTCTCTCTATGAAAACAATGAAAGCCCATCCCACCTTGACAAGTTTTTCAGGTTTTTCCCTTATCTTAATTGAAGATTGTCCCTGTCTGCAATCTACCTGGGCACCTCCCTTCTGCTCTGGCTGTACAGTGTTACATCAGTAAAACGGGCGGGAGGGGGATACTTTGTCATTGAATTACTCTAGTACTACAACTCTGACAGAATTGAAATAACACTCTCCAAAGTCCAAATACTATGATGATTAATTAGAGCTGCTTTTATTATGAAACATTACTATCCCTTTAAACACATTATTTTCTTCTGTATATACAAAGGAAGAAGCAATGGTAGTCTATGAGCAAACAGGGAAAACCACAGAATTTCCTCCATCATGTACATGGCTTACAGAATACAAAATCCAAAGGAGACTGGTGACTTGTACCTGATGGCATGCACCCAAAGGTTTTTAAGGAACTTAGTTCAGTAATAGTAACACTTAATAGTTATCAATTCACTGTCATCGGTGCTCTGTGAATGGAGGAATGCAGATATAGTACCATTATATATAAGTAGGGGCAAGATCAAAGTCAGACATTTATAGACCTGTGAGCTTGACTTCTGTAGTGGGTGAAATAGTAGAAGGGTTACTAACCAATAGTATTAAACCAATAGTAAAAACATAATTAGTAGGAACCCGAATGGTTTCATGGAGAAAAACTCATGGCTAAGTTATTTGCATTCTATGAAAGGGTTAGTAGTAATTAGGACAAGGGTATTGCTGTATACTTGAATTTTGCAAAACCCTTTGATACTTTGCCTGCATACATTAAAAGGCTTTTGTTTGGGAGGTGATATATATGCATGGATAGAGAACTAGCTAAATGATAGATGGAAGAGAATTGTTGTCCATGGAACCTTTTCAAGTGGATCTAAAGTTGTTAGTGGGGTGCCACAGTGCTCAGTCCTGGGCCCAATGCTATTTCATTTGTTTATTAATAACCTAATAGTGTGTGTTTAATGTAGTATCTCAATCTTTGCTGATGACACTAAGCAAATGAAATACATAGAGAGCAGGATATTTTTTTCTCTACAGAAAGATTTGGATAAACTGAGTGAATGAGCAGAAAAGTAGAAGACGAGGTTTAGTACAGATAAATGTAAAGTTATACATTTGGGCTTCAGAAACAAACATACTACATATACACTAAATGGGAAACTATTTGGGGAATTTTCGTTTGAGAAAGACTTGGGAGTACTAATAAACATTAGATTTCACAGTAGCGTGCAGATTCATAAGCAGTGGCAAGATCCAATAGGTTGCTATCATGTGCAAAAAGGGGAATAGATGCACAGGATGGGAAATAAATATGCAGGACAGCTTTGGCACACGTTCTTAAAAAGGTAATAAAACTGGAAAAGAGATTGGAAGATCTGAGTTACAAAGAGACAGACTAGCCAAACTGGGCTTGTTCACATTTTTACAATAGAAAAGAGATGTCTAAGGGGCAATATGATTATAATTTTGACATATCTTTGAGGTCAATACATAAAACTCTCTAAGGAACTATTTATTTAAATAGATAGCTAAAACATGAGGTCATCCATTAAGATTAGAGGAAAGAAGCTTCTTACTAAGATATCTGGGCAGTAAAGTTATGGAATTCTTTTTTTCAAGATGCTGTGTTTGCAGAAACTTTAGTTGCTTTCAGAAAGTAATAGATCTCTATCTGTCCTTATGACAGGCACAACAGGTTCAACATCAACTGACAATATAAAAGTTATGCCATCTGTGGTACTTGTTTCTACAGGCTTTACTCTTAAGTATTCAACCATTGATTCCTGCCCATAAATAACCCATTTTAAGAGATGAACCTAAAACCACTGATTATAATTATTTGTACCTTCTGCCTGTAGATATGCTAATTAAACCTACCTCACACAGCCCTCTGAGCTCAGTTGTTTTGTGGCCTGTCCTTAGTACTGAGCCTTGCTACTGTTCTACTGATTGATCACATGATACTAAATTTCGGCATCTCCTGGCTGTTTTTGCTGCTGGACTCTGATCTTTGGCCTGATACACCTGTTGAGAACTTTTTCTGCCTACTCTGACCCAGATCTATATGGCTACTAAAGGAGGATCTGTACTCACTTTCAGGTCTCCTTCATTAGTGCAGTTTTTGAAGTGTTTACCTCACTGCTACTGGGCTCCATATCAATGTATGTTACGAGTATACAACAATATAGCATACAGATGAATGGGAACTTATTCAGCCAGACAGCTTGCAAGATACTTACTTAAGACCATTATTTACAAAAAAAATTCATGGAGTGGATCAAATATTAAATAACTATGTAGCTGAGGCTCAGGAGTGGTGACACTGACATGGCCATATAAAATGGGAGCAGGACCACTAACAGTATTAACAGTTTTTGCGACTGTAGTTTCACAGAGATAAAAAACAGGCTTGGTTGACTGAAGCCGAAACCATAGAGGTAGTTTATCCTGGGCAAGTGAAAAGCATTACTAGGCAGAGGTTGTGGGCAGGAGGCAGACAACAGTGTATATGACAGGCAAAAGTCATTGGTATGGGGTAGATAATTCCGTAGGTAATTTAACATACTGAGGATGATCAACGCTTTGGTCATTCACAGAATCTGGACATACAGAACATTAGCTTAAGCCAGCATAAGCAATTTGCAAATGCACTACTGCATTGATATAGGTCAAGGATGCGTGTCCAGTGAGTCAGATAGTTAAGTGCTGAATAGTGATGAGCGAGCATGCTCGGCCGAAGCTCGGTTCGGCTCGAGCATCGCTCTGCTCGGCACATGGCGGTACTCGTACGAGTACCGCATGTGCTCGCCCGCCATGTTCGGGTCTCCTCCCCGCACGTTTCGCGGCTGCTGCGCAGCCAATAAACGTGCGGGGAGGCTCTGACATCAGTATAATGCCAGGAGCCATGTTGGCTGCTGGCATTACACTGATTGGCTGGCCAGAACCCGTGATCGGGTGCTGTATAGCACCTGACCAGCGAGTTCGGCTCAGTCTTAGCCAGGGAGAGATGAGGATAGGAAGGGAAAGTCAATGTAGGGAGAAGAAAAGCGAGTTTGAACAAAAAAAAGACCCAAAAGTCCTTTTTAGGACTACTGTGTGTGGGGGCAGCAGATATATTTTGTTTTGGGGGGCAGAGTTTAAAAAAAAAAACGTCACATATTCCGTTCACTGTGCCTAGCCGCAGATTAGCAGCACATTCTGTTTAGTGTGCAAAGTTTCAGATTAGCAGCACATTCTGTTTAGTGTGCAAAGTTGGAGATTAGCAGCACATTCTTTTTAGTGTGCAAAGTTGCAGATTAGCAGCACATTCTGTTTAGTGTGCAAAGTTGCAGATTAGCAGCACATTCTGTTCAGTGTGCAAAGTTGCAGATTAGCAGCACATTCTTTTTAGTGTGCAAAGTTGCAGATTATCAGCACATTCTGTTTAGTGTGCAAAGTGTAAAAAATAAAAGTCACTTATTCCGTTCACTGATCCTAGCCGCAGATAAGCAGCACATTCTGTTTAGTGTGCAAAGTTGCAGATTATCAGCACATTCAGTTTAGTGTGTAAAGTGTAAAAATTAACAGTCACTTACTCCGTTCACTGATCCTAGCCGCAGATAAGCAGCACATTCTGTTTAGTGTGCAAAGTTGCAGATTAGCAGAACATTCTGTTTAGTGTGCAAAGTGTAAAAACTAAAAGTCACATATTCCATTCACTGTGCCTAGCCGCAGATAAGCAGCATATTCTGTTTAGTGTGCAAAGTTGCAGATTATCAGCACATTCAGTTTAGTGTGCAAAGTGTAAAAAATAAAAGTCACTTATTCCGTTCACTGATCCTAGCCACAGATAAGCAGCATATTCTGTTTAGTGTGCAAAGTTGCAGATTATCAGCACATTCAGTTTAGTGTGCAAAGTGTAAAAAATAAAAGTCACTTATTCCGTTCACTGATCCTAGCCGCAGATAAGCAGCACATTCTGTTTAGTGTGCAAAGTTGCAGATTAGCAGAACATTCTGTTTAGTGTGCAAAGTGTAAAAACTAAAAGTCACATATTCCATTCACTGTGCCTAGCCGCAGATAAGCAGCATATTCTGTTTAGTGTGCAAAGTTGCAGATTATCAGCACATTCAGTTTAGTGTGTAAAGTGTAAAAATTAAAAGTCACTTATTCCGTTCACTGATCCTAGCCGCAGATAAGCAGCATATTCTGTTTAGTGTGCAAAGTTGCAGATTATCAGCACATTCAGTTTAGTGTGCAAAGTGTAAAAAATAAAAGTCACTTATTCCGTTCACTGATCCTAGCCGCAGATAAGCAGCACATTCTGTTTAGTGTGCAAAGTTGCAGATTAGCAGAACATTCTGTTTAGTGTGCAAAGTGTAAAAACTAAAAGTCACATATTCCATTCACTGTGCCTAGCCGCAGATAAGCAGCACATTCTGTTTAGTGTGCAAAGTTGCAGATTATCAGCACATTCAGTTTAGTGTGTAAAGTGTAAAAATTAAAAGTCACTTATTCCGTTCACTGATCCTAGCCGCAGATAAGCAGCACATTCTGTTTAGTGTGCAAAGTTGCAGATTAGCAGAACATTCTGTTTAGTGTGCAAAGTGTAAAAACTAAAAGTCACATATTCCATTCACTGTGCCTAGCCGCAGATAAGCAGCACATTCTGTTTAGTGTGCAAAGTTGCAGATTATCAGCACATTCAGTTTAGTGTGTAAAGTGTAAAAATTAAAAGTCACTTATTCCGTTCACTGATCCTAGCCGCAGATAAGCAGCACATTCTGTTTAGTGTGCAAAGTTGCAGATTAGCAGAACATTCTGTTTATTGTGCAAAGTGTAAAAACTAAAAGTCACATATTCCATTCACTGTGCCTAGCCGCAGATAAGCAGCATATTCTGTTTAGTGTGCAAAGTTGCAGATTATCAGCACATTCAGTTTAGTGTGTAAAGTGTAAAAATTAAAAGTCACTTATTCCGTTCACTGATCCTAGCCGCAGATAAGCAGCATATTCTGTTTAGTGTGCAAAGTTGCAGATTATCAGCACATTCAGTTTAGTGTGCAAAGTGTAAAAACTAAAAGTCACATATTCCATTCACTGTGCCTAGCCGCAGATAAGCAGCATATTCTGTTTAGTGTGCAAAGTTGCAGATTATCAGCACATTCAGTTTAGTGTGTAAAGTGTAAAAATTAAAAGTCACTTATTCCGTTCACTGATCCTAGCCGCAGATAAGCAGCATATTCTGTTTAGTGTGCAAAGTTGCAGATTATCAGCACATTCAGTTTAGTGTGCAAAGTGTAAAAACTAAAAGTCACATATTCCATTCACTGTGCCTAGCCGCAGATAAGCAGCATATTATGTTTAGTGTGCAAAGTTGCAGATTATCAGCACATTCAGTTTAGTGTGCAAAGTGTAAAAACTAAAAGTCACATATTCCATTCACTGTGCCTAGCCGCAGATAAGCAGCATATTCTGTTTAGTGTGCAAAGTTGCAGATTATCAGCACATTCAGTTTAGTGTGCAAAGTGTAAAAACTAAAAGTCACATATTCCATTCACTGTGCCTAGCCGCAGATAAGCAGCATATTCTGTTTAGTGTGCAAAGTTGCAGATTATCAGCACATTCAGTTTAGTGTGCAAAGTGTAAAAACTAAAAGTCACATATTCCATTCACTGTGCCTAGCCGCACATAAGCAACATATTCTGTTTAGTGTGCAAAGTTGCAGATTATCAGCACATTCAGTTTAGTGTGCAAAGTGTAAAAACTAAAAGTCACATATTCCATTCACTGTGCCTAGCCGCAGATAAGCAGCATATTCTGTTTAGTGTGCAAAGTTGCAGATTATCAGCACTTTCAGTTTAGTGTGCAAAGTGTAAAAACTAAAAGTCACATATTCCATTCACTGTGCCTAGCCGCAGATAAGCAGCATATTCTGTTTAGTGTGCAAAGTTGCAGATTATCAGCACATTCAGTTTAGTGTGTAAAGTGTAAAAATTAAAAGTCACTTATTCCGTTCACTGATCCTAGCCGCAGATAAGCAGCACATTCTGTTTAGTGTGCAAAGTTGCAGATTAGCAGAACATTCTGTTTAGTGTGCAAAGTGTAAAAACTAAAAGTCACATATTCCATTCACTGTGCCTAGCCGCAGATAAGCAGCACATTCTGTTTAGTGTGCAAAGTTGCAGATTATCAGCACATTCAGTTTAGTGTGTAAAGTGTAAAAATTAAAAGTCACTTATTCCGTTCACTGATCCTAGCCGCAGATAAGCAGCACATTCTGTTTAGTGTGCAAAGTTGCAGATTAGCAGAACATTCTGTTTATTGTGCAAAGTGTAAAAACTAAAAGTCACATATTCCATTCACTGTGCCTAGCCGCAGATAAGCAGCATATTCTGTTTAGTGTGCAAAGTTGCAGATTATCAGCACATTCAGTTTAGTGTGTAAAGTGTAAAAATTAAAAGTCACTTATTCCGTTCACTGATCCTAGCCGCAGATAAGCAGCATATTCTGTTTAGTGTGCAAAGTTGCAGATTATCAGCACATTCAGTTTAGTGTGCAAAGTGTAAAAACTAAAAGTCACATATTCCATTCACTGTGCCTAGCCGCAGATAAGCAGCATATTCTGTTTAGTGTGCAAAGTTGCAGATTATCAGCACATTCAGTTTAGTGTGTAAAGTGTAAAAATTAAAAGTCACTTATTCCGTTCACTGATCCAAGCCGCAGATAAGCAGCATATTCTGTTTAGTGTGCAAAGTTGCAGATTATCAGCACATTCAGTTTAGTGTGCAAAGTGTAAAAACTAAAAGTCACATATTCCATTCACTGTGCCTAGCCGCAGATAAGCAGCATATTATGTTTAGTGTGCAAAGTTGCAGATTATCAGCACATTCAGTTTAGTGTGCAAAGTGTAAAAACTAAAAGTCACATATTCCATTCACTGTGCCTAGCCGCAGATAAGCAGCATATTCTGTTTAGTGTGCAAAGTTGCAGATTATCAGCACATTCAGTTTAGTGTGCAAAGTGTAAAAACTAAAAGTCACATATTCCATTCACTGTGCCTAGCCGCAGATAAGCAGCATATTCTGTTTAGTGTGCAAAGTTGCAGATTATCAGCACATTCAGTTTAGTGTGCAAAGTGTAAAAACTAAAAGTCACATATTCCATTCACTGTGCCTAGCCGCACATAAGCAGCATATTCTGTTTAGTGTGCAAAGTTGCAGATTATCAGCACATTCAGTTTAGTGTGCAAAGTGTAAAAACTAAAAGTCACATATTCCATTCACTGTGCCTAGCCGCAGATAAGCAGCATATTCTGTTTAGTGTGCAAAGTTGCAGATTATCAGCACATTCAGTTTAGTGTGCAAAGTGTAAAAACTAAAAGTCACATATTCCATTCACTGTGCCTAGCCGCAGATAAGCAGCATATTCTGTTTAGTGTGCAAAGTTGCAGATTATCAGCACATTCAGTTTAGTGTGTAAAGTGTAAAAATTAAAAGTCACTTATTCCGTTCACTGATCCTAGCCGCAGATAAGCAGCATATTCTGTTTAGTGTGCAAAGTTGCAGATTATCAGCACATTCAGTTTAGTGTGCAAAGTGTAAAAACTAAAAGTCACATATTCCATTCACTGTGCCTAGCCGCACATAAGCAGCATATTCTGTTTAGTGTGCAAAGCTGCAGATTATCAGCACATTCAGTTTAGTGTGTAAAGTGTAAAAGTTAAAAGTCACTTATTCCGTTCACTGATCCTAGCCGCAGATAAGCAGCATATTCTGTTTAGTGTGAAAAGTTGCAGATTATCAGCACATTCAGTTTAGTGTGCAAAGTGTAAAAACTAAAAGTCACATATTCCATTCACTGTGCCTAACCGCAGATAAGCAGCATATTCTGTTTAGTGTGCAAAGTTGCAGATTATCAGCACATTCAGTTTAGTGTGCAAAGTGTAAAAACTAAAAGTCACATATTCCATTCACTGTGCCTAGCCGCAGATAAGCAGCATATTCTGTTTAGTGTGCAAAGTTGCAGATTATCAGCACATTCAGTTTAGTGTGTAAAGTGTAAAAATTAAAAGTCACTTATTCCGTTCACTGATCCTAGCCACAGATAAGCAGCATATTCTGTTTAGTGTGCAAAGTTGCAGATTATCAGCACATTCAGTTTAGTGTGCAAAGTGTAAAAATTAAAAGTCACATATTCCATTCACTGTGCCTAGCCGCAGATAAGCAGCATATTCTGTTTAGTGTGCAAAGTTGCAGATTATCAGCACATTCAGTTTAGTGTGCAAAGTGTAAAAACTAAAAGTCACATATTCCATTCGCTGTGCCTAGCCGCAGATAAGCAGCATATTCTGTTTAGTGTGCAAAGTTGCAGATTATCAGCACATTCAGTTTAGTGTGCAAAGTGTAAAAACTAAAAGTCACATATTCCATTCACTGTGCCTAGCCGCAGATAAGCAGCATATTCTGTTTAGTGTGGAAAGTTGCAGATTATCAGCACATTCAGTTTAGTGTGCAAAGTGTAAAAACTAAAAGTCACATATTCCATTCACTGTGCCTAGCCGCAGATAAGCAGCATATTCTGTTTAGTGTGCAAAGTTGCAGATTATCAGCACATTCTGTTTAGTGTGCAAAGTGTTAAAAATAAAAGTCACATATTCTGTTCACTGTGCCTAGCCGCAGATAAGCAGCACATTCTGTTTAGTGTGCAAAGTTGCAGATTTGCAGCACATATTCTGTGTAATATGAAGAAGGCGGGTAAAAAGGGACGGGGAAGTGGACGTGATCCTGATAGTTCAGGGCGCGGGTCAGGACGCGTAGAAACTGTGCCTGGTGCCAGAGCACAAGAAAGAAAGATATCCACCATACCTAGCTTCATGTCTCAGTTTACAGGGCGTCGCAGGACATCACTCTCGAGGTCAGACCACTGCGAACAGGTGGTCGGTTGGATTTCAGGTGATACTGCTTCCAGTCGGTTAAGCACCACCCTGTCTTCCACCAAGTCCACTCTCAGTAGCCAAGAGTCTGGTCAACATAATCCTCACCCTGATCATCCTTCCTCCCACCATAGAGGGTCTGGTCAAAGAAGTGATCCCACACTGGGATATAGTGAGGAGCTCGTCTCATCACCAATCCTTAATTTGAACCTCTCTCCAAGCACGCTTGCAGAGGAACATGAAATCTTGTGCCCTGATTCACAACCTCTAGAGGGTACCCAATCACAAGAAGATGACAGAGGGGAACGGCATTTAAGGTCAAAGGAAGTGGATGATGATGATGATGAGACACAGTTGCCATCAAATCAACCACTTTTACTGTCTCAAGACCTTGATGAGGAGGATGATATACAGTTGTCAATGACTGAGTATGTGGTGGGATCAAGACATGAGGAGGATGATCAGAGTGAGGAAGTGGAGGAGGACTTGGTGGACGATGAGGTGACTGACCCCACCTGGGAAGGTGGAGAGCCGAGCGATGACAGCAGTCCTGAGGGTGAGCCATCTGCAGCACCGCAACAGGCTGGAAGAGGCAGTGGTGTGGCTACAGAAAGAAGGCGGACCGCACCAAACCGGCCCGCAAATGTTCCACGGAGCACCCCCTTGCGTAAATCTCCCTTGCCAAGGGGTAGGTGTTCCGCGGTATGGCGTTTTTTTAAGGAAAGTGCGGACGACAAAAGAATTGTAGTTTGCAACCTGTGCCACACCAGAATGAGCCGAGGCATGAACACTAGAAACCTCACCACCACCAGCATGATCCGACACATGGCATCCAAGCACCGTAATAAGTGGGAGGAACGCCCGGATCGCCAATCTGTGTCTGCAGGCCACACCACTGCCTCCTCTTCCGCTGTTTTCGGTGCCGGCCAATTGCCTGTCGAAGGCGCAGGCCCGCATACCTCCCGCCCTGCACCTGTACCATCTGAAGCACCATCAGTGACCACATCCACTTCCCTGTCCCAGCGCAGCGTCCAAATGTCGTTACCCCAGGCATTTGAGCGCAAGCGAAAATACCCAGCCACCCACCCACAGGCCATAGCACTAACCTCACACCTTTCCAAATTACTGGCCATCGAAATGCTGCCATTTAGGCTTGTGGAGACTGAGTCCTTCCGCAGCCTGATGGCAGCAGCTGTCCCTCGGTACGCAGTCCCCAGCCGCCACTACTTTTCCCGGTGTGCCGTCCCCGCCTTACACCACCATGTGTCCCGTAACATCACCCGTGCCCTGACCAACGCAGTTACTGGGAAGGTCCACTTAACGACTGACACATGGACAAGTGCTTGTGGCCAGGGACGCTACATTTCCCTGACGGCACACTGGGTGAATGTCGTGGAGGCTGGGAGCGACTCAGACCCTGGGATGGCACAGGTGCTACCCACGCCGAGGATTGCGGGCCCTACCTCCATCAGGGTTTCCGCCAGCACCTACTTTATTGGCTCCTCCTCCTCCGTTTCCACCTCCGAATTCTCTGCGCACAGCGCCACTCACCCATCAGCCGGTAGCTGGAAGCAGTGTAGCACTGCAGTGGGGAAGCGTCAACAGGCCGTGCTGAAGCTGATCTGCCTTGGGGACAAACAGCACACGGCCTCAGAGCTGTTGCAGGGGATTAGTCACCAGACCGAGCAATGGCTCTCGCCACTCAACCTGCAACCAGTCATGGTTGTGTGTGATAATGGGCGTAAATTGGTGGCGGCTTTGGAGCTCGGCAAGCTCACACACGTACCATGCCTAGCGCATGTATTTAATTTAGTGGTTCAGCGATTTCTAAAAACCTACCCCAATGTGCATGATCTCTTGACCAAGGTGCGCCGCGTGTGTGCACATTTCCGTAAGTCATCAACAGCTTCAGCCGGCCTGTTGAAGCTGCAGCAGCGCTTACAATTGCCAGCTCACCGGCTGCTGTGTGACGTGAGCACGCGCTGGAACTCCACCTTCCACATGTTGGCCCGGCTTTGTGAGCAGCAGAGGGCAGTAGTGGAGTACCAGCTGTTACACGGTCGTCGCCTCTCCGTTCAACTTCCTGTAATCAGAAGTGAGGAGTGGGAATGGATGTCAGACCTCTGTGAGGTTTTACGCAATTTTGAGGAATCGACACAGATGGTGAGCGGCGATAACGCTATTATCAGTGTAACCATCCCACTTCTGTGTCTACTGAAACGCTCTCTGCTCACAATTAAAACCGACGCTTTGCATGTGGAAGAGGTGGAAATGCGGGAGGAAGAGCTTACACAAGGTGATAGCCAGAGCACCCTCACTTCGTCTTCTCAGCGACAATTGGAGGAGACGGAGGAGGAGGAGGAGGAGGAGGAGGAGGAAGACACGGTTGCCTCCGCTACAGAGGGTAGCCATGGAACTTTATTTCCATCTCTTCAGCGTGGGTGGGCAGAAGAGGAGGAAGAGGATGAGGAGATTGAGAGTCATCCTCCTGGTGAGGACAGCGAAATCTTGCCTGTTGGTACTCTGGCACACATGGCTGACTTTATGTTAGGCTGCCTTTCCCGTGACCCACGCGTTATACGCATTTTAGACAACACGGATTACTGGGTGTTCACCCTTCTGGACCCCCGCTACAAAGAGAATTTCTCATCTCTCATTCCTCCGGTGGAGAGGACAAGCAAAATGGTGCAATACCAGAAGGTTCTTGTCGAAAAATTGCTCCAAAATTTTCCATCTGACAACGCTGGCGGCAGAGTACGTGCTACCTTGGCCAACCGAGAAGGGGAGAAAAGGGGAGCACACAGCAGTTCCGACAAAGGCAGGGCAACACTCTCCAAGGCGTGGGACACCTTCATGACACCCCGCCAGCACCCTCACCCTGATGCGCAGCCTAGTGTCACAAGGAGGGAAAAGTTTTGGAAGATGGTGAAGGAGTACGTAGCAGACCGTGTCAGCGTCCTCAATGATCCCTCTGTGCCTTACAACTACTGGGTGTCCAAGCTGGACACGTGGTATGAACTGGCACTCTGCGCCTTGGAGGTGCTGGCCTGCCCTGCCGCCAGCGTTCTGTCTGAACGGGTATTTAGTGCTGCTGGTGGCATCATAACAGATAAGCGTATCCGCCTTTCCACCGAAAATGCTGATAGGTTGACACTTATAAAAATGAACAAGGCCTGGATTTCCCCTGACTTCTCCACTCCACTGGAGGAAAGCCCCGGGTGAACATAAAGTCACTTTATATATGTTATTTACAATGATGGGAATACTCTGTATTCCCATTCACCCCTTCCACCCAAAAAATGGGTATATGGTTGACTCTCTTCCATATACCCTGGGATATAATTTTTATATAGGGCCAGCTCACCAGCGGGCCCTGTGATATAATTTTTATATAGGGCCAGCTCACCAGCGGGCGCTGTTTGACAATTTTTGTATAGGTCAGCTCACCAGCGGGCCTTCTCATATAATGTTTTATTGGGTCAGCTCTCTAGCGGGCCCTCTCATATAATGTTTTATAGCGTCAGCTCACTAGCGGGCCTTCGCATATAATGTTTAGGATGGTCAGCTCCGCAGCAGACCCTCACCCATAATGTTTTAGATGGTCGGCTCAGCGCACGTTTCCCTCTTAATCATGGCCCCAGTTCAGAAAAATCGAGGAAATTTTTGGGAGAATTTGCCTCTGCACACGTTTCCCTCTTAATCATGGCCCCAGTTCAGAAAAATCGAGGAAATTTTTGGGAGAATTTGCCTCTGCGCACGTTTCCCTCTTAATCATGGCCCCAGTTCTGAAAAATCGAGGAAATTTTTGGGAGAATTTGCCTCTGCGCACGTTTCCCTCTTAATCATGGCCCCAGTTCCGAAAAATCGATGAAATTTTTTGCAGAATTTGCAGATGATATACAAGTAAATATACAGCAAATACTGTTTGGTAACAATTTTTCGCCTAAAGTCGTTTTTATCTTCCTTTTTGTGTGTTTTACGGTCAGTCTGTAAAAATGGCGTACTACGGGCGAAAGATCGTTCCCAGCAGCGACTGATGCATCCAAGATGCATCCAGACATCGTTCCCAGCAGCGACTGATGCAGCCAAAATGCATCCAGACATCCTCCCTATGCTGTCCCTGAACCATTTCTGTGGTGTTTCCATCATTTTCTGCCCTTTTCCTATGGACCAGGCACTCTCCCCTCATCAGAGCAGGGGGTGCCTGGTGTAATGCTCGAGTCCTCCCATTGACTTCAATGGGGCTCGGGTGCTCGGCCGAGCACTCGAGCCTCCGGGGGCGCTCGGTCAGAGCACCCGAACACCCGAGCATTGGGGTGCTCGATCATCACTAGTGCTGAACAAGAATGAGTGGAATGGGTGTTTCCAGGAAAATAGGCATAAATGATAATTAGGTGGGAGTGGGTACTGACAGAATCACACATAACAAAGTGTCACTTTATAGGGTAATGCTGCTTTCATGAATAATATTTCTAATCTGCACACACTTACTATTATATCTGATAACATGTAATAAAGTCGTGTTCATATTGTGCGGGGAAAGGGAAACTATTATTTCATTAGATTTAAATCTTGTGATAATCTTGCTTGTATAGATATCCCTTTTTAATGAAATGCTGAGCCAGAATTTAGGATGGTAAATCTGGATAGTTCAACCAAATGCATTTAAATCGAGTTATCAGGATATTTATTCAATAAATCTGTTAATGTCCACATTTTTTTTTAATTTGTTACATTTTAAGGTCACTACTCCACTCTACACTTTTCAGGGAAAATAACATAAAAGAACGAAGTGTCTTCCCTAGGCAACTGTGCAATCATCTACTACCAAGGGAAAAGTCCATGATGAGTACTATAACCTTGCTAAATCCCTGAGAAAGGAAATGTTAGTTACCCAAGATCCAAATGGCAAAATTAACCATAAAAGGTGGTATACTATGAAGTCCATTGCAGGGAATTTAATTTGGGAGTTATGGTACTTATTCAAAATCTTGGGTACCCAGGAAGAACAAGGAAGCTGACAAGTGGAGGCAAGCTACCTATGAGCTGTAATTTCTGTCACCTGGCCTGAGTACAATATATATATAATTAAGTCACAGGATGGAAACTTGAATGTGTGATATATGTCACCCACTGACTCTGTCAGGGAATTAGGGGCACAATAGAAGTGAGTAGCAGACAAGAAGATTCTTCAATTCATTCTCAGGATCTGATGATTCAAAATAAGAACCTTCCCTCCTACTTTCTTCTAAACTTGAATCTTTGGTTGAAAATATCCCGATTACAACATTTTAGTGTATTAGACTGAACTTATATTTGTTTCATAAACAAAGTGAAGTTCTAGAAGTCCTCCTTTCTGCATAGAAGTGAGTATGGAAAAGCCCACTACAGTAGTAGTTCTCAAGACTCTGGTTGAAACATGATGCCTCAGGTTAGCCCACAGTACAGCTGTGACTAAGACAGAGTGAAAGACAGCAATCTGAACTGTGATGCTAATAGTACCTTCATCTAGACCAGATCCCATCCTTCACCCCATTTTAGTTGCAGGAAATCAGCAAATCTTATGCATTACAAGTTTACATCCTACCAGGTTTCTGCATGATGAATGCATTATGAATGCATCAATTACAATAGCAGCCTGTAATTTAACTGCAGAACAGGACAAAGAAACATTTCTAGAAACCTATAGAACTGAAAATTCACTGCCGATGGGGAATCTTCAAACCTTGCCCCCTCCAAAACACAGAACGGATGATAGACTAAGAAGAGCTAGAGACATTCAGAGACAAACCAGCTGCATCAAAGGGGACAACCATTGGTTTAAGTAGGGCTTTTAACAGCATAAATGAAAGAGAGGTCTATAATGCATTGTGAATAAAAGCATTTGAATGGGTTAAATCCCTCTTTAAATCAATATAAATATGCTTCAGTTGGTTTTTCCCTTTAGTACATCAGAATGTGAGGCTGATATAAATCAAGTCTAGGGTAAACCAATAGGACCACAGGGAACAAAAAAGTTATCTTCAATTTAAATAGGGGTTGTAACTCTTTCATTGCTAGTGAGCTCTCCAGTGCAGTCTGTGGGAAATTTGGTAATTTTTGTTGAGCCCTATGATATATTTAGTTTGCCTCAGAATTGCTCCAGTCCTTAGTATTTTAGCCTAATTCTCCTTCTTGGGGACCACGGACCAATTGCTGGGCCAACTGTACTTATAACAATCAAGAACTGAAAGCAAGTATGGAGCCAGGAAGCAAAAACCTTTACAGTATGTTTTAGAACATATCAACATTTATTATGAGATACTAATGTCTAGTATATTCTTATATTTCATAGTGGAGAGGGGAGATATTGTGGAGAATGGAGAGAATTGCAAGTAATTACTAGAAATGTAATATTAAAACCTATGGAGTACTAGAGTGACGGCCTCATAGAGAAAAACACATCTTCATTGGTAAAGGAAAAAAGAGACATTTTAGAGAGGAATGCACACAAACACAATACACAAACTATACAAACACACACACATTCACTCATACAATCGCACACACACACATACACAAACAATATAATCACATACACATCACACACACACACACACACACACAAAATGCACACACATAACTACATAATACATCCAAACACACACACATATTCACACTATACACACACACATGCACAAACAATACAAACATATACATTCACACATAATACAATCAAACACAAAGCACATGATATATACACAAAATACATACACACATGAACAAAATACACACACACACATCACACACATACACATATTCAAACAATATACACACACAATACACACACACACATACACATCTCACATGCAGATATGCACACTTTCAAATACAATATACACACACGTATGCACATAATACATTCAATACACACATACCTACACACACACAAACATAATGCCAACCCACCCACATAACATACACACAAATACCACACGTCACACACGCATACATACACAATACTCACAGGCATGCACAAACAGATACACACACAACCCACATATACATGTACAACACACACACACAAAATACACAAACACTTCCATTTTCATACATTTGTTTTGAAGAATTTCAACAGATCTGAATTATATCAGAAATTCCTGGTTTGTATATCCCCCATTGATCTCATCTTTTTGTTTTAACCTCACCCAGTGTCTCTCCAGTTTCTTAATTTATCATTCACCACTGTGTTTATACATATAGTATTACATACTGTGTGTGTTTTTATACTGAACACAAAGCAAATCAGTATAGAAGGTTTGATTTGACTTTACATATGGTAATCTCACATTGTCTAATTGGATTTGGAATCATTTCAGGAATATACCAGTGCCTCTTTAAGAAAAAACAAAAATACAACAAATAAAAAATGTCTATCCACTTTGTAAAAATCTATATATAATGTACATATTATACAAAAAAAAGTCCTGGAGGAAACAACTAGAAACATAGAGCTGCATTGATAACATGGAAAGCTTTGCAATGTCAGAGTTGAGATCAAGAAGTGCATAATAAAACACAAACAGTTTGGCTCAGTACAGATGTTCATGCAACTATGAAAATGAAGCATATATGCATAAATGCTGCAAATGCTATCATATGCTATCATACCTGTCTGTACAAATGTGGAACTGCCAACACACTGTATTCAACAGAAGATTGTCTGCTGTGTGTGTTGATAACACCTTCAACTAATATATAAGCCATTGATTCCTAGCTCCAGTCCTTGGGGCAGACAACAGGTCATGTTTTCAAGATTTCCCTAATTAAACACAAGTAGACCAATTGCAGTGACTGAGCCACTAATCACAGACCTATCTAATAAAATATGCAGTCTTACACACTTCTCAGAATAGACTTATGTCAATTTGGAATTTCCTAACAGTATGTGTCCCTACCACCTCTGCTGGAAGGCTGTTCCATGAGTCTATCACCTATTTTGAAAAGCAATACTTACTCAAATTACATCTGAATATTCCACTCTCTAACTATAGATCATAACCTATTGTTCTAATATTCCTCTCTTTTTGAAAATTGCTTCCCTCCTGAACAATTACATTCCTTAATACAGTTAAAGGTTTCTAACACATCACATCCCCCTCCTTTCTTACAAAATGTACATATTATGTTGTTTGAATATATTCTGGTACCCAGTGTCATGAAGAAGCTACACCATTTTGTTGGCTCTTCTTTGAATTGACTCTAATTTAACAATTTCTGTCTGGAGATGCTGTTCCCAGAATAGTACACAGTACTCCATGTGAGTCTTACAAGTGATTTATAGAGTGACATTAGTACCTCTCTCTTCATACTGCTGATTTCACTTCAACAAACAAGAACCCAGTTTGCTTTTCCCACTGTATTACTGCATTGCTTGCCTACCTGCAAGTCATCTGAAATAATAACACCCAATTCCCTTTCCTCTGATGTTTTTATCAGCACAGTACCAGTACTGTTGGTGTACTCTGAGGACTAACATTGAGAAATACTGACAAAAGCAGTGGAGAGGAGTCCCTTGGTTTCTTACCACGGCTTGCATAGTAGACCACCGGACTCATATTGCAGGGATTACTAGCAGGAGTAGTGGAGACTTAATGCAGTGTCTCCTCATCAAAGTTGATAATACAGTGCTGTTAAAGGGATAGTAATACTTAAAATCTAAAAAAAAATATATGTTGTAGGGTTTATCCCTCTGAGTAAAACAAGAGTACTCCCACTGCTGAAAGGTGTTTCATTCAAAAGTTACTAATTTTCAAAGTTGAATTTTTTAGGTGCAATATCACAGTGGCCTGAAATTGTACAGTGGCGCTGTTGCTACACCATCCTATGGAGATTTATGGTCCTGGGACCAGAGCTGTCCATAGGATCGTGTAGCAACAGCGCCACGGTACAATTTCTATCCCTTTAAGATTATAATGGCAAATCACATATGAAGTGTCAAATGGGCTCTTACACTTCTACTGTACTAGCAGACCCCAGGAGCTATTTTACAGGGAATAGATGCAAAAGTAGTAGATTCCATGCTCCTCATTCAAGGTACATAACAAGTAATCAAATACTAGTAGCTATTTATAGTTTGATGAGGACACGAAAGCATGAAAGGCCAGTGAATGCTGTTGTTTGTCACATTACATCATCTTGTTACTAGCACCTGGGATTTTATGGACTTTAACGTGAGTGCGTTCTGTATTCCTGATATACAGGGCTCAAAATTTCCAATCGCCACTAGCCAATGGCGAGTGAAAATATAGCCCTGGCGAGTAGAAATTCAGCCCTGGTGGGTATGTTTTTGTCTTGCAGTGGTGAGTAACTTTTCAGGTCTGGCTAGTAGCAAAGGACTTAAAATTATAAGCCCTGTATATATATATATATATATATATATATATATATATACTAGTTTTATTACAATGTCTCCTTCTAAGTGTTGGGGTGGGTTCTATCAAAATATTGCTCTTCTTACTTATAGATAATTCAAATTCTTTTTATATATATAATCATGGCATTTTTACCTGCAGCAATGCATTGTTCATGTACAATCAGCTTTATATTGTGCTGAAGTGCTTCATCTTGTGCACCATTATTCCAGTTACGCTCAAATGCTTAGGGAGAAAAACAATGGGAATGAGTTCTAGTCAATTTTCCTAATTAGGATTCTGCTTTAATACTTGTGTGTTTGCACTGGCAGAACAATCTGAAATTTGGCTCTTATCCACAGAGCTGTAACTGCCAAGCCAATACAGAAATTGTGATTGCTTATTTTTGCATCTTTTAAATGTTCTCTTTGCCTTCTGTGAGAGAACATTTACAGCTGCAAAACTAAACTAAACACAAAGATAACATGTTGCTGTTTAATTAAATATCTATGTTACTTTGTGTTTATTGATTTGCAGAGGAAATTGTACAATACTGGCGCAATGAAAAAGGAGATAATGTTTTATTAAAATATTATTCATGCAAGACAAATTTTGCTTCTTTTAGGTCCAGTGTTCCAGCATCTCTGCACAAGACCACATGCATTTAATGAGTACCCATTCAAGCCAATCACAATTGCATAGTAGAATACTCTTCTACATGCATGTAAAGCTAAGTATCCCAAAACCCATACATTTCCTATACATTTGGCTTACATATTGTACAGGTAATTATTTTCCTCTTTTATGTAACAGTATGTACCTGTAAGAGGCAAAATTGCTGGCATTAACCCTTTGAGTACCAGAGTAATGTACAACACATTGATTGCAGTGAGTTGCATAAGGGTTAAAGTCTAAATTATGGCTGCGTGTGTTTACCAGGATGAACTACAGAGATCATAAGCTGTAGTACGTACAATGAAGTGGAGCCACTGGCACTGGAGCCTAAGAGCAGTGGAGCTGTGATTATATATTCATGCATTCACCTCAGTATTTCTCTTTATTACTGTATCTTTAATTCAAGATCTACTTTTCAGTGACTAGGCTTATGTAAGACTATTATGGCAAATGTCTAAGAGAAGTGTCCACTTCAGCTTGTACCCTTAATAATTGGGCAGCCTGCACTTTAAATATAATGATGTGCCATCTCCTTAAAGGGATAGTAATGTTTCAAAATAAAAACAAAATATTCATAGTATTTGGGCCATGGAGAGTGTTATTTCAATACTGTCAGAGTTGTAGTTCAAGTAATTGAATGATAAAGTAACTCCCTCCCGCCCCTTTTACTGATGTAACAATGCTCACCTCAGAACAGCAAGACTGTCCGGATGGATCTCAGAGTGGGACAATCATCAAATAGCATAAGGGAAAAATCCAAAAAACCTGTCAAGATGGCAGGGTTTTCATTGTTCTCACAGTAAGAAGATTGTCCCTTGCTGTGAGCTGTCTGGTCTTAAGACAAGATTCCACGTTTGAGGGGAGGTGGCTTACACTAGGTAAAAGGGGTGGGAGGGTAAAACTTTATCATTCAGATACTCTTGAACTACAACTCTGACAGTATTGAAATAACACACTCCATGGGCCAAATACTATGAAGATTAATTGGAGCTTTTTTTATTTTGAAACATTACTATCCCTTTAACTTCTCTGAGATTTCTCTCTTGTTTAGGCACTTGCAGAGTGCTTTAGAGGAGAGCTCAATCACTAGTTCACACCAGGCCAAATGAGGCCAGAGGAAGGATATTCTAAGTACAGCTATGCTTATTGTTAAAGATATTATCTTTTTGTACCACTATTTGTAAACATTATAGAAACTAAATCAATGTTATATTTGTAATCTCTTGTAATATAAGAATGTGCTAGCATTGTTTTAACTAGTTCCACCATATTTATATTCCTACATCTGGACCCTATTTCTTCACTCTACATGAATGTAAGCAAAATCTGAAAAAAAAGCAAAACAATAAAGACCCCCCCACTAACTCTTGAAAGTGAAATAGTTTGCTGTTATAACACTAAATGTCATGCACTTACAGATATATTCATATGTTACATCCCTAACATTGTTTTATAACATGTGTAAACTGTCCTATTCAGAGAGTAGTTATTTCATTTTACTTGTACTGTTTGAAATGACATACAAACAAAATTAACATATAACCATTAGACACACAAAAATTGGATATGAATACCGAAGTCCCACCTTAAATACAAGCTGAAAAATAAAATTCAGGTGATATCCTAGCCTAAAATTAGAGTTCCTGTTTAGTTCCTTTTAGGTTAGGATACAACGTATATCTTATTTTTTTTTTTTTAAATTTATATTTTATCTTATATTATCGTGTGTTTTCCATATATCATTAGTTTTTTATGTTTTTCTAAGGCTATAATATTTTATATTTCTCTTTCATTATCCACTATTTTATTCCTAATCATTGTATCATATTGATTATTTATCTCATTAGAAGTATTATATTTATCTATTTGATCTCAGCAGGTATAAAAGGCATGACATTTGCCCAATTTGTGCTCCTGACGAATTAAGGCGAAGTTAACAAATACATTGAGCTTTGTCTAATGATTGTTTTTTTTTTTTTTCTTTACATTAAATATTTACATTTTATATCAACCACCAATTTATTTTATCTTTCATTGGATACAAGAGAACTGAATCCAGGCAGGACTTCTCTAAAATTCAAGATTTTAAAAGCCCCTTTTTAAAGCAAATTTGGAGAATTGTATTCATCCTCTATGATCCACCTGGTGTGTTCCAGACTTTACTTTTCATTTGAACACAGGGCCTTTGCTGGTGAGAGGCTGTACAATGCTGTGCTGAGCTGATCATGTCTTCCTGTTAATTCTCTTTTTATCCACTAGATCAGTGGCTCTCAGCCAGGCACCATGGCACTTTGGCGTGCCTCAGACATGCACTTAGGATGCCCCTTTTCTCTGTAAAGACTTTGACAAAATGTGAATTTGTGTTTCAATATATATTTATAGAAATGGTTAGTATGTTATGTTAGTGTTAATATGCTTGGTTTTATCATTATTGCACTGTAGTCATAGAAGCACATATGTTGATCACCCAGCCATGCCCTACTGTCTGATAGCTATACCAATGGGCAACAGGAGGTCCTCCAGCTTCTGCCAGGCTACAACTACCATCAGTCCCCATCAGAAGGTTGGTGGGGAATGATGGGAGTTGTAGTCTGGCAGCAGTTGGAGGGCCTCATGATGTCAACCACTACTTTGATTCCCAGTTCCATAGTAGCCACAGAGCCACACATACTACCCCCCAGCCTTGTCCCACAGTTACCATAGACCCCCACATACTATCCTCCCTCCATCCTTGTCCCACTGTACTGGTAACCATAGACGCTTGCATACCATCTGCTAGCCTTGTTCCACTGCACTGGTGTAGAGATAACCTCACATCCTGAGTCTACATCCTCCAGGACAACTGGCAAAGTTAATGCAGAAAATTTTATGGGATTAGAGAAAAGGAGGATATTTTGGGAGGGGTTTCTTATGGGTGTTTATTTGCTGGTTTTCCATGTGAATTCCCATGGGAGAAAATGTAACTTTTCTCCCAACTCTACCAAAGCTGCAGATGTTTCTCCAAAATTGCACCTATTTAGCTTTCTTGAATAAGGCTTATAGTGTTTCATTTCATGCTGCTCATTCACAGCCAGGCTAAAGATATTTGTACTGTATCTAATGACATGCAATGCTTCATTCTGACTAACTGCAAACAGGCAGAACATTTGGAGATATCAACAATAGTTACAGGGAAATGATATCATATAAACAGCATTTATGTTTTTCAAATTACGGTCATGCTACATCTGGATGATCTGTGATCATGAAATATTATGAAGTGACAGGTGTTACATAGTTATGATTTCTCTAGTGAGGTTCAATGTTGCTTCCTGTCAGAATTAATAAAAAAGCAGCTGGCCAGATCATACTGAAATAATTTATCTTCTATAAATGTCACAGTCAGAGTGTGCAGCTTTTGTAACAGGTTATACTTTTCTTTGACAAGAAAGTTATCAAGCACACAAAGCAGTAAGTTGTGGCTACATTAGAGAATAGATTCTCACAAGCAAAGCTAATGAATTCTGTTTCTTTTTCAGGCTTGGCTATAAAAATATAATTGTAAGCTATAACCTAGTTTTATGAAGCAGTAAGAAATGTTTCCAGTCAGACAAACCTGAGTTATTAAGTGGAGAGAGGATTATTTTTTGTTGTTGTTGACATTTTTTCAAATTGACTCCACAGAAAATGGAAAAATGAACAGTCTAAAGCATAACATGTATTTATAATAAATGGGCCTACTCCTACCAGCTGCCCTAAGGTTCACAAAATTGTATCTTCTCTATGGCAAACAACATCTATAGGTATTGGGCTGTATAAAGCAATAACAATCTAAAGGAACTATAGACAAAAAATACGTGGAACTGTTCTGCATCACTGGGGACAAATAAACCCCCCATTACTTCCAATCAAATGGAATTTTGGGAATGCTCATCTGTACCCTGTGGTACAGTCACTTTGTCCTAGAATTATTCCACTTTAATTGTGCATAAGGCCCAAAGCTAAAGAACAGCAGTTCTGGAGCAAACCAGCTACACCAAATGTGACATAGAAAACACCCTCAAATTCTCATTGATTTAAATTAGGCTTTTAAACCCTGTAATGATGATAGAGAGGTCCCAAAAACATTGCTTACATGGGGTTAACAATTTCATTTAATTCAACAACTTATTTTTTTGCCTCATAGTGCAGCTGGTTTATCCTAGAATTGCTCTCCTGTTTCCCCCCTGCATACAGCCCTAAGTCTACTAGTAGAATTCTGTAGAGAAATCGGCTGACTTTGTAAAGACTGAGTGGAATATTTATTACTCAGCAAAGAAAGCACAATATCAGTTACACTGGTCTCAGCTGTACTTTGGCACTGTTTATAAAAACCTTTGGTGATTAATCAAAGGCTGAGTTTTTTTTTTAATCTTGGTGTAACGTGATAGTTTACACTAGACCAGGAAAATACTAAACAAATAAATGTGAGTAGGACTTTCTATGAAAAAATACCACCTTACACCAGTGACAAAAAATATTCAATTTGTTTGTGTTTTGTTGTCTCATCTAGGACTGGATTCTATTGCCGGTGATAAATGTTAACACTCGTTTTGTCAAACATTTTCCTATTGAAGTGTATGGGGAAACCTGGAGATAAAAGCAGTGATAAAATTAGCACCTGCAATACCATGCAGACCCTATTTAAATATGTTATAATTTGGAGGATTTGCATTAGTTTCCTATGATGCAATTGGTTTGCCTGAAAATATGTGATATGCCAGCCATGACAAGTTGATGATTTTGCAATTCACTGAAAATTAAGGGTGTGAGATATGTGGAGGAAAACTGAACATTCCCAGAAGAGATCCCCTTCCCTGACCTCATCTGCATGGCAAAAGAGAGAAAATTAGAATGTGCATGTAGTCACAATAATGTGTAAGTGTGTATCATAATGTCTGTAGAAATATAGCATGGACATACCCAGCATTCACTAGGGGTCTCCTATGTTAGAGGGCCACACTTTAAGGTCACAAAAGTCACAGGAACAAGTGAGTGTTCTAGATATATAGCACATACATGTGGCTGCTTTTCCCACAAATTGAAAGGGGATAAAAGGAAGGCAACAACCGCATTTAAGACAGTCCTAAAGGTCCCCCAATATTTGGGCCATCAACTCACAGTTTTTCCAGGTCCCTAAAACTGCTATCTGCAGAAATTTCTATGAAGAGGAAATGCAAACTTCTGGAGACCTCCAGATGGAAGTGTTCCATTATATATCCTACACACCAAACAACTGAGGATTTGATACTGACTTTGATATATATCCACTTGCTGATTGGAGTAACAAGCACCCACTTTAAGTTTGGAGTTATATGTGACTTCATCCGGAGGAGCGATGACACAAGACTTGCTGGATCGGGGATCGGAGTAACAAGACTGAACATCACTCTGATGGGCTATTGATACAAGTGGGAATCTGGGGAGCAGACTGGAATAATTGTTGCATGCTGACTGATAAGCTATTTTCCTGTAAGCGCTTTACACATTGGGGGCCGGAAGATTACGGTGCTTGAACAGGCATTCATACCCAGTTGCCCCTTTCTAGCTGGAGTGCTACCTTTAGCTTACACTCTGCTCTATCTGAGAAATATCTCTCAGTTATACTATAGAGTACACATAGTTATTACTGCTTGTGTTCTTCCATAAACAGTAACGGGACTGACAGTAGACTCTTATTGTATCCATTCATATTACAATATAAACCTTTTAGCGTACTGATTTATAGTTTTTTTTAGCTAGTATTAACATCAATTACCCTTTAAATAGTTACTAGAAGATTATGTAATTATTATACCTGTTTAATTTTTTTTTTTACTGTCTTTTACTGTTTTTTATCTGTATTTAATAAACTCTGCTCTTAAATCCCTTGTGCGCTGTTTCCCTTTTTTCAATATTCTGAGGTGATAACTGAATGTTAGTTCCAAAGTATCTATATTGTCTGCTGTAAGATATTATTATTATTATTATTAGTAGTAGAAGCAATAGTAGTACTACATTTTTATTTATAAAGTGACATATTCCTTGGGTTTATACAAGAGAGATATACAATGTGAAATACATGTACTGCCCAATAAAGGTGGAGAGAAGGCCTTGCTCAGGCAATCTTAACATCTAGTTGCAGTGGGTGGGGCAAGTAAGTCATGTGACAAAAGTAGGTGATAGTGTTATACAGTCATTTGTCTTTTTCATTCATGCTTTCTTGTAAGATTGTATGGGGTGAAAGCTTATAAAAATATGATATGTCAATGTTGCTTTCTGATACAGGGAATGATATGTATATTCATATATATTATGACATTTGGTCTTATCAAAAAGATGACTAAAACATTGGAGACTAAATATCCTTTTCTACTAGAGGTTTTTAATCAGTTAACCCTTTGAATGACAGAAGGGTGTCCAACAAATTGCTTTCCAAATGAGTTGGGAAAACTTAAATAGAGAAAATGAGCATGGATTGAAGAAGATAGTAGAACAAAACAAAGCAGAAGCAAAAAGTGAAAGTACAGATAGCACTCAAATGCTTAATCTGGGCACAAAATCCAAGTGTAGATATATTGAAAGGAGCACAACTCTTAATAAATCATAGCAGGATATAACCATGGGGTGCCCTAATCCATATATAGCATATCAAAAGAAAAACCAAGAACATATAGAAGGATTATATAGGGCACTCAATCCTCGTCACAAAATACTAATATTTACCACCATAAATTAATAAAATAATTTATTTAACGTCTTAAAATTAGACATATAAAGAAAATAGAGCCAGACATGTCAAGAATCCCCATGATAGCTTTAGCACTAATGTCTGTACCGGACAGATACAGACCATCCCACATCTACTTAACCCCATTAATAAAAACACACAGTAGTAAACATAGAACACTGGCGCCAAAAAATATAGAGCTCGGCCAAAAAAGTAAAAAATAAAAATGACAGTCTGTAAATGAAGAATGATGATGAATATAGAAAATGAAACGTATTAGATGATTGATGAATAATGGAGGATGAAATGATGGTAAGTTTGTCAAAAGTCATATATAACACACATACTCGCCAAAATCGCTCAGTCGTAATCGCAGTATCATGTAATTCTTCCGTCAGGCGTCATGACGAATGTTAATACATGTTAATGGATAGGACTCAGCTGTATACGGCAGCCTATTCAGACTTAATAGTATATATATATATATATATATACACTAGCAACTGAGTCTGGCAGATATTAGGTGTCAGAGGAACAGAACCAATATCATGTTAAATAGTATCGGCATTCCAGATACCTTCCTGCTCCTATGTTAGAGCATGCTGCCACTCACAAATTGCCTTAATCCGTACAACTTAAGAATAATCCTTCCTTCCGCCTTCACATTGTATCGTACAGGCTGAGCAGTATATTTCCTTCCGTTCCCCCATCAATTACTATCCATCCACCTTCCGTTTCCAGACTGTTTCAGCTCTCTGAGCCCATGGCCTGCCATATAAGTCGTTCTTTAATGGCAACATCAATTCTCTCTATACATCGCCAACGCGTTTCGTCCGTACATCCGCGGACTTTCTCAAGGCAAGCATAGTCATTATCCAATCCAGGTCACCACCTTTTAAATCCCTAAGACAAAATCCAAGTGGCCACTATGAATAAATTATGAATGGACCTGTACCAAAAATGAATCTGTGAAGGTAATCTTTATTCCTTTTTTTGGACATCAGTGAAATGTGTTTGGGATCATTCTGGAGACCTGTAACAAAGATCATATCGTCCTCTTTGGACACGACATCCAGTGCTAACTTAAGAATAATTTAATGAAATCAATGTATTGACTGGTATGGTGCAACCAGATATAAAGACCTCAGTTAGATGAAGGCTAGAGAGCGCTGGTAGCCAATGATACTGGCAGGCAGAGATACCCAACTGAGAAGAATGCAGCAGATAAACACAAGAAAGGCAGTAGAATGGGAGGATACCCCCTGGAATCTAAGGAGGAACCCCAAGAAAATAGGGAACACTGAATAGAGATCATAGCTGGCTGGTGTATACTACCCCCACAACAGTTGGGCTGCAGTGGAGGCCGGGCTAAAGATGCTGCTCACATGCCTATATTAGTGTTGTCCAGGTGAGCCAGACGACACCCAGGATAATTGTTTAGGGATAGATTATACCTACTGGAAATGTAATATACAAGAAGTAACAGAAGCAAAGGTACCTTGCTCTAATGAAAAAACAGAGTTGAATCACTGCTGAAGGTCGAGTAGTTGAACACAGACTGAGCAGACACCGATAGTCGAATCACTGCTGTATGGGATCTGTAGACAGACTGAAGGTCGAGGAGTCGAACACCAACTGAGCAGACACTGATCATCGAACACCGACTGAGCAAGAAGCATAAACTGACTGATACTCAAAGGTTATCAAAAAGGTAGGAATGTTATATTGTTTCTATGTGCAGAAATTTCTACAGACAAACCAGAAAATGGGGGTTTTCAATTAATATTCCGGCAGAAGAAAAGGCACTTTTTGCCCTTCCCTAATCCTGACACTGAAGTCTGAATTTTCACATGGGGACTTATATGTGGTCAGTAGGAAAGTGAGTGAGAAGCAGCAACAAAACATTTTAGAAAATATGAGACAGAGGGTTTTATGCACAGAAGAAAACTGGACCAATGCTTGAGCAAACCAACCATGCCATAGGGACAAATTACCTCCCCCCCGATTCCTATTGATTTATATTGGGCTTTTATCCCCTTGAATGCTATATCAATCTCTAAACATTGCAACGCACTCTCTGGCAGCACTCAAGGTGTTAAAAGCCCCTTTTAAACCAAAATAATTTTTTATTCCTCTCTTATGGTAGAGTTGTGTTCCAGCATTGCTCTTGCCCTTTGTGCACACTGCTCCAAGGATCTTATTGTATATATGATTCAGAAATAGAATGACTACAATATTCTTTGCAACAGCTTCTGGCGAAACAGCAGTTCTGCTTTTATAGAAGCTGAATTAATTTTTCACTATAAAGCCTATTAAATTTAAAATAACTAATAGAATGCTGCAGCTGACTTTTCCATTTAATGAACCCAAGCTACTCACAGGGGTTTTAAAAGTAATTATTCAGAAAGTTACATTATGACTGTAATTTGATTACAAATCCTCAACATGTTTAACATGTTGAACAGTGGGTGGGTGGGGGGAGTAAAAGGGATAACCCTTTGAGCACCAAAGGAGTACCCAATGCATTGCTCCACAATGCATTCCATACCCCCTGGTACTCAAAGGGTTAACTCTTTGAGTGCCAAAGATGTACATAACGCAATCCGTTGCATACCCCTCTGGCACTCAAAGGGTTAAGTGTTGAGGGATCCAATCAAAAGCTTGTTCGGCTAATATTTGTTGTTCGGTTTTGTTATTTTATTATAACAATGCTGTATAATGTTGTAGTTATATCAACCATTTATTGATTTCTCCAATATTATAATAAAATCATGTATTTTTTTTAATTCCATAGTGTACATTCATCATAGAACATTTTTACAAATCATTGAAAGGAACATAAACATTTTTCACAGCACTTAAAGTAGAGAGAGACAAAGAATCCTTTGGAGATTATCGTTTATAATGCACAATTCACATACTCCTAGTAAATTAATGCATTCAAAATACCAGGAAGATACAGATGAGAGGGCAACACTTACTGTATGTACAGGAGACAAAATGAAAATTGTGCTAATTAATGTTTTTATAGCAAAAGTCATTGAACATATTCAGCTTGCAAAACTCATTCCATTAAATATGATGAATAATTCATAAAACTAAAGATGATCATAGTGCTATTTGCTTAAAGACATCTTAAACTCTAAAACACAGTCAGTATTAATACTCAGCAAAGTAAAATAAAAAAAATCTGATATTTATTGAGAATACATGTGATGCTTAAAAAAATAACTAAAATTTCCATTATTAAATGACTGATTGTTCAGCGGTACAACCAAAAAAAAAAGGTCATGATAATTTTGCTAAAAAGTTGTGACTTTACATCAGTTTAAGGCATGTATAAAACTAAATCAGTGAAGCTGAAGCCCAGATATAATTTTTTTCATTCTGGTTAAATTTTAACATCCTAAATAATAAAATGCTAGCTATGTTTGTCAGAAGCCGTCATGCGCAGTAAAGACTGCGAGCGCTCGGGCAGTCTCTACATGATTGCATCGCGTGAATGAGGGAACACAAGACTGCATCAAGTGGCGCAGTGAGGTAGCGGCCGCTTAACCCTCTGAATGCCAGAGGGGTATGCAACGCATTGCTTTGCATACTCCTCTGGCACTCAAAGGGTTAACATTACCCAGATCTTGACCCATGTACACGGGCTTTTACACTAGGATCTGAATATTTAAAAAACGCATAATGCATCACTGCGCATCACTTATAAAATACTGTACCAATTTTTGTCAAAAGGCCTGTATTAACAACTTTATTTTTTTTCTATGTGTAATAGTGTGCAGTGGTCTGGTGCACCCCACATGATGCACATTAATTCATAGAGTAGAGCCAATCCATTGGCTAAACATTGCCTTCTCTGGTAGTTACATTGGCACTAAACTGCACTGAGATGGTACATCAGTTCCATAACCTACATAATAGAAAATTATGGCACATCACCACACAGAAATGAATACGAAATATATATAACATAAAGTCCAGTGGCAGATGTGTGCTTCAGACATTACTTTTATTTTTTGATGTATACTGGGGAGAATGAGATCTTTTCAAGTGGCCATCCATGTAGTGAACCCCCTTAAAACTCATAACAAAATTAGGGGATGCATAATTAGTGCATAATTTTATAAAAGGCTGGTCAAGTCTCCTGATACATGACAGAAATAGCTGTTATGACTGACAGCTCTGCCTGTCATTTAAAGGGCCAAGCATATACTTGGGCTTTTGCCCTGAAATCCAGTTTATGAAGCCATGTCTCTGTATGGTCAGTTTTATGCCCCTGACAACCCTTTTTTTATGTCGGCCCATATCAATGAGTTAAAGTTTTTCTTCTGAGAACCATAGCTCTTTTAGATTGACTTGTATTCTTTGTTTGTTTTTTGAGTTTCTTAAAAGTGTTAAAAGCATAAAAATGTATATATTTTTTGATACAGTGGCACATTCGGTAATGCTTGTACAGTGAAATCAGCTACGGCATATATTTTAGTGACCATTTATTTAAAACAGCAGGAGGTGTTCCAAAATGGTATGATTGATGTGACTGTCTTATAGCCATGTCTGTAAATGTTGCTACCCTTTAAATGCAATATATATATATATATAAAAGGTAGTTTAATTAAAAGTTATTACACCATCCCATGGAGATTTATGGCCAACTTACGAGAGGTGTCCATAGGATATAACATTTTGATAAAACACATGGTAAGGCATAAGAGGCAATAAACATTGGATAAAATAGTAAAATATCAAGAATACTCTAATACTGCAAAAACAGGCCTATTAAAGCACTATAAAAATAGTGATATCACTCAAAAGCAGCCAACATATTGGCCATCCTATTCGACTGAGGTTGACTATATGAAATCATGAGCTTATGTGGTTTTTTACTACTATTTTTGAGTGGTATCACTATTTTTTAGTGCTTTAATAGGCATGTTTTTGCAATATTAGGGGTATTCTTTATATTTTACTATTTTATCCAATCTTTGTTGCTTCTTGTATGTCTTACCAGTAAATTTATATTACATTGTACTTAAATGGATAATAATACTTAACATGTAAAAAAACAAAATGTGTTGTAAGGTTTATCCCCCCGAGTAAATCAAGGGTACTCCCACTGCTGAAAGATGTTTTATTAAAAAGTTATTACAGCACAAACTTAAATTTTTTTAGGTGCAGTATCACAGTTGGCTCAAATTGTAGTGGCGTTGTTGCTACATCATTCTATGGACAGATCTGGTCAGTTAATTATAAACTTCCATAGGACGGTGTAGCAACAGCGCCACTGTAAGATTTTAGGCCACTGTGATACTGCATCTAAAAATTTCAAGTTTGAGCTGCAATAACTTTTGAATGAAAAACCTCTCAGCAGTGGGATAGTTTACTCAGGGAAGTAAACATTACAATATATATATATATTTTTACATATGAAGTGTTACTATCCCTTTAATAGAGTATCTATCGCTCTCCATTTATTTTTAGCTTTTCATTTTGATACCTATGGCCCTGTACTATATATATATATAAAAAGTTCATCAATTTGAACATTAGGCTAACTTAAATATGCCAGTCGCCATGAAAGGTGACAGCTTTGTGTGATTAGCAATGCCATTCAACTATATGCCACACATTGTAGTGGGGTACAACCTTAAAGGGGAACTATCACCCCTATACAAGTTTGGCTAAAAAGTATTAAATGTAAGGTAATATGGCTATTATTGAGCCAGCCAACATATCTCCAGTTGGATAAAATTTGTAATAACAATTATCAGTTCATAATTAACACTTTTCTTTAAAAGGAGAACTATGACCCATTTAAAAGTTTTGCTAAAAAGTAAGTTTATAGAGAGACTAGCTGGAATAAAATTGTCATTTTAAAAAAATTCATTGTATGGCCGAAATTAAACATCATGTGCCTTCCTTCCTGATAGACTGCAGGTACAGCTCTGCGCAGCAGTCTGTCTCTGCCTTTGCTCCCCTCCCTCTATCCAGCCTTCTCCTATGATGGAGGATATCTCATTGTAAGCTGGAGCACTCTCTCTGGCTAATGAGAGCGCTCCAGCTTACATGCAGAAAAACATAGTCATCGGAGAAGGCTGGATCGAGGGAAGGGAGCAGAGGAAGAGTGACAAACAATGAATAAAAAAAATGACAATATTATCCAGCTAGTCTCTCTATAAACTTACTTTTAGCGAAACTTGTATAGGGGTGATAGTTCCCCTTTAAAGAAAAGTGTTAATTATGAACTTAAAATATACACTGATATTGTTATTACACATTTTATCCAACTGGGGATATGTTGGCTGGCTCAATAGCCACATTACCTTACATTTAATATGCATCCCACACTAACACTATATGATGAGTTAATTTCTCAATGTTCACACTTTGCATGAGTGATGGAAATTATCTTGTAACATTGTAATAGCTGGATACAAACCATTGTTCAGTCTAGAAGGATCACAGAATCAAGGAAAAGGGCTGCATTACAGGATCCAGCTCCAATACCAATAATTAAAAATGTTCTAAAATTGATCTTTGTATACTACCTATACTTTTAATATGTAGAGGTGGGTTGTAAATAAAATATGGGATACATAGAAGACCTGTGAGCTTGGACTTCCTAATCTCACCTAATCTTCTATTTTCATTACTTTGTCTGCCTCTTTTTAGAATATCTTTTTCGGTATTTCCTTGTTCAAACTTTATTCTTTATACAAATATGAATAATGGGATACCCTTATATCTAAATTATCCACTATGGTTTGAAATTGTATCTTGGAATAACTCTTTCCTTTAATACACTCACATATAGAAAGGTGGTATTATATGAAGCTAAAAACACCCTTGTACTAGCTAGGACTAAGTGTAGTACACAGAGCATTTTCTTGGACTGAATTAATATGGGGCAGCTGTCTTTAATAAAATAAAAATAAATAAAATTATTTATTAACTGTTACATTTAATCACCTAACTAACCTATTGTGTTAACCTTTTCTTTGGTTAACCAAAAGCTTCTCACACTGGGGCAGGTTTACAATATGTTGAATAAGACTTCTTTGGAACAGTTTTGAAATCATGAGGTAGATAGGGAGGGTCACAAATGAAGCAGGGAATTAAGTATTTTGTAGTAGTGATATTGAAGTTAGTATGCATTTTCTTTAAGGATTATATTCTTCGGTATTTTAAAAATATGTGGTCAGATCTCCAACCATGCTTTGAGCCCCCCCCCCAAAGTATAGCTGGATTTTTAATAGGACTCCTATTTAATATATCTTGGTAACTCTTCAAATATAGAACTCTCTTCCCTACTTGCTACGTATCCTGTGACCAACGTTTTTAAATATTCACCCAAATAAAATACTTCCATAGCATGTGATTTCTCCTCTTTAAGGACCCATATGAATTTATATGAATCTTTCTGAATAAACTACAAATGTATCTATCACTGTTATAACAAACTGTCATTTCTAGGTGAAAGTTGCTTCATCATCTCATCTAATCCTCCTTGTGCATGTACTTATCATACTTTATAGTGGCTATATTATAAGAATCTAAGACCCTATGCCCTGAATTCTAATAACAAATAAAACATGTTCAAAAATACATTAATAATGCATAATTAATGAGCTATGATCAAACACGCAATACTATAAACTCAAGTCTCATTCTTGATGAAAACCCAAAGGTACCCTAGAACAAAGTTTATGGATCCAAAATATTTCTCTGCAGACAGATGGAGAAACATATTACCAACCACTATGGATGACCTTGAAATTCTCTCTGTACCTTGAAATGAAAAAATATTCAAATCAGAGTTTTGTAATAACAATGACATTTCACAGGTGATCTAGAGTGCCTATTTTCAGTAGCATTACTATTCTGACTGATTCTGTCTTTAAGTGGGTGGATAGTGCAGCCTATATATTTTTTAAATCACTCTCAAAAATGATGTGATAAACAACATTAGGTGTAGAGCAACTGAAAAGTCATCATGCAAAACTGGTTGTAAGCCCTTGATAATGGAACAAACCATTTGTATTCAGAGACAAAAGTAAGTACATCATCACATTTGCATCTGAAATCAATCTGAAATTGCATTGAAATCAAGGCTAATAATGTATTTTTCCCTATATATTTACACCATTCTAACTCACCAGCTTCACCAGTATAAAACAGGGTGTCAGTTTACTGGATTTTTTCGGTCAGTGTTTGAGAAAGAAAGCTGCTGAAAGTTTGATGCTAGGTAGTGTGAGCACTGTAGTGTAAAGTCAGGTGGGTGGAGTTTCTTGATTTAAGGCATATTGGTAGTAGTCAGTTGTTCTCTACACCATGGTGTATAGAGTGTATGGGTGTGAAGGGGGGAAGGATATTATAAACATCTTTAAAAACAGCAAACAAACCTGTTTGACTAATAGTCTGTAGCTGACAGTAACAATCAGACAGGCTGACAATGCTACACAGACAAACATAATAAATCATACATCAAAGACAGATAGACAGACCACATGTATATCTTGACATATTAAATTATACACATTCACTAACTCCTACATCCACACAATAAAGAACAAAAAAGACAAGAATATACAGTGATGTGGGAGACTCTGATGCTATTGGATGCTGCTGATAACCTAAACAATGATGATGATATTGATCTAGAATATATTCCTCCATGCTTCTCCCCTTTTTCTGATACAGATCAAGCAGAGGGTGATGATGTGTCAAAAAAATAGCTGTATTTTAAAATGAAAAAAAGGTCTATCTTCCACTACTGAAAAGGAAAAATATACCATTTATAAATCCTTTGTATAATCAGCTGGGAAGTATAAACATGCAGACAAACACACAATCATCTCGATCATCATATGTGAAAACGGGATCACATCTATGCACTCCCTCATTAACATTACCTGAAGAACAACCACAGATCTGATTTAGAGATATACCTGCATCACCTAAGAGATGCAAAGACTAGCAGCATTATTAACACTCCTAAAAGTAAACAAAGCTAAGGGGGCCATAAAAGTAGTGTTGTAGATTTCTTGTGGAGTGGGCCATTTTCCTAAGTAACAATAACATTTTTCCTACTACTGTTGGAAAGCATGGAGAAGAATAACTCTGAGTTAGTTGGAGGTGACAAGAGTCACAGTGTCTCTACAAGTGCCACTCCCCCTATAACCACATCCACCTCTTCCACCACTGCAAGTTATGTTAAAGCAATTAAGTTACACAGTTATTCTATGTGCTGTCAACCCACAGTTCTGTCTTAGAAAGAAGTAAAAAAATGCAAAAAATTAGTCCAAAGGTACACCTGTAGAATGACAATCTCAACAAAATACTGGTTGTTGACATGCTGCCCTATTCTCTTATATAAAACAGAGGTTTTAACCCCTTAAGGCCCCATGGTGGTCCTGGAACGTCATGGGTCCAACATGTGATAAGAACCCATGATGTGCCAGGACCATTATGGATTTCAGGGCTCACCGCACAGCACACTGTTTGGGGAACCCTGAATTGAAAAGGAAAAAAAAAAAGGTCTGTGGTCCTTAAGTGTTGGCCTCGCATAGGGCCGGTCCTGAAGGGGTTAAAGAACTGGTGTCATGTATTGCACGCTTATTTTCATGAATAGCTCAGCCACAGTTGTACAAACGTGATTAGTGGAAGGAACAAGAAAGTTAGAAGTGTATACTTGCTTATAGAAAAAATTAAGAGCTTGCAAAATTATTCTTATAAAAATGATAATAGAGATATTAACCAGTTGTTCAATAACATGTTAACATGCATTGATCAGGATCCTTGCATAGTCTAAGTTAAACATTAAATTAGCAATAGATTCTAGGTACATTGCTGGCTCCCGCTTTAAAACTTATATTTCTTAATTTGTGCCAATATGTGCGGAATTAGATTCTGTAAAGCATATAAAGAAATCCTTATAGCTTAAGTAAAAGTTAGCATTGTGTGTATGAGTGAGAGAGAGAATCATAGAGGCAAAGCTATTAGAAGACATAGTATGAAGGAAGCAAACAAAAGGATTATATGAAAAGATTATACCATCAGCAGCATCAGTAAAAGCATGAACATTAGAAAATGTATGCAAAACACATACTATCATCACAGAAAGCAATCAATATGTCTCGGGGGAGATAGTCTAACATTTCTGAGGGTGATGGTGGCAGCTACTGGCACATCTCTGTAGGACTTGCACCCAGAATACGGGTTGGTAACTCATGTACAGTTATCAAAAATTGCAATATGCAAAGTGGTGAAAAGTTTGTAAAGATGTGAAAGAATTGAGATCACATTACGTACCATCTGCTCTAATTGAAACCATCTACAAGAAATAAGGTGTTGTCAGTCACTGTGTCCCTTGTCCATTCCATGAAAAAAACAAACAAAATGATGCTGACTAGTGGGTGCCTGATATTTCTCATGGTTCAGTATTATAGTCAATAAAAACAAGACTTTTTTATGAGACTTTTGTATTTTTTTAGTGTACACAGTCTGCAGATGCTCCCTTATCACCTGCATTTTACTGGTCTCCACCACATTCTCAAGTATTTTCAGTGCACCAAACAATATGCAATATGTGGAGACATATTGCCTTATTCTTAAATATACAAAAAAATTTTCAGTGGCCGTGCTGAGGGGGAGGACCATGAGGGTGATGCAGGGACAAAAGGGATATTATTAGTAACCTGGTGTCACGGTTTTAGATGAACACTCAGACAGATAGGTAAGGTTAAAATAACTTTATTAGAACAAAGAGCATACAAGAGTATAGGTTCTACACCTATAAACAGAACAGTAGGCAGGCAAGAGAACAGTAATAAAATAAGTACTATACAGTAGGGTACTGACAATACATTCCACAGTATTTGGCAACCTAGGAGGAGTCACCTAGGAGGAGTCCCAAGCAGGCGGTAGGATGCCAACACAAGAGGCACACAAATCGGACAGACTGCCCAGACGCCTGGGTACTGGAACCGTATGGATAGATGGAGAGAGCTGGTAATTGCTGACAATCAGACCTCTGACAGAACTGGTAAGGCAGCGCGTGCACAGTCCTGGATTGGCAACAGGACTACAGTGGCAGGGAGCCCACAATAGGGGACTGGCACAACCCAGACGCCTAGGTACTGATCCTACAGGAACGAGGCAACGCTGACCAAGGACCTGGCCGACTGACCGGAGGCAACCGTGAATATGCAGCCCAACCCCCAAAGGGTTAACAGAGACCTAGGCAGCTGCTACAGGAAAGCCCTAGAACGCTAGGGGTGGATCAAGAGGAGGTAAGTACTGGAACGCAACCAGTGTCTCTCAACCTGTGAGCTGGAAGTGCACGCTGGCTCCTGAGTCCAAGACTCTGCAGTCAGAAATGGTAGAACTCCTGTACATGGAATCGCCAGGTACATACAGGGTTAATGGAAAATGCCCAACTAAACTGCAACTCTCAAAAGGAGTGAGCCCAGCGACATTGGTTAGACAGACACAGAGAGGGATCAGAGTAACTCAGTCGGCATGGACAAAACCGCACCGGTACTTCAATTGTACACACCACCGGATGGCAGTAGAGCAGCTTGAGCACAAGGCTCAGCCTCAGGTCGATAGAAACAGCGACCAGTGGTGCACACCGACAATCGCTGCACGGTAACTGAAATCAGTAACCACACTGGGTCACCGGAATGCTCAGACTAACACGGTACCAAGTGGATGGTATCCACTGAGGACAACGGCCACAGTGAGGAGGCAGCACGGTACCGTCAATAGCGGAACGGTACTCAGCCAGGAGGCTGTCTGTGACGGAGCGGGTAACAGCCAGTACAGTCAGCAACGGATTGTTTCTCAGCCCAGATACAGTCAGCAATGGAGTGGTTATCAGCCAGGATACTGTCAGCAACGAAGCGGTTCTCAGCCAGGATACTGTCAGCAATGGAGTGATTCTCCGCCAGGATACATTCAGCAATGGAGCGATTCTTCAGTCAGGATATGGACAATGGTGCAGGTTCTCAGCCAGAATACAGACAGCAACGGAACCAGTTCTCAGCCAGAATAAGGTCAGCAATGGTGCGGGTACTCAGCCAGGATACAGTCTGCGACCGAGCGGGTTCTCAGCCATGATACGGTCAGCAACGGAGCGGGTTCTCAGCCAGGATACAGTCAGCAACGGAGCGGGTTCTCAACCAGGATACAGTCAGCAATGGATCGAGTTCTCAGACAGTATACGGTCAGCAACAGAGCGGATTCTCAGCCAGTATATGGTCAGGAATGGAGCAATTCTCAACCAGGATACGGTCAGCAACAGAGCGGGTTCTCAGCCAGGATACCGTCATCAATGGAGCGTAACACCGGAACACAGGAACAGAAGCGTAGTCAGGCAGGCCAGGTCATACACGAAACAGCAAAGATACAGAGTAGACTCAGTAACTGATACACCACGAAAGGGCGCCTAAGGGAGAATGTCCCAGAGTGTATATAGGCAAGCCCTCGTGGTAGCAATAAAGACCAGCCAATCAGGGAACTGCAGTGTTAATAATGTCGCCGTTCACAGAGGGGAAGCACGGGCACCGTGATACCTGGCCCCAAGCCCTAGCACTAGCAAGTAGCGTTCAATAGAAGCAAAATATCTGGCCCAAAAGTCAGTGATGACAGGACAAAACCACCGGCTGTGGGAAGGAGTCCCTGTGGAAATGCCAACATTTGGAGCTAGAAGGACTAAACTTTTTGTGAAGATGCGATGGACTGAGATAACCATCTAAGCAAGCATTTGTAGTGTGTATCTAAGACTTGAGCTGAGATAGAGAAGAGAGAAGCCATTCTCTAGATACTCTGCCAATCTTCCTGTGATAAGACTGAACCCAATTATTTTTCGCTGGCCAGGGCAAATCTTGGTTTCATAAAAGAGAGAGGTTCTACCAGAATGGAGTATAATAAACCAAGAGAGCACTTAGACTTCCTCCCGGTCAAAAGTAAGACCTCAAATTTAGTAGGGGACCCAGACCATTATGGAGAAGATTAAATGTTCCAGGAAATGTTTCACCCTAAAGAACTTCCACATCTCACCCTGTGGGAGATAAAGTTTATCACTTAGTGAAGCAAAAGAAACTATATTACTATCCATATGCAATCATTAAAACATAAAGGGAAATTTGATAGCCACCGAGAAAAATCATTCGAGGGAAGAGAATTGGAGTGGCTCTAGCACAAAAGACCAGTGAAGATAAGGAAGGATAGGATGAGAGAGAATAATACTTATTTTAGAGGATCCAAATACTCAGGACTTTTGCTAAAATGGGGTTATTTTTCTTCAGATTACTCTGGTGGGGAGGGAATGGAAATACCTCCACTAAAGGATCAGCCAGAAGGACAGAGTTTTTTTCAATAGGAATCCACAGCTTGGATGAGCTATTGTGAATCCATTCAAAGATTGATGATAAAATAGATGCATAATAATATGGTTGTATATGAGGGAGACCCTAGCCTACCAGTCTCCTCGACTGATAAAGGATGTTATGAGAAACCGGAGGTGATCTGGAGCCCCAAATGAATTTGGATAGTGTCCTGTCCACAAGTAAGATGAACGATGACAGGAGTTTAAAAGGTAACGTTTGCAGGAGATATAGAATGTGAGGTAATATATTCATTTTGATTACATTCATTCTGCCAACTCAAGATAAAAAACAGTGACTTACGCTTATGGAGATCTTGTTGGATCTCTCTCAAAAGGGGAGGAAAATTAAGGTTATAAAGAGCCACAACAGAGGGAGGCAAACTGACCCCCCCAGATATTTAATAGATGAGCGAGACCAAGGAAAAGGGAACGTAGATTGTAAGCAGTGCAAGATAGAGGAAGGTATATTAATAGCAAAGACTTCGGATTTCTCTAAATGAATCTTTGAATCTTAGAGTTCAGAAAAGAGTTCCTCTAATGTACTCAGTATAGAAGAGTAAGGATTAGAAAGCATAAGAAGCACGCCATTGATGAACATCTCCAGTTTGTGTTCTATATTTCCAAGCACTACTCCTGTTATGGATAAATTACTGCAAATGTTTTTGGCTAGAGGTTTCATAATCAATAACAGAAGTGTGTACCATTTTTGATCCAAAAATGCCTTTTACTCTAACTCAGGCATTAGGATTGGTATAGAGAATGAATACACATTTAAGAAATTGAGGAACAAAACCATGCACTTCCAACATGTTGGAGAGGAAGGTCCAAATAATTCTGTTGAAGGCTTTCTCCTTATCAGTCGATATAAAAGTCGCTGAGATAGAGTGCACCGACAGGGAGTGTAGAATGTTCAGAAGCTTACGGGTATTATTTCTCGCCTCACGTCCTACAACAAAACCCGCCTGATCTGGATAGACCATGGAAGGTAACAATGGCTTCAGTCTGTCAGCTAAGATCTTAGCAAACAATTTGAATTCTAAATTAAGGAGAGATATAGGTTTGTAGATCTCACACCTCTGAGGATCGTTCCAGTATTTGGGAAGGATAGCAATATGAGCTTCCGATAGAGCGATGCATCAAAATATTATCAGGAAAAACTCCAAATACGTCTGAAAAGAGGGGAGCTAAAAGGTCTGAGAATGATTTATGAAATGCCTGAAAGAATCCATCAGAACCAGGGATTCTACCAAAGAGCAGCAATTTAATACCATTCATAATCTCTACTAATTAAATAGGCCAGCCCAAATCTCTAGATATAGAGTGCTCCAACTGAGACAGGAGTGCAGAGATTAGATAGTTCTCGATTTGAGGGTGTAGATCTGGAGTGACAAGTGTAGAAGGCAAGTTATATAAATCTTTATAAAAAATTTGAAATATTTTGGCTATTTCCCTTGTATCATATTAACTTGGATGAAGAGCTTCGAATACATGAAATATACTGAGAATCATATTTTTGCATAAGTTGCCTAGCGAGATGTGTTCCTACTTTATTCCTGTGTTCATGTGTTCAAAGAACATGTGTTTGGTTATCAGGAATAAATTTTCAATTCTAAGCTGCAACGGAGATTTCAGTTGTAAGTTGATGGAGAACCAAAGAAGAGCAAAAACTCTTATGGTTTGTCTCCAGAAGGGAGATAACACATATCTCTATGTTTCTTTTGTCTCACTGAAGCTAATTTGATCAACTCCCCATGGACCATGCACTTACATGCAGCCCACACAGACGGCGGAGAAGTACCCATGTCATTGTTGTCAGCAATGTCATTTTGAATAGTTTTTGTAATTGAATTTGTAAAGTTAAGATCCCCAAGACCAGGATATCAGCACAGAAAGAAGCTAAACGTTCCAGGACAAAGTGAAAAAATAAAGACTGAGATAAATTGGGTGAGTAAAATTTATCAAAGGTGTATAAGCTTGCAGTTGTTCCTTTCACAAATAGAAAGCGCCCCTTGAGATCACGCATCATATGAGTGTGAATAAAGGGTACATGTCTATGGAATAATATGGCAACAACTGCTGAGCTCAAATAAGCTTGTGAGTAAAAATGATTTGTGAGATTCAGTTCTCTGAGAGTATTTGTACTCTTTCTTGTACAAATACTAAGTCTCCATGAACACGATGAAAGTCATGAAGGAAAAAAATAAAACATATAAAGTTATTATTCTCAAGGTATCATGGAAAATACTGGAGCATCCTCCCTCGACCATGTGAGGTTTAACAAAAAAAATTCCCAGTAGCCCCCACTCACTCAACCCCCTCCCAGAACCTACTGAACTGATAAGGGCAGGGTTCCCCCAATCAATAACGCACACCCAGGCCCCAACAAGTGAGGTGTCCGAATGCAAGCCTAAATACACAGTCATCTGGGAAAGGAAATCATAAAGTAAAAAACATTGCAATGTGACATACCCCGTTCATCTTACCCCTTGGCCATAATCATTAACTATATGTAATGAAAACACGGAAGGGGGGGACATCTCCAACCATCCCCAAGGAAGGTGGGCCTAAAGTGAGTGGAGAGCTCTCCAATATCCACAAAATCATGCAAAACTCAACAGAACTGGCAGAGAAATGCCTGCTCCCCGGCCCCCCTTTCAATTACTGTAAAAACATGTTCTCTGAAGAACATCAAGAGGGGAAAAGAATGGAATCTGATGATAAAGTCTCTAGGAGACTCAGTTAATGGGCCTTGGGGACACAAAGCTTGATGTGCTCTTTCTAGTTTAAAGCTGGAAGAGCCCTCAGAGTTGGCAAGTTTTCCGAAACAGTCATTGGAGATAATCTTGGAGACCATCATGGCCAATAGTCTCAGGGATGCCCCAAACCTGAAGGTTGCAGCGGAGGTACCTGTTATCAATATCATCCATTTTGATGATAAGGTGGGTGTGTTGTTGTTCAAGGTAAGTAAAATATTTCAGTGAGTTATCTCGAAAATATGTTAACTGCATCATCCATTTCAAGTGTCTCCACTCTGCCTCCAATCTGAGAAACCTCTCTCTACACCTCAGTAAGCTCCTCCCAGAGGAAAGATTTCAGATCTGCCAGCAAATTTTTTATGTCTCGCTTAGTAGAGGGGATTTCCAATTGGAATGATCTGTGCATTTACTATGAACGTTTTTCATGCTGCGTGACTTATGAGATATGCTAGTTAGTGGGTTGTCACTGTACTTCTGAAGCATTGTCTTTGTCTTGTATTTTAGCCATGTCTATGTGTTTCTCATATGCATGTTTGATATTTATTAAATATGTATTGCAGGATATTCATGTGTTTGGTTTTAATTTGTCCACATTTTATCACTCTATGGGTTCTCTTGTAATTTTTAGTGCATATGATAGGTACCTTAGCAGAACCCCCTTAATTTCAGATTTTTTGCTAATTCAACTATGTGTTGTTATATCTTGTTTTTTGGTAATTTTGGAAGATATACTGCATATGTTTTAAAAATTAAGCATATTAGCTGCAATGACTTTTGAATGACAGATCTACTAGCAGTGGGAGTATAAAGAGAAAAATCTTGTAAAATGTATTCATAAAAAATTAATTTTAGGGATGAAGGAAGAATAGGATAATTAAATACTTATAATACCTTTCTCTTTATCAGGCATTGGCTTCCTTGAAGCTGTATGTAAATGAGATTGAGTATAAAGTGAAGATAAAATTCAGGAAAACATCACTAAGCTAATTAAATCAATCACATACTATAACTGTGTTGTCTCAGGATAAATCAAGCTTCTTTCTGGCTTTATAATCTTGGGTAATTTAGTTTTAATACAAATGTCCAAGACATTAAAATACTGTTTCAGCTTAAGGATAAGTAATAAAATTGGTTTGTTGAATGCTGTATGTTCCAGACATTGTTTTGGATGGACAGTAATAGTGAATTCCAATGTTTGTGTATAAATTAAAGTGTCCTCAGGGACCTGATTAAATGTCACAAATGCTGTAAGGTTTTTAAATTGTCACTAGTTGGTTTACAGTATTGTTGGGTTAGACCAACTGTTCTGGGCCTCTTGCCAGCAAAAGTCCAGGAAATAGCTGATAGTATTACTTTGAATTTAATTGAGGAAACAAGTAATTCTATTTCTCTTTCTTTATGTTTTCTTTTTAATAAGTTTGACAAGATAAGTGGTTTAACACTGTTAATGTCCTGTGTGCAAGATATAATGAGGAAATCTTTATAAATTGTGACTGTTTAACCCTTTGAGGGTTAAAACCTACACATTTACTTTTCTAGTTGTCATAGATTTTGCACACATGAATTCTTATTTTTTTAATTGACATGGTTTCCTAACAGGTTTTCAAATGCAGCAATACTGCTAACTGTAAATCCTCAATCTATTTGACACTGCAACTGCAAGGCTGTCACTGAAAAGAACTGTGCACATATTACAAAGTTATTTATCCCAAGAGACAATCTGGGCCCTTCTTCAATTAAAAGTACCTCTTACAGTTCCCCTCACCACTCTGACTTCTGCAGCTCTCCAGAAGGGGCTGCCAGGTGTCCAAATTAGGCTGAATTTGTGATATTCCATTGCTACATAAGTAATGTGAATATATCTATATATGGACTGTTTCACTCAGAGTGGTCTCAATAAAATTAATGTTGTAAAAGTTTTCTGTTGAATAGATGTTGGCATATCATTTTTGTGACATTTTGCTGGCTTGTAATAAAAAAAAAGAAATTAAAATTATAGATTGTACTAGCTGCAATTTAGTGTCCTTAATGTATATTAATACTTTAGAATGTGGTACATTTTTTTCATAAGAGAGCAGTAACTAGTGAATAAGTTAAAGACATTTCATGTTTATCAATTTTTTCTAAGTTGTGGAAATGTAAATCTTTTTTTAGATGTTTATTGTACTAAGAGTATAGAAATACTTATAGGGCTTGAAAATTAGGTGAAAAAGTAAAATCTTTATTTGGTTTACTAGTTGAAGAGGCCGTTACACGGGCCACAGTGTCACTGGCAGCCAGTCGCGGGGCAGTCATGTGCAGTAGAGACTGCCAGCGCCGCGACTGATACAGAGCGGGACACTCCTTCGGACTGCCCCGCTCTGTATCAGCCACGGCAGTGGCAGTATCTACTGCGCATAACTTCAGCACACGCAGCAGTCTCTACTGCACATGACTGCGGCATTACGCACATTTTAGCAAATTATTATATAGGATGTTTTGGTTAGAATTTAGGACATTATCATAGTACCACATATTGTAAATATCAACTAATGGGTTACCATTTTCCACAGAAGGTATCAGCTACTGAATACAGTAGGAATACCTTAGGTTTTGGAGATTTTAGTATCTTTAAAGAGGGCAAATGTCTTATTAAAATGATTAAACTATATAAAAAACATATTTTTGCAGTTTCCGTTTTATTCTTCAAGCACCTCTCTGGTATGCCAACCCATGTTTTTAGACTATCATTTTTACTCAGGAGGTGTCTAGTTACCTAGCCTCATATGAAATTCAATAGTTTTTAATATTTCAATATCTTTCAATTAGTAAAATTTTGAAAACACACTTTTTATGCAATAAAATTAGCTTTGGCTGTTTTTATGGCTGGCGGGGCCAATTGAATAGAGGCCCTAAAATGATGTCATCATTTGCATATACCTCAGGTTAATTTGCACTGATCAAAGCCACAAAGATAATATTAAGGTACTATTTCAGTATGGCCATGTGATGGACTTTAAAGGGCTATTAATGTTTAATATTTAAAAACCGAGTATTGTTGGCAGAGTTTATCCTGCTGAGTAATGCAAGATATGAAACTATCACTTCTGAGATATGCTTAATTCAAATATATGTTGCAGCCAAAAACTACATATTTTTATGTAGTGCCTTCAGGGCTCCACTGTCCATAGACTGCTGTAGCAGGATCATCAGCATAAAATGTAAGGCCATGGAACAACTGCACTCAAACAATGCACATTTGAGATGCAATATCTTTTGAATAAACCATGTGTCAGCAGTGGGAGTACCCTTGGATTATTCAACAAGATAGCCCATGCAATATACATTTTTTAAATATTAAACATAACTATTCCTTTAAAGAACAATCATTTTTTTGTAGTCAGAGTTTTTAATCTAGACTTAATTGCATACAGCTGCAAGGGTGATCATTCTCCTATATTGCCTTTGTTTTGCCAGCTTCTTCTTGGGGTTACTTTTCTGGTCACAATATATATATTTTTTTACATTTGGACTTGGTTCTCTTCTCACTACTGACACTACTTATGTTTAGCCATATGCCACACAAATAAAGAAGAAAAAAGGGATACTGAAATATGAGCTTAAAAGAAGTAAAGTCATATTACTTTAGCACTGTAACAGTCATTACAACATTCTTAACTAAAGTTATTTCTGTTTGGAATGTTCAGCAGCAAAGTCTTCTTCCATCTCCAAATTCTCCTCATCCTCCTCTTTGACCTACTTGGTTCTGAATTTGCTCTAGCAGAAGTTATCTTTAATAATATGATTAATAATAATTAACTTATATAATGCTTTCCTCCCAAATGAGACTCAAAGCACTTACAGAATTGAGGAGAACAGGGTTAGGAGGAGAGTAAATGACACTGTTGTGGATAAATACAAGGAAAAGAGTACACAGGATACCCCCAATTATTTGTATACACCTCATAAAATATACAAAATTATTCAGCTGAATTAATTTGAGATCATTTTACAATCTAGGTTGGATATAATACTTTCTTTGTAAGTAAATTGATTAAAATAATCAATTACGCATATTCATGCAAAATATGATTTTATATAAATACTAGTTGAAGAGCCCGTGTACATACACGGGCCACAGTACCACCCAGCAATGGGCGCGGTGCAGTCATGCACAGTAGAGACTGCCCGCGCCATGGCTGATATGGAGCTGGGAGCTCTGAATTCAGACCGTAGTCCTCAGAGAGTCCTGCTCTATTATCAGTCGCGGCGCCGGCAGTCTGTACTGCGCTTCACTGCAGCACGTGCAGCCGTCTCTACTGTGCATAACGGCTTCTGGCAAACAATTTAGCAAATTATTATATAGGATAATATAACATGTAATATTTGATAGTAATCCCTGCAGTTAGAGAATTAGTGAATAAAAGGTGACTCAGTAATATATCTCATATATGACAAAGTCAACGATTAAAATAAATAAGGAAAAATTGAATATATAAAATATATCACATAGCAAATAAATATAACATTCCTAGCATATATACAGTATGTTCAATACTAACATATATGTATCCAGAGGAATAAGCTAGCAATATCTGAACACAGCAGCATAGCAAGGGTTAATTATCAGTTACAATTAATAATAATATGATTAGTTGCAGTGTATATGAATATCTGCCCCAAACCTATATAAAGCTATGTTAATTTAAGGCGGAAGGTACTTTGTCATGTGAGATGTGCTCAATAAGGTCACCTGCCAAACCTATGATCCACATGTGAAATATTGCAAGAATTAGAATCTTATTTGGAAGGCAAAATTTCGCAGACCACAAAAATAGAATTTAACTATTTACCTGCTGTTTTCAGACTATATACTTTCTGGATGAAGAACAAAATTTGTGAATACATTTCCCACCCAGATTACATTCCCCACATAATAATCATATGCATATAACAGTATGTTATTGAAAAGCAAAGTCTATAAAGTTACTTATATCACTGAAACATAAACTATAATGATTATAGGAGCAGAGTCATGTTTGTTACACAATAACAGCACTGCAAGGGTTAACCAAAAGTGGTGGACTGTCAGAATTTTCACCACGTTGGTAGTAACTATTCAGACAGACAATTCATGGACATCCCAACACAACTACACATTCAATAAGATTAGAACACATGAATTAGGGATCTCTTAAAGAAATCACACACCAACTGAGAAACGAAGGAAGAGCTTCCCAGATAGCAATAACAGAGGGTTGATGATTAAATCACCATATCATAGGAGCAACAATGACCAACTCAGAAATAACAATATCGTATATCATCTTCATGCACTTACAATGATGTGTCCAGCACATCCCATAGCATTTCCGTGTATATTCACACACACACACACACAATAAAAATATATGGCTATGCAGGTGTCAGTAATTACACCACAAAATTGATTTTGTGACGGGGATGGTATCTAGATATCTCTAGCAACCCCTTTATGATCTAACATTGCTATAACTCTTATCACCTACAGTATTAATATCTATACCTATGAACTGGCAATTAATTATTCTGTATAGCTTCCTAAATGGGCTATCAATACAGCCAAAAAGTGGCAGTCCCCATTAGGTGGGCCAGATCTGTCCCAAAATAGATTGGGAGCTAATAATTCTAGAAGCTTTACAAGAAAGTATATAGTTACCAATCCTTAGATCAAGGTATAATGTGGGGATGCAGGTTAACAGCTCACTGGTTCCCATGTAGGTCAATCCAGAATCCAGAAACAGCCAGGAAGAAACTAGGACAGACCCACTCCCAAAAGCCCTCTTTTCCTTGTGGCACTTGTTTTATTACAAGCAACTTTTTACCCAAAAGGTACTACACCCCCCATTTGATAGGCCAACCATTTTATGAATTATAATATGTACTAAGATTCCAGCAAGCTTTTTGATTAGTCAACAAACATTTTAACCAAATCTCTCTGGAACAACCTCTTAAACCAGAAGATGATGCTAAAAGACTAAAATTACATTAGTGAATATTTTAAAAGAACACCTGATGTTCATAACAACAAGCCTTGTTCCAGACTGACAACATTGACTCCTATATTTCTCCAATGAGAGATAACATTATAAAATGTTGTGAGAGAGGCAAAGTCTTATCTTATGTGTGGCCTTGTGAAGTTTCATAAACTAATTCTCAGTATTTTTTAAGATGAAAATATTCATTCTTAAACATACAGGCTTGACATAATCTACCAGCAAACAGAAATGGCTGCAACAGACCATTTTAACTATGTGATACCTATATAGGGCAGACTCTCTGACAATACTGATAATGAGCAAAAGGGCTGTAGGAATTTTAATATGTGAATCAAATGTGTGGATAAACAAAAATGTCAATAGTCTCTTTTTGAAGTGGGAAAGGTGGGCTGTCACTTGTAGATTTCAACAAACAAGTTTAAAATTGGGGACTGAGAAAGCCCATCAGGTAGCTGGGGCACTGGCCATGTAGAACTCTGTATGTCAGCAATCCAACTCTGAAGTACATGTCATGCTTCACAGAGAAAAATGGTTATATGACAGGTATATAATTTTTAATTAATAGACTGGCAGCAGCATTCTGTATCAGTTGCCATCTTTGTAGCTCTTTATTTGGAAGTTCCATATACAGGCAATTGCAGTAGTCCAGTCTTAGGGATACAAAGGCATGAACCACTTTGTGGAGGTATGTACAAGGTATGTAAAAGGTACTTTATATGGGCTATGTTCCTCCGACAAAAGTAAACAATTTAAATCATGGCTGACACCTGATGATTGAGTGCCAGGCCACAATCTAAGGCAACTGCAAGATTTTGCACTTGTTTATATTTTAACACAGGTGAAACATAGGTTATAAGCTCTTTAACCCTTTGAGTGCCAGAGGGGTACGGAATGCATTGCTTTGCAATGCATTCCGTACCCCTCTGGCACTCAAAGGGTTAATTAATAAAGGAAGCAATTGTCGCCACCATGTTAGGGGGTTGTCATGAAGGGTCATGATACCCCTCTTGAGGTCTGAAGTACTTTTTTTAATACAAATTACATATATAATTTAAAAAAAGAAAATCATTGCTACACATCAATTAAATATTTAACTACATTTTCACACAAATTACATATATAATAAAAACAAACACCTTTTTTATACATATACAGGTTGCCTATTAACCCTATGAGTACCAGAGGGGTAGCAAACACATTACAATACCTCTCTGGTACTCACAGGGTTAATCTTGCAATACGAGGGCATTTTGAATATAATAGGAGAAGAAAAATGTTGGATAAAAATGGTGAGAGAAAGTCATGGGAGCACTGTAGTCGACTTTTCAAGGAGGGGGGGTTAAAATGTCGGATGTACAATATTTGTCAAATTAATATGGTGAAAGAAAGCACTGTAAGTCGGATTTGGAAGGGGAAGGGTTAATTGTCGACTATGAAAAATATTTGTTGGATTAATGTGGTGGAAGAAAGCACTGCAAGTTGACTTTTAAAAGGGGGGGGTTAATATGTAAACGGGGGACACTTTATGTTGGATTTCTATGCCGTATACTGTATTATACACTGCTTTTGTTCGAACAACGATGGTTTTGAAACTGTCATTATGGCTTCTACTCCTCAACCTCTGAGGCGCAAAATTTCTGACTTAAATGTAACCACAAAACAGGCGGTAATACTGAGCGTGGGTAACAGGATACTAATTGCACGTTGTTTTTAATTGTTTCCTATGGGCTTTTTTTAGACTGGCGGTAAGTATACTTACCCCTGATTTTGCTTTCACAAGTCGGGTAATAGGATAGCAAATACTGACAGAAAAAAACATCTGTTTTATTTTTAGCGCTGGTAATAGAATCACGCCCATGGTGACTTAGTATGAACAACAATTTTGCTGTAATAATTTCTTTGAAAAAAGTTAGTATACAGGAGAAAACGGAGCAAGATACAGAATGTCTGGCCACCCATAAAAATGCCACTGCTAGTGCTTGCAGCAGTACTGCAGTGAGTGTAAAATGTGCTGCATTCAGTCTATCCATTTGTTCTGCTTTTTGGTAGACATAGCTCTTAATATTGGCTGGCTATTTAGCACTTGGCATTTGAAAAGTAAATCTAACTTTAGCTCTCAATTGTTATTTTGCATTATAGAGCACTTCACTCTGCCAAGTTTTAAATTGCAGATTGTGACAGAGTTCTGTAGAACCAAATGGCTATTCAAGGTCCAGCATGCCATATAATCATGCTGACTTTACATTTTTTTTCAATATAAAAACTTTTAGATGATTACAGTGATTAACTTGAATGCTGTTTATGTAATTATTCACAGTTGTACTTTGCAACCAACATATTGTTCATACTATGCACAGCACAACAAGGGAACTATGTGATTCATAGATGAGCACAATAGAATCTGCAAAGCAATATAATCTTACAACACCTTTGGGAAAGCAACAATGGAAATATGTAGGCATTCATATTGCACATCTATTTACAGGAACATAAATCTTCAAAACACTGGCTAAGAACTGCAAAATAATTACACTGATAGCCAGTTTATGAACTAATATGCTTCAGTCATTTAAGAATCAGTGAGGTTGATTTGCTAAGGAGAATAGGAGCAATTTGGGAGCAAACAAGCTGCACCACATGGGACAAATCAAACCTTCCTCTGTGTTAAACAGGGGACTTAACCCTTAGAGTGCCAAAAAGGTAGCCAACACCTTGCAATGCAAGGCCTTGGAAACCTCTCTGGCACTCAAAGGGTTAAGACATTGAATGCTAGAGAATTTTAACTCTTTGAGTGCCAGAGGGGGTATGCAACACATTGCAAAGCAAAGTGTCCCGTATCCCTCTGGCACTCAAAGGGTTAAAATGAATTGTTTCACTTTGCGAAGGAAACCTCTCCATTTTCCAAGAGTTTGGAAGGCCTATTAAAGTAAAGGGCAATTTGGAGAGCTTCTATTTGTATCCTATGGTATAGCAGCCTCAGGATCTCAAACTTTCAAGAAAAAAACTCAAAATAGTTTATAAAAGCAAATAAATGTGTTGTGTTGGAGACATATCTAGTATACAGAGGGTTAATGGGGATCTATCACCTGTATTAATGTTTCCTTCATTCCAATACTCCTTTGCTCTGAACCTGAAATCTTTTTTCTTTTGTTTGTTTTAAATATAAAGTGGTATTGTCCGAGACATTTTCTTTTAAATTTAACAAGGCAATGTCACTTCAGAACAGGCTATGGATCAACTCTGCCCCTCAGTCTGTCAATCTTCATCTGTTGCCCTCCCCAAGTAGTGCTTCGTTCCAACCTCCTCCGATGACACTCCGATAATGCCAATGTGACTGCTCCATCACAGAGGGAGGTAAGAACAATTCAGTACTTGGGGAGAAAAATTATGAAGATTGACAGGCTGCAGGGCAGTGTTGACCCACAGCCTATGCTGAAGAGACGTCACCGCATTAAATTTAAAAGCAAATATCTCAGAGAATACCGGATTATATTTAAAGAAAAAAAAAAAAGATTACAGGTTCAGTGCAAAGGGACACTGGAATCAAAGAAACATTAATACAGGTGATAGTTTACCTTTAAGACAGCATTAAACTGAGAATATAGATATACTTCTTGCTTTTTTTTTTTTTTGCTTTGATTCATAGGTATCTGTATTTTTTTTGTCTAAAACATCAATATAATTGTCATTTTCTTATTTAAGAAATGTTACAAAAATATAGTTGTTAATTTTAACATTCAACACCTTGGATGTTCAAAAACTGTTAACATAATCCCATGTGATTCTATGATTAATCAGGCCTTGGAATTGGTTTTCTAGCCCTACACCTGACTCACACCGGTTAACTAAGTTACTTATCCCTTAATGCAGCTTGTACCATGTGGAGTGTGATGAGGTAGACTGAGTGTTTTGTTATGTCTAAAGCTATGTACTAAACAAGTCATAGAAGAAATGGTATGACTTTATGCCATATTCCTGCTTCTTCTATAGAGCAGATGTATGGGGCTTACTGGCATCAATGTCCTAATGAATGTGGAGTTTGTGTACCAGCATGCTTTATATTGAACATACATTGTAGTGTATACCATGAAGTGCAGTCACTAGAGCTGTACATCTACCCCATTGTGTTAGTGATATCTCTAGCATCCAAGGCAAAAAAGGGCAATTATACTTTACTATGTCAGCTAAATGGTAGAAAACAGCTCCAAACTGGTTACTATCAATAAACTGGGGGTCAGAAAAATGACCTTCACTTGAAACACAACACTGAAGTTATGTGGCTCTTAGCTACACATTGTGGAGTTGCATGCACAGTCTTAATAGTCCCATTGTGTCAGGCTTTCAAGCCTGAAACAGAGGGTCTCTGGGGACTTGCTGTTTAAATGCATCTGGTGATAGCGGCTTCTTTGTTGTAGAGATAGAACAAATCAGGATTTTGTTGTAGAGATTTTCTTTATTTCAGCATCATGATGACAGATTTGCAGGAAGCTTGATGGTTACAATGATGTTACAGTGATGTTACAGCTTGATTGAATAGCTGTCTTTAGCTTATCTCTTACAATGTTTTTGGCTGACTTATACACCGTTGAACCTGCTCTGAATATGGTAAGTATTGGATTAAAATAGCATATATGGATCTGTACAGAGTGGAGTCACATTATGTAATGAATATGTAATAGGTATCACTATCTCTAGTGAACACATGTTATGTTATATGAGTATCTAGAATAGCTGGAATGGAATATTGTTATGGGATCCTGTTGGATGAAACCCCCATCTATTCTTGTACTAGCAGTGACAGCCAGAGGCTAGAAATACAGGCTTTTCCTATAACAAATATATTATTAACTTTGTCAAAGAAAGCATAGCCAATTCTACTTTCTTTTAAAAAGTAAAATATATTCCACATAGTACCAAATATTTTAAAATGTGCCAAATCACACGACTATATAAACCTACAATATTCCTTTTGTTGTCTCTTGTATTTACTTGTTAGTACTACAACCTTTAATGTCATTTTTCTTTTCTTAATTTGAATACTACATAGTCCTACAAGGGATGTCAATCATATGAACACCCTTCATATGGGTGAGCTGAGCATATGGGTAAGCTGAAAACATTTCAGATCTTAGTAGATTCTTCTCATTCTTCTTAAAGGGATAGTAATACTTAAGTATTACTTAATCCTATTAAAAATAAATGTATTGCCCCCAGTCTCATCTCTCAAACCTTTAGAAGTGATCATCTCTCAAAACATAAAGTTGCCTTCTCCCTCCCCCTTCCCCAAAGTCAGCATTGTAGCTGACTGAAGAGAAATCCGGTCATAGCTCATCAGTCGGCTCTGCAGCAGAGCCACGATCGCATTAATAAAAAAAAAATCTTTCACTAAAACGGTCTTCTAAGTGTGTTGCAATGATGAGCTATGACCGGATTTCTCTTCAGTCAGCTACAATGCTGACTTTGGGGAAGGGGGAGGGAGAAGGCAACTTTAGAAGTGATCATCTCTCAAAACATAAAGGCTTGAGAGATGACACTGGGGGCAATACATTTATTTTTAATAGGACTTTAATATAGGGATTAGTAATACTTAAGTTTTACTATCCCTTTAAACTTAATCAAACATTGGCAACTGGATTTCACACTGACCTGTGTAAACAAATGCAGTATCAATCGTAATATTTGGAAACATATAATTTATAGTGGTCCAAATGAATCCAAAAACATTTTGCCTGTGTTTGTTGTGTGATTATACTGTGGACTTTGCATTTTTTGAGCATTGTTTGACCCTTAAAAGGATAGTAATGTTTCAAAATAAAAGCAGCTCCAATTAATCTTTATAGTATTTGGGCCATGGAGAGTGTTATTGCAATACTGTCAGAGTTGTAGTTCAAGAATAATTGGATGATAAAGTATCCTCCTCCCTCCCCTTTTACCTAGTGTAAGCCACCTCCCCTCAGATGTGGAATCTGGTCTTAAGACCAGACAGCTCACAGCAAGGGACAATCTTCTTACTGTGAGAACAATGAAAACCATGCCCCCACTTGACAGGTTTTTCAGGTTTTTTTTTGAAGATTGTCCCTCTCTGCAAGCCACTTGGGCACCAAATTTCTTTTTCGTGGTGAGCAGTGTTACATCAGTGAAAGGGGTGGGAGGGGGATATTTTATCAATCAATTACTCTTGAACTACAACTCTGACAGTATTGAAATAACACACTCCACGTCCCAAATGCTATGAAGATTAAATGGAGCTGCTTTTATTTTGAAACATTACTATCCCTTTAATGTCAACAATATTGGACCTTTCCAGATTGCTTCTAAATTGTATGATTTTCTATACATTGTCATTACTACCTTACTCCCTTGAGAAACTTTAAAAAATGAGGATGCACAATTTTTGTAAAATTTCTACAAGTCCATTGTTCACAAGGAATGTACTGATAATTAGAAGCATATACACCCATACTGCTAAATTGGTTAACAGTAGTATCTAACTCTTTAGGTGTTACAGGACACAGTTCCCTATTTTGGTTAAATTCTCATGAGATAATTTTGGTTTTAAGGCAACCAGAGAAGTAGCAATGAGATTTCCCTTTACTTTTTCTCTGAAGAAGATGGAGTCTGTGTGACTGTCCATGGAATCAGTTGAAATGTTCCCTTCATCAAAGCATTCCTCACCTTCCTGGTGTATTGGAACCGAAAAACAAATATCTTTCCAAAAAATCTTTGTTCCTAACATCAGTAATTAATCTAGCTTTTTGAACTAAATCAGAACCAATTATATTATTTTCAACGACATCACTGTACCAGATGTTTTGGTATTTCTAGCATTTCGTCAGAGACCAATTTTACATTTGTTTCCCCTGTCCATCAAATCGTACAATGGTTAAAAAGGTGAACCAAGTAATAAAGCTAACTTATTATTTGTCAATGACAGTTGTGCTCCTGTATCAATAAGAAGACAGGAGACATCTAATAAAAGGTCTGCCATTCCTGTCCAAGTAGATTGGAGCTAAAATTTCAAAGGAGTGGGATGGTAGAGCCTCAAACTGTCACTGTGAAATATATGATTTGTTTTTGTGATATAAAAACACCTTCTACATATGTTACATACTCTGAATCAGTGTAAAATAACTCCCTTTTTTCAGACTCCTTAGATTGTCTCTACGTTGATAATTCCTTAAATCCTTTCATATTTGTCTCATGTTTTGACATTGAAAACATTCCTGAATACATTCCATATGAGATGCTCTACCATTGTATAGTATTTCTAGTTTTGGGACCATGGTGATTTTCACATGAAGAAATATGATTCCTTCTAGTGCCTTTAACTCTATGAGTGCCATGGTATAAATTGCAAGTAACTATTGAAACTTAGTAATATTTTCTTGTAGCTGCCACTTGACCTTATCAATAAAAGCAGCTACATGTTGTAAATCATCATTTTCAAATGCAATAACCAGAAAAGCAGCATCTAAATAGCTATACTTTTTGACAAAAGCCTTTTCCATAGATACTAGTGATTCGTCTTCTGTGAGCCACATAACTAATCTGTATGATTAGACAAATTCTAACATGAATGCATGGGATCATCTGGGATTGTGGGATTAAGGTTTTCTAATATTTCTACTGTTGGTGTTGTGTCACCTGTTTTGAATGTGGTTAATTGTTGAAAAATGGTCAGTCTCATTACCATCTGTGGTTAACCCATTGGCATCTGTGTGGCATGTTAACGGGTTGGCTTAGGCATCTCCTCATGTATGTAGGTAACCATACTTAAATATTTTTTTTGTTTGTCTGTTAGATTATATTTGTAAGTATCAGATTCAAAGACATCCACATAATTAAATGCATCTGAATTGGAATTATAGACAGGAATATCTTTGGCCAGCTATATTAACTGGTCATTAGTGTTGAGCGAGCACCCCGATGCTCGGGTGCTCGGGTGCTCTGACCGAGCACCCCCTGAGGCTCGAGTGCTCGGCCGAGCACCCGAGCCCCATTGAATCCAATGGGGCGACACAAGCATTATACCAGGCACCCCCTGCTCTGATGAGGGGAGGGTGCCTGGTCAATGCCCCCCTTCATCTCCGCTATGCCCCCTTCATCTCCGAATGCCCCCTTCAGCTCCGCAATGTCCCCCTTGATCTCCGCTATGCCCCCTTCATCTCCGCTATGCCCCTCTTCCACAATGTCCCCCTTCATCTCCGCTATGCCCCTCTTCCACAATGTCCCCCTTCATCTCCTCTATGGCATAGAGGAGATGAAGGGGGACATTGTGGAAGAGGGGCATAGTGGAGATGAAGGGGGACATTGTGGAAGAGGGGCATAGAGGAGATGAAGGGGGACATTGTGGAAGAGGGGCATAGCGGAGATGAAGGGGGACATTGTGGAAGAGGGGCATAGACTCTATGCCCCTCTTCCACAATGTCCCCCTTCATCTCCGCTATGCCCCTCTTCCACAATGTCCCCCTTCATCTCCGCAATGCCCCCTTCATCTCCGCAATGCCCCCGTACCTCCAGTCCCTGGTGGTCCAGCGGAGCGTCTTCAGATCTGTGCCTCTTCCGGCACAGATCCCCGCCACCCGAACATGGCGGGCGAGCACATGGCGGTACTCGACGAGTACCGCCATGTGCCGAGCAGAGCGATGCTCGAGCCGATCCGAGCATCGGCCGAGCACGCTCGCTCAACACTACTGGTCATGAATTTTTAAACAACACTTGGCCTCTCTCTCTTGAAGCCTTTTCCTTAATGCCTCTGTCTCTGTTTCCTCTTCATTGTCATTATACATACTAGTGTCAGGGGTTAGGTATGAGGCTTACGTGGAGGATTCCCTTTTACTTTTACCTCCACACACATGGTTTATATTATCACACAGTTGTATTATTATGTCACCACATATGTCAACCTATGTTTCTAGTTCAGCTAAATGTTGGGTTACAATGTCACAAATTGAACAGTCAGTTGGGTCATCATACAGCATAATTATGTTCCTCTCTTAATTCCACTGAACAGGCACATGCACACATAGACACCAAGAGGGGCTTGAGCACCTGCCCTTTTTGTCCAAAGTGCCCTTGTGCCCTTTTTTTAAATATATATTTTGAATAAATAATTATGAGAAATGCCCTTTTTTTCATTTGAGCCCCTGCCCCCCAAAATGTCTGTGCACGTCCCTGCCACTGAGCTAAATATGTTAATAATGTTTACTAGATTTTCTCTTTTTCTTATCTTTCCCTATGGACATAAACATTTTATCTGTCTTAAGCTAAAAACTCTTACAATGCCTGCCTCTGGCTTATATACAGTGAACCTGCTCTGAATGTTGGATTCAAATAGAATCAACGGATCTATACAGAGTGGGGCCACATTATTTCATGAATATGTAAAAGCTAGAACTATATGTAGTAAACAAATGATATGTTATTTGAATATCTAAGAATGGATATGTTAACACATGAGCCTGTTTGATGAGGCCCCCTGTCTATTCTTGTACTAGCAGTGAAAGCTAGAGACTAGAATTACAGATTGATAGTGAAAACACATTTAATGGACAGTCACTTTTTAAAGAGATAGATCTAACATTTGCATTGCACAGGATAGTATTGATTGGAACAAAATTGCAATGTTGATGATCAACACTTTTAAATTATCAATTGCGAATCCCAGATACACACATGTCTGGGATGGTGCCTTGTAGCTGCTGTGAAGTACTATGCCCTGTTTTCAGGCATGGGTATTTTTATTTATAAATGTCCTTTTTTTTGTGAAAAGGTGTTTTTTTCCTCCAAGTATCACAAAGAATATAGGATATTGCTTGCCATTGTTTTGGGGCATTTAATCCACTGCAGGCAATATCACCTTTCAAAGCAATGTCTTACTAAGTAGACATGAGTGATATGCACCTGTATGATCAATTTTGTATATATTGGTGCACACACTCCGAATGCAAGACATTAATGACAGTTCTTTACACCTGCCCCATGGCATGCACAGAAAGTGAAGTACAGTTATGCTAATATCTTATACCCTTGATTAGTACACTATGTACAACAAGGTGCAGAGAAAAGGAATGCACTGAAATGCCCTATTGCCCTCCCATTTGCCGCAAGAGGTGTTAAAGGCCAATTTTAGAAACTTTACCCTTTCAATGCCTGAGGGGTATGCAACACCTTGCAGATCAATGCATTGCAAATCACTCTGGTACTTAAAGGGCTACTATTACTAGAACTGGGAAAATAAAATTGATTCCATAGCCTTGTTTAGAGTAGATTCGTATTTGTACATGTCCAGGGCATGTGGTATAGATCAAATAAAGACACATGACACTTACTTGGGTAAAAACCAGGCCACAGCTTTATTTACTTTCCAAATACAAGCAAACAGAAACACGCAACTTTTTAGCCCTTGCCAATAGCTAAGCATAAACCTTATGCTCATCCTACTGAGCGTCAAAAACGCTCATACCCATCATTTCCTCCATTACACCACACCCCATTAGTGAGTCGTTGCAGCTCAATGAGGTGCGGTGACTCCAACCTGCGACCGTGGTCCGGGTGCTTAATGCCCAAGGCCGCTGGCCTGCATCCACCTGTTAACCATGCTTTTCATACAATGTACCATTTTTCCCAGTTGGCAAGGGCCAAAAGCGCCAAAGCTGTGACAAAGAAGAAACTCCCAACAGGTGCTTTACGACCTGAAAACAAGAACCAGATAAATTCCAACCCACCAAGACCCAACCAAACAATAGGGAGGGAGGGAGGGCAATTCTTCTTCACAAAACAGCTGGAAGTGCCTCCCTTATCCCCCAACCTAATATAACCTCCCATTCCCTTCCCCTCTATACTCCTAAAAGGCCCACCCACAAACTTTCCTCATTTGACCCACCCACAGCCCTGACATGATTCCCCTTCTTAGCGGCTTGTGGGGAATTCTTTCCATCATTGATTATAAAGTTTTCCTTAGAATACAAGTTGCATCAGAGGTGGGCAGCCTGAGGCCCTCCAGTTGTTCAGGACTACAATTCACATCATCCCCAGTCTTTGGCTGGAAGGGTTGATGAGAAGTGTAGTTCTGAACAGCTGAAGGGCCTCAGGTTGTCCACCAAATGGTTACACAAGTGTTAAGGGCCAATTTAATAACTTAACCCTTTGAATGCCTGAGACAACACATAGCAAATTTCAACCCTGTGACATAGTTGTTTGATCCAGAATTTCACCTCTGTAATAACAGATTTGTAGCCAACATGACACAAAAAAATCTGCAGAGTTAAATGAAAGGAAAGTATCTCCTGAACTGACAGGTACATTTTAGCTCATTAATGAGAAACCTGAGGCCCTTTAGCTCTTCAGGACTAAAATCCACATTAACCCCAGCCAGCCAAATGGCAGGGGGATGATGGGAACTGTAGTTCTGAGCAGCTAGAGGGCCTCAGGCTGCTCAACCCTATATCTAGCTGGATCTCTGAGTAATAGGTTAGCTTATGAAGACAGAAACAGCATACAAAGTAATTGAGAGCAGTAGCTCCTATACTGAAATCACAGGTTTGGGACCCATATTCTAGCTGAATCACTAGATAGAGAGATATTAATCTTACATATTTTATTATATTTGCATAAGTAACCACAACATTTGCAAATATATGAGATTTACAAATATTTAAACTCTACCACTGAATTTGTTATTTATCTTTGTACTTTTAAAAGATATCATCTTAAATATGTTGGGAAAAGATCAGTCATTTTAAAATGCATGTTTAGAAAGCAGCTTCATTGTAAAAGTAAGGTCATCCTGTGCCTGATCTGCAGCTGCTGAAGTTTGGAAACATATTCAGGAAGCTATAAAAGAACAATTCTGGAGTAAACCAACTGTACCATCTGGGCAAATTACAATTCCCCCAATTCCAGTTGAATTAAAGGGGAAGTAACACTTCCTGATAATAATCTCCACTTACCCTACTATGGCCAGAAAATCCTAATTGCCACTATGAATTTCTTTCTTGCAAACAATGACATTATAAATCAGTCCTGTCTGTTACAGCCATAGAGATGGACATGACGGGTGCTAGGAGGACTACATGACACAGGCTTCACCCACTGCACATGGCAGTGGCGTAACTAGAACGGTCTGGGCCCTGGTGCAAGACGTGCCATGGGCTCCCCCAACCCCTGAACACATTGGCCCCCGGGCCCTCCACAATGCCTCTATTTCCTACCTCCCAATCCCTGGTGGTTCAGTGGAGTGGCAGGAGAGATGGGCTGGAGCGACGTGCTCCCGCACTGTCCTCTTCTGTAATTTAGAGCGCTGGGAGATGATGTCATCTCCCAGCGCTCTGCATTACTGGAGCGCTGGAGGGAGATTGCGACATCAGGAGGAGGGGTTCTCAGGGGGCAGCCGGGCCCCTGGAGTGATGGGCCTGGTCGCGGTTGCGACCCCTATGGTTACGCCACTGGCACATGGTAATCTTAATCCTTAATGACTGCTGGCAGTTAAGGCCCATGGATCATGTTTCTTTTTTAGCGCATCTGATTCAGGGGGGACCTCTGAATTCCATGACATACCAGGACCATCACTGGTCATTAAGTGCAGAACCTCCATGATGGTCCTGGCACATCATTGGCCCTTAAGAGATTAAGGAAGAAAGGGCTTTTGCAACACATTGTTAGTAAACTCATGCCCTCTGTCTGCTTCATTTTCACAAAACTGTCAACAACTGTCATGTCTGCTTCCATGCACATGAAATCCAGCCCTATTTTAAAATTTTATCCATTGAACAAAGACTCAAGGGCAAAATTCATGGGGCCATTAGGATTTTCTCACAATAGTAAGGTAAGCGGGGGTTTATTATTATAAGGTATTACTTCCCCGTTAAAAAGGCATTTTTAAACCCTTCAACATTTCAGCCTTCTTGGGTCTCATTAATGAGTTGTAGTTCTCTCTAGGTACAAAGTATAAGTTAGCTATGTCTGATTTACCCCTTACCCTGCGAGAGATTCCCTAGGTTTTTTTTAAAAAAAAGAGAAGGACAGGAGTGTGTGTATTTAATGTGATTTGTTTGTTCTTCAGCTAGTTAGCTCTTTAGTGCACCTGCAAAAGGAGAAATACCAACCTGCATTGAGCTGACTTGTCCCATAAGTACAAAAATGTAGGAACTTCCATACCAACAAACCCCACATAAACATTCTTCCTTCTTGGATGACATGAAGTTAGCCTCTCCATGTCTGGTATATCCTTTACTCAGGAGTATCTTGCCAGAAATCAAACTAAAGATAAAAGAACGCCAAGAATCAGCACCAAATCATCCTTTACTCTAAATTGTTTAACCCCACCAAATCCATTGCAATGGCACCACTAACATGAATAATATTTAAACACTGCTATGCTATGGTATTCGCTGGCAGAATAATAATGAAAACTCTGACCAGGCAGAAGAGAATGAAGAGTGAAGGAAGCAAGCTATTTCTGAAAGGTGATTTTGTTGATAGACAGTCGAAGCTACACAACCAAATATAAAGAGACATTCACAAAAAAATCTTCAGAAGAGGATACAGTTAACAAAATCAGATATGAATTTACAGTGTTCAAGAACATAAGAACCTCAACAAATGTGTAGGGTATACCACTTTAAGAAGAGACAAGGGGCTGGATTCAAATGCATGTGCTAATTTTATCTCTGCTTTTATCTCCAGGTATCCCCATTGACTTCAATATGATTTTTTGTTTTATAAAACAGGAGGTAATATTTATCTCCTGCATTTGAATCCAGCCCAAAGTCTGTGGGTCAGTGAGTGGGTGCAGGGGCCCAGTGCAATAATTCCTCTTGTCCTTCTGACAGCACAAGTACATAGCACAGCAAACTGACACACAAACATATAGGGCCTTATGTCCATGGAAAATGGGAGCAATTCTGGAGCAAACTATCTGCACCGCAGGGGAGAAAAATATCAATGGGAATTTATATTTGTCTCCCATAGCACAGCTGGTTTGTTTACGAATTGCCCCTCTTTTCTTTGGTACGTAAGGCCGATTGACTAAGTTTGGTATTCAAACAAAACACACTGTTCTTTTCTACAGCATGCCATTCTGTGTTTATGAGAGGAGAGAGCAGCATGTTTTTGAGCTAGAGGAGATAGGCAAATAAGGGGGAATTGAAGTTTAGGGAGTCTTTTAGGTAGGACATTTGTTCTCTGTATTAGGGGAGTCTGGTGGCACTCTGGCAGAGTTAAATCCTGTGCTTTGCGGACAGATGGGGAGTCTGGTTATTCCATGTTAGTAAGTATACACTTAACTTAGTAAAATAGTAACATAGTTGACAAGGATGAAAAAAGACGTGTCCATCAAGTCCAGCCCATGCCAAAACACCTCTCTCTGTTGATCCTGAGGAAGGCAAAAAAAAATTCCCCTGGAGCCATTTCCAATTTAGCCCCAAGTGGGTTAAAAAAATTCCTTCCTGACTCCAAATGGCAGATAGATAGTTCCCTGGATCAAAAACCTATCTGCATTGACGCCATCTGTCATAATTCTCAAAATATTGTTCTGTGCTAGATAGGCATCCATTTCTTCTTTAAAAGCAGTTACAGTATCTGCCAGCACAACATCCCGAGGTAAAGAATTCCATAGCTTTACCACCCTTACTGTAAAAAATCCCTGCCTTTGTTTTAGTCAAACATGCCTTTCCTCTGGTCTTAATGGATGACCTCTCATTTTTAGCTCAGCTCTATGCATAAATAATTTAATTGGATAGTTCTTTGTATTAACCTTGAATGCATTTGTAAATGGTAATCATATCACCTTTTAGATGTCTCTTCTCTAATGTAAACAAACCCAGTTTGGCTAGTCTCTCTTTATAACTCAGATCCCCCAATGTCTTTATCAGTTTTGTTGTACATCTCTACACTTTTTCCAGTTCAACAAAGATTTTATAAGAACTGGTGCCCAAAACTGTACTCCATATTCAAGATGAGGCTTAACCAAGGATTTATACAGAGGTAGGATAATATTTGCATCCCTTGCTTCTACACCTCTTTTTATGCTGCTAGTACCCTATTTGCCCTTGCAGCAGCTGAGTGACTCTGCACACTGCTGTGAAGTCTATTGTCTATTAGTACTCCTAAGTGTTTCTCTAATGAGGATTCCCCAAGTTGTTTCCCATTTAGCGTATATGTAGCATGTTTGTTTCTACAGCCCAAATGCATAACCTTACATTTATCTACATTAAATGCCATCTGCCACATTTCTTCCCATTCACTGAGTTTATCTAGATCCTTCTGAGGAGAAAAAACATCCAGCCTCGTATGCACTTCTTTGCACAGCTTAGTATCATCAGCAAAGTTTGAGACTCTACTTTCAATTCCCACTTCTAGATCATTAATAAACAAACTGAAAAGCATTGGGCCCAGGACTGAACCCTGTGGCCCCACTTATAAGTTTAGATCAAGTTGAAAAGGTCTCATTTATAACAACTCTCTGCCATCTATTATTTAACCAGTTCTCAATCCATGTTCTCATATCACCACCCATACCAAAGCCTTTTAAGTTATTCAGTCTAAAGGTAGTTTGGAGATTCACGCATTGAAATATAGGATTCGGTAGAAAGCAAAGTAGGAGTCCGTTAAATAATAGGATATCATTTGTGAGTCATTTGTTTACTTGCCTTGAACTCTGAATTGATGTGGTGACCCAATCAATTCGAATAGCATAGAATGTTGGGTAATAGCCTGTGTTTCATATGGAGGATTGTGTGCTAGGTTTATTGTATCAGATCTAGCTTATCTAACTGGCGGCAACTATCGCCATTATCAATCTTCCTATCCACTTCAAACTCCGTATTAAGGCATTGATTCAAATAGTGTTATGGGAGAGAAGTAAATAAAACAAAGGACGAACATTGCTGGATGACTGAATGTTAGATTGACTGAAGCACGTCCTGTTAACTAAGTGGGTGCAAACTAATATTTTGTGTGATCAGTAATATTCGATCAACCAGCATAACAATTCCATGAAGCATATGTGGCTGTTAAGGCATGTTAAATAAGTGAAAAACAACAATATAAGGAAGAGCTTTTGTAATGGCTAGCAAAACTGTGATATAGCTGTTTTGTATAGCAAATCAACAGGATTAACCCTTTGAATACACAATAGGTGGTGAAAAAACAGCTATATGAAAACAGCTTGTCTCTATGGTCTATACACGACTAATTAGAGTGGCTGGGTAAATAACCAGCATCTAGAATTCTTTTTAGTTAATATAGTAAGTTAAAGAGATGCAATATAAGTAAGAGTTTTTGAAACAATCAGAAAAATTCAGAAACACAGCTGTTTTGCATAGTAAAATAACAGAATTAACCCTTTGAGTACACAATAGATGCTGAAAAAACAGCTATATGAAAACGGCTTGTCTCTATGGTGTATACATGACTAAATTGAACGGCTCGGTAAATAACCAGCATCTAGAAATCTCTTTAGTTAAAATATTAAGAGTTGCATTAACATACTGATTATATATATTCCCTATAAACATTTATTCCCCCACCCTTTTAGCCCACTGGAACAGTGAGGCTTGTTTTTAAACCCAATACCATTAAACTAGTTGGGTTATATGGTTTTAATTTGTTATGTGTTTGGGAATAAAAAAATTGACATTTTTATGGGATTTTGGCAACTATACAGTATCTCACATAAGTGAATACACCCCTCACATTTTTGTAAATATTTTTATTTTATCTTTCATGTGACAACACTGAATAAATGATACTCTGCTACAATGTAAAGTAGTGAGTGTGCAGCCTGTATAACAGTGTCAATTTGCTGTCCCCCTCAAAATAACTCAACACACAGCCATTAATGTCTAAACCTTGGCAACAAAAGTGAGTACACCCCTAAGTGGAAATGTCCAAATTGGGCCCAAAGGGTCAATATTTTGTGTGGCCACCATTATTTTCCAGCACTGCCTTAACCATCTTGGGCATGGAGTTCACCAGAGCTTCTCAGGTTGCCACTGGAGTCCTCTTCCACTTCTCGATTACGACATCATGGAGCTGGTGGATGCTAGAAACCTTGCACTCCCCCACCTTCCATTTGAGGATGCCCTACAGATGCTCAATAGGGTTTAGGTCTGGAGACATGCTTGACCAGTCCATCACCTTTACCCTCAGCTTCTTTAGCAAGGCAGTGGTCATCTTGGAGGTGTGTTTGGGGTCGTTATCATGTTGGAATACTCCTCTGAAGGGAGGGGATCTTGCTCTGCTTCAGTATGTCACAGTACATGTTGGCATTCATGGTTCCCTCAATGAACTCTAGCTCCCCAGTGCCAGCAGCACTAATGCAGACACAGACCATGACACTCCCACTACCATGATTGACTGTAGGCAAGACACACTTGTCTTTGTACTCCTCACCTGGTTGCTGACACACATGCTTGACACCATCTGAACCAAATAAGTTTATCTTGGTCTCATCGGACCACAGGACATGGTTCCAGTAATCCATGTCCTTAGTCTGCTTGTCTTCAGCAAACTGTTTGTGGGCTTTCTTGTGCATCATCTTTAGAAGATGCTTCCTTCTGGGACGCCAGCCATGCAGACCAATTTGATGCAGTGCGTGGCAAATGGTCTGAGCACTGACAGGCTGACACCCCACCCCTTCAACCTCTGCAGCAATGCTGGCAGCACTCATACGTCTATTTTCCAAAGACAACCTCTGGATATGACGCTGAGCACGTTCACTCAACTTTTTTGGTTGACCATGGCGAGGTCTGTTCTGAGTGGAACCTTTCCTGTGAAACCTCTGTATGGTCTCATCCACCGTGCTGCAGCTCAGTTCCAGGGTCTTGGCAATCTTCTTATAGCCTAGGCCATCTTTATGTAGAGCAACAATTCTTTTTTTCAGATCCTCAAAGAGTTCTTTGCCATGAGGTGCCATGTTAAACTTCCAGTGACCAGTATGAGAGAGTGTGAGAGCGATAACACCAAATTTAACACACCTGCTCCCCATTCACACCTGAGACCTTGTAACACTAATGAGTCACATGACACCGGGGAGGGAAAATGGCTAATTGGGCCCAATTTGGACATTTCCACTTAGGGGTGTACTCACTTTTGTTGCCAAGGTTTAGGCATTAATGGCTGTGTGTTGAGTTATTTTGAGGGGGACTGCAAATTTACACTGTTATACAGGCTGTACACTCAGTACTTTACATTGTAGCAGAGTGTAATTTCTTCATTATTGTCACATGAAAGATAAAATAAATATATTTACAGAAATGTGAGGGGTGTACTCACTTATGTGAGATACTGTATATGACCAAATTGGTCCTTTGTGATACAGTATGGAAATGGTCTTTTCACTACCATTGAAACTGGTCATATGGATATCTTCTTCTGTCTCCTTTTTCTTCCTTTGATTTATTAGTTATACATTAGTAGACCTGCAATACGACATATACAACAAGTTACCAACTTATTGTTGTATAATTTATGCATTAACCTGTTGTGAGGCGCTGTATCAAATGCTTTTGCAAAATCCAAGTTTACTACAGTAACAGAAATGCCCTTGTCCAAATTACTACTTACACTTTTGTAAAATGCAAGTAAATTAGTCTGACTTTACTTTATTCTTTATAAAACCATGCTGACTCCTACTAATAATATTGTTTGTCTTCACATAGTTCTGAATACTGTAAGTTATTAAACCTTCTAATATCTTACCCACTATAGAAGTCAAGCTCACGGGTCTATAATTTCCTGTTTTGGAACTTACCCCCTTTTTGAACAATGAAACTACATCAGCTTTCCTCCAATCACGGGGCACTATGCCTGATGAAAGCGAATCAATAAATATTAAAGGGACAGTAATGTCACATAAAAAATTCTTAGGGTTTTGTAGAGGTTAAAAAAATAAACAATATGACACAACTCCTATCTCTCAAACCACTATGGTTTAAGAGCTATCCTCCATTAAAGTTCCCCTCTGCCTCCCCTTCTCCTGACGTCAGCTGTAAGCTGACAGCAGGAGTTCCTGGTCTGGGGACCGACAAGCAGCTCTTCAGCAGAGCCGCAATAGAACAATTTAAAAAGAAATACTTCTTTGGAACGGTCTACAAAGTGTGCACACTTTTTAGACCATTCCAAAGAAGTATTTCTTTTTAAATTGTGCTATTGTGGCTCTGCTGAAAATCCTCCTCATGTCGGCTGACATGGATCTCCTTCTGTTAGCTTTACAGCTGACATCAGGAGAAGGGGAACTTTAGCGGAGCATATCTCTCAAACCATAGCGGTTTGAGAGAAAGGATTTGTGTCATATTGTTTATTTTTTAACCTCTACAAAACTCTAAGCATTTTTTATGGGACATTACTGTCCCTTTAAGTGTAAAGGCCTTGCTATTACTGAACTAAGTTCCCTAAGTACCCTTGGGTGTATACCATCAAGTCCTGGTGATTTATTCACATAACCTTTTGCAGTCCCTTTTGGACCTTGTCCTCAGTAAGCCATGTACATGATGGAGGAAATTCTGTGGTTTTGTCTATTTGCTCATAGCCTGTCATTGTTGCTTCCTTTGTATATATGGAAGCAAAGAAAGTATTTAGGGTGTCAGCCATAGCCTTATCCTCACTAATCAATTCCACTCTCTCAGCCTTAAGAAGAAATCAAATGTTCCTGCTTTTGTCCTTGCATTGAAATCAGCCATAATAAGCATGTATTTCTCCCCCACATGGAGATTTTCCCCATGTATTTCTGCCATGCAGGTATAAAAGGGGTGTCATGTTTCTGCATGTTGTGAGCTTTGTTTGGAGAGAGATATAAAGCAGCTGTATTTTGATGCCAGAGGTGACAAAGAGAGTGAAGCTGGAGTTGACTTTTAGGAGTCATGAGGGGTGGGAAGATTCACTAAGGTTTGATAAAGAGGTGGTAGATAACTTCTCCAGTGATATCCCTTTTCCAAGTCCTAAGTTATTCTATTGAGCCAATGCACCAACATTTCTACAGCTGTGGAGATCTTAGTCCATAGGATAGGTAGAATAAAATAGGAACTGGAGAACCGATATCACTGTAGATGTTATTTCCACTTTATCACCTCCCATGGTGCTAGCCAAGTTGTTCTCTGTGTGTGGGGCATATGAAGGGAGAAAGGATAATTAAAAAAACTTTTTGACAGTCAGGCAAGTGATCCAAGTATCTGACAGATATACTGTACTGTGTGGACAGATAGAAGAAGGAAAGCATACAGCAAGGTGTGGTGGTGCTGCACACCTGCAGTAGCTGTTGTGCATTGCACTTAATCCTTTATTGGAAACTACTGAAACTATTGGCTCAGTCGGTTAATGCACCAGCTGTAGAATCTGTTCAGACCTCAAGGTTGCAGGTTCTAGTCCCAGCAGAATCAACTCAGCCTTTCACCCTTCCAAGGTAGATAAAATAAGTACCATTAAATTGGGTAATAATATCTATATCCCATGGACATAGTTAAAAATGAGAGACAATCTCAATGTATCCTTCCTGGTAAAATACTTTGATATTATTATTAACTCCAACTGCAGTCAAGTTAGGAGAGAAAGAAAGCTGCTGCTGAAGATTAGACACTAACTAAGCATAAAGGAAGATAGACAGACAAAGAGGGGGAGAAGGAGTCCCTTTTGGTTGCAGGGAGTGTGGGTGATTTCTTTGCAAACAATGACAGACAGGGACTGTTTAAAAAACAAAAACAAAACAAGAATGTAAACATTTGACTGATAGGTGACAGAGACTTTGACCTTAGCTGTGAATGAAACTGACAGTGACATATACTAGAGACAAGGACCTACATCTTGCATTATTTTGAGATGGATAAAACATCACTCCGTATGCTGACAGCTCTCTCCTGTACTTTATAGTAAAAATCAACATTTCTTTCAATATGTCCAACAAACATTCTAGTGGCAGGGGTAAAGGGAAAGTAAGTACTCCAAAAAATGACTGATTGCTGCTACTCGCAGAATAAATGATGGTCCTCCTTTTCCTCAGGAGGCCATCTGTAAAACTGACATTGAATGTTCCACCACCGTTATTAGTAAATAACCTTTTTAAGAACTTTGAAGACAACAATGAGTTGCATTCTAGAGTTGTTGCCATAAACGAGGAGGAGTTAGAAGTTAAACCAAATGCTGTGTCTCACAGTGACAGTGATACCTGTAGACAGCATAATTTTGTCACTGTACAAGTCATTGGTAAATCCTCACCTGGAATAAGCAATACAGTTTTGACATTGTAAAATGATATTAAGAACTGGAAAGAGCACAGAGAAAAGCAACAAAATTAAGTAAGAGAATGGAGTAAATGAAATGTGAAGAATGTCTAGACAAACTCGGTTTATTTACTCTAAAGAAAAGATATCCCTTACACACAGGCAACACCAACACAGCAAGGCTGCGCTGGATCTGTTGCTCATGGTGAAATGTTATATGCTGGAAAAAGTGCTTTTCACGGGATTGCATCAATGTCCAGCATGCAGCTTTACTGCATTCCCTCACTAATGCACAAACGTTGCAGTAAGTAAGATCTGCCAGATGGCCTATGGTGCTCTAGGCAGACCTTTCCCATGAGATGAATTGGAGGTTGCAATCTTTATCTCATTCTGTAGTAATTAATGCTTTACTGATCCACATGGATGCAAACCAGTAATATTGGCTGTTGCTCATATGTGCCAACCAGGAGACACAACCCTCTTGTTTCTGATTGGTGGTAGAATGAAGGAGACAAGTTTTTGAACCACTCAGGTGAAAAAACTATTAAAGGAGACTGTGACAGTTCTGTTGTCATTCTGATTGAGCCTTTTTCTATATTGCAAAAGTATATGCAATTTCAGTACAAGAATATCTAAATTTTTCATTCCAAGGCCCAACCAGGGGCCACAAATTACGATTAGAGAAACACAAGTTTCCACTTCAGTAAAGGAAGAGGTATTTTACAATAATTGTTCATTTGTTCAATTATTTACCTTTACAATGAATACAATAAAGAAAGGAATAGATCCATTTCTACTACGGATGGGTAAAAACTTTTCATCTCAAACCAAAATTGGTGAATAATTGCCCTTTCTGCTTGGTGGAAAATTTCCTGCGAAAAATGCAGTTTGTTAAATTTTTTCACCTACATCATTGCATTGAAATCAATGGGAAGATTGAATTTACACACGACACATAGCAAATGTTATTTTCTTTCCCAAAGGTATAGTATAAAAGGGATATGAGGGTGCCTGTATTGGTGGAAAGTGGGTAAACAATAAGTTGAACATGTAATTTTTTGGGGGGTTTGTTGACTGGGATTGGAGGGACAGTTTATTTAAAAACAAACAAACAAAAAAAAAGACATGGTATAAAAGGTGTCTGAGAAGGGTGCCTGTGTTGGTGGGTTGAGTCTGGGGAAATAATCAGTTGAACAGGGAGGTTTTTTTTGGGGGGTTGGGGGTTGTTGACTGGTATTGGGGGGACAGTTAATAACAAATGAAAAAATAAGATATTGGTATGTAAAATGATAGAGACAGGGACCTCCTGATGTAAGCTGTGACTGAGGCAGACTGATACTTGACGGAACAGAGTATTTTGTAGATGATGATTTGCAAACCCAAACCCAGAGGAAATAATGATTTGTAGGGCTTAGACTTATTAGATGCACAAGCCCTGAGGACACATTGATTTTTTGGAGCACTTACACTTTTGTTAGGCCCGAATCCTGAGGAAACATTGATTCGTAGGACTTTGGCTTGTTACCGTCACAAGACCTGAGGACACACCTATAATTTTTAGTAATTTGGCTTGTTAGTGACACAAGCCCTGAGCAATGACAGATTTTTTTTTATCAATTTGGCTTGTTAACGTCACAAGCCCTGAAGAATTCACAGATACTTTTTATCAATTCAGCTTATTAGCGTCACAACCTCTGAGAAATCAGTGGTTTGTAGGACTTGATTTGTTTCATTTTTTTTTGTAGGCCTCTGTTTTTTTTTTTTTTTTTAAAGAACTAGCCCAGCAGGTCATGTTCTGGTGTCAAATGCTAAGTTGCTTAAGCAGCAGGATGATTAGGCAGCTCAAAGGGAATGGGATCACCAAGAGCAGTAACATGGCTGATGAATGACAATGGTTCCACTTGCCACTACAACTCCAGTGATGCTCTTGAAGCAGTAGCAGCGCCACAACTAGCTCCCACCACTACAGGTATATGTGGAGAAAAGAAGTTGGCCAAAAATGCCTCTCCACCTGTTCCTCCTCCAAATCACGTGTGTTGTTAGAATATTAATTTTGTCCCTTGAGAGCAGTAACTGTGCCTGTCATCAGCAACTGCAATGTGCACATTGTGTGTTTGGTAAAAAAGGGAAGGACTGGGAACAATAGGCACATCTGCACTAAATGCTTGGTATAAGTATTTAGGGTCCCCAATGTGAAATCATCTCACCAGAAACCAAGGACTGCTGCTGTCAGAATGCCCCTTGTCCACTCCCGTCCAAGGATATGTTACAAATTATAGTTTTCATAGTAATGATGAACCCTCGCTGTCCCCAGTTTAGCATATTCTGTGGGATACCACTTGATGCCCTACTTGCAATTATCCTCCACCACATTGCCAGCATACCACACAATGTAAAATGAGAGGACACAAACTTCCACATTCGGACATCTACTGAATGGCTTTCAGGTGGTGTCAGAGGTAAATATGAATGAGGTAGATTGCCAGAAGATGTAGTTACATAATCTTCCCATGCCCGGACCCTAGAGCAAGAAGGTGATGGTGTCAAGGTTTTGCTGAGCTGCTCTGGCTATTGATTCTGTTGTCTGAGCTAATCTAGTGCTCTGCTATCCACTGCTGCTGTCTTCTGAGCTTCTGGCTCAGGCTGAATCAGCTGACCTCTCTGATTATATCACGGTGCCGTGATTGATGCATTTCCCTGTCTGTCACCAGTAGGGGGCTTCTATTGGCTGTCTGCATTTAGCCCACCTCATATTGCCTATTTAAACCTGGATTGGGCACCCTTTGAGTGCCCTTTCGTGTTGTTTCTGACCTGTTTGCTATCACTATGTCCAGTGATGGTTGGGCCTCTGTTCCTGTGTTTCTGAGTTCCTGATTACAACTGTTCCAGTGTCTCCTGCATGCTGAGTTGTTCCAGTCCTGGTTCCGGCCTAGTACTCTGGGGTTGCACTTCCTGCTGACCTTCTTCTCTGCTGTTTCCTGACCTGACTGATCGCTGCTGGTTCCTGTCATCTCCTCACCTGCCTCCTGTGATCCTAGCGACCTTCTGCTTGGTCGCATCGGCGACATTGCTTGTTAGTCCCAGCGTGCGGACGCTGGTTTGCTCCAAAGCCTTGCGGCTACACGATTCAGTTGTTAGTCCAGTGTGCGGACACTGGTTTGCTCCTAAGCCTATCGGCTACACTATTCAGTGGTTGGTCCCAGCGTGCGGACGCTGGTTTGCTCCTAAGCCTTGCGGCTACACGATTCAGTTGTTAGTCCAGTGTGCGGACACTGGTTTGCTCCTAAGCCTATCGGCTACACTATTCAGTGGTTGGTCCCAGCGTGCGGACGCTGGTTTGCTCCTAAGCCTTGCGGCTACACGATTCAGTTGTTAGTCCAGTGTGCGGACACTGGTTTGCTCCTAAGCCTATCGGCTACACTATTCAGTGGTTGGTCCCAGCGTGCGGACGCTGGTTTGCTCCAAAGCCTTGCGGCTGTACGATTCACTTGTTGCTCCAGTGTGCGGACACTGGTTTGCTCCAAAGCCTATCGGCTATACGATTCAGTAGCTGGTCCCAGCGTGCGGACGCTGGTTTGCTCCAAAGCCTTGCGGCTATCCGATTCAATTGTTAGTCCAGTGTGAGGACACTGGTTTGCTCCTAAGCCTTGCGGCTATACGATTCCTCTGTTGGTCTCAGTGTGCGGACACTGGGTTGCTTACGATCCTGTCACTCTGTCAGTATCATCCGACAGCTATTGATACCTCTGGGCTGCCCTGCCCGGTATTGGTAAGGCCGGTAGAACCTTGCTTCGCGTTGCTCTTGAGGTTGCCTTATCCGGTATTGGCAAGGCCGGTAGAGCCTATATCAAGGGTTGTTGGGCTGCCTTGCCCGGTATTGGTAAGGCCGGTAGAACCTTTTGCCACATTCCATCTGAGGTTGCCTTACCCGGTATTGGCAGGGCCGGTAGAGCCTACACTGTGTACTTATTGGGGCTGCCTTGCCCGGTATTTCGGTAAGGCTGGTAGAACCTTGACGCTATTCCATCTGCAGGTTGCCTTACCCGGTATTGGCAAGGCCGGTAGAGCCTATTATTCCATTATCTCAGACTGTCCTGTCCGGTATATTGACAGGACAGGTAGAGTCTGCATACTGTCTTTGCTATTTACTCATGATATATATATGTATGTGATTGCCATTCTAGTGATCATTTTTATTATTTCAATAAAATTGAGTTTTTACCTAAAACTTGTGTCTGAGAGTCATAACAAACCGTGACAGATTACTCACCTGACTGTTATCAGCCAACCCTCTCAGGGTATTTATAGCAGCTTGGCTCACTTCCCCATTGTCCTTGTGTTTGTTTGCTGCTGGCTGCTGTGGATTTTCCTGCGCTCTTGTTTGCTGTGTTCCAGACCCCTTGACTTGTTCCAGACTTCGCTGACTTCTGTGCTTCTGACCCTTGGCTTGTTCCTGACATCGCAGGCTTCTGGTTTCCTGACTCCAGCTCGCCTGAATATCTGTCTTGGTTCCTGACCCTGGAGTGTCTTTTGATTTATGCTCTTGGATCATGCTTCTGTTTTTGTTGCACTAATAAAGATGTATTGCATTTTACCTTTTTTGTCCTGTCTGTTTCCTGGTCCCTAACAGATTGTGAGCCAGGTGTTTCAATCACCATCAAACTTTCAGGGTGTTGCTGGGTTTCTCTATTCTTCCTCTTCTTTGATTTCAGCCTCTCTTCTTGTTGTCTTTGGGGAGAGTCAGGGGGGTATAGAAACAGCAGTGTCCAATTTCTTTGGTGGGTGTTTGACTTTAGCAAACAGGTCTATTGTGCCAAGGTACTTTCCCTCCATTCCCTTTTTGACTGATTTATCACAGATTGTGCACAGTGCCGTTGCTGATGACTCCAATGTGCCTGCTCCAAAAGAATAATAGTCCCACACCCAGGATTTCAAGGGGGAAGGGAAAGGTAGAAAAGGATGGCCGCTTTCTTCTTCTCCTCCACATTCCCCTTCACTGGCTGGGACAGAGGATGATGTTGCTGCTGTTGCTGCTACTACCTCAGAATCAGCACTGCAACTATGACCAGAAGTATTTTTGCTGGAAAGTGGAACCTGTCCTAGTCCCGTATCACTGGACCCCATTCTCACTGTGTCACCGGTGGTCTGTGGCACACTAGCCTGCTCCTCAGAATCCTGTTGTCCTTGCAATTCAGCATCAGCAAGAATTACAGCAGCAGCAAGCTCCAAATATTCCAAAATCTCACTGCTGGTGGTGGTGGTGATACCTATTCCCATCTCTGTCTCCCATTCCTTCTTGGTTTGGTCTAAAAATGCCATTAATGTCTCTTCCACCCCAGCTTCTCTGCCATCACCATTGCCACCACCAGTCCCTCCTTGGTGCTGCTGCACTATTATAGACGTCTCCCCGGTTGAAGGAAATGATAAGAAACATGGTAGAGGGTCACCTACTGTCGCACTTGCCATCTCTTGTTGAGCTGAAGACTCTCAGCACTAATAGCAGGCACATGAAGTTGATCTGTGCTCATGGTGATGGTGGTATTATTGCAGCTAGGCCAACAAATCTGCCTTCTTCAGGATCATGTGCTTTCTGGACAATGTCATGGGGGTAAGGGGACTCTCAGGGTCAGGAGAATGTTGTGGGCTCCCTTGACCACCAGTCTGGCCTTTCAGCAGTACTTCCCCTACCACCTCAGCATCAGTAGGAGGATCTACTATGGTAACACTAGTCCCACCAGCTGCTTCACCATCACTATTACTACTAACACCAACCACATCAAATTCAGTCTCTGGGTCTTCCTCCTCACTAGTAGTATGATCACCCCCTCTTTCACTCCTAACTCTCTGAATCTGTAGCTGCTGGATCTTCTTAGTAGTAGCAGGAGTAGTGGCAGAATTGGCAGAACTGCTTGGGGATGACAAATGAGACTTAGGGTGCCATGAGTCACACTTGGCATCATCTCCTTCACCTCCCCTCCAGAGAATAACAAGCACCATGGCAGGTGCAGCACTGGCAGGAGGCACAGGTACCTGACCTGTCTTTCTCACACTCTTACGGTCTTCTTCCTCTGCCCGTGACACAAATTTCCCCAAGATCACTAGGGGTGATGGAGTGGGACTGTCCATCATTGGGTTGGGGGAATCAGGGCATTCAGACCTTTTAATGTTGGTAGTGGTCACTTCCTCCCTTTCAGACTCTCTGGATGCATATGGATACTTCCAGCTCCTCATTTTATTATAATTCAAGTTGCTCACACTGATACCGGTCACTATGAGCCTCTTCTGCCTCAATTTTGCTATAAAACTCACAGCACAACAGCCTACCACCCTCTCTCTCTGTAGCTGCTTGCAAGGTGTTTCACTTCCTGTAAACCTCACGTTTTTATAGAGAAAAAAGAAAAACGTAATTAAAGGGGCAAAAAGTTTGTAGCCATTGAAAAAAATAGAGAAACATTTTTGGCAATAGGTGAAAACAGCAAAGATTTTAATCACTTTATTTAAAGTGGATTTTCCCATGAAAAAGCAGATAACCTCGTGGGTTTTGTGGACTTTTTTGCACAAAAATGATGGGACCTTTTGCCCAACCCTAATTTCTAACAGAAGGATTCTGGAAAATAGGCTAACACTCATCTCAGGGGTGTGAAGTATTATATAATTCTCATTTTATGGTATATATAGAAGGTTGAACATGATGGACATGTCTTTACCCAACCTGATTTACTATGCATTTATTTTATATTATTTAATTTGAAGTTGCGATCTCTTTTTCTATAATCTGGTAGGTTAAAGCAGCTAATGAAATGTTCAAAAAACTTCAGTTTCACAAAATATTTTTCGGGTGTTGCTTTAGCTATTTTATATAAATATCAAAGTTTCAGAATTTCTTCACCGATCCCTAGTTCCAGCAGCCAAGTAAAGCATTGGTATGGTAAAGGATTGTGGTTGAAACAATAAATTGAAGAATGCAAATGTATTACCAATGTTTCAAACTGAAATTCCAAAACTTGACAAAATGTTGATTTATTATTATGTGATTAGAAACAACTTAAAAATCATGTTTGTTTGGTTTTTTTTAAGAAAAATCGCATTTGTGGATCAAAAACAAAACAATAGCAAAGAGAGATGGAACAAGGTCAATCTTGATGTAGATGAGGGAGGGTAATCTTTTGTGAATTTGCTATAAGTATGTAATTTCAAACTTGAAACAGCAGGGGAATTGTGTGCTTGTTGCATAAGAAAAACATTGGCAATGACAGGTATTTTGTTCTTTAAAAATGCAAAACTGATATATTTTTACAAACTAACATTTTGAAGAAGATCATGTATATAAGTAATGATTTTAGGTACACCATTTTTATGCTTGGTGCTCTGTGCTATGGAAAGCTTGAAATGAAGGAGAATAATTTATTCCTTAACCCCTTCGCGTCCTGTGACGTACCCGGACCGTTACGCTGGTCCGGCACTTAAGGACCAGTGACGGTCCTGGTACGTCACGTACTTTTACTCACCGCGCTCCTGCAGGAGTAATACCAGGGACTGAAATTGATCGCTCCAAGACCGGAGCAAACTGTTTCAGTCCTCCTTTCGATGTGCCGCCCCACGTGATCAGTCACGTGGGACGGCACGTCGAACGCATCTATCTGGTCCTTAAAGGACCAGACACCATGGGATCGTCGGACCCTAAGGGGTTAATGTACAAAAATTTCTCCATTCCATCATAACATTTCAGGCTATGGAAGTACTGCATCCAATAAAGGCAAATTTGAGCTACAATAGCTTTTGAATAAAACATTCTCAGCAGTGGGAGTACACTTGTTTTACGTAGATAAACCATATATATTTTCAAAGGATTTATTGTAAATAGTTTATTATATAGTTGTTTACAGCTGTGTTCTGTAGTTTTACTGTGTTGCTGTATTGGAATGTTGGGTGTTTCTTTTGCAATATTTTAAAAGATTTTTAAAAATCTGATTACAATGGTCTTTTTTATGCATCTATCAGATATGATTGTTATTAAATATTCAATTGAAAATGTACTGAACTCTGCAACGCTGATAACATAAAATATGCCCCATAGAGAGCTTTGAAAAGTATATCTAGTATTTTAATTATGTGTTTGAAATTTTAAGGAAAGCTGTATCTAAATTTAATTGGAAACATTTGATTGAATTCTTGGTATATTTCCTTGTACCATCCAAATGAATCTACGTTTTATAACAATATATCCAATTGCCCTGGAAGCATGCCTGCATTAAACAATTTCTATTTTTAAGAGACTTTGAACATGTTGTATTATATGTGGAATTAATGTAAGGTTATTTGTCTAAACATCTGATGCCAAAATTCATAACTATTATTTCAATAATTATCAAAACATTTGGCCATTGAGAGATTCATTATTATAACATTCACTTTCATTTCTGTTATACACCACCAGATTAATATAAAAATTCCTGGAACATTTTATGGGATAATTGGATATTGACATGCTATAAAGTATTGATATATTTTCTTGAAGTAGCATCAATCTATTTTTATTTGAGGAATATTGAATCATGAAAGCCAACAGATCAGCGTCAGTCAAGGGAGAGTTGCCTGGTTACATCTGTTAAAAACAGACTGTGCTGTGTACAAGAGCTCATTGTCTCAGTTTTTATAATTACTACAAGTGAGATAAAACCTGTGCTAAATGTGCTAAATTTAATCTACAGCTGACAAAGCCATGAAGCCAAATTATACTAAGTGATTTCTATTTTGCGAGAGTATTTATCTTTCTCTGGGGTAAAGTCATTTCTAATAGCTTTAAGAAAAATGAACAAAACGAGGAAAAAAATTACCTTATCTTAGATTAAAAAAATTCAGATTATGAAAAACTGGAACAGAACCCATTATTCTTGCCTCCATATTGCAAACAACTGCATTACTCATGACATAACTGTTACATTAGATATGTAATTTTTAATTCTCATGCAAAGCTAGCATCATCAGATACTCAGTTATGAGTAAAATTATATATTAAGTGGTCAATGACGTTATATACTAAAGTCAAATAATACTTCATTCATAACAATTCATAAATATTTTTAGTGAAATCTTTTTATGTATGTGCAAGTGTACATGTATACATATTTATTTCTACATGTGCATGTATAATTCTTTATTTATCAGTATTAACTAAAATATAAAAACATTTTATGACAAATGCACTTCTTTGCAAGAAGATGACTGGGTGTCATGAATGCTAATAGAATGTCCTCATTGCAGTGTCAGCCTCAAACCAAACATCTATGCTTTACTTTGATGCATGTAGCATTAAATGCAAAGTACACTGAAATATGGAAAAAATATCTATTGCAGGATTTATCCTACTGAGTAAAGCAAGGGGTCTTCAGTTGTTAAGAGATATTTAATTTAAAAGTTATTAGATCTCGAAGTTGCATTATGTGTGTGCAGTGCCTCCATAGCCTGTATGGCAGCACTGTTGCAACAACAGTCTATGAAGGGTTATGGTCACTGACAACAGATGTCCATAAACTGCTATAGCAATAGCACCAACATAACATTTCAGGCCATGAAAGTACTGCTTACCAAAAAATGCAAGTTTAGGCTGTAATAACTTTTGAATAAAACATCTCTCAGCAGTGGGAGAACCCTTTTTTTTACTCAAAAGGATAAATTCTTCAATACATATTTAGCATGTTATGCTTTCCCCTTAATACAGTGTATAATAAATAGAAAATATGTACATATTAGCAACAAATTTTAAAATATCCTTAATGCAAAGTAGTATATGCAATTACACAATTACTGTGTCAACATCAGTGTTAATATAGGCCCTGTAAGTATTTTGACCATGTGAAAATCTCCTGAACTATCATATTGCCCTATCTGCAAAATAGCAATCACTGGTACTTGAATGGTTATATGCTTGAAAGAAGGCTGGATATCTAGACTGTGATTAAAAGCCATTTTATGCATTTTGTATATTTATTTAAACAATATACATTAGGTGTTGCCTAAAGAAACGTGAGGAATTAACAGTATGTGACTATTGAGAATATAAATATTACACTATCAGGATGCTACAGCGGTACATTACTGCGTTAGTCATTAGGTGTGACAGGCATTGGGGGGGCACGATGCTGACTACATTATGTGTGTAGGTAAATGCAAAGATCGTGCCACACAATGTTGTTGAGCAGTGAACCACATGGTACATATCTGCTTTGGGGACCAGTTTGAATGCCTCCAATTTATTAATGTCCCTCTGGAGATGTGTTTTTGAGAACTATACAGAATAAGTAAATAGAACATGTGCTTACTGGCCACCAAAACAGACAAATCAGCTGATTTCAGGAACTAATTCAACTTAAAAACCAAAAATGCTTGGAAGCAAAACATAAATTGTATTAAATAATAGGGTTAGAGAAAAAGTAACCATATCGATAGATACTAAGCAGAATTGTAACATTTCTTCATTCTTTGCTGCAGCCACCCCTTCCAGCTTTTTTAGCCTGCACCAGCAGCCTTAAAAGGGAGACATCTCAGTTCTACAGTCCCAGGACATGTTGTGCCCAAAAAATAAAAATGTGGGGGAGGGGGGAAGGACAGTCACAACTGCAGGAATAGGCCCCTCAAGCATGAAAGAGGGGCATTAGTGAGCTGCACATAAAATAAATGAGTCATGGAATTCCCTTGCCACAGAAAGGACAGGTAGCTGGGGAGTTCATGAAATAAGCCAGGTACTCTCTCATGCTCAGCTAACCATGGAGCAGTCTCCAGTTCAAGTCCTAGATGGATCTGGGGATCTGGGCCTCTCACCTCAATCAAGCATTAGCATCCAGACCATGTCTAGGAAGCAGACAAGGAAGAGGAAGTACACTGAATGGAACATACAATGCTTAGGTTGAATGTAGGAGTAGTTTAAAGGGATTGGCAACGCTCTTACTCTTTGCATACAGCCAGTGGCAGGGGACTAAAGGTGGTTATGGCTTTCCTGTCTGCAAAGATTTGTTAATGAAGATGCTCAAGCTTAAGTTTTTGGAGCAAAGGGAGCACAATTCTGGGGTGTTGGCAGCTCATGCAGTGCATTCATTTCTCTGCTCCCCATTCCATCCAGTTATAGTCCAGGATAGCCCAGATTCAGGTAAATCATGCTTGATGGAGGTGACATATGCTGGAGGCTTCAAACATCTGAACCCCCACAGCTGGATTATATTGCAGGGGCTCTGTTAGAATGTCTGCTCCCCACTACCTCCTATTTCAATGGGTCTGAGTAGTGGTATCTCTGCAGGAACTGGAGAAGGAAGACGTACTGAATACATCTCTTATCTCTCTTGTGTCTGCTAGAGGTTTGCTAGGTCATGGGATGCAACAAGTACATCAACAGAATTAGCTGAAATGACCACTCATGTCAGGCTCCTCAGGCATTAGCCCTGTGAGACTCTTCTGCATAACACACAGAAAGTATTTGATGGCCAGTGAAAAGAGTTGGCATCAAATGCCCTCTCCTGACCTAGACAGAGAAAAGCAAGCAACCGACCAGTCTTGTTGGCTTAGTGCAGGAGATCCTGGACTAGCAATACATTTAATGTCAACTAGTCTGAGATTGTATAGGATGGTTTTGGATGAATCGCCCATGCCAACATGAAGTGGAGTCTCAGTGAGATAGCTTTGTTCATTATCATATTGTTTGTGCAGTGAGACCAATCACCATTCCTTAATCGTGCAGGGATCTCCCTTTTTGGCCATCAAATATATTATTACCTTTTTCAGGAAACCTTATCTCACTGGTCTTGAAGACTTACATTAGAACCAGCTGAAAAAACAAGTCCTCAGTCTCTCAAAACAACTGGAAGAACTCTACTAGCCTGTCCAGCCATGATTACCATAGGGCATTAGACTGAGCACTTCAAGGAGTTCAGCTAGAGTCATAGGATGATAAAGCCTCTCTCTCTCTTCAATCCTCTGTGGGAGCTTATAGCATAGATCCATGCAGGCTTCTGGATAGATGATATCCAACAAGAACATGTATGAATAGAAGCTTTGAATGAAGCTTATAAGACAGAGACTTGGCTAGTATTTTTTTACTGTATAGATACAGACTGAATTAAACAATTTTCAGTCAACTAACTAAACTGAACCCTTAAAGGTATAGTAATGTTTCATAATAACACCAGCTCCAATTAATCTTCATAGTATTCAAGCCATGGAGAGTGTAATTTCAATACTGTCAGAGTTGTAGTTCAAGAGTAATTGAATGATAAATTATCCCTCTCCCACCCCTTTTACCTAGTGTAAGCCTCCTCCTCTCAGATGTGGAATTTGGTCTCTTGACCGGACAGCTCACAGCAAGAGACAATCTTCTTACTGTGAGCAGGTTTTTCAGGTTTTTCCTTATGCTCACTGAAGATTGTACCTCTCTGCGATCCATCCACCTCTTGCTGCTCAGAGGTGAGGTGTATTACATCAGTAAAAGGGACAGGAGGGGGGATACTTTATCATTCAACTCTTGAACTACAACTCTGACAGTATTGAAATAACACTTTCCATGGCCCAAATTCTATGAAGATTAATAGGAGCTGCTTTTATTGTGAAACATTACTATCCCTTTAATGATTACAATCTATATAGCAGGAAAAGAGTGTATCAGTGGTACAGAATGCATCACAGAGCAAACAATCTGTAGAAGAACTGACCTTAGACCTTACTGTATGAATATGGTCTAGAACTGGTAATTACTAGGACAATTAGGACAATTATGCCTAGAGATCTCACAATCTATAAAACAGTCTAGCAAACCAAAAAGATTCAGACTGAATCTAGAGACTAAAATAAACAGGGCAGCTGAAACCTCATAACTTGCAATCTGGAGAAGTGGTCAACAGAATTTCCATCCTGTGTCTGAATGGTAATCTCTGTTTTGCATAACATAGTAAAATACACATGGTTTTCTGTTTTTCCCACAGAGAATTTTGGCAATATTTTTGCTAAAATCACTTATTTCCAAATTTTCCCTTACTTGTATACTGTTTATTATGTCTGAATTGTTCGAGAGCACTAGGTCAAGCAAGACCTCTTTTCTAGTTGGGTTCTCTACTAGTTGGGACACAAAATGATCATTAATCATACTTAAAAAATTGTCTCCATTTGTTGTGCCAGAAGTCATATTGGTTCAGTCAAATTCAGGATAGTTGAAATCTCCCATTATAATTACATTTTCTAACATAGTAGCAAATCCAACTAACATTTTTTTATTATGTGTGCCCCCAGTGTGTATTTCAACTCACAGGGACTCTATAAGTTCATTGGCCCCTTCATTTATATCTTCCCTTATACTAGGTTTTAAGGCATGCTTTACATATAGGGATACCCCCTCCCTTTTTATTAACCATATCCCTCCTAAAAAGTGAATAACTCTCTAGATTGACTGCTAAGTCATATGTATCATCTCACCAGGTTTCAGGCACACCAATTAGATCATACTTACCAGCCAGACTATAAGCATTTGCATGCATACATTCTATCTTTTTGGCCATCCTGAAAGATTTCATTCTTTGTAAAAATGTATTTGACTTTTATCAGGCTGTAATAATGGCACCTCCCTATTAGATGAACTAGCCTATTCCACCTCTCCACCCCCATTCCCGTTTTCTAATCCAATTTCCTCAGTTATACTAACTTCCCCATCATGTGTTGCAGTACTCTCCCACCCCTTTCTAGTTTAAAGTCTCCTCCAGCCCTCTAACCATCCTAACACCCAGCACCATGGCCCCCCTTCAGCTAAGGTGCAATCCATCTCAACTATAAGAATTGCTCCCAAGGAAAAAGGCCACCTAGTGCTCTAACAACCCAAACCCTCCTGCTTACAGCAAGTCTTTAGCCACTCATTTAACTTCCTAATCTCCCTATGCCTTTCTAATGTAGAAAATGGCACCGGTAGTATTTCAGAAAATACTACCTTAGAGGTCTTCTGCTTAAGTTTATATCCTAAATCCCTGAAATCCTTCTTAACGGACCACCTTTTTCCACTGACTTTGTCATTAGTATCAACATGTACCATGACAACAGGTCATGCCCAGCCCCTCCCAACAATCTATCAACCCGATCTGCCACATTTCAAACTCAAGCTTCTGGGAGACAGCAAAATGTGCTATTGTAGAGATTCTGGTGAATATCCACTATATCCACTATCTGTCTAAGTCTGCCTGAGTCCCGGATCCCTTCAGTGCAAGAGGGGCTGTTCCTTATTCCTCTGCCCCACTTGCTATGTCTAACTGTAACCCATCTGGCTACCTGTTTTTTCTTTGTGCAGTCTTCACCCCCAGAACTACCTAATACCACTTCCTGCTGCTCAGTTAGCAGACCCCTCTCAAGTTTGGTAATACTTAAAATGTAAAAAAAAAGTATATGGTTTATCCCCTGAGCAAAACAAGGGTACTCCCACTGCTGAAAGGTGTTTTATTTAAAAGTTATTACAGCTCAAAGTTGAATTTTTTAGGTGCAATATCACAGTGACCTGAAATTGTACAGTGGCACTGTTGCTACACCATCCTATGGACTGCACTGGTCTCAGAACCATAAATCTTCATAGGATCGTGTAGCAACAGCGTCACTGTACAATTTCAGGTCACTGTGATATTACACTTAAAAAATTCAACTTTGAGCTGTAATAACTTTTGAATAAAACACCTTTCAGCGGTGGGAGTACCCTTGTTTTGCTCGGGGGGATAAACCCTACAACATATTTTTTTTTACATTTTAAGTATTGTAACGGAAGCTGGGAAGGGACCGCGTCGCCTTCCGCCGTCGTTCCTGGGTCTCTTCTTCTGTACGCAGATAAGCGCGGTCGGATGCACCAGTTGAAGTATGAACAGTCACTGGAAACAGCCGCAGGATCGCTGGAAGCAGGGAAGCAGGGAAGAGTCCACGTCGCCGCCTGACAGTCCACGAAGTTAGGTCGCAGGAAACTGGCAGCAGGCGGTCGGCGATTCAGGATACTTGGCGCAGATGGGTATCAAAGTGGATACTTTAGACCATAAGCAATACAAGACTCCAGAACTCCTTGTTCACTCCAAAACAGAACTCATTTTATTATCACAAACCACAGATATTTATATACAGTACAGTACATTGGAGCACATGGGGAAATCTGATACAATAGGGAACATGATTAAATCATAACACATCAGACAAAAGGCAAGGGCTGACACAATGAGAGCATTCACATAGGTAATCAACTCACAACATATAATACAAAGGGCTCGCAACAGAGTTTCAGGCTATACAATAGGTGACTCACAGAATGAGGGGTGTGAATGGATTAACACACACAGCAGGGGGTCCCAGGACAGTTCTCATTCCAAGGACTTGAGTGGCTAGAATATACATTCCCTTAACAATGGCCAGGGGTTGAATAATTAAGCAAAAGGCTTGGGAGTCTGCAATACATATTGAAATAATTAACCCCTCACTGCCTATTCCCTTGGAGTAAACCCTCAAACATACCACATACAATAACTAAAACGTTTGCCATACATTAAACATAGTATGTGATCCAAAGTCTATGAATTTAAGTCTTTCTCTTAGGGAATAGCTGGCCAGTTTGTACGCCAAGGCACAGCACAGAGTCCAAACAGTAATAAATGTCCATAGTCTTTGGATAAATAGTTTGAGGTCCGGACAAGGGCTCAGTAACGGGTAGGATCCGTTACAAGTATTACTATGCCTTTAAGTGATGAATAAAGTTGAAGTGCATGTCGGATAAAATGAAGTGTATGTCGAATAAAGTGAAGTGTACGACCAACACAGTTAGTATGAAGAATGCGAGCACTATATGTCGAATGACTAAGAGGGGGTTAATATGTCGAAGAGGGACACTCTGTGTCTGATTTCTATAATGTGGGTAACACCACCATTGTGTGTTAGCCCCATATACATTGCCTGACACCCCCAGTCTTGTTTCCTTGCCCAGGCAGTGTCCAGAGGGATTTGTGGCTAGCAGTGGACAAGGGAACAAGGCTGGGGGGACAGTGGTAGCCACAAATCACCATAGATGTTGTATGACCCCCAGTCTTATTCCCCTGTGAGTGTACAACATGTATAATATATGATACACGGAATAGGAGATACTTGTGTAGTGCTTGGTGTATTATTTTTGTTTATTTTAACCCTTTGAGCAATGTACATCCCTATGACACTCAGTGCTGTCCATGGTGCTGAAAACCTTCTCTTTATTCCCATACTGGCTTGGTAGGGAAGCAGAGAGAATGCTGTTCAGGATTGTCGTAGCCCTCCCTGCTGTTACTCCACAGAGTAGACACACTGAGTTAGGTGACGTGGAGACTGTGAACTCTGACAGCAGATACTGTTATCGGAGTTTACTGAATAAATCAAAGTGTCACATTATAATATCAACACACCCCCTTGCATACGAATGTATCTCATTATTCAGCATTTCCATATGGAAATGAGTCATTATTAGTGTTGAGCGAGCATGCTCGGCCGATGCTCGGATCGGCTCGAGCATCGCTCTGCTCGGCACATGGCGGTACTCGTACGAGTACCGCATGTGCTCGCCCGCCATGTTCGGGTCTCCTCCCCGCACGTTTTGCGGCTGCTGCGCAGCCAATAAACGTGCAGGGAGGCTCTGACATCGGTGTAATGCCAGCAGCCATGTTGGCTGCTGGCATTACACTGATTGGCTGGCCAGAACCCGTGGTCGGGTGCTGTATAGCACCTGACCATCGAGTTCGGCTCAGTCTGAGCCAGGGAGAGCTGAGGATAGGAAGGGAAAGGCAGTGTAGGGAGGAAAAAAAAAAATTGTGAAAAAAAAGAACCAAAAGTCCTTTTTAGGACTACTGTGTGTGGGGGCAGCAGGTTATTTTGTGTGGGGGGAAAAAAAACAAAAAAAAAAAAAAAAAAATATTCTGTTTAGTGTGAAAAGTTGCAGATTAGAGCACATTCTGTTTAGTGTGCACAGTTGCAGATTAGAGCACATTCTGTTTAGTGTGCAAAGTTGCAGATTAGAGCACATTCTGTTTAGTGTGCAAAGTTGCAGATTAGAGCACATTCTGTTTAGTGTGCAAAGTTGCAGATTAGAGCACATTCTGTTAAGTCTTCAAACTAAAATATCAAAGTCACATATTCCATTCAGTGTGCGTCGCCGCAGTTTAGCAGCACATTCTGTGTACTGTGCAGAGTTGCAGAATAGGAAGAAATACTGTTAAGTTTTCAAACTCAAATATTAAAGTCACATATTCCATTCAGTGTGCTTCGCCGCAGTTTAGCAGCACATTCTGTGTACTCTGCAGAGTTGCAGAATAGTAAGAAATAGTGTTAAGTTTTCAAACTCAAATATTAAAGTCACATATTCCATTCAGTGTGTATCACCGCCGTTTAGCAGCCTATTCTGTGTACTCTGAACAGTTGCAGAATAGTAAGAAATACTGTTAAGTTTTCAAACTCAAATATTAAAGTCACTTATTCCATTCAGTGTGTGTCACCGCCGTTTAGCAGCCTATTCTGTGTACTCTGCAGAGTTGCAGAATAGTAAGAAATACTGTTAAGTTTTCAAACTCAAATATTAAAGTCACATATTCCATTCAGTGTGTTTCACCGCCGTTTAGCAGCCTATTCTGTGTACTCTGTACAGTTGCAGAATAATAAGAAATACTGTTAAGTTTTCAAACTCAAATATTAAAGTCACATATTCCATTCAGTGTGTATCACCGCCGTTTAGCAGCCTATTCTGTGTACTCTGCAGAGTTGCAGAATAGTAAGAAATACTGTTAAGTTTTCAAACTCAAATATCAAAGTCACATATTCCATTCAGTGTGTATCACCACCGTTTAGCAGCCTATTCTGTGTACTCTGCAGAGTTGCAGAATAGTAAGAAATACTGTTAAGTTTTCAAACTCAAATATCAAAGTCACATATTCCATTCAGTGTGTGTCACCGCCGTTTAGCAGCCTATTCTGTGTACTCTGTACAGTTGCAGAATAATAAGAAATACTGTTAAGTTTTCAAACTCAAATATTAAAGTCACATATTCCATTCAGTGTGTATCACCGCCGTTTAGCAGCCTATTCTGTGTACTCTGCAGAGTTGCAGAATAGTAAGAAATACTGTTAAGTTTTCAAACTCAAATATCAAAGTCACATATTCCATTCAGTGTATATCACCGCCGTTTAGCAGCCTATTCTGTGTACTCTGAACAGTTGCAGAATAGTAAGAAATACTGTTAAGTTTTCAAACTCAAATATTAAAGTCACTTATTCCATTCAGTGTGTGTCACCGCCGTTTAGCAGCCTATTCTGTGTACTCTGCAGAGTTGCAGAATAGTAAGAAATACTGTTAAGTTTTCAAACTCAAATATTAAAGTCACATATTCCATTCAGTGTGTGTCACCGCCGTTTAGCAGCCTATTCTGTGTACTCTGTACAGTTGCAGAATAATAAGAAATACTGTTAAGTTTTCAAACTCAAATATCAAAGTCACATATTCCATTCAGTGTGTATCACCGCCATTTAGCAGCCTATTCTGTGTACTCTGCAGAGTTGCAGAATAGTAAGAAATACTGTTAAGTTTTCAAACTCAAATATTAAAGTCACATATTCCATTCAGTGTGTTTCACCGCCGTTTAGCAGCCTATTCTGTGTACTCTGTACAGTTGCAGAATAATAAGAAATACTATTAAGCTTTCAAACTCAAATATTAAAGTCACATATTCCATTCAGTGTGTATCACCGCCGTTTAGCAGCCTATTCTGTGTACTCTGCAGAGTTGCAGAATAGTAAGAAATACTGTTAAGTTTTCAAACTCAAATATCAAAGTCACATATTCCATTCAGTGTGTATCACCGCCGTTTAGCAGCCTATTCTGTGTACTCTGCAGAGTTGCAGAATAGTAAGAAATACTGTTAAGTTTTCAAACTCAAATATCAAAGTCACATATTCCATTCAGTGTGTGTCACCGCCGTTTAGCAGCCTATTCTGTGTACTCTGTACAGTTGCAGAATAATAAGAAATACTGTTAAGTTTTCAAACTCAAATATTAAAGTCACATATTCCATTCAGTGTGTTTCACCGCCGTTTAGCAGCCTATTCTGTGTACTCTGTACAGTTGCAGAATAATAAGAAATACTGTTAAGTTTTCAAACTCAAATATTAAAGTCACTTATTCCATTCAGTGTGTGTCACCGCCGTTTAGCAGCCTATTCTGTGTACTCTGCAGAGTTGCAGAATAGTAAGAAATACTGTTAAGTTTTCAAACTCAAATATCAAAGTCACATATTCCATTCAGTGTGTATCACCGCCGTTTAGCAGCCTATTCTGTGTACTCTGCAGAGTTGCAGAATAGTAAGAAATACTGTTAAGTTTTCAAACTCAAATATTAAAGTCACATATTCCATTCAGTGTGTTTCACCGCCGTTTAGCAGCCTATTCTGTGTACTCTGTACAGTTGTAGAATAATAAGAAATACTGTTAAGTTTTCAAACTCAAATATTAAAGTCACATATTCCATTCAGTGTGTATCACCGCCGTTTAGCAGCCTATTCTGTGTACTCTGCAGAGTTGCAGAATAGTAAGAAATACTGTTAAGTTTTCAAACTCAAATATCAAAGTCACATATTCCATTCAGTGTGTATCACCGACGTTTAGCAGCCTATTCTGTGTACTCTGAACAGTTGCAGAATAGTAAGAAATACTGTTAAGTTTTCAAACTCAAATATTAAAGTCACATATTCCATTCAGTGTGTTTCACCGCCGTTTAGCAGCCTATTCTGTGTACTCTGTACAGTTGCAGAATAATAAGAAATACTGTTAAGTTTTCAAACTCAAATATTAAAGTCACTTATTCCATTCAGTGTGTGTCACCGCCGTTTAGCAGCCTATTCTGTGTACTCTGCAGAGTTGCAGAATAGTAAGAAATACTGTTAAGTTTTCAAACTCAAATATTAAAGTCACATATTCCATTCAGTGTGTTTCACCGCCGTTTAGCAGCCTATTCTGTGTACTCTGCAGAGTTGCAGAATAGTAAGAAATACTGTTAAGTTTTCAAACTCAAATATTAAAGTCACATATTCTGTGTAAGATGAAGAAGGCGGGTAAAAAGGGACGGGGAAGTGGACGTGATCCTGAAAGTTCAGGGCGCGGGTCAGGACGCGGAGAAACTGTGCCTGGTGCCAGAGCACAAGAAAGAAAGACATCCACCATACCTAGCTTCATGTGTAATTTTACAGGGCGTCGCAGGACATCACTCTCGAGGTCCGACCACTGCGAACAGGTGGTCGGTTGGATGACAGCTGATACTGCTTCCAGTCGGTTAAGCACCACCCTGTCTTCCACCAAGTCCACTCTCAGTAGCCAAGAGTCTGGTCAAAATAATCCTCACTCTGATCATCCTTCCTCCCACCATACACGGTCTGGTCAAAGAAGTGATCCCACACTGGGATATAGTGAGGAGCTCGTCTCATCACCAATCCTTCATTTGACCCTCTCTCCAAGCACGCTTGCAGAGGAACATGACATCTTGTGCCCTGATTCACAACCTCTAGAGGCTACCCAATCACAAGAAGATGACAGATGTGAACGGCATTTAAGGTCAAAGGAAGTAGTGGATGATGATGATGAGACACAGTTGCCATTAAATCAACCACTATTTCCGTCTCAAGACCTTGTTGAGGAGAATGTTATACAGTTGTCAATGACTGAGTATGTGGTGGGATCAAGACTTGAGGAGGATGATCAGAGTGAGGAAGTGGAGGAGGACTTGGTGGACGATGAGGTGACTGACCCCACCTGGGAAGGTGGAGAGCCGAGCGATGTCAGCAGTCCTGAGGGTGAGCCATCTGCAGCACCGCAACAGGCTGGAAGAGGCAGTGGTGTGGCTACAGAAAGAAGGCGGACCGCACCAAACCGGCCCGCAAATGTTCCACGGAGCACCCCCTTGCGTAAATCTACCTTGCCAAGGGGTAGGTGTTCCGCGGTATGGCGTTTTTTTAAGGAAAGTGCGGACGACAAAAGAATTGTAGTTTGCAACCTGTGCCACACCAGAATGAGCCGAGGCATGAACACTAGAAACCTCACCACCACCAGCATGATCCGACACATGGCATCCAAGCACCGTAGTAAGTGGGAGGAACGCCTGGATCGCCCATCTGTGTCTGCAGGCCACACCACTGCCTCCTCTTCCCCTGTTTTCGGTGCCGGCCAATCGCCTGTCGAAGGCGCAGGCCCGCATACCTCCCGCCCTGCACCTGTACCATCTGAAGCACCATCAGCGACCACATCCACTTCCCTGTCCCAGCACAGCGTCCAAATGTCGTTACCCCAGGCATTTGAGCGCAAGAGAAAGTACCCAGCCACCCACCCACAGGCCATAGCACTAACCTCACACCTTTCAAAATTACTGGCCATCGAAATGCTGCCATTTAGGCTTGTGGACACTGAGTCCTTCCGCAGCCTGATGGCAGCAGCTGTCCCTCGGTACGCGGTCCCCAGCCGCCACTACTTTTCCCGGTGTGCCATCCCCGCATTACACCACCATGTGTCCCGTAACATCACCCGTGCCCTGACCAACGCAGTTACTGGGAAGGTCCACTTAACGACTGACACATGGACAAGTGCTTGTGGCCAGGGACGCTACATTTCCCTGACGGCACACTGGGTGAATGTCGTGGAGGCTGGGAGCGACTCGGACCCTGGGATGGCACGGGTGCTACCCACGCCGAGGATTGCGGGCCCTACCTCCATCAGGGTTTCCACCAGCACCTACGTTATTGGCTCCTCCTCCTCCGTTTCCACCTCCGAATTCTCTACACACAGCGCCACTCCCCCATCAGCCAGTAGCTGGAAGCAGTGTAGCACTGCAGTGGGGAAGCGTCAACAGGCCGTGCTGAAGCTGATCTGCCTTGGGGACAAACAGCACACGGCCTCAGAGCTGTTGCAGGGGATTAGTCACCAGACCGAGCAGTGGCTCTCGCCACTCAACCTGCAACCAGGCATGGTTGTGTGTGATAATGGGCGTAACTTGGTGGCGGCTTTGGAGCTCGGCAAGCTCACACACGTACCATGCCTAGCGCATGTATTTAATTTAGTGGTGCAACGATTTCTAAAAACCTACCCCAATGTGCATGATCTCTTGACCAAGGTGCGCCGCGTGTGTGCACATTTCCGTAAGTCATCAACAGCTTCAGCCGGCCTGTTGAAGCTGCAGCAGCGCTTACAATTGCCAGCTCACCGGCTGCTGTGTGACGTGAGCACGCGCTGGAACTCCACCTTCCACATGTTGGCCCGGCTTTGTGAGCAGCAGAGGGCAGTAGTGGAGTACCAGCTGTTACACGGTCGTCGCCTCTCCGTTCAACTTCCTGTAATCAGAAGTGAGGAGTGGGAATGGATGTCAGACCTCTGCGAGGTTTTACGCAATTTTGAGGAATCGACACAGATGGTGAGCGGCGATAACGCTATTATCAGTGTAACCATCCCACTTCTGTGTCTACTGAAACGCTCGCTGCTCACAATTAAAACCGACGCTTTGCATGTGGAAGAGGTGGAAATGGGGGAGGAAGAGCTTACACAAGGTGATAGCCAGAGCACCCTCACTTCGTCTTCTCAGCGACAATTGGAGGAGGCGGAGGAGGAGGAGGAGGAGGAGGAGGAAGACACGGTTGCCTCCGCTACAGAGGGTAGCCATGGAACTTTAGTTCCATCTCTTCAGCGTGGGTGGGCAGAAGAGGAGGAAGAGGATGAGGAGATTGAGAGTCATCCTCCTGGTGAGGACAGCGAAATCTTGACTGTTGGAACTCTGGCACACATGGCTGACTTTATGTTAGGCTGCCTTTCCTGTGACCCACGCGTTATACGCATTTTAAACAACACGGATTACTGGGTGTTCACCCTTCTGGACCCCCGCTACAAAGAGAATTTCTCATCTCTCATTCCTCCGGTGGAGAGGACAAGCAAAATGGTGCAATACCAGAAGGTTCTTGTTGAATAATTGCTCCAAAATTTTCCATCTGACAACGCTGGCGGCAGAGTACGTGCTACCTTGGCCAACCGAGAAGGGGAGAAAAGGGGAGCACACAGCAGTTCCGAGAAAGGCAGGGCAACACTCTCCAAGGCGTGGGACACCTTCATGACACCCCGCCAGCACCCTCACCCTGATGCGCAGCCTAGTGTCACAAGGAGGGAAAAGTTTTGGAAGATGGTGAAGGAGTACGTAGCAGACCGTGTCAGCGTCCTCAATGATCCCTCTGTGCCTTACAACTACTGGGTGTCCAAGCTGGACACGTGGTATGAACTGGCACTCTACGCCTTGGAGGTGCTGGCCTGCCCTGCCGCCAGCGTTCTGTCTGAGCGGGTATTTAGTGCTGCTGGTGGCATCATAACAGATAAGCGTATCCGCCTTTCCACCGACAATGCTGATAGGTTGACACTTATAAAAATGAACAAGGCCTGGATTTCCCCTGACTTCTCCACTCCACTGGAGGAAAGCCCCGGGGGAACATAAGCTCACTTTATATATGTTATTTACAATGATGGGAATACTCTGTATTCCCATTCACCCCTTCCACCCAAAAAACGGGTATATGGTTGACTCTTAATCTTCTCATCCTCCTCCTCCTCTTCCATATGCCCTGTGCTATAATTTTTATATAGGGCCAGCTCACCAGCGGGCCCTGTGATATAATTTTTATATAGGGCCAGCTCACCAGCGGGCCCTGTGATATAATTTTTATATAGGGTCAGCTCACCAGCGGGCCCTGTTTGCCAATTTTTATATAGGTCAGCTCACCAGCGGGCCTTCTCATATAATGTTTTATTGGGTCAGCTCTCTAGCGGGCCCTCTCATATAATGTTTTATAGCGTCAGCTCACTAGCGGGCCTTCGCATATAATGTTTAGGATGGTCAGCTCTGCAGCAGACCCTCACCCATAATGTTTTAGATGGTCAGCTCAGCGCACGTTTCCCTCTTAATCATGGCCTCAGTTCAATAAAATCAAGGAAATTTTTGGGAGAATTTGCCTCTGCGCACGTTTCCCTCTTAATCATGGCCTCAGTTCTGAAAATCAAGGAAATTTTTGGGAGAATTTGCCTCTGCGCACGTTTCCCTCTTAAGCATGGCCTCAGTTCTGAAAATCAAGGAAATTTTTGGGAGAATTTGCCTCTGCGCATGTTTCCCTCTTAATCATGGCCTCAATTCTGAAAATCAAGGAAATTTTTGGGAGAATTTGCCTCTGCGCACGTTTCCCTCTTAATCATGGCCTCAGTTCTGAAAATCAAGGAAATTTTTGGGAGAATTTGCCTCTGCGCACGTTTCCCTCTTAATCATGGCCTCAGTTCAGAAAAATCGAGGAAATTTTTGGGAGAATTTGCAGATGATATACAAGTAAATATACAGCAAATACTGTTTGGTAACAATTTTTCGCCTAAAGTCGTTTTTATCTGCCTTTTTGTGTGTTTTACGGTCAGTCTGTAAAAATGGCGTACTACGGGCGAAAGATCGTTCCCAGCAGCGATGTTGGAGTCCAAGATGCATCCAGACATCCTCCCTATGCTGTCCCTGAACCATTTCTGTGGTGTTTCCATCCTTTTCTTCCCTTTTCCTATGGACCAGGCACCCTCCCCTCATCAGAGCAGGGGGTGCCTGGTGTAATACTCGAGTCCTCCCATTGACTTCAATGGGGCTCGGGTGCTCGGCCGAGCACTCGAGCCTCAGGGGGTGCTCGGTCAGAGCACCCGAACACCCGAGCATTGGGGTGCTCGCTCATCACTAGTCATTATGCTTCATTTCCATATAGAAATAAGCAATTGTTGATGTGAAGAGTAAAAATTCGTAAACATGGTGAGGGCATGTTGGATGAACGTCGATGAGAGTATCTTTTTGTCGGAGTTCTGGTGATGTGATGTCATAGACACTTTGTGAATACTGTCGGTGAGCCTACGACACTTCCCTGACAGAACATCGACATTCTTCGACCTTTAGTGCATCTAGGCCCAGGTCTCCTTTTTTGGCCTGGATGCAACTACACTACTAGTGAGCTAGTGTTAAAATTATCTTTCCCCTTTTTATAGCAAAGGGTAGACTTGTATTGTCCTTAGAATCATCTTCAGCTTTCAAAAAAAGAATAAATCTCCTAGCCACTTGCGAAGCATCCACCAAACCTCAGTGTATGCTTGTCCCTCTTGTTGTTGTGAATGTTGAAATGAATGTTAGACAGAATCAGCCAGTTCATGTTGGAAGGATTAACTGCCTAGCTATCTTGAATGAATGAATGAATGAATGAATGAATGAATATGTTTATTTATATAGCACCACAAGTGTATGCAGCGCTTTACAATTTCAGGGTTTAAACAATACAGGGTTACAGGTGCTTTGTAGAGTGAAACACTGGGTCCGAGGTCCCTGCCCGAAAGCTTACAATCTAAAGTATCTTGCACTTTTGAGTCAAAAACATCTTTTGCTTTTTCTAACTCTTACTTTACACCCACACCTAACGAACAGTTGGTAGTGGCTATCACCAACACTCATATCAGACAAATCCAGCTTACACTCTTTTGCCTGCCTGACTGCCTAATATTCAGCTGCTTTCTTTCTCTCTATCCCCCTCTATCTCTCTCAAACACAGACTGATAACATGCAGGACACCAACACCCCTTTTGTAACACATTAATAAGTAGGGGAAAAGTTCCATATGGGAATGAAATATATTATTATAGTTGATTTAAACGCAATTAAAAAAGTGGAAAAAGGTGGAGAGTTGGCACATTTTATGAGAATTTTCCTGTATGGTGGTGGGTAGACATGTTCTTTGATTCTCTTTTTGAGGCAAAAAGTTTCATCCATCCCTTCTTATAAGACTATGTAACCGTGCAAACCATGTTGGTAGTTTTTAATTAAGGTCAATACTTTAAACCTGCAGTGAAATAGGGGCAAGGTATCAAGCTATAGTGCATGAAATAGTCTCCTAACTTCTTTAGTAACTCATTAAAGGGAGCTAATACTTCCTAATAACCATGCTATAGACAAAATATCCTATTGCCCCTAGGAATTTTGTCCTTGTGCCTTTGTTTAGAGATTACATCTTCAATTAGTCCTTGCTGTTGTATCAATAGAAGCAGACATGGCAGTTACTAACCGTTTTTTCAAACTGAAGCAGGCTGAGTGTTCAAGCTTTCTTAAGATTAAAATATGCAGTGATCTGAGTTTGAGGTCCTGTGGTGTCTGTTCCATATACGTGACTGATTGATTAGGATTTTATGGCAATAGTAAGGTAAGTAAGGGTCATTATTACTAATTCTTCTTTTCTGTATAATTTTAATGACTAATAAATACAAAATACAGTTGAAATCGTATTTCTTAGCCTAACTGATTGGATAATAAAATATATCATATCAACAATGTGGATTAAATGGATAGTAATTGTATTACTTTATTTGATATATCTGACATAGTATGGGTTCTCTTAATCATTCCATTAGTGTTTAAATAACAGAATTTAGCAAAATGTATTTCCACTGAACAGCAGAAACATCATTTCTGCTGAGCTGCAGCTGCTGTATCTGAAGATTAGGCACTTTCTATCCCTTAGGGAGATTACAGTCTCTGCCAGCTGACTTCGTTTTTATACAGCTAGCAATTTATTAGATTGCTTTGCTCTTAAGTGTGATAATAGGCCTTATGCTTAGCAAGGTTTAAAGACTTCCAGTGCATTAATATTTTATGGCAATGACAGTCAAGACACATTTTGTTTACCTAACAAGACAAGCCAAGTTACAGCTGTATTTGAGATTACTGCTTATAGCTTTCATGAAATCTGCCAATTACATATTCACTGTTTTACAATGGCTCTTGTAATTGTAATCTAATCAGTTACATATTTGGTGTATCAAATCATTTCCAAATAGTCACACCAGTTTTATACTTGTTTTATTAGGAGGCAGCCAAGCTTATGCTATACCAGCATCTTACTGCATTGTTCTAATGATGATTTGTTGTTGAACAAAGGCAGCTTTTATCTCCCGCACTGTAATGTACTAGCTTGGGTATATCCATTATTCACTTATTGAGCTGTATGCATGGTGGCATCAGCTCACTTCAGTTTCAAGAAATTTAGCTTGCACTTTCCTGCATGAAAAGAGGATTTTTTTTCTGTATTAATGTCTGGTGCTTTTAAAATAATGACATGATGGCAATGTACTCTTAGTGACATGAATAGTTCATGCAAGGAATATAAATGTTTCTAATTAATTTGTGACTATTTGTCCTTTATTCCTTTGCTATTAAGCCAGCTCAGAAACAAATTCTACAACATTCTTCCCAGAAAAAAAATACGGTAGATCAAAGGCTAAGGTTCTTCCTATCGATTCACAGTGACTGCAAATTAATTCAGTGGCACTAGCTCTTAGATGCCTTGCTTGAGGTTTTATAGCCATCATAAAAAGAAAACATTCATTCAGCACTACTGACTATAGATACATCATTTAGATTTAATAACAAATAAAATGAGAAAAATCTGCACCACTTGCGTTTATATGAACTAGTAACTCTAAGCTATGTGGAAAGCATGACAATACCCACACTGCAATCTATAATTTAATTATTCCTTAATGAAAGAAATTCACCATTTCTCTAAAGCCTAGATGGTATACCCACTGCTATACATTATTTTACAATGAATTTAATACATCATATTGTTTTATTCTGTAAATTAGACTAACACTTAATTTAAGTTTTTCAAATTGAACATTGATGTGTTAAAAAGCATGTTTAATGTTAATATGCTAAAACCATGCTTCTATTTATGTTTACATGTGACTAGTTCTAACCCTTAAGGACCAGAGGGATTATACAAGGCTTTGCAATGCATTGTGCACCGGTTTGGTCCTTAAGGAGTTAAAGGGATAGTAATGTTTCATAATAAAAGCAGCTCTAATTAATCATCATAGTATTTGGACTTTGGAGAGCGTTATTTCAATTCTGTCAGAGCTGTAGTTCAAGAGTAATTCAATGACAAAGTCTCCCCCTCCCGCCCCTTTTACTAATGTAACACTGCTCAGCCAGATCAGAAGGGAGGTGCCCAGGTAGACTGCAGAGAGGGACAATTTTCAATTAAGATAAGGGAAAAAGCTGAAAAACTTGTCAAGGGTGGCAGGGCTTTCATTGTTCACATAGGAAGAAGATTGTTCCCTTCTGTTATCTGTCTGGATTCCACATCTGAAAAGAGATGGCTTACACTAGGTAAAAGGGGCGGGAGGGGGAAACTTTGCTTGTGAATATCTCTCAAACCATAAAGGTTTGAGAGATGAGACTTATATTGTTCTTCATGTTTTTTTAATGCCTACAAAATAAAATAAAGATAAAACGAAGTATTACTATCCCTTTAAAAATGATAAGTTAGGACACACTAATATATTTCGGTGCTACATCAGCTGAGATCAATTTAATGATGCTCTGTCTGCCAAATACCAATTTAATACGTTTTTTTTACTCCAATATTTCTCCCCTAAGTGCCACTTCAGAAAGACATTGTTGGAAAGTAAATGCGTTTCAAGGCATTCCATTGCCCTTGTATAACTCCACATACTATGCAAGGGACAGAGGAAACTGATGTAGTTTAATAACCGCTCGCTAGAATTAAAGTCTTAATTATGGCTGAATGTATTCTCAGGATATGCACTAAATCAACCATATGCTCTAGAGCAGGATTGTCAGACATGTGGCCCCCTTGCTAATAAACCACACTCTCCAATAGGATATATAATTTAACTACAGTGCAGCCCTACTGGTACAAATGCCATTTTTAATTAGTTTGCTGGGGGGGTTGTGGGGGGGGGGGGGTTGGAGCTGGAGTAGGAAACCCGTAGCTCTCCAGCTGTTGGTTAGTTGGGAAAGATGGGAGCCAAGGCTTGCCTACTCTGGTTTTAGAGGTAAGCTGGGCACTGGGCTCATTATTAGAACAGCCAGAACAGAGCAGCAGACTATTTATATTTCAATGCATTCCCCAGACCTCTGTAACAAAATAATAGTGCAGACATCAGCAGCCATTGTTGCAGCCCTACTTAAAGGGAATGGTTGAATATGCAGCCCTACTTAGAGGGAGTAATTCAGTTTGTAGCCCTCAACTATATTTGAGTTTGACATGTCCTGCAGTAGCACATAGTCAGCAGCACAGTGGAGGAACATTTTAGAGCAGAAAATGAGCTGTGCATCCAGTAAATCTTCAACTGCAGCTCCCCTGGCACATAGAGATAGATATATACATAGATGTAGATAGATAGATAGATAGATAGATAGATAGATAGATAGATAGATAGATACTGTGTCTGATTTATTAAGAAGATCAGGGAGGAGATTCACTAAGTGGTGATGAAGAGGTGACAAAGTGGAGATGACTTCTCCAATGTTATCACTTCTCAAGTTCCTATGTTATTCTATGGAGCCAATGTACTAAGATATCCAAAGCTGAAGAAATCTTAGTGCATAGGATCCATAGAATAACATAGGAACTGGAGAAGTCATCTCCACTTTATCACCTCTTTATCATCGCTTAGTGAATCTCCCCCCTGGAATAATTCTGCAGCAAACCAACTACACCATAGGGGAAAAATCGTGAACAGTTTGCATACCCTAGAATTACTCCATGTCTCCATAATGCATCTGCCTCACTATTAGGTGCCAGAATAAGTATATGAAAACATAAAAAAGTCTATTTTCACATCTCAGACATACTTAAGAAATGTGAATGCTATTAATTAATAAGAAAGCTACAAGGTCTTAGCTCTGGAAAAGAATGTCAAAGTTCCTGCTGCATAATCATCTGCAGCAATGAATAGTGGAAGATGACCCCAATTATCATTTTACTGTGAAATATTTTATTATTTGTTACACAGGACTGGTTATGCATTCATTAATCTCAACATGTGACAGAATGTTCTTGGTAATGACAAAATGTTCATTAAAATATTATGAGGCAGAATGTAAAATACTGATTTGCCCAAAATCAGCTAAAAGCAAATCAGTGTCTGTATGTAAATGATAAGTCACTGCAGTTGATGTACCAAGAAGTATTGGAACAACTCTGTAGCAAACATCTGCACCATGGGGGGCAAATACAAATTCAGATTGATTTAAAAAGGATTCAACCCCTTTAATGCTAAACAACATACAGGGTTGCCATCAAGGGGGGGACAAGGGGGACTGTTGTTCCTGGCCCAGGACTGAAGGTGGGCCCAGGCTTGGGCTAAAGTCGGGTCAGTGAGGCTGGTGATATGAACAAGCTCACACTGACTTGTCAGTATACATTGAAAAATCCTTTTTGGACCACTGGAAAACAGCTCCCATCCAGCCATGCTAAGCGTCTGCCTGCATCCCATAACAGATAAAAATATGGCTGCCATTCATCCACCTCCCCATGTTATTACACTGTATGTGGAACCACTTTGTTATGGTTTTACAGTGCCATAGTCGTTCACATGAAGTTGACTTTTAATGGCCCCAGCATTATTACCCGAGTTACAGAAGGGTTTCATGTTTTGTGGTTCTCTTCAACAGTGAGTGCCAAAATACACATTACAATATATGATGTAATGTTTTTCCTGCTGATAAAATATGGTGCACCCCGCTGCTGGGAAATTTTCAATTCAAAAGTTATTACAGCTCAAACTGATAGCAGCAGATCTAACTGGTGTTCAAAAGGCACACATTCTCTTATAATACACTCTGTTTGAAGAGCTTTAGCCATGGACTATGGCTCTCCATTGTAAATGACAGGGACAACACTATCTGGTGACCACAATAGAAAATTGCAGTTTAATGTTAAAAAATAAAAAGCTTGAGCAGAAATAACTTTTGAATGAGAAATATTCCGGTAGTGGAAACATCTTTGTTCTAATTAGAAACAAGAGCCCTGCAACATATATGGTTTCATAAAAAATATTTACTGCTTCTTTAAAGCTTCCAATTTTTTTTTATAGTTTAGGGGCTTAGAGAGCTGTTTCAATGAATAAGTGTTTTCCCACAGGCTCAACTGAACACAACTGTAGCACCTCACAGTATTCTAGCATCCAATCTTTTTCCTGTGCCTATAATGATTAACCTTGGGTCCAGTGTTCTCTTGGGTCCTCAAAATCAAATTCCTACATGGCCGATCACATGCACTTCACAATCATATGTGATCAGTGACATACAATAGATAAACACTTTTACTCTGTTTGGACACTCAGTTGTTAGGCATTCTCTCTGAAGACTTGGTCTTGATTAATTGAGTCAGATCTTCTGTATACCGATTCTGACTTGTTTCTGACTCTACGTGCTTGCATTCTGTCCTGACACTTGGCTTGAACTTTCATTCTGCTTGAACTCCATCCACCATGATTTTTGGCCTGATTGCCAACCAAGTCATGTGGTTTCCAACTTTCCCTTGATACCTTTGGTCTTCAGTTTGTGGAAGTATCTGCTACCTCCCTCTCTCTGCCATTGGCTGTCCACCCTCCCCACTAGCTCCCATTGCTGCAGGACAGCTCTCCAAGCATTATCGTACTGTACTCATCCAGAGTCCCATTTAAGTTCAAGTCCAGTGCCTCATTCTATATATTATTCCCAAATATTCACAGCAGTTTCCATGTGTTTCTGAATGGTACTCTTGAGCTCTCTCTTTAGTATGCAGTTCTCTTGCCTGCAAGAGTCAAGCTCTAACATGCATTTTTGAGCAGATGCACTGTGCTGTGGAACTGCAAACTTTCCAAACTGTTGGATTTCATAATATCCTATTATTTCTAGCAAACATATGTTTTAAAGAGCTGATATCATGTGTTTCATACTTCTGGCATATTCTAAGCCAAAGTTATATTTTAAGATTGTCTGCAACTGTCACGGTGGCTCAGGAAAATATGACATACAGATAAAACCACTTCCCCAATCTTCCCTGGGAACAGGCGTGAGGACAGTGCTGCAGCCCACTACCCAAGAACTGAACACTGAGCCTATGCCTGCACAACTCGCAATTCTATCTCAACACAGAATGAGATAGAATCTAGCCTATGTTTATCTCAGGAGAGGGGGCAGACTACCCGAGGTAGAGTGAGGGTGGCTGGTAGGAGGACACAGGGAACCCTAGAATGCTAGGATCCAAGGCAGATACAATGGATACCCTAGAAAGCTAGGGCCTAAGGCCAATACCCACGGTAATAGATCAGAACGCTGGCAAGATCTGGGAGGCAACAGACTAACCCGGAGGCAACACAGAGAAGGTAGTCAGACAAGGCCAAGGTTCATACATGGAGCAGGTAGTCAGACAAAGCGAAGGTACATACACGGAGCAAGTAGTCAGACAAGGCCAAGGTTCATACATGGAGCGGGTAGTCAGACAAGGCCAAGGTTCTTAAAGGGAGCAGGTAGACAGACAAGGCCAAGGTTCTTACACGGAGCTGAATCAGCAGCCAAACGAGGGTCACAACGGGGAGCAGACTCAGGAAGCTAACGTACTGGTACATCACGAAAGGGCAACTAAGCCCAGCGTCCAAGCCGCTTAAGTAGTCTGTCCTGAAGGTGGGACAATTAAGAGTCAATAGCACCGGAGACTACAAAAGCAGCATGAAGACGTGCCCACAACTCCGAGAGGCAGAAGGAATGCAGAAGTGACCGGCATGCTGCCGGCCATCCACCGGGAGGAACAGGAGGAGTACAGGAAACAGATAGGGGTGAACAGTCCACGGGACCACTGTGATACCGACTCCAATCACTTGCTGTTGTCAGTCCATAAATCTACTACCAACTACTACCAGGAACAAAAATGTTCTAAGGCCAGAGCCTGCTAGCAATATTTTTGAAGTCTTACCTTGTAGTAGGCCTTAATCCTGCTAATATTCATGAAAGTTTACTTTGGTGTAGGCCTCAGCCTGCAAAAAAAATGTCAAGGCTTTCTTTGCCTTAGGCTACTTAGAATGCATCACATTCCTTGCAAGAGCATAACCACCCAACCCTTTACCAGCTTAAAAAGGAGGTCCCTTTCCTGCTAAAAAGATAAAAACAGGACATTGCACCTGGAATACCAATTATCTCCAGTAATGGTAGCCTCACTAAAAATTACAGCCAATTTATGGTGGTGAGCTATTCTTTCCAAGGCCTGATCAATAACCAGGGGCATCCCTTGAGATTAGAGGAAAGGAGTTTTAGACCAAGGATGTGGTTATGGCAGATACAATGGATAGATTTAAGAGAAGATTAGATACATTTCTTTCAAAAGGGATCAGACAAGGTTATGCTGTGTATTAGTAGGCAAATCAGGAAGGTCTGATAAAGACTAACTTATTTGGTAGCAGGATATTGACCTGCTCTTCCTGTGACTTCCCTCCTGCTCTGTGATGTGGTACCTTGCTCATTTGATATCCTTTTACTGACTTTTGACTCAGTTTATTCTACCATTCCTCCATCTGCCACCTTGTAATGCGTTGCCCACCTGTTCCTGATCTGGCTTGTCTGACTTCCCATCTGTCTTGAACCTGGTCGGCTTCTATCTCCTCTTCCTCCAGTCTGACTTTGATTAAACTGTTCCATGTTTTCTCAGCCAAGCTTCAGGCCTCTGTGTGCCTGTATAACAATTACTACTATACTGCAGGTGGGTTATTTGTTCAGTATCCACTTCTCATGTCATCCGGGGTGCAGACCAACTCCTTCAGTCGGCACTCATCTGACCTTGCGGTCAACATCTCTGACTCGGCCTAGGACACAGCAAGGGAACCCAGAAAGCAGCCACGGGCAGCTAGCTATGTACTCTAATCTTCCCTCCCTAGCATCTGGCCCATTGGGACCTGCCTTGACAAGTGACTCGGTGGAGGTTTCTTGAGTTGTTGTTCAGCAAGGGGGTTAACTTGACAGTAATCTGCTCATACCAAACAACTGAATTCCAAGCTGGAGTCTATTGCTTCTTTGCAGAAACATATTCAGCAGCATTTTGAGACAACCGTACTCCCTTCAGCTGCTTCTACTGGGGTATCGGCTGCTATTCCTTCTGCTGCTTATCCTTTGCCTTCCAGATTGCCATTACTTGATTGTTTTGATGCCTCTCCTGCAGAGCTATGTGGCATCCTCAACCAGAATACAGGGTTAAACTGTGTACTTGTAGGCAAATTAGGAAAGTCTGATAAAGACTAACTTATTTGGCAGCAGGAAAGCTATATAATCCTCATGTCGCTGGATTATGAGGCAAAGGTTGGACTTGTGTCTTTTTTTTTTACCTAACTTACTATGTTACTATGTAGTGTTATCTACACTTCCACAGTCAGCCTGTAGCCTACACTTCTCATCAGTCTCGTATCACCTTTATTATATCTCTGTTACTGGGATCCTGCTTTAGTCTGGGTCTCTCCACTTCTGGACAACCAGTTAACACTTCTTGCTGACTCCTTTGTATCTGCCTTCCTGTCTGTCTTTGATACCCCTGGGCATAAGGCTAAGGCCTAGTCCACTATTCTGGACTGTCAACAGGGCATTAGGTCTCTGTTCCAGTATACCATACAATTTTTGGACATTGGCATATGATACAGACTGGGGAGATAATGCCTTGAAAGCCACCTTCTGGTCACATTTATCTGATCATCTTACGTATGATTTGACTACACAGCTTATTCGGTATTCCCTGGAACATCTCAACATGCTATGATCCGCTTTGGAACATACAGGAGTGAAGAGCAGAATAAGACAGTCTAAAACAGCCTGCCTATGCATCATCCACCATTACCTCATGACCCGAAGCTCCAGACCCTAGTGTCTACACCTAATATCACAGGGAACCTATGGAAGTCAGGAGAGGAGAGTTTCTCATCTTTTTATAGAGGAAAAGGCCAGGAGACAGACTCTTGTGTTTCGTCTCTATTGTGTTCAATCTGGACATTTTGTCCACTTGTGTCCTAACAAACAGGGAAAATGCCAGTGCTTAGGATCTAGTGAGGGTACTACCCTAAGTCCTTCCAGTTTCTGCCTTCATTGACTCTGGCACTGCAGGCCTCTTCATGGATACCATCTTTGCTCAGCACAGGATTCTTCCTAAGAAAAGAGAGGTGCCATTTTGCATAATAACTTTTGGCTGTTGTCCCTTAGGGTCTCATTACCCACTCTACTGTTCCTCTTTCTCTGCTTGTTGGCTCTTCTCATACTGAATCCTTATACTTTGACCTAGTATTTTGCACTGCTACTCCAGCGATCTTAGGTTATCCATGGCTCCAGAAGAACAAACCTGCTATTGATTGGTCCACAGGTACTGTTACTTTTCCATCTGTCTCCATACGTACTCTGGAGATCTTTGTCTACAGTGTATGTTCTGGGATCTGACTTCCTTTCGGTTCCTGAACCTTACCTGGCCTACACTGATGTCTTTAGTGAGGCTAATTCTGAACCCTTACCACATCATCGATTATATGATTGCCCCATAGACCTTCTGCCAGGGACTACTCCTTCTTTGGGCAGGGTCTAACCTTTGTCTATTCGAATACATCCAGGACAACCTAGCCAGAGGGTTTATAAAACCATCCATTTCTCCTGTTGATATTTTTTAAAGAAGAAGAAAGTTAAGGCTATTTCTTATCTCACAAACATTAATCATTCAATCCTTCTCAGAGCCTATAGTTCATCCTGCCTGGATTATTTCCTCCTTGTCCATGAACCTTCTTACCTACCTCAAGAGAGCCCAGACTGCCTCCCTGTCTGGAGTCTCTTTACCCCCCAACATGTATTTTGTTCCTGACCAGTACTGTTTGGATATTCTCCTTTGGAGTCACTGTTCTGTAACAGCTGGTCACCCTGGGCTTGTTCATATCCAGGACCTCATCTCTAGGTACTTTTGGTGGCCAAAGCCTAATTCTGATGTATCCGCTTTTGTATCTTCTTGTCCAGTCTATGCCTACATGAAGATGCCTAGATCTCAACCCATGGACCTGTTACAGCCCTTACCTGTGCCAGCTCTTCAGTGGACTCAGATTTCCATGGATTTTGTGGTAGACCTGCTTCCCTCCTTTGGAAACATGTTTATTTGGGTTATTGTGGATAGGTTTTCTAAGCAGGGATACTTTATTCCAATGTCCAAACTGCCTACTTCTGTCAAGTTGACTGACTTCTTTGTCCATGAAATCTATGATCTTCATGGGATACTGAAACACATTACCTCAGATCACAGTTCTCAATTTGTGTCTTGCTTCTGTAGGGCTTTTTTGCGCCAAACTCTGAGAGGTTGAAACAAAATTTAGAGCACTTCCTCCATTGTTACTGCTCTCATCAACAAGATGATTGGAACTGACTATTACCATTGGCCAAGTTTTCTTATAATTCTTTTCTCCAGTCGTCCTTAAAGTGTTCTCCATTTTTGTGGCTCCTGGGTTCAACCCTCTTTCCCTGTGTCCCTCTGTGTCTGATGTCTCCTCTGCTGAGACACATACTTGTAATCTGGTAGACCATTGACAAGCCATCCCCCACACGCTCCTGTCATCGCAAATGGGACAGAAATTGGCAGCCAATCGCCATAGTTACTTGGCACCTAGATTTGCTCCTGGGGATCTGGCATGACTTTTTGCCAAAAATATTAAGCTTTGCCATATCTCTGACAAGTTGGGTCCTTGGTATCTAGGGCCATTCAAGGTCAAGAGCCATCTTTCCCCAGTCTCTTGCCTTTTGATCCTTCCCTGGACATTGAAAGTTTACCCAGTGTTTCATGTGTCCCTATTCAAGCCCTATGTGTCAGTGCATGCCTCACACCCCTCCTCAACTCCTTTTTTTACCAGTCTCTGTGGATGATTCTGAAGAATTCATCATTGATGCCATTCTGGACTATTGTCTTTTCCATGATTCCTTACAGAACCTTGTTAATTGGAAGGGCTACAGCCAGAGGAACATTCTTGAATGGTGGCTTTGGATGTCCATGTCTCTTCTTTAGTTAACAAGTTCCACCAGTCCATCCTGACTAAAACATCTTTGGACTCCCGTAGATAGTCTCTTGGGAGAAGGAGGTTAGTGTCACGTTCTGCCCCCCACCCCTTTTTTTTCTTTTTGTGATTCCTTGCCTGGTTTTCTGTTTGTTTTCCCTTGTTATTCTGATCCTTGTTCCCACCTTTTTGTTTTTGCCCTGAGCCTTTATAGAGCCTCAGTGCTTTTGGGTGGGGGATATCAAAGTATTCCAGGTCGTAACCCTGAGTTTCCTGTCTTATTCCTAAGTGTTGTTTTTTTATATGGTACTGGCTGTTCCTGCGACTTCCCTCCTGTTCTGTGATTTAGTACCATGCTCATCTGATATCCTGTTACTGACTTTGACTCCATTTATCTGACCATTTCCCTGTCTGCTGCCTTCTGCTGCATTACATGCCCATTCCAAATCTGGCTTGCCTGACTTTCCATCTGTCTGGACTCTGGTGGGCTTCTATCTCCTCGACCTCCAGTCTGACTTCTACTATTCTGTTCTCTATTTTCTCAGTCAAGCACCAGGCCTCTATTTTCCTGTACAATAACTATGATTATACTGCAGTTGGATTATTTGTTCAGTGTATTTGTTCAGTTATTTGTTTTACCTCAGTGCATAGCTGCTGTTTTCTGGGTTGTCATCCGGGGAGGCACTCATCTGGCCTTGTTGCCAGCATCTCTAACTCATCCTAGGCCACAGCAAGGCAACCCAGAGAGCAGACACCACTGGATAGCTACGGATTCTAGTTTTTGCTTTCTAGCATCTGGCCCACTGGGAATTGCCTTGTAGTATACCTGTATTGTCTATTATTGTGCTCTTATTGTACTATTATATCAGCAGTCTGTCACCTCTCTGTGGGAAATCTACTTCACAGAGTCTAACCAGGCAGCTTACAATGGACACTTAATCTGTCAGATCATCACAACTTTTTACCATTTCTATCCACTGTCAACTTGGTTTTCAAGGTCTCGTCATCCTCACCAATTTCCTCATAAATATCTTCTCTCAAACTTGGCTTCATATCTGGTCTACGTATGGGCAAAAAATTTGCCCAGTGAGAAATTTTTTCCAGGGACAATTTTTGCAGGAAATCAACAATTTCACCATTTTTGTGAAAATTCCCACCTATAGATCCAATGGAAAATACATAAAATGTTTGCCTTTTCTCCACTACCAATAAATTTCCTGCAAGAACTTTGCCATATTTCCTGAAAAATAATTGTGGCTTGGGATATTCCAGCAGGGTGCAACACATAACATTGTTTTTTTAAAGCCTCTGTTTTCAACAGAAGAATAGGGCAGCATGTCAATTGCTTATATTTTGGCAAGTTTACTATTGCAAATGTGTACTTTTGCATTATTCTTGTGCAGTCTTCAACTGATTTCTAAGAACTTAATAAGTGTGGGATGACTGTACATAGTGGAAGAACTATGTAATTGTATTGCTTTAACAGCATGACTGTTGGGGGTGTTGGAGGTATGTGTTGGCACTCTATGACTCTTGTCATACAGCAACAGGAAAAAATCTTGGCACATGCACATATATCAACATCATTTCTATTATGTACCCCAGAGCCTCAGGAATAGTTAGGCATACGCCTGCTGCTAGTTATGGCATATCTGACCTGTTGATGGTATATCTCCCACTCAGACCTGTGGTTGTGCTTCAGGGGTGATCTCATTGAGGGGTGCCTAGGAGCGAGCCTTAGCAACATGTTTAGATTCTGGATTATGAGTGAGGTATCTCCATGTTGTGTACTTCATAGATTGTGGAGTTCCTGAGGGGCTGCTACTACTTCTAGTGGAGCCATATGTTGCTGCAATTATACTATTAATAGATGTCACAGGCTTCACTTCCAAAGCTGAGTGGGACTTGGATTTGGAAGCTGTGGTGATGCAGATGATAGCTGATTTGCTTGTCCAGGGTCAGACTTTCTAACTGTTTTCTCTAACAGTGCTCCTTTTCAGTGGTGGGAGATTGAGCCTTTGCCTTTCAGCTAATTTTCTCTCTCACTCTAAGCTTCATATGTATCTGAAGAAGAGGAGGATGCTGGAGGGAGGTATTCTAGATCTACATAATCATAATCATCTTCATCAGTAAATATTAGGTCATCCTCAGCATCACCTGCCACTTATTCCCCACTACTTTTATATTCCTCTAGTCTTTTAGCTGTTTCAAACAATTTATTTTTACTTTTACCCTCTGAAGGATTTTCACAATGTTCTCTAATACTTTCAGGACAGGTATTTTTATGTTTGTCTCACTGTCAGATGCAGCAATTGGTTGAGCTGCTACACCTTATTGTACTATACCATCAACACTGGAATGTGACTAGTTGTGGTCTTCAGTGTTTTTAGATGGTTTATTAATAGTACTGGTATTGGTCGTACCTTTGGTAGGACTTTGACAAACTGCATCCCCCCTTGACAGGAGAGGGATCATCATCATTTATTGCACATGATGCAGAGACCATGGCTGCAGTCAGTTTTTGGACTACCTGTTTACTCACATGTCCCTACACAGCTCCTAATCCTTTCCCCATACTCTTTATGGGTTTATTGGATATTATTCAACTACTGTGTGTGCGTGTTTTAACAATAAAGTATGCAACAGGATTGATTGTGTGTGATGTCTTGCCTTGTCCTTCTCCAAAATACTATATCTCATCTTCTATCTGTCGGCCTTGGTATCACGGTGCCCTGTGATTGCCTCTCGCAGTATTGCCTATATGCGTCATTATTTACTTCCTGACTGTTGCTCTTGCTGAGTCGCTATTCTTATAGGTCTACTTGTTAGTGAGGTCATCGATCCACCCACCCGTCAGGGTTTTTAAACCTCAACCTGTGTCATTACCAGTGCCCTTTCGTGGTGTACCTGAGCTTATTGCTGTGTTGGTCCATTACTGTTCCTGTGCATTACCTGATTAGGTCTGACTACCCGTTCCGGTTCTGACTCCTGGCTACGTCTGACTACCCGTACCAGTTCTGACTCCTGGCTACGTCTGACTACCCTTTCCTGTTCTGACTCCTGGCTACGTCTGACTTCCCGTTCTGGCTCTGACCCCTGGCTACGTCTGACTACCCGCTCTGGCTATGACCACTGGCGACGTCTGACTACCCGATCCGGTTCTGACCATTGGCTGCCTCTTGGGTTACTCTCTCCATTGTTGCGCTCCGTTACCATTCCGTGCCTCAGTTTGGTTTCTGTGTTGCCTGTGCCTTCCGCTCTGCGCTCGCTTTTGTTAGCCGCGCTTGTTGATCATACCGTGTGTTTGACCTTCTGTGGCCATCGCAGTTTGTGTGCTGCCTTATCGAGCCTCCGTTTTGGCTACCAGCCTATTGTATACCCTGTCTGGGTATTGGTGCGCTCTTTTCATTTTTTGTTGACTGTGAGTGTGTGGGAGTGCTCTGCACTGCCCTTACATCTACCGTGTAGTCCAAGGGCCATTCCGTTATGGTTCACCTACCTGATGAAGGGTGAGGAAAGTGTGTCCACTGTTCCTCCCTGGTCTCGTGAAGGTGTACAATCCAGACATAAGCGTTGTATGTTCACACTGTTATTCCAGCTACCTGTGTGAGCCCCTGGGCCTTTCCATTATCGCTCATCTTTCTAGTGAAGGGTGAGGATAGCGAGCTCACTAGTCCTCCCTGGTCTCGTGAAGGTGTGCCATTCATTCCATGTATGCGGTGTACCCACACTATCATCGCATATACCTGTGTAGTCCAAGGGCCATTCCATTACTGCTTGCCTGCCTGGTGAAGGGTGAGGAAAGTGAGTACACTGTTCCTCCCTGGTCTCAAGAAGGTGTGTTACCATCTACTGCTGCTTACCTTACTACTGTTGTCATTGGTTGCCACCAGCCTGTTTTACTACTACCTGTCTTTATTGTACTTAATAAAGTTTTATATTAAGCTCATCTGTACTTGTCAGTGTGTTAATTTCATAGTCACTCCGTGACACTCGGTCACAAATCATGACAGGGTTCCTGTCTTTGTCTCCTATCAATTTACTTATTTTTTAATAATTATTATTATTTTAATGAACTGTCCCCCTATCGCTATCACTGTAAAAGAAACAAACAAACACGTTCCCTGTTCAACTGTTTCTTTTCTCAGGCTCCCCTAGCACAGAGATAACAGTCAACTCATGAAGAAATTTGGATCACCTCTGCCTGTGTGTTCTCAGTCAGTCACACAGAATATTAGGGTATTTGGGGTAATTCTCCTTTGCTCCATTCTCACACCCCCAGACTCCCCAGACACAGAGATAACAGTTGGATCAGGGAGGAACTTGGATCACAGCTGCCTGTGTCTACTTGGTCACACAAAACTTGGGGGTATTTGTGGTAAACCTCCTTTGCTCCCAGACACCCTCAGACTCCCCTAGGACAGAGATAACAGCCAGATCAGGAAGAAATTTGGATCACAGTTGCCTGTGTCTTCCTAATCAGGCACACCAAATGTTGGGGTATTTGGGGTCAATCTTCTTTCTCCCTTCCTGTTCCCCAGAGTCTCCAAAACTCGCCTAATACAGAGAACAGATTTCCTGCCTACAAGACTCCATAAACTAAGATTCAACTCCACTTCATTATCTTGTCTTCTTTAGCCGAAAAATATGCTGCTTTTTCTCTTGCACAAACACAGAATGGCATGGTGTGGGAACCTGAAACTCTTTTATACTTCACCTTTGGGAAAAGAAGGGAAAACTTGCCAACTGATAGGGAGACATTCAGTCTTCCCATTGATTTCAAAGCAGTGAGCTAGGTACTTTCTGTGAAAAAAGCACCACTTTGTGAAAAGTGCAATTTTTCTCTTGTTTCTCTTTTGAAGTGAACATTTTCATCCATCCCTTTTCTGGACTCAATTAGAGATATACTCCTCTTCGTCTTCTATTAATCATAAACAGAGAATATCGATCAATATTTGTATTTTAGTCATGTGGATCATCTCACCATGTTTCAGTAATTCCACTTACATCAATATGCTAATTTACCACCAGCTTTTCCAAATATACTCTTTTGCCTACCATGCTTCTTGCAATCACCAGCATATAATGAATTGTGTAGCCTACTTTGTATTTTACCAACTTTATTTATTCTGATTTTAACAATTATTCTCCCTGTTAATTTATCCCCACTTTCACCCACATGACCCTTTTGTTATGTTTATCAGTTTCTGTTTGCACTGTCTAACTCTAGCTCCTAGCATTCTGTCCCCTAGCACAGCAGCTCATTTTCCATTTAAGTGGAATCTATCACTGCCATGAAGATTGTACCCAAGAGAACAGTCATCCAAATAACCCAAACCTTCTTTAGCACACCAATACTTAATCCATGAATTATTGTATCCCAAATCTCTGAAATAATTTTTATTTGTACCTCCCTCTTCCTTTGACAGTCATTGGCTACCAGTATATACCAAGACAACTAGATCTTTTCCATATTCTCCAAATAATATGTCTATCCAGTCCTCAATATACTAAACACAAATTCATCTTATGTGCTGGCAGTGTGATGCTCACCATAGAGAGAAACATTTTAAGAGCCCTGCAGCCCATAATCAAGGGGTTGAAAAGCCCTAATTTAAATCAAGGGGATTCATTCATCACTCATTTTTAACTCCTTGGTGCTTGGCTCTCTGGGACTTTAAAAGCTTCTCTCTATGGAGAGCCAGAATTTTGTCAACCCCTGGGCTAAGGCTTTTTGTACCAGGTTTGTGGAGTTGCTGCAGTTTGCATTAATAGCTAAATAAATTAATGTTGCTATGAACAAATCAGCCATTTATATTTCCCCATTAAGTACTGCTAGGATTAAATGGGAAAATGCACAAAATACTAGCCTTATTTATTTATTATTTCTGCTCCTTGACTTTCATTTATAGTTAGTAGTGTAAAATACCCTCTTATATTTCATTGGTTTGTTGCAGGTGACGGTTAATAGTTACTGATCCTATTTGCAGCTTAATGCTATTGTTAATTAATGATGTTTAGCCACATAACTGTAAATGTCTAGATATACACTGAGTCTTTAGTCTGGGTCACTAGATATTGTAATCATTTTTATCTTCACATCAATCACCAACCTAACATTATAGAGTAATGAAAATCTCATTGCAATTAATATAGCATTAGCTAACTTTCAACTTACATACATTTTTCAAAATACAGAGCATGGATCATTTACTTTAGGTCAAGTGTTAAAAGTATAATTTTTAAATTACTTTTTGTACATGGGCATGGAACATTTTAAACTTCTATAACAGCAATACTACGGAATATACACATATGTATACTAACAGGGTTATTTGCTTAGCAATCAGGCATTGAAAGCTATAAACATTAGTATTTTTAATATATATATATATATATATATATATATATATATATATATATATATATATATAGAGTGGAGATTGTAGCCGTATTAGTCCAGTGATGCAGATGTAAAATAACAAACAAAATAAGTATCTTGTAATACCTTTTTTATTGGACTAACAGAATTTTGGATTGACAAGCTTTCGGGAGAACCTCCCTTTCTCAAGTCTAAAGCATTTCTGACTAAAAGGACACAGAATTCACAGTGATACATAAAATTCAGTTTGGCTGTGTGTAGGTTTAAGAAAATATAACAGCAGCATAACAGCAGCAGATGCCAGCACATATGTCCAGACAACAAAGCCACCCACAACAACAAAACCTACAGCATTAAAGGATCATATTCCTGCACATCTAGCAATGTGGTATATATGATACACTGCACCAAATGTCACCTAGGGTGCTACATTGGGGAAACCACACAGCAATTAAATGGCAGAATGAACATGCACAGACACTCCATCAAACATCACAAAGAAGGATCCTACTGCACCCCTGTGGGACACCATTTTACCCAGCCTGACCACTCAGTTAAGGACCTAAAAATCAAAGTACTCAAAGGAAACTTTAGAAACATCCAAGAAAGAAAAACTTTTGATGCCAGAATGATCATATTTTTCAACAGCAAGAACAGAGGACTAAATGTTGATTTGGGTTTCCTGTCCCACTATCAAAGTTTCACATGACCCCTCTATCAGTATCTTACTCCTCATATATATATATATCCACATGGCATAATGAATTTTAATATTGGTTCTGTATTATTACTAGTATATCAGCATGGCGTACAGACAGATGCTTCCCCATACTTCAATACATGTAGGTATATATGTGGGCGTGCTATTCTATATGTGTATATGGGTTTATGTGCATATATGTACATGTAGGTATGCATGTATGTATGTGTTTGTGTATGTGTATATGTACTAGTATATATATAGGCTCTTGTGTTTGGACGTGCCTTTTAGTATGTATTCCTACATATTTGGGTGTATGCATTTGTGTATATGTGTGTGCTCATGTGTATGTGTTTATGTACATATGTATATGTACTTTATGCATATATATTTGTGGGTGGGTATATAGACACATTGTATGTGTATGTATAGATGAATGAATGTATGTATATGTGTGTATATGTGTGAATATGTATGTATGTGTATGTATATGTGTGTAGTTGTATGTGTATGTATATATATATATATATATATATATATATGTATATTATGTATATGTGTGTGTACATGTGTGTGTATATATGTATGTATATATTTATGTATGTGTATTTGTATTTATGTTTATGTATATGTGTGTGTGTGAGTGTGTATATGTATGTATATGTATGTATGTATGTATATGTGTGTATGTATATGTGTATGTATGTATATTTCTATGTATGTATGTATGTACATGTGTATATGTGTATGTGTGTGTATATATGTATATATATATATATATATGTGTGTGTGTGTGTATGTATATGTATATATATATATATGTATGTGTATGTGTGTGTATATATGTGTGTGTGTGTATATGTATGTATGTATGTATGTATGTATGTATATGGGTATGTATGTATAAATGTATATGTGTGTGTGTATATGTATTTGTATATGTGTATGTATATATGTATGTGTGTATATATGCATATGTATGTGTATGTATGTATGTATGTATGTGTACATGTGTATATGTGTGTGTATGTGTATATGTGTGTATGTGTATGCATGTTTATGTATATGTGTGTATATGTGTATGTATGTATATGTGTATGTATATATATGCATATGTATATATATATATATATATGTATATTTGTATGTATGTATGTGTGTATATATATATGTATGTGTATGTGTATGTATGTGTGTATGTGTATGCATGTTTATGTATGTGTGTGTAGGTATGTATGTGTGTATATGTGTATGTATATGTGTGTGTATATATATGTATGTGTATGTATATATGTATATGTGTACGTGTGTGTGTATATGTATATATATTTGTATGTGTGTGTATGTATATATATTTGTATGTGTGTGTGTATGTATGCATATGTGTTTGTATATGTGTGTGTATATGTATGTGTATGTATTTATATATGTACATATATATATGTATATATATATATATATATATATATGTATGTGTATGTGTATGTATGTGTGTATGTGTATGCATGTTTATGTATGTGTGTGTAAGTATGTATGTGTATGTGTGTATATGTGTATGTATGTGTATGTGTATGTATATGTATGTGTATATATATATCTATATATATATATATATATATATATATATATATATATGTATATGTGTGTGTATATATATGTATGTGTATGTATATATATATATATGTGTACATGTGTGTGTATATGTATATATATTTGTATGTGTGTGTGTATGTATATGTATGTGTGTGTATATGTATATATATTTGTATGTGTGTGTGTGTGTGTATATGCATATGTATATGTTTGTATATGTGTGTGTATATGTATGTGTATGTATGTATATATGTATATATATATGTGTATATATGTATATATGTATATGTATGTATATGGGTGTATGTTTGTATGTGTGTGTGTGTATGTATGTACACATATGGGCGCATATTGTATATAGGCCTGCATGCACATGCTGGATTGTTGGATGGCAATTCTAGCACTCCTAACATGTGCAAACTTTTTTAATTCTCGCCACTCCATTATCATCTCCTGCATTTTTTTCCCTCTCCCCCCACTCCAATCCTTACAAAAGGTATTTACGACCTTCTACAAGTAGAGTGTAGATGCTCTGACCTTATCTGCTGTTATGTTTTCTTAAACCTACACACAGCCAAACTGAATTTTATGTATCACTGTGAATTCTGTGTCCTTTTAGTCAGAAATGCTTTAGACTTGAGAAAGGGAGGTTCTCCCGAAAGCTTGTCAATCCAAAATTCTGTTAGTCCAATAAAAAAGGTATTACAAGATACTTATTTTGTTTGTTATTTTACATCTATATATATACATATATATATATATATATATATTGCACAAAAAGAGAATCCAAGAGGGAATCTCATAGGGTTATAATATTGAAATGGTTGTTCACATGATTTAATGCTTGCTTATGGTACAAACAAGGTGGTTTCTCACTCTCACACATATGTTATAGAGCAACAGGAAAGAGTATAGAGGATTCTTATCTGCCTCTGCACAGAAATCCTCTAATTAAGGCCTGGATAAAAACAAAAACAAACAAAAAAAAAAATAGCCAACGGTAGTAAGCACAGTAAGATATTCAATTACCTGTGCTGTGAAAAATATACCTCTGGAAAAAAAAGCATGTTGGGTGCTAAATTTTGCGCCCATTTGAACCTAATTAAAAAAGTCTGAAATTCCCATTCAATTCCATGTGTTAGGCAGTAAGGGACCCTACTTTAGTGCCAGAAAACCTAGACTTCTTTTTTGGAGCAGAGTCCCCAAAGCATGTTCTAACCTGCCAACGCAGGAACTGAAGAGGAAAAAACACTGGAACATTGACCAGTGGATGCATTGATATGAAGCCCTGAGCTCCATATCAATACAGCCAAAGTACTGAACAAATCTGTGAAATGTTAGAATAATTAACCCTATGAGTGCCAGTGGGGTATGCAGCACATTACAGAGTGTTGTATACCCCTGATTGGCTGGGATGTATGAAAGCACACATCCCAGCCAGTGGAAGCCTAGGAACTATTTTGAGCAGAGACTGGCCATATAAAAGCCAGTCTCTGTTCAACTTTTCTTCGGAATGGCTTGGGCAACAGCCCAAGAGGTAACTGAGATGGGGTTTGCTCCTCTCTTCTGCCACCGCCACTAGCGGTGGTATCGGTGGTGGCAGCATACATTTCAGCAGGATTTTTTGTGGTGCATTTATTCAATTAACATTTTTGGGGGCATTGTTTCTATGGACAGTTTGGGGGCATTGTTTCCATGGACATTTGTTATTTGTGTGGATTGTGTCATACTTTTGTGACAGATCGGAAGATAGAAGATGTGAAGATCAGAAGACAGGAGAGGAATACACAAGATAGAAGACTGTAGAAGATGACTTACACTGGTTGACAGATAAGTGTTCTACAGCTATGGGGTCTGGGTGTTAGGATAGTGTTAGGGCTACTGTTGATTCACTTTAATGTTAGGGGTAGTGTAGAGTTAGTGTTTGGGAAGGTGACTGACTTCAAGCTCATGCTCTGTGGTTGACAGTATGTCAAGCACAGAGCATTAGCTGTTTTCCATTGATGTTCCCAATTCTCAAGGTATTTTAAGTGAGTTTTGGGAATAAAAATACACACGTTGGATGTTGGGCTAGAAGTCAGGTTCTGTGGCCCAACGTTCGTAGTGGTTTCTGCTGGTAGGGCAATTGAATATATATGGTGACACAGTGTTTTTACCAGTCAGTATCCATTTTGGCCCTACTGACAGTTTTAATGGGGCACATTCAATCAAGGCCTAAGAGCTCCATCTCTGGGTGAGTCAAGCTTCTGCCAAGAAATGTCTTCCATGTAGAACACCAAAATTGCAAAAATAAATAGTGTATTTCAGTAGACATCAACTAGAGACAGTCAGTATCCTGAAGAGATGAACACTATAATCACATGTAAGATTTAACTAGTATAAACAAATTCACCTGTAGGGTACAGAGGTTTCAATTACTATTTTAAGGCTGTTCTTGCATGGGCAAAATTCCTGCACCTTGAACTACCTATAAAATAGTCCTTGTGAGCTCCCTACATTATAATTACAATTACATTATAATTATAATAATAATAATTTGTGATTTTTATAGCGCTTTTCTCCCTGTGAGGCTCAAAGTGCTTTACAAATCTATAAACAGACATAAAATGTAAGGGTTCCTTATGGTCACATGAGTTGACTGAATGCCTGATAAAAGAGATGGGTCTTTAGCTTTTTTTTGAAAGTCTGTAATGATGATGCCTCTCTGATTGAGAACAGTAAAGAGTTCCAGAATGTGGGGGCAGCGTGGCTGAATGCCCGGGAACCTGAGGTTGTCTTTATTCTGGGCACTGACAGGAGGAATCTGTTGGCTGACCACAGTGAGCGGGATTGAATATAGGGTGTCAGGAGCTCTTTAAGGTACTGTGGGCCTTGATTATTTAAGGCTTTGAAGGTCAGCAGGTCAATTTTAAAATATGTTCGCCATTTAATTGGAAGCCAATGCAGTGAGTGGAGAAAGGGTGTTATGTGACATGAGCGAGTTTTATTGGTCAGCAGTCTGGCTGCTGCATTTTGTACTATCTGTAGGCGATGGAGTTCTTTTTCTGGAAGGCCCAAGTAAAGTGCATTACAGTGATCTAGACGAGAAGACACAAATGCATGGACTACTGTTGGCATATCATCCGGTGGAATTAAGTGTTGTATCCTGGATATGTTTCTCAGATGAAAGAAGGCAGATTTAATACAGAAGAGATCTGCTGTTTTAATGACAATCCAGAGTCAATCATCATTCTGAGACTTCGTACCTCTGTTGAACTAATGAGTTCAGAGCCTCCAAGTTCCAGGCCAGTTGGGTGATTCTGAGATATTCTTGTTGCCCGGGATCCCCTCACAAAGAGTAACTCTGTTTTGTCAGGGTTCACTTTAAGCCAACTAGCATTCATCCACTCTATGAGGTCTGCTAAGCAACTGTTCATGAGGCATGTTGGGTCTTTAGTATCTGGAGCAAAGGAGCAATTTAACATTAGTTAAATTGTACATGTGTGTAAAGTGCCCATCTATTCAACTGATCTATGGCTTACTGGAATTATTCCACTGTGTGTCTTTGTTGTTTATTTTGCCTTCTTGATTTTTAAAACATGTGCGTCATGAATCAAACCACTATGATAATTATGTATGACTGTGTACAGCATAAGAGTGACATAGACTGTATCTTTGAATCACTTTCCTATATATATTAATGAAGTTTATATCTTTAAATTATTTGAATAGTTGTGTAAAAAATTCCTAGTCCGCCATTTAGCATGATTGAAGTATTCATGTATTATCTGTTTGTAGTGGATGTACAGGGGAAATGCATTTTTCTATATAAAACAGTTTGCAAATAAAACATTATAATGATAATGTGCATGATCACAATTCATAATTTGAAAACTCCTAATCTTAGTATAGGAACTTAACCTTGGTCATGCCTTATAGCTGTTGTGGATTGTGAGTGCATGGAATTTTTATATGCCTGATCCTGATTTGTAAAGATAATGAATTGTTTAACCTCTATCAACAGATGGGCACAATATACATACATTATAATTTATCTGTATTGTCGGTGCCTAGTTTAGATAAGACCAGTGACTTATTAGCATAGTAACATAGTTGATGATGCTGGAAAAAGACATGCATCTATTAAGTTCAAATCATACCATATCACAGCCCTGTTGATCCAGAGGAAGGAAAAAAAAAAGCAAAAAAACCACAATAAACACTGAAGCCATTTTCAATTAAGCTCTAAGTGAATAAAAATTCCTTCTTGACTTGATATCATAATTGGATATTTTCCTGGATTAACATCCTATATGCTTTAAAACAAACTGTTATAATTCTCAATATTGTTCTGAACTAGAAAGGTGTCCATGATTTTTTTTTAAAGCAATTACAGTATCTGCAAGTACACCATCCTGAGTCAAAACATTCCACAACTTTACTGCCCCTACTATAAAAATCCCTGCTTTTGTTTTAGTCAAAAGCATCTTTCCTCTAATGGATGACCTCTTATAATCATATAACCATATAACCCCTTAGATGTCTCCTCTAATGTAAACAAGTCCAGTTTGGCTGGTCTCTCTTTAGAACTCAGATCCTCCAATCCCTTTATCCATTTTGTTGCATGTCTCTACACTTTTGCAGGTCATTTTGCATTGAACTTCAGGTGTAAAAGCAGGATATATGCATATCTTTTTATTCTCTAAATTAATTTCCTCTTTAAATCTAGCCATTCTCAGAATTGCATCTCTGTCATGAAAATGTTGTTTTAGCTATAATTGATCGAGGTACTGCTCCTGGCTGTGGAGGGATAACAGGAATTTGGTGATCTCTTTACCACTAAGGTGCTTCAAAGGTCTTTGCTACCCAAGGCATCCCTTATCCATTTTTCCAAGAACTCTACAGGTCTCTGCCCCTCCACCTTCTCTGGAAAACCTAGAAGTCGAATATTTTGCACCTCCTGGATCTATTTTCCAGGTCATCTGTTTTGCATTGAAGAACCTTAACCTACTGTCGAAGAGATTCTATGGACTCTGTCATAGGTAATAAAGAGTCCTCCACAGTGGATACTCTTCTCTGGGTGTCTAGGACCCTTTCATGGGAGATTCAATTACATCTGCACAGAATCTATTTTGGTTGTTAAAATATCCTGGGAATTCGTGATGGCCACCATTAATTCAAGGAAATGTAAGATCAGATTCCTCCTGCTCAGATGTATGTGACTGTGAATTTGATACTGATGGGGATTACATTATTGTCGCTGTCTCCTCCTCCACCATCTGATGCCTGGTAAATTTGCTAGATTTACACTTATATTCCCCACAACTTCTTCCCATGGTGAATTAGTATGGTAGACAAATGGAAACAGATAGTCAAGCGACAAGACGCAGTAGAGTTGTGCTGCTTCACAGGAGATTTATACAGGATAGTACTGCACAGAATAACAATAGGACCGGCACATTATAACATATCACATGCCATTTCATGTTCCTAAGGATAGCACCACTTCAGGCCTAACATTCAAAGATCCATTTCAACATACAGAAGGCAACTTAATAATGTAAGTACCCCTCTAGTAGCAATCACAGCCAGACTCCAGCAGGGTGGAAAAATCCTCCAGGGTGAAGTAGTCCATTCAATAGATGAGGGTGCTACAGATGGTGCAGGCAATGACAGGAGAACAGACAGCTCTGTTGTAAGTAGCAAGGGTAAGATGTTGCAAATATATTTTACCTGCAGAGCAGGGTCTATGAAGGGAGTCTCAGGGTCCAGACAGGGCATTTTCCCATATAAGTATGGTAACATGATATGAATGGTAGGTTCTCCATGTGCTTAGGACCCTGCTCCATACAAACCATTCAGGTCTCTGTGTGAGGAGCTGTATTAGTCACCCACTCCATCTACAGGGGAAATTACAATGTCCAACCCAGTGGAAAACCTGCTTATGCTCTGAGTGTGTGTGGGGACTCACTGTCCCTCAGGTTGAAGCTGGAGCAGTCCAACTCCTTTGAAGCGAGACCTGGCAGAGACACCCATGTCCTCTCTAGCGCATGGTATTCAGGAAAGCCTTTCACTGTATTCAGGAATACAAACAGTGTTGTCATGCAGAGAATCACCACCCATGCTCCCCAACAGGCTGAGAATCCAAGATCCCCCAGAGACACAGACACAGATCAAGGCCCAGGATCATGCAGTGACACCACTTCTCCCCTCTCTACCGGGCCTCCGTCAGCGCCGACTATTTCAGCTGTCCGGATACCTCCTCTGCTCTGTCTCATCTGTCTCTGTAGTGCCTTTGCAGAGAGTTGTCCAACAAGTGTCTCCTCATCGGGTGCAGGCTTCACGCTACAAGACCGCTGCTCAGCTATCTGGATGTTCCCACACAATAATTCAGGTACCTTTCAAAAGCTACATGCATAGGGAACAACAATTTTTACTTGGTTTAGAGTAAAAAGGTTTTTTATGGCTTGATGGCTTTAGATTATAGCTGTCTCATTGCTAGGATGTGTCTGTTCAGTCACACTTCTGGCCACACCTCCTGTATTTAGATATCAAAGTACATCTATTTGTATACAATTATTTTGTAACTGAAAACCAAAATATATTCCCACCAAATATGCAGTGCAAGCTTTGTGTAGTTTGTTGAGCTTTGTCACAAACCTACTGGCAAAAATTCTATATCAAATGTTATGCTTTCTTATTTTTTATTGTTCCATAATAATATTTTACCCACATTCAAAGCAAAACCTTGAACAGCCTCTGGAACTTTAATTGTATGCACTACTTTACTATATCTACCCAGAATGCCTTTCCAGGTCTAAAATGTTCTCTTAGCTACTTTATTTAACCCCTTTCTTGCTAGAACTCTCTGTAATACCTTGTGAAGGAATGCATTGAAGGAGTTAAGCATTAAGAGGTTAAAAGAGCAGTAAACCTTTTATGAAAAAATATATTTATAGGAGTTTTCTAGCTGTCTAAAACAGGTGTACCCCCACTTCTGTGAGTTTTCATCCAGTTGTTAATAAAGATCAATTTTATTTTAATTAAACTGAAATTTTCTACTTTGGGCACCAGGCCGTAGTGCTCTCACGACAGAAAGAGCAAGTTGGACATGAATTTGCACTTTTGCCAACAATTTGGTTAAAAGAAAATGTTGGAGCTATAATAATTTTCAGATGAAATTTCTCCCAGCAGAAGGAGTACATCTACCCTGCCATGTATGTATGTTTTGTAAAACATTTAGTGATCTTACATGCATATTGTATCTTTATGAGGGAATTCTAATGCCTGAAAGACCACTAAGAAAGTATGGCATGTCCTTTTGTGATGTCCAAATACTGTGCAGTCTGTGAAATAGGCTATTTCTTCTCAAAGTGCAAAATGTGAAAACACTTTAGCTCAGGTGTCTGCAACTTGGTGTTGAACCACATTGAACTTTTAAGTACTAATGTGAGTAGGGATTTTTTAAAATATTGAAATAGGTGATGTGGCTCATCTATTAAAACTATTAAAATGTCTATTTTCCTAGGAAGGTTAGCTGTTTTATGCCTATTTTAGGAAAATGGTCAGTCACTCATTCCTTGGATCCTGTGATCTACTTGATACCCAGAAATTACTTAAAACAGTCACAAGCTTTGTAGACAGTAAGATAAGAGTTAAGTTGACTGAACTTGCTAAGCTTCTGTGTCCTAACTAGGTATGGTTGAAAAGTGTTGCCTCAAACTGAAATGGTGAATAATGGCACTTCATTTGTAGGACTTATGCTTGTTTGGCACAAGCCAACATTGATTTGTAGAACTTAGGCTTGTTAGAAATAAAACCCCAAAACTTGTTTATTTCTTTTGTTGGACTATTCTTTTTATTTTTTTATTTTTTTTTAAACCACAAGCCCTGAGAAAAAAAAATGCCCTGGTCATGTTGGCCATTGGTCACTGGCCATTGTCAAATGTCCTCCTGAGTCTATAATTGTGGAATTTGCAACTGCTGTTCTTTCTGCTGCTGCTGAGTTGTTTAAGCAACAGCATAATTAGGCAGCTGAAAGGGAATGAGATCAATAATAGCAGTAATATGGTTGATGGATGATGAAGGTTACACTTGCCACCGCTTACTCCAGTGATGCGCCTGAGGCAGTAGGAGCACAATAAGTAGCCCCCAATACATGCGGATAAAAGAAGATGTTGGCCAATAATTCTACTCCACCTGCCCCTCCTCCAAAATCATGGGTGTGTTGTTATTAGAATATAAATGTTTCCCTTAAGAGCAGGAACTGTGCCTCATATCAGCAACTGCAATTTACACAATGTGTGTGTGGTAAATAACATCTGGGGGCACAACTGTATCCAAACACCATGACACTAAAACCCAAGTACTGCTGCTGTCAATATACCTCTTGTCCATACCCTCTTAGGTCACATGACAACTTGATGACAGTTTAATAGTAATGATGAACCCTCTGTGCCAATATCTTAGCGTATTCTGTGGGATGGAATCTCCTCTGATATCGCTTGATGCCCTGCTTGTGTGTCACAGGGTATAGGGATAGGGAACAGGTGGAGAAGAATGGCCTCTTTCTTCTTATCTTCAACATTTCTCTTCACTTTCTTTGGCAGTGGATGATGTTGTTGCTGTTGCTGCTACTGCCTCAGAATCAGCACTGCAGCTAGGACCAGGAGTATTGCTGCCGCTGGCAAGTGGAACCTGTCCTAGTCCCGCATCACTTGTTGACCCCATTCCCACTGTGTCCACAGAGCACTAGCTTGCTCCTCAGCATCCTGCTGCCCTTGCAACTCAGCAGCAGCAGGAATTAGAGCAGTTGCAAATTCCAAAAGTTCACTGGTGGTGGTGGTGGTGGTGGTGGTGGTGATACTCATCCTCATCCCTGTCTCCCATTCCTTCTCAGTTTCTGCCATCAATGTCTCTTCCACCCCAGCATCACCACCACCACTAGTCCCTACATGCTGCTGCTCTATTACAGACATCTCACTGTTGGTTGGAGGAGGTGACAAGCAATAAGACAGAGGGTCCCCTAATGTCACACTTTCCATTTCTTGGTGACATGAAGAAGGCAGACTGGAAGCAGTAGCAGCAGGCACAGGCAGCTGATCTGTGCTCCTGGTGGTGGTATTATTATTTCTGCACCTTCTATCCACCAACAGTTGTGGCCTCTTCAGGATCATGTTCCACTTGGACACTGTAGTGAAGGGAAGGGGACTCCCAGGGCCAGAGGAATAGTGTGGGCTCCCTTGACCACTAGTCTGGATGCTCTCAAATGCTTCCCCTACCACTCCCCTAACACTAGTCCCAACTGCTGCTTCACCATTACTGCTACTACTACTAACACCAACCATGTCAAGTTCAACCCCAGAGTCTTAGTCCTCACAGTCACTATTAATATGAGGATATTGATTGCCCCCTCCTTCACTTCTAACACTAACACGCTGCTGCACCATCTTAGTAGTATTACTAGTAGTAGTACTGGCAGTACTGCTTGGGGATGGCAAGTATGACTTAGGGTCCCTTGCTGTCACACTTGGCATCATCTTCTCCTTACCCCCCTCCTGAGTATTACAAGACACACTAGCAGCAGCTTCAGTATTGGTGGCAGCAGGTTCAGCACTGGCAGCAGGCACAGCACTGGTGGCAATAGGGGCAGCATGGCTGACAGCAGGGACAGTATTGGTGGCAGCAGGTTCAGCACTGGCAGCAGGTACAGCACTGGTGGAAGCAAGGGCAGCATGTCTGATACCCTGCATAGCAATGGGGGTAGCAGTAGCAGAGGCAGCACATCTGACAGCAGGCACAGCACTAGTGGAAGCAGGAGCAGCATGTCTGGCTACTCCTACCACTCCCCTAACACTAGTCCCACTGGCTGCTTCACCATTACTGCTACTACTACTAACACCAACCACATCAAGTCCAGCCCCAGAGTCTTCCTGCTCACAGTCACTAGTAATATGTCAATATTCCTCCTTCACACCTAAAACTGCTGAACCTTCTTAACCCCTTGAGTGCCATAGGGGTACGAAACACATTGCAAAGCAATGCGTTCCGTACCCCTCTGGCTCTCAGTGGGTTAATAGTAGTAGTATTAGCACTGGAGCTTCTTCTTAGGGATTACAAGTGTGACTTAGGGTCCCCTTCTGTCATACTTGCCATCAAATTCTCCCCCCCCCCCGAGTATACACTAGCAGCAGCTTCAACGCTGGTGGCAACAGGTTCAGCACTGGCAGCAGGCACAGCACTGGTGGCAGCAGGGGCAGCACGCCTAACAGCAGGCACAGCACTAGTGGCAGCGTGTTCAGAACTGGCAACAGGCATGGAACTGGTTGCAGCAGGTGCAGCACATTTGGCAGCAGGTACAACAATGGTTGCAGCAGGGGCAGCATGTCTGGCAGCAGGCACAGACAGCTGACCTGTCCTGCTCTCACTACTACCCCTTTCTTCCTCTCTTCCCATTAAATTCCCCAAGATCGCTAGAGGTGATTTAGAGGGACTGGACAGCATTGGTCCTGTAGTGATCACTTCCTCCTCAGACTCAGTGGACACTTAAGGGACCTTCCAATTCCTTCTTTTTCTATTTTGAAAGTTTCTTATAGTGATAGCAGTCACTATGAGCCTCTCCTGCCTCAATTTTTCAAAACTGTCAAAGCAGAACAGCACAGCATGTCTGCCTCGTCCTGTAGCTGCTTCTATTGTGTTTAACTTCCTGGAATAAGTCATTTTTTTATAGTGAAAAGGTGAAAAACACGCAAATCAATGGGTGGAAACTTTCTAGCCATTGAAAAAAGTCAAAAAATTTTGGCAAATGGGCAAAAAATTCTAAGATTTTAATTGCAGGTTTTAAAGCAGGAAAAAAAAGCAGACAACAACGTGGTTTTCATGAGATTTCTCATGGGAACAGGGCAAGAGCTTTCTTCCACCCCTAGTCCTAACTGAGCTGTATCCATTTTTACCCAATAGTAATTCCCTTAACGCCCTCCTAATTTTTTTTTTTTGTTTTATTTTATTACACATTCTAATTCCTTTTTCTAAAGCTTGAATCAGATGTCTTCTTTGTTTAACATATGAATACATACTTGTTATAATTATTATTTTCCTTAAAACTTTGGTTGTTCCAGATAAAATCTTCCTCAACACACACACACACACACACATTTATTTTCTTTTTCATTAATTCTTCTATGAAAATTAAGAACTATATCGAAAAATTTAGCAATGCAAATTCATTTTAACATCAATTTGGAAAGAATTGCTGTGATAACAATAAAATATTTAGCAGTGTGAAATGAATGATTAATTAATTTAATGTTATTGTATTTAAATAAAATTACAACCATAATAAAAACACTGTTCATTGTTTGCTTTCTAAATTTCTTCTCACTTCTCAGAGGCTTCCTCAGAAAAGCCTTATAATATTTATAAGAACATATATCTGCACATATTTTCTTCTACCACTCAGTCATTTGAAAATATATTTTTACAACCTCTCAATATTCACTTCAGAGCTATGAGAGCACTCCTCTCAACATTTCTAAATTAAAGCACTCATTAAAAAAACTTTGAAGCATGCTAATAATTTTAAATTACTCTTTGCAAAGCAATTCAACATTACTGGACTAGTTTTATAAGCCCTTGAATTGTGAGGTGATCATCAGTGAACTAAAACTCTGCAGAAAAGAATAATTTAAATTATTGCTGTGCTTGACATTTTTTTAACAAGCTCTCAACTTGTGAAGTGATCAGAACATGGGTATGCAAACGACAGTTAAATAAGTGTTCATTATCCTGATTCCTATTTCTAGCTGCAGATTTAACCATTGATTTCAAGTATTTGTCTATGCTTCAATATATGTGCCAATACTTTCTGTACAGTCAATAATAACACACATGTTGTTCCTTATTATAAATTAACCATGTGCTGTTTTAGATTTTCATGCATCTTTGGTTCTCCAGGGTACTCTAAACACAGAACCCAATCATGAGTTTCTGTCTTGTATCACATTAACCATATGGTAAATAAAAAAGTCTCTAATGAATTCAAGGGATACGGGTTTGATTCTGCTGCAAGGGATACATCTATCACTCATTTTATAAAATAATTTCTCCAAAGACTACAAAACAAATTTAACATATACTCCAATGTATCATTTTCAGTAGAAAACAGCTAAGGGTAATGCTAGAAAATTCTTTTACATATATACAAGGAATGGTTTTTGGGGGGTTGTTTACTGGGACTGGGGGGACAGTTAATAAAAAAATGAATCCTAAATACAATTTAAAAGCCCCTATAACACATGATATAAAAGAGGTCTGAGGAGGGTGCCTGTGTTGGTGGGTGGAGTCTGGGGAATTAATCAGTTGAACGGGGAATTTGTTTTGGGAGGGTTTCTTGACTGGTATTGAGGGACAGTTAATAAAAAAAATAATAACATTCGAATTATATATGTAAAGTGATAGAGACAAGAAACTCCTGACATAAGCTGCCACTGGGGTAGACTGATACTTGACTTGGTAAAGTATTTTGTATATGATGATTTGTTAGATTTGTTTTTAGAGGCCCATCCATGAGGAAACATTGATTTGTAGGACTTAGACTTATTAGAGGCACAAGCCCTGAAGAAACATGGATTTGTAGGACTTGGGCTTGTTAGAAACAAACCCCTAAAATTGATAGATTTTTTTGTAGGAATATGGTTTTTTAATATATTTTTTATGCACAAGCCCTGAGAAAAAAAAGCCCTACTGGCCTATTGCAAGCAGGTCATGTCTAGTGTTGAGCGAGCATGCTCGGCCGATGCTCGGATCGGCTCGAGCATCGCTCTGCTCGGCACATGGCGGTACTCGTACGAGTACCGCATGTGCTCGCCCACCATGTTCGGGTCTCCTCCCCGCACGTTTTGCGGCTGCTGCGCAGCCAATAAACGTGCAGGGAGGCTCTGACATCGGTGTAATGCCAGCAGCCATGTTGGCTGCTGGCATTACACTGATTGGCTGGCCAGAACCCGTGGTCGGGTGCTGTATAGCACATGACCATCGAGTTCGGCTCAGTCTTAGCCAGGGAGAGCTGAGGATAGGAAGGGAAAGGCAGTGTAGGGAGGAAAACAAGCAAAATTGTGAAAAAAAAGAACCAAAAGTCCTTTTTAGGACTACTGTGTGTGGGGGCAGCAGGTTATTTTGTGTGGGGGGGGAAAAAAAAAAAAAATATATTCTGTTTAGTGTGCAAAGTTGCAGATTAGAGCACATTCTGTTTAGTGTGCACAGTTGCAGATTAGAGCACATTCTGTTTAGTGTGCAAAGTTGCAGATTAGAGCACATTCTGTTTAGTGTGCAAAGTTGCAGATTAGAGCACATTCTGTTAAGTCTTCAAACTAAAATATCACATATTCCAAGTCACATAAAAGTCACATATTCCATTCAGTGTGCGTCGCCGCAGTTTAGCAGCACATTCTGTGTACTGTGCAGAGTTGCAGAATAGGAAGAAATACTGTTAAGTCTTCAAACTAAAATATCAAAGTCACATATTCCATTCAGTGTGCTTCGCCGCAGTTTAGCAGCACATTCTGTGTACTGTGCAGAGTTGCAGAATAGGAAGAAATACTGTTAAGTCTTCAAACTAAAATATCAAAGTCACATATTCCATTCAGTGTGCTTCGCCGCAGTTTAGCAGCACATTCTATGTACTGTGCAGAGTTGCAGAATAGGAAGAAATACTGTTAAGTCTTCAAACTAAAATATCAAAGTCACATATTCCATTCAGTGTGCTTCGCCGCAGTTTAGCAGCACATTCTGTGTACTGTGCAGAGTTGCAGAATAGGAAGAAATACTGTTAAGTCTTCAAACTAAAATATCAAAGTCACATATTCCATTCAGTGTGCTTCGCCGCAGTTTAGCAGCACATTCTGTGTACTGTGCAGAGTTGCAGAATAGGAAGAAATACTGTTAAGTTTTCAAACTCAAATATTAAAGTCACATATTCCATTCAGTGTGTGTCACCGCCGTTTAGCAGCCTATTCTGTGTACTCTGCACAGTTGCAGAATAGGAAGAAATACTGTTAAGTTTTCAAACTCAAATATTAAAGTCACATATTCCATTCTGTGTTCGTCACCGCAGTTTAGCAGCCTATTCTGTGTACTCTGCACAGTTGCAGAATAGGAAGAAATACTGTTAAGTTTTCAAACTCAAATATTAAAGTCACATATTCCATTCAGTGTGTGTCACCGCCGTTTAGCAGCCTATTCTGTGTACTCTGCACAGTTGCAGACTAGGAAGAAATACTGTTAAGTTTTCAAACTCAAATATTAAAGTCACATATTCCATTCTGTGTTCGTCACCGCAGTTTAGCAGCCTATTCTGTGTACTCTGCACAGTTGCAGAATAGGAAGAAATACTGTTAAGTTTTCAAACTCAAATATTAAAGTCACATATTCCATTCAGTGTGTGTCACCGCCGTTTAGCAGCCTATTCTGTGTACTCTGCACAGTTGCAGACTAGGAAGAAATACTGTTAAGTTTTCAAACTCAAATATTAAAGTCACATATTCCATTCAGTGTGTGTCACCGCCGTTTAGCAGCCTATTCTGTGTACTCTGCACAGTTGCAGACTAGGAAGAAATACTGTTAAGTTTTCAAACTCAAATATTAAAGTCACATATTCCATTCTGTGTTCGTCACCGCAGTTTAGCAGCCTATTCTGTGTACTCTGCACAGTTGCAGAATAGGAAGAAATACTGTTAAGTTTTCAAACTCAAATATTAAAGTCACATATTCCGTGTAAGATGAAGAAGGCGGGTAAAAAGGGACGGGGAAGTGGACGTGATCCTGATAGTTCAGGGCGCGGGTCAGGACGCGGAGAAACTGTGCCTGGTGCCAGAGCACAAGAAAGAAAGACATCCACCATACCTAGCTTCATGTCTAATTTTACAGGGCATCGCAGGACATCACTCTCGAGGTCCGACCACTGCGAACAGGTGGTCGGTTGGATGATAGCTGATACTGCTTCCAGTCGGTTAAGCACCACCCTGTCTTCCACCAAGTCCACTCTCAGTAGCCAAGAGTCTGGTCAACATAATCCTCACTCTGATCATCCTTCCTCCCACCATACACGGTCTGGTCAAAGAAGTGATCCCACACTGGGATATAGTGAGGAGCTCGTCTCATCACCAATCCTTCATTTGACCCTCTCTCCAAGCACGCTTGCAGAGGAACATGACATCTTGTGCCCTGATTCACAACCTCTAGAGGCTACCCAATCACAAGAAGATGACAGATGTGAACGGCATTTAAGGTCAAAGGAAGTAGTGGATGATGATGATGATGATGAGACACAGTTGCCATTAAATCAACCACTATTTCCGTCTCAAGACCTTGTTGAGGAGAATGTTATACAGTTGTCAATGACTGAGTATGTGGTGGGATCAAGACTTGAGGAGGATGATCAGAGTGAGGAAGTGGAGGAGGACTTGGTGGACGATGAGGTGACTGACCCCACCTGGGAAGGTGTAGAGCCGAGCGATGACAGCAGTCCTGAGGGTGAGCCATCTGCAGCACCGCAACAGGCTGGAAGAGGCAGTGGTGTGGCTACAGAAAGAAGGCGGACCGCACCAAACCGGCCCGCAAATGTTCCACGGAGCACCCCCTTGCGTAAATCTACCTTGCCAAAGGGTAGGTGTTCCGCGGTATGGCGTTTTTTTAAGGAAAGTGCGGACGACAAAAGAATTGTAGTTTGCAACCTGTGCCACACCAGAATGAGCCGAGGCATGAACACTAGAAACCTCACCACCACCAGCATGATCCGACACATGGCATCCAAGCACCGTAGTAAGTGGGAGGAACGCCTGGATCGCCCATCTGTGTCTGCAGGCCACACCACTGCCTCCTCTTCCCCTGTTTTCGGTGCCGGCCAATCGCCTGTCGAAGGCGCAGGCCCGCATACCTCCCGCCCTGCACCTGTAGCATCTGAAGCACCATCAGCGACCACATCCACTTCCCTGTCCCAGCGCAGCATCCAAATGTCGTTACCCCAGGCATTTGAGCACAAGAGAAAGTACCCAGCCACCCACCCACAGGCCATAGCACTAACCTCACACCTTTCCAAATTACTGGCCATCGAAATGCTGCCATTTAGGCTTGTGGACACTGAGTCCTTCCGCAGCCTGATGGCAGCAGCTGTCCCTCGGTACGCGGTCCCCAGCCGCCACTACTTTTCCCGGTGTGCCATCCCCGCATTACACCACCATGTGTCCCGTAACATCACCCGTGCCCTGACCAACGCAGTTACTGGGAAGGTCCACTTAACGACTGACACATGGACAAGTGCTTGTGGCCAGGGACGCTACATTTCCCTGACGGCACACTGGGTGAATGTCGTGGAGGCTGGGAGCGACTCGGACCCTGGGATGGCACGGGTGCTACCCACGCCGAGGATTGCGGGCCCTACCTCCATCAGGGTTTCCGCCAGCACCTACGTTATTGGCTCCTCCTCCTCCGTTTCCACCTCCGAATTCTCTACACGCAGCGCCACTCCCCCATCAGCCAGTAGCTGGAAGCAGTGTAGCACTGCAGTGGGGAAGCGTCAACAGGCCGTGCTGAAGCTGATCTGCCTTGGGGACAAACAGCACACGGCCTCAGAGCTGTTGCAGGGGATTAGTCACCAGACCGAGCAGTGGCTCTCGCCACTCAACCTGCAACCAGGCATGGTTGTGTGTGATAATGGGCGTAACTTGGTGGCGGCTTTTGAGCTCGGCAAGCTCACACACGTACCATGCCTAGCGCATGTATTTAATTTAGTGGTGCAGCGATTTCTAAAAACCTACCCCAATGTGCATGATCTCTTGACCAAGGTGCGCCGCGTGTGTGCACATTTCCGTAAGTCATCTACAGCTTCGGCCGGCCTGTTGAAGCTGCAGCAGCGCTTACAATTGCCAGCTCACCGGCTGCTGTGTGACGTGAGCACGCGCTGGAACTCCACCTTCCACATGTTGGCCCGGCTTTGTGAGCAGCAGAGGGCAGTAGTGGAGTACCAGCTGTTACACGGTCGTCGCCTCTCCGTTCAACTTCCTGTAATCAGAAGTGAGGAGTGGGAATGGATGTCAGACCTCTGCGAGGTTTTACGCAATTTTGAGGAATCGACACAGATGGTGAGCGGCGATAACGCTATTATCAGTGTAACCATCCCACTTCTGTGTCTACTGAAACGCTCGCTGCTCACAATTAAAACCGACGCTTTGCATGTGGAAGAGGTGGAAATGGGGGAGGAAGAGCTTACACAAGGTGATAGCCAGAGCACCCTCACTTCGTCTTCTCAGCGACAATTGGAGGAGGCGGAGGAGGAGGAGGAGGAGGAGGAGGAGGAAGACACGGTTGCCTCCGCTACAGAGGGTAGCCATGGAACTTTAGTTCCATCTCTTCAGCGTGGGTGGGCAGAAGAGGAGGAAGAGGATGAGGATATTGAGAGTCATCCTCCTGGTGAGGACAGCGAAATCTTGACTGTTGGTACTCTGGCACACATGGCTGACTTTATGTTAGGCTGCCTTTCCCGTGACCCACGCGTTATACGCATTTTAAACAACACGGATTACTGGGTGTTCACCCTTCTGGACCCCCGCTACAAAGAGAATTTCTCATCTCTCATTCCTCCGGTGGAGAGGACAAGCAAAATGGTGCAATACCAGAAGGTTCTTGTTGAAAAATTGCTCCAAAATTTTCCATCTGACAACGCTGGCGGCAGAGTACGTGCTACCTTGGCCAACAGAGAAGGGGAGAAAAGGGGAGCACACAGCAGTTCCGAGAAAGGCAGGGCAACACTCTCCAAGGCGTGGGACACCTTCATGACACCCCGCCAGCACCCTCACCCTGATGCGCAGCCTAGTGTCACAAGGAGGGAAAAGTTTTGGAAGATGGTGAAGGAGTACGTAGCAGACCGTGTCAGCGTCCTCAATGATCCCTCTGTGCCTTACAACTACTGGGTGTCCAAGCTGGACACGTGGTATGAACTGGCACTCTACGCCTTGGAGGTGCTGGCCTGCCCTGCCGCCAGCGTTCTGTCTGAGCGGGTATTTAGTGCTGCTGGTGGCATCATAACAGATAAGCGTATCCGCCTTTCCACCGACAATGCTGATAGGTTGACACTTATAAAAATGAACAAGGCCTGGATTTCCCCTGACTTCTCCACTCCACTGGAGGAAAGCCCCGGGGGAACATAAACTCACTTTATATATGTTATTTACAATGATGGGAATACTCTGTATTCCCATTCACCCCTTCCACCCAAAAAACGGGTATATGGTTGACTCTTAATCTTCTCATCCTCCTCCTCCTCTTCCATATGCCCTGGGATATAATTTTTATATAGGGCCAGCTCACCAGCGGGCCCTGTGATATAATTTTTATATAGGGCCAGCTCACCAGCGGGCCCTGTGATATAATTTTTATATAGGGCCAGCTCACCAGCGGGCCTTGTTTGACAATTTTTATATAGGTCAGCTCACCAGCGGGCCTTCTCATATAATGTTTTATTGGGTCAGCTCTCTAGCGGGCCCTCTCATATAATGTTTTATAGCGTCAGCTCACTAGCGGGCCTTCGCATATAATGTTTAGGATGGTCAGCTCTGCAGCAGACCCTCACCCATAATGTTTTAGATGGTCAGCTCAGCGCACGTTTCCCTCTTAATCATGACCTCAGTTCAATAAAATCAAGGAAATTTTTGGGAGAATTTGCCTCTGCGCACGTTTCCCTCTTAATCATGGCCTCAGTTCTGAAAATCAAGGAAATTTTTGGGAGAATTTGCCTCTGCGCACGTTTCCCTCTTAATCATGGCCTCAGTTCTGAAAATCAAGGAAATTTTTGGGAGAATTTGCCTCTGCGCACGTTTCCCTCTTAATCATGGCCTCAATTCTGAAAATCAAGGAAATTTTTGGGAGAATTTGCCTCTGCGCACATTTCCCTCTTAATCATGGCCTCAGTTCTGAAAATCAAGGAAATTTTTGGGAGAATTTGCCTCTGCGCACGTTTCCCTCTTAATCATGGCCTCAGTTCTGAAAATCAAGGAAATTTTTGGGAGAATTTGCCTCTGCGCACGTTTCCCTCTTAATCATGGCCTCACTTCAGAAAATCAAGGAAATTTTTGGGAGAATTTGCAGATGATATACAAGTAAATATACAGCAAATATTGTTTGGTAACAATTTTTCGCCTAAAGTCGTTTTTATTTTCCTTTTTGTGTGTTTTATGGTCAGTCTGTAAAAATGGCGTACTACGGGCGAAAGATCGTTCCCAGCAGCGATGTTGGAGTCCAAGATGCATCCAGACATCCTCCCTATGCTGTCCCTGAACCATTTCTGTGGTGTTTCCATCCTTTTCTGCCATTTTCCTATGGACCAGGCACCCTCCCCTCATCAGAGCAGGGGGTGCCTGGTGTAATGCTCGAGTCCTCCCATTGACTTCAATGGGGCTCGGGTGCTCGGCCGAGCACTCGAGCCTCAGGGGGTGCTCGGTCAGAGCACCCGAACACACGAGCATTGGGGTGCTCGCTCATCACTAGTCATGTCCTGTTGGTTAGTGGCCACTGGACATTGTCAAATGCCCTGATGTAGATGCGGAATTTATGACTGCTGTTCTTGCTGCTGCTGCTGCTGCATTGTTTAAGCAGAAGAATGATTAGGCAGCTCAGAGGGAATGGGATCAAAAACAGCAGTAACATGAGTGATGGGTGATGATTGTTCCACTTGTTACTATTAGCTCCAGTGGTGCATCTGAGGCAGTAGCAGCACAATAAGTAGCCCCCAGTGTATGTGGGAAAAAAGAAGTTGGCCAATAATTCTTCTTCACCTGCCCCTCCTCCAAAATCATGGGTGTGTTTCTACTAGAATAGAAATGTTTCCCTTGAGAGCAGGAACTGTGCCTCTCATCAGCATCTGCAATGTGCACAGTGTGTGTGGTAAATAACACCTGGGGGCACAACTGTCTCCAAACACCATAACATAAGAAACCAAGTACTGCCGCTATCACCATACCCCTTGTCCACACCCTGCTAAGGACACATGACAACTTGATGACAACTTAATAGTAATGATGAACCCTCCCTGCTACAATCTTAGCATATTATGTGGGATGGAATCTCCTTAGATGCAGCTTGATGCCTGCTTGCAATTCTCCTCCACCACACTGGCATGTGTGGTCAGTGTGCCATCCTGTGTTCAATGGGTGGACACGAACTGCCACATCCTAACATCTACAGAGTGGCTATCATTTATTGGGGGAGGTAATTGTAACTGTTTTTAGGACACTCAGACCAGTAGATAAAATAAAACACAATTTTATTAGAATAACAATAATGCAAACGATCGCCCTCTAGTGGCGGTAGAAATATACACACAGTGAAGACTGATATAGTACAGAGAGATAATGCACAATATAATTGACATACAAGATCTCTATGCAGAGAATGGTGACTATACCCCAAAGGGTTAAGAGCATAAATCAGTCAGTCTCAGATGTGGTGGTTTGGCACGCCCTAGGTGTTAACAGGAGGTGCTGATAGAGACATTCCACAGTGTACTGGAAATGTAAATGCCTAGCCAAAGTGACCAAGTAGTAACGCAGAACAGAGATCCAAATAGCCCCCGCGGGCGTACCTACAGGAAGACTGCTTCTGCGAGTGCAAGTGTGTGTGTAGCCCCCACGGGCGTAACGGAAACCGGCCTGCAATGCAAGAGCTGATAATAGCCTCCTCAGATGTAACCGGATACCAGCAGTAATAGTGCTAGAGCCTATAGCCCCCACGGGCGTATACAACGGGAACTTGCCGGAGCTTGAGCCTTCTCTCTGCTGCCACACTACCGCAGTAGGTATCGCCCAGTAAACAACGGGAAGTGAGAGCCAAGGACGCCCTACCGGCCCACATAAAGTGACTACTCTGCTGTAGGATAGGTAGAGTCGCCGACGGTGAGCGGCCAACTCAGCAGACGTAGCACAACGAAAGAGGCTCTATACTGGGAATCGAGGTAGCGAGAGTAAAGCGGTACTGCAAGGGTTAATATGCACGTTTGCAGAAGGCTCAGTAAGGTAACGAGGCTCTGCAAGTATAGTGAGGCACTGTGAGGCACGCACAGCTCTGCAAGACAACGGTACACTGCACTGATCGAAGGCAACACAAGGCAGGATGGTCACACGTTTGCTGGCAACAGCGGGTGCAAAATGTTGCGGCGGCGACAACGGGATAGGAGGTCACAGGTCAGGCTGGAAGTTGATCACGGAGCAGGAAGTCAGCTGGGCCGGGTCGGAGCACGCAGGAGGTAGTCATACAAGCCGGGTCATGCACGAACAGGAACGTCAGCCAGGCCGGGTCAAGACACAGAGGTGGTTCGCAGACGAGCACGGGTCTAACACGATCAGGAACACTGGAGCGTAGTCAGGACAAGCCAAGTCGGTACACGAGAATCCGGAACACAGGAACACAGCGACAGCACTACTGGCTCGGGAACACCACGAAAGGGCATCTGACAGATGTCTGGGCCAGGTATAAGAAGGTCACCAGGGGCGGGCCAAACTGGCTCAGCAAATCAGAGCGAACCACAAGTTAAGAGTGACAGAGAATCACAGGCACTGTGATAGTAATGCCACGAGGTGGATTGGAAGAAGATGTAGTTACCCTAGAGGAAGACAGTGATGGCAAGCTAGTTGTTTTGCTCATTATGGAACTTCCAATCTCTGCCTAGGTTTCTCTATTCTTCCTCCTCTTTGATCTCCACCTTGCCTCTTCTTACCTCTCTGGAGAGCCAGGGGGTACAGAAACAGTGGTTTTTATTTCTGTGGTCGGTGTTTGGCATTAACATGTTTGACATAAATTACATGGTGACTGTGTGTTATCAGGGTGGTTGTGCCAAGGTGTGTTCCTTCCTTTCCTCTTCTCACTGGCTTGTCACACATTGTGCACAGTGCCATTGTTGATGACTGCATTGTGCCTGCCCAAGAGAAAAATAGTCCCACACCCATGACTTTAGAGGGAAGGGAACAGGTGGAGAAATATGGTGTCTTTCTTCTTGTCCTCCACATTCCTCTTCACTGTCAGGGGAAGAGGATGATGTTGCTGCTGTTGCTGCTACTGCCTCAGAATCAGCACTGCAACTAGGACCAGGAGTATTGCTGCTGCAGCAAATGGAACCTATCCTAGTCCTGCATCACTTGTTGACCCCATTCCCACTGTGTGCACGGTGGTCTGTGCCACACTAGCCTGCTCCACAGCATCCTGCTGCCCTTGCAACTCAGCAGCAGTAGGAATTAGAACAGTTGCAAATTCCAAAAGCTCATTGCCGGTGGTGGTGGTGATGCCCATCTTCATCTCTGGCTCACATTCCTTTTCAGTTTGGGCTTAAAAGGCCAAGTTTCTCCACCATCGTCATCACCACCACCACCACTAGTCCCTGCGTACTGCTGCTGCTCTATTACAGAGGAAAGTGATGAGAAATGTGACAGAGGGTCCCCTAATGTCACACTTGCCATTTCTTGTTGATTTGAAGAAGGCAGACTGTCAGCAGTAGCAGCAGGCACAGGCAGCTGATCTGTACTCCTGGTGGTGATATTATTTCTGCTCCTGCTATCCACCACTAGTTCTGGCTTCTTCAGGATCATGTTCCACCTGGACACTGTTGTGAAGGGCATGGGACTCCCAGGGCCAGAGGAATGGTGTGGGCTACCTTGATTGCTAGTCTTGACACTTTCAAAATGTTTCACCTACCACTCCCCTAACACTAGTCCTGCCGGCTGCTTCATCATTACTGTTACTACTACTAACACCAACCATATCAAGTTCAGCCCCAGAGTCTTCCTCCTCACAGTCACTATTAATATGAGGATATTGATTATCCCCTCCTTCACTCCTAACACTAACAAACTGTTGGACCTTCTTAGTAGTAGTACTAGCACTGGCGGGACTGCTTAGGAATGGCAAGTGTGACTTAGGGTCCCCTTCTGTCACACTTGGCATCATCTTCTCCTAAAGCCCCCCTCCTGAGTATTACAAGACACACTAGCAGCAGGTTCAGCAGGTTCATCATTGATGGCAGCAGGTTTAGCACTGGCAGCAGGCACAGTGCTGGTGGCAGCTGGGGAAGCATGTCTGACAGCAGGCACAGTACTGGTGGTAGCAGGTTCAGCACTGGCAGCAGGGGCCACACTTCTGACATCAGGCAGAGCACTAGTGGCAGCAGGGGCAGCATGTCTGACATCAGGCACAGCAATGGTGGCAGCAGGTGCAGCACGTCTGGCAGCAGGCACAGGCAGCTGACCTGTCCTGCTCTCACTATTACCCTTTTTTTCCTCACTTCCCATTAATTTCCCCAAGATCCCTAGGGGTGATTTAAGGGAACTGGACAGCATTGGTTCTGTAGTGCTCACTTCCTCCTCCTCTTCAGACTCAGTGGACACATAAGGGTCCTTTCAGTTCCCCCTTTCATTATTTTTAAACTTTCTCATAGTGATAGCAGTCACTATGAGCCTCTCCTGCCTCAGTTTTCCAAACAAACCACAGTAGAACAGCACAGCATGTCTACTTTGCTCTGTAGCTGCTTCTGTTGTGTTCCACTTCCTTGAATACGTCATGTTTTTATAGCAAAAAGGTGAAAAACATGTAAATCAATAGGCGGAAATGTTCTAGTCATTGAAAAAATGGTGAAGAATTTTGACTAATAGGTGAAAAATGCAAAGATTTTAATCGCTGTTTTTAAAGGGGATTTTCCTAAGAAAAAGCGGACAACAACATGGTTTTCACAGAATTTATCATAACTCATACATCCTGAAGCACATCTCTTTGAGAATGGGACCTATACAGGAGGATATCTTTTGGGTGAGTCAACAATACAAACATCACATCCAAAGGTGCATTCACACGACTAATGTAAACACTGCTTAGAATGCTCATGACATGCAAGTAGTGCTTTCCCCTCACATAACATCATCCAAATAACATGTGGTGTCTGTCTCACAATTTCATTGTCTTTCCACAGGTGAAAACCGTGGCTCCTTACACCACTCTCAAATCCCAAAATACCTGTACAGGAGAGCTACAATGAGGCTCACATCCAAACAAGGATTGCCATGGAGCGCACCTCTTGTGTTGTGATTGGCTGTGAGTTTGAACTTGTCTTGACAACGTTTAGCATAGGTAGATAACATCTATGGTGTTGTAGGTTATTTATTGACTGATTTCGATGCAAAATGAGGTGAAAAAAAGGCGCCATGCATGTTTTGAAGTTATGTGAATATATTGGGCCTACGCTCATTAGTCATTCTGGTAGATGGATAACTGAATGCTATTTAAGTAAGACATGGCTAACAATCGTTGTTGTTTTTCTCTTTAAAGGTATAGTAATGTTTCAAAATAAAAGCAGCTCCAATTAATCTTCATAGTATTTGGGCTATGGAGAGAGTTATTTCAATACTGTTAGCGTGTAGTTCAAGAGTAATTGAATGATAAAGTATCCCCCTCCTACCCCTTTTACCTAGTGTAAGCTACCTCCCCTCAAATGTGGAATCTGGTCTTAAGACCAGACAGCTCACAGCAAGGGACAATCTTTGTACTGTGAGAACAATGAAAACCCTTCCACCCTTGACAGGTTTTCCAGGTGTTTCATTGTCCCTCTCTGAAAGCCCTCTGGACACCACCTTTCTGTTCTGAGGTCAGCAGTGTTACATAAGTAAAAGGGGAGGGAGAGGGATACTTTATCATTCAATTACTCTTGAATTACAACTCTCTCAGTATTGAAATAACACTCTCCATGGCACAAATACTATGACGAGTAATTGGAGCTGATTTTATTTTAAAACATTACTGTCCCTTTAACTGTGGGTTTTACCTTGTATAATTTAATTGAGGGCTATGAATCAATGTGTTGGAGAACTCTCTAGCAACCAGTGAGTTAAATCTTTTTTTTTTTTTTTTTCTACTTGCTTGTTGTAGACCAAGGGTATTTTCTGAGCCAGGAAATGGAGTATTAGACTGGGGGAGGTGTCATAAGAGGAGTGACAGTGTGGCCATGGGTGGAGCTAAGGGCACCTAGAGCACTTAGCCTAGGGTCACCTTGGACATATATCCAGCCTTGCATTGGGTTAAATGGGGATCGTTATTTGAGAGGATTCAGAGAACAACTGGTAAAGAGTAGAATGTTCCTGTTTGTAAGAGATGTGCAGTGTTTGGTTGTAAAAATGCCCTTATCCAAAGTAGCAGCAATATTACAATATATTTGCTTTTACTTCCAAAAGACATCATTGAGATATTTAGTTGATTATTATATTTATATTAAAAATAAACGCATCATGCTAATAATACCAACGATCACAGTATGCTTTTATTCCACTAATTCATTGGTACTCAGAGAATGTTCAATGATTAAATAAGCATGAGTTACAGTCATATAAAACTCAGTATTGACCTAAAATTGATGTTCTTATAAAAGAGCTATTTTTTTTCTTTTCTTGCATACTTTGTGTTTTTGCAATTAGAAATCACCTCTATGCTATCTTCGTGTTTCTCTCAGTTCCCTTGTTGCTAATTATAATTCTAATCACTATGAGAGGCAGCAGAAGAAAAACTAATTTTCCCAGCTCTAGAAGGCAATTTCAAGGTGTTTAGCTGCCAAAGGAACAAATTGGAATTAAACAAAGAAGCTTCTTCTAGTGAAAGGACAAAGCCATCGTACTCTACCATTTTACAATATCATTTTACAATACATTATGATACTTGTCTTACATTATTACTAAATACCATGTGCCCAAAATGTTTGTATTCAAAGGCTTCCAGGACATAATTGTATTGTGGTATATATTTACTAGAACAAAAAGAAAGATATACCTTGCTTAATGCATTGTCTTGTTAGGCTGTGCATGTATTGCTGTATTACATTGACTACATAAATGTAATTATTTTCCTGTCCAAAAGATAAGGGTATTTGACTTATAATGCATTTCATGCACATTGACTGGAAATATATGCTTTTAACCTTTTAAATGCTAGATATTTCTCCAACCCATTGCTTTGGAATACATTGGAGCGATATCTAGTATTTAGTAACATAGTAACATAGTAAATTAGGTTGAAAAAAGACACAAGACCATCAAGTTCAGTCATTGCCTCATAACCCAGTGACACGAGAATTATATAGCTTTCCTGCTACAAAATAAGTTTTTATCAGACTTTCCTGATTTGCCTACTAAAGCAAAGTATAACCCTGTATGTTCCCTTTTGAAAGAAATATATCTAATTTGCCTTTAAATTTATTCATTGTATCTGCCATAGCCACATCCTTGGGCAAGGAATTTTAGGGGTTAAACACTGTATCAGATTGATAAAAACATAATTGAAGACGCTCAATTAAATGATTTATCATATACAATAAGCATAGACCTATTAAAAGAGGCAGTGATATGTTTTTTATAGAGCAGATGAAGAGATGTATTATTACATGTTATAACCACAGACATTGTAGAAACCATGCTAATATTTATGCAGCAACTTCTTTAGTTGTGCAGATTCAGTTTAATTATGAGGGGGATCACATAATGATAAGGATATGATCAGACATAAGTTCTGAGCTCTGCTTAGTACCCCACTACCAGTACCTTCTCCTTTCCATTAGAAAAAGAATAAAGGTATGGCAAATAAACTAAAATGGAAGTAATACCTAATGACAACATAGGTTTATGAAAAAGATTATTATAGCAAAAGAGCATTATATCAAGCATGTTTATTTGAATTAATAATTTGAGACATTTAGCTTTACTGATTTGTCAGTTTATGCAAATTAGAAAGTACTGGCTTTACTGATTTGTCAGTTTATGCAGATCAGAACACTAAAATGCTACATTGCGCTCCCTCCCTCAAATCAGTCAACTTTCTGGAAACATTTGTGCCTACAAGCCTAGGGGTACAAAGCAAGTGATGCCTAATTTCATGTGGCTCATTCTCTACTTTTCAAAATTGTATGCCTTATCTAGCTTTTAGTTATTCCCATTTCAGTTTAATCATGTCAAATTGGTCAAAATGTAGAAAAAGAAGACATTATGGTAAATTCAGTTTTGAGCTCACGGCACCCCTTACAGTATCCTAGTACACCCCGCACTGGGGTACATAACAGCGCCTTTGAAGTGGGGGAAAGGTAAAAAAAAGTGCCATATATTTCCTGTATTGCCACCTTCTGGAAACACTTTTGTTCACCAGCCTTCTGCTAGAAAGGCAAGTGACCCAGCATTTCATGAGAACAATTGTCTACTTCCAAAACATATGCATTGCCTAGCTTATTCTCATGTTGAAATATCAGGATTAAAAATATGGCATGCCCCTGGAAGCTTTAAATTGTGGTAGGTATAGTTTAGTGTTTCTGCATCCCCTAAACTGTGCTCGCCCATAGTATTTTCTCTGTCTTGCAGTAGGTATTGAATACAGGAGGACATTTTCCCAGCATAGGGTGGAAAATAAAGTTACCCTTCATTTTCTGAAATAAGTTGTCTTCTTTCCAAAATTGTATACCTTGACTACCTTTTTAGCATGTCTGTGTTTGTTAAAATGATTTTATGTCATATCTGAAAAAGGTAAGAAAACCGATTATGGTATCTTCAGTTTTTGCTCCTGGCATACCCTACTGTAAATCAGTTCCTGCCAATACGGTACCATTTTTTCAGCTATGTACAATAGGGAATTCCATGGTTTAACCCACTGAGTGCCAGAGGGGTATGCAATGCAATGCATAAACAAAGGCCTATTTTTCATATAGCACCACATGCTGCAAACATTTGTGCCTATTAGCCTCATATCATGGAAGTAACCCCTCTTTTCAGGCTTCTAGTTTTATACTTTCAAAAATAGTATGCCTAGCCTACTTTTTCTTCTTTTGTGTAATTGTTGCAACCATTTAAGGACAAGCACATCATTATTTTCTTGTTTTGTGACGATTCTCGCTGCTAGAAAATACATGATTATTTTAGCCTTTTCACTGTAAATTCCTGCTATGTTTTATATCACTGAGAATTTCCGCTGCAATAATACTGCTGCTGCTTCTGTGTGATATAGTGGAGAAATCCACAGTTGTTAACAGACTGAGTCCTACCAAGATATAAGCCTTCAGAAAAGTGTTAGAAGACTGAGGTCTAAGACAACATAATCACTGAAATATTGTTAACAGGCTGAGGCCTATGGTAACATAAACCCTGAAAAATTGTTAGCAGACTGAGGATGGAAACAGTGAAGGGGCACACACACACAGCAACAACTGCTTTGCATTTGTAAAATAAGAGTAGGAGACATGTTATTGTTACTGAGAAAAGTGTTCCACTCTCTGAGTCAAATACAACATTATTATTATATGCCCCTTGGCCCAGGCACTTTTAGAAGGGTTTCTACTGCTGATAGTCATTGCCCCTCTGACATGCTGATAGAGCTTCTTCCAATCAACCCTGCGATTGTGATTCAGGTGGGATTAGGGATGGGTGAAACATTTCGCCTCAAACTGAAATCAGCAAGAAATGGCACTTTCAGCATGGGGAATAATTTCCAGAGAAAACTGCTGATTTTCTGCTTTTTCCCACTTTTTTTCGCTTAGCTCATTCCATTTAAATCAACGGGTTCATTTTATGTTACATACAACACATAACAAATATTATTTTATTTCCCAAAGGCATAGTATAAAAGGGCCATGAGGGTGCCTGTGTTGGTGGGATGTGGGGAAAGAATCAGCTGAACAGGGAATTATTTTAGGAGGTTGTTTACTGATAAATCCTAAATAAAATAAAAAAAAAAAACATAAGACATGGTATAAAAGGGGTCTGAGGAGGGCACCTGTGCTGGTGGGTGGAGTCTGGAGAATGAATCAGTTGAACAGGGAATATGTTTTGGGGGGGTTTCTTGACTGGTATTGGGGGAACAGTTAATAAAAAACTAAATCAATAAAATAACACATTTGTGTGTAAAGTGATAGAGACAGGAACCCCCTGACATAAGCTGCCACTGGGGTGGACTCATACCTGACTTAATAGAGTATTTTTTGTTAGATTTGTTGTTAGAGGCCTTTGTAGGACTTAAACTTATTAGAGGCCCAAGCCCTGAGAAGAAACATTGATTTGTAGGACTTAAGCTTGTTTGGCACAGGCCCTAAGGAAACATTGATTTGTAGGACTTAGGCTTGTTAGAAACAATCCCCCAAAAATTGTTTATTTTTTTTTGTAAGTATGATTTTTATTTTTTATATTTTTTTAACCCGTTTGCGTCCATTGACGTGCCAGGACCGTCATGGTGGTCCGGCACTTAAGGACCAATGACGGACCTGGCACATCATGGAGATCAGGGCTTCCGGCGCGGTAGGCACAGCACATCTTACAGCTGGCACAGGCAGCTCTCACTACTAGTACCACCCATTTGATCCTCCCTTGACAGTAATTTCCCCAAAAACACTAGGGGTGATTTAGGGGGAATGACCAACATTGCTTCTGTAGTGCTCACTTCCTCATCAGACTCAGTGGACACATAATGGTCCTTTCAGTTACTCCTTTTATTATTTTTAACCCTGCTCATAGTGATAGCAGTCACTATGAACTTCTCCAGCTTCGATTTTTCAAAAAAATCACAGCAGAACAGCACAGCACCTCTACTTCGCTCTTTGGCTGCTTCTGTTGTGTTTATTTCCACAAATATGTCATGTTTTTATAGAGAAAAGGCGAAAACAACATAAATTAATGGGCGGAAACTTTCTAGCCGTTGAAAAAATTGAGACATTTTGGCCAGTGGGCAAAAAATGCGAAAATTTTTAATCGCTAGTTTTAAAGCGGATTTTCCCCTCGAAAAAGCAGACAACAATGTGGTTTTCGCGGAATTTCCCGAGGGAACATGGTGAGAGATTTTGCCCACCCCTAGGTGGGATCTCAAAGAGTATGTTCTTAGTTGTAATCCTCTGTTGCTCGTGTGTTGCTTGCAGACAACAAATACCAACATGCTCTTGTATGGAGAATGAAATATCTCCATGCTGGAGAATACATAGACTAAGGAGTATTACTACTACTACTACTACTACTACTACTACTACTACTACAGGGACTAGATGTTGCAATAGTCCTAGCATTAGGTGTTAGTGATGGTGTCCTTGGAACAGCAGCACAAACAGTCACAGCTCAGTTGTGGATGTTGACCTGTGTTACTGCTTATTCAATAAATTTGAGAGTTACTGGATGGGACTTACATTTGGAAGAGGTGACATTGAGGAGGATTATGGCCAAGATGATGCTTGTGTATTTTAAGGCATGTTTACTTGTACAGACATTCCAGTAGATTTCTCAAAGAGTTTATTAAAATGCAAATTACATTGCGACTCGTTGTCATCTTATCACTGTGCCCGTGCTTTTTCCTGTCAGTCTCTGTGTGCTGCACTCCCATTGGCTGAGCTTGGTTTGGCCCGCCCAGTATGGCCTTTTTATACTGGGCCTCTGGCACCTGTCTGGTGCCCTTTCGTGGTGTTCCTGTACCAGTGCTACTGTGTTACTGTGTTGCTGTGTTCCTGTGTACCGACTTGGCCTGTCTGACTACTCCTCTTCTGGTTCCTGCTCCGTGATTCGACCCGACCTGGCTGACGTTCCTGCTACGTGACCTGACCCGGCTTGTCTGACGTTCCTGCTCCATTATTCAACCCGGCCTGGCTGACGTTCCTGCTCCGTGACCAGACCTGGCTTGTCTGACGTTCCTGCGCTGAGATCCGGCCCAGTTATCCAGTTCCTGTTCATCATGTCACCTCGGCGACATTCTGACTTCTGCTTAGTCTGGCTATGCCAGACTGAGAACCACTGTTGCCTCCGTTACTGCTGAGCCTCCCGTTTACTCTTGCAGAGCTTGTTGTCTCTGTTACCACTGAGCCCTCCGTTAACTCTTGCAGAGCTTGTTGCCTCCGTTACCACTGCGCCTTCTGTTAACTCTTGCAGAGCACTGCTGCCTCAGTTACCACTGAGCCTTCCGTTAACTCCTGCAGAGCTATTGTTGCCTCCGTTACTGCTCCAGCAGTGTGACCGTGGTTGCGTTCCATTCAGCTCTTTCAGAATACTGCTGCCTACGTGTCACGGTTTTTGAAGACTCTCAGACTTAAGGTTTGGTAAAATTTAACTTTATTAAAAGTTAAAGGCAGTCCCCGTAGGGTAAACATACATAACAATATAACATCAATAGAACATACAAAAGGTTCTACTGGCCTTGGCAAAATACCGGGCAAGGCAACCCAAGTGACAATATTAATGACAGGCTCTACCGGCCTTGAGTATACAGGGTAAGGCAACCGTGAGATGATAATTCCGGTTCTACCGGCCTTACCAATACCGGGCAAGGCAGCCCAATGGGATGCTGAATGTAGGCTCTACCGGCCCTGCCAATACCAGGTAAGGCAACCTTTAAGATGGTGAGTTACAAGGTTCTACCGGCCTTACCAATACCGGGCAGGGCAGCCCAAGGAGGTACTGTAGTAGGCTCTACCGGCCCTGCCAATACCGGGTGAGGTATACAGGATGGTAACGTCAAGGTTCTACCGGTCTCACCAATACCGGGCAGGGCAGCCTGAGCAAATAGACCAGCTTTTAGGTGACTAAGACAGCAGAGAGCATAAGTCTAGAGGTCTTACCCAGCAGAAGTCTATAGCCAGGGATAATCAGACAACTGCAAGGAAGTGGACAGCGGCTGACCACAGTACTGGATGTTCAGGAGCTAACCAATGTCCGCACGTTGGGACTAATGGTAAATAGCGCCACCAGGTTTAAGGAGTAAACCAGCGTCCGCACGCTGGAACCAACAATGTATATTGCAACCAGGTTTAGTGGAGCAAACCAGCGACCGCACGCTGGAACCCACAATGTATATCGCAACCAGGTTTAGTGGAGCAAACCAGCGTCCTCATGCTGGAACCAACAATGTATATCGCAACCAGGTTTAGTGGCTCAAACCAGCGTCCGCACGCTGGAACCAACAATGTATATCGCAACCAGGTTTAGTGGAGCAAACCAGCGACCGCACGCTGGAACCAACAATGTATATCGCAACCAGGTTTAGTGGAGCAAACCAGCGTCCGCACGCTGGCACCAACAATGTATATCACAACCAGGTTTAGTGGAGCAAACCAGTGACCGCACGCTGGAACCAACAATGTATATCGCAACCACGTTTAGTGGAGCAAACCAGCGTCCGCACGCTGGAACCAACAATGTATATCGCAACCAGGTTTAGTGGAGCAAACCAGCGTCCGCACGCTGGAACCAACAATGTATATCGCAACCAGGTTTAGTGGAGCAAACCAGCGTCCGCACGCTGGAACCAACAATTTGCATGCAATAGCGAGGAGAACAATGTCGCCGGAGCGACAGCTGGAGCACAAGACTCAGGAACTCGTACAGTTTAACCCACGTGGTGCTGGAGCACAGGAACCCCGGAATACAGGCACATCGGAACGCTGGAACACTGGAACACCGGAACGTTAGCATACAGGAACACTGGAACGCTGGAACACCGGAACATTAATGTACAGGAACACTGGAACACCGGAACGTTAATGTACAGGAACACTGGAACACTGGAACACCGGAATGTAGCATACAGGAACACTGGAAACAGGCCCAGAGATCTGACAAGCAGGTCAGGCAGAGTGGAGTCAGAGACACCACGAAAGGGCAACCTGGAAGTGCTCAACCTGGGTTTAAAAAGGCTGTGTGAGGAGGGTTAATGACAGACAGCCAATCACGAATACTCAGCAGGTGATAGACAAAGAGCAGCACGAATCATGGGCACCGTGATACTACGTTACTGCACCGGCAGGGTGCCATTGGCTCATTTCCATCAGCTCCCGCAGAGTACTGTTGCCTCTGTGATGGCACCGGTTGGGTGTCATTGGCTCAACTTAACTAGCTCTTGCAGAGTATTGTTGCCTCCGTTACTGCACCGGTCGGGTGCCATTGGCTCTATTTATCTAGCTCTTGCAGAGTACTGTTGCCTCCGTTACTGCACCGGTCGGGTGCCCGTGGCTCAAGTCCGTTCAGCTCTAGCAGAGTATTGTGGTCTCCGTTACTGCTATGGCAGAGGGTATAAGTCTCAGCTCTGCTTTGCAGATTTAGGTGCTTGTCTCCATTCTCGCACCACAGTCTCCTGATAGCCGTTTACCATCATACTGGGTGTTGCCAAACACACCACATCAGAGACTGAGTATATTATTGGACTTTAACCCATGCTGTGCTGTGGTTGCCTTGTTATGCCTGACCTGTGACAGTATGTGTACCATTCTACTTATTGTATACTGGGCCTGTGTGGGCATATGTCTATGACCTATATTTTCCTGTCTATTCCACTGTGATACGCTATAGCCAGCTGAGGGTATTTTTCATTGTGTCTTTTAATAAAACTGTGTTTTATTCTAACCTACTGTGTCTGAGAGTCGTACAAAACCGTTACACATCTTCAGTGTTCTTGTATTTTTTTTATATTTCTTGTAGTGGTGGTGGTGGATATTTTTATGGGACTTTGACAAACAGCCTCCTCAAGAGAAAGATCACTGTCATTGCATATGCTGACCATGACTGCAGTCTGTTTTTGGACTACCACTTTACTAACATTTCTCTATAGTGCTGCTACCCTTTTCACCCTACACCTGCCACTAGTACATTTGCTGCACATTATTTAACAGTGATGTACATAACAGAACTGATTGTGTGTTTGTGATGTCTTTCTCCACTATAATTCTTTTAGTATCTAGTTATCTCAGTCACAGCTCATAGCAGGATCCCTGTAACCTATATCAAACTATTTTTTTTTAATTTTGTTTCTTTTTCCTTTTACTGTAGCTATCATCATCCACAAAAAACACACTCCATGTGCAACTGCTTCTTCCCCCAGACTCCTCTAACACAGAGATAACAGCCAGATCAGAAGGAACTTGGATCACAGCTGCCCATGCCTTCCCAGTCAGTAACACAAGATTTTGAGATAAATATCCTTTATTCCTTTTACACCCCCCCACCCAGACTGCATTATCACAGAGAAAACAGCCAGATCAGGAAAGAGCTTGGACCACAGCTCATTCACCCAATAGTTTCATGTATTGTGGGTAAATATCCTTCTTCCCTTCATGTGCCCCCAAAACTCCCCCAGACTCTAACACAGAGAACAAATTGTCTGCTTACAAGATTCCCTAAACTATACTCCAAATTTACTTAATTTTTCTATCCTAACTAGCACAAATTGTGTTGCTTCTCTGTCACAAACACAGAAGTGATATTCTGTGGGAAACTGGCATCCCTTTTATATTATCTTTGCAGGAAAAGAAGGTAGTGTTAAGGAGTGATGGTGAAATTCAGTCTTACCATTTATTTCAATGCAATGAGCTAGATACAATGAGCTAAGCAGGAAAAAGCAGAAATATTCACTTTGCACAAAAAATGTTGCATTCAGGGGGAACTGCCATTTTTTCTTCTGTTTTATAGTTCCATGCAACTGCGAGCAACTCCAACACCCCCTCTACCTGCCTCTACACTAGTTGCTATTGTTGAAATTTCAGCAGCTCTCTATTTCTCTCCGAAAGACTGCAGCATTAATTTTTACAGTAGACCAAAGGACAGACCTGTAAGTTTCAGAATCAGTAGGGTGTTTTAAAGGATAAATCACACAGTAACAGGTGCATCAACAGATTCCTGCTCACCTTAGTACTAGGGATGGCCAAAATGTTTTGCTGAAGTGAATTGTGAGTAGGTATAAGTTATAGCAACAGCACTTAAAGGCATATATTAATGAATAGCATGTAATATGAATTTGGATTATATATTTATATATTCAGGATATGATTTTTGTGTAAAAGCTTAGCTGTAAAGTAATCATACAGTTAGAAATATATTAAGAAGGGAGGGGGAGAGGACAGTCCACAAATTAAAGTGTATTAAAAATGTAAGATTATTTATTTCAGAGATATATGAAAACAAGTATAAAAACAAATTTAAAAAGTATTACTGAAAATACATAATTAAAAATACAATCTAGGTGGGCAATTGGAAAAATAATAAAATATTATCAATATCTTATAATATAAGCAACAATAGGGGTTCCCTAAACTGATCGTGCCCTTATATTTAAAGTTTAGACATAGTATCCTTGGCATATAGTTCTGCCTGTATATGAGCACTAACAGTTGGATAATCTGGATAGTGGAGACACACAGTAGTTCTAATATAGAAGCAGGAAGACAGGTGGTCTCAGAAAACCCAACAAAAGAAGCAATTGTAGATTATAGAAACAACGCAACACAGTATAACAAGTGGGATCGCAATAGCTCTTACACGACCTTATGAAGCATGTCTTGGTTAAGGCACATAAAGAGATCCCACAATTTGTGATGCTTCTGAATAATTGAGACTTCTCAGTCTGCCTGCTGTTTCCTATGATCTACTGATCCACCACTGTGTCACACCTCAGAGTCAGTGTCATCAGCAAATGTAGGTTTATTTTGGCAGCAAGGTGAGTTGATGTGGCCCCTCGGAGTACACGGGTAACATGAAGACACATGGTAAGAAGGTTCAGGAGTGATTATTTTCTCTGTTACCCAGCACTGTGTATATTTCTTTAGTCAGTGCTGAGTACAGATGAATAAGGATATTATAGAGAATAAAATCATTGGTGAAGGATCCTGTTAGCACATAGTAACTAGACATAATTTAAAGCTTCCAAAGGGATCCATGTCTGTGTTGGAGTGACGGTAATCAGCAAATGTAGTTTTGTTTTTGGCAGTATAACCAGTACTGTAAACTGAGGTGGGCTAACATAAAAACACATGTGATAGGAGGGTTCAGAAGTGATGTTATTTGTCATCTGCTGCATTATCTATGCTCCATTCAGTCAGTATGGGAGCATAGATGAATCAGCTCCACTGTATAGTTTTGTCAGCAGATACTGCCTTTAGGGTTAACTGGTTCTGACTACCAGGAAGAGAAGGAGTTGTCAGTACTGACTTGTGTGTGTGTCACTAATGAGGGCATACTCATGCCAAGATCACCACTGCATCAGAATTCCAAGCAGTCACAGCTGAAATCACAACAGTAATGCAGTAAATCCTGCCCCAAGAAGTCCCGTTGTTCAATCAGCTATCCTATCTATCTATCTATTGCCACACACAGATAGATAGATAGATAGATAGATAGATAGATAGATAGATAGATAGATAGATAGATAGATAGATAGATGTGTTTGTCAGTTTTTTGATGTAGCCCTTGCAAACACCCATTCACATTTCTTATTCAAATAATTTAAACAAACCAATTCATGTACCTAATTAATATTAGTATTAGGCCTGAATGTAGAAACAATTATTTATGATTATGAAAAAATAAACTGATTTGCATTGTGTATTCATGAATGAATGGGATTTAAATGGGTATCAAAATAATCTCTTCTGTATGCATATGTAAAAGCCCTTACATATGTATTTGTTATATCCTCCTTTAACATCAAACCAAATATAAATAAAAGGCAACATTTTGACTTCTTCTATCCTTTATTTGCAATTTTACCTGTTAATTAATCTTTGCAGTTTAAACTTTTGAGTACCAGAGAGATATCCGTTGCATTGACACAATGAATTGAGTACATCTCTGGTGTTAAAAGTGTTAATGTGGAATTCATTAATTTAGTGGAAACAAGTTAATTTTATATTAGTCAAATGTTTAAACCTGGATTATATTAAGCTAGCGCCTCAATATGTTATTTTTCTAATTCAGTTGTGTCAAATAAAAAGGAACAGATGAAATTTTCATTAAGTGTTTATTTCATACTTCTTGTGATATGGAATAGACAGAATTTTATGAGGTGTAATTGAAGAGAATTCTGAAACAAGTTGTGTATGGATTACTGAACTTTTAAATCAAATCCATTGTGTTTTGGAAACTTAGAAATGGATTAGAGCTAAAATAAATTGCAACAGAGTACTATCAACTCATAAATTGTAATAATTTTATAAACATTCTGCTAAGTTGGGCAAGCATCCAGACCCTGGGGCTGTGTGAATATACTGTATCATAATATAAATATATGGGATTTAGTTTACCTGGCAAGGATCAGCTGTACTCAAAGATAACTTGTGTTGAATGGTCATTAATTTTAACAAAATGATAATTGAAATTCATAGCTCATGTCAAAAAACTATTTTCAATATCCATCCTACTCCTTCCCATCTGTTCAAAATAATTATTTTATCCTTGTATAAAGTCTGTTTACTCGTGCTTCTTTGAGTAATATTATTGCAATGTATTTAAACAGCAGCAAACTTATACAGGTAAGAGTTTTATATAGTTGTAATTTAATGGTTTAATTTATTTTTATAGATAATTTGATGCTTAATAAGGGTGTTATTAAGAGCATATTCAAAGTCATTTACTACATTTAGTAGTGTGTTTCATTTCTGAGATCATAAGCAACATTGGTAACATTCCGGCTTCCCTATCAAAAGACTCTACTAGAATTTGCCATTTCCTCAAAAAAGACACTGCCAAAATTCTAATAAACTCACACCATCTCCATTATTGACTACTGCAACTTGCTCTTCATTGTCATTCCTCTTAAAATCCTCTCCGTTCTAGTATAACCCCAATTCTTCTGCCAGTCTAATCTTTCTCTCTGAATGTTCATCCTCAGAGGTCCCACTCTGAAAACCATTTAAATGCTTCCCAGTCAATGTTAAAGGTCAAAGTCACTGTTCCCTTCCATAAAACACTCAAGATACTGTCCCACCATATTTATCATACTTAATTTTCAAATTCTCTCCCTCACATGCACACCTACAATTAGGGATGGGCGAAACACATAGCTTTCCATAGCTTTCCACATAGCAGCAAATTTTCCCACTAACAGTGACATTTTATGCTTTTTTCCTGCCTTATTGCATTAAAATCAATGGGAAGACTGAATTTCTTCCCACCACTTGGCATGTTTCCCTTATTTTCCTCAAAGGCATAGTATAAAAGGATGTCACGGTTTTAATGAACGCTCAGACAATTTGGTTAAGATAAAACAATGAAGCTTTATTAAACAAATAATAATGAACAGAAATGCCCTTCACAGGTCCAGACCCAAACAGAGGATAGCTCTTTTGAATCTGACACAGGTCAGGGTACAACAGAGACTGGTATGTATAAAATACAGTAATGCAGAATGAGGACTGGAACAGGAACTGGAACAAAACCCCAGCAGTACTGGTCAGGAGGAGCCCTAGGTGAGGTAAGTACTGCAGGGCAGAAATCCCCAATGGAATAGGGAGAGAGTAGGCTCTACCGGCTTTGCCTGAAACCAGGTAAAGGCAGCCCACGTGACGGCTCAAATCACCACAAGGAGGTTTTGCCCGGAGGCAACCGGAATAGGCACAGTCTGCAAGGTAGCGCAGCAGGAGGCAATAGTAATATCAAACTGAGTATAGTGCAACCGGAGCCAATAGTAAGTGCAAACAGTACAGCAGTGCAATCGGAGGCAACGGGTAGGCGCAGACTGACAGGTGGTGCAACCACAAGTGACCGCTAAGGCACAGGCTGTATAGTAGTGCAACCAGAGGCAACAGTGAGGCACAGGCTGTATAGTAGCGCAAGTAGCTTGTTTTCTCTTAGCCTCTGCAAGACCGCCGAGACATGTCTGTGGTGAGTCTCCAGGTCGGGAAAATATATCAAAATGCCATCTAGGTATACGACTACACAGGATTGTAACAAATCCCTTAATACATCATTTATAAATTCTTGAAATACCGCCAGGGCATAGCACACACCAAATGGGATGACCAAATATTCGTAGTGCCCAGTACGAGTATTGAAAGCAGTTTTCCACTCATCACCTTCCTTAATCTGAACTAGATTATATGCCGCCCTAAGGTTTAGTTTGGTAAAGATGGATGCGCCCTTTAACCGATCTAGCGGTGATGAATGGAATGGGATAAGCGTTCTTTGTCATTATTTTGTTGAGACCCCTATAATCAATACAGGGTCGGAGCTCCCTGTCCTTCTTTTTAACAAAAAAGAATCCAGCCCCCGCGGGCGAGGAAGATTTAAGAATAATACCACGAGCCAAAGAGACACTAATGTATTCCTCCATGGCCCGGTTCTCGTCACAGGACAACGGGTAAGTTCTACCCCTAGGAGGCATAGCTCCTGGCACAATATCAAGAGCACAATCATATGGACGATGCTGTGGCAGAGTGCTAGCCTCTCCCTTACTGAATACATCACTGAATGACTGGTATTCAAGCGGTAGGGAGGGAGAGGTACACAAAATCTTAGTAGGGTGCCTTAGACAAAGAGTGTTACAGTGCTCGGACCAAGACAAGATCTCTTCCAATCAAGTCTGGGATTATGCTTATGTAACCACGGAAATCCCAAAATGACCTCAAAATGGGGAGACTGGATTATCTGGAACTGTAAGGTCTCCTTGTGAAGTGCTCCAATGCAAACAGATAATGGGCATGTCTCCAGGGTGACCTGTGGCAGTACCAGAGGCCTCCCATCAATGGCCTCAATTTCAAGCGGAGAGTCTCTGTTCAACAATGGAATATTATGCAGAATAGCAAAGTCTCTGTCCATAAAATATCCGGCAGCGCTGGAGTCAATCAGAGCAGGAGTATTCACAGAATCGGAAGCCCAAGAGACAACAATATTAAGTACCAGCTTGTTTAACGTGCCTTCCGGGGACTAGTTTATGCCACCTAGGATCTGTCCCCCACTTGAACCTAGGTGCGTGCGTTTCCCGGCCGCATGGGACAAGTCTTTAGCAGGTGACCTGCCTTGCCACAATACATACATAGGCCCTGTTTGCGGCGGAAGGAGCGTTCCTCCTTGGACAATCGTATGAAACCCACTTGCATAGGTTCTATACTCCCAGTAGCAGGACCCGGAGGTATGGGAGGAGAGGGAGGCAAGGGTGGGAAATTAGCCCTAGTAGCAGACTCACTCGTGGGTCTTGATCTACGATCCTTATATATATATTCCTCTCCCTTATGCGGGAGTCAATCAGGATGGTATAATCAATGAAACTGTCTAGACCCTATGGCAAGTCTCTGGCCACAATTTCATCCTTAATCCTATCCTCGAGACTTTGTGCGAAAGCAGCAACAAGTGCTTCATCTTTTCATCCTACCTCTGCTGCGAGTGTGCGAAATTTAATGGCATAGTCGGAAACAGTATGTGTGACCTGTTGGATTCTCATAAGAGGCTTGGCAGCAGAGGTGGCATGCCCTGGAATTTCGAATACACTGTGGAAAGCCCTTACAAACTCGGCAAAGTTATTGGTGATCGATTTACCAGTCTCCCAAATCGGATTTGCCCAAGCTAGAGCTTTGCCTGTCAGTAGTGAGATCATGAACCCCACTTTGCTCCTTTCACTTGGAAATGCCTGAGGTACCAGTTCAAGAAAGATCTCAAGTTGGTTCAGAAACCCTCGGCACAGAGTTGGCTCCCCATCGTATCTCAGAGGGAGAGGAGCGGTAGCGGATAGCCCTTTAGAGGATGAACTAGACATATTAGCCTGTGCCAATGGTGCCGGAACTGGCGTGGCCACCAAAGGCTGTACAGGTCTCTCAAGACAGGCAGTGCACTCCAAAATATTCTGGATAGCCATAGATAACTGGTCTAACCGTTGCTCCTGAGCGTCCATTCTCCATAGGAGATTCTGGGAGCTACCTTCACCAGCCTTGTCTGAGGTCATAGCCCTTTCGTACTGTCACGGTTTTAATGAACGCTCAGACAGTGTGGTTAGGTTAAAACAATGAAGCTTTATTAAACAAATAGTAATGAACAGAAATGCCCTTCACAGGTCCAGACCCAAACAGAGGATAGCTCTTTTGAATCTGACACAGGTCAGGGTACAAGAGAGACTGGTATGTACAAAATACAGTAATGCAGAATGAGGACTGGAACAGGAACTGGAACAAAACCCCAGCAGTACTGGTCAGGAGGAGCCCTAGGTGAGGTAAAATTCTGCAGGGCAGAAATCCCCAATGGAATAGGGAGAGAGTAGGCTCTACCGGCCTTGCCTAAAACCAGGTAAAGGAAGCCCACGTGACGGCTCAAATCACCACATGGAGGTTATGCCCAGAGGCAACCGGGATAGGCACAGTCTGCAAGGTAGTGCAACCAGAGGCAATAGTAAGTGCAAGCGGTACAGCAGCGCAACTGGAGGTAACGGACCGGTACCAGAAGCTATAGTGCAACCGGAGATAGCTGTACGGCACAGGCAGTATAGAAGCGCAACCGGAGGCAACGGGTAGGTGTAGACAGGTAGTGCAACCACAAGTGACCACTAAGGCACAGACTGTATAGTAATGCAACCGGAGGCAACAGTGAGGCACAGGCTGTATAGTAGCCCAACCGGAGGCAACGGATAGGTGCAGGCTGACAGGTAGTGCAACCACAAGTGACCTCTAAGGCACAGGCTGTATAGTAGTGCAACCAGAGGCAACAGTGAGGCACAGGCTGTATAGTAGCGCAAGTAGCTTGTTTTCTCTTAGCCTCTGCAAGACCGCCGAGACATGTCTGTGGTGAGTCTCCAGGTCGGGAAAATATATCAAAATGCCATCTAGGTATACGACTACACAGGATTGTAACAAATCCCTTAATACATCATTTATAAATTCTTGAAATACCGCCAGGGCATAGCACACACCAAATGGGATGACCAAATATTCGTAGTGCCCAGTACGAGTATTGAAAGCAGTTTTCCACTCATCACCTTCCTTAATCTGAACTAGATTATATGCCGCCCTAAGGTTTAGTTTGGTAAAGATGGATGCGCCCTTTAACCGATCTAGCGGTGATGAATGGAATGGGATAAGCGTTCTTTGTCATTATTTTGTTGAGACCCCTATAATCAATACAGGGTCGGAGCTCCCTGTCCTTCTTTTTAACAAAAAAGAATCCAGCCCCCGCGGGCGAGGAAGATTTAAGAATAATACCACGAGCCAAAGAGACACTAATGTATTCCTCCATGGCCCGGTTCTCGTCACAGGACAACGGGTAAGTTCTACCCCTAGGAGGCATAGCTCCTGGCACAATATCAAGAGCACAATCATATGGACGATGCTGTGGCAGAGTGCTAGCCTCTCCCTTACTGAATACATCACTGAATGACTGGTATTCAAGCGGTAGGGAGGGAGAGGTACACAAAATCTTAGTAGGGTGCCTTAGACAAAGAGTGTTACAGTGCTCGGACCAAGACAAGATCTCTTCCAATCAAGTCTGGGATTATGCTTATGTAACCACGGAAATCCCAAAATGACCTCAAAATGGGGAGACTGGATTATCTGGAACTGTAAGGTCTCCTTGTGAAGTGCTCCAATGCAAACAGATAATGGGCATGTCTCCAGGGTGACCTGTGGCAGTACCAGAGGCCTCCCATCAATGGCCTCAATTTCAAGCGGAGAGTCTCTGTTCAACAATGGAATATTATGCAGAATAGCAAAGTCTCTGTCCATAAAATATCCGGCAGCGCTGGAGTCAATCAGAGCAGGAGTATTCACAGAATCGGAAGCCCAAGAGACAACAATATTAAGTACCAGCTTGTTTAACGTGCCTTCCGGGGACTAGTTTACGCCACCTAGGATCTGTCCCCCACTTGAACCTAGGTGCGTGCGTTTCCCGGCCGCATGGGACAAGTCTTTAGCAGGTGACCTGCCTTGCCACAATACATACATAGGCCCTGTTTGCGGCGGAAGGAGCGTTCCTCCTTGGACAATCGTATGAAACCCACTTGCATAGGTTCTATACTCCCAGTAGCAGGACCCGGAGGTATGGGAGGAGAGGGAGGCAAGGGTGGGAAATTAGCCCTAGTAGCAGACTCACTCGTGGGTCTTGATCTACGATCCTTATATATATATTCCTCTCCCTTATGCGGGAGTCAATCAGGATGGTATAATCAATGAAACTGTCTAGACCCTATGGCAAGTCTCTGGCCACAATTTCATCCTTAATCCTATCCTCGAGACTTTGTGCGAAAGCAGCAACAAGTGCTTCATCTTTTCATCCTACCTCTGCTGCGAGTGTGCGAAATTTAATGGCATAGTCGGAAACAGTATGTGTGACCTGTTGGATTCTCATAAGAGGCTTGGCAGCAGAGGTGGCATGCCCTGGAATTTCGAATACACTGTGGAAAGCCCTTACAAACTCGGCAAAGTTATTGGTGATCGATTTACCAGTCTCCCAAATCGGATTTGCCCAAGCTAGAGCTTTGCCTGTCAGTAGTGAGATCATGAACCCCACTTTGCTCCTTTCACTTGGAAATGCCTGAGGTACCAGTTCAAGAAAGATCTCAAGTTGGTTCAGAAACCCTCGGCACAGAGTTGGCTCCCCATCGTATCTCAGAGGGAGAGGAGCGGTAGCGGATAGCCCTTTAGAGGATGAACTAGACATATTAGCCTGTGCCAATGGTGCCGGAACTGGCGTGGCCACCAAAGGCTGTACAGGTCTCTCAAGACAGGCAGTGCACTCCAAAATATTCTGGATAGCCATAGATAACTGGTCTAACCGTTGCTCCTGAGCGTCCATTCTCCATAGGAGATTCTGGGAGCTACCTTCACCAGCCTTGTCTGAGGTCATAGCCCTTTCGTACTGTCACGGTTTTAATGAACGCTCAGACAGTGTGGTTAGGTTAAAACAATGAAGCTTTATTAAACAAATAGTAATGAACAGAAATGCCCTTCACAGGTCCAGACCCAAACAGAGGATAGCTCTTTTGAATCTGACACAGGTCAGGGTACAAGAGAGACTGGTATGTACAAAATACAGTAATGCAGAATGAGGACTGGAACAGGAACTGGAACAAAACCCCAGCAGTACTGGTCAGGAGGAGCCCTAGGTGAGGTAAAATTCTGCAGGGCAGAAATCCCCAATGGAATAGGGAGAGAGTAGGCTCTACCGGCCTTGCCTAAAACCAGGTAAAGGAAGCCCACGTGACGGCTCAAATCACCACATGGAGGTTATGCCCAGAGGCAACCGGGATAGGCACAGTCTGCAAGGTAGTGCAACCAGAGGCAATAGTAAGTGCAAGCGGTACAGCAGCGCAACTGGAGGTAACGGACCGGTACCAGAAGCTATAGTGCAACCGGAGATAGCTGTACGGCACAGGCAGTATAGAAGCGCAACCGGAGGCAACGGGTAGGTGTAGACAGGTAGTGCAACCACAAGTGACCACTAAGGCACAGACTGTATAGTAATGCAACCGGAGGCAACAGTGAGGCACAGGCTGTATAGTAGCCCAACCGGAGGCAACGGATAGGTGCAGGCTGACAGGTAGTGCAACCACAAGTGACCTCTAAGGCACAGGCTGTATAGTAGTGCAACCAGAGGCAACAGTGAGGCACAGGCTGTATAGTAGCGCAAGTAGCTTGTTTTCTCTTAGCCTCTGCAAGACCGCCGAGACATGTCTGTGGTGAGTCTCCAGGTCGGGAAAATATATCAAAATGCCATCTAGGTATACGACTACACAGGATTGTAACAAATCCCTTAATACATCATTTATAAATTCTTGAAATACCGCCAGGGCATAGCACACACCAAATGGGATGACCAAATATTCGTAGTGCCCAGTACGAGTATTGAAAGCAGTTTTCCACTCATCACCTTCCTTAATCTGAACTAGATTATATGCCGCCCTAAGGTTTAGTTTGGTAAAGATGGATGCGCCCTTTAACCGATCTAGCGGTGATGAATGGAATGGGATAAGCGTTCTTTGTCATTATTTTGTTGAGACCCCTATAATCAATACAGGGTCGGAGCTCCCTGTCCTTCTTTTTAACAAAAAAGAATCCAGCCCCCGCGGGCGAGGAAGATTTAAGAATAATACCACGAGCCAAAGAGACACTAATGTATTCCTCCATGGCCCGGTTCTCGTCACAGGACAACGGGTAAGTTCTACCCCTAGGAGGCATAGCTCCTGGCACAATATCAAGAGCACAATCATATGGACGATGCTGTGGCAGAGTGCTAGCCTCTCCCTTACTGAATACATCACTGAATGACTGGTATTCAAGCGGTAGGGAGGGAGAGGTACACAAAATCTTAGTAGGGTGCCTTAGACAAAGAGTGTTACAGTGCTCGGACCAAGACAAGATCTCTTCCAATCAAGTCTGGGATTATGCTTATGTAACCACGGAAATCCCAAAATGACCTCAAAATGGGGAGACTGGATTATCTGGAACTGTAAGGTCTCCTTGTGAAGTGCTCCAATGCAAACAGATAATGGGCATGTCTCCAGGGTGACCTGTGGCAGTACCAGAGGCCTCCCATCAATGGCCTCAATTTCAAGCGGAGAGTCTCTGTTCAACAATGGAATATTATGCAGAATAGCAAAGTCTCTGTCCATAAAATATCCGGCAGCGCTGGAGTCAATCAGAGCAGGAGTATTCACAGAATCGGAAGCCCAAGAGACAACAATATTAAGTACCAGCTTGTTTAACGTGCCTTCCGGGGACTAGTTTACGCCACCTAGGATCTGTCCCCCACTTGAACCTAGGTGCGTGCGTTTCCCGGCCGCATGGGACAAGTCTTTAGCAGGTGACCTGCCTTGCCACAATACATACATAGGCCCTGTTTGCGGCGGAAGGAGCGTTCCTCCTTGGACAATCGTATGAAACCCACTTGCATAGGTTCTATACTCCCAGTAGCAGGACCCGGAGGTATGGGAGGAGAGGGAGGCAAGGGTGGGAAATTAGCCCTAGTAGCAGACTCACTCGTGGGTCTTGATCTACGATCCTTATATATATATTCCTCTCCCTTATGCGGGAGTCAATCAGGATGGTATAATCAATGAAACTGTCTAGACCCTATGGCAAGTCTCTGGCCACAATTTCATCCTTAATCCTATCCTCGAGACTTTGTGCGAAAGCAGCAACAAGTGCTTCATCTTTTCATCCTACCTCTGCTGCGAGTGTGCGAAATTTAATGGCATAGTCGGAAACAGTATGTGTGACCTGTTGGATTCTCATAAGAGGCTTGGCAGCAGAGGTGGCATGCCCTGGAATTTCGAATACACTGTGGAAAGCCCTTACAAACTCGGCAAAGTTATTGGTGATCGATTTACCAGTCTCCCAAATCGGATTTGCCCAAGCTAGAGCTTTGCCTGTCAGTAGTGAGATCATGAACCCCACTTTGCTCCTTTCACTTGGAAATGCCTGAGGTACCAGTTCAAGAAAGATCTCAAGTTGGTTCAGAAACCCTCGGCACAGAGTTGGCTCCCCATCGTATCTCAGAGGGAGAGGAGCGGTAGCGGATAGCCCTTTAGAGGATGAACTAGACATATTAGCCTGTGCCAATGGTGCCGGAACTGGCGTGGCCACCAAAGGCTGTACAGGTCTCTCAAGACAGGCAGTGCACTCCAAAATATTCTGGATAGCCATAGATAACTGGTCTAACCGTTGCTCCTGAGCGTCCATTCTCCATAGGAGATTCTGGGAGCTACCTTCACCAGCCTTGTCTGAGGTCATAGCCCTTTCGTACTGTCACGGTTTTAATGAACGCTCAGACAGTGTGGTTAGGTTAAAACAATGAAGCTTTATTAAACAAATAGTAATGAACAGAAATGCCCTTCACAGGTCCAGACCCAAACAGAGGATAGCTCTTTTGAATCTGACACAGGTCAGGGTACAAGAGAGACTGGTATGTACAAAATACAGTAATGCAGAATGAGGACTGGAACAGGAACTGGAACAAAACCCCAGCAGTACTGGTCAGGAGGAGCCCTAGGTGAGGTAAAATTCTGCAGGGCAGAAATCCCCAATGGAATAGGGAGAGAGTAGGCTCTACCGGCCTTGCCTAAAACCAGGTAAAGGAAGCCCACGTGACGGCTCAAATCACCACATGGAGGTTATGCCCAGAGGCAACCGGGATAGGCACAGTCTGCAAGGTAGTGCAACCAGAGGCAATAGTAAGTGCAAGCGGTACAGCAGCGCAACTGGAGGTAACGGACCGGTACCAGAAGCTATAGTGCAACCGGAGATAGCTGTACGGCACAGGCAGTATAGAAGCGCAACCGGAGGCAACGGGTAGGTGTAGACAGGTAGTGCAACCACAAGTGACCACTAAGGCACAGACTGTATAGTAATGCAACCGGAGGCAACAGTGAGGCACAGGCTGTATAGTAGCCCAACCGGAGGCAACGGATAGGTGCAGGCTGACAGGGAGTGCAACCTCAAGTGACCTCTAAGGCACAGGCTGTATAGTAGTGCAAACAGAGGCAGCAGTGAGGCACAGGCTGTATAGTAGCGCAACCGGAGGCAATGGATAGGTGCAGGCTGACAGGTAGTGCAACCACAGCAACCGCTAAGGCACAGCTGATATAGGCAACAGGCAACCGTAAAGCAATGGCTATAGGACACGAGAACAGAGGCAACAGAGACACTAGCGGTAAAGCTAATGCTAGGCGAGTAACCAATGCAGAGAAGGTACCCTAGAGAGTGGAGGTAAGCCAAGGCCTGGATAGTACACGGAGAGCAGAGTCAGCCACAGCCTGGAATGGTACACAAAGCGTGGTAGTCAGCCAAAGCCTGGATCGGTACACAGAGAGCGGTAGTCAGCCAAAGCCTGGATCGGCACACAGTGAGCAGTAGTAACGAAATCGGTCACGGGATTGTAGTCAGGCAAGCCAGGACATAAAAAAATCGGGCAGTGAAGACAGGAGCAAGGTCAGACGAAACCGGATCATACACGGAACAGGAACACAGCAACAAACGTCTGGTCAGGAACACCATGAAAGGGCACCGGTATAGTGACAGGAGGGTGTATATAAAGGCAAGCCCTGGGAGGGGTTGAAAACCCAAAGCCAATAAGAAGCAGCTAAGGCAAACCTGGAAGTAAGAATGTCGCTCAGGCACAATCACGGGCACCGTGATAAAGGGGTATCAGGTTCCCACAGCATGCCCTTCTGTGTTTATGAGAGCAAGAGAAACCAGAAAATTTTCAAGCTAGAGAAGACAGGCTAATAAAGAGGAGTTGAAGATTAGTCTGGGTAGTCTTGTAGGCATAACATTTGTTCTCTGTATTAGGGGAGTCTGTGGCCACTTTGAGGAATAGGAAGGGAGAAAGGAAGTTGACCCCAAATTCCCCCAAATCTTGTGTGAATAACTGGGAATATGCAGACAACTGTGATCCAAGTTCCTTCCTGACTGGCTGTTATTTCTGGTAGGAGAGTCTGGGGATGAAGGAAGCAAAGGAAATTTACCCTAAATACCCCAAAATTGTGTTTACTGGGATTGTTGGGGCAGTTAATGAAAAAAAATTAATCCTAAATACAATTAAAAAACCCATAAGACATGGTATAAAAGGGGTCTGAGGAATGTGCCTGTGTTGGTAGGTGGAGTCTGGGGATTGAATCAGTTGAACAGGGAATTTATTTTGGGGGGGTTCTTGACTGGTATTCGGAGGGACAGTTAATATAAATATAAATCAATAAAATAAAACAAGAAATTTGTATGTAAAGGGATAGAGACAGGAATTCCCTGACATAAGCTGCCACTGGGGTGGACTGATACTTGACTTGATAGAGTATTTTCTAGAGGATGATTTGTTAGATTTGTTGCTACAGGCCCAAGCCCTGAAGAAATATTCATTTGTAGGACTTAGACTTATTAGAGGCACAAGCCCTGGAGAAACATTGATTTGTAGGACTTAACCTTGTTTGGCACAAGCCCTAAGGAAATATTGATTTGTAGGACTTAGGCTTTTTGAAACAAACCTCCAAAAATGGTTTATTTTATTTTTTATTTTTCAAAGCACAAGCCCTGAGAAAAAAAATGCCCTACTGGCCTAGTGTCAGCAGGTCATGCTGGCCATTGGGCAGTGGCCACTGTTAAATGTCCTCCTGAGTCCACAATTGTGGTATTTGCAGCTGCTGTTCTTGCTGCTGCTGCTGAGTTGCTTAAGCAGCAGGATGATTAGGCAGCTGAAAGGGAATGGGATCAACAATAGCAGTAACATGGGTGACGGATGATGAAGGTTCCACTTGCCACCACTAACTCCAGTGATGCGCCTGAGGCAGTATCAGCACAATAAGTAGCTTCCAGTCTATGTGGTGAAAAGAAGAAGTTGGCCAATAGTTCGTATTCACCTGCCCCTCCTCCAAAATCATTGGTGTTGTTATTATATATTTTTTCCCTTGAGAGCAGGAACTGTGGCTCTCATCAGCAACTGCAATGTGCACAGTGTGTATGGTAAATAACATTCGGGGGCACAACTGTATCCATACACCAAGACACCAGAAACCAACTACTGCCATCATCACTATACATCTTGTCCAGAACCTATGGACACATGACAACTTGCTGACAGTTTAATAGTAATGATGAACACTCCCTGCCACCATCTTAGCATATTCTGCGGGATGCAATCTCCCCAGATGCAGCTTGATGCCCTGGTTGCAATTCTCCTTCACCACACTGCCATATGTGGTCAGTGCACTACACAGTATGCCACATCCTAACATCGACAGAGTGGCTATCATTTGGCAGGAAGGGGGGTAATGATGAACAAGGTGGATTGGCAGAAGATGTAGTTACCGTAGAAGGTGATGGTGATGGTGAGCTAGTTGTTTTACTCATCATGGAACTTACAGTCTCTGCCTCTGCTTTTCTTCCTCTTTGAACTTTGCCTTGCCTCTTGTTTCCTTTCTGGAGAGCCAGAGTTACAGCAACAGTTGTGCTTGATTTCTGTGGTGGGTGTTTGGCTTTAACATGTTTGACATAAATGTCATGGTGTCTGTGCTTCATATCAGGGATCTTATACCAAGGTGTGTTCCCTCCTTTCCTCTTCTCACTGACTTGTCACAAATTGTGCACAGTGCTGTTGGTGATGACTGCACTGTACCTGCCCCAAGAGAAAAGTAGTCTGAAACCCATGACTTCAGGTGGGAGGGAAAAGGTGTAACAGGTTAAGAACAATGTCCTCTTTTTTCTTGTCCTCCACATTCCCCTTCACTGTCTGTGGCAGCAGATAATGTTGCTGCTGTTGCTGCTACTATCTCAGATTCAGCACTACAACTAGGACCAGGAGTATTGCTGCCCCTGGCAAGTGAAACCTGTCCCAGTCCCACATCATTTATTAACCCCATTCTCACTGTGTTCACGGTAGTCTGTGGCACACTAGCTTGCTCCTCAGCATCCTGCTGCCCTTGCATCTCAGCAGCAGAATTAGTTGCAGAGTCCTCAAATTCCAAAATCTCACTGCTAGTGGTGGTGGTGATGCTCATGCTCATCCCTGTCTCCCATTCCTTCTCAGTTTCTGCTAAAAAGGCCATCAATGTATCGTCCATCCCAGCTTCTCCAGCATCATCATCCCCACCACCACTAGTCCCTATGTGCTGCTGCTGCTCTATTACAGACATCTCACTGCTGCTTGGAGGAGGTGACAAGCATTGTGACAGAGGGTCCCCTTATGTCACACTTGGTATTTCTTTTTGATCTGAAGAAGGCAGACTGGCAGCAGTAGCAGCAGGCACAGGCAGCTGATCTGTGCTACTGCTGGTGGTGGTGGTGGTATTAATTCTGCACCTGCTTTCCCCTCCCCCCAACACCAGTTCTGGCCTCTTAGTCTTCAGGATCATGTTCTACTTGGACACTTTAGTGAAGGGAAGGGGAGGACTCCCAGGGTCAGAGGAATGGTGTGGGCTCCCTTGACTGCTAGTCTGGATGCCCTCAAATGCTTCCCCTACCACTCTGGCTGCTTCACCATTACTGCTACTACTACTAACACCAACCACAACAAAGTTCAGCCTCAGAGTCTTCCTCCTCATGGTCACTAGTTAAATGAGGATATTGATTACTGACCGAGGCTCTCAATTTGTTTCTCGTTTTTGGCGAGCCTTCTGTTCCCAGTTTGGAATCAAGCTGCATTTCTCTGCAGCCTACCATCCTCAATCCAATGGCCAAATGGAGCGGACGAATCAAACTTTAGAATTATTTTTACAGCAATTTCAGAAACATTCTAGCTAGGTCAAAAAGCAAAAGGAAGTTTGGGGAGAGGAATAAAGTGGCCCTGTCTGGAAAAACGATCCACAATCACCAAGATAGTGGTATGCCCCTGAGATGGAGGGAGTTCAATGACAAAGTCCATGGCCAAGTGGGATCATGGTGAAGTGGGAATAGGTAGTGGGCACAAAAATCCAGCTGGTCATTGATGAGAGGGCTTGGGACGAGTGCATACTTGGCAAGCAGCAACGTAATCCGAAACATCCTCTCTGAGTGAAGGCCACCAGAATTGTCTTGCAAGTAGACCTAAAGTCTTTCAGTTCCCAGGATGACCAGCGACTACAGAACCATGACTCGACTGCAGGATCTCCACACAATATCAGGGTGAAACAAACAAGGTATGTGGTGGCTAAAGAGGAGCTAAGGGACCCTTGTGCTGCAAAATCTTGTCCATAGTAGAGGAATTCAGATTAGCGATGATGTGATCCACAGGAATAATACGTTCAGGGGTGGAAACAGAACTAGGTTCAAATTCTCTTGATCATGCGTCGGCCTTAACATTCTTAGATCCTGGCCAATAGGTAATTATGTAATTAAACCTAGTGAAAAACAATGCCCAGCGTGCCTTTCGAGGGCTTAGATGTCTTGCTGATTCCAGAAATAACAGGTTTTTGTGATCCGTAATTATCAGAACTGGAAGAGAAGTACCCTCCAACAGATGCCTCCACTCCACCAGTGCCATTTTAATGGCCAGTAACTCACGATTACCTACATCATAGTTTCATTCTGATGTGGAATATCTTCTAGAAAAGTATGAACAGGGATGAATCTTAGAGGAAATAGGGTCTCGTTGAGAGAGAACTGACCCTGCAGCTTGTTCGGAGGTGTCCACCTCCAGGATAAATTGTAGAGAAGGATCCAGAAAATGAAAAATTGGAGCAATGGTGAATGCAATTTTCAGGGTTTCAAATCCCTTTAACGCTGCTTGAGGCCAATTACGTGGGCCTGCACTAGTCTTGTTAAGGGCTGTTATATGAGAGATGATTTTAGAAATATTTTGAATACATTTCCTGTAATAATTAGCAAATCCAATAAACAGCTCTTTTGTCCTGAGGAACTGCCCAACTAGCAATTGCTTTCACCTTGGCTGGATCCATCTCCAGTCCAGCCACTGAGATGATGTATCCCAACAATGACAGGCGGGTCTGTTCAAATTCACATTTATTGATGTTAAAAAACAAAGAATTGTCTCTAAGGCGTTGTAAAACAGTGCAAACTTGTACACGATGAGAATTTAAAGTAAATTAGGATGTCACACAGATATACTATGACTTGAAAAAGTAGCATGTCTCTGAAAATATAATTCACAAACCCTTGAAATACTGCTGGAGCATTACATAGGCCAAACAGCATCACAAGATATTCATAGTGGTCGTATCTCGTATTGAATGCGTTCTTCCATTCATCTCCAGTTTTAATCTGAATCAAGTTATAAGCATTCTGCAAGTCTAGGTGAGTGAATATCGTGGCGTCTTTCAATTGATCAAGGAGTTCAGCAACCAGAGGAAGTGGATAACTGTTCTTTATGGTGACTTTGTTTAATCCTCTATAATCAATGCAAGGGCGTAATGACCATCCTTCTTTTTAAAGAAGAAAAATCCTACCTCAGCTGGGGAGGAGGATGGTCTCATGAAGTCTTTAGTCAATTGTTCCTGGACATGTAATGCCAGTGCTTGATTCTTCGGTGGAGATAACATGAGTGTACGGCCCTTAGCACCTGGAAGGAGGTCAATAGTGCAATCACATGTCCTATGCTGAGGGAGATTGTCAGAATGTCCCTTAGAAAATGCATCTTTAAAATCTCTCCTGTTCCTGCGCCTGTGTACCGACCCAGATAGCCTGACTACTCTCCTGTATTGTTCCTGTGTACTGTTCCGGCCTGGCTGACGTTCCTGTTCCTGGATCCCAACTTGGCTGTGTTCCGCTTTGACTCGGGTCGCCTCGGCAACATTCTGACTTCTGGTGCCTTCCTGGTTTGGCACCGCTGCCCACAGGCTTGTCTTGCCTCCATACTGCACTGGTATTCAGTAGTTGGTTTGCTCCACTCAGTCACCGGTTGCTAGCGCTGCCTCCGTTATAGCACCGGTAGGGCCTCCGTATTTGTCCAGTACGTGGTCCTGGTTCGCTCCACTCTGTACTTCCATTCGCAAATGTTGCCTCCATGATTGCACTGGTATACAGTAATTGGTTTTCTCCACTCTAACACCGGTTGCTAGTGCTGCCTCCATTATAGCACCAGTAGGGCCTCCGTATTTGTCCAGTACGTGGTCCTGGTTCTCTCCACTCTGTCCTTCCAGTCGCAAGTGTTGCCTCCATGATTGCGCTGGTATACAGTAATTGGTTTGCTCCACTCTAACACCGGTTGCTAGTGCTGCCTCTGTTATAGCACTGGTAGGGCCTCCGTATTTGTCCAGTACGTGGTACTGGTTCGCTCCACTCTGTCCTTCCAGTCGCAAGTGTTGCCTCCATGATTGTGCTGGTATACAGTAATTGGTTTGCTCCACTCTAACACCGGTTGCTAGTGCTGCCTCCATTATAGCACCGGTAGGGCCTCCGTGTTACTCAGTTTATGGCACTGGTTTGCTCCACTCTGAACCTCCAGTCGCATGTGTTGCCTCCATGAATGCGCTGGTATACAGTAGTTGGTTGCTCCACTCCATCTAACCGGCTGCTTTGCTATCTCCGTTATAGCACCGGTAGGGCCTCCGCTAAACCGTGTCGCACCAGCCATAGGCTGCCTTACCCGGTATTTGGTAAGGCCGGTAGAGCCTCCTCAGTTCCTTGTTGTAGCAGATTAGGCTGCCTTACTCGGTATTTTGGTAAGGCCGGTAGACCCTCCTCAGTTCCGTGCTGTACCAGTTTAGGCTGCCTTGCCCGGTATATTGGTAAGGCCGGTAGAGCCTCCTCCGTCCTATTGTACCATCTTCTAGGCTGCCTTAACCGGTATTTTGGTGAGGCCGGTAGAGCCTATATACGTATACATTGTATGCTATATTACGTGAACCTGTTGTGTGTCTGTAACATATGTGTGATGTTCAGGACCTGTGAGGGTTCTTTATTATTTTTTTTTCAACAAAGCTCTGTTTTTTATCTTAACTCTGTGTCTGTGAGTCAAACAAACCGTGACAATTATGCATACTCAACCAAGGAAGTCCTAGGATCACTGGAGTATGAGGTGCCGAAATAATATTAAAACTAAGTGCTTTCTTTATTCAGTATCCCTGTACTCAAAACTAATGAGGAGGTCTCAAACAAGGTTTCAAACAATACTAATCCTGGACCCAGAGGAGTACCATCAATGGCCGAAACCACTAATGGAGATGGTTTACAAAGAATCAGAATCCCCTGCTGTTTGGCCCATGTTGAATCCATAAAAATGCCAGAAGCACCCCAATCAATAAAGGCTGAAGCCTGAGCAACTGAGGATCCCCATGACAGAGGTATACGGATCATCATGCGAGATGGGGGGAGGATTTGACAGACTTCCACCTTAGAGATTCTCCTCCCGCAGTCTCTAAACATTGGCGTTTCCCAGGCGTGTGGGACACTCTCTCAGAAAATGGCCCTTATTGCCACAATACAGTAATAAGCCCAACGACCGGCAACGTTGTTTCTCTGTCTCAGAATGCTTAAATACCCCTCCAATCTCCATTGCTTCCTCCGAACTGGTCTCCTATGGAAATGGGCGGCTGGGTGGGACATTTCTGTGCGTCGATCCAGTTCTAAACAGAGTATAATAAATTCTTCCAGAGATCCTGGGATTTCACGGTATGTTAGAGTGTCCTTTAATCTGTCATTGAGCGCTCTGCGAAATGCTGCCATGAGAGCATCCTCATTCCAATTGGTCTCATATGCCAATGTATGGAATTCAATGGCGTACTCACTTACTGCACGAAACCCTTGGTGAAGTTTCATTAATGCTGTCTCTGCAGATGCCTTTCTTCCGGGAATATCAAAGATCATTCAAAAATGTTTTAGAAAAGCCTCAGAATCCTGTAGCAGGGGATAGTTCTGTTCCACCGACGGGGAGGCCCAGGCAAGTGCTTTGTCAGATAGTAGTGAAATGATAAATGATATCCAAGCCACATGAGAACCGAAACCTTGGGGGCTCATGTTAAAATGTAGAAGACATTGATTAGTGAATCCTTTGCATTTGTTAGGGGACAGTGCCATCATATCATTCTGGTAATGGGAGTTTTGGTGGTCTAGCAGTTGCCGTTGACCCAGAACTGCTTGCTGTTGCCCCAGAACTGCTTGCCTCAACCGGGGACGCTGGATGAGGGGGTGAGGGTCCTTGAGGGGTGGTGGTAATAGCCGATCCCTTCAGTATCTCCAAGATGGCATCCATCTTTCTCTCCAGGCTTTGTAGGTGGGATTCGTGGGAGGTTTGGATCTGTTCCTGATGATCTTGTCTAGTGATCAAACGGGATAGCAGTCCAAATAGCCTGAGGTAAAGAGAAGCTAGGGTGCAAAGCTAGGGAGTGAAGCTTGGTAGCGATGCCGGCTACCCTAAACACCTTGCAGCGACGAGGGCCGAAAGTAAAGGTGCTGGCAGCGAAGCCAGGTATCCGTCCCCAGTTGAGCCATGGGCACAGACCAGGATGGCCAATAAGATAAGCCGGTGGAGACCTAAGACCAAACCTGGGAATAGAATCCCAAAATGCAGAACACCATCAACAGCAGAATCAGAAAATACAAAACAACTAATAGTGTTGGTTGTGGGAGATGACCACAATACACTTGCCAGACAAAGCTGCTCTGTAACCAGTGCAATGACAACCCCCACCAAGGCTATGTCTATACACCAAAACTCCTAAGGGACCAAATACTAACTCCCAACACCTATACCACCACAGAATGTCCAGAGATAGCTTCCCACAGACAAACCGCCAGGAGCACCCCTACAAATAATACCCAAACAATGGTAAAGGGGGCCCCCAGGGCTAGCGACAGAAAACTGTAATAGCAGCTAAAAGACAACCACCCAGTACAGCCCCAATTGCCCTGAATGGACCGGAGGCTCTAGCGGAGGAGGAGTACTGTCCTAAGGTCTGCAGTACCACACCCCACCACCACTGTGGTATGACTGTACGAGGTCGCTGCCCACAGGCAATGAGGACGGGAGGAGCCACCGGTGAAAATATGGAGAAGACGCTGGGTGCTGACAGCCGCAGTGACACCATGAAACCAACCACCCGCAATCACACACACAAGTCCCCAAACACTTGGTCCCCCAACCACGGCGAGAGAGAGAGAACAGAGAGAACCAGTGAGGAAATGTTGCAGACCGAAGGCAAAAGGTTAGTCAGACAAAAGCCAGGGAGTCAAAACATCAGAGAGAATCAAAATACAGAACAAGCCAAAGTCAGCAACAGAAGCGTAAGGCACCACAACACAGAGTACAACTCGATAATCGGGCCCAGAAGTGCAAGGGAACCGGCCCTAAATACCCCACCTAACCAATAGAAAGTGAGGAGAGGAGGAAACTTGGACGGATGCCAACAGCCTCAAGAACACTAGATAAAGCCGACAGAGTCTAGACATAGGAGAGATCTGACATGATGGACCTTCTTAGTAGTAGTAGTAGTAGTAGTACAAGCAATGGCGGGACTGCTTGGGGATGGCAAGTGTGACTTAGGGTTCCCTGCTGTCACACTTGGCATCATCTTCTCCTTCTCTCACTCCTGAGTATTACAAGACACACTAGCAGCAGGTTCAGCACTGGTAGCAGCAGGTTCAACACTGGCAGCAGGCACAGCACTGGTGGCAGCAGGGGTAGTACATCTGACAGCAGGCAGAGTACTGGTGGCAGCAGGTTCAGCACTGGTAGCAGGCACAACACTGGTGGCAACAGGAGCAGCACGTCTGACCACAGGCACAGTACTAGTGGCAGCAGGTTCAGCACTGGCTGCAGGCACAGCACTGGTGACAGCAGGGGCAGCGCTGGCAGCAGGCATGGCACTGGTGGCAGCAGGGGCAGCAGGTCTGACAGCAGGCACAGGACTAGTGGCAGCAGGGGCAACAAATATGACAGTAGGCACAACACCAGTGGCAGCAGGTGCAGCACGTCTGGCAGCAGGTACAGCAATGGTGGCAGTAGGCAGCACGTCTTGCAGGAAGCACAGGCAGCTGACCTGCCCTTTACTCACTAGTACTACCCTTCTCTTCCTCCCTTGCCGTTAATTTCCCCAAGATCCCTAGGGGTGATTTAGGGGAACTGAACAGTATTGGTTCAGTACTGCTCACCTCCTCCTCCTTCTCAGGCTCGGTGGACACATAAAGGTACTTCCAGTTTCTCTTTTTACTATTTTTAAACTAGCTCATAGTGATAGCAGTCACTATTAGGGGTGGGCGAAAAGTGGGAAAAATTTCCCGCCTGACTTTTCGCGAAAACGTGCAGATTTTTTGCTTTTCCCACAAAAAAATTTCTCCTTTACACCTATGCAAAAATGTCCTCCTTTTTGCCTATTTTAACAAATTTTCTGCCTATGTTAACACATTTTTCGCCTATTTTAACACATTTTTCGCCTAGAATTCCTATTGGTAATACATTTCCCACTGTAATATTACTTCTGAGCGCTGAATTTTAGAAATAAGCTGTGAGTCCTACAGCAACATATGGCTTGAAAAATGTGTTAGCATGCAGAATGCATTTGTCCTTTGTCCACAACACTAACTTCCTGCTAAGTGACACTGGCACATATTCATGATGATATCAAGTAATGAAAAGTACAACCTACAATGTGGCAGATGTGTATTCTAGTGGTGGTGGTGGTGGTGGAGGACTGGCATGGTGTGATTTGTGTATGTATTTTTACCATTGTCATACTCTATCTTCCTTCTCAGATTATTGACACACATTACTTATTGGTCATAGCTGTGGTCCCAAGTGGGGTAGATGGTGGCAAACCTTCTTCACATCCATCCTCCACCTTCTCATCTGTGCTGCTGTTAATATATTTGTCCTGGCTTTGTCTGTCATATGTGGTTTCTGCTACTACTACTACTGGCGCTAGGTGTTGATGTAATTCTACTGTCAATACTACTACGAGTCAAAGGTGCAGCACTTACAGCAGCAGCATCAGAGGTACTCATCATATCTAACACTGTGGATGTTAACCTGTGTTGCTGTTGCTGGGTACTTAAAACAGGTGTGTGTGGGTGAGTGGGACTTGAACTTTGAAGAGGCAATGATGTTGATGATGACTGATAGGGTGACTGTGTGCTTTTTGACATCTGTACTTGTCTAGGGTCAGACTTTCCAATGGTTTCTCATACACTTTATAGACAGACATAGTGCTTCTTAAAAGTGGTGGAAGATTCAGCTTTTGACTTTCTTCTAACCTTATAGCCATATAATAATCCTCACTCTCAAGTTCATCTGTATCTGAACAAGAGAAGGATGCTGGAGGGATTTATTCTAGATCTGGATCATCATCAGTCATCATTAGGTCATCCTCAGCAGCATCAGCATCACCTGACAGTTCTTGCCCACTACTACCCTTATATTCCTCTAAGTTTTTAGAGGTCTCAAACAATTTATTTTTACTTTTACTGTAACAAATTGTGCTACTACTTTGAGGACAGGTGTTTTTGTGCTTGGTTATCTCACTGTCTGATGCAGCAGGCGGTTCAGCTGCTACACCTTATGCTATTATGCTATTGCCAGTATCAATTTTTCTACTAGTACTGGTGTTCCTGGATCTAGTTTTGTTGGGACCTTGACAAACTGCATCCTCCCTTGGAGTAGAGGGATCATCACCATTGATTGCACACACTGCAGCAACATTGCTGCAGTCAGTTTTTGAACTACTACTTTACTCTCACGTTCCTACACTGCTCCACTCCTCCCCCTTCCCCTTGTGCATTTGTTACGCAACTACACTATGTTTTTTTTACTGTATGGTACCCAACACAACTGATGGAGCTGTATAATGCCTTGCTTAAGCCCAGTCAGCTGCCTGTCACTGTCACCTAAGATATTTTGTCTTAAATTGTCTACCCTGTTGTCTTATCACAGTCTGTCAAAAAAAATTATAACTGAAAAACTAAATCAACAGTGTCTTTCCCTAGACGTCCCAACCCAGCACAGAGACAATAACAGCAAGATCAGCAAACAAATAGGTCCCTAGCTGCCTGTGTCTTGCCAGTCAGTCACATGGAATTTTGGAGTATTTGGGGGTCAACCTCCTTCCTCCCTTCTTATCCCCTAGAGTTCCCCCAGACTCCCCCAATACAGAGAACAAATGTCCTGCCTAAATGACTCCATAAACTAAGCTTCAATTGCCCTTTATTTGCCTATCTCCTCTAGATCAAAAACATGCTGCTCTCTCCTCTCACAAACACAGAATGGCTGCTGTGAGAGCCTGACAGCCTTTTATATGGCTGCAGAAAAATTTTGTGTGTTGGAGAAAGATTTCTCTTCCTATTGATTTCAATGGGCAGAAAAGGCAGGAAAAAGCGGAAAAACTGCACTTTTTGCGGGAAATGATTCGCCAAGCGGAATGTACCATTATTCGCCGATTTCAGTTTGAGGCTGTCATGGTGTGCAGGCAAAAGAAGGACAGACAAAATCGTATGAAATATAACCACCTTTATTTATAATGTACAGCAATAATAGTATAGCCCGCACAACCCCAGACAAGCAAATAGGACTCAAGGTCCCTCCAGAGCTGCACACTGTGCTGTGCACTGCTCTACCCAAGTGGGACAACAGAGAATAGTAGAATATGTGTAAGTCACCACTTGGTCTGCGAACGGAGGCAACAGATAGTGAAAGCAGACCAGAGCCAGGAGGCACCAAGACTACAGGTCAGGCACTCAGGTAGTGTATGGAGTGAGTAGGCAGCTTGAGTCACAGGTCAGACAAGCCGGGGACTACAGAGAGAGAGAGAGTAACCAGGCCACTGGTCAGACAATCGGAGACTATGCTGAGCGAGTAGGAGCCAGGGCCACAGGTTTTGCAAACCGAGGACTACAAGGAGTGAAAGTAACCAGGCCCACAGGGAAGGCAACCGGAGGCTACACTGAGCGAGTAGTAGCAAGGGCCGCTGGTCAAGCAAGCCGGGGTCATACACAGAGCGAGTAGTCAGCCAGAGCCACAGGTCAGAACCGATGTGGGTAGTTAGACAAGCCAGGGTCATACACGGAGCAGATTCTCAGATAAGGCACGGCTCACAATGGAGCACAATACACAATAGAAGAAACACCATGTAAGGGCAATGACTCTTAGGCCCAGGGAGGTTTATAAAGGAGCAGAAGGAGGCGGGACCCAATTAGGCCACCCAGAATAGGCTCATAAACACGCATCCATGCTAGTGCCTGTTACCTGATGTAGCAATGAGGAAGTGGCCGGAGGTCACTAACTTGTCGCATATAGTGCACAGTACAGTCACTGATGACTACACTGTCTGCCAAAGAGAAAAATATTTCCACACCCATGATTTCAGGGAGGGGACAGGAGGAGAAGAATGGCCTTCCTCTTCTTCTCCATAATCCTCTTCACTGGCTGGGGCAGATGCTGCTGCTGCCTCTGAATCTGCACTAAAACTAGGCATGGATTTTTGGCAGCAAGTGAAACCTTTCCTAGTCCCAAATCACTACTGGAGGAACCCATTCTCATTGTGCTCACAACTGTCTCTCTTGCTGGGACAGATGAAAGTGTGGCTCTGGTGACTCACCAGCCAGAATTACAGCAGCAGCAACATCCACAATATCATGGTGATCGTGTTGTTAATGTCCATCCTTATTTGCATCTCTGTCTCCCATTCCTTTTCTCTTTCAGCTATGGAGCCCCTCATTCTCTGCTTCACACCAGCTGCCTGACTATCACCCTCACACTCATGGCCACCACCAGTATTTTGCTGCTGTATCAGAGTGGGACTGATTGGTGATGACAAATGTGACATTGTGAAACTGTGACAATGTGAAACTGTCTCACTTGACATCTCTCCAGAGCAAGAAGGCACAATTGTGGCAGTATAAGCAGTCACAGGCAGCTGACGTGTACTGCTACTCATACTGCTAGCCACTACTGAATCCTTCATTATAATTCCCCAGATGTATGGGAATCATAGGGTCAGGGGTATGTGGGCTTCCTTGACTACTAGTCTGGCTGCTCACTTAGCCTACCATTTCAGCAACAGCATCAGGGTCCATCCAGCTAGTACCAACAACTGCTCCACAACCAGGCCAACCCTCACACCCACCAGTCTCTAGCTGCTGTGAGGTAATGGGACTGCTTGGAGATGACAAGAGTGATTTAGGGTCCCCAGCTGTCACACTTGTCATCTCCTCCTCCTCCTCCTCAGAATAAGAAGGCACTCTGACAGCAGTAGCAACAGGCGCAAGCACCTGTGCTGCTCACACTGCTACCCAGTTTTATCTTATTCACAATTTCCCCAAGTGACAATGTTGTGGGACTGGGTATCATTGAGTCTGGGGGATTTGGGCTCCCAGTCCCTTTTGTGCTGGTGGTGGTGACTTCCTCCTCTGTATCACTGGATGCATTAGGGCCCTGTCAGCACCATTTTACTTGTGCTTATAGTGTCAGCCATCACTATGAGCCTGTAATACCCTTATTTCATGAATTGCTTTAAAATAGCTTTTTCGCTCTCTCTCTCTCTCGTTTTCCCTGTTTCCTTCCACTCCATTTTACTTTCTATTTACATCATGCTTTTTGGTGCTGAAATGTAAGATTTTTTTTAGCATGTGGGTGGGAATTTTCTCCCCATTGAGAGGCATATGCAAAACATGGAACCATTTTCGTGAATTCGTTTTTGTTCTAAATGAAATGGAGAAATGCTGTTGGTGAAATTTCTCGCAAAAAAGTGGAGAACTGCATGGTTTTAGTGAAATAGCTCATAAGAACAAAACAGGACATTTTGCCCATCCCAAGAATTCACTTGTGCTGCTCTCTACCTGTGGAAATCACTTCCATGCTTCTTTAGACTTCATTTCCTCAGTCCTTCAAAATCCACTTTAAAACTCACCAATTCAGGATACCACATCCTCAGATTGTACAGTAGAAAAGGGATCTAAATTTAATTCTAAATAGAAACTCAGTCAATATTATTCACAGGAAATCCTAGCCAGGAGTAGTTCCTTAAGAAACATATGTTTTTTAATAGGCTGGTGGCAAAAGCAAACACACATGCAACAAAAATTCAAACTAGTTTACAACAGTGTTAGCTTTCAGCAAAATATCAGAACTTTGGATCTCAATACCCCATAGCCTTAAAGGAACACTGAACACAGAGCACCTAAGACAGCAAATAGAGAATGATAACAAAATGTCACTGCAGTCAGAGCAGAAGTTTCTCATACATTCAGAGGTTTACAAACATATTCCTACTAATATATTATCTGGATGTGGCCCCAAACCAGATTTAATTCAGCTCTGTGTGAAATAGCATCCACAAAGAAATATTTAATGGACCTAAAGGTAGATGATGACAGATTATATAGTACTAAACACTCCAAAAATCAACTAGATTAAAATTCCTCAAATTACCATTGATTTAAGTTCACAAATAGTACCCAAAAAAGGTGAGGGTTGCTCCTATAATAACAAATACACTTGAAATAGATGATGTATCATTGGATTACTCACATTTACATGAGGCCAGGTTGACAATACAACCGGTAACATGTCATGATGATAAATGATGATCGATCCAAAATCAAAAGCAAAATATATGCATTTTATTAAAATAGGAAAGATGACCAAGACCAGTTGATACATTTCAGGATATCTCCTTACCTCAAGACATATAGGCTTATACTGTTGCCACCAACAGTCCCACATCCGTTATACACAGAAGCCAACTAATATGACCAATAAAAACCAGAGGTATGTTTAGTGATTGAAGGACTGAAGAAGTAGCCTCAGTAACAAATAATAAATTAAAAGACTGATTATCAGAACAATCACAGTAATAGCGATAATAATCTGTCACCATACTATACTTTACTTACTATACCATACTATACTTTACATCTATCTGTCCAGCTCTAATATAACCTAAAACATTAGTATCATACTTTGATAAATAAATTGAGACTAGACAAAAAGTGTTGATACTATAAGTTAAATAAAATAAATTTGTCTCAAACAAATACATATAATGGAATAGAATGAAAAATTAATTAGAATATAAAAGAATATACTATAATATATTGAAAAAAAATATATACAAAAGATATATATATATATATATATATATATATATATATATATACAATATTTATTTAAATAAAAATCATATAAACTTATATGTATATACCAATAATATAATTTATATATAAACTGAATTCACACAGATGATAATGATATGGCCCAAAAAATGAATTAGTATATAAAGAAGGAAGAAAAAATATATAAGATATATGAACTAAAATTAAAATATGTATAAAAGTATATGTATACTGTTAGAGTGTGTGTCCTAATAAACTAATATTCTCAAAGGTAATAAATTATTAAAAAAATGACATGAATGAAATTAAATGAATGAAAATCCCATGATAGCAATAGACAAGCTACTTATTATGTGCAAATATACAGTACTGTGCAAAAGTCTTAGGAAAGTGCGAAAAATGCTGTAAAGCAAGAATGCTTTCAAAAATAGACATGTTAATAGATTATTTTTTTATCAATTAATAAAATGCATAGTAAGTGAACAGAATAAAAATCTATATCAAATCAGTATTTGGTGTGACCACCCTTTGCCTTCAAAACAGCATGAATTCTTTTAAGTACACTTGGACACAGTTGCTAATCAGCAGGTAGGTTGTTCCAAACATCTTGGACATCTAACCACAGTTCTTCTGTGTATTTACGCAGCCTATCACAGTCTCCCTTTGAAGCCTAAAGTGATCCTGTGCTCTTACCTCTGTATGGCCACCGGCCGGCATGGCCTCCGGCCACTTCTTCATTGCTATAGTCATGTTTCAGGCACTGGCACAGATGCCTGTTTATGGGCCTATTCTGTTGGGCCTAATTGGGTCCCACCTCCTTCTGCTGCTTTATAAACCTCATTGAGGCTAGGACTTGTTGATCTTTCGTAGTGTTCCTGTGTACATCTAGTTTGTTACTCTGACCCTTACTTGGCTTACGTTGTCTCCTGGTGTTCGATCCTTGGCTTGTCTGACTACTCACTCTGGTTGTGACCTTGGCTGTGGCTGACTTCCTGATCCGTTTATGACATTGGCTTGTCTGGCTACCCGCTCCATTCTGACCTTTGCTGTGTCTGAATACCCAGTCCGGTTCCCGACAGTGGCCTGTCTGACTGACACTCCGTTTGTGCCACGCTCCTGTCTGACTACCACTAGGCTGATCTGGGGAGCACTCCTTTACCTAGTAGCTCAGCCACCAGCTGGTCACTTGCAGGTTGCCTCTGCTTGGTGTCTTCTGTTTGCCTCCGGGCAGCTAGTGCAACTTAGTTTCGCTCCTGGGCACTCGCCTCTTAAACTTACCTGTTGCCTGGCTTAGCACTTGCGGTGCTACCTACACTCTGTGCCTCCTAGTTGCCTTTGGTAACATGGAGTGCAGCTTGTCTCACTCCTTTCCTCAGTAGTGCGCTCCTACCTGGCTGCATCTATCTAAGCACCTACTCTGTTGTCTCGAGTGGTGCTACCAATTATGCTATTGGTATCAGTGGTCTTTTCACTCTGTGCCTCTGCTGGGTACACTCCTGTACTAGTCTTATCGTTCCTTCTTGTCGTGGTAGAGCCAAGTCTGGTTCTAAGACTCAATATCATAGACCTGCGGTGGTTCAGTGTCAGCTCCCGGGTAGTCTATCTCCCCTCTGACTGAGGAAGTGTTCATTATTACTACTACTATTCTTATTATCTATTGCTCAATAAACTGGTATAAATTCACTTGTACTGTTTCGTGTGTTTCTTGACTGAGAGCCCGTGACACAGCCTCAGCTGCTTCTGTCTCCTCATGTAATCCCAGACAGACTGGGTCAGGACTCTATGTAGGCCATAACATCACTTCCAGGATAGTTCTTTATGACTTTGGCTCTATGTCTGGGCTGCAGAATAAATCTGGGACCAATCAGATGCCTCCGTGATGGTCTTGCATGATGGATAAGTATCTGCCAATACTTCTCAGCATTGAGGAGATCATTAATTCTGACCAAATCCCCAACTCCATTTGCAGAAATGCAGCCCAAAACTTGCAAGAAACCTCCACAATGCTTCATTGTTGCCTGCAGACACTCATTTTTTTGTACCACTCCCCAGCGCTTTGGTGAACAAACTGCCTTCTACAACAGCCAAATATTTCAAATTTTGACTCATCAGTTCAGAGCACCTGCTGCCATTTTTCTGCACCCAAGTTCCTGTGTTTTCATGCATAGTTGAGTCTCTTGGTCTTGTTTCCACATTGGAGGTATGGATTTTTGGCCTGACCAGTAGATGGATGTACCAGGATTCTACTGGTTTCTGCCAGTTCTGATCTGTTAGCAATGCTGGACATCTTCCAATTGTAAACGGAAGTAAGCAGGAAATGTCTTTCATCTGCATGGCTACAAAATCCCTGACTTTGTGCAAGTGTACCTAGAAGAACTGAAGGCAAAGGGTGGTCACACCAAATATTGATTTGATATAGATTTTTCTTCTCTTCACTCACTATTACTATGTCTATTTTTGATAGCATTCTTACTTTACAGCATTTTTTCACAGCTGCCTAAGATTTTTGCACAGTACTGTATATTATGTGTGAGATTCTAATCAAGTTAAAAAGTGAATAGAAAACAAAAAGAATATAATTAACATTAGAATTTGATGTTGGAAATATATAATATACCTCAAAAAACAAAACAAAAGAATAATGTGTAGTCTGATGTCTGTGTGTACTGGTGTATTAAATGTGGTATTATGTGAATGTAACATGAAATAAAAATAAAAAATAAGGAATTCAGCAACGGAGTCTGCAGAACCCTGTTATCTCTTCCTCCTGCCATGATGTCTACCTCCTCCCAGTTGCTGCCCTGGCTGGAAAGTACATTGGATTGTGACAATTTGCAGTTTGCACCTGCTGTGACTATAGGCTCTCAGCTATTTACTTCACCCTCTAGTCACCCCGAGGATGGAGATCTCTCCGGCCTACTGACTACTGACGACCTCAGGTCTTTAGTGACGGACGTGAGGAATGCACTATGCGAGGAGCTCGCAGATGTGCAAGCCGTTTTGAAGTGGACAGAGTGCTGCTCAATGCTGTTGGCGTCAGGTCAAGAAGGCATGGTGCAAGGTCAGGCATCTCCAGATGCACAGCTATGCCAACAGGGTAGCACTATTGTTGGCTTCATGGATACTACCGAAATCTCCTTCTATGAGACACAGCATCTGAAAATTCAATACAAGGTGACCAACATACCTGATGCTGTACCTCAGGAGAATTTGCTGTACATCCTGAGTCTGACGTTTTGCGATTCTTCTGGGATTCCGGAGATGTGTGCTTTTCTGCTTTTAGGTGGAGGTGCTACAGTGCTTGGATGGGTCAAGACCCCTTGGGATCCTGGAATTACTTTGCAACAGTGGGGTTTTACCCTCTAAGATCCTTCCTCATTTTCTCTGGATATGTCTGCTTGGAAGATGGAGGTGTTTGCCTATGGTTTATCTTTAGTGACTTCTAGACATTGTTTGGAAGAGCATACTAGTGGATCAGATGGGACGGTCTCCTGTATGTGTCATTTCGGCTGGTGTGATATTGGGGTCTTCCTTCCTAGGGCCTGGGGGGGTTGACCCTGATTGACTGCTGACTTAAACTCATTTTCTTATTTGATCCATATGCTTAATGTTTTAGTAGCTCTCATTATGCTCTACTGGTATTGTGTCTACCTTTCTGGAGATATTTACCCTTGTCTCAATGGCTTCTGAAGTATACATTGCCTTTGAATGACTAGATGTTTCTATCTGTACTATACAGAATTGTCTTGGATCATTTTGGAGGACTATATCCAGGAAGTGGGAGGTCTGCAAAATACTTAGGGAATTGTCCTGCTGATTACTCTTTAATGTTTGTTTACCTGTGGGCTCATTGTCTTATTGCATATGGTTTTATTGTTTTGGGTCTCTGTTATATGCCTCCAAGCTACACTACGGATCGCAATTCTATGTCTTTCTTATTCTGTGTCTTTGTCCATTATCCTCCACCCCCAGTCCTCATTGAGGTCCCTACTTGGTATTCTGGCAGGGTGTAGGGTATTTGCCCTATTACTTTGTCCTCGTACAGTTTTACTAACTTTCTTCTTTTAGGCTCAGTTTACTTTTCTGTAATTCTTTTGCTGTCCTGCCTGAGGCACTCTATAAGCTTGCTCATTGCTCCCTCTTCTAATCTTTCTCCTTATTTCTGTTCTGTTAATGGGATATGTGCATAATATTATTTGAATACTATAGGGGAATAATTTCATGCTTTTCCTTATACTTGGCTCATTTTATAAATAAAGTGTATAAGGATATTGGGATATACGTGGGCTTTGAAAATCTTAATTTCTCTACAGCTCATTTATTCGCCTTGATCTATCTTACATGAAGCTTATTATGCTTTCTTTTGCCCCTCTAATGTAATACCTATATAACTTTTGATGAAGGATATTGATATTTCTACAGAGATCTGTTTACTGCATACTATATTTGGATGCTCCTTTTCTATCTAACGATTTTTTGTGATTAGACTCATGTTTTACTATGTATGTTTCATACATATGTTACCATATAGGCTATTACGAACTCTATTGATGAAGGATGGTTTTTGTGTATTATATACATTGTCCTTTGTATATGACTCTAATATTCAATAAAGCTTTTGAAGAGAAAAAAAAATAAGAACTAAAAGAAACATAGAAACTTAGAATTTGACGGCAGATAAGAACCATTTAGTTCATCTAGTCTGCCCATTAAGAAAAACAAAAGGAAAAAAAATGAAGAGTGGAAACTAATGTGTAAAATGTGCTATTAAATATTGAATAAAATATTGAATAAAAACTAATGAACTTATGAATAAAAATGTCCATGAAATAACTAAAGGATAATACATTAATTTGACATATATGGGATCAGCATGCAATCTCACAGTCTACATCCATCCATATCCATACACTGCCATATAGCCTATCCATCATCATCCTCACACTATTTTCATAGTGAAGCTTATTATAAATAATTTGTATAATAAATGATTTCATTCAATCCACTTAAAATATCAAATCTATAATCAATCCAAATTAATCATTTAGAACTGTCAAAAATCAGTGCTAACCAAATATAAAAAAAAATTCAATATTTTCAATAAGACTCTCTGGACGCAAATTGCATAATCTAAACATCCAAAGGCATCTCTATTATTAAGCTGGATAAGTCTGTTATAAAGAGGACATTTCTCAGTGTGTCCTATAGGAATTACATTTATAGCTGTATGGTCACTTCTATACTCTGTCATGACATGCCTGGGGTAGAGTAACCCCTTCTATATTGTGTTGATGCTGACAAAATCTGGAATGTAAAGGTTGGGTGGTTTGCCCCCATGTTGTAAACTGCAAAAGCATGTCAACAAATATTTTGACCCACCATTTATAAAACTTTTAATTTTAAAAAAGTTTCTCCTGTGACTTCTGATTAAAATCTTTATACCTATTGCAAATAGACTGTTGCAGGGGATTAGTCACCAGACCGAGCAGTGGCTCTCGCCACTCAACCTGCAACCAGGCATGGTTGTGTGTGATAATGGGCGTAACTTGGTGGCGGCTTTGGAGCTCGGCAAGCTCACACACGTACCATGCCTAGCGCATGTATTTAATTTAGTGGTTCAGCGATTTCTAAAAACCTACCCCAATTTGCATGATCTCTTGACCAAGGTGCGCCGCGTGTGTGCACATTTCCGTAAGTCATCAACAGCTTCAGCCGGCCTGTTGAAGCTGCAGCAGCGCTTACAATTGCCAGCTCACCGGCTGCTGTGTGACGTGAGCACGCGCTGGAACTCCACCTTCCACGTGTTGGCCCGGCTTTGTGAGCAGCAGAGGGCAGTAGTGGAGTACCAGCTGTTACACGGTCGTCGCCTCTCCGTTCAACTTCCTCTAATCAGAAGTGAGGAGTGGGAATGGATGTCAGACCTCTGTGAGGTTTTACGCAATTTTGAGGAATCGACACAGATGGTGAGCGGCGATAACGCTATTATCAGTGTAACCATCCCACTTCTGTGTCTACTGAAATTTTTATATAGGGCCAGCTCACCAGCGGGCGCAGTTTGACAATTTTTGTATAGGTCAGCTCACCAGCGGGCCTTCTCATATAATGTTTTATTGGGTCAGCTCTCTAGCGGGCCCTCTCATATAATGTTTTATAGCGTCAGCTCACTAGCGGGCCTTCGCATATAATGTTTAGGATGGTCAGCTCCGCAGCAGACCCTCACCCATAATGTTTTAGATGGTCGGCTCAGCGCACGTTTCCCTCTTAATCATGGCCTCAGTTCAGAAAAATCAAGGAAATTTTTGGGAGAATTTGCCTCTGCGCACGTTTCCCTCTTAATCATGGCCTCAGTTCAGAAAAATCGAGGAAATTTTTGGGAGAATTTGCAGATGATATACAAGTAAATATACAGCAAATACTGTTTGGTAACAATTTTTCGCCAAAAGTCGTTTTTATCTGCCTTTTTGTGTGTTTTACGGTCAGTCTGTAAAAATGGCGTACTACGGGCGAAAGATCGTTCCCAGCAGCGATGTTGGAGTCCAAGATGCATCCAGACATCCTCCCTATGCTGTCCCTGAACCATTTCTGTGGTGTTTCCATCCTTTTCTGCCCTTTTCCTATGGACCAGGCACCCTCCCCTCATCAGAGCAGGGGGTGCCTGGTGTAATGCTCGAGTCCTCCCATTGACTTCAATGGGGCTCGGGTGCTCGGCCGAGCACTCGAGCCTCCGGGGGTGCTCGGTCAGAGCACCCGAACACCCGAGCATTGGGGTGCTCGCTCATCACTAGTTAGTATAAAAGCCAACGGAGTATTTCAAGTAATACATAGTTGTAATGTAAGAGGATGTACAGATGGTTTCACAGCATTTTTAAAAGCTGTAGGGATGTCACCTTTGTTCCTGTGTAAAATATTAAAATTATTGGGAATTTGAATAATTTACAGAGTGACACAGCCAATATCACACTTGTGTACGCAGGTAGGCCTAGTACCTTATTGCCACTGCAAGGGAGAGTCACCTTTGTTTCTGTGTTAAATATTAAAAATAATATTAGGAATTTGTTTGAATAGTTTTTAGAATGACACAGTCAGTCTCACAGTTGTCGTGTGGACAGGTTTTTACGTTTTAAAACTATTATAGTTCACTACCTACCTATCTGTCATGGATTTGAGTCCTAGTGAACAACCTGATGTTCCTTGTCCTGTAGTGTTGAGCGAGCGTGCTCGGCCGATGCTCGGATTGGCTCGAGCATCGCTCTGCTCGGCACATGGCGGTACTCGTCGAGTACCGCCATGTGCTCGCCCGCCATGTTCGGGTGGCGGGGATCTGTGCCGGAAGAGGCACAGATCTGAAGACGCTCCGCTGGACCACCAGGGACTGGAGGTACGGGGGCATTGCGGAGATGAAGGGGGCATTGCGGAGATGAAGGGGGACATTGTGGAAGAGGGGCATAGACTCTATGCCCCTCTTCCACAATGTCCCCCTTCATCTCCGCTATGCCCCTCTTCCACAATGTCCCCCTTCATCTCCTCTATGCCCCTCTTCCACAATGTCCCCCTTCATCTCCGCTATGCCCCTCTTCCACAATGTCCCCCTTCATCTCCTCTATGGCATAGAGGAGATGAAGGGGGACATTGTGGAAGAGGGGCATAGCGGAGATGAAGGGGGACATTGTGGAAGAGGGGCATAGCGGAGATGAAGGGGGACATTGTGGAAGAGGGGCATAGCGGAGATGAAGGGGGCATAGCGGAGATGAAGGGGGACATTGCGGAGATGAAGGGGGCATTCGGAGATGAAGGGGGCATAGCGGAGATGAAGGGGGGCATTGACCAGGCACCCTCCCCTCATCAGAGCAGGGGGTGCCTGGTGTAATGCTCGTGTCGCCCCATGCATTTCAATGGGGCTCGGGTGCTCGGCCGAGCACTCGAGCCTCAGGGGGTGCTCGGTCAGAGCACCCGAGCACCCGAGCATCGGGGGGTGCTCGCTCAACACTATTGTCCTGGTACCAGCTGCAGTGACCCAGCAACCACCAACACCACCACAGTGATGTTGCTTTCAAGCAGAGTTAACAGCAGCAGGCGGGCAAAGAAGAGTACTTTGAGTAGTACTAGTCAGACTCAGCAGCAGCACTCCAAACAAAAAAATAAAAATAAGAAGGGAACTGCAGGTTGTTCTACCTCTACTAGCAGGGTAGAGAGGTCCAGGTCCTCCTCTGAAACCACGAAGCAGTCGTCACCTGTGTCTCGTCAGCTGTTTCGTGATGATCCCCCCAGAACCACCTGCACAATGACTAGTGCCACTGCCAGTTTAGTCACCACCTCCGCTACAGCCAGTTGTATAAACTTGGGGACACCTAGCATGTGTAACACTACTGGCCGGACACTGTGGGCAGTATCAACACAGGATTTTTATAGCGAATGTCCTTGCAAGCAGCCCAAATGGAAATTATTGCAGTATTTGAATAACATTTTTCCTGCAACCACTGTCACTGCCACTTAGAACATATCTAGTCCACAAAATGTAGCCACCAGGCAGAAGACGGAATTGAGCAGGTCTCCCCAAAATCTACATGAGGTAGAAGAAGAATCTGAGGGATCAAGGCCTCCTAAGCTTGATTTGTCCCCTGAGCTTGATTTTTCCACTGACCTTGATTATTCCCCTGAGCTTAATTTTTCCACTGCTTCCCATAGTACTACTCCTGTTTCTCCATTTACACTTGTGTCTTCTATTGACAACTCAACACTTGCCTCTCCAGTTCCATTTGAGTCTCCCAGCCAGGTAGTAGCTGCTAGTGTCTCTGCTACCAGTACCACTGTTACTCCACTATCCTCCTCCAATCCCAGTCCCAACATCCCTGCTGCCATTTTTAGGTCTACTGGTACCCCTGTAACGGTATGTAGAAAGAAAAAACAAAGTGAGGTTGCTCCAGCATGGGAAGATGAAGAAAGTGTCACCTCAGTTTCTTCTTCTCTAACACCTCCCAGAGTCATCCGTCGCTCCAAAGCGTAGGACCGTTTTGTAGCACTTGGCGATGGCCGACTAGTGAAATGCAAATTGTGTGGCAGGTAAGTCAGCCGAGGGAGGGGATAGCGGAGGCAACACAGGCAAGACTCAGGCAGGGACCTGGCCATAGAACTCTAGGGTTAACGGTGGAAAGACAGACAGGACTCTGGCAGTGGTCTGACCCTAGAATGCTAGGGTTAACGGAGGCAACACAGACAGGACACTGGCAGTGATCTGACCCTAGTACACTAGGGTTAACGGAGGCAACACAGACAGGACTCTGGCAGTGGTCTGACCCTAGAACGCTAGGGTTAACAGAGGCAACATAGACCGGACACTGGCAGTAATCTGACCCTAGTACAGTAGGGTTAACGGTGGCAACATAGACCGGACACTGGCAGTAATCTGACCCTAGTACACTAGGGTTAACGGTGGCAACGCAGGCAGGACTCTGGCAGTGACTTGACCCTAGTACGCTAGAGTTACCGGAGGCAACACAGACACTGGCAAGTGACCGGACTCCCACAGACCCCTAGAGACTACTGGGGTAGATAGGCCTGACAGGCACTGTGCAGTATAGCAAGTGGAAATAGGTGGAATGAGATACAGGGTGCGTACTCTGACAGATCAGAAGCCAGCGTTGCCCCAATCTGTACACACGGAGGTAGTCAGCCAGTCCTGTCAGAAACAGAACCAGATACTCAGCCAGGTCGGCACACACAGAGTAGTCAGCCAGTCCTAGTCAGTAACGGAATCAGATACTCAGCCCAGCCAGGTTGGTACACACAGAGTTAGTCAGCCAGTCCTAGTCAGTAATGGAATCGGATACTCAGCCAAACCAGGTCAGTACACACGTGGTTAGCCAGCCAGTCCTAGTCGGTAATGGAATTGGATACTCAGCCAAGCCAGGTCGGTACACACGGAGTTAGTCGGCCAGTTCTAGTAGGTAACGGAATCGGATACTCAGCCAAGCCAGGTCGGTACACACGGAATTAGTCAGCTGGTCCTAAGTCAGCAACGGAATCGGATCACAGGAGCATCTGGAAACAGAAGCATAGTCAGGTGAGCCGGGTCATACATGGAAACAGGAACATGCAGTCATAAACGCTAGGTACGGGTACACCACGAAAGGGCACCATAAGGATGACAGGAGGGAGTATATAAAGGTGAACCCTGGGAGGAGCCACAGTCCCAGAGCCAATAGGAATGAGGCAATGGTAAACACGGAAGTAACAATGTCGCTCAGCAACTGGAATCACGGGCACCGTGATACAAAACCAGCAAGCAAACTAGACCCCAGCTGCCTGTGTCTTGACAGTCAGTCACACCGAACTTTGGGGTATTGGGGTCAGCCTCCTTCCTCCCTTCTTCTCCCTCACAGTGCCCCCAGACTTCCCTAATACAGAGAACAAATGTACTACCTAAAAGACTCCCAAAACTAAGCTTCAATTCCCCTTTACTTGCTTATCTTCTCTAGCTCAAAAACTTGCTGCTTTCTCCTGTCACACAATGACATGCTGTGATAGCCCAACACCCTTTTATATGGCTGTTGAAAAGTAGAGAAATGTTCATGTGGTGGGGAAAATGTTTACTTCCCGTTGGTTTCAATGCAATGAACTGGGAGAAAAAAGCGTGAAAATGGCAATTTTCTCAGGAAGTTAGTTGCTAAGCGAGAAGGATCATTTTCGCAGATTTTGGTTTGAGTCAAAAGTTTTCGCCATCTCTAAAGATTATTTTCAGGAAAGAAAGTATATAAAAAACTGGGTAATGATCCCTTAATGGATTTTAGTAAAGAATTAGAGATAATCATACAAGATGGTTTTGAAAACAATATAGTACAACAAAGAAAGATAACATTTCAGTAAAATACTCATGGTCTGTATTTTATTGTTTGCCAAAAATACATAAAGATTTGACCAAAATGCCTGGCAAACCAATTGTGTCTGGAATCAGTTCTCTTACCTGTAATTTGAGCTGTTATATTTATTATTTCTTGCAGGAACTGGTTAAAGAGTTAAAAGCATATCTTAAAAACACAACACACATTATAAACATTCAGAAGATGTTTAATTGGCAGGAAGGAGATATTTTAATAACATCAGATGTATCTTCCCAATATACAATAATTAATCATATAAAAGGATGTGAGGCATCAAAATATTTTTAGAGGAAGAAAATTCTATTCATACATTGCATGTAGAATTTATTGTTAATTTAAATGCACTCATATTGCAAGAAAATTATTTTTAGTATTCTAATAAGTATTATTTGCAGTTCCAAGGTTCCTCAATGGGCACTAGGTACACACCAAGTTATGCTGTCATATACATGGGTTATTGTGAAAAAAAAATATTTTTGGAATAATAACCATTTTGGTCCAAGCCTGGTGCTCTAGAAACAAATCATCAATAATGTGTTTTTTTATTTGGAGAGGTACAATAGAAAGTTTGAGACAATTTTTGAATTGCATAAATAAAAATGAATTTAAATTTGGAATTTTCATCAATATATACTAACACAACAGTTAAATTTTGGCATTTAATGATTTATGTTAAGACTAAAACCCATTTTAAGCCACTGGATATTAATAGCTATATTCCATTCAACAGTTGTCACTATCCAGTATGGTTTAAACTATTCCACAAGGTGAATTCACAAGAATTAGAAAGAATTGCACTGATTTAGAAGTTTATAACCAGCAAGTAATTGTTTTTAAGGATAGGTTTGTAGAAATAATTGTATGAAGCACAATTTTTGTAACAAATAATTTCGCAAGTACCACATTCAGATAGAACTGAATTGTTTAAAAATAAAATTAAAATAAAAATTCCAAATCACAAGATACACAAAACATGAACTTGGTTATTTATCCATTTAACCAAGGACATGGGATATTTGAAAACACTGGAACATTTTGAAGGAGGAAAAACTCCTAAAGTAGCATTTCATGTTTGGGATAGCAACACCAAACATCAGGATGGATGGTTGAAACACCACAAACGTTTTTATAGATGTGATGTTTGTAGCGGTTGGAGAAATTGTTAAGTACTAAGGAATTTTATTTTACTTCTACGGTGGAGTGTTATGAGAATAAACATACTTTATCTGATAAAATATGGATGCAATAAACAATTTATTGGGAGGACCAAATGAAACTTATCAGGGAGAATTGCAGAACACATCTATAACATTAAAAGGAAATGTGTGAAACAGTTTATCTTCTCATTTTTTGGAAAGTCATCATTGTAGTCTAAAAGATTTAACATTCTTGGTTATAGATCTGCTGAAAAAAGATTGGAGAGGTGGAGATTACATGAAGAGTATGTCTAATTTTTACATGTTAAACAATGCAAACTTTTGGGTTAAACACAGAACTTGAGGTATTTGGTTCCTTAGGAGAATAGCTTTTTATATACATGTATATGTTTCTTATATTGGTTTTGGAAAAATAGTTTTCATTTTATTTATTTTTTGTTTCCTGAGCTGCCTTCCGCTATGCAAAGAGAAGATTAGTGTAGTTGATTTCCTAGTCTCTATGAGATTTGGTGAAGGCGTGGAGTTTTAGGGTCCCATTGAACTGTTCACAGAGCCTGTTAATCTGGAGGTGGTATGCTGCAGCCCGGATAGATTTTACCCCACATTCCAGATCTGCTGTAACAAGTCAGAAGTGAATTGGGTGCTCTGTTAGTTAGAACTTCCCTCTGGAAACCGACCCGAGTGAATATCTTTAAAAGGGCTTCAGCTACAGTCTCTGAAGTGATAATGGCTAGGGCAACCACCTCAGGGTATTGGGTGGAAAACCCCACTATGGTTAGGATATATCTTTTCCTCAACTTTCTGCACCTATCAAAGGATCCTACAGTATCGATTGCTACGCACTGGAAGGGCTCTTCTATGATAGGTTGGGGTTGCAGGGTCACTGGGGTTCTGTCACCTCTGTTGCCTACCCGCTGACATGTGTCACAGGTGTGGCAAAAGACTTTGACCTAGCCTGTTCAGGAAACGCACAAGGGGAAGGGGAGGGGAAGATGTGGAGCATTGCAGGGACGTGAGAGTAAAGTAGTAGTTCAAAAACTGACTGCAGCAATGATTGCTGGAGCGTGTGCAATCAATGATGATGAACCCTCTACTCCAAGGGAGGATGCAGTTTGTCAAGGTCCCAGCAAAACTAGTTCCAGGCAGCTCTCACAGCATGCCATTCTGTGTTTGCGAGAGGAGAGAGCAGCATGTTTTTGAGCTGGAGAACATAGGAAAATAAAGGAGATCTGAAGCTTAGTTTTAGGGAGTCATTTAGGTAGGACATTTGTTCTCTGTAGTAGGGGAGTCTGGGGGCACAATGAGGAGAAGAAAGGAGGAAAGAGGTTGACCCAAAATACCCCAAAATTGGTGTGACTGACTGGCAAGACACAGGCAGCTGGGGTCCAAATTGCTTGCTGATTTCACTTTTATTATCTCTTTGCTGGGGACATCTGGGGAAATAAATAAATAAATAAAAACATAAATAATTAAACAAATAAATATATTAGACAGCTGACTGAGGGCCAGATTCTACTGCAGGTGCTAAATGTTAACACCCGTTTTATCAAACATTTTCCTGTTGAAGTCTATGGGGAAAACTGGAGATAAACACAGAGGTAAAATTAGCACATGTAATAGAATCCAGCCCTTTGAGCTCTGTGACTGAGGCAGACTTGATAGACAGCAGACGACATTGAGAATTTTGTTGAGGGCCAAGGCAAGACATCATACTCCATCAGTTTTATACTGTAGAGAGTAAAACACACACAGTAGTCCGAGTATATGGGAATAAAGTGGTAGTACAAAAACTGACTGCAGCAAATGTTGCTGCAGCATGTGCAATAAATGATGATGATCCCTTTCATCCCAGGGTGGATGCAGTTTGTCAAGGTCCCACCAGTCACACCACGCCAGTCCCCCACCACTACTATCATACACATTTGCCACATTCAAGGTTGTACTTTACTTTTTTTTAATCACTTGACATCATCATGAATACATGCCAATGTCACATAAGCAGGAAGTATGTTTTGTGGGCAAAGGACAAAGGCACTCCAAATTCTAACACCTTTTTTGAACCCCTTAGTGACCGGCCACGCATACACGCTGCCATCACTTAATGCCCGGCTAAGAATTTTAAATTTTTTTTTAAATTATTCAGAGTCCCCGAATGGCATGCAGTCGCGTGGGGACCTGGAATTCCGGGACGTACATGTATGTCCTCTGTCACTAAGTGACAGTTTTTGTGGGATGTGCAGGTACGTCCATTGTCGGGAAGGGGTTAAGGTATATGTTGCTGTAGGACTCACAACTTTGACTTCCAGCTACTTATTCTCTACTACGGCCCTCAGAATAAGTAATATTATGCTGGGAAATGTTGTACCATATTAAACAAAAAACGTTTTGTGTTGGAATAGGAAAAAATATGTTGGAATAGGCAAAAAATGTGAAGAATAGTAGAAAAATGTGTTAGAATAGGAGAATAATGTGTTGGAATAGGTGAAAAATTTGCTGGAATGGGTGAAAAGGAAGAACATTTTGCATTGGAGAAAAAGAGAAAACTTTCGCAAAAAAAGCAAAAAATCTGCTGTTTTTTTGCGAAAAGCCATGCAGGAAATTTTCTCTTTTTTTTTTTCGCCCACCACTACCCAAAATATCTATTTATTCCATAATAAATCTGTATTGATCCTTAAAGAATTATGACCTGCAATGCAACTTGTTTTATTTCTTGATATATGTCTTTTATTTACTGCTATTTAACACTTCAACTGTTAAATAAACGAACCATTTATCAGCAAATAGTATGTTATAATTTACAGCTGTTTTACATTTAAAAGTGTGTAATTATTTGGCTGCATTACATTTTAACTACTTTTTAATAGACAGCTTATGGAAAACTAGTTATTCTATGAAATAACCAGGTAAAGTGTGTGTACATTTTCTGGGTGTTTTGTAATTAAATTGCTTTGATACAGGGATGATATGAACTACTTGGTTATTCCATGAAATAACTAGTTAAAGGGATAGTAATACTTCATTTTAACTTTATTTTATTTTGTAGGCATTAAAAAAACATGAAGAATGATATAAGTCTTATATCTCAAACCTTTATGGTTTATGAGATATTCACAAGCAAAGTTTCCCCCTCCCGCCCCTTTTACCTAGTGTAAGCCATCTCTTCTCAGATGGGGATCTGGTTGTAAGACCAGACAGATAACAGCAGGGGACAGTCTTCTTATAGTGAAAACAATGAAAGCCCTGCCTCCCTTGACAAGCTTTTCAGGTTTTTCCCTTATCTTAATTGAAGATTGTCCCTCTCTGCAATCTACCTGGGCACCTCCCTTCTGCCCTGGCTAAGAAGTGTTACATCAGTAAAAGGGGCGGGAGGGGGACACTTTGCTTGTGAATATCTCTTAAACCATAAAGGTTTGAGAGATAAGACATATCATTCTTCATGTTTTTTTAATGCCTACAAAATAAAATAAAGTTAAAACGAAGTATTACTATCCCTTTAAGGTGTGCAATTGTATTTAATATCAAATTAAAATGGTCAGTTATTGTATAATATAACTGAATTATTCACTTGAGCTGTAACATGCAATATACAAATGCACACATAATATTTTAGCATTGTTAACTCAATATTACTTCTATTATTCTACAGGTGGATAACACTCGAAAATAGGATTAAAATGGTTAGGAGTTGAGAGTGTAGTGATAAGTGTGCAGATGAACAACTATCTTCTTTTGCCTGAGGAAGCAGGGTTGAGGTCCGTGAAACATGTAGTCTTTGGTTATTGGGTATTGTCATATCACTCAACAGGAGCATCAGAGATTAAGCATCAGCATTAGAACAGGAGAACATTTGCAATAATTATTTGGCTTAATTGAGTGAGTAACTATGATGACTTTTCAGATTTGAAAATAAATTAAACATTCAATTTCCTAATTCCCAATATCACCGTTGAATCTCCTCATCTAACCCTGTTCTAGTATCCAATCTAGTAATAGCTGCAACTTTCCTTACAGAAATCTAACTTAGACAGGAACCTATTGCAAATTACACATATACAGCAAGAAGAAGTTATGTTATTGGTTTCTGACATCAAGTGATCAATCTGACTGATGAAATGGCCCAAAAAATGCTTATAAAACATATATTTTATTAAATTTGTTTAAAGCTTTTGAAACAGACAGTTTCTTATGAATATGTAGCTGCAGAATTGATTCACTCATCCTTTGAGAGCAGTAGCTACATGGTGCTAAATATAGACACAACCATATTGTAAATCTCCAGGCAACTTTTGTCTAGTGCTCACCCTTGTCATCTTATTCTGTTTAAACAATCATGCATACATGAAGCCTCAGTCTTAACTTTTCACTGCATTCTATTTAAGTTGGGAAAATGTATACAAAATAAGTGCTGCACCGTGACATTACTAGAAAAATAAACCAAAATATTCAAATAATGATTAACCAATCATTTGCAAATAAAATGTAGCCTATTACATTCGAAAAACAGCTAAAACAGTTAACAAATAACAAGTTAAACAAAAACAGTCATTAAATCTCAAAAAAAATATGTAATTCATGTTTTAAAGTTATGCCATTCTAATATAAAAGCAGACACTAGCATTGTAAATCTGTACCCTTAACCAGCTAAAATAAACAGACATAGGCCATTAATTTAAACAAAAAGGCATCCTTCTCAAAATAAATAAATAAATAAATCAATAAATCAATCAATCAATCAATCAAAGAAATCTACACTGCCCTCTTAGTGTGTAAAATACAAAATAGGAACATATGACCACCACTATCCCTAATATAAAAGTAGACACTAGCATTGTAAATCTGTACCCTTAACCAGCTAAAATAAACAGACATAGGCCATTAATTTAAACAAAAAGGCATCCTTCTCAAAATAAATAAATAAATAAATAAATCAAAGAAATCTACACTGCCTTCTTAGTGTGTAAAATACAAAATAGGAACATATGACCACCACTATCCCAATCATGCTTCTTATGCTTCTTCTTCTTCAAACAAAATACTAAGGTCAAAGGCCATTCACACCCTCTTCTTAGTTTGAAGAAGAGGGACAGAGAGAAAAAGAGGAAGAGAGACAATGCTAGAGAGAGAAAGCTAGAGAGAGAGAGAAATAGAGGATGTATATAAATATATAAAGGCCTCCACCTAATCCTTTAGATAATTTGATGCTAGAAAGATCAAAAATGCATTTCTTAGCAATTTTTAGGAAATTACTTTGTTAAAAAAGGAAAAAAAATGTTGCTTATACAAAAAAGAGGAACGCTATTCAAACAATGCAGTAATGCTATGGTAATAGCGAACAGGATACTCAGTTGTACAGGAAAGGCATGAGCTACAGTAAAAGAGAGAGCCTAATTAAGGGTGGGTGAAAGGTCTTTTCATGTTCCTGCAAAAAAATTCTTGAAAACCACGTGCTTGTCTGCATTTCTGTTGAAAAATTCCACTTGATATATAGCGATTTAAATCTTTACCGTTTTCATCCATTGTCAAAATTTGTTTGATATTTTTTGATGGCTACAAACTTTTCGCCCCTTTAATTACATGTTTTTCTCCTTTTCTCTATGAAAACATGACATTTTGCAGGAAGTGAAATACAACACAAACATCTACAGAGAGAGAGGCGCTAATGTTGTGCTGTGAATTTATAGCAAAATCGAGTCAGTAGAGGCTCATGTGACGGGTAAATAAAAGGAAAAGCTGGAAGGACCGCTATGCATCCAGTGAATCTGAGGAAGAGGAAGTGACCACTACCAACATGAAAGGGCCTGGATGCCCTGGTTCCCCAGACCCAATTATGGTCAGTCCCCCTACATCAAGCCTAGGGATATTGGGGAAATTTGTGTCACGGGAAAGAAGAGGGTAGTAGTGTGAGCAGGACAGGTCAGCTGCCTGTGCCCAATGCCATTGCTGCACCTACTGCCAGTACTGCACCTGCAACAAGAGATGGCAAGTGTGACATTAGGGGAACCTCTGTCACATTGCTCATCACCTCCTCCAACCGGTGAGATGTCTATAATAGAGCAGCAGCAGCAAGGAGGGACTAGTGGTGGTGATTATGATGGTGGAGAAGCTGGGGTAGAAGATACATTAAAGGCCTTTTTAGCCCAAACAGAGAAGTAATGGGAGACAATGATGGGGATGCGCATCATCACTACCACCACCACCAGCAGTGAGCTTTTTGAAATTACTAGAGTTTGCTACTGCTCTAATTCCTGCTGCTGCTGAGTTGGAAGGGCAGAAGCATGCTGAGGAACAGGCAATGTGTTCCACAGACCACTGTGGACCTAGTGGGAATGGGAATGCGGAACTAGGACAGGTTCCACTTGAAAGCAGCAATGCTCCTGGTCCTAGTTGCAGTGCTGAATCTGAAACAATTTTTGAAAAGTCAATGAAAAGGGGAAAGGAGGAAACGCACCTTGGCACAATCCTCATGATAACACACATGAAACACAGATTCCATCTATGTGAAACTTGTTAAAGCCAAACAACCCACCAAAGAAATTGGGCACTGCTGTTGCTGTACACCCTGACTCTCCCCAAAGGCAACAAGAAGTGAGCTGGAAATCAAAGAAGAGAAAGAACAGAGAAACCCAGCCAGAGCCTGAAAGTTCGATGGCGAGTGAAACACGTGGCTCATAAACACCTTCATGCTCTAGGATCCAGGAATATGAAGATCATGTAACTAAATCTTCTGGTGATCCACATCATTCATCTTTACCTCCCCCACCAGTTGATAGCTCGTGTCCACCCATTACACATTGTGTGGTGCACTTACTGCATACAGCAGTGTGGTGGAGGATAATCTCAACCAGGGCATAAAGTGGCATATGTGGAGATTCCATCACACAGAATATGTTAAACTGGTGGCAGGAAGGGTTCATCATTATTATTAAACTGTCTGCAAGTTGTCAAGTGGACAAGTGCATAGTGACAGCAGCAATACTTGGTCTCTCGTTGGATGATTTCACATTGGGGACCTTAAGTGTCATGGTGTTTGATTACAGTTGTGTCAGGTTTTTTATTTAAGTCCAGTTGTGCCCATTGTTCCCAATACCTCCCTTATTTAACGCAGACACTGTGCACATTACAGTTGCTGATGAGAGACACAGTTTCTGCTCTCAAGGGAAAAATGCATATTCTAAAAACACACCCATCTTTCTGGAGCAGGGGCAGGTGTAGAAGCATAATTGGTCAACTTTTCCTTTTCTCCACATATATCTGAAGTGGTGGGGGCTAGTTGTGGTGCTGCTACTGCCTCAGGCACATCACTGGAGCTAATAATGGCAAGTGGAACTTGATGATATTTCACCCATGTTACTGGTGTTGTTGATTCCCATTCCCATTGAGCTGCCTAATCATCCTGCAGTTTAAAGCAGCAGTAAGAACAGCAGTTGCAAATTCCACAATTACACCAGATCATTTGACAATGGCCACCACAACATGACCTGCTGGCATTAGGCCAGTAGGGCATTTTTTCTTCAGGCCAAAAAAACAGAGGCCTCCAAGCCTACAAAAAAAAAAAGAAACTAGGAGGGCTAGTTTCTAACATGCCTAAGTCCTACAAATCACTGATTCCTCAGGGCTTGTGATGCTAACAAGCCAAAGTCCTACAAATCAATGTTCCCTTAAGGCTTGTGCCAAACAAATCTAAGTCCTACAACTCAATGTTACCTCAGGGCTTGGATCTAACACAAGTGTAAGTCCTTCATGTCAATGTTTCCTCGAGGCTTATGCCTAACACAAGTCTAATTTCCTACAACTAATCAATGTTTCCTCAGGATCTGTGCCTCTAAGAAGTCTAAGTCCTACAAATCACTGTTTCCTCAGGGCTTGGGCCTCTAACAACAATGCGGGAGAAGCTGGGGTGGAAGAGACATTGATGGCCTTTTTAGCAGAAACTGAGAAGGAATGGGAGACAGGAATGAGGATGGCATCACCACTACCACTAGCAGTGAGATTTCAGAATTTGAGGAATTTGCAATTGCTCTAATTCATGCTGCTGCTGAGATGCAAGGGCAGCAGGATGCCGAGGAGCAAGATAGTGTGCCATAGACCATAATGGAATGGGGTCAACAAGTGATGCGGCACTAGGACAGGTTCCACTTGCCAGCGACAGCAATACGCCTGGTCTTAGTTGCAGTGCTGAATCTAAGTCAGTAGCAGCAACAGTAGCAACATTATCCTCTGCCACAGAAAGTGAAGGGGAATGTGGAGGACAAGAATAAAGAGGCCATTTTTCTCCACCTGTTCCACCTGTTCCCTTCCCTCTGAAGTTATGGATGTACGACTATTTTTCTCTTGGGGCTGACACTGCAGTCATCACCAATGGCACTGTGCACAATTTGTGACAAGTCAGTGAAAAGAGGTTCCATGACGAGTGAAACAACTACCTCACCATCACCTTCTAGGATAACTAACTACATCTTCTGCCAATACACCTTGTTCATCGTTACCTCCCCCGCCAAAAGACTGCCACTCTTTTGATGTTAGGATGTGGCAGATAGTCTCTACCCATTGCACACTGTGTGGTGCGCTGACCCCACATGGTTGTGTGGTGGAAAAGAATCACAAGCAGAGCATCAAGCTGCATCTGAGGAGATTCTATTCCTCAGAATATACTAAGATGCTCGTAAGTAGGGTTCATTATTAATATTAAACTATCAGCAAGTTGTCATGTGTCCTTAGTGGGGTGTGGACAAGGGTTATAGTGACAGAGGCAGTACTTGGTTTCTGGTGTCATGGTGTTTGGATACAGTTGTGCCTCCAGATGTCGTTTATTACACACACTGTGCATGTTGCAGTGAAACATAGGTTATATGCTCTTTAATAAAGGGGGCAATTGTCACCCCCATGCTAGGGGGGTATCATGAGGGGTCATGATACCCCTCTTGAGGTCTGAAGTACTTTTTTAATACAAATTACATATATAATTTAAAAAAAACATTGTTACACAGAAATAAAATATTTAATTACAGTTGCACACAAATTACATATATAATAAAAACAAACACCATTTTTTATACATATACAGGTTGTTTATTAACCCTATGAGTACCAGAGGGGTAGCAAACACATTACAATACCTCTCTGGTACTCATAGGGTTAATCTTGCAATACAAAATATGAGGGCATGTCGAATATAATAGGAGAAGAAAAATGTTGGATAAAAAGGTGAAAGAAAGTCATGGGAGCACTGTAGTCGACTTTTCAAGGGGGAGGTGGGGGTTAAAATGTTGGATGTACAATATTCGTTGAATTAATATGGTAAAAGAAAGCACCGGAAGTCGGATTTGGAAAGGGAAGGGTTAATTGTCAACTATGAACAATATTTGTTGGATTAATGTGGTGAAAGAAAGCACTGTAAGTCGACTTTGGAAGGGGAAGGGTTAATTGTCGACTATGAATAATATTTGTCAGATTAATTTGGTGAAAGAAAGCACTGAATAATAGAGGGGGGCACTTGATGTCGGATTTCTATGCTATATACTGTATTATACACATCGAACAACGATGGTTTTGAAACTATCATTATGGCTTCTATACCTCAACCTCTGAGGCGCAAAGTTTCTGACTTAAATGTAACCACAAAACAGGCGGTAATACTGAGCATGGGTAACAGGATACTAATTGCACGTTGTTTTTAGTTGTTTCCTATGGACTTTTTTCAGACTGGTGGTAAGTATAATTACCGTTGATTTTGCTTTCACAAGTCAGGTAATAGGATAGCAAAAACTGACTTAAAAAAAACCGCCTGTTTTATTTTTAGCTCTGGTAATAGAATCGAGCCCTAAATTGGGACATAAAATGACTTAAGATCAATGCAGACTAACTGCATCACTCATGTTCTGTAGACAATATCATACTCTTTGCCAATAGTCCTGAACAACTGCAAGAACACATTGAAGAGCTACAACAGGAAAGCAAACATTTTGGTCTGAAGATGAATATCAACAAAACGCAATTTATGTTTAACAAATTTACCATACCAAGAAAAATCATAGTAGAAGGACAAGGAAATGTCAACAGATGGAAAATGTCAACGGATGGAAATACCACGTTGGAAACTGGGCAACAAATTAAATTGGGATGGCAAGCATTTGGGAAACTTAGTAGTACCCTCTTAAAGACAAATTTACCACTCTCCCTCAAGTGAAAGATTTTTGACCAAAGTATCCTCCTAATCCTTACGTATGGCTGTGAAACATGAACATACAAAAACTTAAGGTTGCACAGAGAAGTATGGAACAGCAAATTCTAAAAATAAGAAAACAAGACCGAAAAACTAAAAAATATGCACAGGTGATTTTTTTTTTATGGAGATTTCTTATTCAGGCATTTGATATAACTACATAGTGTGAATTTAGTGTAATAATAAGGAGTAATTAAATAAAGGAGGTAAAAAGAGATGAACTGATTAAAGAAGATATACAATATACATATGCCCTTTAGAATTACTAAATCAGATAGGTAGCATGTGTGAACATATATATGTAGAATAATCTTTAAAGGGATATTGGTGCAGAACCAGTGTGAATACGGTGAAGCAGTTCTCCTATCTAGTTTAGATGAGTGTGACCTGAACAGTAAGGCTGGGCTACGGTTTTACCTCAAAAGAGTAACCAGAGAAAAATGGCACTTTTCTCCAAGCAGGAAATTTTCTGCAAAAAATGACGTTTTCACGCATTTTTCACCTAGATCTTTGCATTGAAATCAATGGAAAGACAGAATTTCTCTTCACCACATGACAATTTTCTCTTCTTTTCCCACAGGCATATAAAAGGATGGCAGGTTCTCATAGCATACCATTCTGAGGTTGTGCAAGAAAGAGAAGGTGGTAACAGTGATCCAAGTTTCTTTCTGATCTGGCTATTATATCTGAATAGGGGAGTCCACAGGTGTGAGAAGGGAGCAAAAAAAGTTTATCCCAAATACCCCAACATTTTGTGTGACGAAGTAAACACAGACAGCTGTTATCCAAGTTTCTTCCTCATATGGCTGTTATCTATCTCCTAGGGGAGTCTATAGGTGTGAGAAGGGAGCAAAGGAGAATTACCTAAAATTCCCCAAAATTCTGAGTGACTGATTGGAAAGACACGGGAATCAGTGATCCAAGTTTCTTCCTGATCTGGCTGTTATCTCTGTTCTGGGGGAGTCTGGGGAAAGGAGCAGTTGAACAGGGAGTATTTTTTTATTTTTTTGTTGACAGTGATATGGTTGGGGGGGAAGTTAATTAAAATAAATACATAAATAAAAAAATAATAAAAAAGATAGATGACAAAGACAGGGACCCTGGTGTGATCTGTGATTGAGGCAGGCTGATACTAGATTAGATAGAGTATTCTGTAGATATCCAAGGCAAGACATCATACACAATCAGATCTACTGTGTACTTCACAATAAAAACACACATAATAGTTGAGTAATGTGCAGTAAATGCACAAGGGGTAGGGTGAAAGGATTATGAGAAGTGGAGGACATGTGATTAACGTGGTAGTCCAAAAACTGATTGCAGTCATGTTTGCTGCAGTGTGTGCAATAAATGATGGTGAGGATGTAGTTTGTTAAAGTCCCTCCAAAAGTTCTACCACTAAACAGCAAGGACTATTAATAAACCATCTAAAACCACTGAAGATGACAATGAGTCACATTTCAATGTTGATGTCATAGTGCAAAAAGTTGTAACAGCCCAACCAACTGCTGCATCTGACTGTAAGACAAACAAGCACAAAAATACTTGTCCTGAAAGTAGTAGTGAACATTGTGAAAATCCCTCAAAGGGAAAAAGTAAAGAGAAATTGTTTGAGAAGTGGATGACCTAATGACTGATGATGATGTTGTAGACCTAGAATATATCCCTCCAGCATTCTCCTCTTCTTCAGATGCAGATGAAGTTGAGAGTCAGAGAGATGACATGCCTAGAAAGTTAGCTGAAATGCAAAGGCTCAATCTTCTACCACTGAAAAGGAGCTCTGTGCCTGTCTATAAACTGTTTGAAAAAACAACTGGAAAGTGTGATCATGGACAGCAAAGATGACAAAAAATACACAGTCATCCTGTCGGTCATCATCACCACTTCCAAGTACCACTCAGCCACGCTAATAGTATTCAGTAACCAGCAACTACACAGGTAATCTGCATCTACAGCCTTAGCTATGAGTGCCTCTGCTGCTCTTGGAAGTGCAGTACCTATGACTCCTAGTAGTAATAGTACAAATTCAGCAACATCTAGCCCCAGAAGCAGCAGCCTCTCAGGACCCCACAGTCTATGAAGTCCATGATCCAAAAGATAAGCATGTTGATATTTCTTGTCTGTGTAAGAAACATGTGAGCAGGGGGAGTGCAGGCTCCTCAATGAGTTCCCAGCTGAAGCACAACAACAGGGCTGACTGTGAGACACACCATAAACAGGTCAGAGGTGTCACAACTAGCAGCAGCAGAAGTACTCCTATGTTATTCTATGGAGCCAAGATTTCACCAGCTTTGGAGATCTTAGTGCATAGTCTCTATAGAATAGCATAGGTATTGGAGATATGATATCACTGGAGAAGTTATCTCTTCTTTATAAAGTATTTATCACCCCTTATTGCATAACTCCCATAGAGCGTTTACACATACTACCACCTCCACAAGTCATGTCATTAAATCAATAAAGATGCACAAATTTTCCACTATGTGCTGCCATCCCACACTTACTAAGTTCCTAGAAAGAAGTCAAAACCTGCACAAAAATAATTAAAAAGTATGCCTATGGAATAGTAAACTTTCCAGAATGTTGAAGATTGAACTGATGTCATGTGTTGCACCCTGCTGGAATATCCCAAGCAGAGGATATTTTTCTAGGATGGTTGTACCAGTGTTAGCAGGGAAATGGCAAACTAGGAAAATTCTTGGCAGTGGTGAAAGTGTGTCTAGGGGTAAAAAGTTTGCAAAAATTTTGTGTTTTTTCACGAAAAGCCCTGCAGGGTATTTCCCTGTCTTTTCACCCATACCTACTGAGCAGGTACATGATTTAAATGGCATGAAGAGTATAAAAACACATTTGTTTTCCTGAATACCACACATTTTTTCTGCTACCATAAAAGTTCAAACAGCATATGAAAATGCAAAAAGCAAAATGAAACACCTTGTAAAAATGTGTTTTGCAGAACAGATGGTTTGTACAATAGTTTAATTCATCCTACTGTGCTTATTTTGTCTAACTGTCAGATGCAGCAGTTGTTTGAGCTGCTACACCTTCTTCCACTATGCCATCATGGTTTATTAATATTGCACACACTGCAGAAAAACAACCTTTTACTTGCACGTCCCTGTACTGCTGCAAATTGTGGGTGTGCAAAAAGTGAGAACAATTTCCTGCATGACTTTTTGCAAAAAACAGATGATTTTTCTCTTTTTTCTCTAATGTTTCCTATGATGCAACACCTATGTTTCCTGTGGTGCACAATATTACTTCTTCTGAGGGCTGTAGTGGAGAAATAAGTAGCTGAAAGTCAAAGTTGGGAGTCCTACATCAACATACTCTATGAAAAATTTGTAAGCATGCAGAGTGCATTAGTCCTTTGTCCACAACACTAACGTCCTGGCACTGGCACATATTCATGATGATATCAAATGATAAATAAATAAAGTACAACCTACAATGTGGCAGATGTGCATGGTAGTTGTGGTGAGGGACTGGCGTGGTGTGATTGGTGGGACCTTGACAAACTGTATCCACCCTAGCAGGAGAGGGATCATCATTTATTGTACAAGCTGTAGCAACCATTGCTGCAGTCAGTTTTTGAACTACCACTTCACTCCCATGCCCCTGCACTGCTCCACCTTTCCCCCTCCCCCTTGTGCTTTTGCTGGACATTTTTCTGGTTCACTTTTAAAAGGTAACATTTAAAACATTGTGTGGCTGAATGTGTGTTTTTACTCTCTATGTATACAGCTGAAAGAATGTGATGTCTTGCCTTACCCCTCTGCAATATTGTCAATGTCATCTGCTGTCCATCAAGTTTGCCTCAGTCACAGAGATCACATCAGGCTCTCAGTCAGCTGTCTGTCACCTAATATATTTATTTGTTTAATTATTTATGTATTCATTTTTTTTATTTTTTTATTTTATTAATGTATTTCTTTATCTATTTTAAGTTGTCCACCCTATCTTATCACAGTCAGTCCCCCCAAAAATATATATAACTAAAAAAACAAAACAACTTCTTTCCTCAGAATTCCCCAGCACAGAGACAATGAAAGCAAAATCAGCAAGCAATTTGTCTTGCCAGTCAGTCACACCAAATTTTAGGGTATTTGGGGTCAACCTCCTTGCTCCCTTCTTCTCCCCCAGATTGCCCCTAGACTCTCCTAATTCAGAGAACAAATGTCCTACCTTAAAGACTCCCTAAAACAAGCTTCAATTCCCCTTTATTTACTTACAGTATCTTTGAGCTCAAAAACATGCTGCTTTCTCCTCTCACAAACACAGAATGGCATGCCCTGAGAGCTTGACACCCTTGTATATGGCTGTAGAAAAGTAGAGCAAACGTTCATGCGTGGGGGAAAATATATCTTCCTTTTGATTTCAATGGAATGAGGTAGGTGATTAAAGCACTTTTCTCTGGAAATTATTCACCAAGCGGGAAGTGTCATTATTCTACTATTTGGGTTGGCAAAAAATGTTGTCCATCCCTACTACTAATACTTTTACCCTCCCCCTTCTCCTCAAAAGTTTGCTGGACAATTCTCAACTACTGTGTTTTTTTTACTGTAAAGTAGAACTGATTGTGTGTGATGCCTTGCCATGGATCTCTACAAAATACTGTATCTCATCAAGCATTAGTCTGCCACTGTCACAGCTCATGTCAGAGTCTCTGTCGATCTATCTTTTTTTTTTTTTTTATTTGATTTTAATTAACTGTCCCTGCATCCCGCATCCCTATAACTGTCAACAAAAATACAAAAAATTCACATTCCCTGTTCAACTGCATTACCCAGATTCCCCTAGGACAGATATAACAGCCAGAGCAGAAAAAACTTGGATCATTGCTGCCTGAGTCTTCCCAGTCAGTCACACAGAATTTTGTGATATTTGAGGTAATTCTCCTTTGATTCCTTCTCACACCCCAGAGTCCCCTGACACAGAGATAGCAGCTAAATCAGCAAGGAACTTGGTTAACAGCTGGCTGTTGTGTCTACTTGGTCACATAACATTTTGGGGTATTTGGGGTAAACCTCCTTTGTTCCTTTTTCACACCCCAGAGTCCCCTAGCACATAGAAAACAACCAGGAAGGAACATGGGTCAGGCATGGGTCAGGCATGCCTGTGTCTACTCGGTCATACAACATTTTGGGGTTAAACTCCTTTGCTCCCTTTTCACACCTTCAGAATCCCCTAGAACAGAGATAACAGCCAGAACCAGATGGAACTTAGATAAAGGCTTCCTGTGTCTTCCTAGTCAGTCACATCTAATGTTGGGGTATTTAGGGTAATTCTCCTTTTCTCATTCTCAAACTCCCGGACACAGAGATAACAGTCAAATCAGGAAGGAATTTGGGTAACAGCTGTCTGTGTCTAATTGGTCACACAACATTTTGGGGTATTTGTGTTAAACCTCATTTGCTTCCTTTTTCACACCCACAGACTCTGCTAGCACAGAAATAAAAGCAAGATCAGGAAGAAACTTGGATCAAGGCTACCTGTGTCTTCCTAGTCAGTCACACAACATTTTGAGGTATTTGGGGTCAATCTCCTTTCTCCCTTCCTGTCCCCCAGACTCCCCTAATACGGACAACTGATTTCTTGGCTCCAGAAATCCCTAAATTAAGCTTCAAATCCACTTTATTAGACTGTCTTCTCTAGCTCATAAATGTGCTGCTTTCTCTTCCTCTCATAAACACAGAATGGCATGCTGTGGGAACACGAGACCCCTTTTATACTATACCTATGGGAAAAGAAGGGAAACTTGCCATGTGCTGGAAGAGATTCATTCTTCCAACTGATTTCAATGCAATGAGAGAGGTGAAAAAAAGTGAAAAATGTGCTCCGCTGCAAAGAATGCCATTTTCTCCTCTTTCTTTTTTGTGGTTAAATATCTTGCCCATCCCTAACATTAGGAGGCTGTTCCAATATGTAAATGGTATCATCTTATGTATAATGTTAACAACATTATAATCTATATCTTGAAATGTGCATGTAAGGGCTATAGCAGTGATGGTGAACGTTTTTGGGCCCAAGGGCGACTTGGTTGGCTATATCAAAGTGCCAGCAGAGAGAATGTACCATGGAGACTCAATATATTTGAATGAATATGTTTATTTATATAGTGCCACAAGTGTATGCAGCGCTTTACAATTTAAGGGTTTAAACAATACAGGGTTACAGGTGCTTTGTAGAGTGAAACATTGGGTGGGAGGTCCCTGCCCGAAAGCTTACAATCACATATGTGAAAAGACAGCTATACGTAATGGAGTACTCTTTATGTTATAAGACAGATCTAAACTGTTTTTTGCTATTAATAAAAACTCATGAAATGTATTTTCATTACTTTTTAATAAGACTGAAGCACAGTCATTATATCAGCAAAGTGAATGTATTTCTGCAATGCCACCAAGTTTGAAATTGAATATACAAGCTACAAGCTTTTAGTCATCCACTTTACACTATTTCAAAGTAACAGCATAACATGGCTTTCAGCAAAGGATACTTAACCTTACCAGTACCTTACATGGAATGACATCAACTTTAATACTTGAAGGGAAACTGGAGGAACGTACAGAAATTGTGAGCAACATAATTCACTCCATTGCTATGCTTTTAATTTTGCACTGTGACCCAGAATGGTTATAGTTTGGACTTGATGAATACAGTAATGTAAATGTGAGAAAAACACAAATTTTGACAAAGGCAGCTTTCAGTTCCAAAAACCTTGCTCAATTATCTCAGGGGGTGTTAATATAAAAATAATTATCATATTAACACCCCTGATATAATTGAGGAAGTTGAAGCTAGAGAGGGGGACAACCTGTTTTTAGCAGAACACTGATGGTTACTGAAATTAACTGTTATTTGCAAGAGTTTGTTTTTTGTAAAGAGAATTTAATAGTCCTGTGTTGACGAGATGAACACTTTAAAATGTTTTTCTCAGTATTCTGAATGTTCTCGTATGGCAGTATGCTACTTTCAAATGACTCCAAAGTCTAAAACCAATCATTACTACACTTTCATTGGCTGTACACTGGTGGTTACTGTTCCACATGCATAGCCTGAGCATAAAAACAAAGTGGGAAAAGTTCACTGGAGCACTCCTCAGCATTAATTTAATAGGCTTAATGTACCCCTGCCTATCCAATCAGGTCTGTTGATGAGATGCTTCACTCCCATGTGTCCATGAGGTCTGAGCAATTGTCTTTTTTTTTTTTTTTTTTTAGCAAAACGTGTCGCACAGTCACTATGTTTAAGGACATGGCCACGTGCCACAATACAGGCCTCTGTGTGTCAGTGGAGGTATGCGTGCAATCGATTCACCATCACTGGGCTACAGCAATAATAATAGCATAAAGCTGACCTATATTCTACCTGGAACCTTGACCCCCCCCCCCATACACTAAACTGAATGTCAAGTGCAAGAATTTCATAATTAAAAACATCTTTACCAAGCCTTGTTTGCATAATATCATTCAGCATGTGCATATTGTACACTGGAATAGCCATGATATATGAGTGTACCTTCCCTTACTTATTGGGGTCAGTGGAATAAAATATATGGAGATAGTAATATAATATAAAAAAATATAAAATTAAAAAATATATGCTGTAGGGTTTATTCTTCTGAGTAAAATGAGGGTACTCCCACTATTGAAAGGTGTTTTAGTCAAAAGTTATTACAGTTCAAGCTTTTATATTTTAGGTGCAGTATCACAGTAGCCTGGAACTGTACAGTGGTGTTGTAGAATTCACTAGAATATACTGAGTACTTAAATAGGCGTATATATATATTATGCATATCCCGTAAATTGTACAGAAATATAAACAGCATTATTATTAAACATCATTAGTAAATCCAGTATAATTAGCAGAGAATAATTAAATACTATGCTTGCAAAAATGGGAATATTACATAGCTTTTCATAAAGTATCTCTCTCTCTAGCTCTGCCCATAAAAAATACATCACTTGTGTCATCTATATATATAAGTTATCACTACATGCATTTTCTCTTGTTGTAGCACACTGTGGTAGGTTATAGATATAGTAATAGTAAGTAACATAGTAACAATTGACAAGGCTGAAAAGAGGCATGTGTCCATCAAGTTCAGCCCATACCAAATTCCTCCCTGTTGATTCAGAGGAAAAAAACAAACAAAAAAAACTTTGAAGCCATTTCCAATTAAGTCCCAAATGAGTAAAAAAAAACTCCTTGCTGACTCAAAATGATAGTCAGATATGTTCCTTGATCAACATCCTACCTGCCCTGAAGCCAAAAGCGTCTTTCCCCTAGTCTTAATGGATGACCTCTTGTTCTTTTCTCAGCTCTTTAAAGGGATAGTATTACTTAATATGTAATATATATATATAGTAGTGTTTATTCCCCAGAGTAAAACAAGGTACTCCCACTGCTGAAGATGGAGATTTATGGTCAACTGACCAAAGCTATCCATAGGATGATGTAACAACAGCACCACTGTACAATTTCAGGGCACTCTGATAAAAAAATGCAAGTTTGAGCTGCAATAACTTTTGAATAAAACCCCTTTCAGCAGTGGGAGTACAACTAAACAGCCATCAATGGTTGAAGAAATGATAAAATCAAAGGTTAAACTAAAAAACATCTAAGTAGATAAAATAAAGGATAATACTAGATAAAGGAACTACCAAGATAGACTGGTAGTCAATGTTGTACATAATAAAGTCTACATAGGGGGAAAACCATGAACAGAACCAGAACAAGCAGAGTTCTGTCTACACTGGAATGGGATATACAGAAAATGTGAGACTAAGAAACATAGTGACTTCTGTCAGGTCTCCAACACATCACAAAGCACAGGTTTTCAGCCACTTTTTTGCTTTCTACACTGTATCCTCCTAAAGGTGAATTAAAATGATGCATAACAATTATCCAATATTTTTTATTTGTACACGTACAGCAATCATAACACCAATAGCTAATGATTCACAATAAGAGGGAAAAAAAGAAAAACTGTTTAATAACCAATAGTTATATCAGCCAGTTTAAACCGTTTACTGTTTCTTTATAGTTATGTCACAATGTGTTTATGATGGTAATGGTGTAGGGCACTCTAGCCGGGTCCTAGTCTCACATTTTCTTTATATCCCATTCCAGTGTAGACAGAACACATCTTGTTCTGCTTCTTTTCATGGTATCCCCCCTATGTAGATGTTATACTGTACAACATTGACTACTAGTCTATCCAGGTAATTCCTTTATCTAGTATTATCACTTATTTTATCTAATTAGATGTGTTTTAGTTTTTTTAACCTCTGGTCATTTGTTCAACCGTTGATGGTTATTTAGTTCTAGGATAACTATTTATCCATACTTATACCATTATTGATTTTTTTCCAATACTTTTTTTTATCTATTTATATGATTTTTTTGTCTAGTCTTCTTAAATAAGTTGCACTTAGATCTCTTGTGTGCTTTTTTTTCTTTTTCTGTTTCATGGCATTACCACTACCCAAGTGGACTACAGGCACATCACAGCAGCCCAGAGACAGACAAGAGCAGACAGACCTTCTCATTATAGAGCACAGAATGCTTATCTTCAATTATTAACGAGGCGGTTCACATAACCCATTGGATTCATCTACTAACTCCATCATTATTGCATGAACAATATCCATAATCATCGCAGTAACTATCATTTACTTTGCTCTCCTCCAATGCCCATCATCATCGCAATAACTATTATCATTTTGCCTGCAGTACTTACATGTTAACCATTCATCATCATTAACTTCACTTTAATTTTTAACCAATCAGACTTTTATCAGTTTTATTTGATTTCTTTTATGCTATTGCTTGACAGACCTTCATTTATTGTTACCGGACTTTTTGCCTTAAGATTCACTACCATTCACGTTTTGATTTTGTGTGGGGAGTATCTTACCTGCTCTGTGCCACTCTTCACTCCGGTGCGGTTATACCACACAAATATACTTCTGTTTATAGTGTGCATTTGATACTACCACTGTGTTTTATAGCTGTGCAGGTATTTTAAGTGACACTACAGTCTATATCTATTGTATTGCATTACATTGATTAGCTTGCAGTGTATTTCCAGAATTTTTTCAGGCTTTATTTTTGTATTTTTGATCACATTTCCATAATAGGATAGTGGCGTGTGGAGCCCAGTGAACATTGCCATTTTTTGTTTTAGTTTTGTTAGTCTCTCTTTATTACTCAGATCCTCCAATCCCCTTTATCACTTTTGTTGCAAGTCTCTGCACTTTTTCCAGTTCAGTAATGTATTTTTCAAGAACTGGTGCCCAAAATTGTACTCCATGTTCTAGATAAAGCCTCAACAAAGATTTATGCAGAGGTAGAAATATATTTGCATCCCATGCATCAATATACATTTTTATGTAGGATAGTACCCTATTTGTAATATACCCTATTTGCTCTTGCAACAGGTGAGTGACACACACTGCACATTCCTGTGAATTCTATCATCTACCGGTACTCCTACATCTTTTTCTAATGAGTATTCCCCAAGTGGTTTCCCATTTAGTGTATACGTAGCATGTTTTTTCAATGGCCCAATGCATAACCTTACATTTATCTCATCTTCCACTTTTCTTCTCATTCACTCAATTTATCTAAATCCTTCTGCAGAGAAAAAACATCCAACTCTGTATGTATTTCCCTACACAGCTTAGTGTAATTAGCAAAGACTGAGACATCGCTTTCAGTTCCCACTTCAAGATCATTAAAAAACACTTTGAAAAGCATTGGGACTGAACCATGTGGCACTCTATTTACAACTTTACAAACTTGAAAAGGTTCCATTTACTCATCTATCATTTAAACAGTTCTCGATGAGTGAGTTCCAGACAGGTATCGAACGCATTGCTTAGACATCTATGTTTATACATATGCATAGACATCTAGGCTTATATAGAACATAAGGTTAGAGTTGGTACTGTGTTAGCCGTAGAAATACAAGAAGCAAATAGTGTGAAAATAATAATTTTATTGACTAACTAAGCAGATTTAGGATGCTTTCAAGACCTCTCAGGTCTAATTTAGTACTATTGCATGCTATGTTTGTAGGCTCAAACAGGGTTAAAATTACTTTTAAAAGTATGCATGCAGTATCATAAAAATGCGTAGTAGCAGATTGGGCAGGAGATGTTCCATCTAGACAATATTTGCCCTTGATAAGTAAAAACAAAATGTTTATGCAACATAGTCTGCAAATTACCTTGTACACACATTTTTTATAAGAAAATCTGAATTTTAAACTGCATAATGTATTTAACTATTACATACGCAGAACTTTGTTTTTTTTGAGTATAAACAATATTAATTGCCCATGACACCACAGTGCTAAGGTATAAAAAGGGGAGTCAGTTTACTTCATGGTGTCAGTCTGTGCTTAGGAGAGAGAGATTGAGAGAGAAAGCAGCATTGTTGTTTTTTTTTTTTTTGGGGTGGGGGTTTAGACAGAAGGGCAAATTGAAGCATATGTAGTTGCATGATACAAGTATTGGTTGTAGCTACTACTAGTTGTTCTCTGGTTGTGTCTGTGAGTAGAAAAAGGAGTGTTAATTCACCCCCCAATTAAAAAAAAAAGTTTTTGTCTAATATGTATGAGTCAGACATGGATGTGAAATGATCCTTCTTACCTGAGCTAGCTAGCTGACTGACAGATACTCTGCAGAGAGATGTAAATAAATTCATCATACAAGTACAAGTAGACATACTGTGTTACTTATGACTAGGGATGGGTGAAAATTTTCGCCTCAAACTGAAATTTGTGAATAACGGTGCTTTCCACTTGGTGAATAATTTCCTGTGAAAATTGCTGATTTTCTACTTTTCCCCACTTTTTTCCCATTTTTTTTCGCCTATCTCATTCCATTGAAATCAATGGAAACATTGAAGTTACACACAACACATAACAAATATTATTTTTTCCAAAGGCATAGTAAAAAAAAATGGCATGAGGGTGCCTGTGTTGGTGGGGTGTGGGGAAAGAATCAGTTGAACAGGTTATGTTTTATTGGTGGGGGAGGGTTGTTTACTGGGATTGGGGGAGGTAGTTAATACAAAATAAATCCTAAATACAAATAAAACCCCCCCATAAGACGTGATATAAAAGGGGTCTGTGGAGGGTGTCTGTGTTGGTGAATAAATGAATCAGTTGAACAGGGAATTTGTTTTGGGGGGGTTCTTGAGTGGTATTGGGGGGACAGTTAATAAAATATATAAATAAAATAAGAAATTTGTATGAAGGAATTTGATAGGCTGCAAGCTGACGTTTTGTGCAAGAAACCCACTTCCGAGCATCATCCTCCCCTAAATTCTGCAACAGAAACTTTCCTTTTTCCTATTCTTCTTCTTTCTCTGAAAAAAAGAGGGGGGTTTGCACCTTATTATGTTCCTCCCTCCCTTGGACTCTTTTATAGAGCAAATCTCAGACACTGAGGGCAGATATCTATTTCTTTGTGGATTAATAGGGGAGAAGCCCTACACCTTCTTAAATGTGTATGCTCCTAACACGGGCCAGATAACCTTCTTCCATACGGTACTCGCTCTTCTTGACATCAGAGATGAGGGTCATATTGTACTAGGTGGTGACTTTAATCTCCCTCTAGACCCGTCTTTGGACACATCCTCCGGTAGGTCCACCCTCAGACACTCTCAATTACACAACATACGGCATAAACTGTTTGACCTACACCTCATTGATGCCTGGAGGGTCTTACACCCCTCCCATAGGAATTATTCTTTTCATTCTTCCCCTCATAACTCCTTCAATAGAATTAACTACTTATTTTTCTCACAATCACTCCTCCAGAATATAAAGGACTCTGATATTGGTACAGTATCCTGGTCGGATCACTCTCCAATCTTGACATCTCTCATCATACCAGGGGGTCATTCACATTTCACCCCATGGAGGTTAAATGAGACCTTGCTGAATGATCCAAAGATCTCTCAGTATATACAGGGTCAGCTTGAAGAATATTTTCTCCTTAATACTACTCCGATGTATCGGATGCCATTACTTGGGAAGCTCATAAAAGTGTGATATGGGGTCATCTAATCAAATCAGGATCTATAAAAAATAGGGAAAGCCGAAATGTAATCAAATCTCTGATTGACAAAATTAGGACCCTCAAAATGCAACATAGGCTTTCTCTTTCCTTCTCTACCCAGTCCGAGCTTTTGAAACTCCGAGCTGATCTCAACGCTGTTCTTTGATCCAATGTCATCAAGTCTTTTATGTGGGTCAAATACCTCTTTTACTTGTCAGGAGATAAATGTGGAAAATCTTTAGCCCAATTGATTAAAGTCAGACAACGTAAGGCGATTGTCCACAGGATTCACCCTTCCCCTGGAAAGACTGCTCTTAAATACCCGGATATAGCCCAAGCCTTCGCTGACTTTTACGAGTCGTTGTATAACCTTGAATCCGATGCTTCTGACACAGTTTCTCCCTTAGACCTGACCTCGTTCTTGGACTCTTCTGGCCTCCCATCTTTGTTCTCAGAAGCCAGGGAACAATTAGACACTCGATGTTCAGAAGACAAAGTTAAATCGGACTATCAAGTCCATGTCGCTGGGGAAAAGCCTGGGTCCGGATGGCCTCTCTGTTGCTTATTATCGGCACTATAGCTCCATTCTGGTCCCTCAAACCTTTAATTCCATTCTCTCCGGATGTCCTTTCCACCCTCAAACATTAGAAGCTCATATTGTAGTCCTCCCCAAACCAGGTAAAGATCCCTCCTTATGCGGGAATTATCGCCCTATTTCAATTTTAAATGTTGATATGAAGATCTTTGCTAAACTCTTAGCGAACCACTTGAAACTTTTTATACCTTTGTTGGTTCACCCCGATCAATGTGGCTTTATACCTGGTAGGCAGGCCTGTCATAATACAGCTAGTGTTCTGTCCCTATCTCAATATGTTCAGTTACACAACATTCCCACAGTGCTGCTCTCCACTGATGCTGAGAAGGCATTTGATAGGGTGCTGTGGACCTATCTTAGGGAAGTATTAAATAGGACAGGTTTAGGTCCCAACATGTTACGAGGCATCCTAAGCCTTTACTCCACACCCTCTGCAAAGGTATTCATCAATGGCATCTTATCATCTTCCTTCCCCATCACGAATGGTACGGGCCAAGGTTGTCCCTTAGCTACACTAATATTTAACCTATCCCTTGAACCTCTTCTCTGTCATATTAGGTGGGATACCCGAATACGGGGTATTCAAATCAAAGACGATGTCTTTAAGGTAGATGCCTTTGCAGATGACGTCCTCATCTTTCTGTCTGACCCAGTCACATCTCTCCCACCTCTGTTACAAATCTTAGAATCATATTCCCTTCATTCTCAGGCTAAGATAATTATAGTAAATCTGAAATTCTTAACCTCACTCTGTCTCTGGATCAGGTCAATTCTTTGCGGCCTCTATATGACTTCTCATGGGCTTCTTCTTCTATTACGTACCTAGGGTTGAAGATATCGTCTAATCTTATGGTTTTACCAACGCTCAATTTTAACTCGCTTTTGGCTTCCATCTAGGCTGATCTCCGTTCATGGTCTTTACCTCAGATCTTCTTGTCGGGACATATCAATATCATTAAAATTATGGTGCTACCGAAAATGTTATACCTCTTCACCACACTTCCTATACAACTTCCTGGCTCGGTCTTACTCACTATTAGATCCCTTATTTTAAATTATATATGGGCCAACAAAAGGCCTAGACTCAATTATTCGATCCTTTCACGGGCGACCACCATGGGTGGCCTAGGGCTCCCCGACATTATGGCTTATTATAAAGCTTCTGCCGTTTCTAAATTATTTGATTTTACTCATTCCCCACGCCCTCGATGGGTCTTGACTGTCCGAGACGCACTGGGCTCTCATAACCCTGTTCAGTTATTCTGGTCCTCCCTTAACAACTTACCCAAGGAATGTTCTTTTCATATTATACTTAGTCACATTCTAACTATCTGGAAACAGACTCGACAGCTCCCTTCACTTGCTCCTTATCCATCACCCTTAATATAATTTTTTGATAATCCAGACATCCCTCTATCCTCCTCTGATCACTCTCTTCTAATTTTCAGGAATAGGGGACTTTACACTTTGGGCTCCCTCATTCCGGCTAGAAATTCTGCGTCCTTTGATGGTTTTGATTGGATCTCAGATGAGTTGGTGGTCTGTCCATAAGCTAGTCCACTGGACCTCCTTACTGGTCCCAAAAGGGAGTTCCATTCGAGTTCTTACTCCTTTCAAAAAACACATACAATCACCTACCCCTACCTTGAGGGCTCTTTCCCTCACTTATTCTTCACTTGCCCTTATAGATCCAGGTTCCAAGGCATACTTCCTCCTCCAGTCGGAATCTGACCTGGGAATGTCATTAACACTAGAACAATGGTATAAAATATTTAGACTTAACCTGACATATGCGAGAGACGCCAAGACTTGTGCATTGAATTATAAATTACAGACGCCATGGTACATGACTCCATCGAGATTAGCCATGTTTTGGCCTTCGGCCTCGCCACTTTGCTGGAGATGTTCCATAGAAACATGTAATATGCTTCATATTTGGTGGACTTGTGTTCATATTAAACCATTTTGGGTCTTGATACGAGATACTCTCTCCAATGCCTTTGGATTCTGACTTCCTCTAGATCCTCTTTTTTTCCTTTTCTCATTCATAGACCATCTTCACCTTACTTTACCGTCTACAACACGCAGAGTTCTGTTTCCCTTAATTAATACAGCCATCCCTTTATTATGGAAACAAACCTCTGTTCCATCTCTCTCCTTATGGCTTTCTAAAGTCAACTCAATGCTCTCCATGGAAAAATGCCACGCGATAGCTACTATCTCTCTACCTCACTTCTTAGAGGTGTGGTGACCTTGGCTGCATTACAGGGATACCATAAACTTGGTAGGGGAGGAATGAGATTTGGAGGTTTAGTTAGTTTATCTCGTTACCTGTGAAGTTATGTACTCCTGCAGTTTGGGCCCTTGTCGTTGTTGGTTGTGTTTTTTTGTTTTTTTTTTAGTATTTTTTTTTTGAAAGCATAAGCCCTGAGAAAAAAAAAAAAATTCCCTACTGGGACGGGTGATATCCTGTCAAATGCCCTGATGTAGATGCAGAATTTGCGACTGCTGTTCTTGCTGCTGCTGCTGCTGCTTAGTTGTTTGAGCAGAAGGATGATTAGGCAGCTGAAAGGGAATGGGATAAGCAACAGCAGTAACATGGTTGATGGACGATGAAGATTTCACTTGCCATGACTAGCTCCAGTGTTGCGCCTGAGGAAGTAGCAGCACCATAACTAGCCCCCACCATGTGTTGTGTTGCTGCTGGCAAGTGGAACCTTTCCTAGTCCCAGATCACTTGTTGACCTCATTCCCACTGTGTCCACGGTGGTCTGTGGCACACTAGCCTGCAACTCAGCATCCTGCTGCCCTTGCAACTCAGCAGCAGCAGGAATTAGAGCAGTTGCAAATTCCGCAAATTTCCAAATGCTCACTGCTGGTTGCAGGAGATATCAAGCAATGCGACAGAGGGTCCCCTAATGTCACACTTGCCATTTCTTGGTGACCTGAAGAAGGCAGACTGGCAGCACTAGAAGCAGGAACAGTCAGCTGATCTGTGCTCCTGCTGGTGTTATTATTGTGCTTTCTGCCTTCTTCAGGATCAGGTTCCACAAGGACAATGCCGTGGGGGGGAGGGTGATCCCAGGGTCAGGGGAATGTTGTTGGCTCCCTTGACCACTAGTCTGGATGCTCTCAATTGCTCCCCCTACCACTCTCCTACCACTAGACCCACTAGCTGCTTCAACATCACTGTTACTACTACTACCACTACTTACACCAACCACATCAGTTTCAGCTCCTGAGTCTTCCTCCTCATAGTCACTATTGATAGGAGGATATTGATTACCCCCTCCTTCTCTCCTGACGCTAACAAGCTGCTGGACCTTAGTAGTAGTAGTAGTAGTAGTACTAGCAGTTAAGGATGACAAGTGTGACTTAGGGTCCCCTGCTGTCACACTTGGTATCACCTTCTCCTTCCCCCCTGAGTGTCACAAGACACACCAGCAGCAGCTTCAGCACTGGTGGCAACAGGTTCAGTACTGGCAGCAGGCACAGCACTGGTGGAAGCAAGAGCAGTACTGGCAGCAGGCACTGGCAGCACTGGCAGCAGGGGCAGGATGTCTGATAGCAGGCACAACACATCTTAAAGCAGGTGCAGCACGTCATGCAGCACAGGGGTCATACCGCTGTGCCAAGTGTGAGCATATTTTCTCTTTAGAGTCTAAGATATTGGATTTGGAGAGAAATATTGCAACATTGCGAGAAATTGGTAACCTGGAAAGGAGTTTAGAACTCACAGAGCAGGTAGTATGTGGGGTTAGTGGTGAAGAGGGTGGAGTTGTAGATGAGGAGCGACAGGTAGGCAGCTGGGTAACAGTAAGGAGGGGAGGTAGTGGACAGAGGAAGAGGAAGGCCAGTTCTGAGTTGACTCAGTCCAACAGATTTGCAAGATTGTGTGAAGATGTTGATGAGAATTGCTCAGAATTGGCAACACTGGAGAGGACTGATTGCTCTAGCAGCCAGGGGAACAGTCCTCCTTCCAGGCTAGATGGGATGCAGAGCAGGCAGAAACCAAGGCAGGTGGTAGTAATAGGGGACTCTATTATTAGGAGGGTAGATAGGGTAATCTGCCGCCAGGAACGTGAATGCCGAACAGTATGCTGTCTCCCGGGTGCTCGGGTTCGGCATGTTGCGGACAGGGCTGACAGATTATTGGGAGGGGCTGGAAGTGATCCAGCTGTCTTGGTACATATTGGAACCAATGACAAAATAGGAGGAAGATGGAGGTCCCTAAAGAATGATTTCAGGGATTTAGGGTGCAAGCTTAAGGCAAGGACCTCTAAGGTAGTATTTTCTGAAATACTACCTGTGCCATGCGCCAGTGCAGGTAGGCAGAGGGAGCTCAGGGAGCTTAATGCATGGCTCAAGCAATGGTGTAGGAAGGAGGGTTTTGGGTTTTTAGAACACTGGGCAGACTTTGCTCTTGGGTACAATCTATATGGAAGAGATGGATTGCACCTAAATGGTAGAGGAGCCTCTGTGTTAGGGGAGAGAATGCTAGGAAGCTTGGAGGAGCTTTTAAACTAGGAAAGGGGGGGGGTGGGTATAGATAGCAAAAATGGGGTAGATAGAGCAGATAGGAACTGGGTCCAAGTAACTGACCAGGGGGGTGGAGAAAGGGTGGGGAGAAATTTAGTCAGTAGGGAGGAACTCCTAGTAAATGAAGGTGAAGAAAAAAGGCATGTAGGGATTAATATATGTAAAGACTTCAAAATCAATTGTATGCTAGCAAATGCAAGAAGTATGGTAGATAAAATAGGAGAACTAGAATTGCTGGCGGTTAATGAGCAATTGGACATAATTGGAATAACAGAAACATGGTGGAACGATGCACATGACTGGACTGTAAATATAGAGGGCTATTCCCTGTTTAGAAGAGACAGAATTAATAGAAAAGGTGGAGGTGTGTGTTTATATTTGAAAACAGAGCTAAATCCAGTTTTGCGAGGTGATATTAGTGAGGAAACTGGCCAAACTGTGGAGTCCATGTGGGTAGAAATCGAGACTAAATGTGGTGTGAATGGTAAAAAAAAGTTGTTGGTGGGCATATGCTACAAACCACCAAATATCGATGACAATGATGAGGCCCAACTGCTATTGCAAATGAGGAAAGCTGCCCAGTTTGGGCATACTATAATTATGGGAGATTTTAATTATCCAGATATCAACTGGAAAAATGAGACCTGTCAGAGTGCTAAGGGTAGCAGGTTTTTGAACACGCTTCATGAAAGCTACATGTCACAAATGGTGGGAGCGCCGACAAGAAATAACAATGTATTGGACCTAGTGATCACTAATAACACAGAAATGGTATCCAATATTAAGGTAAGAGAACATTTGGGAAACAGTGATCACAACATGGTTACATTTGAGATCTGTCTGGCAAAGCAAAAATGTATAGGTTCAACCAAAACTCTTAATTTTAAAAAAGCAAACTTCAAATTTTTAAGGGCCTCAATGCAACACATAGACTGGGATATGTTATTTATAGGCAAAAATACTGAGGAAAAATGGTCAGAATTCAAATTTAGGTTGCAGAAATGTACCCAACTGTATATACCAATGGGGAACAAGTGCAAAAGAAGTAAGTCACAGCCAATGTGGTTAACTGCACATGTAAAGAAGGAAATGGCAAGGAAAAAAAAAGCATTCAAATTATTTAAGTCAGAAGGAACTGAACAATCTTTCTTAAAATACAGGGAGAGCAACAAAGATTGCAAAAAGGCAATTAGGGTAGCAAAAATAGATAATGAAACTCGAATTGCAAGGGAAAGCAAGACTAATCCAAAAAAGTTTTTTAAATATATAAATAGCAAAAAACTTAAGAGGGAGTGCATTGGACCATTCAAAAATGAGATGGGTGAGTTGGTTAGTGAGGATAAGGAAAAGGCTGATGTTTTAAACACTTTCTTTGCATCAGTATATACAAGGGAGCAAGGAATGGTAGAAGAGCCTCCGCAAGTATCAAATAAAACAATACAATTAATAGATATTGGGTTAACTCAAGGAGATGTCATGGGAAGACTGAACAAAATTAAGACCGACAAAGCACCGGGTCCTGATGGTATACATCCAAGGGTTCTTCAGGAACTCAGTGCAGTGTTAGCAAAACCCCTATATTTACTCTTTAAAGATTCTATTACCACAGGCTCAGTGCCACAGGATTGGCGAAGAGCTAACATAGTGCCTCTATTTAAGAAGGGAACTAAAACAGAACCTGGGAATTATAGACCAGTGAGTTTGACCTCTGTAGTGGGAAAACTATTAGAAGGCATAATAAGGGACTATATTCAGGATTACAACACAAAAAATAAGACCATTAGCACGAATCAACATGGTTTTATGAAGAATAGGTCATGCCAAACTAATCTTTTCAGCTTCTATGAGGAGGTAAGCAGCAACCTTGACAATGGCAAGGCAGTAGATGTAGTATATCTAGACTTTGCAAAGGCATTTGATACAGTACCACACAGAAGGCTGGTGTATAAAATAAGGAAATTGGGGCTAGGAGATAACCTTTGCAATTGGATACAAAACTGGTTGAAGGATAGGGAACAGTGTGTGGTTGTAAATGGAAAATTCTCCAGTATAGTTAAAGTGGAGAGTGGAGTACCTCAGGGTTCAGTATTGGGTCCGCTGCTTTTTAACATGTTTATAAATGACCTGGAAATAGATATAGAAAGCAAAATATCAATATTTGCAGATGATACTAAATTATGCAAAGTCATTAATTCAGAACAGGATATTTTCTCTCTACAGAGGGACTTACATACAATGTCAGATTGGGCAAACATGTGGAATATGAAGTTTAATGTGAGGAAGTGTAAAGTCATGCATTTGGGAGGAAACAATCCCAAGGCTACTTATAAACTTAATGGAATAATTTTAGGTGACTCGTTGCTAGAAAAAGACCTGGGTATCCTTGTCAACTACAAACTTGGAAACAGTGACCAGTGTCAAACAGCAGTAGCAAAGGCAAACAAAGTCCTGTCTTGCATAAAAAGAGGTATTGAAGCAAGAGTGGATAACATTATTTTGCCATTATACAAATCATTGGTAAGACCTCACCTTGAGTATGCAGTGCAATTTTGGGCACCGGTTCTGAAAAAGGATATACTAGAACTAGAGAGGGTACAGCGGAGAGCAACAAAATTAATTAAGGGAATGGAGGACTTGACATATGAGGAACGACTAAACAAACTTGGTTTATTTACTCTAGAGAAAAGACGACTAAGAGGAGACCTTATCACATTGTACAAGTATATGAGAGGTCAATACAAGGATCTCTGCGGTGAGCTATTTATTCCAAGGCCTGCTCAGGTGACCAGGGGACACCTCTTGAGATTAGAGGAAAGGAGGTTTAAACTTCAGCAGAGGAAGGGTTTTTTTACGGTAAGGTCTGTCAAATTGTGGAATTCATTGCCCAGGGAGGTAGTTATGGCAGATACAATGGACACATTTAAGAGAAGATTAGATACATTTCTTTCAAAAGGGAACATACAGAGTTATACTGTTTATCAGTAGGCAGATCAGGAAGGTCTGATAAAGACTAATTTAATTGGTAGCAGGAAAGCTATAAAATTCTTAGTTACTGAGGTATGAAGCGAAGGTTGAACTTGATGGACTTGTGTCTTTTTTCAACCTAATTTACTATGTTACTATGTTACTATGTTATGTTACGTCTGGCAGCAGGCATAGCACTTCTTGCAGCAGGCACAGGCAGCTGACCTGTCCTGCTATCACTACTAGTACTACCCTTTTTGTTCCTCCCTTGACAGTAATTTCCCCCAAAAACCCTTGGGGTGATTTAAGGGGATTGGCCAACATTGCTTCTGTAGCGCTCACTTTCTCCTCAGATTCAGACTCAGTGGACACATAATGGTCCTGTCACGGGGGTGACTGTAAAATAACAACACTCGATAAGGACAGATACAATACAATTAACTTTATTAATAAAGAATTAAAAGAGACAATATATCTCTCCAACCTTCACTAGACCAGGTAGGAACAATGCAACAGCACTTCCCCAACCCTTCACTCGACAGGCTTGAAGACAGAGAAATACTATACCCAAGAATGCTGGAGAATCTACCAGGAGCTACAGTACCTCTTCCACCTTCATGAGGCCCAGTATAGGACAGTGTAATGACACTTCCACAACATTTCACTAGGCAGGTGGAAGAGAGGTGAACCAAATATACTCCAGAACACTGGGGCAACCAAGGAGCTAGAGCACTTTCTTCCACCCTCTCGAGGTCTGGTATCGGACAGTGTAACAACACTTCCTCAACACTTCACTAGACAGGTGGAAGAGAAATGAGCAGAATATACTCCAGAATGCTGGAGCAACCAAGGAGCAAGAGCACCTTCTACTACCTTCATGAGGCCTGGTCTGGGAACAGTGTAACAACACTTTCTCAACTATTCACTCGACAGGTACTATACTCCAGAATGCTGGAGCACCACCAAAAGCGAGAGCACAGCCTCAACCTTCATGAGACCAGATAAAGGGACAGTGTAACGACACTTCCCAAAACCCTTCACTAGACAAGGTGGAAGTATGGCACACTGACTACACTCCAGAACTCTGGAGGACCACAAAGAGTGAGAACACCTCACCAATAGGAGATGACTAGGCTACGGATAGGCCCTAGATGCTAAGGACCCTGACAGGCAATGGTGACCGCTCCTAGAAGGCTAGGGGTAACCAACAGACAGAGGGGACAGACCCTAGAACACTAGGGGATATAACCAGCTACCCAGGATAGGCCGCAGGTGGACATCAGACTAGGCAACAAGCACATGTACTGCAAGGATGCAGTAGCGCTGTAGCGGCAGGCTAGTAAACCAAGAGAGAAAGGTAGCCAGGCCTGAGTAGGCCGTAGGTGGTCGGGAGCGCAGCGGAGCTTCAACCAAAGCCAGAAGGTATGTTTGTAGAGAGCCAGGGGTCTCAGCCAGATTGGGTAGTCAGACAAAGCCAGTGGTCTCAGCCAAATTGGGTAGTCAGATGAAGCCAGAGGTCTCAGCCCGATAGGGTAGTCAGATGAAGCCAGAGGTCTCAGCCGGAACGGAAGTCAGACAAAGCCAGGAGTCATACACAGGAATCAATAAACAGAACACAGAAGCACAACGCTCAGGTACACCACAAAAGGGCAAAGGTGTATAGTAGGTCTGAGGCCTATAAGGCCGAGCATAGGGGCGGAAACCGCTAATCACCCTCCAGTGGCCTATAAGAATAGCGCATAGATTTGAGCAACAGGTGAGGCAAGAACAATGTCGCTAGTATAACAGCACGCCACTGGAGGCAATCACAGACACCTTGATAGGTCCTTCCAGTTCCTTCTTTTATTATTTTTAATCCTACTCATAGCAATACCAGTCACTATGAGCTTATCCAGCCTCAAATTTGCCTCAAAATCACAGCAGAACAGCACAGCATGTCAATCTCACTCTGCAGCTGCTTCTATTGTGTTTGATTTTCACAAATACATCACCTTTTTATAGCAAAAAAGGCAAAAACCACGTAAATCAATGGGTGGAAACCTTCTAGCCACTGAAAAAATGGCAAAATATTTTTTCCAACTAGGACCAAGAGTATTGCTGGCACTGGCAAGTGGATCCTGTCCTGAGTCTTCCTCCTCACAGTCACCATTAATATGAGGATATTGTTTACCCCCTCCTTCATTCCTAACACTAACAAGCTGCTGGACCTTCTAAGTAGTAGTAGTACTAGCACTGACAGGACTGCTTGAGGATGGCAAGTGTGACTTAGGGTCCCCTGCTGTCACACTTGGCATCATCTTCTCCTTCCCCACTCCTGAGTATTACAAGACACACTAGTAGATTCAGAACTGGTGGCAGTAGCTTCAACACTGGCAGCAGGCACAGCACTGGTGGCATTGGCAAAAGAGGCAGCACGTCTGAAAGCAGGCACAGTATTGGTGGCAGCAGGTTCAGCACTGGCAGCAGGCACAGCACTGGTTTCAACAGGGGCAGCATGTCTGAGAGCAGACACAGCACTAGTTGCAGCAGGGGCAGCAATAATGGCAGCAGAGGCAGCAAGTCAAGCAGCAGGCACAAGCAGCTGACCTATCCTGTTCTCACTAGTACTACCCTTTTCTCCCTCCCTTCCCATTCCCTTTTCTCTCTCGTTGAGCATTCCCATTTCTCCCTCTTCCCTTGGGGTGATTTAGGGGGACTGGCCAGCATTGGTTCAGTAATGCTCCCTTGCTCCTCCTCCTCCTCAGACTCTGTGGACACCTAAGGATCCTTCCAGCTCCTCTATTTATTATTTTTAAACCTGCTCATTGTGATAGCCATCACTATGAGCCTCTCTTGCCTTAAATTTGGAAAAAGATCACAGCAGAATAACACAGTATGTCTACCTCTCTCTGTAGCTGCTTCTATTGCATTTGACCTTATAGTGAAAAGGTGAAAACAACGTAAATCAATGGGCAGAAACTTTCTAGCCATTGAAAACTGAAAAAAAATTTTGGCCAGGCAAAAAATGCCAACATTTTAATTGCTAGTTTTAAAGTGGATTTTCCCAAGAAAAAGCGGACGATCACGTGGTTTTCACGGAATTTGCTGAGGGAACACGGCGAGAGATTTCACCTACCTCTATTAGCTACTAGTTTATAGAAGCAAAGGGAGAGCTGAAGTGTCTTGTTTTAAGGAGTATTGGTGCTAGCCAGTTCTCAGCATGGTTGCAGGGATTGTGGGTATGAATTGAAGACTGTGACACTGAAAGTAACAGTTGCTGATGTTAAGCATCTCCCATGGCATGTCCCAAACTGCAGTTATTTTACATGCCAGATCTGTACAATCAGGTTGTTAGAGTTGTGGGGAAAGGGACTCAGCCAGCCTTCTAACAATTTTTCAATACACTTTTTCTTTCAACTTTGCATTTGTCCATTTCAGCAATGTTCTCAATAAAGCAACAATGAAGAAATATGTATTTTCTATGCACTGTGAACTTCCATGAAAAAAAAGCAGCAAATTGTGTTTTGTCTGTTAAAAATTCTGCAAAAAGAAATATGGGACTTTTAACTTATCTCTGTTCTTAGTACACTGTTATACAGACCATTATTTTTAACCCTTTGCCACTCAAAGGGTTAATATTTAAAAACTCAATCTCCACAGGCTCAGTGAAACAAGATGGATGAAAAGCCAATGTTGTGCATTTATTTAAGAAGGGAACTGAAACAGATTGAGGAGATTAAAAAGGATTCTATTCAGGAATGCACTGAAAAAACAAATGATTAGTGGATTTAGGGATGGCCAAACAATCCATTTGGCTTCTATGAAGAAGTATGTATGAACCTAGGTAATGGTTGAGCAGTAGTGTGTAAAGGCTTTAGAAAGGCATAAGATACATTGTCATGCAGGAGGCTTGCCTGAAAATAAAGACATTAAGTAGAGCTAATAATGATAAACTTTGTAATGGGAAAGAAAATTGGTTGAAGGAACAATGTGTTGTTGTAAATGGAATATTCTGAAATACAGTTAAAGTTGAGAGTGGAGTACATCAGGGTACAGTGCTTGGTCCACTGTTTTTTAACCTATTTACCTGAAAATAGGTTTAGAAAGCAAAATTCTAATATGTGCAGGAGAATATAATTAAGCAAGGTTAAAAAACAGAACAGAATGTTTGTTCTCTGCAGGAAAAGTTATATTAAATGTCAGACTGGTCAAACTAATGGAATTTGTGATTTACTCTAAAATGTAAATGTACACATTTTGCAGTTACAAATAAGCATGTTGCTTATGAACTTAATGGGAACATTCTAGAAGACTAATTTCTGGAAAAATATATTGGTGTTCTTGTATGCTTGGTAACAGTGATCAGTGTCAAATAGCAGAAGTGAGCTCAAACAAAATACTATCCTTTGTAAAAATGGATATTGATGTATGGGTGGATGACTTCATTATTTTGATACTTTTTATTTCTAAGACCTCACCTGGAATATACAGTACAGTTTCGGAAACCTGCTTTTAACCTCTTAATGACCCATGACAGTCCTGGCACGTCATGGATTGGCATGCGATAAGGACCGATGATGTCCCAGGACCGTCATGGATTTCATGGCTTCCCACGCCGTGTGCTCGTGGCCAGTCCTTAAGGGGTTAAAAAGTATATTGCACAATTGGCGAGCTTGCAGTGCAACAAAATTAATTAAGGGAATAGAGGACTTAAAATATGAATGATGATTAGACAAACTGGCTTTATCTATCTACATATTATAAAGACAGAGGTAATCTATAAAAAAGCTACAAATGATATTTCTCCTTATCCACTATGTAGATGCAAGATTTATTACAAGACAACATTGCTTTTCAAAAATGTTTCCTAGTTCAGGTATATCACTGTGGATAAACTAAACCATGTGGTAGCATATGTTCTCATTAAATTTACACTGCCAGTTGGAGAGCATTTATAATATAAATAATAGAGATTTTCCTTTAACATTATGCATTCAGGCACTGTGTAAAAACTGAGTTTGAGAATAATATAACCAATTAATAAGTGTATATCTTAAGTAGCTAGTTCTATAAGCTCTAAATAACAAGTGCTTTTTCAGGAAGCATGATTTAATAATGTTTGAATAAATGTTTTGAGCACATTTAACTGTATAATCAATAAGTTCAATTCACCCACAGTGTTTTCAAAAGAAATAATGGCATAGCAGAAACCAGCTCTTTGCTTAGAAGTTTAATTTCTGTTGAACAATGCAGCTTACTGTGATATGTTCATAAATGAAGGAAACTCCATTGGGATAAAAAAAAGAACAAAGATTTACATTTGTTCTGAAATTTAAACTCTTAACAAAGGAATTCTAATGAAACCAATAACTTTTCTGAATTTTAAAATATTAGTTACTTCAGCTAATTGTGTAGTATCTGCCAAATGCTTCTGGAACAGCTATATAAAATATTCTTTAAAGGGATAGTAATACTTAAAATGTAAAAACAATATGATTGCGCCACTCCTTTGAGCTAGATTATGTTCATGGGTGTCAGTTATCAACCCCTATCCAAGGAGCAAGTCCCATAGGGAAGTGCCAGGGTCATCATCATCACCACCACAACCATGGTGTCCACCCCTTCTACCTCTATTATCACCACCTATGTTAGACTGCTGCTGCCTCTGAGAAACCAGATTGGCTTTTCTGTGATGATGATGCCATGTTATCCCCTATTTTTTGTGATATTGTCATTTCTGTTGGGGGTATAATTCCTTTACTGACTTACATATGCTTTCTATTTCTTTTTGGGCACATAATTTTTCTCCTCCACAATACAATGTTCAACTTAATGTATAATAACTTCTTTATAAGGTTTGACAGAATTTGATTCATTAGTGAAATTACTTAATCCAACTCGTTTTGACTGAGTATTCTGCCTTCCTCAAAGATAGGTGATGAACAAGTGATGCCGATTAACACTAGGGATGGCCGAAAATTTCCGCCTCAAACTGAAATCGGCGAAAAGTGGCACTTTCCGCTTCACAAAATATTTCCAGTGAAAAGTGCAGATTTTTCCCTTTTTTCCCCTAGCTCATTCCATTGAAATCAATGGGAACATAGAAGTTACACACAACACATAGCAAATATTATTTTATTTCCCAAAGACATAGTATAAAAGGGGCATGAGGGTGCCTGTGTTGGTGGGGTATGGGGAAAGAATCATTTGAACAGGGGATGATTTTTGGGGGGGTTGTGTACTGGGACTGAGGTGCAGTTAATAAAAAATAAATCCTAAATAAAATAAAATAGAAACCATTAGGTGTCTGAGGAGGGTGTCTGTGTTGGTGAATTAATGAATCATTTGAACAGGGAATTTGTTTTGGGGGGTTTCTTGACTGCTATTGGAGGGACAGTTAATAAAAAAAATAAGAAATTTGTATTTAAAGTGATAGAGAGAGGAACCACCTGACATAAGCTGCCACCGGGGTGGACTAATACTTGACTTGATAGAGTATTTTGTAGAGGATGATTTGTTTGATTTGTTGCTAGAGGCCTTTGTAGGACTTAGACTATTAGAGGCCCAAGCCCTGAATAAACATTGATTTGTAGGATGTAAGCTTGTTTGGCACAAGCCCTAAGGAAACGTTGCTTTGTAGGACTTAGGCTTGTTAGAAACAAACCTCCCAAATATTTTTATATTTTTGTAGGACTAGTTTTTTTTTTTTTCATTTTTTATTTATTTTTTTTCTTTTCAAAACACAAGCCCTGAGAAAAAAAATAAAAATGCCCTACTGGCCTAATGCCAGCAGATCACATTGGCCAGTAGCCACTGGCAAATGTCCTCCTGAGTCTTGAGTTGCAACTGCTGTTCGTACTGCTGCTGCTGAGTTGTTTGAGCAGCAGGATGATTAGGCTGAAAGGGAATGGGATGAACAATAGCAGTAACATGGAAGATGGATGATGAAGGTTGCACTTGCCATGACTATCTACAGTGATGCACCTGAAGCAGTAGCAGCACAATAAGTAGCCCTCAGTATATGTGGAGAAAAGAAGAAGTTGGCCAATAATTCTTCTTCACCTGCCCCTCCTTCAAAATCATGGGTGTGTTCTTATTAGAATAGAAATTTTCCCTTGAGAGCAGGAACTGTGGCTCTCATCAGCAACTGCAATGTGCACAGTGTGTGTGGTAAATAACACCTGGGAGCACAACTGTATGCAAACACCAGGACACCAGAACCCAAGTACTGCCGCTGTCACTATACCCCTTGTCCAGACCAAGCTAAGGACACATAACAACTTGCTGACAGTTTAATAGTAATGTTGAACCCTCCCTGCCAGAATCCTAGCATATTCTGTGGGATGGAATCTCCTCAGATGCTGCCAGATGACCTGGTACAGACTCTCCTTCAACACACTGGCATGTGTGGTCAGTGTACCGCACAGTGTGCAATGGGTAGAGATGAACTGCCATATCCTAATATTAACAGAGTGGCTATCATTTGGCGGGGGAGGTAACGATAAAAGAGGTGGATTGGCAGGAAATGTAGGTGATGTTGATAGCAAGATAGTTGTTTCGCTCAACATGGAACTTGTGTCTGTCTGGGTTTCTTCATTCTTCCTCCTTTTTGATCTCTACCTCGCCTCTTGGTGCCTTTCTGGAGAGTCAGGGGGTACAGTAACAGCAGTGCTATATTTCTTTAATGGGTGTTTGGTTTTAACATGTTTGACATAAATGTCATGGTGTCTGTGTTTCATGTGTGTTATCAGGGAGGTTGTGCCAAGGTGTGTTCCCTTCTTTCCCCTTTTTACTAACTAGACACAAACTTTGCACTGTACAATTGTTGATGATGACTGCACTGTACCTGCCAGAAGAGAATAATAGTCCCACACCCATGACTTCTGGGAAGGGATAGGGAACAGATGGAGAAAAATTGCCTCTTTCTTCTTGTCTTCCACATTCCCCTTCAGTTTCGGTAGCAGCGGATAATGTTGCTGCTGCTGCCTCAGATTTAGCACTGCAACTAGGGCCAGGAATATTGCTGGTGCTGGCAAGTGGAACCTGTCCTAGTCTTGCATCACTTGTTGACCCCATTCCCACTGTGTCCACTGTGGTCTGTGGCACACTAGCTTGCTCCTCAGCATCCTGTTGCCCTTGCATCTCAACAGCAGCAGGAATTAGAGCAGTTGCAAATTCCACAAATTCCAAAATCTGATTGCTAGTGGTGGTGGTGGTGGTGATGCCCATCCTCATCTCTGTCTCCCATTCCTTCTTACTTTCTGATAAAAAGACGATCAATGTCTCTTCCACCCCGGCTTCTCCAACGCCACCACCACCAGTCCCTACGTGCTGCTGCTCTATCACAGGCATCTCACAGATGCTTGGAGGAGGTGATGAGCAATGTGACAGACGGTCCCCTGCTGTCACACTTGGCATCATTTTCTCCTTCCCCCTCGAGTACTACAAGAAACATATCACGGTGCAGCTTCTCCCCTCATGTCACTCTCGCTTGTGCTGTGCTCCGAATGGTTGAGCCTGTTTGGCCCACCCCTGGTGACCTTTTTATACTGAGCCAGTAGCACCTGTCAGGTGCCCTTTCGTGGTGTTCCCGAGCCAGTTTTGCTGTGCTGTGTTCCTGCGTTCCTGATTTCTGGTGTACCGACTTGGCTTGCTCTGACTACATTCCTGTGTTCCTGCTCCGTGATTTGACCCGGCCTGGCTGACGTTCCTGCTCGTTTCCTGATCCGGCTTGTCTGAGAACCTGCTCCGTGATTTGACCCGGCCTGGCTGACATTCCTGCTTGTATCCTGACCCGGCTTGTCTGAGCACCTGCTCCGTGATTCGACCCGGCTTGTTGACGTTCCTGCTCCGTGCCCTGCACCAGTTACTTCTGCCCAGCCTACGTTCCAGCCTCCTCTGTCGCCATGGCAACATTTTGACTGCCTCCGTTTACTGTCCTGAGTGACTGCAGTGGTTAACCTGTGCTGTGCTAGATCCTGCTACTGAGCCGCTTCCTGCAGAGCTGTGTTCCAACTATCGAGCCGGTAACCGTGCAGAGCTGTGTTCCAACTATCGAGCTGTTAACCCATGCAGAGCTGTGTTCCAATTATCGAGCCATTAACCCGTGCAGAGCTGTGTCCCAGTTCTGAGCCTCCAATCTGGTACAGAGTGTTGCTTTGGTGCTGAGCCGTTTCTCTCCTTGCAGTACAGTGAAGTTCGTTTCCGCGCCCGGTAGGTGCACGTCTCTGTGGTTACGCCCGTGGGGGCTATTGGCTCAAGCTCTTGCAATTCAGTTGCTTCCATTACGCCCGTGGGTGCTATTGGCTCAAGCTCTTGTAATCCAGTTCCTTCCATTACTCCCGTGGGGGCTATTGGCTCAAGCTTTTGCAATTCAGTTGCTTCCATTATGCCCGTGGGGGCTATTGGCTCTAGTTCTTGCAATCCAGTTACTCCTGTTACGCCCGTGGGGGCTATTGGCTCAAGCTCTGGCAGTCTACTTGCTCCGTTAATATGTCCGTGGGGGCTATTGTTCAAGTGCAGCAGGCTCTGGGTGGCAGGTTCCTCTTTGCTGGACAGTTTTCTCAGTATTACGAACTTTTGGTGTTGAGTCCTCTCCACCATTCACTGCCTTTATCACCTTGGGCGTGCCAAACATCACAACTGAGATGGACTGATTATTGTGTTAACCCTTGTATCTCTGTACTCAGTATCTGCCAATTGCCTGTGCTATTTTATGCTATACTTGTATATTGGTCACACTATTGCCTTCCTGCTGCTACGCAGTGCTGCCTATAGGGGACGATCTTTGTCCTTTATTTTGTTCTTAATAAAACTGCATTTTATTTCACCTACTGGTCTGAGTGTTTTGAAAACCGTGACAAAACACTAGCAGCAGGCAAAGTATTGGTGGCAGCAGGTTCAGCACTGGGAGCAGGTACAACACTAGTGGCTTCAGGAACAGCAATGATGGCACTGGCAGCAGGGGCAGCACGTCTTGCAGCAGGCACAGGCAGCTGACCTGTCCTGCTCTCACTAGTACTACCCTTTTCTCCCTTCCTTCCCATTCCCTTTTCTACCTTCCTTCCCATTCCCTTTTCTCCCTCCCTTCCCATTAAATTCCCCAAGATCCCTTGGGGTGATTTAGGGGGACTGGAGAGCATTGGTTCAGTAGTGGTCCCTTCCTCCTCCTCCTCAGACTCAGTGGACACGTAAGGGTCCTTCCAGCTCCTCCACTGATTATTTTTCACCCTTCTCATAGTGATAGCAGTCATTATGAGCCTCTCCTGCCTCAATGTTTCCAAAATATTACAGAAGAACAGCACCGCACATCTATCTCGCTCTGTAGCTACTTCTATTGTGTCTGCCTTAAGCGAAAACATCACGTTTTTATAGTGGAAGTGCGAAAACAATGTAACTCTATGGGCGGAAACTTTCTAGTCATTGGAAAAATGGTGAAAGATTTTGGCCAATGGGCGAAAGTGAGAAAACGTTAAGCACTAGTTTTAAAGCTGATTTTCCAGCGAAAAAGCTGGTAACTACGCGATTTTCATGAAATTTCTGGCGGGAACACGGCAACAACTTTTGCCCATCCCTAACTAACACCAAACCTGCCTGTATTATACTTTCGCAATTCAATTACTTGAACAAGCAATTAGTCAAATTGATTAAAGGGAGTGAGAAAGTGTGTGAAAATATAGCTCTAATTATGCTAGTGCCAAAATTAGTTCCCATTTCTGTGCAGTACAGAAATGGGAAAGAGGTTTGCCGCTAGTTAAGCCAACTTATATATGGATATGTGGGAGGAACTATTCCTCTACGCATTATATGTGGCAAACCTTGTTCTCTACACTAGATATATTGATGACTTGTTAATAATTTGGAGATGAGGGAAGGATATACTTCAAGATTTTCTGAAGAATATTAACAACAACAACAATATGGGCCTGTCCTGTACTAGCAGTTGGAACAGGAAGTCCATCATATTCTTGGACCTCTGTCTTGGGAGGGAGGAAGGCTGTATTTCCACCAGCATCTACCAGAAAGTGGATGTGTATATCTGTATAGAATCAAAAAGTTCACACCACCCTAACTGGTTAAAAAGTGTGCCGTACAGCCAATTCCTAAGGATGCTCAGAAATTACTCCAGTGTGACCACCTTCAAAGAACAAGCTGGAGTATTGGCCAATAAGTTTTTGGAGAAGGGCTATAAGAAGGAGGATTTGGAAATAGCTATCCTAAAAGCAGAGCATATGCCTAGGGATAAACTTTTTAAGAAAAAAGAAAAGAAGGACCCCCAAAAAATACATGAGGAATAGCCACCCCTGTATATCACCACCTCTTGGGAGGTAATATTTTGGGACCCATTCTCCCTAACTGCCTGAACATTATTTATAAGAAGGCAACATTTGGCACTCAGTAAGCTTAAAGACCCAATAGAAAAAGGAAAAGATGGGAAGTTATTGATGGATGATGAAATCCTGCAGGGTAATCTGAGATGTGGAAATACTAGGTGCATTACATGCACACATATTCAACATTGAAGCAAGGATTTCTACTCTCAAAAAAACTAAATAGAACTTTAATATTAAGGGTGTCTTTAATTGTATCACTGATTATGTCATATACCTTCTAGAATGTTCATGTTCTAAACAATATATTGGAAGAACCATAAGAGTGGTGAAATAGATATTCTGGGAACATCATAACAACATTATCAAGAAAAAAGATAACCATAGTGTCCCTAGATATTTTCGAGACCATCATGGAGGCAAAGTGAAAGATCTTAATTTAACTAACATTGACCATGTACCGCCACGAAACAGAGAAGGTAGTAACTACAATGTATTTATTAGAAAAGAGACAGAATGGATTTTTTCATCTGGACACCATTTGTCTTGAGGGAATTAATGAAGTATTAGACCTCTGTTGTGTTTAGCAAAACACTCCTTTTCATCTATGTTTCTTCAGAAACATAACATAGCTTACATCTATATTTACAAATTCATAGGCATATTTGGTCACATTTGATATCTTTTCTCAGTCTTCCTTTCAATATACTCCTCACCCATAATTGCCTCCACATGTGGCAGGTTCCTTATACATTCTACTTTCCATAATTATATAATTTTATTTTCTAATGAATATACCTTGGAAATACCTTTTATGACTTTTAAGGAACCTTTAAATCTTAGAGGGTACATTTTAGTAGCAAATAAGTCAGTTTTATTCCTAGGGAAGAGCTGACATGGTTAGTCTGTTAAAGGCCATTAGAAGAGTCAAAGATTGTAGACATTTAAAAAAAAATTTTGGATTTTCAAGAAAATAGGAAACAAAGTGGGTTTTGTAAGTATTAATGTTTTTTTTTTTTAATGTAATAGGAAGGTAAGTGTTGATCTAATTACTTCACCTGAGTCAGGAATATATCATGTGAAGTATGAGGAGCGTCACCACCCTAGTTTTTTAATACTATGGGCAGGAATCCCTTACTTGGATGGTGCAGATCCTACGAGGAAGGAGTATCCTGAATAATAGTCTGGATTGAAACCTAGTCTGAGAAAATTATGCGTAAGTAGGAAATAAAACTTGCAATAGGCAATGGACCATCAGGGCTTGGTAGGAGTGGGTTGCTTCCTGGATTGTGAGCTATGAAATATGCAGACTTGGAAGTGCTTTATTGTGACACCAAGGGTCGTTGGTGAGATAAAATTCAATAGTTGTACTTTTACTGACTTGATCTGTTTTGGAATGGGGGATGAACAGGGGGCAATGGTCTCAGTGGAGTGTAAGGTTTGATTTGGTGGTATAACTTGATGTGCAGCATTGGGCTGTAAATTCCCCCATTCTGAGGAAGCCAAAGAAGCCTACATTAATGGCTGTGAGGAGGGTAAAATTGGTGGATTCATCAGATGGCCAAAAGAGAAGAGAGAAAAATAAATTTAACAAAATAGGGGACCTTTGATGGGTAGACTGGTATGGGGAGATTTAGAGGTGCATTTAAGTATGATGAAGTATGAATAATTTGATTTTATAATAGGAAAATATTGAGGGTTTGTGAGGATGTTGAAGAGCCAGGTGGTGCTAGATTCCTGACATGTATGACTTAATGGTGATTGGACCTGGGTGCAAAGTGGAGTGGCACAATTAGGCGAATGCAAGTATATCCTCTGTGGAGGTCTGATTGGGCAGTTTGAAGTTGATAATGAAGTTTGTGAAGAAGTACCATGCTTGGTCGAAAGTTTTCTTAGTTCTTGGGGCAAGAGCAGAGGTGATGATGGAGGAGGTATATAATGATAGCTGATTTAGTCCATGGTGAGATTCTTGAATTCCAGGGGTGGGATGGAAACTGGTTTGCTGAGGGGTGACTGGTGAAAAATGCATGGAAATTAAAGCAGGATAGAGCATCATCAGCAAAGTTACCACATCATGGAATGTACCTGCTGTGGATGAAAAAGTTATACTGAAGCTCTAGCCACGTTAGTTTCCTTAGGAACCTCATGATATGGGGAGGCGGATCTGCCTCTAGTGATGGCTTGGGAGGTGGCTAAGTTGTCTGTGATAGCTTGACCTGACCACTGGTGACCTCAGAGAGCATGGAGTGGCATTTCTGTTCTAACAGAAATCTCCCCCACATGGCCAGGTCTGATTCAACTGACTGGTCTAAGGTTTATGTTTAGTAAATCTGTATAATTGGGAGGATTGAGGTTCTATAAGTAGTCATCCAGGTAATGGAAAACTGCTGTACAGTGCGTAGTAAGTAGCCAGTATAAGACTTTGGTAAATGTTCTTAAGATTTTCAGACTGCTTTCAGATCGAATGTAAGTTAACTGGAAAAAAAAATTGGTTTTCCATTTGAACCCTTGTAAGTGTCACAGTGAGGGGTGTACTGGCATGAGTTTGAATGTATGCGATATGTCTGTTTTCAAGATTCAGAGGTTTGGACTGGTTTGTTTATTGAGGCCGATGGCCTCTGAGGATGGAATGAGAGAGTTGTAGCTAGGCTGGTTGGATTAATGAGGGGTACAGAGTTAGATAATCAGCCTTTTTTATTAGAACATTTTCTAGTAGCCAACCATAGCGGAATAATACGCCATGATGGAAATGGTGAAGAAGGGAAAAGGCTCAACAGGAAACCTTTGGCATACTCTTTATTTGTCCAAAGCTGACCTAAGATTAGAACATTCGAGTGATGTTGATGCTCAGGTGATTATGCCAGTGTGAAATCTCCAGATGTAATGTATTCGGAGGTGTGTTGGCCTGGATAAAAGAAAATCAGAGACTGGAGGACATGCAGATAAATAGTACCTAATAATTTACTGGAAGCTGACAATCGCGATAAGATAAATTTCTTCCTCCTGGCCATTGACTTGAACCGTCCCAGGTAGAACGGGTACAGAGGTGTAGTGGTTACAGACGAACGGTTTAAGCAGAGACACATGAAAGACATTATGAATGCGCATGCCAGCTGGAAGGTCCAGGGCGTAAGAGACAGGGTTAATCCTACACAGCACCTGGTAGGGGCCTATGAACCGGGGAGCCAGTTTTTAACATGGTACCTGGAGGTTAAGATTCCGAGAGGACAGCCATACCCTCTTCCCCACTTGGAACACTGGAGTCAGCCCACACCGACAATCCACATGTCTCTTGTAGCTCTGATTGGACCTTTGACGGGGTCTTTGAAGTCGAACCCAAGTGGAGCGGAATTGCCTGAGATGCTCATCTAGAGACGAAATTTCTTGTGTCTCAAAAGTTTCGGGTAGCAGATAGACTAAAAGCCATAATTGATCAGGTACGGAGAATTCTGAGAAGAAGAGTTTATGGCACAATTCCTGGCAAACTCCGCCCATGGTAACAAGTTCGCCCAGTCATTGTGATGGTCCGAAACAAAACAGCATAAGTACTGTTCCAGGCTTTGGTTGGCTCTCTCAGCAGCACCATTCGACTGGGGGTGGAAGGCCGAGGAAAATGACAACTGAATGCCCAATTGTCCACAGAAAACCCTCCAAAATCTGGACACATATTGGCTTCCCCGGTCTGAGACCAGTACCCTGGGCACTCTGTGGAGCCTGACCACCTCCCTGGCAAATATCTCAGCCAGCTTCCTGGAGGATGGAAGACCTTTCAGGGGTACAAAATGGGCCATCTTGGAGAACCTGTCAACAATCATTAGAATGACCGTGTGCCCATTGGATGCTGCCAGTTCCATCATAAAATCAATGGAAAGGTGGAACCAAGGGCATTTCCCATTGGGTACTGGCTGTAGTAACCCAAATGGCAAGTGCCTGAGAATCTTGCTACAAGCACGTGTGGCACAGGCAGCTAGAAAGGCGGAGCAGCCAGATCTCAGACTGGGCCACCAGAAGAGCCGAGATACGGACCAGATGAGTTGGTCGCATCCGACATTACCTGCGGCCTTGGAGGCATGGTAGGTCTCCATCAAGTGAGTCCTGAGATGCTCTGGGACAAAACATCTACAACTGGGTTTGTCTGCGGGAGTGGCAGTTTGTGAGACTAAGATCTCCTGCCCAAGGGGGGAGGTACTGGTACGAATGATAGCTAGAATGTGATCGGTAGGGATAATATACACCGGAGAGCTCTTTACCTCGGAATCTGATCCAAATTGTCTTGAAAGAGCATCTGCCCTGACCTTCTTGGTACCGGGAAGGTATGACACCACCTAATTGAACCTGGAAAGGAGCAATGCCCATCTGGACTGTCTGGTAGACAATCTTTTGACCTTTGAAAGATACGTCATGTTCTTGTGGTCAGTGAGAATAAGTATTGAAGAACTTGTCCCCTCCAGAAGGTAACGCCTTTCCTTAAGTGCGAGAATGATAGCCAGCAATTCTCAAAGCTTTCTATTTTTTCTCATTTCTCCAGGACACAAGCAGGATTGAAAATAGTAGAAAAGCAGACAGAGACAGGATTTCCCTAAAGGATTTCATTTTCTGTTGTTTGTTTTTCTCTCTCTCTCTCTCTGCTTTTGTTTCTGTCTTTCTCTATAAGTTTTTTCTCTCTCTATCATTTGTCGTTTCTTTGTTCTCTTATTTCTCTCTCTCTCTTTCTCTCTCTCTCTCTCTCTATATACATATATATATATATATATATCTTGATCTCTCTCTAACAGCATTCATTGTATGTTATAGAGATGGAACTCATTGAAGGACAATGGTGGAACTTCCTCACAAGACTAAGTATACATTGTATCACAATAGGAAAGTAGCATAGAGAGCAAGAATCATGTGTATGTATATGTGTACACAGGGAAAGAGAGATAGAGGGGGAAGGACTATGTTCAGAGTACCATCAAAATCAGGACATACCTAGGAATGGGTGATCTTGTATGGAGCTGTTATACCAAATAGTAAGTGGGCAACATCAATTTAAATTAAGGGGGTGAATAGCATGCCCAGGCATGCTCAAATAAGTGTATTCAGAGTTTGTGTGAGGAAGGTGTTTTTAACACATAGCATGGTAAGGATCTGATGAGAGATCCATAAAGTATAGTTGAATCATATTCCCAAAGAGTTGTATTGACATGTTTTTCAATATTCCAGTATGGTGAGATTTTAATTTTTGTTCACTTCCTTTAAGATGTCTGGAACAACATCAATGGTGGTCCAAAACCAAGGGAACTGGGAATACAAGGAACCATTTCTGGAGTAGTTGCAACATGACTAGGATGTGGAGTTCAATGAATATCCTGGGCCTCAACTGCAGGGAATCTACCGATGCTAAACAGAGTGATGGGAGACAGAGGACTCATATACAATCATCCATACAAACATGAACTGACCATGATCACAGTCCTGTACAGACTTTTTGGCAAAGAATTGAAAATAGAATTTGTAAATATGTGTATATTTTTGTAACTGTTTTCAGTACACTCAGAGGCAGGCAACTTGGTAAAACACAGTTTTATTGAAACCAGACAGAATAAAGTAACCCTCGCGGGTCCAGCAATAGTTAACAAACAGTACTGACACAGGACAGTTTACTAAATAACATTAACCCACACGGGTCCAGTATACATATTTCAGAGAGCAATACATATACTGACACAGGTCAGGAACAGTTTGTGTGATCTAGTGAGACACTGATGGTAAATGCTATTAGGCCAGGAGGCTGGGAGGCCCTAATAGCGAGGCCCAAGAAGCACTCTCTGTGGATGAGTGCCAAAATAGCGACTAGACCTAGGAAGGGTGAGCGAGGCCCAGATGGATCATGACTACCAGTAGTACTGCAACCGGAGGAACAATGGAACGCCCAGGAATACACACAGACTGCGACCCAGGGTAATGGTACCGGACAATAGATGTAATAACGCTAGGCTCAATGGCAACTGCCGGGTGACAGAGGCGACTGAGGCACCCCGGAGACCAACCTCAGTAATGTCAGTAGTGACTAGCCAGCGTATAATGTGCCAAAGAATAGCTCCTACCCGGGTGACTACCGGATGGCCCTGGTAACAGGCACTTGGCTTGTTGGCAACTGACAAGAGCGGAGACTAACTGCGGCACCCAGGAGACCAACCACAGTGGTAACAAATACAAGCCAAACGTATAATGAGCAAGTGAGATAGCGTCAGCCCTGGGTAAGAAGGAAGGAGGCTTCAAGGCACAAATGGGTCGCAGTCACGGAACGGTAATGCAGTACTCGAGGCAACCAACTGGGCCAGCATGCTCATGACAGTGCACAGGAGATACTCTCTACCAGATGCAGTAGTGCACCAGACTGGAGGCACAGAACAGGAACATCAGCCAGGCCGGGTCGGTACATGGAGCAGGAATGTCAGCCAATCCAAGTCGATACACGGAGCAGGAACATCAGCCAGGCCGGGTCGGTACACAGAGCAGGAACAGGATCAGAAAGAGTAGTCAGGCAGTCCGGGTCATACACAGGATATCACACGTTAACGGCAGCAAGCTCTAAGCAACGGGAACACTACGAAAGGGCCCTCTATGAGTTACAAGGCACAGTACTTAAAGGTTACCACTGGGTGGAGTAATCACACGCTAGCCAATAAGAAAGCATCAGAAATCAAGTGTCAAAATGTCGCCAGCAATACACGGGCACTGTTATAATTTTATACAGAAGTTTGCAATTATAGATGAATTTTAGAATAAGTACCCAACCTAGGAAGTTTGCAGGGAAGCTCATGTCACTGAGGGAATTCCCCAGGATGGACGGTGGGAGAATTTTTACCTCAAAAAGGTTTTTTTGCACCCACTGAGTTTCTCTGCTTGGGGGAAGATAGTTTGGAACTGAGCAACATAGGACAAGTAAAAGTGGGGAAATGTGGTGACATTGTACATGGTGAAAATGGATGGGGGCGTGTTTGTGACATCATAGCCTTTAGCCAGTAGGAAATAAGGAGGCAAGGCTATAAAGTGGGTAAAGTAGCTGCTCTGGCTAGTTCTCTTCTTATCCCATTGATTCCAGTCTGTTTCACTCCTCCTGTGTCTTCTCCCCCTCCCCCATTTCCTGCCTTCCCATTCCCCTCTATTTGCTGTTGGACATTTTGGAATCTCAGGTAATATTGGATTCACTGTTCAATAAGGGGGATAAGGGAAATAGTTTGCCTAGTATAGTTTGAAGGAATGGCACACTTAAATGTAAATTTCTGTATTATTAGCTTTCTATGTACATACTGCCTACAGTAAATGAACCATTGAAGTTGTGTATGTATTATTACTATTACTGTATATATATATATATATATATATAGGTACAATATTAATTACCACAACATCTAATCAACCTACTATTCCTAAACTACAATAGGAATAAACCATGTTTGCACTTGAAATTGAAGGGATTCAATGCAGATGATTTGGAGTATAGCATTTTTCTGCATTTTATTCATTTCAATATATAGTTTCCTTTGTCCAGTGGCATGAAATAAAAGGTTTTTCACTGTGATTGAAGTGAAAGCAAATTTTTAATTAAAGTTTTATTAAAAGAGCTCTTTCATAAGCATAATAAATATATTTTTATTCGTGCCGAATGTGTTTTAGAATGGTATGCTTTCATCTCTGGTTTAATATTTTATACAGGGAAAAAGGGGTAATAGATACAACATTAATGAGGTGTGATATGATTTAGTGAAGAAAATCAATCACCAGGTGTTCTGAAATCAATCTAAATTTACAATTATTAAACCATGTTTAAAAAGTGTCAGAAATCTTTAATCCATTTTTAACTACTGAGTTTGTCTATTTATAAAGACAGATTTTATACATTTAAAATTTGCTTCAAAAATAATTATCAATATAGTTCTCTATTTTTCTCATAAAGGCATATTCTTCCCTATTCTCTGCATTCTACTGGCCTTCTCCACAATTCCATGAGCGTCCACAATTGCACTACACATGGTACAAAGTGAGGAGACATTATGAGTAGGGATGGGTGTAAATTTTTGCCTCAAACTGAAATCGGCACATAATGACAGTTCTCGTTTGGAGAATAATTTCCCACAAAAAGTGCTGATTTTCTGCTTTTTTTCGCCTAGCTCATTCCTTTGAAATCAATGGGAACACTGAATTTACACACAACACATAGCAAATATTATTTTATTTCCCAAAGGCATAGCATAAAAGGGGCATGAGAATGTCTGTATTGGTGTGTGTTGGGAAAGAATTAGTTGAACAGGGGTTTTTTTTGGTGGGGTTGTTTACTGGGATTGGGGGGGGGCAGTTAAAACAAAATAAATCCTAAATACAAATAAAAACAACCCATAATACATGGTATAAAAGAGGTGTGAGGAGGGTGCCTCTGTTGGTGGGTGGAGTCTAGGGTATGAATCAGTTGAACAGGTAATTTGTTTTGGGGGGGGTTCTTGCTGGTATTAGGGGGACAGTTAAGAAAAAAAAAAAATCTATAAAATAAAATAAGTAATTTGTATGTAAAGAGATACAAACAGGACCCCCCCTGACATAAGTTGCCACTGGGGTGGACTGATACTTGGCTTCATAGAGTATTTTGTAGAGGATGATATGTTAGATTTGTTGTTAGAGGCCCAAGTCCTCAGGAAACATTGATTTGTAGGACTTATCCTTATTAGAGGCACAAACCCTGAAGAAACATTGATTTGTAGGACTTAAGCTTGTTTGGCACAATGATTGGCTTGTTTGGACTTAGGCTTGTTAGAAACAAACCTGCAAAAATTGTTTATTGTTTTGTAGGACTTTTTTTTTTTTTTTTAAGCACGCCCTGAGGGAAAAAATGTCCTACTGGACTAGTGCCAGCAGATGATGTCCTGTTGGCCAGTGGCCACTGGCGATTGTCAAATGATGTGGAATTTGTGACTGCTGTTCTTGCTGCTGCTTCTGAGTTGTTTAAGCAGCAGGATGATTAGGCAGCTGAGAGGGAATGGGATCAACTACTGCAGTAACATGGGTGATGGATGATGAAGGTTCCACTTGCCACTACTGGCTCCAGTGATGTGCCTGAGGATGTAGCAGCACAATAAGTAGCCTCCAGACTATGTGGAGAAAAGAAGAAGTTGGCCATTAATTCTTCTCCATCTGCCCCTCCTCCAAAATCAAGGGTGTGTTGTTATTAGAATATACATAACAGCAACTCTCATCAGCAACTGCAATGTGCACAGTGTGTGTGTGTGTGTTTGTGTGTGTGTGTGGTAAATAATCTGGGGGCACAACTTTATCCAAACACCATGACACCAGAACCCAAGTACTGCCGCTGTCATTATACCCCTTGTCCAGACCTCGCTAAGGACACACGACAACTTGCCCACAGTAATAATGAACACTCTCTGCCAGCAATTTAGCATATTCTGCTGGATGGAATCTCCTCAGATGCTGCTTGATGTCCTGCTTGCAATTCTCCTCCACCTGTTATAGTAGCGGCGGCTGCCGAGCCGACCGCTACCTTACCCGGTAGCTCAACCAGCATCTCGGGCAGCAGGCAGTTCTTGGGCGGCAGCTGCCGGGCCGTTCTGCTACCCGGCAGCCTAGCTGCAGCTTCTTCCGGCAATCCCGTGTTGTGTTTTGGGACGCGCGTCCTCATTTAAAGGGACATGCACACCTTTTGGGACAACTCCTCTTCCTGGGTTGTGGCTTTTATAACCCACTGGACACCACTCTCAGTTTCCCTTTTGTGGTGTCCAGTGAGGCTGGTGAGTTGTGTAGTGCTGACTATCCGTTCTGGTTATGACCATTTGGCTTTGTTCTGACTACCCGCTCTGTGTATGACCCTGGCTTGTCTGAGAACCATTCTGGTGCATAATCTGCAGCTCTGGTAGACTACCCTCTCTGTGTATGACCCTTGGTCCGGCTGACTATCTGTTCTGGTGCTGACTTTTGGCTCTTTCTGACTACCCTCTCTGTGTGTGACTCTGGTTAGTCCTAGATACCTTCTGGGTCTGACCTACAGCTCGGTATAGCATTTCGCCATCAGACTTCCAGTTATCTTACTATCTACCTTGGTTCACCTGGGGTTGTCCGCTGCGCAATCAGCATACCAACGCTCCAGTGGATAACCTGTTGGGTATCTTGGTTGCTCTAGTGGCCTCTTCTGCTCCTGGGTTACTGTTGGTTCAGGTGCGGACCTGTGGTGCTTTTCCTACCTTGTTACTTCATCTGTACAGATGCGGACCTGTAGTAGGGGCTCGGGTGCGGGCCTGAGCAGAGTCGCTTCTGATACCTACCTTCTTAACCTTGTCTGTACAGGTGCAAACCTGTGGTGCGATACCTACCTTAGTCCATAGTCTGTACAGGTGTGGACCTGTGGCACTACAACTTGCTGGTACCTTGTCAGTACAGGTGTGTACCTGTAGTGAAGATCAGATGCGGACCTGAGCGGATTCTCTCCAGATTATCATTTGGGCTCAGTTCATTGTTACGGCAGAAGAACAGTCATTACGAGCGATCCTTATTGTATCGTGTTCTTACTGTACTGTTGCCTGTACGTGTGTATCTTAATAAAATCTTTGTTAACAAAAGTACTGATTCCAGTATCGTTATTGTATCCGTGACACCACCACACAGGCATGTGTGGTCCGTGCACCACACAGTGTGCAATTGGTAGACATGAACTGCCATATCCTAACATCAACAGAGTGGCTATCATTTGGTGGGGGAGGTAATGATTAATGAGCTGGATTGGCAGAAGATGTAGTCACCCTAGTGGAAGAAGGTGAGCTAGTTGTTTCGCTCGTCGTGGACCTTCCAGTTTCTGTTTGGGTTTCTCTATTCTTCCTCCTCTTTGATCTCCACTTCACCTCTTGTTGCCTTTCTGGAGAGTCAGGGGGTACAGCAGCAGCAGTGCTTGATTTCTGTGGTGGGTGTTTGTCTTTAACATGTTTGACATAAATGTCATGGTATCAGTTTTTCATGTGTGATATCATTCCCTCCTTTCCCCTTGTCACTGACTTGTCACAAATTGTGCACAGTGCTGTTGGTTATGACTGCATTGTGCCTGCCCCAAGAGAAAAATAGTCCCACACCCATGACTTCAGGGGGTGGGATCCCCCTTCACTGTCTGTGGCAGTGGATGATGTTGCTGCTGTTGCTGCCTCAGAATCAGCACTGCAATTAGGACCAGGAGTATTGCTGCTGCTGGCAACTGGAACCTGTCCTAGTCCCTCATCACTTGTTGGCCCCATTCCCACTGTGCCCACAGTGGTCTGCAGCACACTAGCTTGCTCCTCAGTATCCTGCTGCCCTTGCAGCTTAGCAGAAGAAGGAATTAGAGCAGTTGCAAATTCCACAAATTTCAAAAGCTCATTGTTTAGTGATGGTGGTGATGCCCATCCTTATCCCTGTCTCCCATTCCTTCTCAGTTTCTGATAAAAAGGCAATCAATGTCTCTTCCACCCCAGCTTCTCCAACATCATCATCACTACCACCACTAGTCCCTAAGTGCTGCTGCTACTCTATTACAAACATCTCACTGCTGCTTGGAGGAGGTGACGAGCAATGTGGCAGAGGGTCCCCTAATGTCATACTTGTCATTTCTTTTTTACCCGAAGAAGGCAGACTGGCAGCTCTATTAGCAGGCACAGGCAGATGATCTGTGCTCCTACTGGTGGTGGTAGTATTAAGTCTGCACCTGCTCTCCCCCAACACCAGTTCTGGCCTCTTCAGAATCATGTTCCGCTTGGACACTGTAGTGAAGAGAAGGGTAGGACTCCCAGAGCCAGAGGAATGGTGTGGGCTCCCTTGGCCACTACTCTGGACGCTCTCAACTGCTTCCCTACCACTCTCCTAATACTAGTCCCCCCCAGCTGCTTGACCATTACTGTTACTACTACTACTAACACCAACCACATCATTTCAGCCCCAGAGTCTTCCTCCTCACAGTCACTAGTAATATGATGATTACCCCTTCCTTTACTCCTAACTAGGGGTGGGTGAAACTTGTCACCGTGTTCCAGCGGGAAATTTCATGAAAACGACATTGTTATCCGCTTTTTCATTGGAAAATCTGCTTTAAAATTAGCTGTTGCAATTTTCACATCTTTCGCCCATTGGCCAACATTTTTCAACATTTTTTCAATGACAATAAAGTTTCCCCCCATTGATTTACTTTGTTTTTGCACTTCAGCTATAAAAAGGTGACGTTGTCGCTGAAGACAGACACAATAGAAGCAGCTACAAAATGAGATAGACATGCTCTGCTGTTCTGCTGTGATATTTTGCAAAAATTGAGGCAGGAAAGGCTAATAGTGACTGCTATCACTGTGGGCAGGGTGAAAAATAATCAATGGAGGAGCTGGAAGCACCCTTATGTGTCCACTGAGTCTGAGGAAGAGGAGGAGGAAGTGACTAGCAGTACTGAACCAATGCTGTCCAGTCCCCCTAAATCACCCCAACGGATCTTGGGGAATTTAATGGGAAAGGAGGGAGAAAAGGGAATGGGAAGGAAGGAAGAAAAGGGAATGGGAAAGGAGGGAGAAAAGGGTAGTACTAGTGAAAGCAGGACAGGTCAGCTGCCTGTGCCCTGCTGACAGTGCCACCATTGCTGTATTTTTAGCCACTAGTGCTGTACCTGCTGCCAGATGTGCTGCCACTAGTGTTGTACATGCTGCCAGTGCTGAACCTGATGCCACCAATATTTTGACTGTTGCAAGTGTTTCTTGTAGTACTCAGGGGGGGAGGAGAAAATGATGCCAAGTGTGACAGCAGGGGACCCTCTGTCATATTGCTCGTCACCTCATCCAATCAGCAGTGAGATATCTGGAATAGAGTAGCATCATGTAGGGACTAGAGGTGGTGGTGGTGTTGGAGAAGCTGGGGTGGATGAGAAATTGATGGCCTTTTTATCAGAAAGTAAGAAGGAATGGGAGACAGCAATGAGGATGGTCATCACCACCACTACTAGCAATCAGCTTTTGGAATTTATGGAAATTACAACTGGTCTAATTCCTGCTGCTGCTGCTGCTGAGATGAAAGGGCAGCAGGGTGCTGAGGATAAGGCTAGTGTGCCACAGACCCTCGTGGACACAGTGGGAATGGGGTCAACAAGTAATGCAGGACTAGGACAGGTTCCACTTGCCAGCGACTGTAATACTCCTGGTCCTAGTTGCAGTGCTAAATCTGAGGCAGTAGCAGCAACATTATCTGCTGCCACAAAAAGTGAAGGGGAATGTGGAGAAGAAGAAGAAAGAAGCAGTTCTTCTCCACCTGTTCCATATTTCTCCCCCCAGAAGTCATGGGTGTGGGACTATTTTTCTCTTCCTGCAGGCACAGTGCAGTCATCATCAACAATGGTACAGTGCAAAATTTGTGACAAGTTAGTGAGGAGGGGAAAGGAGGGAACACACCTTGGGACAAGCTCCCTGATAGCACACATGAAACACAGACACCATGACATTTATGTCAAATATGTTAAAGCCAAACACCCATTACAGAAATCTAGCACCGCTGACTCTCCATAAAGGTGGAGATCAAAGAAGAGGAAGAATAAAGAAACCCAGACAGACACTGGAACTTCCATAATGAGTGAAACAACTAGCTCACCATCAACATCACCTTCTTCCTCTAGGGTAATAAGTACATCTTCTGTCAATCCACCTCGTTCATCGTTACCTCCCCCGCCAAATGATACCCACGCTTTTGATGTTAGGATATGGCAGTTCATCTGTACCCATTGCACACTGTGTGGTGCATTGACCACACATGCCACTGTGGTGGAGGAGAATCGATACCAGGTCATCAGGTGGTATCTGAGGAGATTCCATCCCGCTGAATATGTTAGGATTCTGGCAGGGAGGGTTCATCATTACTATTAAACTGTCAGCAAGTTGTTGTAGCGGGGTCTGGACAAGGGGTACAGTGACAGAGGCAGTACTTGGTTTCGGGTGTCATGGTGTTTGGATACAGTTGTGCCCCCAGATGTTATTTACCACACACACTGTGCACATTGCAGTTCCTGATGGAAGCCACAGTTCCTGTTTTCAAGGGAAAAATATATATTCTAATAAAAACACACCAATGACAATTTTGGAGGAGGAGCAGGTGGAGAAGATTTAATGGCAAACTTATTCTTTTCTCCACATATACTGGGGGCTACTTATTCTGCTGCTACTGCCTCAGGCACATCACTGGAGCCAGTCGTGGCAAGTGGAACCTTCATCATCCATCTTCCATGTTACTGCTATTATTGATCCCATTCCCTTTCAGCTGCCTAATCATCCTGCTGCTTAAACAACTCAGCAGCAGCAGTACAAACAGCAGTTGCAGCTCAGGACTCAGGAGGACATATGACAATGGCCAGTGGCTACTGGCCAACATGACCTGCTGGCACTAGGCCAATAGGGTATTTTTATTTTTTTCTCAGGGCTTGTGCTTTGAAAAATAAAAAATAAATAAATTAAAAAACATAGTCCTACAAAAAAATAAACAATTTTTTGGGGGTTTGTTTCTAACAAGCCTAAGTGCTAGAAATCAGTGTTTCCTTAGGGCAAATGCCAAACAAGTTTAAGTCCTACAAATCAATGTTTCCTCAGGAATTGGTCCTCTAACAACAAATCTAACAAATCATCCTCTACAAAAAACTCTAGTCAAGTATCAGTCCACCCCAGTGGCAGCTTATGTCAAAGGGTTCCTGTCTCTATCACTTTACATAAAAAAATTCTTATTTTTTTTAATTAACTGTCCCCCCAATAGCAGTCAAGAAACCCCCCAAAAACAAATTCAGTGTTCAAATGATTAATTCATTGACCAACACAGTCACCATCCTCAGACCCCTTTATACCATGTTTTATGTTTTTTATTTTAATTAGGATTTATTTTTTATTAAGTGCCCCCCAATCCCAGTAAACAACCCCCCAAAAATCATTCCCTGTTCAAATTATTCTTTCCCCACACCCCACCAACACAGGCACCCGTTTTATACTACGCCTTTGGGAAATTAAATAATATTTATTTTATGTTATGTGTAACTTCAATGTTCCCATTGATTTCAATGGAATGAGCTAGGCAGAAAAAGTGGAAAAAAAGCAGAAAATTTGCACTTTTTGGCAATTTTCACCCATCCCTACTCCTAACACTAACAAGCTGCTTGACCTTCTTAGTAGTAGTAGCACTGGTGGCACTGCTTGGGGATGGCAAGTGTGACTTAGGGCCCCCTGCTGTCACACTTGGCATCATATTTTCCTCCTCCCTCCTGAGTATTACAAGACACACTGGCAGCAGGTTCAGCACTGGTGGCAGCAGGGGCAGCACACCTGACAGCAGGCACCATAATTGGTGGCAGCAGGTTCAGCACTGGCAGCAGGCACAGCACTGGTTGCAGTATGAGCAGCACGTCTGACAGCAAGCACAGTATTGGTGGCAGCAGCTTCAGCACTGGCAGCAGGCACAACAATGGTGGCTGCAGGGGCAGCACGTCTGGCAGCAAGCACAGAAAGCTGACCTGTCCTTCTCTCAATAGTACTACCCTTTCTCCCTCCCTTTCCTTTAAATTCCACAATATCCCTAGGGGTGATTTAGTGAGCTGGACAGCATTGGTTCAGTTGTGCTCATTTTCTCCAACTCCTTAGTCTCAGTGGACACATAAGGGTCCTTCCAGTTCATCCTTTGATTATTTTTAAACCGGCTCATAGTGATAGCAGTCACTATGAATCTCTCCTGCCTTAATTTTGCCTCAGGATCACAGCAGAACAGTACAGCACGTGTACCACACTCTGTAGCTGCTTCTATTGTGTTTGACTTCAGCAAATAGGTCACATTTTTATAGTGAAAAGGTGAAAACCAACGTAAATCAGTGGGTGGAAACTTTCTAGCTATTGAAAAAATGGTGAACAATTTTGGTCAGTGGACGAAAAAAGCGAAGATTTTAATTGCTGGTTTAAAAGCAAATTTTCCCACGAAAAAGTGTTCAACAACAATGTTTTCGCTGAATTTTTCATGGGAACACTGCAAGAGCTTTTGCCTACCCCTAATTATGAGATCCTTTGTGATGGTTCCACTTTCACCTTGCACCTCAGGTTAGTTATCATTCATGTGCTAAAATAAGGCATATGCCCCAAGGTGTGATTCCTCCTTTATCATATTCACAATCTTCTTGCTTCATATGGTACACAGTGTAGTTGCTGACAATTGCACAGTGCCTGCCCAAGAGAAAAATAATACCACACCCATCGGTTTAGGGTAGGGAGAGCTCTAGAAGGGTGTTCTTTACCAAATGCACTTTTAATGGCTGGTGGTAGTGATGCTTCTATGATATCAGTAGCAGCACTACTGCTTGAAGGAGGAGTACTAGTAGGAAGTGGAAACACATCCACAAAAGCCCTATATCACAATTGCTCCCACTACTAATACCCATGGATAGAAAAGACATTAATACTCTAGCCTGATGATCATCCTTCTACTCTGTCATATGACCTGATTAAATCTCATATGATCCAGCAGCAGGAGGTAAACTGACAGCAAACACCATAATGTCACTGCTGGCTGTGGTGATTCCCATTTTCATATGCATCTCACACTCCCTTTATTTACTGGTTTCAACAAAGTAGGCTCTCACACTATATTCTTCATAAGTGTGGTGTCACGTTTATCATTACACTCACAATAGCAGGCACAGGCAGCTGAAATGTGTTGCTAGTGAACACAAAGAAAGAGGACAATGTTTGAGAATGGTGCTATTTTAATTATTTTGCACTACCCAGCAAAAGCAATGCTATGATGTTTGAATATAATATGCGATAAATACATTGTGAACTGAGATAATATCTCTGAATACATTTAACACATTAGGAAACTCAGAGGCAAGGATTCCCATCTAGGAATCTACTGAAACTTTTAACTAATTCAAGATGATTGCCAAGCAGCTTTATAAGAAACACAATCTGTGCTTGTAATACAACTAACCTATAAGATGTTTGGACAGGACACCTATTCAAAATAGTATTCCATGATATCATCAATAAGATTCGATTGTCTGAAATAAAGTATTACAGTTGGAAAATAATAATAACATAACTGAAAACAAGGTTTGAATCATCTGAAGTTTATAATTTTAATTGGGATAGTGAATGAAAGAAAGCATTATTATGTTTTTAAAATGTATTCATTCACATTCAGTAACACTATAAGCTCCTGATAAAGTCATAGTAGAGCATGGCAAAACGTGCTGGGGTTAGCTCAGTGTTCATGCAAGCATCCTTGATTCAATAATTATATGTATAATCTTCCATCTGCTGCAGAGACCTTTTGTCACCCAATTGCAGGAATCCTGCAAGAGAGGGAGTGCTGGGGAGCGTCGCTAGGGTGCGTGGCTGGTCGAGCGTGGGCTGCCTATTGTCAGGCTTTGCTGCGGCCACGGCCAGTTACAGATGCCAGCCACAAGGCTGGATGACTCACCCCAGAGGAGCCGGAAGTAAGCCCAGGATAGCCTGGCAATAAACAGCACAATCTCTCCTGCAGGGGAGAGTGCAGGCTGGAGAGCGCAGAGTAGGGTTCGTTGCTGGGGAGCGTAGGCCACAAGAGTGGCTGAAACTCTCCAAAGAAGAAAAGCGGGCTGGAAAAGACTAGGTGAGTGGTCTAGGACAGGTAGGGACATACGCAGCCAGGCCAGAAGTGAACTCTAAAAGGCAGGCAGAAGAATAGTCGAGGCTAGCAGGGTCATACACAGACAGGCAAGGAGAAGACACAAATCAGCAGGCAAAGAGTGGTCCAGGACTAGCAGTGTCATACACAGCAGGGCAAGAGGTGGTCACAATCAGCAGGCAAAGAGTGGTCCAGGACTAGCAGGGTCATACACAGTAGGGCAAGAAGTGGTCACAATCAGCAGACAAAGAGTGGTCCAGGACTAGCAGGGTCATGCACAGCAGGGCAAGAAGTGGTCACAATCAGCAGGCAAGAGTGGTCCAGGACTAGCAGGGTCATGCACAGAAGGCTGATGGAGGAACCAAGCCTAGGCAAGAACTAGGGAAGAACTGGCAAATGCTACTGGCAGTTAACACAGGTCTAGCTGGTTTCAGAAACACTATAACAGTGCACTGAAGCCAGGGACCGGCAACCTGATATAGGCGTTGCGTGCTACGTCATCTGCACGCGATGCTGAATGCAGGGACACAAAAAAAACCTAACAGAAGGCCGCGTGTGCGTACAAGGCGGCGGCCGCCGCAGGACTGCACGGGTCGTGGAAAACGGCAAGTGGGACAAGCGCCAACGGGACCCGTGCAAGGACTGAGGCATTAGCGGGAAGCCAGGAAGAAACTCGGTGGAAGAGTTACACCTTTGATCTCCCTTTCCTTCCAACATACTGTCTCTGTCTCTATTTGATATGACATAGGGATGAAACAGATAACTTAAGAGCTCCCATTTTTTGAAAGAACTCTAGGTTTTCAACTATCCTATGTTTACTACCTGTGAAACTGTTACTCTGTCTAGCAACGATGGAACTAATTGAGTCCACCAAGCTTCTACACTGGGGAGAATTGTCCTAGTTCGTGATACTAAATTACTAATCTGAATCAGTGAATGGCATCTACACAACACCAATACACTGAGAGGAAAGGAGGAAGGAGGTTGACCCAAAATACCCCAAAATTTGGTTTGATTGACTGGCAAGACATAGGCAGCTGGGGTCCAAATTGCTTGCTGATTTTACTTTTATTGTATCTGTGCTGGGGAAGTCTGGGAAAAGAAGTTGTTGATTTTATTTTTTAGTTATATATTTTTTTCGACTAACTGTGATTAGATAGAGTGGACAAATTAAAATAAATAAATAAAAAGAAATACATAAATAATTAAAGAAATAAATATATTAGACTGCTGACTGGGAGATGCGTGACTGAGGCAGACTTCATAGACAGCAGAAAATATTGAAAATTTTGTTGAGGGCCAAGGCAAGTCATCCCACTACATTACCTGTGTACTGTAGAGAGTAAAAACACACACAATATTTGAGTAATGTCAAGTAAATGCACAAGCAGGAGGGGGAAAGGTGGAGCAGTGCAGGGACGTGGGAGTAAAGTGGCAGTACAAAAACTGACTGCAGCAATGGTTGCAGCAGCATGTGCAATAAATAATGATGGTCCCTCTCCTTCCAGGGTGGATGCAGTTTGTCAGGGTCCCACCAATCACACCACGCCAGTCCCCCACCACCACTAACATACACATCTGCCACATTGTAGGAAATTTTTCTCACTTTTCACCCACCCCTACTGTCCCCCAATACCAGTCAAAAAACCCTCCCCAAAAATTCCCTGTTCAACTGATTCTTTCCTTAGACTCCGCCGACCAACACAGTTACCATCGTCAGACCCCTTTTATACCATGTCTTATGTTTTTTTATTGTATTTTTTTTAAATTAACTGTTTCCCCAATCCCAGTCAACAACCTCCCCCAAAAAAACTCTCTGTTCAAATTATAGTTTCCCCCCACACTGCACCAACACAGGTACCTTCATACCCCTTTTATACTATGCCTTTGGGAAATAAAATACCATTTGCTATGTATTGTGTGTAAATTCAATGCTCTCATTGATTTCAATGGAATGAGCTAAAAAAAAAGAGAAACAACACTTTTCGCAGGAAATTACTCAACAAGTGGGAAGAGCCATTATTTGCTGATTTTGGTCTGAGGTGACAATTTTCGCCCATCTCTAATCATCACCAGCACCATTAATATCATCATCAGAATGATCTACAACCTCAAGATATAAAAAAAGCATAAACATCTTTGTCATCCATCAGTATCATGTAGGAGGACCTCAACAAGTTATTGTATATAAAGCAGATATTTTTAAAGTATAAATAGTTCTATTAATCTAATGCTTGAGTCCATTTGTGTAGCTTTGTCAAAAGGCTTTAGCTACTGTCAAAAGTCTACAAATAATTTATCGCTGCTTTGTGCGAAGATATTCTTCATCTAACACATTGGACTGCTCTATTATGTAGTAATTGGTAACTATCTCCTCATTGTGGATGTTACATCATGTGAATGGAAGAATCCAACCTGCATCTTCTACTGATGCAATAGCCAGATGTATGAAGAACTAATATGTGAGCAATGAGCATGCCAGAGTTCTTCTAATGCCACCTACAACACTTATTCAGGAAATGTTTCAATAACAAATGAGCATCAGGGAACCATAGACTGGGTTTAATATCTAAAACTGAAAACCACAATTGTATAATTCTCTTATCAGTATTGCTTATTATGTTCCCATTTTAATGTTCTGTATAGAAATCTTAAATGAGTTGCTTATGAATACTTGCAAGCTGTGCAGTTGATGTAATGCAATTTATTGTTCCAGTGGACTTCACCCCAGGCAGCTGCCTGTTTACATTCCAGACATTTCTCAGTGAGGACTGAGTTTTGACTTACTCTAGTCCCCTTTTTAACACAGCTGTGCATTAAATGTTACTGTTTATTTCTCAAGCATATAAACACAACAAAACCTTGATAAGGATGTTTATTTTTGAGGAGAGATTAGATCCACGTAAAGTATTTATAACTTCTAAAGCAAGAAATGTAAGTATTTTCTGGCTTGATGTTACAGACACAAAAAAAGAAAAAGCCAAAAAAGCAATATACATAATTAATAGTGTTTAAGTATGTTTTATGTGTTTGGATGTGCATGTGCCAAGAAAAACCTAAAAGAGCCTTATTGTTGAAATGTTTTCAAAGCTAAGCCAAGTACAAAATTATTTTACAGTACAAAGATTGTATTATATCATTATTTTACTGTTTTTCCCTCATATACTGAACAGCCTTTTTACAATATTTTCCAGATGTGGAAATAAATCAATTATAATAAGTTGACTGGCAATGCCATCAATATTATTTTCTTGTGAGATACAGACCCTCCTATACTGAAGCAGACCAGAGCTTGATCAGCTTGGCAATTACTACTCACTGAGAACTCTCTAGCTCACATAGTTAATGTAGTTTGTGTATTGACTGTTCTGCATATTATGTTGAGATCAGAGATGGATTAAGACTCCACGAACCATAGGCCCCTAGACAGGATCCCGAATGCGGCTCCCCACCAGTTTGCCCCTCAATCGCACCCCTGCCACAAACCTCTCTTAGTTTGCCCATTGTTCTTTTGGTTAGCAGTACAAGTGTAAACTTAAGAAAAATAAAAATGAATGTTGTAAATATATTAAACTACATTACAAATGTACAACATGAATTTATATTGAAGTGGTGAAACAAGTGATTCCAAAGAGCTTACCATTGAAATAGAGAAATATTAGTGACATTAAAATATGGTACAATACACTTTGAGTTGGAGATGAGCCCCTCACCGCACTGTTTTCCCATACTTGTAGGATGTGAAACTGTAACTTGTTAAATTGTATTATTTGCTAACTACCTATTAAAGCTTAAAAAAAAAAAGGAACAAGAAGTGATTCCACAGAGCTTATACTTGAAATCGGGCTACTCTGTGACTAATGAGGTGCAAAAAGTTATGTTTTGTTCCTGTAGGTAATTTCACAGAAAATCCACGGTTTTTTGCTTTTCCTCCAGGAAATTTTGTCCATAGAGAAACGTAGATTTTCTGCCTTTTTAACTACAAGCTCAGAAAATCTTCCATTTCCAGCCTATGTTATCCAATGTTGTAAATCTCCCTGCCCATATACTATCTAAACCCATTATTTCCTGCACTGCAGTGTGGTATAATTTAGGATAAAAGTAGAGTAGAAAGCGAGAGTGTGTGTGAGTGTGTGTGTATGAGTGTGTGTGTGTGTGAGAGAGAGAGAGAGAGAGAGAGAAGGTAAATAAAACTGAATTATTAAAAAAAATAAAACGGTCACTTAACCCTTTGAGTGCCACAGTAAAAGCAATGCATTCCGTACCACTCTGGCACTCAAAGGGTTAATCATTCACAGTGATGGCTGACACTATGACCACAACCACTGTTCTGAAAAAAGAGAAGCTGCATGGACCCTGAGGCTAGTTGTGACTAAGGATGGGCGAAAAGTCAGAAAAACGTGATTTCCCTCTTGTATCACAAAACTTCCTAGCCATAGACAATGCATATAATTTTCTCCTTTTTCTCCATTGCCAATACATTTCCTGACAACATTACCAAATTTCACCTATGTTTTATATGACTGCAAGATTTCCCATAGAAATATTACTTATTTTGAGGCCTGAAGTGGAGAAATAAATAGCTTATAATAAAAGTTGTAATTCCTACAGCAACATATATGCCTTGAAAAAATTGTTAGCAAGCTGAGTGCCTTTCCTTTGGCACAGCATCCTTGAAAAACAACTGCAGCATGGGATATTCCAGCAGGGTGCAAAGCATGATATCAGTTCTTTAAAGCCTCTGTTTACAACTAATCAAAAGAGTAGAATGGCAACTGCCAACATTTTGGCAAGGTCACTATTCCATAGGTGTACATTTGTATTATTTTTGTGTAGGTTTTTATTTCTTTCTAAGAACTTCAGAAGTGTGTGATGCCAGTACAGAACTGTGTAACTTTATTACTTTAATGACATGACTTGCAGAGGTGGTGGAGTTATGAATAGGCACTCTATGACTCTTGTTGTCTTCAAAAACAAACTCAGAGTCATACTCTGTTGGAGCAGGAGCTGAAAATCTTGGCAAACTGTCTGATACATCAATATCACTTCTATTATGTACCCTGGGAACATTTAAGAGTACTTCTGATGCTGCTGCTAGTTGTCGCACCTCTGACCCGCTGATGGTGTGTTTCCCAGTCAGACCTGGTGACGTGCTTCTGATGGGAACTCATTGAGGAGGTGCCTTGGTGTGAGCCTGCTCTTCCCCTTCTCACATGCTTCTTAAACAGACAACATATAGCAACATGCTTAGCTTTTGGATCCTGAGTTAACTATTTCCATACTGTGGACTTAATAGACTATGGAGTTCTTGAGGGGCTGCTATTGTGGATACAACTGGTGTTAGATGTGGCTGAAATTGTACTACTACTAGGTGTCACTTCCAAGAACAGCAGAGGTATTCATCACAGATAAGGTTGTGGCTGTTGATAACCTGTGTTGTTTCTGGATACTCAACACTATTAGTATGTGGCTGAGGGGGACTTGGACTTGGACTTGCTGATGATGCTGATGATGACTGATAGGATGACTGTGTGTTTTTTGGCAACTATGCTTATCCAGGGTCAGAGTTTCCATTTGTTTTCTCAGACATATCTCAGTTCTTAATTTCATCTGTTTCTGAGGAAGAGGAGGATGCTGGAGGGATGCTTTCTAGATCTAAATGATCCTCATCATCATCTGTAATTATGTCATCATCCACATCACCCGTCACTTCTTGCCCACTACTTTTATATTCCTCTTGGTTCAAATTTATTTTTATTTTTTTCCTTTGAGGGATTTTCACAATGTTCACTACTTCTTTCGGGACAAGTGTCTTTGTGCTTGTTTGTATCACCGTCAGATGCAACAGTTAGTTGAGCTACTATACCTTCTTACACTATACCATCAACACTGGAATGAGACTCATTTTCATCTTCAATGTTTTTAGTTTGTTTACTAGTACTGGTGCGAGTGATGGTAGAATTTTTGGAGCAACTCTGACAAGCTGAATCCTCCTCCTCAGGAGGAGAAGTATCACAATCATTTATTGCGTATGCTGCAGGAACCATGTCTGCAGTCAGTCTGTATTCACACTTCCATGCACTGCTCCTACTCTTTTTCTCTCTCCCTCTCCCCCTTACATGTTTGCTGGACATTACTCAACTACTGTGTGTGTTTTTACTTTAAAGTACAAAGTAGAACTGATTGTTTGTGATGTATTGCCTTGGATCTCTACAAAATACTATCTCATCTAGAATCTGCCTCAGTTACGGCTAATGTCAAGGTCTCTGTCACCTATACATTTTTATATTTATTTATTTTGTTTTAATTAACTGTTCCCCTATCCTTATCACTGTCAACAACAAAAAAAACACAGTCCTGGGGGAATGGCCTAGCGGTGCATATAGATGGACTCTTAATTCACTAGCTCCGGCCCCAAGAGGTCTGCTGTTACAGAAAAAGGATGTTTCTGACTACAACTACATCCCTGTAACATATTAATATCCCATACCAGGCCCAGGTGACAGAATTCCAAAAGAGGAAAAGATGTGACAGACTATTTTGCCAAAAAAAAGCAGATGCCATAACCTCTTCTCACAAATTTCAAATGGCCACTGCATCTGACAAGGCTAGAGAGGAATCGGATCACAAGCCTTCCCGTGAACTTTTTATATCTCCTACTGAACGTGGTAGCTCAGAAAATGACTCCGATGTTGATGGGATGACTGCATCCATCAAACTTCATGGCTTACTTGCTGATTTAAAACTTTTTATCCGAGATGAGCTAGCAGAAATAAAGAATGACGTCACGCAACTCGGCTGGATAATAGAGGCCTTAGAAGAAAATCAAGATTCGATTTGCAATTTTAAAGCCGAGATGATCTCAAAAACCAACACATGGTATGATTATCAAAGTGACTTGTTGCTGAAAATAGATGAACTTGAAAATAGAGAAGAAATAACCTCAGTCTTTGTGGTATCTCTGAGGAGGTTGGACCCAACCTACTAATGGACTTTCTCCAGCGTTTATCCAATTTATCACCAACACGTCAGAAGATGTCCAATTCAAAATTGAGAGGGCACACAGAGAACTTCGCCCAAAATCGACATCCCCAGGTTTTCCTCGAGATGTTATACTCAGCTTTCAACTATACTCAGACAAGGATAAAATTGCTAAATGTGCCAGGAACATGGCAACTATCTCTTTTGAAAATCACAACATAGCTGCATATGGTGATCTTTCTCCCTTAACTGTGAAATGGCGACGTGACCTGAAACCCATCACCCAAGCACTCCGTCAGCAGAACATACACTATCGATGGGGTTTCCCCCTTATTTTCATCACTTCCAGAGAGGGCCATAACCACATCTTGCACTATAGAGGCAACTACAAGGACTTGATAGCAAGTCTATATCTTCAGCTAGCTGATGATTCAACTCACCTTACATCTGAACCGCCCTCCTGGAAGAGTACTATGGACATTCAACAGGTCTGGAACACAGCTACTAAAAAGAGAAGAGTACCTGGCTCTCCTCCATCTCCGTTGGTAGCCGCAAAATGTGCTCTACAATCGAATGCTTGACTCCCGATATCTTTTGTAAAATTGTATCTAGACAGTGGACCCAGGTCCAGCGTCCTGTCTAGACAGATTCTAATTATTTCTGCTCTTTTTCCCTACCTTCCTCTTTCCACGGGCTCTTTGCCCTATTTTCTCCTTTTCACATGAGAGCTGCATCTCCTATGAATTTGCTAGGATTTTCCCTCATACCCACTGGGGGCCCCTGTTGGTTTTTTTCCCATGGCTGTGCACCCAGCATTTATACTTGGGCTCTCCATCCCTGGCACTACGCCAGGGTATTTAGAATATCATTATGACGGCCCAAACTAATACTAAATCCCTACACTTAATATTGCAAAACTTAAAAGGCCTCAACTCTGCAAATAAAAGGTCATTAGCACTGGGTGACTTCCACTGTATAGATTGTGATATAATTCTGCTTCAAGAAACACACTTCAAGTGGAGTCAAGAGATGTAAATTATTAACAGATTCTACTCTACAGCTTATATGAGCTCTGCTCTTGTAAAGAATGGTGGTGTTGCCATACTAATTCGCAAAAAAATCTGTTTTATTCTCTCTGATATATGAAAAGATCCTATGGATAGATATATCTTCATCAAAGTTCTCATTTACTCCCAGACTTTCACCTTTGCCTCAATATATGCTCCCAATGTTGATCAAATCAAATTTCTCTCTCTCACTTTAGACTAAACCGCCTAACCAATGGAGACTAAATGAACATCATATGATGGACAAATCAGTTTTTGATAAGATGTTCATACATTTCACTATCATTTGCTTGCATGACATCCAATACAATAGTATCATTGTACCAGGTTGTAGGTGACAGAGACAGTTCCATGCATGTTTCTATTTCAGAATTACATTTGTTTTGTGTAATCAGGGTGGTGGCACATACAACAGAGTAGCTGTTGAATGCATTAGTTATTGCTATGGGACACTCTATAATATTATTTAATAATATTTAATAATATTGTATATTTTTATAGTTGATGGGTGAGAATTATTAGGGGGATTGTAAATGTTTTTAATAACCTTCCAAATGTTGGCCAGTTTTGATATGTTACTGTTCACATTGTCAGTAAAATATTGGGTTTTTGCTAGTTTTGTTTGCTCTGAGCAAATATTCTGCAATTGCTTGAATGTAGTGTGATCATAAGCAGAGCCAGTTTGTTTAAACTTTGTCCATAAGGCATCTCTGAATCTGTATAACTCAAGCAGGTCAGCCAAGACCCAAGGTAGATGTGACACACTTCTTATTTAGTGGGACATAGGTATTACAGAACTGTAATATTTCAGAGTTTAAAAAGTCAATTGCGGAGTGTAGATCAGTTATAAGGTGCAATCTATACCATGGGCAATTTATGAAATCATTTAGGAAAGACTGGAAATGACTAGTGTTGAGCGAGCGTGCTCGGCCGATGCTCGGATCGGCTCGAGCATCGCTCTGCTCGGCACATGGCGGTACTCGTACGAGTACCGCCATGTGCTCGCCCGACATGTTCGGGTGAAGGGGATCTGTGCCGGAAGAGGCACAGATCCGAAGACGCTCCGCTGGACCACCAGGGACTGGAGGTACGGGGGCATTGTGGAGATGAAGGGGGCATTGCGGAGATGAAGGGGGACATTGTGGAAGAGGGGCATAGACTCTATGCCCCTCTTCCACAATGTCCCCCTTCATCTCCGCTATGCCCCTCTTCCACAATGTCCCCCTTCATCTCCGCTATGCCCCTCTTCCACAATGTCCCCCTTCATCTCCTATGCCATAGAGGAGATGAAGGGGGACATTGTGGAAGAGGGGCATAGCGGAGATGAAGGGGGACATTGTGGAAGAGGGGCATAGAGTCTATGCCCCTCTTCCACAATGTCCCCCTTCATCTCCGCTATGCCCCTCTTCCACAATGTCCCCCTTCATCTCCTCTATGGCATAGGAGATGAAGGGGGACATTGTGGAAGAGGGGCATAGCGGAGATGAAGGGGGACATTGACCAGGCACCCTCCGCTCATCAGAGCAGGGGGTGCCTGGTTTAATGCTCGAGTGCTCCCATGCTTTTCAATGGGGCTCGGGTGCTCGGCCGAGCACTCGAGCCTCAGGGGGTGCTCGGTCAGAGCACCCGAGCACCCGAGCATCGGGGTGCTCGCTCATCCCTAGAAATGACATTTTTGAAATGATGTAGTAAGTATGACTTTGGGATATGATTTGTTTGGTTTTATTGTGCAAACACAGTAGACTATGGAGTGATCATTAAACACATTTGCTACTATGTCTGAATCCTTGATTCTGCTTGGGCAGCAGGAAAGTGTCCAGTCTAGCAGAGAATGGTTAGATATTTTAAGATTTATATGAGTAGGGAAGGAGATTAGCTGTGATAAGTTCAATGCCTTAAACAATAAACAGGCTCTTTCATTCCTGGAGTCTAGCCAATTAACATTAAAGTCTCCAAGGATGAACATCTTGCTTTTCTTGTTTTGAGTTGCAGTCTCATTGAGGTGGAGGGTTGTGTCCAAAAGGGACTGTACTGGCGTTTTTGGTGACTGGTAGATGCCAACAATTACAATTTATTTTGAGAAGGGAAGAACATTTTCCAGCAATATATTCATAACAATCAGAGTTATGAGTCATTTAAAAGTGTAACATTTATAGAATAAGGTTTTTCTGCTTATATGCATAACACTATGCTTTTAGACTATCCATTTGGGCAGTATAATGCATATGTTGCAGTGCACAAAAAAGTGACCTTTTTGAAAGGTGAAGATGCCATTTGTTGCTGTTTGCGAGTCAGGGTTGATTTCTATGTCATTTGCCAAGGCAAGTAATATAATGCATATAAATCTATTGAGGTGTTGTGGTGAGCATATATTGAAAGGGTGTGTTTTGTTGCTTTAATTACTGGGACTTGGTGAGCTTGTTATTAAAACTCCCCACCAGCACTCAGAGGGTAGTGCACATGTATTCAGAAGTCCAGGGTGGATTAATATCTTTTGATGCAAGTGAGGAGCATGATTACTTGGATAAAAGGAAAACTGTATTAAAGGTGGAAAGGTTAGAAGAGGTAGCAGTAATATGTTCATTTTAGTACCATGGGACAAGGGAGAAACAGCAGGGGAGACAAGGGAGAAACAGCATGGAGAAACAGGATGTCAGAAAATAGGTCAAATTTTACATCTACCCAAGATTGCTTAGTAAGATAACTTTATTTATTTGTACTATCTATTTTATCTCTTCCCTCCTGTTACACTGTCTCCCTCTTTTTTTACTTGCCTGTTGTCTTTAAGTGGCTGTGCTGCTGTCCAGTTGTTGTCTATCACTCTTATTCAACTTTCAATGTACTTAGAAAAAGCTGTACTTGGATTAGAAGTGCCAATTAATACCCTTCACCATGATGAAAATCCTCACAATGATAAGCCCCCTTTACTATGCCTGAATTAAAACTAGTTAGGAGTCCCTACTAAGACTGCCTAACTGTATGATCCCAATTACAAGTTATTTTGCATAGGGAATGCCCTGAGTGTTATCAGGTGTGACACCATTAATACTTCTGTTATGAAACAGACACAGGGAGATATATGTGGGGAAAGGGTGAGGCAGACAATGTGGAGATTGGGACAAAGAGTTAAGAAGAAGAGCACATACCATAAAGGGTTTCATCAGAGGATGGAGACAGAGCAAGGTTGAAAGTGCAGAATGCAGTGCAATAAGCATAAACCTGTAAGAGAAGAATCTTGTAAGGAGATTGTCTTCATACAACATACAAAGCCACATACTGGATACTTATGTAACTCTCTCCAACTATGAATGTACTTAGAAAAAGTTATACTTGGAATAAAGTTGTCAATGAGAACCACTCTCAATGATGCAAATCCCCGCACAGCTCCTTGCATCTACTCGGTCAACTAAAATTTGGGGAAGATGGAGTAAACTTCTTTTGTTCTCATACAACCAGACTTCACTAGTACAGAGATAATAAACAGATCAAGAAGGAAATTGGATCGCAGCTGTTTGTGTCTGCTTTTTTTTTTTTTTGTTAAACAAAACATTTTATTGAATTTTGGATATCAAAGAAATGCAGAGATATGGGGTTAGATTCTATTACAGGTGCTAATTTTATCTCTGCTTTTATCTACAGTTTTCTTCATAGATTTCAATAGGAAAATGTTTGATAAAACGGTGTTAAAATTTAGCACCTGCAATAGAATCCAGTCCTTGATATTTAAGTACTTAAATTAAGATACAGTAATGTAATACGATTTCATACAAATATAACATATATAAGAAACATCGATAGGAGAGGAGCAGGAGGAAACATAAAATATTTTAGTTTCTGGTAATATGTGTTATGTCTTTGTGTCTCTGAGAATATGTACTGTCTAACCATGGAGACCAGAGTTAGAGAAACTTAGCATATCTATTACATTCAATTGTTACAAGAAATTCATAATAACAGATATGCGCTATTTTATCTAAAACACATTTCCATGGGATTTTGTCTTTTTTTTCTAGTGTGCTGCTATGGTTATTCTGGTACAAAGAGTTATCAAAACAATAAGGTTGTCCTGAAATTTTTTTCCTAAAAGTGCTTCCCATACGTTGATTTGAATGTGTCTGTCCAAAATTTCTGAAAGAAGTCTAAAAATTTTGTTCCAAATAGATGAAATTACTGGGCATGTCCACCAGGTATGTAAAAAAGATCCCAATTCATTACATCCCCTGAAGCATTCTCCTGGATGATCTGGAAACATTTCAGATAATTTTGCGGGAACTAAGTATGAAAGATGTACCATTAGAATGTTGGATCTCTGAGGTTAGAATATATAGTTGCTTTGGGGATTCTTGCCTGTGTCTGCTTGGTCACACAAAACTTTGGGGTATTTGGGGTAAACCACCTTCTCACACTACCAGATTCCCCTAGGATAGAGATAACAGTCAGAACAGGAAGAAATTTGGATCACGGCTGCCTGTGTTTACACATCACACTAAACTTTGGGGTATTTGGGGTAAAGCTCTTTTGCTCCTTTCTCCCAAACCCAGACTCCCCAAGGATAGAGAGAACAGCAAGATCAGGAAGAAACTTGGATCACCTCTGCCTGTGTCTTCCCAGAAAGTCACAGAATTTTTTGGTGTCTGTGGTCAACCTCCTTGATCCCTTCCTGTACCATAGAGTTCCCCCAGACTTCTCTGACACATAGATCCGATTTCCTGCTTATAAGACTCCATACACTAAGCTCCAACTCCACTTTATTAGCTTGCCTTCACTAGATGAAAAATGTGCTGCTTTCCCTTCCTCTCACAAACTGTCACACACTGTCTGTGCTGACCATTCTTTCTTGCCATTCCATGTCTGGCTATGTGTAGTTCCTTTTGGTCTGCCAGATCCACTCTCCTTGTCCTGGTTTCTCCACTGCCCAGTCAAATTACTGTTCCAGCTAGTTGGAGTTTGACTTTCAGGCTTCATGGTCTCCACTGTTCAGCTCAGCAGTATTCAAACCGAAAATCTAGTATCTTGTTTTCTATTACATCTTTCATTATCTGTTCCTAGTCGTTGCTTTCCTTGTTCCTGCCTCATTGCAGTTATTGTTTTATTCCAGTCTCTCATTTGTACTGGTATCCTTTTATATCAATAGCTGACTGCTTATTCTCTGTGGATTTGCTCCTCCACATAGCAAGGTTACAGACAGCTTGCATTTGGTGACATCCAGCTTACACAAACACTTTGTAAAAAATGTTTTGCTTGGTGAACAGTGCCATTTTTCTCCTGTTTCTCTTCAGAGATGAAATATTTCCTCATCCCTAACTGCCATTACCAGCAGAAGCCCCAGGCAGTTCCAACTGCACCAACAATGGTTGTGACACCAGGTGTACCACCCTTGTCACCAAGCAACCTACTAGATAGAATCAAATATTCCTCTGAGTCTTTCACTGCACTTCCAGAAGTACATTTCTCAGTGTATCTGTTTTACTACATACTTCCTCAAACAGCATGCAGTATGTGCACTTTGTACATTATAATATGTTATACAAAATTTAGAAGAAGTATTTTGGGAAGATTATTTTAAATCTTATTTGAATTAATAAATGTATAATTTAATTATAAGATAGTTATTATGAATGAAAACACTGAAAGTCTTGACAGTTGAAGAAATAAAAAATTAGGGCTCAAAATAGTTTTATTAAAAAAAATACACAATTAGTCCAATGTAGGATTTACTGGAAATATATGTGTCAAATTAGTGATGTGATGCACTGTAATCATATTAAAAAAGTAATTTTGAAAATATGACTAAGATAAATTCAAAGCATCAAATGGTATTCTATAAAAAATGTTAAAATATTTACAAGGAATACCCATTTTTCTTAATAGAAGATTTATGATAAGGCATGATGAACAGTTATGTTGAGAAAAAATACAAAGATGGATTACAGATAAACAGTTTATGCTACTAGAAAGGAATTATAGATGAGGTGCTGCTAATTAAGCAATATACAGTATACAGGACAGTATGACTTAAAAAAGTTTTGGCATCAGGTCAGCTTTAATTTTATACTCTTTTTAGTAAGGGGGTAAAAAGGTCAAAGACAGAGGATAACAGTATGCAACTACAAGGTCAACTTTAACAACCATTATATTGATAATATATCTCAGTTGGTTTAATGCACCAGCTTTATAATTTGTTCAGATGTCACCTTCATATGTTCTAGCCCTAGCATAGTCAACTGAGTCTTTCATTTTTCTGAGGTAGATATTAACATCTATAGCCCAGAACATACTTGTTCCTGTTAATATATTATTTTTTTTTTATTTTAACTAGTTGTCACTAACAAATAATAATATGGTTTGTTACTTTAATAGGGAAACTATGTGTAGAATGAACCTACTACAGTAACTTTTTGATCGACAATTTGCCACCAAAAGTAATTAACAGATGCATTTTTTAGTGTAACGTTCACTATAGAGTAAAAGCATATATAGAATTTTAATGCAGCATGTTTACAAGCATAATACAATTAATCATAAATATAAACCACTTAAAAAAAGCACTCCAAAACTTTTTCTCAAAGTACAAATGTTAATAGTGCCTACATATATTTTCTCTCTTTTTTCATGTTTCTCTTTTTTATCATTCAGATAGCTATGAAAGAAGAGCAAGAATTCAGTCTCTTAGATGTTTGCCCAGTGGGAGTTTCACTTTATTGTTTCAGAACAGTAATGACTATATTTCTCTTTTACTGAAAAAATCAAAAAACTTCCATAGGGTTTTAGAAGCTTTTCATGTTCTCTAAAGTATTTGACAATGCAAAAATCTATGATTTATCTATCACCCTACTCAGCATGCTTGCAATGAAGGCAGTAACAAAGTAATCAACATTGGTCAAGAAGCAATGGGTGAACATGATCTATTATTTAACAATGCATACATGTTCTGTAGCTGAACAAAGAACATTCAGTAATTTCAACATTATGAGGCTTGCTATAAAATATTTTAACTGAAAGCACATTTTTATCTTCCAATAATAATATAAAAATACACTATATGTAATTATAATTCATGTTATATTTTAAATTGAAAATAACTACACATTCATACAAATTATGTTCACTTCAATATTTAATATGCTTTCTAAATGCTATTAATTATGTAATATTTTTGTCTACATTACTTTTTTTTATACATGGTTGTTGTTCTAACACAGTTCTCAACCAGGGTACTGTAGCAATTTTCTGCTCCACTGACACCAGGTTAGGGTGTCACTTTTTTTCTATGAAGATGTTTACAAAAATGTAAAAGTTGAGTTTCAAGGGACTTCCAGCGAGTGGCCATCTTATGTAGAAGTGTTCTTGTGAACACAAACACTCTGTAATCCTCATCCATCCACAGAGCTGGCCCAGTTAAATTCTCTGCTGGCAAGTTTAATCTTCTCCTCCCCTCCCTATTCAAGGCCTTCACCCACCCTCTGGGGATAGTGCTTTGACCTGCATTGTTGGAATGGAGTACAAGTGAGGATTGCTGGCCCTTTGGTTTGGCTTGAGCCTTATATACAGCTCTCAGCGCTGTTAAGCCCAGGCACCCCAGACAAGACGCCTAGTGAGGCTTACATTGAGGCAGAGAAAAGGAGACTCAGCCTGTGCCCCCTTGCCTACAACTGCTGTGCCACCACTATTGTCACTGTTAGTTTCTCCCACATGCTACTATGAATGGGGCGATGCATGACTAAAACCTAACCAATCATCCTGTTTGCCTGATGTACTAGATCTGGCCAATGGAACTGCAGAATAGACAGTGACCAGGGGACCGCTACAGGTAGTGTATACTCCCACTCCTACAGGCCAGACTTGGTGATCAGCCATTTTCCAGGTGATTAATTTTGTTCCTTTGACCCCTGTCCTGGAGGTGCTGGTCTTGTGACCTGAAGGTGGCATTCTGAGACAGAGGGAAGTTGAGACGGACTAAGGAGAGGTAAAGGGATTTGTCCATTGGTCCCATACCTTCTAATATTGAAATCATTCATGAGCACTCCCTTCCTTTCTGTTGTACCCTGTGAGGTGAAATCCACATACCATTGCTCCTACAAGCTTAGCAGAAGTACCCCTGCTAATTACAGACCTATTTGATTCCTGGTCCTCGGCCTGTGATGCAGGTGTGCAAATATCTCTCCTCAATCTGTTGTTGTGTGGTTTAGTGCATTTTACTCCAGCCATATGAAGTTTGGTGGTGATCAATGATCCTGTGGAGGAGCCAGTTCTGGTACCAAGAGGCAAGTTACAGCTATGGAGTTTTAAACCCTGAATATACAATGGAGCTGGCATCAGCACTGTTAGATGAATTTACCATAGTGTATAATATTGTCCTGATCCACATGCTACTCTGTACACTGATGCACGCTATACATCCTATGTGAAGAAGCTCAGTAAGCACATCTTTTGCACTTCCTATCCACTTTTGTCAATCCTCATTTGTTTATCCTTATACTTCCATCATGGGGAAAAATTTTGGTGGAATACAAGCCTAAACTCAGCAAGTTTGCACACGTCAAATGGTGGAAGAGGAAATTTAAGCTTTAATGGAGTCTCCATCAACATCAAACTCACCGTCAACCTTCCCCTTTCATGTTCCTGAACAAGAGGATCCTTCGAACTCTCACTTTTCTGAATTAATGGCAGCCATCCTGAACTGCTAGAACGTGTCAACAGTCAAAATTGCTCTGTCAAAACGGAATTAAATCGTTTAAGGGCAGATCAACAGGAAACTCGCAAAAAGCTACTTGACAGTTTTGAGTGCTCCAACACAAGATGGACGACCTGGAAAATAGGTTGCATAGGTGCAATATCTGCCTTTTGGGAGCAGAGAGGAGGCAGCTGGAAAACATTTTGGAGATTTGAAACAAGGAAACCTTGGGAGCCAATGAATTTGTGGTAGAGAGAGCGCATAGAGTCCCCCCTATGCCTCCTCAGTTGTTGAATTTCCATAACAGGGAGGCAGTCTTGCTAATGGCCCGCACAAAAGGTGAAATCCATTTATTGAACCACAGGATCCTCATCTTCCCTGACTTCTCACTTGAGTTCCAGTGTCAAAGATGTCAATTTGTGGAGATCAAGAAAAGGCTGTGAGAGCACACATTGTATACTACATGATTTACCCTGCAAAGCTGCAGATTGTGCATAACTGGAATACCACTTTTTTTACATCTACTGAAGAGGTCGCCCATTGGCTTAACACTATATTATGCTAGGTTTCCGTTGGTGACTGCAGTACGGTGCTAATGCCAATGTTTGATGGCATTTGATCTGTCCCCCTATGATTGTGTTCTGGCACTCTGTGTACTGATTCTGCTCCCTGCCCCTTTAGTGTGACTGACACAAACCAGGGTTAACCCTCTTTCAGGGGACACTGGAGCTTGGGACTGTCCCTATCTTTGGCCCTGGATGGTACATATACCAGTGGGATGGAGACTGCCTGATGCAAGACATCCGGGAAGAAACAACAGCGCATATTGGCTGGGGGACAATATGTTCCTGGCCGTAGCAACACTGCACCCTACTTGCTTCCTGCCTGGGGACTATTTAGCATAAAATATGTGTTTATATATTTTGCCTCCCCCCTTTTTCTTTTCCCTTTATTTGCTGGGGCTTGGTCTACTGAGAAGCCATGTTCATATCTTTATAGGGGTAGGGGCAGCAACTTGGTAGCAGTAGAGACTGTGTGTCTGGGGTGGCCGAAATGTAACTGACAAACGTCTGGGTTTCCCTAGCTCACCAATCTTGTTCCATTTCTTTATCTTTGATGCTGTATGGGATATGGATTATCCTTAGGGAGTGGCTTCCCAGGGCCAGGCCTTATCTTAGATAGTTTCTCTGGGATCCTGCTTTGTGAAAATTGTGTGGGCGCATATGCAGGTGTTGGTGCCAGGCGGTGGCTACCTTGATGTCTCCCTGATGCCTGGAGCCAGTACATAGGCTCAATATTGAGTTAACTGGGGGCCTTCCAATGGGCTATGCAATGGTGAGTTGAACCTTTGCTATGCTTGGGGTGCCAAATGGGAAATGGGAGAGAATATAATATCTGTGTGGACAAGTTTGTTTTGGTTATACCTTGGGAATGTGTTCTGAGACTCGCACTTTGCATATCTTCATGCTTGCTACCCCACAACTCATTACTCTTTAGTTTACTGTATTGGGTGTGAGGGAGGGACTAGTGTTAACCTTATCTTGAGCCTATAGTTGGGTGTGGATTTTTCTGACCATGATAGTTCCAATTCTATTTAGCTTCAGGATGAAGAGGGTTTGATGTCAGGAAATTCTTAGATTCTTGGTCCTAGTTACAGTACTGATTCTGTAATAGCAGCAACAGCAGCAGCAACAGCATCCTCTGCCCCAGCCAGTGAAGGGGAATATGGAGGAGAAGAAAGAGACCATCCTTCTCCACCTTTCCCCTCTCCTCTGAAGTCCTGGGTGTGGGACTATTTTTCTCTTGGGACAGGTATAGTGCAGTCATCAGTGATGGCACTGTGCACAATTTGTAACAAGTAATTGAAAAGGGGAAAGGAGGGAACACATCTTGGCACAACCACCCTGATAACACACATGAAACACAGACACCATGACATTTATGTGAAACATGTTAAAGCCAAACACCCACCAAAGAAATTGGGCACTACTGTTGCTGTACCCCCTGACTCTCCCCAATGGCAACCTGTGCTTCATACCTACCAAATGGGTAGTTTTGCCATGTCCCTCCTCCACCCAGTTTCCTCTTTTTGCTTGATAAGACTTTGTGGTGTGTATTACATTGCTCCACAAAAATAACATAGCCATTAAAATTGTTTAAACTTCAGAAGATGTGTTTATAAAATAGTTTGTCTAAATAAAATATTTTGCTCTGTTTAAGATTTATAAAAAAAAAGTTTCTCTTAGCATGTCAGAAATGGACCTGCATTTATCCCAATGCTCCAGGACTGAAGTGTCTGGTCTCTAATGCTTCATTTGTATGTCTGCTCTCTGCTTCTCTCTTACTTATTTTCATAGTAAGGAAGAGAGAGGAAGAGAGCAGTTACAAGGCAATGTGTAAAACACATTGCCTTTGTAAATGAAAAAGCCAGTACATGTGATCACTCCTGGATCGATCACGTGTACTGACAGAACAGAGAGGTCAGTTTCAGCCTGTTCGGCATGATAGCAGAGCACACTGAGGTGTGCTGCTATCATTTAAACCATGACGTACCAGGACCAGTGTGGGTCCTTATGGGAAGTTTACCCATGACGGTCCTGTTACATTATGGGTCTTTAAGGGATTAAAAAAAAAAAATAGAGTCCGCCAAAAAAAGAAAAACAACATTTGTTTCCTTAGGGCTTGTCCCAAACAGTGTACCACAATTGTTGCTTATATCAGAGGGTCCCTGTCTCTGTCATGTTATGTACCCATTTCTTATTTTTCATTTTTTTTTTTATTATTGTTAACTTTAACCCCCAATACCAGACAAGAAACCCTACCCCCCAAAAAACAAATTCCCTGTTCAACTGTTTGTTTTTCCAGACTCCACCTACCAACACAGGCACCCACCTCAGACCCTTTTTATACCATGTTTCTATTTTTTTATTAACTCTCTCCCACCCAATCCCAGTAAACATCCCCCCCAAAAAAATTTTCTGTTCAACTGATTCTTTCCCACACATCACCAACACAGTAGCCCTCATACCTCTTTTATACTATGCATTTGGGAAATAAAATAACATTTGCTATGTGTTGTGTGTAAATTCAATGTTCCAATTGATTTCAATGGAATGAGCTAGGTGGAAAAAATAGAAAAATGGTACTTTTTGTGGGAAATTATGCGCCAAGCAGGAAGTGCCATTATTCGCCGATTTTGGATTGAGGAGAACATTTTGACCCATCCCTATGTACGAGCGAGCTCCCATATATGGCAGAGATGTGCAGAGGGCTATTAAGTTGGGAGACAGGTACATTTAGTGACATTGTTGCACTGTTACTGTACTTCTATATTTTCTACTGTATTGAATGTCAAAATATTGTTACATGTTTATTCTTGTTTGCATCTTTTATTTTTGGATCAGGTCTACTATCCATTGGTTAGTGATGGTGTTTCTGGGGCTGGACCGGTTCTGGTAGAATGGGCCAGTTAATAATGGTTAGGAAACTAAGGTCTTCATCCAGCTAGGGGGGATAGGGGAGTTGGGACATACTTGGATAGTAGTGGCACGGCAGGCACCTCTAGCACCTTGGGAGGGTGGGCTTGGGATTCAGTTTTTCCTTCTAACCTAAGAGTAGTAAAATTGTAAATTGGATTGGTTATGTCATTTGTCAAGAAACACAGACCAGATATCCAAAATAACATAAAATCAAAAAAGAAAAAGATAAAAGTGCCCAATAGTGTAACTCTATAAATATAAGAGTAAATAAAAATAAATGCAATTGCACTCACATGTTCATATGATCAGACAACTGATATTAGTAAATCAGACAGATAAGCAGGTGGAGAGTAAATACCCATCTCCACTTATCAGGATCATCCACAGGTAGACAAACAAAGTGGCAGCTTCTTTCATATAAAACATTTTTAATCCAACAGTTTGTTTTACTTGCTGGCTTCATTTAGCTTTGATAAAGCAGCCTTACCGCAGCAAAATGCGTTAGCATTTTAACCCGCATTTTATTATTGTATTTTATATATTTTCCATGTGCTGGATTAAAACATTTTATATGAAAGAAGCTGCAACCTTGTTTGTCTACCTGTGGATGATCCTGATATCTTTGAGACATCAACTATCCCCTGAGTGGAGACGGGTGTTTACTCTCCACCTGCTTACCTGTCGGATTTACTGATATCAGTAGTCTGATCACATGAACCCGTGAGTGCAATTGCATTTATTTTTATTTACTCTTGTATTTCTAGAGTTACACTATGGGGTGCTTTTTCTCTTTTTCTTTTTTTATTTTATGTTATTTTGGATGTCTATGCCACTCTGGGAGAGTGAGTTTGAAGAGAGCAGCCTAGCAGTGGAGAATGTATATACTGTGTCTGAGTGCAGTTAATTACCTCAGTTGTGCAGTAGCTGGAATTGGCATAAGCCACTGACCAGCATCTACCTCTGTGAGTACACACCTTTGGGTGTTGGTGGTGGCCAGTGGAGCTTAATTATCCTACACAGGGGCGCTTGTGGTATCCTGTCTTCTCCCTCCTTTTTTGTGTTGCACAGACCAGACCACCTCTTTTAGTTAGGACATTTGTTCTCTGTGTTAGGGGAGTCGGGGGGCACTGTGGGGGAAAAGAAGAGAAGAAAGAGGTTGACCCCAAATACCCCAAAATTCAGTGTCACTGACTGGCAAGACACAAACATTTGGGGCCCAATTTGCTTACTGATATTACTTTTATTGTCTCTGTGGTGGGGAAGTCTGGGGAAAGAAGATGATCACACTCTATCAGTTGTTTAATGTAGAGAGTAAAAACACACACAGTAGTTAAGTAATGTCCAGCAAATGCACAAGGTGCAGGGGAAGGGGGAAAATTGGAGCAATGCAGTGGCAGTAAAGTGGTAGTTCAAAAACCGAAGCCATGGTTGCTGCAGCGTGTGCAATAAATGATGATGATCCAACTCCTCCAATGGAGGATGCAGTTTGTCAAGGTCCCACCAAAAGTTACACCACCAGTACAAAAAAAACAAAAACAACATATAAGAAGAACACTGAAGACGACAATGAGTTGCATCCCAGTTTTAATGAAGGCAATGGCATAATGAGGGACGGTATAGGGGCTGAACCAACTTCTGCATCTGACAGTGAGATAAACAAGCACTAAAACACCTGTCCTCAATGTAGTAGAGAATTTTGTGAAAGTAAAAGTAAAAAGAAATATAAGTGTAATGGGCAAGAAGTGGCGGGAGATGCTGATGCTGTGGATGACCTAATGATGACTGATGATGATGATGATGATGCAGATCTAGAATATATCCCTCCATCATCCTCCTCTTCTTCTTCAGATACAGATGATGCTGAGAGTGAGAGAGATGATGACAGGGCCATAAAGTTAGCAGAAAGGCAAAGTCTGAATCTCCTACCACTGAAAAGGACCACTGTGCAAGTTTGTAATCATCAGCATCATTGCTTCTTCCAAGTCCAAGTCCCACTCAGCCACACACTTGAGATGAGTAACCAGTAGCAACAGAAACACAGATTATTAACATCCACAACCTTAGCTATGATGAGTGCCTCTGCTGCTGCTGGAAGTGCTGCACCTTTGACACTTAGTAGTAGTATCAGTAGAATTTCATCTACATCTAGCCCCAGTAGTAGCAGCCCCTCAGGACCCCTCAGTCCATGAAGTCCACAGTATGGAGATACTTCATTCATAATGCAAATGCTATGAAAGAGAAAGGCAGACCAAATGTTTTAACAACAGCACAGATGGTGAGGAGGAGGGATGTGAAAAAGGGTTTCTACCATCTAGTAGACTTTGGACCATGGCTAGAAACAATAAATAATGAGTATTAGTAATTGAGAGGAAATATAGCTTACATTTAACACAAACATGATAATGGTAAAAAAAACTGCTGTAGGAATATATATATACAGTAATGTGCAGTTGTGAAAAAATGCTGTAAAGTAAGAATGCTTTCAAAACTAGACATGTTAATAGTTTATATTTATCAGATAACAAAATGCATAGTGAGTGAACAGAAGAAAAATCTAAATCAAATCAATATTTGGTGCGACCACCCTTTGCCTTCAAAACAGTATAAATTCTACTAGATTCACTTGAACACAGTTTGTTAAGGAACAGGCAAGTAGGTTATTCCAAACATCTTGAGAACAAACCACAGTTCTGTGGATTTAGGCAGCCTCAGTTGCTTCTCCTTCTTCATGTAATCCCAGACAGACTTGATGATGTTGTGATCAGGGATCTGTGGGAGCCATACCATAACTTACAGGACTCCTTGTTCTTCTTTATGCTAAAGATAGTTCTTAATGACTTTGGCTGTATGTTTGGGGCCATTGTCATGCTGCAGAATAAATCTGGGGCCAATCAGATGCCTCCCTAATGGTACTGCATGATGGATAAGTATCTGCTTATACTTCTCAGCATTGAGGATACCATTAATTCTGACCAAATCCCCAACATGCAGCTCCAAACTTTCAAGGAACCTCCTCCATGCTTCACTGTTGCCTGCAGACACTCATTCTTGTAATGATCTCCAGCCTTATGGCAAACAAACTGGGTTCTGCTACAGCCAAATATTTAAAAATGTTGAAGCATCAGTCCAGCGCACCTGCTTCCATTTTTCTGCACCCCAGTTCCTGTATTTTTGTGCATAGTTGAGTTGCTTGGCCTTGTTTCCATGCAGGAGATATGGCTTTTTGGCCACAAGTCTTCCACTTCTGACCAGGCTCCTCTGGACAGTAGATGGGTATACCAGGGCCCCACTGTTTTCTGAGCTGATGGCATTGCTGGACATCTTCCGATTGTGAAGGGAAGTAATCTTGATGTGTCTTTCGCATCTTCTGATTGCGAAGGGAAGTAAGCTTGATGTGTCTTATATCTCCGGAAATCAAAGGTTTAAGCCAGGTATATCTTTGAGGCATTAAAAAAAACTTTCATTTATGTTTTTTATTTTAAAATACAGATTTGGAAAAAGAAAAAGAAGATAAGAAGGAAGATTACAGACAAAAAAAGACAGAAGTGAGAAGATTAAAGAAGAAGATGGACAATGGATGACAGATAAGAGTTACACAGATCTGGGTGTTAGGGTAGTGTTAAGGCTATTATTGTTGCACTTCTCTGTTAGGGGTAGTATAGGGTTAGTGTTTGGGAGGGTGACTGTATGTTGAGCTCACGCATGGTGCTTGACAGTGTGTCAAGCACCAATCGTTAGATCTTTTTCTTTGATGTTCCCTTTACTCACTCTATTTAGCATGAGTTTTGGGAACTTAACACACACACACAAACACACACAATGGACATTTGGCCACAACTCCATTTCTGTGGCCCAACGTCCATTGTGGTTTCAGTTTGTAGGACAAGTGAATACCGACTTAGACATGTTTACCGGCCTCAATTGAATCAAGGACATAAGATGTTAACAAGCTGTGACCAATTATTCAATTGAGGTGACACTTATTAAGAGAAAATTCTAGAGACAAATTAAAATATGGTGGTAAATTTAAAGTATTAATAGTTGTGGTTTACTAAGAGGTAAACACAAACTGCTCATTATTTTAGAGCTATTCATGTCTATCCATAGGAACAAACATATATTCTTATATTTCTGTAGAACGGAAAAAAGTGTTTTTGTTACAAATAATAACATTTAATGGAACAAACATATATTCTTATATTTCTGTAGAACGGAAAAAAATGTTTTTGTTACAAATAATAACATTTAATGGAGGGGAAAATCCAGTTAATATGAACCCTGTTTTCATTAACATGTGTTCTTAAGAACACACATGCAATCTCCATGATGTGAACACCTTTCTGTCCCTTTAAAAAAATTGTAAATAGATCAAGAGACAGGGTATTGGAATAAAAGGGCTTCTCGACGCTAGGTAAATAATCTACATTTTTATTAAGTGATAATTAAACATATTATCCTGGACACTCCAGTTGCAATGCATTGTTTTGAGAATCATGTCACAGTCTCAGCAAAATAAGTAATCATTAAAAAAGGTTAATAATGCAAATATACAAAAATGCTATTATTTCTAAATCCTGCTTAGAATGTATGTACTGGGAAATGCCCAGGATTAGATTAGATCTCATGCTTGCATTTCAATTTTCTGTCAGAAATTAAGTGGGATCAGCTGTGTTCTAAAATCATTTAAAAAAGTTTCAAAAACCGTCAAAAAATGCAGGTCCATTTTAATGAATGTATACAAATGCAGTATTTCTCTTTTGTTACAGATGTATTTTAATCAAAAGTATTATGTTCAACTGATTTATAGAACATTAAGACAAATGTATTTGAACTGGGAACAGTGGTTTGAATGCTGGGATCAACTTTCCGAAGACAGGTATATTTTATATAGAAGTGCTCAAATCTGACAAGGCAAGCAAAGAGTTAAAATAAACAGAATACACCTTGTTGCAAGGTATAAGCAGTAAAGGAAAAGTCAGAAATTCCACTAAGTTTGGTCCTGGGGAAATGCAATAGCTAGGAGCCTCTAGGGAACATGAGACTCAGCTTAGCGACAAAAGTTGAGAGAAAGTATTCTGCTACCTGCCTATGTTAGGAAGAATCCAGGCATTTAGAACAGGAACATAATAAAACACAGTCCATAGATGAAGGCACTGAACAGACACAGAACTGAGGAAATGAATGAAAAAATAAAGGTTTTCTGTTGGGTGACATTTAAGTAAGACATCAATGGAAAGCTAGGGTCTATAGGCAGATGGTAGACAAGTGATGGTCTTGAACAGACAGGGGTCAATAATATGGAATCAAGCAGGAACAGTGAAGCAAACAATATTCAGATTTGTAACACACAAGAGAACATACAGACTTGCAATCTCAGGGGATTGAAATAGCTCAGGGATATGACCGGGAGACAAACAGGACTGCAAGTAAGTCAAGCCCTGATTTCTTACAATTCTTAATATGCGGTCCATTGACCCCATATTTAATTTTTTAAATGCCTATATACACAATATTAATTTATTAGCTACCATAAATATTAATATGGGATCTGAAGACTCTGTATTGCTAAAATCATATTGCCAAAGGAAGGCATCTGAGGGCCCCATCCTCTTCCTTCCAACAAGAAGAGGAAATATGAGGTAATCCAAAGACACTTAGTAATTCATTTTATGCACAAGAAAGGGGTAATCAAAGACACCATACTCGTTTAAGAGTGCCCAAAGTCATTAACATCTTTAGTGATCCTGTATGACTCCTTACTCCCAGTCATTGGTAGGCTGAGATTTTCTCAAGCTCTGATTTACTGTTCTTATGTCACAACAGAGCTCATTGTTCGGTGGGAATACAATTGTTTAACTATTTTTAAACAGGAAGAAGGAGCCATGGAATTTAAAAGGTACTGAAACCTCTACTCATATATATAAGTAAAATATTTTATTGACTCTTAGACTTCCCCCTCGGGGAGAGAATGGAGGGGTTGGAAGACTCCTCCTTTGAATTAATATGGGGTCTTCAGAGTGAATATTAATCACTTTCTGCTGTTCTCTTTTACTGAAAAAGTAGATGAAAGTAATTTTGAACCCTTTGCTTGGACATTGAATCTATTAATATGGGTCTTCTGAACTCATATCAATTATTTAGAAATAATTCTTCTCCCAATGTTGAAAGCGGAGGGAGGGGTCCGTATATCTTCCATCAGTACAGAATTTATTAATTGTCATCTCTGGACCCAATAGTAATATTAAATAATTATGGGGCTAATCATATATTTATTATTTCGCCCAATATTAATTTATTTTATTTGTTGGGGGCTCATAATTAATATGGTGTATATAAACCCAAAGTTAATGTATTTTGTTGTTTTAAATCCTCCAGCCTGATTAAATCCTGAAGGTTAGATAGTGTCATGTTATCCTCCCAATATTTTTAATAGTAGGCCAGGTTAGGAAAATGGTGGTTACATGAGATTTTATTAAATATGTTAGTATTAGTTAACTCCGTTTCCAGCAAGTAATGCCTTACTTAAAAAAGCACTGATAACTTGTGGCAAAACAGATGTTAAGGTTGGAGTGTTGGTGTGGAATTTTGTTTTGGGATAATTTGGGATCCAGCCTTTGGCTCTTGATTGAACAAAGGCCATTCAACTCCTAGAGAGTGTTTTTTATTTTTTTTAATTTTGTTCCTGGTATACCACTCGGATTCCATGGAATCCAGCAAATCCTCAAATTAATATTTCAGGGAGGTAGGCATGAGGCTTAAGGCAAGGGTCCCCAAGCTATTATTTTCTAGGAAACTACCAGTGCCATGTGCTTGTACAAGGAGAGAGTTCTGTGAGCTTGAGGAATGGGAAAAATATATATATATTTTTTTTTGAGTACTAGGATGACCTTCATGTTGGGTACAGTAATTCACTACTGGTCTCACTCTAGCACCCTGGTGTAGCCTCAAGTCTATAACAAATACCCAGAAGCTCAATCGCATAACATGTGGATGGTTTCTCATTTCACATAACATTTACCCTTAAAGGATGTTCATTCTTCATTTAAAGATCATGAAGCTCTTACAGAATTGTTCAAGAAGCCACATATAAGATTTTCAGACATTTCCTCTAAACATTTATCCAATCTGTCACAAAATTCTTTTAATACATAGGCAAAAAAGTGGAAAAGCTGCACTTTCCATGAAAATGTTCCCACTCAGTAGAAAGTGCTGTTTAAAGCTGGTTCACTTTTGAGGAGGGATGTTATAGGGTATGTGGTGGGGGTAATAGTGGACTCTGTTACTAGCCATTGGTACTATTAGGACAATGTCAATTGTACCTGTCCATTTGTTTTGAACTTATGATTTATATCTGTCTGCATACTATCTTTCTCTCAGTCTCAAGAGACTCTCAGCCACAGCCTGCAAGTTCAGGTAGAAAGAATTACTTCAGGTCTTACTCTGTCACTTAGCAATCAAAATGTTTTTTGTTTGTTTTTGTTTTTTTAAACACTCCTTTCTCCTTCAAAACAATGTGTAGAGAACCACGGATGGTGGATAACAAGCAACTCCATCTCCCTCTATTTGCCTGACTGCCTTTTATGCTTCCTAGCATAAAAAAATCTGCTTTCTTTCTCCCTCTCCCAAGCACAGACTGACAGTGCAGTAAACTGACACCTCCTGTTATATTTTAGCATGTTGGGATACATGGGGGATGTTGGGATACATGGGGAAGTAATGTGGAAAATACATTATTATCGTTGATTCCAATACTGTGAAAAAATTACACTTTTCATAACAATTCCTTCTAAAAGCGGTATTAGAGAGATGTGCTGTGCTGTGTTTTGCAGAAGAGCAGCTGAATTGGACTGACATAGTTATTGAATTTGAACATAAAGCAGCAATGAAGTTGAACTTCTCTGATTTGATTTTAATTTAAGCATTTAAAGTGGCATTATGCCCTAAGAATAAGTCTTTTAAGTTATCAAACACATTGAGTCTCTAAAAATCCACATATGTAGCTGAAGGTCATAAATACTCCTAAACAACCTGAACCTGCATCTCATGTTCTACATAATTTGTAGAACATTTAGCATGTCATCCAAATACTCTACAACAAACTGAAAAGTTGGAAAGTTGCTTGAGAATAACAAAGCCCAAGAGGTGTTACCAGGTATTCACAATGACCATAGCTGTTCCTGAAAGAGTTTTGACATTTTTTTTCTTGTTGTTGTACATCTAAAAGATCCAGCTCAGTGAAAACATTTACAACAATTCAGGAATTAATATGGACCTGTCACCTTAAGGCTATTTTAGTTTATTTTACAGAGCATTAAAATCTGCTTATATGATATTCTAGCCAATTTTCTGTAAATTAAACAGTTTTTAAGAACCAAACCTTTCTATTTTGATTGTTTTGTTCTAATTCTTTGCACAGTATGTTAATTTATCACGTTCAAGGGTAACTTTAGTAATTACTGCACTACTAGAAATGCCCCTAGTATGTCAGCTTTACCTAAATGTATTAATATTCAAGCCAAAATAGATAAGAGGCTCGCTGAGAATAAATATAAGCAGACATTGTTTGTACTACTCAGAAGCATCGCTAGCTCTCTAGAGCTATTACATGAGATCCTCGTGTATACTAAATACATTCAAATGGTCTGTCAAGTTCTGAACAGGGATGGGCAAAAAGTTCAGTTTTATTTTCGCAAGATATTTCACGAAAACTAAGGGATTATCCTCTTTTTCCCTGAGAAATTTCACTACTAGCAAGACAATTAGATTTTTGCTTAGACTCAAAAATATTTCACGAAAATAGTTCCACATTTCCCCTATGCCTTTCAAAAGGTAGAAACTTCGAACCAACAGACTATAAAAATATTGCCAAAAAGAATTACATAACTAGGAGTAGCAGCAGAGAGAGGGCAAAAAATTATTTTAAAGCAATTTTTATAGTGACATAAGGGTATTACAGGCTCATACTGCTGGCTGAAACTGTGAGCAACAATAATAAAAAAAAGTGGAACTGCCAGGACCCTGATTCACCCAGTGATACAGAGGAGGAGGAGGAAGTCTTCATTAGATTGCAAAGGACTAGGATCCTACGTTCCCTACACTAAAGATGCCGTTCCCCCAATATTGTCACTTGTTATCTTGGAGAAAATTGTGATGAAGGCAGAACTGGCTAGCAGTGTGAGAAGCACAGTACAACTGCCTGTACCTGCTTCCACTGCTGCCAGAGTGCCTACTTCTTCTGAGATGGCAGAGATGGCAAGTGTGACAGCAGGGGACCATAATGCACACTTATCATCCCCAATCAGTTCCTGTACCTCACAACAGCTAGGAAATGGGGAGGGGGTAAGGAGCTGCTGGAACTATTTGGATGGACCTGTTCTTGCCTCTGAGGCAAAGTGGAAGTCAGACTAGCAGTTAAGGAAGCCCATATACCCCTGACCCTGTGATTCCCATCCCCCTGACATTGTCCCTCTGGGCAATTATGATTAAGAAGTCAGAACTAATTAACAGAATGCCTGTGCCTGCTGCTAGTGCTGCTACTGTCCTTCTTCATCCGAAGAGATGTAAGTAGGGGACCATCTGTCACATTTGTCAACAGCAATCAGTCCCACTCCGATAGAGCAGCAGCAAGAGATGGTGGTGATGAGAGTGAGGGTGATGGTGGAGTAGCTCATTTTGAAGAGAGAACGAGGGCTGTTTTTTAACTGAAAGCAAAAAAGAATGGGATACAGAGATGCAAATGGGGATGGGTATCACCACCACCACCAGCAGTTACATTGCAGTTTTATGCTGTTATAATTCCTGCTGCTGAGTTGCCAGGGCCAGACATTTATCTGTCTCATCAGTAGTGATGGGCAAAAATTCCCTTTTTGTTCCTGCTGAGCATTTTGTGAAAAAAGCATAGTTTGCTACTTCCCTGCAGGAAATTTACCCACAGAGAACCATGTAGCTTTCCTGCCATTTCGCTAGGAGGATAGAAAATTTTGCTAAAATTCTTCCATTTCCCTCCTATGTTACTCAATTAGGCAAAACGTCCTGCCCATATTCTTTATAACCCAATAATTGTTTGCATTCTACTATGATGTTTTATAGGAGAAAAGCAGAGTGGAAGGAGATGTGCTGGCTGACACTGTAATCTCCGCCACTGTCTTAGGACCAGCGAAAGCTCCCGTGCTTGCATGAGAAATTCCGCATAAACCACATTGTCTGCTTTTTTGCTGGCTAGAAAGTTTCCGCCCATTGAGTTATGTGTTTTTTGCCTTTTTGCTATAAAAATATATGTATTCCATGAAGTGGAACACAATAGAAGCAACTACAGAGTGAAGTAGACGTGCTGTGCTGTTCTGCTGTGATTTGTTTGGAAAATTGAGGCAGGAGAGTCTCATAGTGACTGCTATCAATAGTTTAAAAATAATAAAAGGAGGACTGGAAAGGCCCTTATGTGTCCACTGAGTCTGAGGAGGAGGAGGAAGTGAGCACTACAGAACCAGTGCTGTCCAGTCCCCCTATATCACCCCTAGGGATCTTGGGGAAATTAATGCCAAGGGAGGAAGAAAAGGGTAGTGAGAACAGGACAGGTCAGCTGCCTGTACCTGCTGCAAGATATGCTGCCCCTGCTGCCGCTAGTGCTGTGCCTGCTGTCAGACTTGCTGTCTCTGCTGCTGGTACCACCAGTACTGTGCCTGCTGTCAAACGTGCTGCCCTTGCTGCCACTAGTGCTCTGCCTGCTGTCAGAAGTGCTGTCCCTGCTGCCATCAGTGCTGTGCCTGCTGCCAGTGCTGAATGTGCTGTCACCAATACTGTGCCTGCTGTCAGACTTGATGCCCCTGCTTCCATCAGTGTTGTGCCTGCAGCCAGTGCTGAACCTGCTGCCACCAGTACTGTGCCTGCTGTCATACGTGCTGTCCCTGCTGCCACCAATGCTGTGTGTCTTGCAATACTCAGGAGGGGGGAAGGAGAAGATGATGCCAAGTGTGAAAGCAGAGGACCCTAAGACATCACCAGTGGCACTGTGCACAATTTGTGACAAGTCAGTGAGGAAAGGAAACGAGTGAACACACTTGGGCACAACTACCCTGATAACACACATGAAACACAGAGACCATGACATTTATGTCAAACATGTTAAAGCCAAACACCCACCACATGCACAGCTGTTGCTGCACCCCTGACTCTCCAGAAAAGCAACAAGAGGTGAGGTTAATATTAAAGAGAAGGAAGAATAGAGAAACCCAGGCAGTGACTGGAAGTTCCAAAACAAGTGAAAAAACTAGCTCGCCATCACCATCACCTTCTAGGGTAACTACATATTCTGCCAAGCCATTTTGTTTATCATTACTTCCCCCACAACTCTATAGATCTTAGGATGTGGCAGTTCGTATCAACCTATTCCACACTGTATGGTGTTTGAAACAAAAGAAAAAGAGACAGGGTGCAGTATCTTCTAAGGGCAAATCTGTATAAACTTTTTGGTTTTAATAATCCCCGCTATAAAAGTCACTCACCAGATGTTGATTGTGAAACAGCCTAAACATATCTCCTTGAGGAACTCCAGGACTGAAAGCAACCGTGATAGCTCCAACCAGCAATAATAATATAAATGTTAAAAGGTATTTAAATTTGGCTTTGTATCAGCTTTTTCTGCAATAAATATGAGTGGAATAATCTCACTAATGCCTGTCCCTACAAGGCTAACCAGCTTGGTTACTTCCTCAAAAGATTTCAGAACCAGAAGCTCAGATACATCACACATTAGTTTCCATTGCCCAGGTAATAAGATGTTGCTGCAATTGTACTACAACTAGATGTCAAAGGTATAGCACTACCAGCAGCTACAGAGGCACTCATCATAGCTAAGGTTGACATCTGTGGTAGGGAAGCTGTTTGAAAGGTTGCTAGGGGAATATATTCAAGAATTCTGCTGGAACAGGAATATCATTAGCAATAGCCAACATGGCTTTGTGAAAGACAGGTCTTGTCAAACGAACTTGATCGCATTTTATGAAAAAGTGAGTAATAATATAGATGAGGGAGCGGCAGTTGATGTGATCTATTTAGACTTTGTATCACAGTGCCTGTGATTACTGTCACTCTCATCTATGGCAGACACTGATTTGCTGAGTTGGTTTGGCCCGCCCCCTGGTGACCTTTTTATACCTGGCTATCACTTCTGTCAGATGCCCTTTCATGGTGTTTCTGAGCCAGTTGTACTGTTGCTGTGTTCCTGTGTTCCGGATTCCTGTGTACCGAATCGGCTTGTCCTGACTATTCTCCAGTGTTCCTGCTTGTGTATGATCCGGCCCGTCTAACTACCACCCTTGGATCCTGACCCGGTTTGGCTGACGTTCCTGCTTGTGTATGACCCGGCTTGTATGACTACCTCCTACGTGCTCCGACCCGGCCTGGCTGACTTCCTGCTCCGAAGATCGACTCCTGCTTGTTCCAGTGACCTGCATTCCAGTTGTCGCCGCCGCACATTTTCATCTGCTGTTCCAGCCTTTGGTGTGACTGCCTTGCCTGGTGTACTCCGATCAGTGCAGTGTTTCTACCTGTGCAGAGCTGTGCGTTTGTACGCCTCCCTCATACTGCAGAGCCTTGCTATACCGCTGAAAAGCCTCAAGTAAACGTGCCTTTTAACCCTAGCAGTGCTGCCTTGGTTCCACTCTCTCTACTCCCGTAAGAGTCTCGTTCTCGGTGATACTCCTGCTGAGTTGGCCGCTCTCCGTCGGCAGCTCTGTACATCCTTGCAGAGTATTCACATCCGTTGGGCCGGTTGGGTGCCTAAGACTCTCTCTCTTTGCAATACTGGGCGAATCCGTTATACAGAGTGGTGGCAGGCAAAGGCGTCAGCGTTAGCAAATCCGGTAACTACGCCCATGGGGCTATTGGCTCTTGCACGTCATATCCCGGTGTCCGGTTAAGTCTGAGGAGGCTTGGCAGCTCTCGCATTGCAGGCCGGTTCCAATTACGCCCGTGGGGGCTATTTGCACTTGCACTAGCTGAAGCAGTTCCAGTAGGTACGCCCGAGGGGGCTAAGTGGATTCCTGTGCTTCTTCTTACTGAACACCGTGGCGAGGCAGTCCTGTATCCAGCCTATGATGAACTTTGTCTCCAGCACAGCCTTATAACACCCAGGGCGTTCCAAACATCCACATCTGAGACTGACTGTTATCAAGGACTTAACCCTCTGTGGTTATAGTCTACTGCTGTGTATTTGTACATGTAATACGTTTGTGCATTACAATTGTATCTATCAGTCCCTACTGCTGGTGTATATCAACCGCCACTAGAGGGCGTACCTTTGCCTTAACTTATTCTAAATAAATTGTGTTTTTATTTCACACACTGGTCTGAGAGTCTTTAAAAACCGTTACAGTACGAAAGGGCCATGACCTCAGACGGTAAGGGTGAAAGTAATACACAGAACATCCATTGGAGAATGGATGCCCATGAGCAGCGCATGGACCAATTGGCACTGGCTCTACAGACGTTACTCGAATGTACAGTACATTTGGACAAGCCTAGTCCTAACCCGGTGGTCACCCCAGTCCTGACACCGGAGAATCCGCCTATAGTCCCCTCAGCTAATTCGAGAGGGTTAACGGCAGCAGCACCGTTACCGTTAAGATATGATGGCGAACCCTCCCTTTGCAGGGGATTCATTAATCAACTAGAGATATTTTTGGAATTGGCACCCCAGGCATTTCCTAACAACCGTAGTAAGGTCGGTTTAATGATATCTCTGTTGACGGGCAAGGCATGGGCGAATCCGTTGTGGGAAAATGCCAGACCCTGCACACTGAACTTTAGAGAATTCGTAAGGAAGTTCAGACGAGTGTTTGAGGTTCCTGGCAGGGCTGCCTCTGCTGCCAAAAGGCTGATGGAAATTCAGCAGGGCGAACGCACACTGGGCGATTATGCTATAGAATTCCGGACCTTGGCAGCAGAGGTGGGCTGGAACGATGAGGCCTTACTGGCTGCCTTTACTCAGGGTCTCTCCGAACAAATTAAGGATGAGATAGCCGCTCGTGATGTACCCAGCGATCTGGATGAGTACATCGATTATGTCATGCTAATAGACTCCCGCATCCGAGAGAGGCGGTTGGCTAAAAGGGCTAAAGCAAAAAACTATGGCCAGACCAGTTTCCTTAACCCACCCACACCACCCGTTCTTCCTGAGCGACCAGTCGATAGTTCTGAACCTATGCAGTTAGGGTTCACTAGGCTCTCTAAGGAAGAGAGATTGTATCGTAGGAGGCAAGGCCTATGCCTATATTGTGGCAAACCAGGGCACCTTTTACGCAATTGTCCAGTTAGGCCGGGAAACGAACGCACCTAGGGTACCTTGGGGGACAGGCCCTAGGTGGTGTAGAACAGTCCCTAGATCCTAGCACCACTAAACCCACCATCCAGGTGGTATTCGCTTGGGCGGACAAGGTAATCGAGGTCCTGGCATTGGTGGACTCCGGGGCAGCTGGCTATTTCATGGATCAGTCCTTTGCCGACTTGCAAGGCATTCCTTTATGTAAGAAGGACTCTCCTGTGGCAATTGAGGCCATTGATGGCAGACCCCTGGAGCCTGCATTCATTACGTTTGAGACTATTCCAGTGACAATGACTGTGGGGGGTTGTCACAGAGAGCAGATACGGTTTCAGATTATTCGTTCCCCGCACCATTCAGTTATTTTGGGGTTCCCATGGCTACAGGTACATAATCCTCAATTTGACTGGCAGAGATGTGAGGTTAACTCCTGGTCTGAATACTGTAATAAGAATTGTCTCTCATTACCTGTCAAGATTATGTGTACCTCTCCGGATGTGCCAACCGAATATGGGCAATTCAGTGACGTGTTTAGTAAAGGAGAGGCCAGCGCATTGCCTGAGCATAGGCCATATGATTGCGCCATTGATTTGCCTCCAGGTGCGGTGCCCCCCAGGGGACGCACTTACCCACTGTCCTGTGAGGAGAATAAAGCTATGGAGGACTATATTGCTGATGCCCTTGAGAGGGGTATCATTCGGAAATCTACGTCTCCGGCAGGTGCCGGATTTTTCTTTGTGAAAAAGAAAAGTGGTGAACTCAGGCCATGCATTGACTATCGAGGGTTGAACAAGCTAATGCCTAAGAATGCCTATCCTATTCCACTTATTACAGAATTGTTTGACAGATTAAAGGGCTCGTCGATCTTTACTAAACTTGACTTGCGAGCCGCCTATAATCTGGTCAGAATTAAAGAAGGTGACGAGTGGAAAACGGCATTTAATACCAGAACAGGGCATTATGAATATCTGGTAATGCCATTCAGCTTATGCAATGCACCTGCAGTGTTTCAGGAATTTATTAATGATATTCTACGAGACCTGCTCCAGTCTTGTGTGGTCGTATATCTAGATGATATATTAATTCACTCTGCCAACCTTTCCCAACATATCAAGGATGTTTCAGAAGTCTTGCTCCGACTTCGTAAGCACAAGCTATTCTGTAAACTAGAGAAGTGCAAATTCCATACATCTCAAGTACCATTCCTGGGTTTCGTAATCTCCAAAAATGGCATTGCCATGGATCAGGAGAAGTTGGCAGCAGTCTTGCAATGGCCTTGTCCTAAAGGGTTAAAGGCCATCCAACGATTCTTAGGTTTTGCGAACTATTATAGGAAGTTCATCCAGAACTTTTCCACGATTGTTAAACCTTTGTCAGATTTGACTCATAAGGGCGCTTCTCCCTCTCAGTGGTCCCAGGCAGCTGAGACCGCATTTGTTACCCTGAAATCTGCCTTTGCATCTGCTCCTGTACTGTCCCACCCTAATCCCTCCCTGCCATTTACTTTGGAGGTTGACGCTTCAGAGGTTGGGGTTGGAGCAGTACTCTCCCAACGTCCTGTGGGAGGTGGCACCTTGAGGCCTTGCGGTTTTTTTTCTAAGAAATTGTCTAGTGCGCAGAGCCATTAGGAGATTGGTGACAGGGAACTGTTGGCCATTATCCTAGCTTTGAAGGAGTGGCGTCACCTTTTGGAGGGTACTCAGACTCCGGTACTTATCCTTACTGACCATAAGAATTTAACTTATCTCTCCGAAGCCAAAAGACTGTCCTCCCGACAAGCTAGATGGGCACTTTTTTTGTCGCGATTTAATTTCCTAGTGTCTTACCTTCCTGGGTCTAAAAATATTAAGGCTGATGCGTTGTCTCGTCAGTTCGCTTCTGACACTGAGAGGGAGGAGGAACCTGTACCTATCATTCAGCCAGATCGCATTCTGGCCACTATCCGTACCACCATAACCTCGCCTCTGGGGGAGGAGATATTGGCATCACAATCTAGGGCACCCCCTGAGACCCCAGTGGGGAAGTGTTTCGTAGATGAGCCATTCCGTGTCCGTTTGTTGGAAACTTATCACGCTTCTAAAGCGGCTGGGCATATTGGTAGGGACCAACTAGTATGGTCTCTTTCGCAATTATTTTGGTGGCCTAACCTGAGAGCCGATTGCGCCGCTTTTACAGCAGCCTGTACCACCTGTGCCCGTGCCAAGACCCCTAGGCATCTCCCCGTGGGCTTACTGCAACCGGTGCCCAACGGAGACCGTCCTTGGTCTCATATATCCATCGACTTTTTGGGAGAATTACCAGCCTCTAGGGGTTATACGGTCATTCTTATGGTGGTCGATAGATTCTCCAAGATGGCACATTTTGTGCCTCTGACTGGCCTTCCATCGGCCCAGGAATTGGCTGTAGTCTTTTCCAGAGAGGTGTTCTGCCTGCACGGAGTACCCAGAGTGATTGTCTCCGACCGTGGGAGTCAGTTCGTTTCCAGGTTTTGGAGGGCATTTTGTGGCCAGATGGGCATCCAATTGTCATTTTCCTCCGCCTACCATCCCCAAACGAATGGGGCCGCTGAGCGTGCCAATCAGGGACTGGAGCAGTTCCTACGTTGCTTTGTCACTGATCATCATGATAATTGGGCTGACCTGTTGCCATGGGCAGAGTTTGCCAGAAACTGTGCGGTTAATTCATCGTCCGAGAGCTCTCAGTTTCTCGTTAATTATGGGTTCCAGCCTTGTCTGCTCCCGGACTCCTTTCAGGCGCAGCAGATTCCTGCTCTGGACGAGCATTTGGCACAGCTTCGTTCCACTTGGTCACAGGTTCAGAGGTCCCTCAGTCAGTCATTTAGGTGACAGCAACGGCACGCTAATCGCAGACGTCTTCCAGCGGTCTCATTTCAAGTTGGGGACAGGGTATGGCTGTCATCCAGAAACCTCAACTTACAAGTGCCTTCCAACAAACTGGCTCCCCGGTTTATCGGCCCATTTAAGATTATCCGCAAGATTAATCCGGTTTCTTATGCACTGGAACTTCCACCCTCAATGCACATTCACAATGTGTTCCATGTGTCGCTCCTGAAACCCTTGGTGTGCAATCATTATACTACTACGCCAGTGATTCCTGGGCCGGTGGACGTCCAGGGCCAAGAAGAGTATGAGGTTCAGAGTATTATTGATTCTAGGAGATTTAGAGGAAAGCTGCAATATTTGGTCCATTGGAAGGGCTATTGCCCTGAGGAACGTTCTTGGGTGGATCAAGGGGACCTCCATGCGCCTAGACTAGTACGCAGCTTTCACTCTAAATATCCTTTGAAACCCAGGCCTCAGGCAGGGAGAGGGGGTCTTTGAGAGGGGGGTACTATCACAGTGCCTGTGATTCCTGTCACTCTCATCTATGGCAGACACTGATTTGCTGAGTTGGTTTGGCCCGCCCCCTGGTGACCTTTTTATACCTGGCTATCACTTCTGTCAGATGCCCTTTTGTGGTGTTTCTGAGCCAGTTGTACTGTTGCTGTGTTCCTGTGTTCCAGATTCCTGTGTACCGAATCGGCTTGTCCTGACTATTCTCCAGTGTTCCTGCTTGTGTATGATCCGGCCCGTCTGACTACCACCCTTGGATCCTGACCCGGTTTGGCTGACGTTCCTGCTTGTGTATGACCCGGCTTGTATGACTACCTCCTACGTGCTCCGACCCGGCCTGACTGACTTCCTGCTCCGAAGATCGACTCCTGCTTGTTCCAGTGACCTGCGTTCCAGTTGTCGCCGCCGCGACATTTTCATCTGCTGTTCCAGCCTTTGGTGTGACTGCCTTGCCTGGTGTACTCCGATCAGTGCAGTGTTTCTACCTGTGCAGAGCTGTGCGTTTGTACGCCTCCCTCATACTGCAGAGCCTTGCTATACCGCTGAAAAGCCTTGAGTAAACGTGCCTTTTAACCCTAGCAGTGCTGCCTTGGTTCCACTCTCTCTACTCCCGTAAGAGTCTCGTTCTCGGTGATACTCCTGCTGAGTTGGCCGCTCTCCGTCGGCAGCTCTGTACATCCTTGCAGAGTATTCACATCCGTTGGGCCGGTTGGGTGCCTAAGACTCTCTCTCTTTGCAATACTGGGCGATTCCGTTATACAGAGTGGTGGCAGGCAAAGGCGTCAGCGTTAGCAAATCTGGTAACTACGCCCGTGGGGCTATTGGCTCTTGCACGTCATATCCCGGTGTCCGGTTAAGTCTGAGGAGGCTTGGCAGCTCTTGCATTGCAGGCCGGTTCCAATTACGCCCGTGGGGGCTATTTGCACTTGCACTAGCTGAAGCAGTTCCAGTAGGTACGCCCGAGGGGGCTAAGTGGATTCCTGTGCTTCTTCTTACTGAACACCGTGGCGAGGCAGTCCTGTATCCAGCCTATGATGAACTTTGTCTCCAGCACAGCCTTATAACACCCAGGGCGTTCCAAACATCCACATCTGAGACTGACTGTTATCAAGGACTTAACCCTCTGTGGTTATATTCCATTCTACTGCTGTGTATTTGTACATGTAATACGTTTGTGCATTTACAATTGTATCTATCAGTCCCTACTGCTGGTGTATATCAACCGCCACTAGAGGGCGTACCTTTGCCTTAACTTATTCTAAATAAATTGTGTTTTTATTTCACACACTGGTCTGAGAGTCTTTAAAAACCGTTACACTTTGCCAAGGCATTTGATACAGTTCCGCACAAGAGGTTACTGTACAAATTGAATGAAATAGGCCTAGGGGAAAATGTTTGTGAGTGGATCGGAAATTGGCTGAAAGATAGAATGCAAAGAGTAGTAGTAAATGGTAAGTTCTCCAGTTGGATAAAAGTGATAAGTGGAGTACCTCAGGGATCTGTCCTGGGTCCTCTTCTTTTTAATTTGTTTATTAATGACCTTCCAGAGGGCATAGGGAGCCATGTATCAGTGTTTGCCGATGACACAAAATTAAGTAGGGTAATAAAGTCTGAACTGGATGTGTCTTCATTACAAGAGGATTTGGACAAATTGAGTAACTGGGCAGGCAAATGGCAAATTAGATTCAATATAGACAAGTGTAAAGTTATGCATTTTGGGTATAATAATAAAAATGCAACATATAGTTTAAATGGTGTTTCTCTGGGGAAATCTACTAATGAAAAGGATTTGGGAGTAATGGTAGACAATAGACTTAGCTGTAGCATGCAGTGCCAGCTGGCAGCTGCAAAGGCCAATAAGATATTGGCATGTATTAAAAGGGGTATTGACTCAAGGAAGGAAGATATAATTATGCCTCTTTACAGGTCCATGGTAAGTCCCCACCTAGAATATGCTGTGCAATTCTGGGCGCCCTTTCTGAAAAAGGACATTATGGAACTAGAGAGTGTGCAGAGGAGGGCTACAAAACTAGTAAGGGGAATGGAAAGTTTTAGTTATGAAGAGAGGCTAGAAAAATTAAACTTGTACACACTAGAGAAACGGTGTCTTAGAGGGGATATGATAACACTATATAAGTATGTTCAAGGCCCATATAAAGGGCTCGCCAAAGACCTGTTCATTAACAGAACAGTACACAGGACAAGGGGCCACCCGCTTAGACTTGAGGAAAGGCGATTTAATCTACAACAGCGGAAGGGTTTCTTTACAGTAAGGACAATAAAGGTATGGAATTCACTTCCTGAGGAGGTGGTGCTATCAAATACATTAGATGCCTTTAAAAGGGGCCTGGATACTTATTTAAAAGAGCATAACATAGAGGGCTATGTACGTTAGTATTGGTATTAATATTTAGTTAGGGCTTGTTGATCCAGGGAGAAATCTCTTCTTTTGGATCAACGATGGTAAACGGGAATAGGATAAGGGTTGAACTAGATGGACACAAGTCTTTTTTCAACCTAAATTACTATGTTACTATGTTACTATGTTGATAAAGTGTGTTGTTGTTGCTGCTGGTTACTCAACACTATTAGTGTGGGTGGTTGAGTGGGATTTATAAGAAGTGATGATGCTGATGATGACTGATAGGATGACTGGGTGGGTTTTTTTGGCATCTTTACTTGTCCAAGGTCAGATTTTCCAGTAGTTTATCAAAGTTTATAGACAGTCACAGTGCTCTTTGTCAGTGGTGGAAGAGTGAGCTTTTGCCTTTCAGCTAATTATCTGGCCATGTAATCATCTCTCTCACTCTCAACTTCCTCTGTATCTGAAGAAGATGAGAATGCTGAAGGGATATATTCTATATCATTATCATCAGTCATTAGGTCATCCTCAGCGTTGCCTGCCACTTCTTCCCCACTACTTTTATATTCCCTTTGGCTTTTTAAAGAGTCAAACAATTTGTTTTTACTTTTTTCCTTAAAGGGATTTTCACAATGATTGCTACTACTTTCACAAGATGTTTTTTGTGCTTGTTTGTCTCTGTGAGATGCAGCAGTTGGTTGAGCTGCTACACCTTTTTCCACTATGCCATCAACAGTAGAATGAGACTTGTCATCTTCAGTGTTTTTAGATGGTTTATTTATAGTACTGGTGCTGGTGGAACTTTTTGTGGGACTTTGACAAACTGCATCCTCCTGAGAAGTAGAAGGATCACCATCATTTATTGCACAACTATGGTTGCAGTCAGTTTTTAGACTGACACATTACTCACATGTTCCTGTACTGCTTCTAATCCTTACACCATAACCCTACTCCTTGTGTGTTTTCTGGACATTATTCAACTACTGTGTGTATTTGTACTGTAAAGTACACAACAGAACTGATTGTGTGTGATGTCTTGCCTTGACCCTCTGCAAATATCAGTCTGCCTCAGTCACAGCACATGTCAGGGTTCCTGTCTCTGTCACCTATATTTTTTAAATGAACTGCCCCCCTATAACGATCACTACAAAAACAAACACACACTGTTTAACTGCTTCTTTCCCCAGAGATAACAGCCTTGGAACTTGGATCATAGCTGCCTGTGTCTTTCCAGTCAGTAATGCAGAATCTTGGGGTATTTGGGGTAAATCTCCTTTGCGCCCTTCTCAAACCCCCAGACTTGCCTAGCACAGAGAGAACAGCCAGATCAGGAAGAAACTTAGATCTCTGTGAATTATTAGGTATTTGGGGTCAACCTCCTTTATTTCTTCCTGTTACCCAGACTCCTCTAATACAGAGAACAGATATCATGACTATAAAACTCCTTAAACTAAGCTTCAGCTCCATTTTATTAGCCTGTCATCTCTAGCTGAAAAAAGGGATGCTCTCTCTTCATCTCACATACACAGAATTGCATGCCGTGGGGAACCAAACACCTCTTTTATACTATAACTGCAGGAAAAGAAGGGAACCTTGCCATGTGGTGGGGACAAATTCTGTCCTCCCATTTCAATATAGTGAGTTAGGTGAAAAAAGCTTAAAAACATCACTTTTCGTGGAAAATTTCCTGTAGTGTCTGGAGAGCAAGCAACTGAATGGAAAGCTGGCAGATGAGCAGACTTGGATAGAGAGTGGACTGGATCAGGTGAAGTCTCAGCAACCAGGAACAAAGAGTGCTCAAATGTTAGTTATGGTTGAAGCCAGAGAGGAATCCATATGGGTTGCAGTACCAAGGAGTGAGCTGAGTCAGTATCAGGTTAGACAGTTTAGAGCCGTACCAAAGGAAGGTCAGAATTAAAGAGAAAGTAATGTTTCATAATAAAAGCAGCTCCAATTAATCATTGGAGAGTATTATTTCGGTATTGTCAGGGTTGTAGTTCAAGACTAATTGAATGATAAAGTATCCTCCTCCTGCCCCTTTTACTGATATAACACTGCTCAGCTCAGAGCAGCGGGGTGGTGTCCAAGTGGCTTGCAGAGAGGGACAATCTTCAATTAACATAAGGGAAAAACATGAAAAAACCTGTCAATGGAGGCAGGGGTTTCATTGTTCTCACAGTAAGAAGATTGTCCCTTGCTGTGAACTGTCTGGTCTGTGGACCAGATTCCACATCTGAGGGGAGTTGGTTTACACTAGATAAAAGTGGAGGGAGGAGGAAATTTTATCATTCAATTACTCTCAAACTACAGCTCTGACCATATTGAAATAATACTCTATGGCTCAATTACTATGAAGATTAATTGGAGCTCCTGTTTTTGTGAAACATTACTATCCCTTTAAAGCCAGATTACAAGATAGTTAACAGGAGCCTCTTAAACAATAGGAAGCTTGAAGAACTGGCAAACACCAGAGCGGATGGAAAGATTAAATGAAGAGACCCCACCAGTCAGAGAAGGAGGTGAGGAAACAGGTAGATTTAGAAGACACCGGTGTGCAGGCTCAGACAGAAATGCTAAGAATGCAGGAATGTTGTGTTTTGTTGGCTATTCTTGAAATGCTTTGTCTTTCTAGCTTTATCTCTGTAATACTTATGCACATCTTTATATTTTGGATAATGAGGAATAAAAAATCACCACACAACTCCACTCATGCCAACTCATCCTTTATTTGCCTCAACAGGTCACTCATGAAAAGAAAATGGTTAAATATATTCAGATACTGAGTCTTTGCACCCTCAGTAGGTAGCTTAAGTTGCAGCAACTATATTAGGATCATCAAAGGTTGAAAACTGAATTCAATATCTAAAAAATATCACATTGATTCCCTAGTATAGCATGCTTTTGCTCCAGACAAGGGAGAACCCCTGGCCAGATCATCATATCAAAGTAATGAACTAATGAAACCTTTCCAAGAAAGATGATTGGGAAACTTAGTGTAGCTGGAAATGCAAAGGCAACTGCCCATAAAACTCTGTAAGGTAATTGGTTTCCAGTAAACTTACTTGGCAAGGGAATACATGCATCAGAAGTCTCGAAAACTACAGAATGATTATCTTTTTCCTTCAAAGGAAATCCCATAATTGTGTGAGTGTTGTACCTGTCTCTGCAGGTCTTTAATATTATGAACCAGATTTTAAGCAGCCTGTGTCAAAGAAACAATATGCTATGTCTGTGATGAATCCACACCTCATGTGTGTCAGATTACCATCTGCTTTAGAATCTAGACAGAACCACAGAGCTTCACTCACATACTCCATTTTCCAAAGATATTTAGCTACAACTTTTTAAAAGCCACACAGACTTGTAAATTAATATTTGAATTAACGGAAAACAGAAAGCAGGTGTAGTCAAACATAGCAGGCTTCATACTGGGATTAGACACAGTCATGCTGGGCAGGAATCTTAACCATAAAAACAACTTAAGTCATACTTTTTGGTGCAGAGATGCCTTATATACAGGCTTAAACTGGTGCAAATAAGAAAATCATGAGCAGAAAGCAAGCACAATAATCTGTCAGGCTGGAAATGCAAAGGTAAAGGAAGTTTGGGTGGAGACAGATATTTTTTTAAAGATGATAGACTGCAGGTAGGGTTAATTGACAAAAAGAAAAAAAACTAACTGCAGCTTCTTCAAAAACTAAAAATTATCTTTTATTTTATTTTAAAAGTGTCATAGCAGTCAAACAGCTTGTCTTTAGCAGATGCATTTTGTGCTGACTTGCAATTATTCATAGAAAGGGCATAGTGAGCCTATTTCCTACTCAGCTTTTAGTATCATAAAATGTATCTATTCAAGCTGTCTATATCTTGGGATTTTATATTTTTTTCAATCAGTTCAACAGTTCAGTTTTACAAATTTTTTATTTAGTAGTTGGAGAGCATTGTTCTCTGACCTTCCTGATAAAGCCTGCATGATTAATTACTTAATTGTCCAAAAATCACCACCTCTGCCTTCTTAAACTGTTAGAATTTGTCACTTTCAACCAGAGGGATTGAAAAATGTATTGGAAAGCAATAATCATGTAAAATCCTTTCAAGATGTCTCCTACTGAGGGGAGGATTTGGAAAGGTGACAAGTCCAGTAATGTGTACTTTTTAAAATACACTAAGAAGGGCAATCATTGCTGACTAGGGTATGGTTCTGGACCTGTCCACACGCTGCCTATGAGTGGTGGCTCTGCTGATCCAGCACTCAGGTGCAGTGTTTTCTTTTATCTTTTTGTACATCTCCACTGCTGGGAAACATGTAAAAGTGCTCATTTGTTCTTATGTGACATGTTTCTTTTGAAAAGTTTCTCAATACAAAAGTTATAAAAAAAAGATTAGTAACATAGTTGCATACTAATATAGTTGATGAGGATGAAAAAAGACATGCGTCCATCAAGTCCAACCCATGCCAAATAACTCTTATTGATCCAGAGGAAGGCAAAACAAAACAAAACAAAAAAACTAAACATTTAAGCCATTCCATGATTCTTGTACATTTTTATGTTTGAAGATTACATCTCATCAATTGAGGCCTCCACTTCTAGTTGGGACATACAATCACCATTAATCATACTTAAACATTAATGTCCTTTTTTGTGCTGGAAGTCATATTTCTCCACTTGATTTCAGGATAGTTGAAATCTCCCATTATAATTACATTTTGTGGCCCGTGAAGCCTTTTCTATTTTCAGTAACAGATGGGCTCCCTCAAACTCCCTAATATTAGGTGGCTTGTAACAAATCCCCATTGAAAACTTTTTCTTGTGTGTGCCCCCATTGTGTATTTCAAACCACAGGGCCTCTACATTCTCACCTTAATTTATATCTTCCTTTATACTAGGTTTTAAGGCATGCTTTACATATTTATTAACCCTATCCCTCCTAAAAAGTCAATAACTCTCTAGATTGACTGCCAAGTTATATGCATCATCTAATGAGGTCTCAGACGCCCCAATTAGATCATACTGCTCATAAAATTGCAATCATTCTAGTTCCCCCATCTTACCAACCAGACTAAGAGCATTTACATGCATACATTTTATCTTTTTTGCATTCTGAAATGTTACATTCTTTGTAAAAAGTATCTGCCTTTTATTGGGCTGTAACATTAGCACCTCCCTATTAGGTGAACTAGCTCATGCCCCTTCTCTAATCTCATTTTCTCAACTGTACTACCTTCCCCTTCCTGTGATTCCTCACCCCTCCCTTTTCTAGTTTAAAGTCTCTTCCATCCCTCTAACCATCCTAACTCATTGCAGCGTGGCTACTTTTCCCTAGTGCTATTGGAACCCAAACCCCTCCTGCTTACACCAAGTTTTCAGCCATGCATTTAACTTCGTAATCTGCCTTTGCCTTTGTGATGCGGAGGGTGGCACAGGCAGTATTTCAGAAAATATTTCTTAAGGGACCTCCATTTTCCCATCACTTTGTCATTGGAACCAACATGGACCATGACAACCAGGTCATTCCCAGTCTCTCCTAACAATCTATCAACCTATCTGCCACATGTTGAACCCAAACACCCGGGAGACAGCAATCTGTTCGACTTTAGTGATCCTGGTGACAGATGACCCTGTCTGACTTCCTAATAATGAACTCCTCTACCACCACCATCTGTCTAGGTCTACCTGATCCTATCAGTGCTAGAGAGGCTGTTCTACTAGCTATTAGAGAGAACAGTCCTTTCCAGCAAAGGCATTCCTGTGCCAAAATTCCCAACATCATCACTCAATGTAGTAAATTGTTTAGAGTGTCCTCCCTATTCCTCTTCCCCCTCATGCTACTGTAACTGTAACCCATATAGCTTCCTGCTCTTTCTCTGTGCAGGCACCACCCCCAGAACATCCTACAACAGCTTCCTTCTGCACAATGAGAAGTAAACCCCTCTCAAGACTGTCCGTCTTCAACAGTGTTGCAACTTGTTCCTCCAGATCTCTAATTTGAGCTTCCATAGAGGAGACTTGCTCACATCTGCCACAGAGATATGCACCCTGGAACAGTTAATCTAGGTGTATAAACATATGGCAGCTTGTGCAACGGACAGTCATGATACCACTCACATTATGCCAATTGCCACAAGTTAAAAGGCAGGCAGAAAAAAAAATCTGCACAATAAATTTAATAAATATGTCCTCCCATGTGAAATGCCATGTGATTGAATCCCCTGCTATTTAAATTCCCCAAACTTTCCACACTTCTGCACTTTCACACTGATGCAAGATTCACATGTTCAATTACTCACTGCCTCTCTGCTCTATATAACAGAAAGACACCGATTACAACTTAGGAAACAACACAACCACTCCCACCACACAGAGACTGCAATTAATCACTCATATGGGCCTTGCTTTTGCCAATGCTTTTCAATCACTTGTACAACTGTGAAGGGAGGAAAAAGGCTTTGTTTTTAACCCCACCCTTACCACACAAGATAGAAAATATCCTTATTCAATGTATCCAGCAAATATCCCACACCGTATTCAGCTTGCTGCTTACAGGCTTCACTCTCTCCCTCTGCCTTATATAGCATAAAGACACCAATTACAACCCAGCAAACAACACAGCCACTCCCATCACCCATAGAGTGCCATCACAAATGTGAAGGAAGACAAAAAAGGCTTTGGTTTTAACCTCTGCCCTACCACACTACACAACACAGAATATACACATTCAATTTATCCAACAAATATCCTGCAACTTAGCACAACTATGCATCGGGATTTCTCTCATGTCTCATTTCATATCCTGGAAAGCTTTTACAATAAAAAGTTACATATTTAAACAAATACAGAAATAATGTATTCACAGATACATAAACATACATAAACATATATCTAAATGTTTTATATAGTTGTTTTAAGATACAAAACAGCAATTATTTTTAGGTATTTTAGACAAGGAGAAGATGTGATTTTTTCTGGTAGGTTATTTGAGGCTTTTGGAGCTCTGAAAGAGAAGGCAGATCAACCATCTTCTTTCTTGTAGTGTGTTTATAGGTAGCAATAAGCGCTGGAGTGAGCATACTGCTCAGATAGTCTGGTAGCTTTCAGATAAGTGATTCTAAACTAGGCAAGAAAGTAATGGAGTATGTCTACTTTTGAGTGTTAGTTAATTTAGCTCTTTAAACATAATACAATGATGCGTAGTGTTATTAGTACATTGGAGGACAAAACATAATGAATTACACTGTTGAACAATACATTTTCTTACCTATACTAACTTAAACTATACTACCTTATCTCAGCTCCTCCTTTTAAGGGATGGGAATAGATTCTGGTAAGGAAATCACAAAGTGAGTTGCTACCAACGTTCCATACTTGAGATGGATTGTGAGTCTGCAAGCCTCACTCTTAAAGGGATAGTATTACTTCAAAATTACTATCTCTCATATTGTAGCCCTTAATAAACTGAGTTAAATGACACCAGCGGCATCTGTCAAACCTTTATGGTTTAAGAGGTAGCCACTTTCAAAGTTTCCTCTCCCCTGCTGTCAGCTTTCTGCTGCCAGCAGGAGATTCTGGTCTCTGAACCAAGCTGAGGCTCTTCAGCAGAGCCGATATCTCTTTATGGAAGGAAAAATGATTAATTGAAACAGTCTTCTACGTGTGCATGGTAACCAAGCACATGTAGAAGACTGTTTCAGTGAATCATTTTTCCTTCCATAACGAGATATTGGCTCTGTTTAAGAGCCTCCACCTGTCCCGGGACCGGATTCCCCTGCTGGCAGCAGAACGCTGACAGCAGGGGAGAAGAAACTTTGAAAGCGGCTATCTCTTAAACCATAAAGGTTTGAGAGATGCCTCTGGTGTCATTTAACTCAGTATTTTAAGGGCTACAATATGAGGGATAGTAATTTTGAAGTAATACTATCCCTTTAAGAAGGTATGTTTTGCTAACTCTGTGGCTCTTGCGGTAAGGATTTTAAGGATACTATTTCACTCTTGAAGTTTTGGGTCTTGTTTTATTACTGATCGACTATAATGAAAAATCTTTGTCATAATGGGTACATACAAGCCAGATATGTTGCTGAACAAAGATGGTGCTTTATTCTCAAGAATAGTAACTCAAATGGCAACAACAGAATGTCCCATTACACCTAGTTAAAGTATCCCTGCTGCATGGCCCAGTTGGGTATCTAAAGTCATGGCATTGATAGAAGATCTAGTGCATATGCCAGCATGTGATGATATAGAAGACTGAGGAACAAATATATTCTATGGCGCTGTGACAGAGTTAATTATTTTTCATTGCTATTTTCCTTACAGCTAAAAACACACACACACACTCGTGCATACACAAACACTCATGCACTCTTTTTTACTGTTCTTTAATCTACATAGCAATAAAGTGAGATCTTATTTACATTCATTATTTCTTCTGTCAACAAGGTAAACTTGTGTTTGTAGCTGCTGCTGATAATCTTGATGGTAAGAGTTAGACACTGGGAAGGCAGACAGACTTTGCTTAGAGCTTAAGTTGCCTACAGCAGGTTTCTGCATGCAAACAGCAGTCAGCATTCTTTTCAAATGCTTACAGCTCTTTGAAATGAATGCTAAGGAATTGCTTCAGAAGCTCCAAAAGGCTGTCAGATCCCTAGTGAGATTAAATGAACACACTTGCCAGAGCAGATAGTAAAAGAGAAATCTTCTTGTTCAGGGGCACACATGCTTTAGCTTGAAGCTGTCAGACTCAGAAGAGGAAGGTGGGGGAGAGATAAAGCTAGAAAAAAAGCCTTGTCTCTATAAATTTTACATTTTCTTGTTTTTATTGTATGAATACTATTTGCATGAATTATGCAAATATCTTTATTTATGTTTCTAGATACAAAGTTGGACATAATTTGTTTTAAGAGCATTTGTGATTGTATACTAATTAAGGGTCTGATGCACATAAAGAATACGGAGCACACCAATTGCACCATAGGGAACAAATAAAATACCCACTGTTTTAAATGAAGCCTTTAACTCCTTGAAATCTGGAGGGGTCTCAAAAGCAATTGAGGAGTTAAAATCCCCAATTAAATCTATGAGAGATTTGGACGTTTTTATTTCTCCATGAAGGACAGTTGGTATGTTCCAGAATTGTTCCTCTTATATAAGACCTTAGATATTATATTTAATATAAAGTGATTTGTTTAACCCTTTGAATGCCAGAGGGGCATGCAATGCATTGGGGTAATTTAGCAACATGATTTTACTGTTTAGAATAGTTAAAGTAGCTGGCAGTACCTCCTAGGTATATTTAATTACATTTATACTTTTAATTTGCAACAAAGGTTTCACAAATTATCCTTTCCATGGTATTTGTTTTTGTACACAATACAAATGTGTAAGATGCATATTGCATTTATAACATTTCAAATTAATCCCAAATTGTTTGCTTAGAATTTTCAGTGATAGACGGGAGGGCAAGTGTGCAGAAGGATTAAAGAAAGATCTAGCCAGATTTTTTGAGTTAGACTGAGCAAATCACGGCATAAGCAGACAGTTAATTGCAGAACTTGATTAGGATTGCTAATCACAAGTGCTGAGAAGCAAACTGCTAGGAATTAATTAAGCAAAGACCTTCAGAACAGCAGCAGGAAGCAACACAATGACCTTTATTTATATTCACTTAAAAGGAAGTGTGACTAAAATGGCAAGGAGCAAATCCGATTATTAATATTGATTGCCTTAGGAAAATGAATAATTTAGAAGTGTCAGGGCAAGTATTTATTGACAGTGTGAAAGGAACACTAAATTCAGCTTTTTCAGTATTCATCTATCAAGCAGCATAGTCCAACTCTGGGAGTTTTTTTTTAAATCACAAAATCCAATTAGATTCATGGGTCTAGAATGATTTCCTGATTTCTGGTAATGAGTACAATCTCAGAAAAAAAAAAATCATAATTTGCAAATTACTCCTGAAATGTTTATCAATAAAGAAAAAAACAAACAAAAAACAAACAAAAGAAAAGAAAAAAGAAAATTCCTAAAATTTCTGCTTCAATGAATACAAGGGATATGACAACTCTCTCTCTCTCTCTAAATATATATATATATATATATATATATATATATATATATATATATATATATAAATATATATAATATATATATATATGTGTGTGTATATATATTTATATGTCTGTGTTGTCATTCTGGTAAGAATCCTCAGCCATGCTCCTCATTTTTTTCTGCAATAAAAATATCAGTGGTAGAATTTCACTAATTCCTGTCCCAATGTGACTCGCCAGCATGTTTTCCTCCTCAAAGGGTTTCAGTAGCTCACATACATCGCACATAAGTTGCAATTGGCCAGGTGACAAAGAGGCTTCCTCTAGAGCCTTCCAGCTTTGCATGCATTTCTCACTAATGGGCTTATTCTGCTTGTTCAAATGCTCTAGCATGAACATCATGGAATTCCACCTGTTAGGGACCTCCATTTTCAGCTGGTGATGGGGCAGGTTGTTTCATTCTTGTATATAATATGGGTACCTTCTGTGACATCATCAACTGGTGCTTCAGGGAACAATGTATTTTGGGGCCTGGGACACATGAGTTGAGATGAGGTTGTTAATTGTTTTATTGCTTTCTTAATTATTTAGTGTAGATATACTGGTAGTGTTTGATTGTGTTGCCATTTGTCCTGAGGAAGGTCCCTAGAGGACTGCAAACATTTGGCATGGATTAACATTTTTTTTATTCAACTTTTTGCTCCAGTGTGCTGTCTCATGAGAGGCAAGAAACATCCTAGGCTGAGTATACCTGAATACCTATTCTGTTTATGGAATGTGAACTTACATGTTTATTGGGTATTTCACTCTATCTATCTATCTATCTATCTATCTATCTATCTATCTATATTATTAATGTGAAAAAGATTTAGGCAGGTGTGAAAAAATGCTGTAAAGGAAGAATGCTTTCTGAAATAGACATGTTAATACTTTATTTTTATCAATTAACAAATGCATAGTGAGTGCGCAGAAGAACAATCTTAAATCAATTGTTTCAAAACAGCATCAATTCTTCTAGGTACACTTGGTATCCTATTGAAATGTCGCCCTTTATTGGGTGACCATAAAAACAGAGCTAAAAATGTTGCATGACTTGTAAGGCCGATATCAGAATGTTGCACAATTCAACAGATCGCCTTAATAATCTTTAATACTTAAAGGTCGACATTTCACTAAAAATCTTGCATGCTTAAAGCACTTGACACTTGTTTTTAACTTGTCTGCCTTTCTCCCCTCTGGCACTCATACAGTGTATATATATATATATATATATATATATATATAGGCTGTATTATCCTGTGTGAAGTCACTTGGAAAGATATATCTGACTAGTGTATAAAGGAGACTTACCTATGCAAGTTATTAAGTTAAAGGGATAGTAATACTTCATTTTAACTTTATTTTATTTTGTAGGCATTAAAAAAACATGAAGAATGATATAAGTCTTATCTCTGAAACCTTTATGGTTTAAGAGATATTCACAAACAAAGTATCCCCCCCTGTTCAACCAAATCAGAAGGGAGATGCCCAGGTAGACTGCAGAGAGGGACAATCTTCAATTAAGATAATGGAAAAAGCTGAAAAACTTATCAAGGGGGGAAGGGCTTTCATTGTTTTCATACAAAGAAAATTGTCCCCTTCTGTTATCTGTACTGTCATACAACCAGACTCACATCTGAGAAGAGATTGTTTACACTAGGTAAAAGGGGCGGGGAGGGGAACTTTGCTTGTGAATATCTCATAAACCATAAAGGTTTGAGCGATAAGACTTATATCATTCTTCATGTTTTTTTAATGCCTACAAAATAAAATAAAGTTAAAACGAAGTGTTACTATCCCTTTAAAGTTATTATGTGACTTTTATTCTATTGGTGTAGATCTGCTTTGAGAGGACTAACAGCAGGTTGTATTGCTCCCATTCCTCTGTATGGTCTCTAAAACAATTACTTAGATGACTAACTTCTTCTGATGTATTAAGAAAAACTGAAGCCATTCCGGAGCAATCCAACTCCACTTATTCACAGTTCACTGTGAACACCCTGGTCTTTAAAGGGTTAATGAAAGTGTAAATAGTAGATAATGATTACAATTCTCCTTGAACTCCAATTAACCCCTTGAGCACCAGAGAGATATCCAATGCGTTTCATTGCAATGCCCTGGATACCTCTTTTGCACTCAAAGGGTTAACCCATGATGCTCTGCTTTAAGACAGTAGTATGCAATATATTGCTGCTGGAGGTCCGCCCCTCAGTGCAAGGCCAGACCAGGAAGAAGATTGAGACGCAGACCTGAGAGGAGACTTAGCCTCCCCTATTCTGTCAGATGGGAGAAAGGCATACAAGTTAAAACAAGTATCAAGTGCTTTAAGCATGCAATATTTTTCGTGAAATGTCGACCTTCAAGCATGCAAGATTATAACAGTGCTCTTTCTATTCTGATATTGGTTTTAAGATTCATGCAATGTTTTTGATTCTTCATTTTTATGGTCGCCCAATATAGGGTGACGTTTGTTTCAATAGTGAACAGGTAGCCTTGCACACAGTTTTTTAAGGAATTCGGCAGGTAAGTTGTTCCAAACACCTTGGACAACTAACCACAGTTCTTCTGTGTATTTATACAGCCTTAGTTGCTTCTCAGACTTAATGTAATCCCAGGCAGGCTCAATGATGTTGAGATCAAGGCGCTGTGGGGGAAATATCATCACTTCCAAGACTCATTGTTCTTCTTTACACTGAAGAAAGTTCTTAATAACTGTGGCTGTATGTTTGAGGTCATTGTCATGCTGCAGAATAAATGTGGGGCCAATTGGATGTCTCCCTGAAGGTACTGCATGACGGATAAGTACCTGTCTTTATGTCTCAGCATTGAGCAGACAATTAAATCTGACAAAATCCCCAACTCAATTTGCAGAAGTGCAGCCCCAAAATTGCAAGGAACCGCCACTGCCTGCAGATACTCATACTTGTAACGCTCTAGAGTAACTGCCTTCTACAACAGCCAAACATTTCAAAATTCTACTCATCGGTCCACAGCACCTGCTGACATTTTCCTGAACCCCAGTTTCTGTGTTTTCATGTTAGTTGAGTTGCTGTGCCTTGTTTTCATGTTGGAAATATGGCTTTTTTGGTCGCAAGTCTTCCATGAAGACCACTTCTGACCAGACTTATCCATGGTCCCACTGTTTTCTGCCATTTCTAAGCTGATGACACTTCTGGACATCTTCCAGCAGTGCCTTGGCCGACCACTCAACGTTTCCTGTTTTCTTGTGCTTCTTCAAAGAGCTTGGACAGTGTCTGCCTTGAAATTTCTGCCTGGAAGAGACCTTGCTGATGCAGTATAACTGCCTTGTGTCTTGTTTCTGTGCTCAGTCTTGCCATGGTGTATGTCTTTTGAAATTAAACAGCCTTCAGCAACCTCACCTTGTTAGCTAGGTTTGGCTGTTCCTCACCCAGTTTTATTCCTCCTACACAGCTGTTTCTGTTTCAGTGAATTATTGTGTTTCAACCTACTTATTAATTTGATGATCATTAGCACCTGTTTGGTATCATTGTTTAATCATACCATTACAGTCCAAACCCTCAGCTTGGGGTGGCCTTCAGGCCTTCATTCTCTGCAGTGGATTGCTTTAGCTCTATCTATCTATCTATCTATCTATCTATCTATCTATCTATCTATCTATCTGTCTATCTATCTGTCTATATGAGGATGGTCCATGTGGGGACTGAAAACATTTGGCTGTATTGGAGAGATGTTTCAATAAACCATACTTCAATTTCCTGTATCCTTACCCTGAGTGCTATTTAGTGCTTGATCTTTTGGCTAAGCACACTTTGTAAATCCTTTATGGGATGAGCACCAATTATTTTAGTTATTATTCATTTGCGTGTGCCAGAGCCAATAATTATTTTATATAGAGATAGAATCAAAATGTATTGATCAATGTTTCTGGTGCATAGTAGTGGCCTTCCTCATTCTTTGAAGGTCTGATTGTGCTTATGTTCTAAGTCTAATATTGAGTATGCTCCTACATCAGCAATCAGTCAGGAATCCACCTGAAAGAAGAACTCTCAGGATTTATAAAGCAAATCACAATTTTATAGATGGACGTTTTACTCTGTTATGGAGCCTTTATCAAGACTAAAGTCAAAACTAAAGTCCTAATATAATAACATAAAATTTTCCACACCTCTAGATGTCACCCTTGCATTATGCACTTTGTTTTTGTTTCTCTTTCACATTTGCATGCAGATGTCTGCTTCCAGCTATTCACGTGGATGTTCCGGTTTGTATGTGGCGACATGGGGCGTTAGGCTGCTTCTCTTCTTATACTGAGGTGAGTTCCTTTGCATTTTCAGTCTGTTTCCCATATATTTGTTGTTATTATAATAAGACTTTAGTCTTGATAAAGGCTCAACAAGAGCCAAAATGTCAACTTTGTCCTTTGTCTTATGTGTGTGTGCCACATATATATGGTTCGCTTTTGAATAGTCGCATGCATAATAGGGAGTGACTGCAGTCATCATGTCGCCATACTGAAAAGGGCAACATGAGAATCTCACCACGCGTAACAGTGTGAGATTGTCATATTGCCCCATGAAAGGTAGCAGAGGAGATCCATTTGATGGAATGCCTCACCAACTCCGTTTGAAGCACAAGTCAATATTAGAACATAAGATCACACTTGCCATGCACTGGGCTTCCCTCTGGCACACAAAAGGTTAATTTATCTATCCAAATTTATGTTATAGCCACTTATCTGTCTGTCTTTCTCTGTCTGCTGTCTGTCCTTTTTCTTTCTTTCTTTCTGTAAAGAAGTACTAGATATATACAATACAATATCTATCTATATCTCTCTCTCTCTCTCTCTCTATATATATATATATATATATATATTTTTTTTTTTTTATATAATATTCATTGAGAGGTCAGCACTCGTATCTTCCTGTTGATATGCCTGGGTGCATTTGCTAAACATTTTTGTATTCAATGAAAAGCAAGAACTCATAGGTTTTTAATCAATTATCAAATTTATTTCAATTCGACATTTCGATACAGTTTGTGGATAAGGGTCCCTACTGGATTGAAACGTATTGAAATAAATTTGATATTTGTTTAAGTCTTGTGTGTGCTTACCTTTTGTTGATATATATATATGGAAATAGAAGGAAGACATTTACTAATGTTCTGGAAATTCTACAGCCAAGTGCAGCCACCACCACTGTGGAAAGATGGAGTCACATTCGAGTAAATTACTGTTTGCATAAATTGTCAGAGACAGATGATATTGAGACATACCTCACAATTTTTGAGAGGATTGCTACCAGATAAGGATGGCTGCCAGAGCAGTGGACTGGGTTACTGGTCCCTTGTCTAAGTGGAGAATCCCAAAAAGCCTATGATGACTTGCTACTCAGCCAAGCCCAGGACTCAAACAGAATAAAGGTAGAAATACTAACATGCCTTGGAATAACACCTGTGGTTCATGCTTAGCAGTATAATGCATGGATTTTCAATGTGGAGAAACCTACTAGGTCACAAATGTATGATCTACTGAGACTCAGAAGTGGCTGCAGCCAGAAGTGAACACTGCCACAGTAATTGTGGAGATGGTTGTAATGGACTGCTATCTCAGGAGCTTACCAACAGCCCTACCTAAATGGGTCAATTGAGCGGATCCAAAAGACCCAGAGGAAATTATAAACTTGGTGGAAAGATACAGGCTGGTTAACAAACTTTAAATTAAGGAACCTTATGCAAGTTCAACACCACAGAGCAACAGGAAAACGAAGAAGATTGTGTTAGGTTCTAAAGGTACAGATGAAAATAAGGGTTCTTTACAATGCCATAGACTATCTAACTTTATGGACAAATGGTCCTCCAGGTTTCTATCACAGTCATAGGGTCAAACTGAGGGCACATAAAATACTTTAGATGTTAAGAAATGGGTCATATGTCATGTAATTGCTCACAAACTGATGAGCCCATGGAACGTAACCGTGGGGAGGGGGAATGTGCTACACTGTTGGTATACACTAAACTGTCCCAGAAGCTAGAAGGGAAGCAATTAGTGCAGAGTCAAGAAAGATGCTTGAGCTGGGGGTTATTGAAGAGTCCTAAAGTGAATGGAATAATCCCATTGTTTTGGTTCTTAAGCCAAATGGAGAAATCCGATTTTGTAACGACTTCCGAAAATTAATTGAGATTTCTAAGTTTGACACCTATACTGGAAAATGAACCAGTGCACTCACTTCTTATTAACCGTCAGATTATTAATGTCCTATAAGGAATATAGACTCGACAATGGGAAATGCTGAAAAGATTACCCTGCAGAACTAGCACTCACCATCATGAGTCATTAACTCCTAAGTCAATAATCAATATTCAGAATATCTACTTACAAATAATATAACTTAGCCTTTATTAAAAATGTTTCAAAAAATATATACTAAAACATTTGGTCAATATATCTCTTTGTGAATTATCAAAGGTGTGTTTACTTTTAAACTTGTTTTTTTTTTCAAAAGTATGTCTAATGGATCTGTTGTCCCTAATATGCTATTCTTTGAGATGAGCCAGCAAATAAAGGACAAATACAAATTTATGCAATATTATGAGTTGTAAGATACTCCAAGTGATGTGTACGGTAAAAGATAAAAGATTCTTCTCATCAAACTGTTTCTAGGCTCTGTCTTAGTTAAAGTATTTACTGGCTTGCCTAGATAAAATATACTCTACCTTCAATTATTGGACTTTAACCCATCATTATTTGCCGGGGCATATGCTGGCTTGCCAGGTTTAAGGAGAAATTGTTCACATAATCAGATAGCAGAAATATATTTGTACCTTTGTATGCTGGGGCATATACCAGCTTGCCAAATTACATAAAAGAAATCAGTATTTTAAATCATTTGGTGGGGCATATACCAGCTTGCCCATCTTGAAAAACCTAATAGTCAAAATCTATTTCTTAGTCTTTACTGGCTTGCCAGGTTACAGAATAGAAGTTAGATATAATTCTAAGAACAGATTAAAGGATGCGCGTTTGGCTCAGTGCCTCTTCACTTTAAACAAAGGACAAGAGCCCCGCATAACTCTCCTGTTTTATAGTATTCCAACCTCCCTCTTTGATGACACAGATGGAATTGTCAAGCCAATTAACACTGATGTTAACTTTTCATCAGAAATATTAACCCTTGAGACAGATAGGATACTGGTATCTTCAGTTCCATCAGTAACAAAATGCCATTCATTTTATAATTAGACAGACATATATTCATTGTCTGATAGTAAAACAAGATACTTATTTATATTACCATGAGATCAAATGTCTTTATATGTCCATAGTCTCTTGAATGATTGATAGATGCTGGTTAAACATTGTCTGAAAGAACATATGCATCATAATATCCTTATGAGATACAAAATAATTTTAGATATCAGGTCTCATATATATTTATGCCATATACTCAAGAATATAGAAATTGGAACTTTGTTTGTTTTTTCCAAAATCAAATATATAAATTTGATATATGATGGTTCTTAGTGTGTTATCACTTCAAAGTAGTCTCACATCAATTTAGTAGGGGACATATTACCTACTATATATGTACACTCAATTGGAATTCATTGTTTATACCGTAAGGATGTGTTTAGTTCATAAATCCACTTATTTTCATTCTTTTAGAGTAGTATAACAAGGTCTCTGACACAAATTCCCAATTTTTTTGTTTGAAAAAAATCTGGTCTGCTGGAATGATATCTTTGGAAATATTTTGCCACTGGAGTTAATTTTTTACCTTCAATTAAATATCTATTGATGCATTTTTTATGCTGTATATATGCTCTGTAATTCTTTAAGAGAGTTTTCTTGTGTTTCCACGTATCTCATGTTGCAGGGACATTCCATACTATATTTCACTCCTTTGGTTTGGTATGTTGTAAAATCTTTTATCACTCTACATTTGTCAAACATTGTTGTAACATATTTTGTAGTGATCATATAGTTACAAATGGTACAGTGACCACAGGAAAAAGATCCTCGGGTCACACTTTGTCATGTTGTCCCCAAAAGTCTATGTATCAATCGGTCTTTTATATTAGGAGCTCTTCTGCAGCACATTCGAACCTAGCTATCTAATTTACTTGCTAGATCAAAATCTGAAAGTAACAAGTGCCAGTGTTTATTTAAAATATCAACTAATGAGTCCCAGTGACAATTAAATGTAGTGATGAACCGAATCTGTTCATTTTTTTCTTCCTTCACTTTAGAATTCAATAAGTATGGATGTGAAGTATAAAGGACTTGCTTGTAAGCCTTTTTAATACAGCTGTTAATACAGCGCTATTGCAAAGTTCTTCAGATCAGATTTTATATGTATGTATGTACATCATTACAGTTCAGTCTCATTCGAAGGAACACTCCTGTTCGTATATTTTGTTTAATCTGGAGAGGATGATGGCTTTAAAAGTGCAAAAGATTATTTGTCGCTGTGTTTTTCATGAGAGGTCTGTTTTAAGAATATAATTTGGACCTCTGTAGATACGAATATCTAGGAATACCACAATATTGGAATCCATTTCTAAAGTCAACTTCAGATTCATCTCATTATGATTAAGATGAGAGATGAATTCTTTTAGTTGGTCATGGGTACCTTCCCATAATATGAATAAATCATCTATGTAAAGGAGCCACAGAAGGATGTTATCAGTATATTGGCCATTTTCATCAAAAAAGACCGGTACTTTTCCATAATATGAATAAACCATCTCTCTACCAGAGCCACAGAAGGATGTTATCAGCATATTGGCCATTTTCATCAGAAAAGACAATGGTTTCCTCCCACCATCCTAAATACAGGTTGGTGTAGGAGGGGGCACACGAAATCCCCATAGCTGTGCTTGAATACAAAAAGTTGTTCTTTAGAACAAAAGCCAGCAATTGGATGATTTCTTTTTTCTGTCATCACTGAGATTTGTATCTCTATTCAGGAAAAATTCTGTGGCCTGCAGACCATATTTATGGTCTATAGAAATATATAAGCAACTCAACATCGCATGTTTCTCAAATGGTATTTGTGCCAATAGGTAAAGCCTCTATTTTAAATAAAATGTCCACAGTTCTCTAATATATGAATTTAGGCCTACTACCAAGGGTCTCAAAATGCAATCAACAAATTTACTAGCATTCTCAGTCAAACAGCCATTACCAGACAGAACTAATCTTCCTGGTGGTCGTTCTTTACACTTATGAACTTTTGGAAGTAGATATTATGTTGGTGTACGTGGGAATGATACCTTCAAAAACTCCAGTTCTATTTTGGAGATACTGCCTGTTGTAAAGCCTCTTGACAATAAGGCATTATAATTTGTGAACAGGTCTTCTGTAGGGTTTCCCAACAATCTTTTTTAAGAAGTAGTTGTAGAGTCACGTAGTTGTTTGTAGGCTTCCGATAGATACATCTCTGCAGGCCACAGGACGGTGTTTCCCCCTTTATCTGAGGACTTTATCACCACATTGTCCAAATTTTGGATTTCCTGTAGGGGTTTCCACTCAGGTAATGATATATTCTTGTCTGTAACTTGATCCGGTAATCTGTTTACAACTTGCATTACTGCATCAATGAATGCCTGTATTGCAGGACATATTGTTATTGGTGGTGTAAATCTAGACTTCTTTTTTGGCATCTCAGGTAGTTTATACTTTACTTCTTCTTCAATCAATTGTAATAGTGCATCCAGGCACAGATCATCACTGATATTTGTTTCCTTTAGTACATTGGTACTATATTCATTTAACCTACATTTTTGTTTGAAAAATGTATGTAAAATAAGTTGTAAAGTAAATTTGAATAGGTCTATTAAAACTTAAAATTTGTTGAGGCCATTTGATGGGCAAAAAGTCGAACCTCTTTTTAAGATTTTAAAATGATGAGATTGTAATTCATGTTGTGATAAATTTATGATCTGTAAATCATTTGGGGGCTCTAAAAGTTGCTCCAGTAACCCCATCCTCACTGCTTTGACTCCTATCCCAGTCCCACGGTTGATGACTTGATATAGAGACTGGCAGGTTCTCTTGACTGAGAGAGCCAAAGAGAAGACTGCTTTTTCTACACCTGAGGGATTATTTCACTATAAGGCATTAGCTCTTGGGTTTCATGGTACCCCCCAACTTTCCATAGTATGATGGCCCTATCTATGTGGGCCCTATATATGTGGTTGTGGTGATAGTGGTGGCAGCATTATCTTGGTGGGTTCTGCCACAAGCAAAATGGTTTGGGTGGCAGCAGCACTGTCTGCTGTGGGCTGTGGCATCTCTGAATCATAGGAGTTTGGTGGTGATGGTGGCAGCTGGCAGGCTCTGTGGGGTGTGGTAGTAGTAGTGGTGGTGATGGTGGACTCTACTGCTAGAACAGTTGCTACTGGATTTTTTCACATAGCAGTAGTTGTCCTCTCAATTATTTTTCACACAAGCCTGAATAGAAACACACAAACATGCACATACACACACACACAAACACCACCACAATGCAGCAGTCAGCAGCAGCACAAGCATGCTGGTGCTAACTCCCTTTGACTGCACAACTGCTTTTTTTCTGTCTGTAGCTCTCTGATTTTACAACTCTCTCTATTTCATTTACACATCACAGGATGGAAGAATGCACAAGATTTTCCACAGGAAAAAAAAGCAGAAATAGTTTTTCCATGAATATTTTTGCAGGAATACAAATCCTGACTTTTTTCCATCTAACAGTTAACCCTTTGAGTGCCAGAGTGGTACGGAATGCAATGCCCTTAAACTGTAAAGTGCTGCATACACTTGTGGCGCTATATAAATTAACATATTCATTCATTCATTCATTCATTCAATGTAAAGCAATGCATTCCGTACCACTCTGGCACTCAAAGGGTTATGTTGGAGAAGCCTTTAGCATCCAAAGAGTTAATCTAGTTATACAGCGTTCATACTGCCGTTAGCTTCTAGTGGTACTTAATGCACTATTTAAAAGAAATACAAAATTTCTGACACCTATATTTTATTTTCTTTGAAGAAGATTTTTTTTTTTTTGTCTAGAAAAAAGTTTAACACTTTTTTCATTTAAAGTAGAGCAGCTATTTCACTACAACACCAGTGTATCATTTTTTTCTCTAGCATAAAGTGAGCAGAAAAATGATACATTCCTCCCATTAGGAATGTTAAAGCGAGAGAATGGAGTACAAAACAGTGGGTAAAGGAAAATTCTAGTTTCCCAGGCTACAATAAAATATTATGCTATCTGCTGTCATAAAGTAATCATTGCCTAGAGTACAATAACTAATTTTTTTCTGCCTGGATAGACACACAAATTGACTGTGGATTTATGGTTCTTAGTCTCAAAACATTCTGTTTGGTAAGTATAAAAAAGGTATATATCTAATTATTATGTTTAACTTTATTGTATAGCACTGACATATCTACTATTTAATTAAACATGTATATTCTGTGTATATAGTTAAGTTGAAACTTAATATTAATATTTATGGCAATTGTGAAGAAAAAAAGACTATATCAACTGATAAGTGTTTAGGTTATTATTGCATTTACCTTTTATACTATCCATTAATCCAGTTGTACCAGTGTGCCTAATTTTGTGTTGTTTTAGAGGATTTTTCATGCTCAATGTATTTACTATAGGAGGTAAATATGTGGAACCTAACATTGTTTCACTGTTTATAACACAAAACATTGTAAAAATAATATAATCAAGTGGCAGTTCTTTAATTTATTATTAATCTAAAATAATGATGAATAAAGAGAATGTCATCTTTGGGTTTAAAATACTGTTGCCCCTTAAAAACTCTTTAAGTATGGATATGTTATTAATTGTTCAATTAGTTCAATGTTTATTTGCTCTTAATTTGTATTTCTGATGCCATGTGATGTTGATGACCTGTATGTAGTGGATGATTTCTTTTGAAAAAAAGTGGCTATTCATAAGCTTAGAAGTTCAGTGAACAGGAAAATTTGGCTGATTTTAATGCCAGTGTGACAGGTTACTTTATTGCTATGCCTCTCACAGCAATTTAACAGTTTCCTTGGTAACGGATTGAGTGAGGTAATGGGATCATAGGCATTAGAAGAGAGGAAAGGCTAGCTCTGAGAGAATACCATCTGCTGGCTTATGTTCTCAGGGCCATTTGCTCACTAAAAGCTCCTGACAATCATTGTACTTGTATGTAAATGAGACAGGTTAAACAACAGGCCTGCCCTATTTAGTTGTACACTTGTGATTTGTTGTTTTAATTATTTTGAAAAAAATAATCAAAACATATTTCTGATTAATTAAGTAGTCTTTTGCTTAAAAAAAGATTAGATGACTAAATCCGAGCTTATTAAAAGAGAACAAGATTTGTATTACTCTGTCCACAAAAAAGAAGCATACTTTGTGTCATATTTTTAGCAACTATATCTTTATTTAATAGGGTGTGGGGTTACTCATCCCTCTGTCTCAAATGTTTAAATCTTTGTTCTTTGTGCATTTTGTTTGCATAAAATATCCTTGTTTTACATAAGAGAGCAGCAAATAAACTAGTTTTATCAACAAATAGCTTGATGTTAAAGTACTTTAATACAGTGAAGCAGAAACAGATTCAAATTCAGTAATTTGACTAATGTATATGTGGAAATGTTCATGAAATCATTAACAAACTGAAAAAGGTTTTATAAATAAGAGACCAGTCAAATGAACTTAGCATTTTTCCATTCATAGTAGATGTGTCATAAATGTCTAACCAAATGAAAATTCAGTGGTAACTGGTCTGGGTCTGGTACAGGAAAATATCATTGTTGTCCCCCTGGCAGCCCTAGGATTCTCTTCCTCCTCCTCCTTGGCAGTATCAACAATGCCCCAATTACTGTAACCAACAGCTGATAGCGAGTCTGCAAATGTGAGGATCTGGAAGTGCATCTCCATCCATTGCATCGACCAGTTTCACACTGTTCACTTTGCAGTTGCTGATAACTGAAATAATAATATTCCAGGACACCCATGATTTTAGAGGAGGTTCAAGAGGAGAATCATAATTGCCCAAATTCTTCTCATCACATGCATCTGAAGTGGTGGGGTTTTTTTGTGGCGTGAGTGCTGCATCAGCTACACTAGGGCTAATAGGATGTTAAGCCATCAACACACCACCATCTGTCTGATTTCACTGCTGAGGAACTCAGTCCCGTGCAGCAGCCTAATCCTGATGCTTGCAGCAGGAAGCACATCATTAGCAAATGCCATAATGTCACTAGTTGGTGTCATTTTGTGGCATAATGTTTCTGGCGGTGGCTTTATGACTACAATCTAACACTACTGATACTGCTGGAAACAAATTTGTTTCAAGCTTTGTTTTTGCATTCCTGAAACTTGGAAACAATTTTTTCCTGTCTTGTTTTTTTCAAGGATAAAGCCTAGAATCAAAATGTTTTCAGATATTTCCTTGTTGAGGGTCTGCAATCAATTTTTCAAGGCTAACCTTATAAAGAAATATACATTTTATATATTATACATAAGCACTCCAGTTTCAAGAAATATCTAATATAATATAAGAAGGGGATTTTAGATTGCATCATCCAAAAGTGGTTGGGGGAATTAAACCTATATATCTTTTTAGACAGGTGGGCGCAAGGCAACAAATAATTACTCACAACCAAACTATTTTCCACATAGACATGGAAACACATTGCTGCCTTTAAATTGCACTCCTAAATATTCCCTTTAGAAATTATTCCCCTGGACAACACGCACAGTTAATGGTGTCCTTCTGTAAGAATCCAGATGTTTTAGAATATCTTAGAGATGGACACAATAAACAAAAATAAAACACTCTAAAAACCTTAATTAGGTCAATCTTTGAACTTGAAAGGATTAAAAAATATATCAAATATTATTTCCACACTGGTCATGGGGGCAGAAGAGTTCTATATTTCAGAATGATTATCCTAATGGAGTCTGGTTATTCCGGATTCTCCGAGTGGAAGCTATAGAACTTAGAAAACCTCAAATAGTCCTCATCATATGTGAATATTTTAGAACAAGAAATTATCTGGAAAGATTCTTTGCAATTTAATGAATTATATACTTCAATATATGTCAATATTAGAATCTATCACTGCTGGTCCTAGTACTATTAATAAAAAAGTGCTTCACAATGTGCTTGAGCTCCAATACTTTTTCGATAGTTGGTGCTTTTGTAAACTGAATGTTAAGTTTCCAAAATAGAAGATCTATTAGATGGCAATATCAGATAGCTATACTTGCCCGATGACCTTAAATGATTAATCAAAAATATGCATAGTTTTTTATATATGCACTCACAAGGGTCAATGATTTATTATGATGGGAGTGTTTAAGCATGTCAGTTAAGCAGAGAACTATGCCATCGGGAGCACCAAAGTTAAGATACCAGGCTAAATCGATCCAAAATCGACCAACGAAAATGATGATTATGGTTCATTCCCTCAGCATGGCTTGACAACAAAAACACTGGCCCTCATTTACTGGGTGGCTTGTGAGCTACTTCATATGACAGTGAGAAGACCAGCTCTGTGGCAGAGGGTGCTAAGAATTACCAGGTTCTATCAGATTGCCTTTGGTCTTTTGACATTGGACATGTAAGATTTGATCTATGAACATGGTTTCACACTTAGAGGAACTAGTACAAGAACTAAATAACATCAATTGGAACATTATTTGTGAGACTTGTAAAACAAAGATGAAGATTTAGTCATATTAGAAGCTGGGCACTGGCTAAACTATAAAGGAGCCAAAGACAGATGATATGGAGGAACTGGATTCTTGATTAACAAAAGGCTGACAGTCTGTCATAAAAGTAGAAATATTTCTGAAATAATTGCTTCCTGTGATATCAAGCTAAACAGTCACTATGTTCTTTATATCATTCAAGTTTATGACCCTACAAGAAGTCACAGTGATAATGAAGTTGAAGAATTTTATGATGATTCATTATGCCTCTACAAACAGGAAAATTACCACTACAAATTTTAATGGAAGATTTCAATGCAAGAATTGGTAAGATCCAAAACTGTGAAAAATGGATCATACTACTTGGAACTGTAATAGAGGCAACCAACTGATCTAGGAACAGCATTTTTACATCATGAAGTAATTCTACAGGAAAAAGCCCAGTAAAAGTGGACATGGGAAAGCCCTAATAGAAGTGAAATCAACTTCATACTGGCAAATAATAAAACAACATTCACTGCACAGTCTATAATTGTTTTAACATTTGAAGTGACCATCGTCTAGTGAGAACAAAAATCTAAATTGTCTGCAGGAAAAAAAGAGAGAGAAAATAATAAAGTAAACAAAATTGAAGATCGACGCTAGTCTGTTATTGAAAAATCAAAAGAATTTTGAGTTAGTACTGTGTTATTGCTTCCAGACTCAGACATTTCAACTCATAATGTAAAAGTTATTGAGACTATCATAGACACTGCCCATGCCCTTGCACCTACTGTAAACAAGAAAAACCAACCAGAATATGAAAAAAAAAAACAGTTGCCATGATGAAAAAGTGATGAGAAATTAAGCAAAAGGTAACATTAGAAAGATGGTACAATACATAGAAATATGCAAAACCATAAGTAAGAGCATAAAAAAAATAAATGCGTAAGTTAAATTTTGAGCTCACCAAAGGACACTGGAAGAAAATCAAGCGTTAATAAAGTAAAATTAAAAAGGGCCACATATAGGAGCAAAATGTTTGCATTAAAACTTGAAGATGTCAGCAAAAACTCAACAACAAATAGTAAAATGAGTGAAAGAATTTTATTAAAAAATTTATAAGGATGAAGCCAGTGAGATAGCTCAGTGGTAAATTCCCTGACTATGGAGCCTATTCAATCTCAGGGTTGCAGGTTCGAATCCCGGCAGGGCCAACTCAGCCCTTCATCCTTCTGAGGTCGATAAATGAGTACCATTGATTGGGTAATAATAACACCTATTATTTCAGCTGCCGATTTGGTTAATTCCGAGAGCGTGCGCTGACAGCGCTTTGAGTCCCACTGGGAGAAAGGCGCTATATAAATACTAGTTATTATTATTATTATTATAAGAAAAACTGAATACAATGCCAGAGGCTTAAGCTGTGCCAGAAGATTTGGTAGAAGTAGAAACTGCAAAAAAATGTATGAAAAATGTCAAAGTGGCAGGACCTGATAAAGTTATTATTAAAATGTTAAATACCAGTCAACCCTTATTCAAAACCCTAGCTAAACTATTTACAAAATGCATACTGCTCCTCAAAGTATCTGGAACATGGAAAAAATGCAGAAATTGTCTTACTGCACAAAAAAGGTGAAAATGCAGAGCTAAACAAATCTAATAATCAATATGCCTATTGCCAGTACTGTGCAAGAAGAATGGACACAATAAAGTGAAAAATCAAGCAATAATTGATGCTTCGGTCAAGAAGGAACAGATAGAGGTTACATAAATATCCTCCAATATATGAAAATGCAAATGCATTAATGAAGGTCAACACTGATAAAGTCCAGAACAACATATAGAAAGGAGTCAGACAATGAGATACAATTTTCAAAAAACTATTTTCTGCTTGTTTAGAAGAAATTTTTTGCAAACTAATTGAGACCATAAAAGGATGGAGACTACTTACATTACTTATGTTTTGCAGTCAATGACATTCTCTTTACCAGTACTCCTGAAGAACTGCAAGAACGCACTGAAAAGCTACAACAAGAAAGCAAAAATGTTCCATTGATTTCAATGCAATGAACCAGGTGGGAAAAAGTAGAAAATCTGTACATTTTGTCTGTTTCAGTTTGAGGCAAACATTTTTGCCCATATCTACACACTAATTTCTTCCTTGACAAAACTAACCAGTAAGGTGCCTTCCTCAAAAGTCTTTATGGTCTTTTACGAAATATATAATGAACTGCAAACACAGTAGAAATTGCTAAAGTGTTATCAGATTTTGTGGGTCATATTTAGCATCTCTCTGAGGGTTTTGGATTCTGAGAAGGAATCTAGTCACAACTAGATTAAGGACATGGGTGTGGCAGGATACAAGCACCATATCACTATTCTCAAGGCAGCTATTATGCAGGAGCCAATATCAGCATACACAAAACCAGATTCCAAGGAGTGGGGTAGAAGCCGTTTGTCTATCACCTACACTAATTTCTTTAACACATCTGTGGCTTTGTGGAAGTATCTATCAAAACTCTTCATATGCAAAGTGACATGCCAATGGTATGGGAAACCATGCTACTCACACTTAATAATACTGCCAGAACCAGAGGCAATGTTAGGTGTGACTTGTTGCATGCTGTTGCTGCCCACTGGTAGGAGGGAAACCCAGTGAGCAGTGACAGTCATATAGTTTGTACTCTGTCCACTTGTCCACATATCTGCTGTCAGCTGAACCTTGCTATATGATGTTTCCAGTAGGGATAGGCAAATATATTTGCCTCAAACGGAAATCCACAAATAACGACACTTCCTGCATGTCAAATAATTTCCTGTGAAAAGTGCAGTTTTTCTGTTTTTTCGCCTAGCTCATTGCATAGAAATTAATTGGAAGACATTGTTTCCAATTGATTTCAGGGGTAGGGGGAAAGGTGGAGCAGTGCAGGGATGTGAGAGTAAAGTAGTAGTTCAAAAACTGACTGCAGCAATGTTTGCTGAAGCGTGTGCAATCAATGATGATGGCCCCTCTACTCCAAGGAAGGATGCAGTTTGTCAAGGTCCCAGCAAAACTTGCAGCACCAACAGTACCAGTACAAAAAAAGAACCATATAAGAAGACATATAAGAAGGACACTGAAGACAACAAGTCATAATAGAGGAAGGTGTAGCAGCTGAACCCTCTGCTGCATCAGATAGAGAGAAAAAGCAAGCACCAAAATGTATATCCTGAAAGCAGTAGAAAACTTTGTTACAGTAAAAATACAAATAAATTGTTTGAGACCTAAAAGCTTAGAGGAATATAAGGGTTGTGGGCAAGAAGTGGCAGGTGATGTTGCTACTGTTGAGAATTAACTAATGATGACTGATGATGATACAAATCCAAAATATATCCCTCCAGCATCCTTCTCTTGTTCAGATACAGATGAAGTTGAGTGAGGACAATGACATATTCATAAAGTTAGCAGAAAGGCAAAGGCTGAATCTTCCACCACCGAAAAGGAGCACTGTGCCTGTCTATAAACTGTTTGAGAAAACCATTGGAAAGTCTGACCCTGGACAAGCAAAGATGTCAAAAAGTATACAGTCACCCTATCAGTCATCATCATCATCACCTCTGCAAAGTCCAAGTCTCACTCAGCCACACACATCTGTGTTGAGTACCCAGCAGCAACAACAACAGCAACACATGTTATTAACATCCACAATAAGATATGATGAGTGCCTCTGCTGCTGCTGTAAGTGCTGCACTTTTGATACCTAGTAGTAGTAGCAGTAGAATTGCATCAGCATCTATTCCCAGTAGTAGTAGTAGCAGCATCTCAGGAACCCCTCAGTCTATGAAGTCTACAGTATGGAGATACTTCAGTCAGGATCCTAAATCTAAGCATGCTGCTATCTGCTGTCTGTGCAAAAAGCAGGTGAGCAGGAGGAAAGCAGGCTCACACCTAGGCACCTCCTCTATGAGATTCCATCTGAAGCATAACCACAGGTCTGAATGGGAGATACACTATCCAAGGTACTGCAACTAGCAGCAACAGAAGCACTATATAAAGTTACTAGGGATCTGGGGAAGAAAAAGAAGTAGTGAAGTTATTTAAATGTCAGAGATTGTGCTACTGCCAACAGCTAGTTCACTCCAAATAACACCTATGGCTCCTGCTGCAGAGGAGTATGATGACTCTGGCTTTGCTGTAGGAGATGCAAGGTCATAGACTGCCCACACATGCTGCATCTACCTCCACCACCTCCTCTAGTCATGTTGTTAAAGCAATAAAGTTCCAGGGTTCTTCGGCCATGTCCTGCCAACCCACACTGACTGACTTCCTGTGAATGAGTCAAAAACTTCACAAAAACAATCCCAAAGTAAGCCTGTGGAATGGCAGTGTTCCCAAGATGTTGGCAGTGGACATGCTGCCGTATTCTTTTGTAGAAAACCTTTGTAGAAATGTATAAGAAGGTGGTTAGTCTGGTTGGGCAAAGGTCTGAAAAGTGAATATGGCAAGAAAATCCACCTGACAACAGATATGTGGACAAGTGGGCGGAGCATAGACTATTTGACTGTGACTGCTCACTGGGTATCCCTCCCAGCACCAACAGTGGACAACACTAGTTTACAGCATCAGGTGACAGCAAGTAATTGTGCTTCTGGTTCTGGCAGCGTGATTAATAGGTGGCAGCAGCAGGACAGCACATACCATTGTCACGCCACCTTGTGCATTCAGATTTTTGAGAGACAGTTCAACAAAGCCATAGATGTTTTGAGTAAGCTAGAGCAGGTGATAGAGGAGATGTTTTAAGTAAGCTAGAGCAGGTGATAGTGGAATGGGTTCTACCCCTCTCCTTAAAAGCTGGTTTTGTGTCTGCTGAAAAGGTCTCCAACATAATCGCTGCTTTAAGAATAAGTGATATGGTGCATGTGCCCTGCTTTGCCCATGTGTTAAATTTAATTGTGACCAGATTCCTGTAAGAATCTTAAACCCTTAGAGAGATGCTTACTATTGCCTGCAAAACCTATGCCCATTTTAGTAGCTCCTACAATGCACATAATGCTCTATATTCCATAAAAGAGCATAACAACTTGCATTCCACAATGTAAATGCTAGAACATTTGTATGAGCAAAATAAGGCCATTAGCGAGTACACCGTGCAACTGGAAAGGCTTTGGAGGGAGCCTCTTTGTCACCTGGCCAATGGCAACTAATGTGTGATATATGTAAGCTGCTGAAACTCTTTGAGGAGGCAACTATGCTGGTGAGTCTCATTGGGGCACTAATTAGTGAAAGTCTCCCACTGATATTTTCATTGCTGAAAAAAATGAGGCGCATGGCTGAGGAATCTTACCATAAAATTACAGCACAGACATGTACCAGCTGGTAAATGACATGTTAGCATGCTTTGAACAAGATCCTTGCATAGTGTCCATTAAAAGCAATGAGGAATACATTCTTGCCACTTTGCTGGATCCCGGCTTCAAATACATTTCTGCCAAAGAACCATGAGCAGTTTGTCACAACAAAGAGTCATGATGATCAGCAGCAACTCTCTGAGGAATCGGATTCTGTTAAGGAATATCAAGATATGCTTATTGATTGAGTGGAGGGTTGCATTGTGGAGGATGAGAGGGAGAATTTGAGGGCACAAAAAACATCTAGGCAGCAAAGCATTTAAACCAGCATAAGCAGTTACATCATCGACCAGAATATCCCATTCAGAACACAGCGCAATTCATCATGGGTCTCAGCAGGGGAGGCAAAAACCCAACATTGGTGGTGGTGGTAGTGATGGTGGCAGCGGAGGCACATTTCTTTGAAACTGGGTATGGTTTGGTAACTGACCCACAGGAACACCATGTAGCTCCTAGAAGTGTTCCCACTGAATGTGAGATGGTTTCTGCATACTTGAAGGATAGCTATGTTCTAGGCAGAAACAATGACCCCCCATGGACTACTGACAAACAAAGAATAGTCAGACAAAGCCACAGGTCAGCACTAGAATGGATGGAAGACTAGCCAGGTCATACACGGAGCCCAGTGCAACAGAACTGCTATGAACAACAACACAAGGGCATCTGAGTCAGGCCTCAGTCTGCCCTTTAAACCAATCCACAGGAAGTAGGAGGAGCAGCTCAGAGAGAGGAAGTAGGAAGTTGGTAGGAGGAGACTACAGTAATCAAACAGATAAAACAGAGGCCTGCAGCATTCTTGAAGCCTTGCATCTGCAGGTGATGCTGTAGTCAAGGTAAGCTGTAACACTGTCACTGTCTACTAGGAATGGGCAAAAAAATCATTTTTGTTCCTGCTGAAAATACCTCAAAATGTTTTCTTGCTTACCTAGTGGGAAATTCATCCCATAGAAAAATGCAGTTTATCCATTTTTCCTGCTAGTGCTTGAAATGTTCTGCCAAAACTGACATCATAGAATCAAAAGCCTGAACAGTGTTTAGCCATTGAGCCATATATGTTAATTTAAAGTGAAAGAGAGAGATAAGCAGTCTTTCTTACATAACACTGGAATGCTTGAAAAAAGTAGGAGCAGGCATGCATCCAAGTTAAGCCTTTACAAACAATTAGCAGCAGTCAAGCTAGGCCAGTACTATGCCAATGTTACCATTGTGAGCGAGGAACATTTGCCCCCCATTTCTGACATTATGGTGTTTTTTTGCTACGTTAGCTCCTGCTGCTGAGTTTTCAGAGGCTTCTGTAGTAGCAGCAGCAGCAGCACAAGACTCCTCAGGTACAGTCAATATACCCCTTCTCCTACTCCCCTAAAATAATGGGTGTTGGAATATGTTTCCTTAATGGAAGAGAGGGACTGTGCAGTTTTCAACAACAACAGAAATGTGGACAGTGTGTGAAAACAAAACATGAACTGGACTGGGATCACACATCTCGTATGTCAGCACTGATAAAGCATGTCCAAATTACCAATATCAACCTCATAGTCCATTCAACAATATATAACCAATCTATCATGTTGGCGTATTCAGCAGGTTGTGTCATCTGCAGATGCTCCCTTATGCCATGCATTCTATTGATCTCTCCACAACATTGTCATATGATGTGTGGTCATAGCTCATTGTGCACAAAAGCAGTCCCAGCCCCCAAAGTAAAATAATCCCATACAATTGATTTCAGGCAAGGAAAGGTGGAGAAGGACTGGGTTGTCAACTGTCCCCACCTGAAGTGCTGTTTTGTGCTATTGCTGTTATATTTGCGCCCCTCCCTATAAGGGAAAATGGATAAAGGTTAGTGAAGCTTGCTGTGTGACTTTTTGAATTTTTTTTTTTCATATTTAATATATTTTATAATAAGTTTTCATAGAACTTATTTTTCTTTATAATTTTTTGTTCATAATTACAGACATGTTCAGCGTCTATCAGAAAGACTTGGAGGGGAAGAGAGGAACTAACTCACCATAACATTTACATATATAAAATAAGAAAGAAGATCAAGTGAAAAAATATAGATAGCAGAAAGGAATTCTTATGTTATATATTATATATAAATGTTATGATGATTTAGCACTGTGAGCTGTTTTCCTTTTTCTTCTGTCTTTGCACATCTCCTTTGCTATTTCTAGCTGCTTCTTACTAATTCTATTAAATTTCCCAATTATAAATGAAATACACTAAAAATTCACTAGCATAATTGCTATCTTTTATAAAGAGTTTGTTAAAGGCATGGTAACTGGCCTTTTGCATGGCTTGCATGGACCATGTCTGTTTGTAATCAGTTTAATATAGGAACCTCATGTTGCCTATGGGGGTGGGAGGAAAATAACTATAGAGAAATGTTTGGATATTTGGGGTACATCTCTTGTGCACCCTTCACACACCCCCAGACTCCTCATCACAGAGATAACAGCCAAATCAGGAAGGAACTTGGATCATGAATGTGTGTGTCTTCCCATTTGAGGTAAAACTCTTTTGTTCCCTTCTCACAACCCCAGACTCACCTAGTACAGAGATAACACCCAGATGAGTAAAGAACCAGGATCATAGTTGACTGTATCAGTCAACCAAGATTGTGGGGTATTTTGGGTCAACCTCCTTTCTCCCTTCACAGTTCCCCAGTCTCTCGTCACCATCCCTTAGACTCCTCTATCACTGAGGACAAATGTCCTACCTACAGGATTTCCTAAACTACACTTCACTTCCAATTTATTTGTAGGAACTTTTGTCTCAAAAGGGAAACAGGAGAAAAATTTTTCAAGCAATGTGATGTTTTTCTGCTTTTTTCACCTAGCTCATTGCATTGAAATTAATGGGAAGAATGGCAAGTTTTCCTTCTTTTCCCTTAGGAGGGAAAAGTGGTGTCAGCTTCCCACAGCATGCCATTCTGTGTTTGTGAGAGGAAGAGAGAGAGCAGAACATTTTTCAGCTAGAGAACACAGGTGAAGTTGAAGCTTAAGCTCAGTTTAGGGAGTCCTGTACACAGGACATTTGTACTCTGTATCTGTGTAGTCTGGGGGCATGCTGGGGAAATGTATGGGACAAAGGAGGTTAACCTACAAATCCCCCGAAATCTTGTGTGACTGACTGGGAAGACACAGGTAGCTGTGATCCAAGTTCCTTCCTGATCTAGCTGGGGGGGGTGTCTTGGAGTGTGAGAAGGAAGGAAAGGAGATTTACCCCAAATTCTTGTATAACTGATTAAAAAGACAGCCATACAAGTTTCTTCCTAATCTGGCTTTTATCTCTGCGCTAAGGGAGTGTGTTTTTTGTTGTTGTTGAGAGTGACAGGGACCCTGACACAAGCTATGATTGGGGCAGACTAATACTTGACGAGAGAGAGATTATTTTGTAGAGAGCCAAGGTAACCAATCACACATAATCAACTGTATTGTGTACACACAGTAGTTGAGTAATGTCCAGCAAACATACAAAGGGGAGGGGAAAATGAGTAGGAAAGTAGTAGGAGCAGTGCAGGGACATGTGAGTAAAGTGCTAGTCCAAAAACTGACTACAGCCATGGTTGCTGCAGCCTGGGCAATAAATTAGGGTGATCACTTTCCTCCTTGGATGTAATTTGTCCCAGCAGAAGTTCCAAAAGCACCATGTTAAACCTTTCATTGCCAGAGGGTTAAGCCATGCATTGCTCTGCATGCATTGTGTAGCCCTCTGGCACTGAATTGGTTAATCACTCCCTACCTATGTGGTGCCGTATAACTCTTACCTCCTCACACATACACACACACACACACTACTACTCGTTAGTGCCACTGCATATGAGATGGTTTTAGCGTACTTGCTGTATAGCTGTGCCCTCTGCAGAAACGATTACCCCATGGACTACTGGCAAACAAAACAGTGCGTGTGTGGCCAGCTCACAAACAGCCGTGGAAACCCTTAATTGCTCACAAGCAAGACTTAAGTATGAGGGTATTTTCTATTTTATTGTAAATAACCACAGGACACATCTATCAAGCAGCAGTTTTGGGAGACTAACATTCTTAAAAAAGAACGAACACCTAAAACCATCTGAGTATTGGACAAAACCACACATGACAAGGAATGCCAGGCCACACATATAACTAACAGCAGCACAAGGATAAGGTGGATGAGGAAGAGGGTTGTGAAGGGTTGCTACCATCATGATTTCAGGGAGGGGACAGGTGGAGAATTTCTCCACATTTCCCTTCACTATTTGGGGCAGATGCTGCTGCTGCTTCAGAATCAGCACTAGAACTAGGACCAGCATTATTGGTGGCAAGTGAAACTGTCCTAGTCCCAAATCACTATTGGATGAATCCAGTCCCATGGTGGCCACATCAATCTGTGGCACATTAGCCTGCTCATCATCATCCAGCAGCCGGAATTTCAGCAGCAGAAAACTCTGCAATGTCACTGGTGGTGGTTTTACTGATGCCCATCCCCATTTGCATCTCCATCTCCCATTCCTTTTCACTTTCAGCATAAAAGGCGCTCATTCTCAACTCAAACCAACTGTTCCACTATCACCCTCGCTCTCATTATCATCACCACCAGTCTCTCACTGCTGTATAGGAGTGGGACTGGTTGGTGATGACAAATGTGACAGAAGGTCCCCTACTGTCACACTTGCCATCTCTTCAGAGCAAGATGGCACAGTGGCAGCAGTAGCAGCAGGTGGCATATGCTGCTGTTCATTCTGCTAGCCAGTTTTGCCTTCTTCATCATAATTCCCCAGAGGGACAAAGTCAGAAGAATGTGAATTACAGGGTCAGGGGTATGTGAGTTTCCTTGACCACTAATCTGGTTGCTAATTTCCATTTCCACCTCAGCAGCAACATCAGGGTCCATCCAGCTAGTCCCAGCAGCTGCTCCACCACCCCACCCTTACTCCCACCAGCCTCTAGCTGCTTTGTGGTTGTTGGACTTCTTGGACATGTAAAGTGTGCTTAGTGTACCCTGATGTCACACTTGCTATCTACTCCTCAGAACACTGGCAGCCTTATTCACGATTTCCCCCCCAATGTTAAGTGACAATGTTGGGGGACTGTTCATCATCGGGTCTGGGGAATATGGGCTCACAGTCCCTTTCACCCTGATGGTGGTGACTGCCTCCTTCTCTGTGTCACTGGACAGATCAAGGTCCTGCTGGAACTCATACTGTCAGCCAGTACTATGAGCCTATAATACCGTCATTTGCTAAATAAATTACTTTAAAATTGGTTTTGTCATCTCTCTCTCTCTGCGTCCACTCTGTTTTACTTCCAAATTATGTCAAACTTTTTGTGTGAAAATGCAAAATACTTATAGTATGTGGACCAGACACATGGCACCATATTCACAAAATAATTTTTGGCCTAAGCAAAATCGAGAAAAATCTAATGGCAGGGAATCACACTATTTTTGTGAAGTATCTCGAAGAACAAAACTGAACAAAAAAGTTGCCTGTCTCTACAAATAACTATGGGGGTCCTAGGAATAATGATCATAAAATACAAGAACTGTCTAACACTGGATACAATAGAAGTCAAATGAAAACAGCTATCAAAAACACTAATACAAGATACCCAGAACTATCAATCTATTAAGGGACATATAGGTCAATTCACCATACAAGAAGAAGGAATAGTTTGAGGGATAATAAAGGAAAAGTGAGATGCACAAGAAGCAATCAATCAACCCAGTAAAAAGATGATGTCAAATAGTTCTGTAAATAAGGGGAATATTAGATGTGATTTTATCTACCCTATCAGCTTCCAAGTATTCTTTACCATTGAATCAGAGGAATATGACACATCAGCTCAATCTTCACCACTTTGTAGCTCTGATAACTCAACTATAGATCTTTTCTAAATCAGGAACAGAGCATTCAAGGCATACAGAAATGAGCAATAATGGTCATGAAGGAAAAGAAGAAGATTACATTTCAGTGGAAGAAGTGCAGGAAAGAAGTGTAGATCTCATGTGCACAGAAGACAGATTTGTCAATTACACTGTATTTCTTTGAGAGAGCTTTGAATTTTACTATTAAAACCTTTTTACTGTCAAAACTCAAAAGGTTTGAATTTGCCCCCACTAAATCAACAACTTTGATTTATTTGTGTATTTACAAAAATGTAGGATGTTATAGGAGCATATAAGAACGGGAAACCCAAACCTATATGGGCTAATAAAAGGAAAAAGAAAACTTCAAGAAAGTCCCCTATATTAATAATGGTATAGGCCAATCCAGCACAACTAACATAAAGTGTATATAAAAAATATAACCTTTGTTGGTAGAATTAAAAAAAGAATTAAAAAAATGGTAATGGAGAAAATTGTCTGATGTTAAATAGTTGTATGTAATATCCCAAACCAGTGTATAATTAACAAATACATGGGAAGTGATACCATACAGGTGATAGTATATCAGTATCACTCAGTCCCTCAATGTAAGTATCATTCTTTGTCTCTGAGAGAACAGTCACCCCATAGTAAAGGATTGTTTAAATTCTAGGTAATTAGGATAATGTCGGCATACACGGAATCACTCTAAATCAGATATTAAGCCTATAGATGACCGATGTTCCACACACTCTACCCATGAACAACTCCTATATGCACTGCTAGCTTAGTTTGCTACAATCCACCAGCTAAGAGCATCTAATATGCTTTCAGAAACTGGTCATGTAGACTTATGACTCAAGCAAACAAATATAACACCAGCCCTGAATAGGGCGATTAGAATAACAACAGCACATAAGGAATTGCACTAGGAATTGACCAACCCTATAAGCGACCCCTGTTCCACAAATATCAACCCTACAACTGACACTACAAAGGGTGACTATAAGTTACAGCTTTGTCTGCTACATTCCACCAGTTGGGAGCATCTAACACACTCCCAATCTAGACATATAGTCTTATGATCAGTGTAACAGACTATTCGTAACTGAAATCTACGCAAGAAAAACAGGTGCTACATGTAAGTAACAGCTACCTCTCAATTTCCAGAAAAGAGGTTGCTCAGTCTGCTGTCGGCAGTCTTACGACCCAAGCAAGCATACTCCAATCAGATATTGCCAGCAAATCACTAGTTATATTCAGAACATAGACCCTGAATAAATGTATCCAGTATTAGCAGAATGAACCCTATGAGTGCCAGTGGTGTATAATTATACAGTGGATATAAAAAGTCTACACACCCCTGTTAACATGCCAGGTTACTCTGAGTTTTTTTATTTTTTTTATATCCACTGTATGCTGTCCAATATAATATTAAACATTAGTGGCAAAAAGTATACAAAATAAACATGCACACTTTTTTGTTCTCTGCCCTTGTCGACTGTGGTGGCGGCAGTGAAAGGAGTACCTCACAGAATATCTCATGAGCTGATGCCTGTTCCAGCATGAGGGAATTTTAAACACAGCATGCCTTTTTATATGAGACAGATTGAAAAAGTACAGATTTTTTTTCAAAAGCTGAATAACCGTGCTTTATAAAATAATATTTAAAGGATAAAACCTTATTAATGTCAATGATTATGAACTGGTGATGATTTGTTCACAGAAGGAGACTGATAGAGTAAAAATTATACCTTTATTGGCTAACTAAGTGGTTACAGGATACAAGTTTTCAATACAACTTATGTCTCTTCTTTAGGCATAATAAAAATGATGGTCAAATAAACAATACATGACAGGTTAAACACTCATTCAGATTATTTTAACATTTAAATTCCACTGTCAGTGAATATTCTCATCAGAAATGCCTACAGTATAACTCATTCCTTAAGCTCCAAGCTTTGTAGAATGATTACCTTTTTGGCGATCCAGTGAATTTTAGTCTTTAGCCAGATATGGTTAAGTCTACAGAATGTTCCTAGTAATAGCAGAATTTGTACACTTTACATAAGCATTAAAGGGATAGTAATACTTCGTTTTAACTTTATTTTATTTTGTAGGCATTAAAAAAACATGAAGAATTATATAAGTCTTATCTCTCAAACCTTTATGGTTTATGAGATATTCACAAGCAAAGTTTCCCCCTCCCGCCCCTTTTACCTAGTGTAAACAATCTCTTCTCAGATGTGGAATGCAGTCCATAGACCAGACAGATAACAGAAGGGGACACTCTTATTCCTTTGAAAACAATGAAAGCCCTTTCCCCCTTGACAAGCTTTTCAGGTTTTTCCCTTATCTTAATTGAAGATTGTCCCTCTCTGCAGTCTACCTGGGCAGCTCCCTTCTGATCTGGCTGAGCAGTGTTACATCAGTAAAAGGGGCGGGAGGGGGACACTTTGCTTGTGAATATCTCTTAAACCATAAAGGTTTGGGAGATAAGACTTATATCATTATTCATGTTTTTTTAATGCCTACAAAATAAAATAAAGTTAAAATGAAGTATTACTATCCCTTTAAACACGAAGATGTGTTTAGAGGATTAAAAAAAAGATTTTGAAAAAATTAGTTTCTGCAATGACATTAATTTTATGTAGGAACTATTTTACATTTGATATACAATTTTATTTAGAAACATGCAGCATGTTCATGGCTACACATTTTGTAGTTTTAACTGGGAGGATGAAGTGGTATGGCATGAGAACAAATTTAAAAAGTCTTGATTATTTTTTTTGGCCTAAAGATTTATAATAATCATTTGGCTCTTTAGTTAGACAGGGATTGGTGTTAGCAGTGACAGAGCTCCTGATCCCTCATCAGATAAAGGGTGGGGGGCACTAACAGTGTACATTCATGAGCACAAGCAAGGCATACGATCCCATCTTAGTATAGAGAGCCATTCTTGACTCTTGGTAGCAGGATTTTCTTAATAACCCTATCCTTTATACAAACTGTGTATAAAGCCAAAGAGTACAGATATAAAGGGTCAGGGGCATTGTGCAACCTGTACTGGTAGAGGCCCACATTGAAACTATTTCCAATTAAATCCCAGATGGATAAAACAAATCCTTCCTGACTTCAAATGGCAATCAGTTATTTTCCTGGCTCAACGTCCAATCTGCTTTGAAGCCAAATGTCATAATGCTCAATATTGTTCTGTGATAGACAGGTATCCATTACATTTTGGGAAGCAATTACAGTATCTGCAAGCACAGCATCCTGAGGCAAATAATTCCATAACTTTACTGCCCTTACTGTAAACAAGTCCCCGCCTTTATCAAAAGCGCCTTTTCTCTAGTCTTAATGGATGAACTCTCATTCTTAGCTCAGCTCCTTGAGTAATTAATTCATTGGAGAGTTATTTGCATTAAACTAGAATATAGAGTAAATGGGAATCATCTCCCCTTAGATGTCTCTTCTCTTATGTAAACAAAACCAGTTAAACTAGTCTGTTTTCAAAACTCCGATCCTCCAATCCCTTTATCAGTTTTATTGCATGTCTCTACAGCTTTTCCATTTCAGTAATGTCTTTTGTAAGAACTTGTGCTCAAAACTGTCCTCCATATTCTAGATGAGGCCTTGCCAAGGATTTATATAGAGGTAGAATTATATTTGTGTCCCATGTATCTACCCCGTTTTATGCAGGATAGTATACTGAATAAGACACCTTAGGGTTCTGGAAGTTTTCATTATTTATGCTCTAGGGCATTAAAATGTGGTACCTTTATATGACCCTTTATTAAAAAAAGACTTTCATTGCCATCTACTCTACTGGCTAACATGGCACTACCTTTTATCTTAACATAAAGGTATGTTATCAGCAGGTGAGGAGTGGAACATTTTTCCTACATGACATTCAGTTCTATGTTCTCCTTCCTCTACTCATTCATATTTTACTATGTAATAAATCTAAAGGCATTATAGTTTGTCAAAATAAGCAATTAGTGCCCTCTTGAGCTACATAAATATTCCTGTGTTAGTGAAGGGGGGCAAAAGGTTACCTTGCTGAGCATAATTAGACATTGTAACTTTACATGCACACCTAACCACTGTGGCACAATAATGCTCATCAGGTGAGACTACATTGTTTCTCTTCCTTTTTATATGTATCCCCACTAATCCTGAACTGAACCAGAGCACACTGTTATTTTGTAACATTTCTAGCAATGATAGTGTTATGTATGTTAATCAATGAAGGGACTGATACATGTTGGTAGTGTCCAAATCAACAAAGATGTGGACATCCCTCACATTTTCACATTGTGACAGCTACATACTATAAAAAGAATCAGTTAAAATGTCCCAGTTTAAATCATCACTGATTTTGGAAGTGACAGTGGCACAAGAGGTAAAAATATTTGACATCTCCTGTGCATAGGGGCTGTATACTATACAAATACATGTATGCAGGGAAGTACATAAGTATCTATAATTAGTATTGGATCCTAAGAGATTATTTTGTTCAAGCTCATCTATTAAACCACGTGATAGTTATTCACCCAAATTACAGTAACATATGACCAGTTATACATGAGCAGTCTACCCAACAATAAAAATATTTGTAATGTAGAGAATATAAATCATGCACACCTGCATTAAGATCAAAATAACTGAGCACCTCCCCCACAGCTACCTTGCACTTAGCATTCTGTCACTGCATATTGTCACTATTATTAACTTGTTTGTGCTTATTCCCAACTGTTGAACACTAATAATGTAATGGTTGCACTTTAGTCTGATGCTCTTACCCATGTCTTGTATTTTTGTATTGTCCTATCACTATGAGAAAGTGCTGTATACTTGTATGGTGCTATGCAATAAAGATTCATCCAGTACATACATTCATTTATTTATTTATTTAGAAAATGTTTTACAATACATTGAGATTTCTCTCTTTTTCAGGTATGTCCTGGATAGTTTTCAATACAGGGTTACATATTTACACAAATTGAGAAACTTTATATATATACATATACATATTCATAAATATATAAAAATTATATACAGTTAAATACTGTTTTTAGATATAAAGAAGCAGTTATTTTTAAGGATTTTAGACTGGGAGACGATATGATTATTTCAGGTAGATAATTCCAGGCTTTTGGAGCTCTGAAGGAGAGGACAAATCAACCATCCTATATAATAATTCGCTAAGTTGTGTGTAACGCCCGACATGCGCAGTAGGAGCGTCCAGCTCTGTATCAGCAGTGGCGCGGGCAGTCTCTACTGCGCGTGACTGCCCCGCGACCGGCTGCCAGAGGCACTGTGGCCCGTGTAACGGGCTGTTCAACTAGTACATACATAAATGCTGACATACCTTATATAATATAATTGTAGAGATTTATAATCTATATGATGTATTCTTATTTCTTTTTAACATGGAAGATCAAAACCTTAGATCCATACCAGATTTAGAGCACAATAACTTCATTTTTAATTATTTTATTATTTTCCATAGGAAAGACCTACTTTACTGCAGATGAAATCCCTTTCAAGTATCCAATAAACTGAAAAGCTCTTTTAGAAATCTACAGGGCTTCAGAATTTGCTGAACCATGAAGTTAACCTACTTATTGTTTTGTTGTAGACTGTTAAATATAGGATTGGTGGTTTCAGGTTCATTGTAATTTTCCTTATGCTTGGATCAACCTTTTCAAAAAAGTTATAAAATGAAAAATGCTGCTTGTTAACAACCACCATAATTTATTATTTAATTAGATAATATTTGACAGGGAGTTCTTACTTAGATTTGGTTTTTGTTTAGGCATTACTGCTCAGTTTTTGTTTCAGGGAATAGTTTTGTTCCCTGAAAACAAATATAAATCTTTTATAAACATGAATTATTCTTTTGGCAATGTAAATGTATGCCAGCTTTGCAGCACTGCAATTCTGTACTTCACCATAAACAAAAAATGCACTTGAAAGTATCCTTTGATATGCAAATATATCATAATAAATAATAAATAATAATAAAAGCAGCTCCAATTAATCTTCATAGTATTTGGGCCAAGGAGAGTGTTATTTCAGTACTGTCATAGTTGTAGTTCAAGAGTAATTGAATGAGAAAATATCCCCCTCCCGCCCCTTTTACTGATTTAGCACTGCTCAGCTCAGAGCAGCAGGGTGGTGTCCAAGTGGATTGTAGAGAGGGACACTCTTCAATTGACATAACGGAAAAACCTGAAAAACCTGTCAATGAGGGCAGGGCTTTCATTGTTCTCACAGTAAGAAGATTGTCCCTTGCTGTGAGCTGTCTGGTCTGTGGACCAGACTCCACATCTGAGATGAGCAGTGTTACACTAGGTAAAAGGTGTGGGAGGGTGGGAACTTTATCACTCATTTACTCTTGAACTACAACACTGACAATATTGAAATAATACTCTCTATGGCTCAAATACTATGAAGGATTAATTGGAGCTGCTGTTTTTGTGAAACATTACTATCCCTTTAAATGCTTAAATATAATTTCTTTATGTAGCACACTGATTTGTCAATTATATTTATTTATTTTGCACAATTTTTTAAACAAGGAGAAAAACAAATTAGCTTGCAGTTTTGCTCAAGGGCAATATTTGAAAGAACCAGAACTTGGAAATACAATGCAAAATAAAAATGTTTCAGTGGGAATTTAGAAAAATGTATTTCACACAGTTTCATAGATCAACTTCTCTTTGAACACAGAAAATAAAATATCCTTAAATCATAGCTAAAATCTCAGTTAGTCCTGTATTCACATATATTATTATTAATAGTATAGTATAAATATAATAATATTTTTATTTTGCTTGAAACTATAATGATTTCTAGAATTCAAAACTATAGTGATTTCTAGAATTTGAAACTATAATAATTACTAGTGTTGAGCGAGCGTGCTCGGCCGATGCTCGGATCGGCTCGAGCATCGCTCTGCGGTACTCGTCGAGTACCGCCATGTGCTCGCCCGCCGTGTTCGGGTGGCGGGGATCTGTGCCGGAGGAGGCACAGATCTGAAGACGCTCCGCTGGACCACCAGGGACTGGAGGTACGGGGGCATTGAGGAGATGAAGGGGGCATTGCGGAGATGAAGGGGGACAGTGTGGAGGTGAAGGGGGACATTGTGGAAGAGGGGCATAGCGGAGATGAAGGGTGACATTGTGGAAGAGGGGCATAGAGTCTATGCCCCTCTTCCACAATGTCCCCCTTCATCTCCGCTATGCCCCTCTTCCACAATGTCCCCCTTCATCTCCTCTATGCCCCTCTTCCACAATGTCCCCCTTCATCTCCGCTATGCCCCTCTTCCACAATGTCCCCCTTCATCTCCTCTATGCCATAGAGGAGATGAAGGGGGACATTGTGGAAGAGGGGCATAGCGGAGATGAAGGGGGACATTGTGGAAGAGGGGCATAGAGGAGATGAAGGGGGACATTGCGGAGATGAAGGGGGACATTGCGGAGATGAAGGGGGGCATTGACCAGGCACCCTCCCCTCATCAGAGCAGGGGGTGCCTGGTGTAATGCTCGTGTCGCCCCATTCAATTGAATGGGGCTCGGGTGCTCGGCCGAGCACTCGAGCCTCCGGCGGTGCTCGGTCAGAGCACCCGAGCACCCGAGCATCGGGGTGCTCGCTCATCTCTAATAATTACTAGAATTTGAAGAAATAGCTCAAATGTCTTGTGGATCACATTAGGTTACAAAAGTATTGTCAGGGAGGGAGTAAGCAAAGAAGAGTAAATAAAGAGATGAGTCCACATATGTTTATTTCTTTGCAAATATACCACTCACTAAATCAGATATATAATATATAATATACTGTTGATATAGGGACCCCATCTACCTTCATAAAGTAAACAAAGTTAGTCAAAGCTCAGTATTTTGCCAGCAACATGAACAGTAACAAATTAAAATGGCCTTTAGAAGGTTATTAAAGATACCAACAACCTTCCTAAATATTCTCACTCCACAAATGTAAAAATAGACAATGAAAGACTAAATATCCCATATAATTAGCTAATGCAGTCAATAACTATTTTGTTAGATGTGCCACTTTTCTGATCTCACCATTAAAAGACAATTATTATGAAGAAATGTGCATTGAAGAGACTCTGACATTCCACTACTAGTCCAACAATACTACTGAATAGGGATTGCCAAAAGTTTTTGCCACAAAAGTGAAACAGGAGAAAAATGTTGCACATTTTTCACAAAAAGGACAGTTTTTCCACGTGGCAAGTTTCTGTTATTTTCCTGCAGTGCATAGTATAAAAGGGGTATCACATTGCCACAGTATGTCATTTAGTGTTTGTGATAGGAAGAGAGGGCACCATATTTTTAAGCTACAGAAGACAGGCTAATAAAATGGGCATTTGTTCTCTGTAGAAGGGGAGTCTGGGGGCATTTCTGGGGGATAGGAAGGCATAAAGGAGGATGTTATTTCAACATTCTTTGTGACTGACTGATTGATTGGGAAGACACAGACAATCATAATCCAGGTTCCTTCCCGATCTGGCTGTTATTATCTCTATGCTGGGGGAATTTGACATGTGTAAGAAGGAAGCAAGGGAGATTTACCCAAAATACCCAACATTCTGTTTGACTGATTGAAAATTTTGCAGACAGCTAGGATCCAAGTTCCTTTCTATTCTGGTTGTTATTATCTCTATGTTAGAAGTGTCTGGGGTGTTAGAAGGGAACACAAGGAAAGTTTGTTCATCAAATCCTGACTTTTACAAACAAATAACCTATGACTAAAAATAAACCCATGGGGTTTTAGTTGCATGTTTTTGGCCAAAGGCATGGAAAGCCCCCCTGCCCTGTCAAAGAACCGCTGATTCAGGTAAGTTCTTATCTTATCTGTGAACATGTATTTAGTATAATGTAATTTAAAAGCACCTTTACCTCTACTGTGAAAAAAGCTCTTGTGAAGGAAACCCCAAATACCCCAACATTCTGTTTGACTTGGAATACACAGGCAGCTATGATCCAAGTTCCATCCTGATCTGGCTGTTATCATTTCTGTGTTAGAAGTTTCTGGGGGTGTGAAAAGTGAGCAAAGGAGGTTGGCAAAATACCCTAAAATTCTGTGTGACTGATTAGAAAGACACAGGCCACTGTGATCCAATTTCCTTCCTGATCTGGTTGTTATGTCTGTCCTATGAGAGTCTGGGGAAATGAGATGGGAGCAAACAAGATTTACCCATAAATTCTGTGTGACCGACTGGGAAGAGACAGGAAGCTGTGATCCAATTTCCTTCATGGTCTGGCAGTTATTATCTCTGGTTTAGACATGTCTAGGGGTGTGAGAAGGGAGCAAAGGAGGATGACCCTAAATACCCCAACATTTTGAGTTACTGATTGGAAATACACAGTCTGCTGTGATCAATTTCTTTCCTGATCTGTCTGTTGTTATTTTCTCTGTGGTGGGGGAGACTGGGGAAAGAAGTAGTTGAACAAGCTTTTTTTATTTATTTATTTATTTTTTTACAGCTAGAGAGATAGGGGGACAAACAGTTAAGAAAAACAAGATTAAAAAGAAAGAAAAATTGATAGGTAACAGGGACCCTTACGTGAGCTGTGGGACTGATAATAGACAAGAATGAGTATTTTGTAGAGGTCCAAGGGAAAACTTCACACACAATCAGTTCTGTTGTGTACTTTACAGTTATAAAAACACACACACACACACAAACCCCCCCCCCCACAGTAGTTGAGTAATGTCCAATAAAAACAGAAGGGGGGGGGGAGGAATAGAAGCAGAGCAGGGATGTGTCAGTAAAGTGGTAGTCCAAAAACTGATTACAGCCATGGTTGCTGCAGAGTATGCAATAAATGATGATGATCCTTCTCCTCCTGAGGAGGCAGTTAGTCAAAGTCCCATCAAATGTTCCACCACCACCACCACCAGTGCCAGTACTGTTGAAAAACTAGGTACGTACACTGAAGTGAAGATGACAAGTCTCATTCTAGTGTTGTGATAATGGAAGAAGATGTAGCAGCTAAGCCAACTGCTGCATCTGACAGTGAAACAAACAAGCACAAAAACACCTGTCTTGAAGGTTGTAGCGAACATTGTGAAAATAAAGAAAGTAAAAAGAAATTGTTTCTGACCTCTCAAAGTCTAGAAGACTATACAAATAGTGAGCAAGAAGCAGTGGGCTATGCTGAGGATGAACAAATGATAACTGATGATGATGTAGAATATATCACTCCCTCTCTTCTTGAGATGCAGATGAAGTTGAGAGTGGCAGAGATGATGACATGGTCAGAAAGTTAGCTGAAAGCCAATGGCTCAATCTTACATCACTGAAAAAGAGCACTTTGTCTGTCTATAAACTGTATGAGAAAACAATGGGAAAGTCTGACTCTGGACAAGCAAAGAGCTCCAAAAATACACAGTCATTGTTCAAGCCCCACTTAGCCACATAAAATAGTGTTGATTAACCATCAGCAACAACAATACAGGTTATTAACATCAGCAAACATAGCTATGAGTGCCTCTTTTGCTGCAGGTAGTGCAGCATCTTGAATACCCACTAGTAGCTCAATTGAATCAACATCTAGCACCAGGAGTAGTAGTAACCCGAAAGAAATCCCGCAGTGTATGAATTTCACAGTATGGAGATACTTTTCTCAATATCCAAAAGCTAAACATGTTGCTATCTGTTGTCTGTGTAAGAAGCATGTGAGTGAGGGAAAGTAGACTCACACCTAGGGACCTCCTCAATGAGATCCCATGTGAAGCACAATCACAGGTTTGTCTGGGAGACAGACCATCAGCAGGTCAGAGGTGCCACAACTAGCAGCTGCAGAAGTACTCCTAAATGTCCCCAGGGCTCAGAGGTACACAATAGAAGTGCTGTTGATGTTTCAGAGAGTGTGCCAAGATTTTCTGCTGGCGCTTCAGAGATGTATGACTGAGTTTGCTTTTGGAGATAACAAAAGTCATAGAGTGCCACATATATTGCCACAACCCCAACCGCCTCCACAAGTGATGGCTTTAAAGCAATAAAGTTACGCAGTTCTACTATGTATTGCCATCCATGTTCACTGTTCTTAAAACCTGCACAAAAATAATGCAAAATTATGCCTATGGAATAATAAACCTTCCAAAATGTTGGTGGTTGACATTCTCCCTTTTTGTTTTTTAAAAACAGAGGCTTTAAATATCTCATGCGCAAGTTACTTTTCAAGGATGTTTGTGTCTGTGTTACTTAAGTAGGAAAAGACAAAGACTTAGCCTGCTAACAATTTTTTCAAGGCATATATTAATCTAGGACTCACAACTTTACGTTTCAGCTATTTATTTTTCCCTCAGAAGAAATAATATTGTGTTGGGAAATCTTGCAATCATAGAACACATAGGAGAAAAATGGCAATGTTCAGTGGTGAAAGGGCAAAAATGTAATGCATTTTCTATGGGATGGAATTTTAGTGAATGAAATGGTCAATTGTTTTTTGTGACAATTCCTGCAGGAAATAACTTTTACTTTTTTCCCATCCCTACTACTGTATTCAAATTCACCCCAGTACAAACACTGTATCATGATCTAACTGATCCTCTAAACCAAAAATTCAACCTCTGGGCCTTACCAACTGCAAGCAATGTTATTAAAGCTCATTGTTAGGGTCACTGCCCATCCCATTGCATGCCTAATTAATGTTTCTTGTCATGTAGCTATTATATACTTGAAGCCTGAAACGTGACTAGGTTTGTACCTGTACTAAAAGTATGCAGTCATATCTAGAGTGGTGTGGAACATGGTGAACTTACTGGAACTATTTTTCTATATTTTATCAAGGCATTTGATACAGCAGACAATAATATGTTGATAAATAAGTTAAAAATTCCAGGATAAGGTAATCATTCTCTAAACTAGTTTTGTTCTTAGTTATCAAATAGATTGTAATATATGTCTATTGTGGACAGTGTTTCCTTCCCATTCGAAGTAACATGATGGCTCTCAAAGGTTTCATTCTCTGCCCGTTCTATTTTCACTATATATAAACAATTTGCCCATGCATAGCAAACATCTTTTGTGCATATGTATGCTGACACCAAAAGAAGCAGAATTAAGAAACAATTAGATGTTGCTGAATGATAGATCACTAAAACAACAAGATGTGCTGTTGGTCTAAAGTTGTAAGTGGGGTGCCACAGGTTTCAATCCGGGGCCCAATGCTTTTTAATTTGTTTATTAATGATCTAGAAGTGGTTAATTAAAGTAATGTCTCAATCTTTGCTGATGATACTAAGCTGTGTAATGAAACACATACAGAGCAGAATGTTTTCCTCTGCATAATGATTTAGATAAACTGAACAAATAGGCACAAAAGTAGCAGATGAGGCTTAATGTAGATAAATGTAAGGCTATGTATTTGAGCTGTAGAAATAAACATGCTACATATACACTAAACGGGAAGCTACTTGGTGACTCCTCATTAGAGAAATATTTAGGAGGACTGTTAAATGATAGACTTCACAAAAGTGTACAGTGTCACTTAGCTGGTGCAAGAGCAAACAGGGTACTCTCCTGCAAAAAATGGTGCATAGATGTACAGGATATAATTCCACTTCTTTATAAATCCTTGGTAAGGCTTCATCTAAAATATGGAGTACAGTTCTGGGCACCAGTTCTTAAAAAAGACATTGAAATTGAGAGATAGGCATAAAAATGATAAAGGGATTGGAGGATCTGCGTTATAAAGGTTAGTTTACATTAAAGAATAGACATCTAAGGGGTTATACCATTACAGAAAGAATACAAAACAATCAGTGTGTGTATTTAGGCAATCAATTTAAAAACATGTATCTATGACCTATAAAACCAATATAATATGGGTTAAATGAACAGGCTACAATCCTGACTGCTAAATCAAAAAACAAGAGAGACTCTAGGAAGTGAAAGCAGGAGAGTGCTAGATAAAGCCAGTATCACACAACAATATACATATTTGCAGCAATCAGGTAAAAAAAAATTATAAAAGAACAGACATAGACATAAGAGTCAAATAAATGTACTAATGTAATAACATATAATATAATAAAAATATAAAAAACAGTACTATATCACTACAATCGAATGAACATGATGAACATGAGAATAATGTTCTAAAGACTAAAAAAAGCTACCGGAAACAAATATGTGCAATCCGTCTTAATGGATCAGAGGAATGAGTTCATGAGCAAAGTTAGAAAAGTTCTTAAATCATATGACAGAGTCCATATCAAATATTTGGAGTAAGCTAAAATATGGGTTTCCTCTCCCTTCTCTCCGAGTATGGATGTAAGTCTTGGTAGGATATGGGTTGCCTCTCCTGTCTCTTCTCCTCAGAAATCTTCTAATAACATAATTCCGCTAATAGAATGTGGAGGTAATCACTTTAAAGGGATAATAATGTCAGAAAAAAGTATTAACTATACGGTAGATACAATTAAAAGAGAGTACTTTCACTTATTTCTATCTCTCAAACTGTTATGGTTTGAGAGATATAGGAAAATAAAGTTATCTGGTCCCTCCCCTTTCAGCTTGACAAGAAGTAAAGCTGTCAGAAGCAGATTCTGGTAGCACGACCAGAAGTGACTCTTCAGCAGCGCTGATATAACGGTATCTAAAGACAAATACTTCATTTAGAACGGTCTACAAAGTGTGCCTGGTTTGCAAACACACTTTGTAGACCGTTCCAATGAAGTATTTAATTCTAAATAGCGTGATTTCAGCTCTGCTGAAGAGCCTCTGTCTGGTCAAATGACTGGAATCTGCAGCTGTCAGCTAGATGGCAGACTTGAGTAAAACACCCAGAAAAAGGTAACTTTAGCAAGTTATATCTCTCAAACCATAAAGGTTTGAGAGATAAGACTTACATCGATGTTAACCTTTTTTTAATGTCTACAATATTTCTATCCATTTTATTACTATAAAGGGATATTACTATCCCTTTAATCATGCCTAAAGCACACTGATGTCTGTTGAAAGTGTTTAGATATGTGAAGACATAAATCATGTGTGGGCAGAGGTCCTCTCTCCTTGACCATACATTGGAATTACCACTTCAAATGCGGACAGAGGTCTCTTTAGCTCTCAGCTCATGATTTGAGTCAGACCAGGATACAGGCAATGTTCCCTTGATCAAACTACTTAAAATAAGATGTTGGGATAATGTAGCTCCACTAGTATAATCTTTCTTCAATTATAAAAATAGAATCAATATGTAGGTAGCGTAAAATATTGGGCTTCCAACTCCTTTTGTATTTTAACAATACTTCTTCAGGTAATATAGTAGCTGCTATAGCAGGCTCAGAGTACATTTAAATTTAGCGCTCAATGTTAAATGAGCCAATAGCTATCTAATTTTGTACATTGTTCAGCTGGATGTCTAGTTAAATCATTCACAAAGTGACTGAGACAGATCGCACATATTTGTTTCCCACAGCTTATTTTAGTTTTTAGAACAATTCATTCCATTGTATTGATACATTACTGTTTTTTATTATATTGTATGTTATTACATTAGTAAATGTATTAGACTCTAATAGTTCATCTGGTTATTATTATTTTTTAAATTATTGCATAGATACACTGTTCTGTGATACTGGTTTTGTCTAGCGCTCTCCTGTTTCACTTCCAAGTGATATGATTACCATTTACAAGTATATTCCAGGTCAAAGCAAAGAACTCTCTAAAGTGCTGTTTCATCAAAGAGCTGAGCAAAGAACAATACCGAGAATTATGAGAGCTGACTTCAAAGAAGATAGTGTGTCAATCCAGGGACATATCTGACTACCATTTGGACTCAGGAAGGATTTTTTTTACCCATTTGGGGCATAACTAAATTGGCTTCATTTTTTTTTTTTTTTTCTTTTTGTGCCTTTTTCTGGAACAAAAGGGGTGATATGGCATTGGCTGAACTTGATGAAAGCATGTCTATTTTCTACGTTACTACGTTACTCACATTTTACAATACCCATTTAACAGTCATAATAAAGTATAGTTGTAACTTTGCCCCAGTTAACTCATACAATTATCATGGTATGTGGCCAGACCTTAAACTCATATTTGGTCTTCACATGGAAAAATTAACATTCAAACTTTACCTTAAAGAAGGTACTTTGTTTAGAAACAGATCCTGTCGATATGATAGGAAAATGTAATTTGTAACATTTATATATTTATACATATACACCCATTTCTCAATTATTGTGGAAATGTGTGCCTAGAAAGCCAGGTCAGTTAGTTGAGTCAATAACAGAATATTAAACACTATAGCTTTACATCCAACTAATTAATATGAGGGGAAAATTGGAGCGTGGTGTAGAAAAGGTTTTTTCAGGGTATTTTTTTTTTTTTTGTGAAAGGCAGTTAACTTAATTAAGCCAGGCGACTAATTGTTAAATATTTTTCAGGCATTACTAGAGCTATCTGAAGTATACAGTATAATTAAATTTTGATTTTAGTGGTATTTGGAAGGATTAAAGGCACAATCTGTTGAAGCATGGGGTTACTTAATATTCACTTCCCTGCTACAGCTGTCCTCTATTACATTACAAAGGACAGGAAAAGAGACAGAGTAGAATAGAGTGAAGTAATGAGAAAATTATTCTTTCATTTAAACCAGATCCACACTGAACAACCTCTTGAAAACAGATATGATCTATGTCACACAGATCAAGATACTGAAAGCAATAACATTTTATACTGTAACAAAAAAATTCCCATCATATTTTTCCAGTATTGTTGTGCATATGCATTTTGTTTGTTGCACAAAATCAAATAATACATTGCAACTAAAGTGAATTATTATCTCAGTGGAAATCCAGAAAGATTGCAAGCCAATTCTTATTGTTAAACTGTTATTTGTCCAATGCATTCATGAAAGAACCACAGACATCTGTGTATAATGATTTGGAACCCCAAAGGAATCTCCAAGGGTAGTTACTTGGCTTTGAATTTGAGTTACACAAGGATCATGCAAGGGTGACCAGATGGACAGTCCTACTGTGATTAATGAGGCAGAGCATATAACATAACTAAAATCTGCCACAGTAAAACACAGTTCTTAATATTCATGTCACTACTGCATAATTTTAATAATAAATAAAGATGTATTCTGGAGACAAGAAATGCAATCAATGTTTTTGATAATCAAAAAAAGACCATGGGTTTTAGAAAATAACACAGGTTTGTTTTTTTTGTCTGGTTTAATTTTGTTTTGGAAACAAAATCATTGAAATAGTCTTCAAGGCTGATGACTGAATGCAGGAAAAAGAGTAATTAAAGTGAAAAGCTCCTCATTTATTAAAAAAATGGTATAATTGTATTATTAGAATGTAGGAAAATTATACTTGTATTTCTCTAAGACAAGAATGCATGACTAAAAACAAAATAAGGTGCTATCTTTTAGATGAGGAATAGACTACCAGATTTACTCCAAGGGCTGCAAATGTTGACCTAATGTCCCTCACAGGCCCGTACATCATGGTTTCAAATTATGACAAAAAATATAAATGTTACATAAATAGTGAAATTAACCCCTTGGATGCAATAGAAATCTTCAATTCTGGCACCTAATGGGTTAAAAGGAGTTTTCATAAGTGTTAAAGGAATTATGCTGGGAAGCAAACGGAAGATGTGGAGAGGCACAGAAGATGCCTCTGAGGACTTCATTTGGTCTCAGGGTTACCTCTTGCCCACAAGTGCATAATTAATTAAGAAAAAATGTATACTTGATAATAATAAATTATGAAAATACTTAACATTTGGCTGAAAAAAGAGAAACATGCAAAAAGGCACCTCCTGCCTTCCAGGGAATTCCCACCGAAAGTCTAATTTTCTGCTATTTTTAATGCATCGAAAACAATGATAATCATGTATCCTCCCCACATGGAGTGTGTTCCCCCATGTATTCCTACCATGCTGAAGTATAAAAGGGGGTCAGTTTTCCATACAGTGTTAGTCTGTGCTTTGGAGAGAGTGACAGAGAAAGAGTCTACATTTTTTATTCTAGCTAGTGTATGTATATATATCTTTACTTATATGGTCCTACACAGTGTAAGTAGTACCTAACAACAGTAGTATATTACAATAAATATATGGAGATAAAATAAGTGTCACATTCATATAAACAACATGAGTGAGGTCCCTGCCCCAAGAAGCTTACAGTCTAAATGGATAATAGGAGACAGACCACAGGGTATGAGGGTACCAAGTGCTTTGAGTTCAAGTGCTGAGTTTGCCAAGAGGTAGTGCATGGTGCTAGTGCTCCAGAAGAGAGAATTTAAGGGTAAACTTAAAGATAGAGGGGGATTGTTTTAGATATAGGGAGGAAGGTATGGAGTTCCATAACTAGGGAGCTGAAAGTGAAAAAGGTTTGAAAGAAGAGAGGACAGAAGACGTGGATGGTTTAACAGGAGGGTAGAGGGGGCAGGAGTGTAAGTGCATTAAAGGTAAGAAGAAGGACTTTGTAAGTGATATGTTTCTGAATAGGGAGCCATGTCAGATGTTTAAGAATGATGTGAGCAGGTTCAGTTTTTTTGGAGAATGAGGTGATTTGTGCAACTGAGCTTAAGAGAGATTGCATAAGGGATATATGGGAAACCGGGAGGTCAGTCAGTAGGACATTGCAATAGTCTAAGCGTGACATAATGAGGACATGCACAAGAGTTTTAGTAATTTTTTGAGACAGTAAGAGGCAGGTTTTAGCATTGTTGCAAAGGAAGAATACACAGGTTCTAGCCACAGAGTTATGTAATGGAAGAAAGAATGGGAGGAATAAAATATGGCCCTAAGGTAGCTTGCTGAGCTGACTGGATGATTGTCAGTTCCATCAACTGTAGTGGTAAAGTTGGGTGTTGGGAGAGATCTTGGTTGGAAATTTAGTTCAGTTTTGGATATGTTTATCTTCAGATGACGGTGGCCCATTCAGGAAGATATGGCCAAGAGGCAGTCTAACTGAATTTGAGGTGAAAGGTCAGGAGTAGGGAAGAATGGAAGGTCATAGAAATGTCCCATTTTTTTCATTAAAAAAATAACAATTTCCACATTTTTTCTCGAAATTTCCTGCCTACAGTGTTCTCTTTTTTGCCACTGCCAATAAATTTCCTGGGACAAATCTGCCATATTTTGCCTATGTTTTCTATGACTACAGTGCAATATAACTTGGGAACACGGAACTTTCAGGATTATTCTGCTTCTGCTAGTTTTGGCACAGCTTACCTGTTGATGGTGTGTCTCCCATTCAGACTTGTGGTTGGGCATCAGGTGGGAACTCATTGAGGAGGTGCCTAGGTGTGAGCCTACTTTCCCCCTGCACACTTACTTCTTACTCAGACAACATATAGCAACATGTTTAGCATTTGGATCCTGCGTGAAGTATCTCCATACTGTGGACTTTATAGACTGTGAAATTCCTGAGGGGCTTCTACTACTAAATGGACTAGATGTTGCTAGATTTGCTCTACTGCTAGGTGCCACAGGGGCTGCACTTCAAAGAGCAGCAGATGCACTCATCAAAGCTAAGTATCATGGTGCCCATGATCCTTGAGCGACATTCTTACTTCCTGGTTTACACTGGCTGCACTCTTATTGGCTCTGGGCTAATTGCTCCTCCCAGGGCTTACCTTTAAATATGCCCTCCTGTCACTATACCGGTGCCCTTTTGTGGTGTACCCGTATCTAGTGACAAGTTGTTATTGTTTCCTGTTTCCGTGTATGACCCGGCTTGCCTGACTACGCTCGTGCCTGACGCTCCTGTGATTCGATCCCGTTGCTGACCTGGACTGGCTGACTAACTCCTTGTGTACCGATCTGGCTTGGCTGTGTATCTGATTCCGTTACTGACTGGACTGGCTGACTAACTCCTTGTGTATGGAACCAGCGTGGCTGTGTATCTGATTCCATTTCTGACTAGGACAGGCTGACTCTGTTACACAGATCTGTCTGGGCTACTGTTGGTGGTCCTCCTGACTGGCTGTGAAGTCTGTGTGTGCCGACCTGGTATTGCTGCTAGTTCCATCTATTACCGGACTAGTCTATTACCTCCATATACTATCCAGGCATACACTGGTCCTGGACTGGTGACGTTACGTGTCTATCTCCTGCTCGCTCGCCGCTCTCACTGTCTCCGGGAGCTTGTGGGAGTCCCTGTACTAACATTATACCTGGGTCTAGCCAATGCCACACTGCTGCCTGTGTTGCCTCAGTTAACCCTAGGGACCTAGGGTCGTTACATCGCCAGCATCAGGTGTCTGTTGTCTCAGTTAATCCTAGCGGGCTAGGGTCCCGTTACTGCCTGAGTCCAGTCTGTGTTGCCTCCGCTCACCCTAGCATACTAGGGTTCAGTCACTATATGTACCACTGCTGTGTTGCCTCCGTTAACCCTAGTGTGCTAGGGCCTAGTCGATGCCTGAGTCTTTGTCATGTTGCCTCTGTTAACCCTAGTGCCCTAGGGTTTTTCCTTTGCCAGAGTACTGCCTGTGTTGCCTCAGTTAACCCTAGTGTTCTAGGGTCCCGTTACAGCCAGAGTCCTGTCCGTGTTGCCTCAGTTAACCCCAGCATGCTAGGGTCCCGTTACTGCCAGAGTCCTGCCCCTGTTGCCTCAGTCTGCCCTACTCTCTTAGAGTCAGTCCTCTGTCAGTGTTTTGCCAGTGTTACCCACGTGAACCCTAGTCCACTAGGGATTGTCCTTCAGTTACCCATTGCCTGTGCCACCTATTGCCTTGTGGGACTGTTGAGGATATTATCGTTCCTGTACCTTGATGAGAATCTGCCTACAAGTTCAACATCACTATACTTGTTTGCTAACTGTTTCAGTGTTTATAGTATTTCCCTGACCTGCGTCAGATCTGGAAAGTACTTGGTACGGACCTCATCTGGACCTGAGTGGGGTTATTGTACATTATTTTCAATAAAGCTTTTAACCTTACCAAACTGTCTGAGTGTTCTTTTACAAACAGTATCAAACCGTGAAACTAAGGATGTGGATGCTGATAAACTGTGTTGTTTCTGGTTACTCTACACTCTTAGTTTGTGTGTGTGTGGCTGAGTGGGACAGGGACTTGGAAGCAGTGAGGAGGATGCTGATGATGACTGATAGGATGACTGTGTATTTTTGGCATCTTTGCTTGTCCAGTGTCAGACTTTCCACTTGTTTTCTCAAACAGTTTATAGGCAGGCATAGTGTTCTTTTTAGGTGGAGCCTTTCCACTAACATTCTGTGGAAGAGGAGAATTCTGGATGAATATATTCTAGATCTACATCATCAGTCATTAGGTCATCCTTAGCATTTGCCCACCACTTCTTCCCCACTACTTTTATATTTCTCTAGACTTTTAGAGGTCTCAAACAATTTATTTTTACTTTTCTCATATGATGGATTTTCACATCATTTGCTACTACTTTCAGGATGGATATTTTGTGCTTGTTTGTCTTACTGTCAAAGGGAGCAGTTGGTTGAGCTAATACGCCTTCTTGTACTATGCCATCAACAATGGAATACAACTCACTGTCATCTTCATTCAGTGCTTTTATATGGTTTATTAATAGTACTGGTGCTGGTGGTGGGGGAACCTTTGGTGGGACTTTTACAAAAGTACATCCTTCTTATGAGGAGAGGGTTCACCATAATATATTGCACACTTAGCTGCAACCATGGACTACCATTTTACTCACATTTCCCTGCAGTGCTCCTACTCCTTTCAACCTCCCCCTACCCCTTGTGTGTTTGCTGGACATTACTCAATTATTGTGTATGTGTTATTACTGTTATTTATTTAGTTAACTGTCCCCACTTTCCCTATCACTGACAACAAAAAACAAAAAAACACACTCTGTGTTCAACTGCTTCTTTTCCCAGACTCCACTAAGACAGAGATAACAGGTCAGGAAGAAACTTTGATCACAGTTGCCTGTGTCTTCCAAGTCAGCTGCACAGAATTGGGGGTAATTCTCCCTTGCTCCCTACTCATAATCTTAGACTCCACTAATAGAGAGATAATAGACAGATCAGGATGGAACTTGGATCACAGCTTCCTGTGTTTATGTTGCCACACAAAAATTTGGGGTATTTGGTGTAAACATCCTTTGCTCCCTTCTCACACCCCCGACACCTATAAGACATATATAACAGCCAGAGCAGTAAGAAACTTGGATCACCTCTGCCTGTGTTTTCTCAGTCAGTCCCACAAAATGTTGGGGTATCTGCGGTAATTCTCCTTTGCTCCCTTCTCACACCCGCAGACTCCCCTGACTAGGGATGGGTGAAAATTTTCCCCTCAAACTGAAATTGCCAAAAAATGGTACTTTCTGCTTTTTTCGCCTATCTCATTGCATTGAAATCAATGAGTAGAAAATTTTTTCAGGTTCTCACAGCATGCCATTCTGTGTTTGTGAGAGGAGAGAGCAGCATGTTTTTGAGCTAGAGGAGATAGGCAAATAAAGGGGAATTGAAACTTAGTTTTAGAGAGTCATTTAGATAGGACATTTGTTCTCTGTAGTAGAGGAGTCTGGGGGCACATTGGGGAGAATAAGGGAATAATGAGGTTGACAGAAAATACCCCAAAATTTGGTGTGACTCACTGGCAAGACACAGGCAGCTGAAGTCTATTTTGCTTGCTGATTTTAATTTATTGTCTCTGTGCTGGTGAAGTCTGGGGAAATAAGTTGTTGATTTTGTTTTTTAGTTGTATATATATTTTTGGGGGGACTAAACGAGAATATACTGGTGCCACAAGCTACATATACATAGAAACATGACACATTTCTGACCAAACAGTCCTTAGTCATACGTAAGGATCACCAGGGGAGTAATGGCTTATAAATCCTAAACCCTCCCTACACACACACACTAGCCCATGTAACTGAATATTGAAACATGTACAGTAATGTGCAAAAGTTTTAGACAGGTGTGAAAAATGCTGTACAGTAAGAATGCTTTCAAAAATAGACATGTTCATAGTTTATATTTAACAATTAACAAAATACATAGTGAGTGAACAGAAGAAAAATCTAAATCAAATCAATATTTGGTGTGACTATCCTTTGCCTTCAAAACAGCATCAGTTCTTCTAGGTACACTTGCACAAAGTCAGGGATTTTGTAGGCATATAGTCAGTTGTGTGATTAAACAATTATACTAAACAGGTGCTAATGATAATTGATTTAAAATGTAAGTTGAAACACCATCATTAACAGAAACAGAAACAGCTGTGTAAGAGGAATAAAACTGGTGAGGAAGAGCCAAACTCAGGTATCAAGTTAAGGTTGCTGAAGACAGTTTAATATCAAAAGTCATACACCATGGCAAGACTGAGCACAGCAACAAGACACAAAGTAGTTATACTGCATCAGCAAGATCTCTCCCATGCAGAAATTTCAAGACAGACAGGGATTTCCAAGCTCTTTTGAAGAAGCAAGGAGAAGCAGGCAACGTTGAGGAACGTAGACACAATCGACCAAAGAAACACATGCTTACCTCCCTTCGCAATCGGAAGATGTCCAGCAGCGGCATCAGCTCAGAACTGGCAGAAACAATGGGACCCTGGTACACCCTTCTACCTCCTGGGAAGTCGTCAGAAGTGGCTTTCATGAAAGACTTGTGGCCAAAAAGCCATACCTCCAATGTGGAAACAAGGCCAATTGATTCAACTATGCATGAAAACACAGAAACTGGGGTGCATAAAATGGCATCAGGTGCTCTGGACTGATGAGTCAAATTTTTAAACATTTGGCTGTAGCAGAAGGCAGCTTGTTCACCAAAGGGCGGTACAAGATTGAGTGTCTACAGGCAACAGTGAAGCATGGTGGAGCATGCTTGGGGCTGAATTACTGCAAATGGATTTGGGGATTTGGTCAGAATTAAAGGGATAGTAATGTTTCATAATAAAAGCAGCTCCACTTAATCTTCACAGTATTTGGGCCATGGAGAGTGTTATTCCAGTACTGTCAGAGTTGAAGAGTAATTGAATGATACAGTATTCCCCTCCCACCCCTTTTACTGATGCAGCACTGCTCAGCTAAGAGCAGCAGGGTGGTGTCCAAGTGGATTGCAGAGAGAGACAATCTTCAATTAATATAAGAGAAAAACCTGAAAAACTTGTAAATGGGGGCAGGGCTTTCATTTTTCTCACAGTAAGAAGATTGTCCCTTGATGTGAGCTGTCTGGTCTGTGGACCAGATTCCACATCTGTGGGGAGGTGGCTTACACTAGGTAAAAGGGGCGGGAGGGGGAAACGTTATCATTCAATTACTCTTGAAATGAAGATCAGAGACATCAGAACATAGGGTGTATTATTATATTCCACACCAATCTAATAAACTGTAGGGCAATGGGTTATAACTACTTCATGGCCCTTACTATCTTTTGAGAAAATATATGGTGTTCAGTGGTTTCAGATGTGAAATAAGTTCACAATGTATCCAATATATGTTATATACCATCACCCCAAAAACACGTGACCCAATCCACAGAACATGTGTATCCACATATGTTCTGGTACTCCGGCCCATGTATTAGTTCAGACAGCACAAATAACTACCGAATTCTATTGTTCCGTCATTCACAATCTAGAAATAAAAAAACACCCTTAATTAACCACAGACGTGGCCACTTCAATGGACATAAAAATGTACTGAATATAGTTACAATGATATATAAGAACACAATAGAACACAATTATCGCAAAAATATATCAGAATACAATACACTTTTTGAGCATCACAAACACATCTGTGTGAGGTGCGACATGGATGTTGAATAACGTGCAGTAATTATTCTGCTGTGTTCCAACCAGAAAATTATCTGTATGCATCACAAACACAACCGTGAATGGTGCAATATTATTAGTTGGTCTTTTATTTTTAATACATAAAAGATGTGTTAAAAATTTAGTATATATGCATCACAGACACATACATGTAAGTTGCAACATGTATAATTAATAACACAACACTTTTTCAACCACAAAAAGTCAATATGTATCACAAATACATCTATACAAGATGCAACATTGACAATGGATGCTATTTTATGATGGTCGCAAAAAGAATATACTCTCAAAACCTATACTGTAATCAAAATAAACTATATCAACATGAAATACCATTGAGAGTTATAGGTCTCCACCACATCGCACAGCAGTCGGATCAATTCATACTGAGCAATCACTAACAGAATGACTTTGAAAACAATACAATAAACGATTAATACTATGAAGAACATCAAGTTTAAGTAGATCAGAAATATAGAAGCTTTAATTGCATCTAACTAAAAATTTCTTTGCATGATCCCATGGACTAACATTATACAACATCAATTAACATTATAATGCGTAATAATAAAAAAGGTACAAAGAAACAACATTCAGAAAATATGTTACACAACAGCTAGGGAATATTGGAATAAACATTAGAGGAAATAATAATAATAACAAACAATCATACTATTGCTGCTAATTGAATAGTATAAATATTATACATAAATAAATAGCCAAATGGAAACTTAAATATAATAATACAAACTCAAATTCAAGAATTTAGTCATGGATATATGAGCACACATATAACCTATATTATTTTCTTATATATTCATAATATAGGATATCATACACAAAAACATGGAAGACGAGGTCACGACAAATGACCTAAGACCTAGGATGCTGATTGGCTTATCCCCCTATATAATGTAACATCCCACCATACCATTTCTATTATATGTAACTAAAATACATATTAATCCTGAAGAAGGGATTTTAATTGAAACACGTAGATTTTTTTGATGTGATTATTGTTATCACTGTGTGAAAATTATACCTTCTTTATTTTATTTTGTTTTAATAAATTATTTTTTATTTCACTTCATTTGTTTTAAAGGACACATTATACAGGGGTAGGAAGCAACTACACCCGCTTTGATCCAATACGATAACTACTACTTCCTATTTTTGTCAGTGCTTTATTAATACAAATAGATTGTACTACAAGGTGATTTGAGTGGAAGTTTAACCAAAGGGAAAAAAGGGGAAAACAGATTGAAGAGATCGGAGGTGGAAACTATGGGCAGCGCAAGTGGATGGGAATTGCAACAGGAGATTGATCAGAAGGAGGACCAAGTGGGATATAAGCATACCTGGGAACTCTCCGGATTTGCCCCGGAGACTCCGGTTTTGACACTGCTTTACCGGGTCTCCGGGGCAGAGGCTGAGTCCTCCGGATGTGGGGAGTTTCTATTGAAACTCTACCCACTTCCACTCTTTCTCCCTGTGTTGCTTCTTCCCCCAGCCTTCTTTTAAGCCCTCCACCCGGCACTCACGTTAAGCCCTGCCCCTTTTTGACGCAATACTCATCATTCTTCACACCACCCATGGCAGCAGAGGACTCCCCTCCAGGAAAACAACAATAAAAAGTTCCCAGGTATGGACATAAGGTCGTGTCAAAGATCACTGATACAAGGCTAAAGTACAAAGACTAGGTCCGGTAAGCACATCATATTGTCACTGTTTGGAGATAAGCGGTATTCACATCTATGTGGTAAAATCAGTGTGGTGTACTGTTTTACATATTTACTGGTCCTAGCAAAAATATCAAGTGATTGTGATCACAACTCTTCCTCACCATTATCCATTCCTAGAATCCAACATAGTCAGATGCCCAGTAGCTCACTCTGATCCTCAGTTATGTCTGTTATCTCCCCAACTTACTCCACTCCACCTATTTTAGATCTTTCTTTTTTCAGTCACTTCACTTACATATATATATCTTCCTTTTTTACCTCAATAGCACCTGTTGTGTGTGTTCTCACTAAGGTATGGGGGAAATATTCAAAGTGTTCATACAATCTACACTTAGTAGTTCTGGTGCACTATCTTTTTCTGTTTTTTCTCTACATATACAGTGCCTGAGCTATCCCCAGGTCCAGACAGCAGCAAGGAATACTATCCCATAGACTATCAATCTACCATTCGAGAGACTTTATATACACTGTGAAAAGGAAGCTTCTCAAGAGACAAAATATATTAGGGATTTACTATGTACACCAGACAAGAAATCAAGAAAATAAGATCTGGTAAACCTTATTGTTTTTGCACACAATACCAATACACCAGTATACAGGCTAAACAAACTGTTACAAACTGAACTTGATTGATACAGTGATACAGTGATTTACATGAAGTCAATATTTTTATTGTGTGTAACAAAGTGAAAGTGTATTGTCACAATAAGTTGATATCATTGTTATACAGCAATATATTTCAGGTACATTATCAAATAATAGGTGAGCGCTGGTCTTTAGTTCTCTTTTTGGTACAATACACCGCTACCTAGATAGTGGGGGATTCTGTTTGGTTTTAGATTTCAGCAGGTCTCCTTATATTGAAGTGCCTTTAATATTGTTTTTTTGTGTGGGGGGTGAATATCGATTTATCTTTTGTGAATTTGTGAAAACCTTGTGTTTAATTGATATTATCATGCTAAAGTGTTTAGACAGAACCCAAAGAAGGGAAAGATTAGCTAGAAGTTATTTCAAAACCTTACCCACAAGCCATGATAAACAAATACAATTCTCAGAAACTTATCTAAAGAAGTAATTCTTCAGTTTAGAAAGACTTTTAAAAAAAGAAATGGCTCAATGGTGGGAAATTATAACACAACAAAAATATATTGACAAACAACAGGTACCTAGAGTATTATGCATACAAATGGAGCCCTCCTTTGGAAAAGAACAAACTACATTTTACTATCCGTGGAACCAAATATTAATGTTCCATTAATATCATGGAACTTATCATCAGATATAGGACCAATGAAATGGATGTGATGAAAAGGAAATTATAGAAATAAAACAGAAGAAATTGAAACAAGATGATGACGACTACAAAAATGGGATACAAAGGACCTGGAAAACAAAAACCAGTTCCAACACTACAGACATCAAAAATACCAACAACAAAGACCATATCAAACAAGAAACCACAGAACACAATATAAACAGGAGGATCACAAAGAGGGGAATAAAAATAGACCTAAGGTAACCAATATAGTAAAAACAACAAATCCTAATACAGAAGAAAACAACACAGATTCTAATACAGAGGAAAATAAATCAGGATCTAATACACAAATTCAAAAAAAGGATGATAATACACTGGAACATTCCAGTAGAGGGCTACCCATAACTAAGAACAATAACAAAAAACAGGATAGAAAGACTAAAACATCAGATATGTCTCCTAATATTGAATTAATAAGTACAACCACCAGTGGTACTAAAATAGGAACTTCTTTCCCAAGCATACAAATTCAAAAAAAGATGATCATATACAGAAACCATCCAATATAAGGATGCCTACAATCAAGAATAATAACAAAAAAAACAGACAAAAAGAACAACATATCAGAAAACACATTTCCAGTTGCTGGCTGTAGTAATATAGAAACAGCTTTTTTAAAACACTATGAATCAAAATCATATTAACCATAAGAATCAACAGTCTACTGTAGCCACAAATCAAACTCCTTCACAAAGAATGTCATCGCATAAAAAAGAAACTTTGAATTTATATGATCAGGAAAAATAGTTAACTACCCCAAATGAAGTAGAAATACATACAAAGAAAACTGTCTCTTAAAAGGTTTTATGTGAAAGAAGGGGAAAAAGGGTTAAAAGTAACCAACCTCCACTAACCAATACAGAAAATTCCAAAATTCTGGTATTATTGTAAATTGAAAAATTCTGGTATTATTAGCGGATTGAAGAAATTAATCAGAAATGACTGAGAAACTGTATACAGAGGATACAGCTGTTGAGTCATATGTTCATACTGACTCCAAGACAAAATCCATGTTTAATCCCATAAACACACGAGGATCCTTTATTGAAGCATTCCAAGAATTAGTCATAAGAGAGATCCTACAAATGTTTAAAGAATCTATACAAATTAAGTCCAACCTATCCAAAAAGGGAGAACTAAGCTTACAATCACTGATGAAAAATGATGAATCATAATTAGAGAAGCGGTTAAGGGAGGTGGTATAATAACTCAGGACCGTTAGGACTATTTACAAGAAGCATATAAGATCTTGGGAGATATAGGGCTCGATTTAAAGCAGCCATTAGCCAAACAAAAGACTAACGGGTGTGTTAAGGTGCAGTAAGCGATTCAAAGCTCCGTGTTATGTTCAGCTAACGGCAGAGCACAAGTCACAACGGCCAATACCCTTACATGCATTGGGACCCGTAGACAAAATTCCCCAGAGCAATTCAAAGGAGTGCGGGACTGCTAACGGCAGCGAAAAATATACATTTAACGGCCAAGAGTTAAAACCCAGTTTTGTTAGGCATTAGACACACACTGGGATCCTAGGGTGTACGTTGTGTTCACCAGTAAGTCAGCTGCACAATAGGATTTTGATCCAAAGTCAATAGTGAAGCATGTCCCATCTGTCCTGCTTGTTATTTCCCTGCTAAGTCACATAGCTGTTTGTTTGGTTTCCCATTTATGCAGACAAATGTTAAGTGTTGCACCAGTTGTTGTGATGAGGGGTATGTTCAGAACAATTCTAACACACAATATGGCCATGTAACACTGTTGTGTTATATGGCAACAGGGATGGGTTGTCAGGTGAATTTAGACAATGGTTTGTGTGTGTGTGTGTGTGTGTGTGTGTGTGTGTGAACCCATGTTGTAGCATCCCACAAACATTTCACCCAGGCAAAGGTTGTGTTCACTGCATTGTTTGGCAATGCATTGGAGACAACCCTGCCACCCAGTCCATAACTGAAGACACAGCAGATCAGACAGGAATCAAAAGCACAATGTTTCTTTATTGGGGGGGCAGTTAACAGGTTGGGCCTTTCATTTTTTTCTTTTTTTGGGGGGGCCTTAGACTGGGTGCCAGAGGCGGATGCCCTTGTTGATCACCTGGTCACCCTCTGCCCCCTAGGTGTGGCTGCAGGGGTAACACTGGAGGGGGTGGTGGGTGCAGTAGACCCCTCAGTGGAACACAAGATCTCACTCTCCATCCTCAGGGTCTCCCTGCGGTTGATCTCTCGCAATTCCACAAGTACCTGTGTGAACATGTCTGGAGCTGGTGGAGTTGTATGTTCACCCTGGCCACCTCCGACTCCAGGGCTTGGATTCTGGTCTCCAATCTGGCTGTGTTCCTCCTAGATTCTCTCCGGCTCCTGGTAATGTTCAAATCTGTGCTCCTGCTCGACCGGAGTAGTCTCCTCTGCAGGGCCATACACTCTGCCTCCACCCCTGTGAGGCGTGCAGTGCTGGAGGTGGATGTGCCCGGTGACCCTGGTGCTGCTGTTTCCTCTGCTGCTGAGAGTGCTGTGTCCTCTGCTGCTGAGGGTGCTGTTTCCTCTGCTGCTGAGGGTACTGTTTCCTCTGCTGCTGCTGGAAGTGCTGTTTCCTCTGCTGCTGCTGCTGGAAGTGCTGTTTCCTCTACTGTTGCTGGAGGTGTGAAAATGTATCTGGGTAGAGGGGGCTGGGGCTCACCAATCAGGCCCAGGTGTGGGTAGTCCAGTGGCCAAGGGTCATATGTTGGCCACTGATAGGTGCTTGGACCCCACCTGGGATCATAACTTGGGGCATTCTGTGGAGCCATTCAGGAGGGTGGGTTGATCTGGGATGCATATGGTCCATATTGGGTGGTGGCCACTGTCCCTGGCAGCCATTGCAATCCTGGCAGTGGTGGTGCTGCTTCTGGAGGGTAGTAGATGTTGGAGGTGGCTGGATACATCCGCCTCTCCTCCTGTTGCATCCAGCCACTGTACTGGGGAGGTGCAGCTTGGAGGGGTGCAGCCTGTGGTGGTGCAACTTGGAGGGGTACAGCCTGTGATGGTACAGAAGGTGGTGGTGCAGCCTGTGTTGGAGGAGATGGGGATGGTGGGAATGGTAACCACCGGCTGGTCCCCTCCCCTATGTGCACTTCTTACTGGGGGGTGACATAGCCTCCTCCATGGGTTCCCGCTGGGCTTGAGGGCCGTAAGCTTTGTGGATAAATGAGATGATGTGATTAGTGAACTTAGCCATAGGTGTGAGGAAACAGTTATACTTTGATATCTGGTGAAGAAAAGTATATGTGTTTGGATTAATTCCCCTGGGTAAACAAGGGTACTCCCACTGCTGAAAGGTGTTGTTTGAGTTATTACGGGTAAAGGTTTCATTTTGAGGTGCAATATCACAGTGGCCTGAAATAGTACAGTGGGGCTGTTGCAACACTCTCCCATGTAGATTTCTGGTCCCTGTACCAGAGCTGTCCATATGATAGTGTAGTAACAACACCACTGTATAATTTCAGGCCACTGGGATATTGCCCCTGACATATCCATGTTTGATCTGTGATACCTTTTGAATTAACACACCTTTCAGCAGTGGGAATACCATTGTTTTACTCGGGGGGTGAATCCTACAACATTTATTTGTCTTTACAACTTTTAGGGATGGCTATCCCTTCAAGGGGATAGCAAAGGTTAAGTCCACCTTGATGTCATATTGTAGACATTGTGAAAACAGATGTTGTTCGCTGTTAGTCCTATCCCTCCTACCCTCATGGTTATTCAGATATTGCTCTATGTGACAGATGGAGATTTCAGTCATTTGTCCACACGGTGGCTTTTCAGCAGAGACAAAATTGCCCCATTTAGAGAACAAAACTTAATTGGAATGGTGTACAGAGTGTGCATGGTTTGCAAGCACACTCTGTGGACCATTCCAAAGAGGTATTTATCTCAAAATGTTGCAAATGTGGCTCTGCTGAAGAGCCTCCGTGTGGTCAAATGACAGATATCTCGACCTGTCACATAGAGCGATATCTGTATAACCATGAGGGTTGGAGGGATAGGACTTACATCGAGACACATCTTTTTACGATGCCAATGATATTACATCATGATGACATTACCCATTGCTATCCCATTACAGTTACACACAAGTAGAAATGGTCATATATGTATGTGGATATGTACCCTTCATATGGATACAAAAATATCCTTCCAAGATGTGAAGCCAGAGAGTAGTTCAGTACGTGTGATTGCCTTACTGGCTATATATGTGCACCTATCCAAAAATACATTGGATTGATATGATGGATATGAACATACCTCATATATCCCATCTACGTAGAGTGTGATATTATCACGGTGCCGTGATTGCTGCAGTTCCCTGTCTGTCACCAGTAGGGGGCTTCTATTGGCTGTCTGCAGTTAGCCCGCCTCTTGTTGCCTATTTAAACCTGGATTGGGCACCCTTTGAGTGCCCTTTCGTGTTGTTTCTGACCTTCTTGCTATCACTATGCTAGTGATAGCTGGGCCTCTGTTCCAGTGTTCCTGAGTTCCTGATCTCCTGTGTTCCTGGGTTCCTGATCTCTACTGTTCCAGTGTTTCCTGGATGCTGAGTTACTCCAGTCCTGGTTCCGGCCTAGTCTCTGGTGTTGCAGTTACTGCTGAACTTCTTCTATGCTGTTTCCTGACCTGACTGATGGTTGCTGGTTCCTGTCATCTCATCACCTGTCTTCAGTATCCTGGCGACCTTCTGCCTGGTCGCGTTGGTGACATTGCTACAATTCTGTGTCGGTCCCAGCGTGCGGACGCTGGTTTGCTCCTTAGCCTTGCGGTTATACAAACTCACTTGTTACACCAGTGTGCGGTCACTGGTTTGCTCCAAAGCCTATCAGCTCTACATAGCTGTGTTGGTCCCAGCGTGCGGACGCTGGTTTGCTCCTAAGCCTTGCGGCCATACAAACTCACTTGTTACACCAGTGTGCGGTCACTGGTTTGCTCCAAAGCCTATCAGCTATACAAATCTGTGTTGGTCCCAGCGTGCGGACGCTGGTTTGCTCCTAAGCCTTGCGGCTATACAAGCTCGCTTGTTACACCAGTGTGCGGTCACTGGTTTGCTCCAAAGCCTATCAGCTATACAAATCTGTGTTGGTCCCAGCTTGCGGATGCTGGTTTGCTCCTAAGCCTTGCGGCTATACTACTCACTTGTTACCCCAGTGTGCGGTCACTGGCTTGCTCGCAAAGCCTTACGGCTATACTATTCAGTGTTGTTCCCAGCGTGCGGACGCTGGTTTGCTCCAAAGCCTTGCTGCTTAACGATTCTGCTAATTTGCCAGTTTCATCTGACTGCTGCTACTATCTCTGGGCTGCCCTGCCCGGTATTGGTAAGGCCGGTAGAACCTTTTGCCACATTCCATCTGAGGTTGCCTTACCCGGTATTGGCAGGGCCGGTAGAGCCGACATTGTGTATCTATTGAGGCTGCCTTGCCCGGTAATTTGGTAAGGCCGGTAGAACCGTTATGCTATTCCATCTGCAGGTTGCCTTACCCGGTAATGGCAAGGCCGGTAGAGCCTATAGACTGTCCTGTCCGGTATATTGACAGGACCGGTAGAGTCTGCCTTCTGTCTGTGCTATATCCTGTATATATATAAATGTATGTTATTGCCATCCTAAGTTATCAATTTATTATTTCAATAAAATTGATTTTTTTTTACCTAAAACTTGTGTCTGAGAGTCATAATAAACCGTGACAGTACGAAAGGGCCATGACCTCAGACAGCAAGGGTGAAGGTAATGCACAGAATATCCATTGGAGGATGGATGTGCTCGAGCAACGTTTGGATCAGTTGGCAGTTGCAATCCAAACGATCCTTGAACGCACGGTACTCGCTGACAAATCGAGTTCTAGCCCGGTGGTCTCGCCAAGTCAGACACCGGAAAGTGATACCAGGCCCCTAGAGGGTACTGTTAAAGGTTTAACGGCTTCTTCACCCTTGCCGCTAAGATATGATGGTGACCCTAGTCTCTGCAGAGGGTTCATCAACCAACTTGAAATCTTTATGGAATTGACGGCACACGCATTTCCCAATGATCGTAGTAAAGTGGGGTTCACGATATCACTGCTCACTGGCAGAGCATTGGCCTGGGCTAACCCCTTGTGGGAGAATGCTAAACCTTGTACTAAGAACTTCAGAGAATTTGTGCAATCCTTTCGAAGAGTGTTTGAGCCTCCTGGTAGAACCAACTCTGCTGCCAAACGCCTTATGGAGATACAACAGGGCAGGCGTACAGTGGGCGACTATGCCATCGAATTCCGCACATTGGCAGCAGAGGTAGGTTGGAATAACGAGGCATTATTGGCAGCTTTTTCTCAAGGCCTGAGTGACCACATTAAAGATGAAATTGCTGCTAAAGATCTACCTATTGATCTAGATGATTACATTGAGTATGTTATGATAATTGACTCCAGAATACGTGAGAGATCAATTGCCAGAGATCGTAAAATACGATCAAAAGATAATGAGCCTAGTAGCATATTTTGCCCACCCATCCCTCCCTTGGCATTGAAGTCTAGTGAACCTGTACGGGAAACAAGCGAACCTATGCAAATAGGCTTCACTAGACTAACCAAGGCAGAGAGACTTTATCGCAAGAAGCAAGGGTTGTGTTTATACTGCGGTAAAAAAGGGCACTTGCTAAATTCCTGTCCGGTACGTCCGGGAAACGCACACACCTAGGGTACCTTGGGGGACAGGCCCTAGGTGGTGTACAATCGTCCCCAGTGTTGGGCATAACGAAACCCACCATTCAGGTGGTATTGTCTTGGGCACAACGATCTGTGGAGGTTTTTGCCTTGGTTGACTCTGGTGCAGCAGGGTATTTTATGGATAATACCTTTGCTGACTTGCACGGAGTTCCACGCATTGAAAGAGAAAACCCCTTGACTATCGAAGCGATTGATGGTAGACCTTTAGAACCGCCTCAGGTTTTATTTGAAACTATGCCACTGTCTATGACTATTGGGGCACTTCACAGAGAAGAGCAGCAGTTTCAACTGATTAATTCTCCGCACCACGCGGTAATATTGGGATTTCCGTGGTTACAGTTACATAACCCACAATTTGATTGGAAAAAGTGTGAAATTGCTGCTTGGTCCCAGTTTTGTATGGACAAGTGCGTCATCCAGCCTATTAAGGTCCTATGCACCTCCTCTGCTATACCGGATGTGTACCAACAGTTTGGCGATGTTTTTAGCAAAGGAGAGGCTAGTATGCTACCCCAGCATAGACCTTATGATTGTTGCATTGAATTGCAGCCTGGAGTAGTACCTCCTAAAGGACGCACTTATCCATTATCTTGTGAAGAAAATAAGGCTATGGAGGACTACATTTCTGATGCCCTTGCTAGAGGGATCATACGAAAATCTACCTCTCCAGCTGGGGCTGGGTTCTTTTTCGTAAAAAAGAAAAATGGCGAATTAAGACCATGCATTGACTACCGGGGCCTGAATAAACTAATGGCAAAAAACGCATACCCAATACCACTCATCACCGAGCTTTTTGACAGGCTTAAGGGCGCTTCGATTTTTACCAGATTGGACCTACGGGCCGCTTACAATCTGGTTCGCATTCGAGCAGGTGATGAGTGGAAAACTGCCTTTAATACTCGAGCTGGGCACTACGAGTATCTAGTAATGCCATTTGGGCTGTGTAATGCACCCGCAGTTTTCCAGGAACTGATAAACGATGTTCTGAGAGATATGTTACAGACATGTGTTGTGGTTTACCTTGATGATATACTGATTTACTCCCAAGACATGGCACAGCACATCAAGGATGTATCTGCAGTATTGCTACGACTCCGTGAGAACAAATTATTTTGTAAATTGGAAAAATGTGAGTTTCATAGAACCAGTGTGCCATTCTTGGGGTTCATAATTGGCAATGATGGCATTGCCATGGACAAAGATAAGTTGTCAGCTGTCCTACAATGGCCAAAACCCAAGGGCCTTAAAGCCATACAGCGTTTCCTGGGTTTCGCTAACTATTATAGGAGGTTTATTAAGAATTTTTCTTCCATTGTCAAACCTCTGTCCGATCTTACGCACAAGGGTGCTAATCCTTCTTGTTGGCCGGTATCTGCTGAGAAAGCCTTTGAAAATTTGAAGCTGGCATTTGCTGCGGCTCCTGTGTTATCCCACCCCAATCCTCTACTTCCATTTACGTTAGAGGTTGATGCCTCAGATATTGGGGTTGGGGCAGTACTTTCGCAACGACACGATAAAGGTGGAACTCTCAGACCTTGTGGATTTTTCTCTAAAAAGTTGACTGTCACTCAAAGCCACTATGAGATAGGTGACAGAGAATTATTGGCCATTATCCTCGCTCTTAAGGAATGGCGTCATTTGCTTGAAGGTACTAAGAATCCTGTCTTAATCCTAACGGATCATAAAAATCTGACGTATCTCTCCGAGGCCAAGAGATTGTCCTCCCGTCAGGCCAGGTGGGCACTGTTCCTGTCTCGATTTAATTTCATTGTATCATATTTACCGGGGTCAAAGAATATCAGGGCTGATGCACTGTCAAGACAATTTGAGGCCGACAGTGACAGAGTGGAAACACCAGCACCTATCATCCAACCTGATAGAATACTGGCTACTATACGCACGAGTATCACTTCTCCCTTAGGGGAGGAGATCCTGGCCTCTCAGGGGTCCGCTCCCCATGAAACCCCAGTGGGCAAATGTTTTGTCGCTGAACCATTTCGTACTAGGCTGCTCGAAACCTACCATTCCTCTAAGGCTGCGGGACATATTGGTAGAGACCAATTGTTATGGTCCCTTTCTCAGTTATTTTGGTGGCCTTCCATGAGAAACGATTGTGCCGAATTTACGAATGCCTGTGCCACCTGCGCCCGCGCTAAGACCCCGAGACATCTCCCAGTGGGCTTGCTTCAACCGGTGCCTAATGGCGAACGCCCCTGGTCTCATGTTTCCATTGATTTTATGGGAGAATTGCCTATGTCTAAGGGGTACTCTTTTATATTCATGGTGGTGGACAGATTTTCTAAAATGGCTCATTTCGTGCCCCTCCGTGGCCTTCCTTCAGCTAAGGAATTGGCAATGGTATTCGCCAGAGAAGTATTCCGGTTGCATGGAGTGCCTAGGGTACTGGTGTCTGACAGGGGGAGCCAGTTTGTGTCTAGATTTTGGAGGGCATTTTGCCAACAGATGGGCATACAGCTGTCCTTCTCTTCTGCCTACCATCCCCAGACCAATGGAGCCGCTGAACGAGCTAATCAGGGATTGGAACAATTTCTCCGTTGTTTCGTGACTGACCATCATGATAATTGGTCCGACTTGTTGCCTTGGGCAGAGTTCGCCAGGAACTGTGCGGTCAATTCTTCATCTGGGAGCTCTCCGTTTCTGATTAATTATGGGTTCCAGCCCTGTTTGCTTCCAGATTCTTTTCAGACGCAACAGATTCCAGCTCTGGATGAGCATATCGAGCAACTCCGTTCCACATGGGCACAAGTTCAGAGGGCACTTGGTCAGTCATTTCAGCGTCATCAGCGCCATGCTAATCGCAGAAGGCTTCCAGCGGTTTCCTTTCAGGTTGGGGATAGAGTATGGCTTTCCTCCAGAAATCTCAAGCTGCAGGTTCCGTCTAATAAGTTGGCTCCCCGGTTTATTGGTCCATACAGAGTTATTCGCAAAATTAACCCTGTTTCCTATGCACTAGACCTACCTGCATCCATGCGTATCCATAATGTGTTCCATGTGTCTCTTCTTAAGCCTCTGGTTTGCAATCGCTATACTACCACACCTGTGGTGCCAGGACCTGTTGAGGTCGAGGGCCAGGAGGAGTACGAGGTTCAGAGCATTATTGATTCCCGTAGGCTTAGAGGAGGGGTACAGTACCTGGTACATTGGAAAGGGTACGGTCCTGAGGATCGTTCATGGGTGGATAGTAAGGACCTTCATGCACCTAGGCTAACTAGGATCTTTCATGCCAAGTACCCACAGAAACCTAAACCCTATTCTAGGAGAGGGGGTCTTTGAGAGGGGGGTACTATCACGGTGCCGTGATTGCTGCAGTTCCCTGTCTGTCACCAGTAGGGGGCTTCTATTGGCTGTCTGCAGTTAGCCCGCCTCTTGTTGCCTATTTAAACCTGGATTGGGCACCCTTTGAGTGCCCTTTCGTGTTGTTTCTGACCTTCTTGCTATCACTATGCTAGTGATAGCTGGGCCTCTGTTCCAGTGTTCCTGAGTTCCTGATCTCCTGTGTTCCTGGGTTCCTGATCTCTACTGTTCCAGTGTTTCCTGGATGCTGAGTTACTCCAGTCCTGGTTCCGGCCTAGTCTCTGGTGTTGCAGTTACTGCTGAACTTCTTCTATGCTGTTTCCTGACCTGACTGATGGTTGCTGGTTCCTGTCATCTCATCACCTGTCTTCAGTATCCTGGCGACCTTCTGCCTGGTCGCGTTGGTGACATTGCTACAATTCTGTGTCGGTCCCAGCGTGCGGACGCTGGTTTGCTCCTTAGCCTTGCGGTTATACAAACTCACTTGTTACACCAGTGTGCGGTCACTGGTTTGCTCCAAAGCCTATCAGCTCTACATAGCTGTGTTGGTCCCAGCGTGCGGACGCTGGTTTGCTCCTAAGCCTTGCGGCCATACAAACTCACTTGTTACACCAGTGTGCGGTCACTGGTTTGCTCCAAAGCCTATCAGCTATACAAATCTGTGTTGGTCCCAGCGTGCGGACGCTGGTTTGCTCCTAAGCCTTGCGGCCATACAAACTCACTTGTTACACCAGTGTGCGGTCACTGGTTTGCTCCAAAGCCTATCAGCTATACAAATCTGTGTTGGTCCCAGCGTGCGGACGCTGGTTTGCTCCTAAGCCTTGCGGCTATACAAGCTCGCTTGTTACACCAGTGTGCGGTCACTGGTTTGCTCCAAAGCCTATCAGCTATACAAATCTGTGTTGGTCCCAGCTTGCGGATGCTGGTTTGCTCCTAAGCCTTGCGGCTATACTACTCACTTGTTACCCCAGTGTGCGGTCACTGGCTTGCTCGCAAAGCCTTACGGCTATACTATTCAGTGTTGTTCCCAGCGTGCGGACGCTGGTTTGCTCCAAAGCCTTGCTGCTTAACGATTCTGCTAATTTGCCAGTTTCATCTGACTGCTGCTACTATCTCTGGGCTGCCCTGCCCGGTATTGGTAAGGCCGGTAGAACCTTTTGCCACATTCCATCTGAGGTTGCCTTACCCGGTATTGGCAGGGCCGGTAGAGCCGACATTGTGTATCTATTGAGGCTGCCTTGCCCGGTAATTTGGTAAGGCCGGTAGAACCGTTATGCTATTCCATCTGCAGGTTGCCTTACCCGGTAATGGCAAGGCCGGTAGAGCCTATAGACTGTCCTGTCCGGTATATTGACAGGACCGGTAGAGTCTGCCTTCTGTCTGTGCTATATCCTGTATATATATAAATGTATGTTATTGCCATCCTAAGTTATCAATTTATTATTTCAATAAAATTGATTTTTTTTTACCTAAAACTTGTGTCTGAGAGTCATAATAAACCGTGACAGATATACTATGTATGTGTATTTGGATGGTAGCAATGTAGGTTAATTTTTGATGGGTGAACATATCTGGCCAGTAAGGCAATCACATCCAGTGAACTGATCTCTGTGTTCACATCGTGTTGGGACATATTTAGAAACATTTGAAAGGTACAAATCTGATCGTTTTTGTTAGTGTCCATATCTCTTGTGAATAGATCTGCAGTGGGATTCAAGTGTTATTCAACCCTATCTTCTTATTCGATCCTGTACAATGCACAATTTTGGATTACTTAACAGGTGACTCTCTGGTTGTCATGATGATATCCTATGCATTACATTGTGATGCATGGGATACCACCCTGCCAAACACAGATTGATGAATTTGACAAGATCCTGTCCGTGTTGTATGTGCCAGTTGAATCCTAAGGGCAACAATCAAGCCAGTAGTGAGGGATATCTTTGATTGAGGCCTGTTTTTCTCTGTGTATGAGCCCATCCATCCTTCTGTGTGAGCAAACTGTACTCAATCCGAGATATCCATCATTCATGGCCTGTTGGTGACCAAGGTACAATGGTTGATATTTGGTTCCCATGTGTATCCTGCAAACAGCGGCTGGTGTACCATCCATCCATGGCATCAGCACCCCTGTGGATCCATGTGGGAATCAGATGTGGGATATGACATTTCAAGTTAGAGTAAATGATTGCAGCCACAACACCAAGGCCTACTTCATCCACCTTTCATTCTGGGGAACTGTTTGCGGCCTGTGTGTTGCACATACAACCAGTTATTCTCTGGGACACTGTGATGTGTGACCTGATCCACCCTTTTTGTGATTCAGTATGCGGTGATGTTGAACTGATGAAGTGAACATGATGCTGACTTCTCCAGTGATCTCCTTTCCCCATTTCCAGTGTTTTCTATGGAGTCTGTACAATAGGACCCTATCAACTTGATTCTTGTTTTTGTATACTCTCCATAGACTAACACTGGTATTGGTGAAGTGAGGGTGTGTGAGGGTTACTTTCTCTACACCATCTCTTTGTCACCCCTTAGTGAATGTCCCCTGTGTAGCATGTGATCGTTGGCCTATTGCCTTGTTTGTTGTCTGGTTAACCGTTTGAGTCCCAGAGGGGTTGCCAGAGCATTGTTGATCGATGCATTGATGATCCCTCTAGCACTCAAGGGGTTAGGTGCTGTCTTCTCTGTGGGGACATGGGTGACATTGTGTGTGAACAGTGATGATATTTAACAGACGACATTTTGAACAGCACGGTTTGTGTATTGTGTGTGATGAGCACAGCGACAGGAGGGTTGAACTAGGACTTTGACAGGTTTGTCCCAAGTTGGACCTTGACATTTGTCCTGGTGTTGTGTCCTGCTTTTAACCCTCAGGGTGCTGTGTTGGTGCAGTTGTATGGATGAATGATGGGCATGTGTTGAGGTGTGACTGTGTGTGCAGCTGGTGTTGGTTGATGTAGTGTGTGGTTATGTAGTGGTGCACTTACCGGTGGTGTGGAGGCTCCTCTCATCCCCAGTGTCAGCTCCTCCAACGACCCCCTCGATCAGGGTCGGGGATATGGTCTGCCGTACCATCTCCTCCCACCCGCAGAAGGTGATAGGGATAGGTGGCCCACCTCTGGCGCCTCGGGCTTGCTTGGCCATGTCAGACACCTTGTTCCTGACCACCCTCTGGCAGTAGCCCCATCTCTTCTTCACGGAATCTACGTCCCGCCTGCATGGAGCCACTGCTTTCACCCGGCTGCAGATCTGGTTCCAGGCTGCCTTCCTCCTCGATGACAGGCCAGGGACCTTCGCTGTCGGGTGGAGAACACTCTGTCTCTCCAGGACAGCCTCCACAAGAGCCGTGTTTTCCTCCTCATTATATTTCGGATCCCTGATCCTGCCCTCGTCAGCTCCGGCATGGGATGATTCAGAGCCGGAGAGCCCTGCCTGGTCTGACCCTGACTGCGTGTGTTGCTCCCCAGCAACTACCACTTGTCCCACTGCAGGTTCTGTCCCTGTCCTGCGTGTGCCTGCTCTTGTTGGCCGGGTCCTCCTCCGCCCTGCGGATCTCCCTCTCCCACCCCTGCTCTTCTGAGGGATACCCTCCTGACCTTCCTCCTCCTCCACTACTCTCCCCATCCCTCTCTCCTGTCCTCCTCTCCTGGCCATCACTCACCCACTCACACCCAGGCACTCCCACAGGCCCTCACAGACACACTCGATCCACTGACTCTCTGTCACACACTTTCACTCACAGATTCACACTGTAAAAATAAAATTTAAAATGTGTAAGGTGTTATAAAAAAAGGACTATGTGTATGTATGTGTATGTGTTTGTATAGGTGTATGTAATATATGCAAAGGTGTGATATGTGTCGAATTATGTGCAATGCTCGTCAAACTCCAAAACTCCTCTACCTCCAATGAACGCTCCTGTCTCCCTCTCTCTGATCACTATCCTCCGCTCCTGGGTCCTGATATCTAGCTCTCAAGAACTCGATAACAGACAGTGTGTGATGGTTATTTTTGGGTATATATAGGTGTATTTGAACTTTTTGGATACTTTGGGGCTTTGGGATTGGCTGTGTGTTTGAATTTGTTGTTGCATCAATCAGGGTTGCTAGCCAACGGCAGCCATTAGGTTACATGTTGTTTTGAGCTATTTTATCGGGTGATTTGGCCGCACGTTGTGCATTAACATGAGCGACAACGGGTTTTGTGTTACATGTTTTGGCTGTGCCTACGCTTGATAGCTATTCTTGTAGAATACCTATGGAATCTGCCGTAACTTAATTATTATTTGCGAGCGATGTGCCTTTTTCACTTAGTGGATGGTTTAACGTGAGCCTTTAAATCTAGCCCTCAGTATTCTATGAACAAATTAAATACAATCCAGGGCCACAGTTCCAAAAAGAATAAGAAACTATGATCTATCTGGCATATAAGGAAGGAATCCTCACAAAAAATGAGTACTTATTTTTGGACATACAACATCATACCACTGCTATATATTACCATATCCCCAAAATACACAAAAAAAGTTAAAGCCTCCAGGTAGACCAATTATATCCGGAATCAATTCACTCACCAGCAATTTATCACAATATATAGATTTCTCCAACCATATGTCAAAAAACTAGCATCATACACCAGAGACTCCACTCATATTATCAACCAACTACAGTCGATACAGCAGGGCATTCAAGCAGTGAAATATCATCTAGACTTGGATACAGGTCTACAGGAAAAACAGAAGAACTTCATACTGGATGGAATTGCATTTATTCTAGGACATAATATCATGGTGCCCGTGATATCAAAGACATTTTGACATGTTTACTTACTGATGCCTTTTTATTGGCTACGCTGTCTAGCTCCTCCCAGTGACAGCCTTTAAATACCTTGGGCTGACACTTTTGGGTTGCCCTTTCGTGGTGTATCTGTTGCCTAGTGCTTGTTCCGTTTACTCTCATTGATACCAGTGTATGACCCGGACTTTTTGACTACTCTGCCTGTTTACCGTTCCTGTTCTGTGAACCGACCCGGATTGGCTGATGTTCCTGCTTCCTATTTTGACCTGGCCTGGCTGACGTTCCTGCTCAGTGTACGACATGGCTTGACTGGCGATCCTGCTCCTTGTACCGACCCGGCTGGGCTAAAGTTCCTGTTCCTGTACTGTTCCTGCTTGCCAGTCACCCTGTTCCTACTGTTGCTCATGCTTCAGTGGTCTTGCCAGACCTCCGGTTGTCCGGTTCCATAATAGTAGTCCAGTCCATGATCCGCTCACTCATAGTGCCTGTGCTACCCTCCGGTTTATTACGATTTGCACCACATTTGTTTGGTCTGTTTCTGCCACTCCTGAGGTTGGGTTCAGTTGGGCGCCTCAAGTTACTTTCCATCTGCAGACTGGAGCATTCGTTAACCCCTTCAGGGGCAGTGCTGGGCATTCGTATATACATTTGAAGTCTCAGTTGGGCATAAGTTATTTCTACGGCACCAAGCACTGGCTCACGATAGTTTGAAGTCTCCGGTGGGCGTTCACTTTGGCAGCCTTCCTCCTATGCTGCCTTAGCCAGATCTACACTGGCTTAACCTGTTACATACTCTCCAGTCGCTGTTGTTACTCTCTGCATAGAGAGCTACATTGGGCCTTCCAACATTAGGGCCACCTCTGTCATTGACCTTATAAGTATCACTTTGACATATTTACACTGTATCTTTTGTGATTTACCTGACCTGTGTCAGTATTGTACTTTTGTTCTACATACTGGACCCATGTGGATTAATCATACCATTGTAACCTGTCCTGTGTCAGTTTACCGTTTATCTGTATGCTGGACCCGCAAGGGTTACTTTTATTCATTGTGTGCAAATAAAATGTGCTTTACCAAGACCTTCCGTCTGAGTGTACTGAACCGTAACACATAATCATTTAAAATCAACACTTCAGACAGATACGGGGTACTACTCTGGGAACAAGGTTTGCCCCTAGTTATGCCAACCTATTCATGGGGTTCTGGGAAGAGAAATAGTCTTTTTGGATCTGGTTATTGCAAGTACTATGGAAGGTACCATCATGAAAAAAACACACTATACACCAAGATGTGAATGGTTATATCAATGCTAAAAGCAGACACCATCACAAATGGCTCCAGAACGTTCCATACAGCCAGTTTCAAAGAATTAAATGAAATTGTACTTTACATACAGATTTTCAGAAGCAAGCAGAGAGATAACAGAAATATCTGTGGAAAAGTGCAGGCTATTATCCAACAATGATGGAAAAAGCAAGATTAAAAACTGAAAAAACCCAAGAGAGCAACTCATTAGGATGAAGCAAGCTCCAAAAATCCCATTTATTAACCCCTTAAGGACCCATTACAGTCCTGGACCATCATGGGTTGTTATACCCTTAAGGACCCATGACGGTCATGGAATTCCAGACTCCCCGTGCGGCTGCACACCGTTCGGGGAGTCCGGAATCGAATAGCGGTCCTTAAGTGACTGCCGGTACGTGTGCGGCCGGGCCTTAAGGGGTTAAAGAGTACTCTGCAGCAACAGGTTCTTCTGTGAAGGTACCTGCTCCGTTTGGGCTGTTGCGGTCTCCTCCTCAGCCTCGGAAATGGTGCTTTCTCTTTCACCGTCCTGCTGATCTCCCTCCTCCTTAGGGAGTCTGGTGGGGTTACCAGGGTTCCATGGGGCTCCAGCCTGCTCTTCACTCTAGCCACAGGGACCTGCAGTGCTGATGCTTGGCGGTTCTGCGGACTAATGTGACTTGTTAGATGGCCTATTTATGCCTACAGCAGACACCTATCCAGCGCCCTTGAGTTGTGTCTGTCTGTGGCTGGTTAGCCTTTTGCTGTATATCCTGTTGTGACCTTGGCTTGGCTGATTTTGTTCCTGGTGTCTGACCCTGTTACGTCCTGACTCTGCTGCTCTCCGCTTCCCCAACGTTTCGGGGGAGACCCAGCCCTACACAGGGGTTTTTTGAACCAAGTGGGTATTTATCTAAAAATGATTCCCCAGGCGTTTCCCACCGAGAGAAGTAAGGTTGGGTTTATTATTTCTCTCTTGTTCGACAAGGCCTTGGCCTGGGCAAATCTTCTTTGGGAGTCTGATAAAGCAGTTATCCGAAGTTATATGGAATTTGTGGCCGTCTTTAGTATATAGTATCATATATATATATATATATATATATATATTGGAAAATTATGAACTTTACAAATAGCCCTTGAGGAAATGTTTTAGAATATGAAACAAGCTGGACAATTAACTTCTATTTGTAATATATCTGGTTTATATACATACATTTTGTTATTGGAACTTTCTGTGAATTGTTTGAAGAATAAACCAGTCCTATTAAAAAAACTCCTGAGTACCTTGGAGATCTTGAATTTGATGGTGGAATCCGATAAAAGGGTGTTTTCAAGGCTTTTGATCATGTATATCTGCTCCTGTGTATCGACCCGGCCTGGCTGACGTTCCTGCTCCTGTGTACCGACCCAGACTGGCTGACGTTCCTGCTCCTGTGTTCTGACCTGGCCTGGTTGACGTTACTGTTCCTGTGCACCGACCCGGCTTGATCGACGTTCCTGCTCCCTTTGTCCTTGTCGCCTCGGTGACATTCTTAGTCCTCTGACAATCCAGTTAGCATTGGCTTGTCCTCCGCTACTGCTCTGGCAGGTTGCCAATGTTGTCTCAGTTGCTGCTCTGGCAGAGCGCCTCTGGCCTAGTCCTCTGCTACTGTCATACCGGTTGCAAGTGTGTGCCTCCGTGATTTCTCCGGTAAAGTGCCATTGGCTTGTCCACTGCTACTGCTCCGGCAGGTTGCCAGCGTTGTCTCAGTTACTGCTCAGACAGAGCGCCTCTGGCCTAGTCCTCGTTACTGTCATACCGGTTGCAAGTGTGTGTGCCTCCGTGATTGCTCCTTTAAAGTGCCATTGGCTTGTCCTCCGCTACTGCTCCGGCAGGTTGCCAGTGTTGTCTCAAGTTACCGCTCCGGCAGAGCGCCTCTGGCCTAGTCCTCCACTACTGTCATACCGGTTGCAAGTGTGTGCCTCCGTGCTTTCTCCGGTAAAGTGCCATTGGCTTGTCCTCCGCTACTGCTCCGGCCGGTTGCCAGTGTTGTCTCAGTTACTGCTCCGGCAGAGCACCTCTGGCTTAGTCCTCCGTTACAGTCATACCGGTTGCATGTGTGTGCCTCTGTGATTGCTCCTGTAGTGCTCATTCTACCTCAGTTGAGCTGGCAGTTCACGTATGTTTGCTGACCTTGGCTTGTTAAAGTATCATTCCAGTACCTTCACACATGGGACTGTTTACCATCATTGATGAACTTTAACTCCTGCAGTGCCGGAATCCTGGGAACCTACTTCTCTTGCCTGACCTGTGTCAGTATATACTGTCTGTACCTTCATGTTATGCTAGACCTGTGTGGGCATTGAAATAATTTACCTGTCGTGTGTCTCTACTATACTGTTGTATAGTACAGGACCTGTGAGGGTTCTTACTGTATTGTTTTATTCAATAAAACTGTGTTTTTATCCTAACCACTGTGTCTGTGAGTCAAACCATTACAGAGAGAGAGAGAGAGAGAGAGAGGTTTTCTTTTGTGTAAACTTTTTGACATTCCCGCTCACCCTGCCTCTGCCGTTAAGCAACTCGTGTCCATCCGTCAGAGTACTAGAACCGGTGCGGAATACGCTATTGAATTCCATATCCTGGAGGCAGAGATAGGGTGGAATAATGAAGCCATGGTAGACGACTTTTCTCAAAGTCTGTCTGATGCCATTAAAGATGAGATAGCAGCTCGAGATACACCCAGTGATCTTGATGAGTTGGTTTCTTTCTCCATACTGATTGTCACCAGATTGAGGGAGAGACCCTCGTTCAGGAACCACCTGCCTAGGCCTCCTTCACGTTTGGCTCTGGATTTTGCACACCCTCCCATACCTTCCACCGCCTCCCACACCTCCTAGTGTGGATTCCTCGGGGTTGAACCCATGCAACTGGGTTTCACCTGCCTCTCCATTGAGAAACGAGCCTTCTGGAGGAGATAGGGGTTGTGCTTGTACTGTGGTAAAGCTGGCCATTTATAGAGAACATGCTCGGCCCTGCCGGGAAACACGAGCACCTAAGGTCTTGTAGGGGACAGACCTTGGGTGAACTCTCTTTGTCTCCAGATGTCCATAAAAGCAAGCCTCTCCTTACAATTGTCACTTCTTAGGCGGACACCTCCATAGTCGACCATGCAGTTGTTGACTTGGGTGCCAACTGTTATTTCATTGATGGATCCTTTGCTGCTAACCACTCAATTCCTCTGCGACCTCGGTCCCTGCCCCTGGCAGTCAAGGACATTGATGGTAAACCATTAAAACCAGCTCATATCACGCATGAGACTATTCCAATGTCCGTGGCTGTGGGGGCTCTCCACAAGGAGACACTTCAATTCCAGGTTATCACCTCTCCTCATTACCCATTTGGTCTAGGGTATCCTTGGTTAAAACAACACAATCCGAACATTGATTGGTGGAAGTGTGACATCTTGGCGTGGTCTCCACAGTCTACAGACTCTTGCTTATCAAAATCATAAAATTGTCCTGTTGCTTCCTAGTACATTCCCTGCCGAGTGAATATTTGGCTTCTATTGATGTGTCTGATGAAGTACGAGCTGGCACCTTGCCCCCACACAGACCTTATGACTGTGCGTTTGAATTAAAACCCAGGGCTACTCCTCCAAGGGGCCAGGTGTACCCGTTGTCTTTCGCAGAAAATCAAGCTATGGTGGACTACATAAAGGATGCCCTAGCCAGGGGTTACATTCGCAAATCTGCTTCTCCAGCAGGTGCCAGATTTATCTTTGTGCAAAAGAAAGACGGAGAGTTGTGACCCAGTATAGACTACAGAAGTAAAAATCACTTGATAATTAAAAATGCTTATCCTACCCCTCTCATCACTGAATTATTTGATCACCTTCAGGGTGCCACAGTTTTCACTAAACTTGATTTGAGAAGTGCTTATCACCTTGTCAGAATAAAAGAAGGGCATGAATGGTAGACAGTGTTTAACACTAGAAACAGGCACTATGAATATCTCGACAACATCCTCATTTACTCTCCCTCTCTTGAGTCTCACCGTGCCGATGTTGCTACAGTCCTACTTAAACTAAGAGAGAATGGGCTATTTTTTAAGCTTGAGAAGTACGTGTTTCATCAACCTGAAGAAACCTTCGTAGGTTATATCATTTTATCTAAAGGTTTTGCATTGGACCTTCTGAAACTTTCCGCAGTCTTACAATGGCCCCATCCGACAGGTCTTAAACCTGTTCAAGGCTTTGTGGGTTTTGTTAATTATTTTCGAAAGTTCATTAAGAACTTCTCTTCCGTGGTAAAACCTATCACCGATATGACTCGCAAAGGACAAGATCTACAGCTATCCAGGCATTCGAGACACTCAAGAATGCCTTTGCTCTGGCTACGATTCTAGTTCACCCCAACCCTGTCTTGCCATTTGTGTTGGAAGTAAATGCATCTGAAACAGGAGTCGGCACCCTCCTGTCCCAGAGTCCCAATCCAGAGAGTCCCTTACTACCCTATGGGTTCTTATCCAAAAAACTGTCAAAACCAATATGAGATTGGGGATAGAGAGCTTCTCTCGATCATTTTGGCCCTCTGGGAATGGAGGCATTTACTTGAGGGTACTAAGGTCCCTATACTCATTTTGACGGACCACAAAAACTTGATCTATCTCTCTGAGGCCAAACGTCTGTCCTCCCAACAAGTTCTTGTCCAGATTCAATTATATTGTCTCTTATCTTCCTGGCTCAAAGAATTTGAAAGCTGATGCTTTGTCTCGGCAGTTCTCCACGGACACCAGAGAGGAACGGGCTCCTACACCGGTTATTCCCCTGGACAGTATCTTGTCCACATTATGGACTAACATTACTTCTCCTCTTGGCGAGGAGATCTTATCCGCTCAAACTTTGCTCAATATCACGCTCCTCCTGACACAAATTGTGGGAGGTATTTTGTACCTGTAGACTTGCAAGTCAAGCTACTTAATAAGTATCATAATTCCAAAGTGGCCGTACATCCAGGAAGGAACCAATTAATATGGTTTGTGTCATAAATTTTTTGGTGGTCGACTCTCAGAAAGGACATCACCACCTTTGTTGCGGCTTGTCAAGATTGTGCACATAACAAATCTCCTCGTCATCTTCCGGTTGGCCTCCTTTAACATATTCCTACTGGTGAACGCCCCTGGACAAACCTCTCTATCGATTTTATGGTTGATCTCCCTGCTTCTCGGGGATACCCTGTCATCCTTATGATTGTAGACTAATTTTCTAAAATTTCCCATTTTGTTCCCCTTTCCAAGTTATCATTATCTCAGGAGTTGGCAGTAGTGTTTGCACGGGAGGTCTTTAGACTCCATGGATTACCCAAGGAGATAGTCTCCAACTGCAGAAGCCAGTTCATCTCCAGATTTTGGCTTTCCTTCTGTAAACAATTGGGCATCCACAGTGTATGGACTCTTGCTTATCGAAATCATAAAATTGTCCTGTTGTGTCCTAGTACATTCCCTGCCAAGTGAATATTTGGCTTCTAGTGATGTGTTTGACGAAGTACGAGCCAGCACCTTGCCCCACACAGAACTTATGACTGTGCGATTGAATTACAACCTGGCGCTACTGCTCCGAGGGGCCAGGTGTACCCGTTGTCTTGTGCAGAAAGTCAGGCTATGGAGGACTACATAAAGGATGCTCTAGTCAGGGGTTACATTTGCAAATCTACTTCTCCAGCAGGTGCAGGATTTTTCTTTGTGCAAAAGAAAGACAGAGAGCTGCAACCCAGTATAGACTACAGAGGTATAAATTACTTGATGATTTAAAATGCTTATCCTATCCCTCTCATCACCGAATTATTGATCACCTGAAGGGTGCCACAATTTTCACTAAACTCGATTTGAGAAGCACTTATCGCCTTGTCAGAATAAAAGAAGAGTATGAATGGAAGACAGTGTTTAACACTAGAAACGGCACTATTAATATCTTGTGATGCCCTTTGGGTTGTGCAACACCCCTGCTGTGTTCCAAGAATTCATAATTGTTGTCCTACAAGATCTGCTACAATGGTGCATAGTCATCTATCTCAACGATATCCTCATTTACTCTCCCTCTCTTGAGTCTCACCGTACCAATGTTGCTACAGTCCTACTTAAACTAAGAAAATGGGTGATTTTGTAAGCTTGAGAAGTGCGTGTTTCATCAACCTCAGGTAACCTTCCAAGGTTATATCATTTTAGCTAAAGACTTTGCCATGGACCCTCTGAAAATGTCCGCAGTATTACAATGGCCCCGTCAGACAGGTCTTAAATCAATTCAAAGATTTGTGGGTTTAGTTAATTATTGTCCACACCCCTAATGTCACACTTGCCATATCTTGGTGAAGTAAAGAAGGAAAACTGGCAACAGTAGCAGCAGGCACAGGCAGCTGATCTGTACTCCTGGTGGTGATATTATTTCTGCACCTGCTATCCACCCCCACTGCTGGCTTCTTCAGGATGAAGTTCCACCTGGACACTGTCATGCAGGGAAGGGGGCTCCTAGGGACAGAAGAATGGTGTAGGCTCCCTTGAGCACTAGTCTGGATGCTCTCAAATGCTTTCCCTACCACTAGTTCCACCGGCTGCTTCACCATTACTGTTACCACTACTAACACCAACCACATCAATTTCAACCCCAGAGTCTTCCACCTCACAATCACTAGTAATATAATATTGATTTCCCCCCTTCACTCCTAACACTAACAAGCTTCCTGACCTTTTTAGTGGTAGTAGTACTAACACTGGCAGGACTGCTTGGGGATGGTAAGTGTGACTTAGGATCCCCTGTTGTCACACTTGGCATCATCTTCTCCTACCCCCCTTTGTGAGTATTACAAGACACACTAGCAGCAGGTTCAGCATTGGTGGTAGCATGTTCAGCACTGGCAGCAGGCACAGCACTGGTGGAAGCAGGGGCAGTACGTCTGACTGCAGGCACAGTACTGGTGGCAGTAGGTTCAGCACTGAGCAGGCACAGCACTGGTAGCAACAGGGGCAGCATTGGCAGCAGGCAAAGAACTGGTGGCAGCAGGGGCAGCATGCCTGAGAGCAGGCACAGCAATAGTGGCAGCAGGGGTAGCATGTCTGAAAGCAGGCTCAGTAATAGTGGTAGCCGTAGCAGGGGTAGCACGTCTGACAGCAGGTACAGCACTAATGGAAGCAGGGGCAGCATGTCTGACAGCAGGAACAGCGATTATGGTCACTGTATCAGGAGAAGCACATCTGACAGCAGGCACAGCACTAGTGGCAGCAGGGGCAGCACATCTGGCAGCAGGTACAACAATGGTGGCAGTATGGGCAGCATATCTGGCAGCAGGCACTACTACCATTTTCTTCCTTCCTTGCATTAAAGGGATGGTAATGTCCCTGAAAAAATATTTAGCAATGCAAAATATTTTTTCTGGGACATTACTGTCCCTTTAATTTCCCCAAGGTCCCTAGGGATGATTTAGGGGGCCTGGACAGCATTGGTTCTGAAGTGCTCCCTACATCCTCCTCCTCCTCAGACTCAGTGAACACATAAGGGTCCTTCCAGTTCCTCCTTTTATTATTTTTAAACTTTCTAATAGTGATACAGTCACTATGGGACTCTCCTGTCTCAATTTTCTAAACAAATCACAGCAGAACAGAACAGAACATCTACCTTGCAGTGTAGCTGCTTCTGTTGTGTTTCATTTCCTGGAATACGTCACTTTTTATAGTGAAAAGGTGAAAAACATGTAAATTGATGGGCATAAACTTTCTAGCCATCAAAAAAATGGCAAAGAATTTTGGCCAATAGGTGAAAAATTTGAAGATTTTAATTGCTGGTTTTGTCCACCCCTGACAATCACACGAACAGTCTTCTGTATTGACTGAGCAGAAATATGTATTTAGACAGTCAGCTATTTTCCTTTCTCCCTTTCTTTATGTATCATTTTCTGACTTTTACCTTATTATGATTCCTTTTCTTTTTCTCTTTTGACTAATATATTTAAAGAAAATATTCTCATCCCTCTGTTATTTTTTCTGCTGCTTGGGATATAGCAATAATGTGTTCTCTCTGTTTAACCTATAAAATGTTCTGAATTTTCCTGTAATTTTTTATCCTCTATAATACATACCACCACATTTTCAAAATTTTGCTATCCATTTGTGTTTAGGTATGATTCCAGGAAGTAACTTTGTAGTTATAAGTGGAAAACTCTCTTTCTCTCTCTCTCTCTATATATATATATTTCAGAACAAATTCAGCTTTTACATGGTTCCTCACATGAATTAAATTATAAAAGCAATAAATTGTATATCATATAGAATATGGCGTGAATAAAGACATTTTGTATAAGTGGGTGCTAAAAGCAATAAATCATGTTGAAAATACACCAATAAACAATATACCCAAAACTTGAGACTAAGCTTATAGAAGTTGTATATTACTCACTAACCCAATATATTGGTCAAATGTTGGACAACGTTCAGATACTATTATCCAAATGGACTATATGGCCATGTGTTACATGTAAATAAAGGACAACGGGAAATACATAGCATGAGCTGTATTATATAGCAGAATAGTATTAGATTGGTCAATCTCAATAACAGACAGCTAGATGTGCAAGATGAAGATAATAGTCCAATCAATAGTAATCTAAGGTACAATGATGAAGGAAGATCTAGATGTATATCTGAATAGGGATGTACGCGGGATATTCCAATCAATAGTAATCTTAGATACAATGTTGAGAGAAGATCTAGATTTATATCTGAATAGTGAGGCACATAGAATATTCATCATCAATTGCAGAACTCACTTGTAATGTCACCATCTGGCTGCCACACAGTCAGACAGGCATTTGTGAGGAGTATATGGACTGTCCTCACTCAGTCAACATGTATATATAAAAAGGTTTCTATATCATGTCCAGTACTCACATATTTTGTCTCTCCCAAGTGGTATTCCGCCACACTTGCGGTATAGGCTTGAGGGAATAATTTGTAAAACTGTCCCCACTCTGTGTCTCTGGTCAGGAGTTTCCTGATAGTAGCTTAATGAATTCAAGTACTCTTTAAATATATTTGTAATATATGGGCGACTTCTTAGTTTAAGTTTTTTGTTGCACACAGCAGCAGAGGCAGTATTATGCAGCACAAACCCCCCCCCCCAGCTTCTTCCTCACAGGCCGATGCCTGTTACACACTGAGGGAATTGGAACTGAGACTGCCCATATATAAAGGCAGTCTCAGTTCCAATTCCCTCAGTGTGTAATGGGCATTGGCCTGTGAGGAAGAAGATGGTGGGGCTGTGCCACATAATACTGTCTCTTTCACCTCCGGCCACTGCACACAGAAGCGGAGACAGTAACAAAAAAATTTAAGGTAAATATTTCTTGAAAGCAAATATTTATGTTATTGTGCCATTACTGGAGTTATTATTTGGAACAACTTGGACATCGTTGTCCAACTGGCAGCATATTCTTATTTATGGCACCAAACAGTAAGACATGCTTTAACCCTTTTGAGCCCCAGAGAGGTGCTGAGGACTCCGTTGGATATCAGGATTAAAGTTAAGTGTTACTTGTATGGGATGTTGCTTAGTTATTTAGTCGGGTTAACCCTATGAGTGCCGACAGGGTAATTATACCACACTGGCACTCATAAGGTTAACGCTACTAACTTTGGACACATTTTTGGCACACTGGATGTATTGATGTGGAGCTTAGGGCCCTATATCAATACATCCACTATGGACTTTTTTTTTGTCTTTTAAAAGCTGTGTCGGCTGACTAAAGATCTGATAAGGGACTTTAGTAAAAAAAAAAATGGGTCTTAAATGTTATGCAATGAACTGTGCCCCTTATCGAATCTTAACAGGTAACGCAGTCCTTTAAATGGCAACTTGTAGCATTTTTTTAATTTTCAATGGGCCAAAACACTTTTTTTTCAGCATTTTTTCATAGAAGTGATCTTTCAATAGTTTACAGTGCTTGAAAAAACATCTACACCTGTTTTTTTTTAATTGGCTGCAATGCGTTGCATACCCCTCTGGCACTCAAAGGGTTAAATCTGGTCCATAATGTCATTATTAATGGAAATGGAAACAATACTTATTTTGCTAATATTATACACTATATATAAAAAATTAAGTTGGTTGTAAAAGTTTCAATTGTTTTTAAAATCTCTGAGCCCCGAACACAAAAATACCAAATATATTTAGTTGTACATTCCATTGGTTACATGGTAAACAACTCAATAACTATATATTCTCTGAACGTACACTAAAATATGAATCAAAAAGTGGCTGAAGTTTCTTCTTACATGAAATGATAAAGCAAGGAAATTTTGTTTAAAAATAGGGTTTTTCGGAAAGCTTTCAGAAATGTACACTAAATTCACAAATTACTGTACAACATCTGAACCACACATCTCCTGTGTACATTGATACTCAGTATGTATATGTGCACAAATGCTTGTCCTTCCCCTGCACCCAAAATTGGAAAAGCACCTTAACAGAATTTCTACTGATATTTTCATGCAGCTAATCAGAATGCACAATATTTTAGACTTGTGCACGACAAAAATTTTCAGTAAAATTCGATTTTGGACAAATTTTTTTTTTTGTCATTCGGAGGATCTGCATTTTGGGCTAGACCTTTTCAACTTGGACAAAATTTGCTAATAGTCTGAATTATTTGGACGATTTAACATACTTTAAAAAAATGAATCTCCCTTGTGGTGGCAATAAGGTACTAGGCCTGCCTACCTGCCTACACAACTGTGAAAACTGTTAAAACAAATTCCTAATATTTTTTATATTTTGCACAGGAACAAAGATGACTCTCCCTTGCAGTGGCAATAATGTACTAATGCTGGCTGCCTGTCTATGCTACCTGCCTGCCTACACAACAACTGTACACTCTCTATCTCCTTTTTCTCTCTCTGAGCTCCAACAACGGACTAACAGGAAATGCAAGCTGTCTGGGTGTCTGACGTGTCATTAGTCCAACCCCCATCATGAAACGAAGAAGCTAATTGGACTGGAGAGGGAGGGAAAGTATGGAGGGAAAATATTGAGCTCGTGGATAGTCGTCGCCGAATTTCCAAAACTTTTGACAACATTTCGGACCAGGGCTGTTCGGATTTAGTTTTAAATAAATGAACAACTTTTTCCTTCTGGACAGTCCGAATGACACTGAATGACCCTTATTAGTCCGAAATTGGCAGAACCGATTCGCACAAGTCTACAAAATATTGTGTGAAGGGATAATTATTACCCACTGATATCAAAATAACACCCTAAAAGAATGCATTTCCTAAAAAAAAGATATCCAGCTGCATCAAATGAAGGCTTACTTGCCTTTCTACCCCTAGCTTGATGCACATAAATGTTTCCAGGAGGTGGAGCTAAAGGAAAAAATAGGCATTATTTTACATTTCTATCCCTTCAATGTTTTAAACATAATTGAAAACTATGGAATTTACTACTGTACACATTAGCTATTGTTCTTCCAAGGGACAGTGTGCCCTATATATAAGATGAACTACTTTAAAGGGACAGTAATGTCCCATAAAAAATTATTCTTGTTTTGTAGATGCTGGTATGCACTAGGGATGGGTGAAATTTTTCACCTCAAACTGGAATTGGCGAATAATGGCAGTGCCTGTGTTGGTGGGCTGTGGGGAAACAATCAGTTTAACCCCTTAGCGACCTGGTACGTCAAACTGGAATTGGCGAATAATGGCAGTGCCTGTGTTGGTGGGCTGTGGGGAAACAATCAGTTTAACCCCTTAGCGGTCCTGGTACGTCAAGGGTAAATGTGCTCCAACGACCCTTGACGGTCCTGGTATGTCAAGGGTTAAACTCTTCCATCGCGGCCGCACGGAGCGATGGAAGAGTTCAAGCCGCTTGTTACTAAGTGTCCCGGTATCGGGACACTTAGTAACAAGCGGCAGAAACATTGTTGCAACATGCGATTCGCTTCAAAAGCGAATCACATGTTGCAAAACCTGAATGACAGGGACAGTATTTGTAAATACTGTCCCTGTCAGATCTCTCTGTCTCCCTCCACCTTGTATACTGCTGAGGTGGAGAGAGACAGAGTGAGATGGTGTTCCAGTGTGCCTGTAAAAAAAAAAGTAAAAAAAAAAGTTTAAATAAAGAAAATTAACCCTTTGATCACTGTTCTGCAGTGATCAATAAGTGCCCCCCCATCTGATCACTCTTGGAGTGATCAATTTGCTGCAGATCAGTGTTTTCTGATCTGTGGGACACCCCCCATCCCCCTTGAATTTTTTTAGATTTTTTAAAAAAATTTTAAATTTTTTTTAAATTTTTTTTAATTTTTTTTTTTTTTTTTTTTTAATAATAAATATAGTTTAGGTATTTTGATAGGTAGTTGGGTAGGTTTAGTGTAGACGTGTGTTAGGGAAAGTTTTAGGGATAGATTTAGGTTTAGGGGAAAAAAACAAAAAAAAAAACAAACCCCCCCCCAAAAAAAAAATATATATATAATAAGCGCAGTTTAGATAGGTAGTTCAATTGGGTTAGGTAGGTTCAGGATATACGTAGGTTAGGGTAAGTTTTAGGGTTAGATTTAGGTTTAGGGATAGCGTAAGAAAAATAAAAAACCCAAAAAACCCCAAAACCCCCCACCCAAAAAAAAAATATATATATAATAAGTGCAGTTTAGATAGGTAGTTCACTTGGGTTAGGTAGGTTCAGGATATACGTAGGTTAGGGTAAGTTTTAGGGTTACATTTAGGTTTAGGGATAGCGTAAGAAAAAACCCCCCAAAAAACCCCAACCCCCCCCCCCAAAAAAAATAAAAAAATATATATATATATAATAAGTGCAGTTTAGATAGGTAGTTCATTTGGGTTAGGTAGGTTCAGGATATACGTAGGCTAGGGTAAGTTTTAGGGTTAGATTTAGGTTTAGGGATAGCGTAAGAAAAAAGAAAGTTTTTTTAGTGGGCAAAATGCAGCGCAGGTACAGCGTTGAAGAGGCATATGCCTTTTTGGCGTCTGACTCTGAGGCAACAGACACTGCGTCAGATTTTGACATAGCGCAGTTTTCAGAAAGTGAGAGCAGCTCTAGTGATGACGCTGAGACTTCTGTCAAGAAAAGACGCACTGCCCCAAGAGCTGCTCTGGCAACTGCCCCAGCACCTGCCAAAAGAACTGCCCAAAGACCTACCAAAATAGCTACCCAAAGAAATGCCCCAAGTGCTGCCCCAAGAGCTGCCCTGGCAACTGCCCCAGCACCTGCCAAAAGATCTGCCCAAGGACCTACCAAAGAAATGCCCCAAGTGCTGCCCCAAGAGCTGCCCTGGCAACTGCCCCAGCACCTGCCAAAAGATCTGCCCAAAGGCCTGCCAAAAGACCTGCCCAAAGAAATGCCCCAACACCTGCCACTCCGGATCCTAATGAATGGGTATCAATTTATGCCCACAAATCTCAGAATTCACAGGCAACCCAGGGATTCAAATTGATGTGGAAGGATTTACCCATGATCATTTTTTTGATTTGTTTTTGGGGGAAGACATTTTAGGTGAAATTGTTTCCCAAACCAATTTGTATGCAGCCCAGTATACTGCCGCCAACCCTAAGTGTGAAAAACGCAGTTTTTTTTTTTTTTACTTACGTCATGGTTTACGAGGGATTGGTGGTAAAATGGCTGTGTATAAAATTGGAAAACACACCTAAAACGAGAGCCTGGGGTGTCTACTTTCCAAAAATATACACTTTTGGGGGGAAATCTTAAAAAAAGAGCACTGTTACACAGCCCCAAATGAGACATGGCACCAGTAACGCAAGCTGTGAAGATTCAAAGTGTGAACCTGGAAACGCGCATGTTCCAATTTGGCCCCCGTAGCTCCCCCAAACCATGAGAAAGCTATGCATATGGGGTATTGCCGTACTCAGAAGAAGGAGCTGAACACTAATCAATTCAGTTTATAAAATCTTCACCTATTCTGTGCTTGAAATTCACATCAACATTGAAGGCAAAGTGTGAAAAATGCTGAATTTTTTTTACTTACGTCAAATTTTCACAGGATTGGTGGTAAAATGGCTGTGTATAAAATTGGAAAACACACCTAAAACGAGAGCCTGGGGTGTCTACTTTCCAAAAATATACACTTTTGGGGGGAAATCTTAAAAAAAGAGCACTGTTACACAGCCCCAAATGCGACATGGCACCAGTAACGCAAGCTGTGAAGATTCAAAGTGTGAACCTGGAAACGCGCATGTTCCAATTTGGCCCCCGTAGCTCCCCCAAACCATGCGAAAGCTATGCATATGGGGTATTGCCATACTCAGAAGAAGGAGCTGAACACTAATCAATTCAGTTTATAAAATCTTCACCTATTCTGTGCTTGAAATTCACATCAACATTGAAGGCAAAGTGTGAAAAACGCTGTTTTTTTACTTACGTCAAGTTTATGAGAAAGTGGTGGTAAAATGGCCGTGTAAAAAATTTGAAAACACGCCTAAAATGAAAGCTGGGGGTGTCTACATTTCAAAAATATACACTTTTGGGGGGAAATTCTAAAGTGCAGCACTGGAACATAGCCCAAAATGAGTAATGGCATCAGTTAACCAAGATGTGAAAATTCAATATTTGTTCAAAATTGGGCCCAGTAGCTCCCCCAAACCTTGAGAAACCTATGCATATGGGGTATTGCCGTACTCAGAAGAAGGAGCTGAACACTAAACAATGCATTTTTAAAAATCTTCACCTATCATGTGCTTGAAATTAACATCAACATTGCAAGTGCAAGTGTGAAAAACGCTGTTTTTTTAACTTACGTCAAGATTTACGAGCGATTGGTGGTAAAATGGCTGCATAAAAAAATTGAAAACATACATAAAATGAAAGCCTGGGGTGTCTACTTTCCAAAAATATATACTTTTGGGGGGAAATCTTAGAGTGGAGCACTGTTACACAGCCCCAAATGAGACATGGCACCAGTGATGCAAGCTGTGAAAATTCAAAGTGTGAAACTGGAAACGCGCATGTTCCAATTTGGGCCCCGTACTCAGAAGAAGGAGCTGAACACTAAACAATGCATTTTTAAAAATCTTCACCTATCATGTGCTTGATATCAACAGTAGTATTGAAATGTAAGTGTGAAAACTGCAAAAAAACAAAATATTACCACAATTTTGAAATTTTTTTCTGGAAAAATAGCTGCATGAAAAACTCCAAAATTCTCCTGATTATTTACCTTATTTTGTGTAGTTTTCAGAAACATATACCTTTGTGGGACATTTTTGGTTCTGGCACCGTCAGCTAAGCTATGATGCTCACATGCCAATTGTTGAGAAATCACAAGTTGGAAATAACGGCAGCCATCTTGTAATATTTACCTTGTAAATGTGAGTAAAGGACTAAAATACTAGGCATATGGGGTATTCTTATATTCAGGAGAAGCAAATGAATATATTTAGGGGTATTTTTTTTTCATTAACTAATAGTATGCAAATCCTGACAGAAAAATGTAAGCCAAATGTTGTTTTTTTTCAATTTTTTTCCTCTTTTTTTCTATTTTAATCAAATTAAACAATGAGGTATTCATATAATTGTGGTATCAAAAGAAAGCCCTACTTGTGCTTAAAAAAACAGTATATAATTTATGTGGGTGCACAAAAGGAATTAAAGAGAAAATATGGTTGAACAAAGACATAGTCAAAAAAGTCAAAATTGCTCCGGTCCTTAAGTCAAATCAAACTCAGATTTTCCCGGTCCTTAAGGGGTTAACATGGAATGTTGTTTTTTTTTTTTTTTTTAGTGGGGGGAATTAAAATAAAAAAAAACTAAGACTGATATAAAAGGGGTCTGAGGAGGGTGCCTGTGTTGGTTGGTGAAGTCTGTGGAATTAATCAGTTAAATAGAACATTTGTTTTTGGGGGTTTCTTGACTGGTTTTGGGGGGGACAGTTAATAAAAAATAAATAAAATAAAATAAAAAATTTGTATGTAACGTGATAGAGACAGGGACCCCTTGACGTAAGCTGTCAGGATCCATTAAGACCTCAAAGACAGCGCACAAACAATAAAATGAGGTATCTCAGTGTAGTGTAGTATATTTTAATAAAGAGAAAGTATAAAATAAATTATTGCACTTACAATAGCCCTACTTGGCCATTATGCGTATAAACAGGTCCCTTTTCCCTTGTAGCCAACGATCTGTGTCCTCCCAGTCTCCTACTTTCCAGATAATCCATCCTTAAATTCTTACGATTTATTACATCCGCCAAAGAATCCTGGAAGATGTAATCCAAGTGTTGTGTGGGGTGATTCAAAGATTAATATTGTCATCAACATCTCAAGTTTTAAAGTTATTTGCTATATACTAGTGGTACTTAGAAGAGGGATACTCTCCTTTTCTAGCCAGCCACACATTTGCCCCTTTCAGATTTGAACAGGATGTCTTCAGGCTGCAGAATGTTTTGGACTATGGCTCACTTCTAGGCATAGAGGAATTTGGGTCCTCCCACCCAGCTGTCATCATCATCACCTGCAACATAGTCATGTGCCTCCACCTACTCCTTTTCTACTTCCTCCTCTGGAATGGGGTCAGCATACAAGGGCTCTAACTAGGCCTGAGGCTCTGCCTCTGGCTGAGTGTCCGCCCCATAATGTTTGCACTTGGTCACTCCCTCACATCCCCACTTTGTACTCCCATTGACACACAGTCTCATTCGATCCAAAATCAATCCAAACTCAACCACTCACACTGTAAAAATAAGTGTTTTGTTTGCAAAAAAGAATGTGGTGTGAGTGTTTGTGTTGGTAGTCGCAGTGTGTGGTATATACAAATTTGTATTATGGGTTCTCCATATTGTGATGCACTCCTCCTGGCTCCTCTATGATTTGCTGTCATGTATGCTACTCTCTGTTGTTGTGTCTCTTCTCCTCACCTGCATCTATGGCATGGCCCTATATTTACCTATGACAGGCAAGATGTGGGCTTTTTACATGTATTTATATTGAGCATTTGACTTGTCTTTTACAGGGTTTTTGTAGCATGTTAGTTGGTAAGTTTGTATGTTATTGGTTAAGCAGTTTTAGACATGTATAATATAAGCATGTTATGCTTTACCTGTTGTACGTTGTCATTTTAGCTTTAGTCTCATCCCTCTTATTACTCAAGAACATAGTCTCATGCTTTATGCAACCATTTAGCATGAAATAGGGGATCCTACTGGAAAAACATACTGTGGCTAGCTACATAATCACCTTTTCCACAAAGACGCAAAGGTAAAATAAAATAGGCACCTTACTGCTAGTCTTGGGTTAGTAGAAATGCAATATGAGGACTGGGGAGAAGTTGATTAGGGATCGCAGATTTATTGAGTATCAAATATAATTACAACTCTAAAAATAGAAAAGGCCATAAAAAAGAAGGGCTGGGGTCAGAGGGACTTAATGTATTTCACAGAGCTTTCATCAATGTTGCCTTGGGAGCATAAGTTAATATGGATATTTAATCCTGTGCAATTTGCTACATTTCAAAATGGCATTGCAAAATACATTTCTTCTGTTTTTGATTATCTTGTAAATTATTAGACTTGAATACAATTTCCCTATATTTAAAATTACAAAAAATAATGCAAATTAAAAAAAATAGTGTTATAAAATATTTTGTGAACAATCATAAAAAAATATGTTCACATAAATAATAATATAAGATACATAAACTATTGAAAGGTACAATTCACTTTGAAAAAGAAACAGGACAGAATGTAATTCAAACCAGAGCCATACGCAAATTAACAATAAAAATGATACATTATTCACTAAAAAAGATTACAAGAATAATGCTTTCATATATTGGACATTCATTAAATTGACTTCCTTCTGTAATTACCTTAACATTTCTATTTGTAATTCAGTACAGACCTTTGAACCATTAAAAGAGATTGTAAATATTGCATGATTCAGAGCAAGGCTTAAGATCTATTAAACTACTTTACCAGAATCTATAGTGTTGTGCAGATTGATTGAGTTCCTCCTGAACTGAAATTCACAAAATCTGGGATATGTTTTCTTCCAGGTGCAGTTTGGTCACATAATTATTTGACTTATAATTTGTACTGCTCTCAGAAATCATAAATGTAATCTTAAGTAACTATGTCATAAAAAATAGGGAAAATGTTCTGTTAATCCTATGCTTGGCAATACATGACTGCAAAAAAAATGAAATCAACCTTTTCAGTCTTCAACAAAATGTGAATAAGTGCTTTTGAAAGTCTATTCTAGAATCCAAGGTTTAATGTGCCCCTCTGGCACACAAAGAGTAAAAGTATCTATAAAAATATTATGAAGTGAAATAACGATCAGTTTGTATTTAACAGAGTTTTGACCTTCACAAATATTACACATCATTTTTTCACTTACTCAGTGAGGCAAGCCCTGAGGGGCTCTTGCTTCTGGCTCATGATGGGCGCAACCCTCCCTGAGAACAGTAGCAGGTGGGGAGTTTGACTGGGGTGATACACCTGTAAAACCATAACACAGGTGTCTTAAGGTAAGCTCAGGAGGGACAGAAACCTCCCATGGAGCAGAAGGGCAAAAGCTTGCTTGACCTTGATTTTTAGTACGAATACAGACCGTGAAAGAAGGGCCTCTATATTTTTTTTATACCCATCAATATATACCTTTGGGAAATAAGCACAAGAAGAGCAAATTAAGACCAATATGGTTTAATAATGAGGTTTGCAGAGAAATGAGAAGCAGGCAGTGTCAGGTGCATATTTTTTAAAAATATAAAGAATGTAATAAATTCTGCAAATAAACAATAAGGTTAGCTAAAATTGAAAATGAGAGTATTGCAAAAGAGAGCAATAAAATCCTAAACAAATCTACAAGTATATTAATAATAAAAAGATTAAGGTTGATATTGGTCCTCTTAAAGGGATAGTAATGTTTCACAATAAAAGCAGCTATAATTAATCATCATAGTATTTGGGCTATGGAGAGGGTTATTTCAACACTGTCAGAGTTGTACTTCAAGAGTAATTGAATGATAAAGTATCCCCATCCTGTCCCTTTTACTGATGTAACACTGCTCAGCTCAGAGCAGCAAGGTGGTGTCCAGGTAGATCGCAGAGAAGGACAATCTTCAATTGCCATAAGGGAAAAACCTGAAAAACTTGTCAAGGGGGGCAGGGTTTTCATTGTTCTCGCAGTAAGAAGTTGTCCCATGCTGTGAGCTGTCTGGTCTCAAGACCAGATTCCAAAAATGATGGGAGGTGGCTTACACTAGGTGAAAGGGACGGGAGGGGGATACTTTTTCATTCAATTACTCTTGAACTACAACTCAGACAGTATTGTCTATGAAGATTAATTGGAGCTGCTGTTTTTGTGAAACATTACTATCTCTTTAAGGCTGACAGAGGAATTGATTAGTGAGGATAATGCTAAACAAATTATTTTCTTCTGTATATACAAAGGAAGCAACAATGACAGGCTATGGGCAAACAGACAAACCCACAGATTTTCTTCCATTAAGTACATTGCTTACTGAGGACAAAGTCCAAAAGAGATTGGAAAATCTTACGGTATTTAAGGAACTTAGTTCAGTAATAGCAAGAACATTATATATAATATTTATTGAAAAAAGGGGGGGCAAGATCAAAAGAAGGAAATTATAGACCTGTGAGCTTGACTTCCACAGTGGGTAAGATATTAGAAGGGTTACTAACTAACAGAACTATGTGAAAACCAACAATATTATTAATAGGAGCTACTATAGTTTTTTGAATAATAGATCATGTGAGAATAATTTACTTGGATTTTATTAAAGGGTAAGTAGTAATTTGGCCAAGGGAATCAATGTTGATGTAGTATATTTAGATTTTGCAAAAGCCTTTGATACAGTGCCTTATAACAGGTTACTGCATGTATTAAAAGGTTTTGGTTTAGGAGCTAATATCTGTATATGGGCTGAGAATTGGTTAAATGATAGATGGCAGGGAGTTGCTGTAAATGAAACCTTTTCAAGTTGGCCTAAAGTTGTAAGTGAGGTACCACTGGGTTCAGTCATGGGCCAGATGCTTTTTAATTTGTTTATTAATGATCTAGAAGTGGGAATTGAAAGTAGTGTGTCAATCTTTACTGATGACACTAAGCTGTGTAAGGAAATAAATACAGAGCTGGATATTTTTTCTCTACAGAAAGATTTAGATAAAGTGAGTGAATGGGCAGAAAAGTGGCAGATGACACTGGCTTTCTATAGCTTCCTGAGTTGTGTCTTAAAGCTGTTGCTCAGCATACACATACTCTAAGGAATCCATGTATAAAGTGGAATCTGAGGCAAAAACGTGATTCCTTGTTAAACTTATTTGCATATGACTACCCAGAATCCCTTGCAGTAGTAACAAACACTGCAAATGTGAGATTTCTGTGGGAAAAGCAAGTCTTATGGCTTGACTGGTGTGTCAAATTTTGGTTTAACATTGTATCTACCACCCGCCAAATTCAGGTGTAAGGGGTTTTAATTCACTTTTTTCCCCACCATAACCTTTTCAGTTTGTGCACCACAAGTGCACAAAGCCTCAATAGCAAGCCAGTAAAACCAACCTCATGCTGATGAGTTGCCTTAACAACGATACAGCTGTCCATGGCCACCATTGACAACAATTTGCAGAGCCATCACAAGGGCAGTGTTTCACTTCATCTGGGTCTCAAAAATGGACAGAGTGAAGTGCACAGTTATGTACAAGGAGCCCCACAAAGGAGGAAAGGGGGTGCCAGACATCCCCACCATGTTGTGGGCGTTCTTTGTGTGCAACTGTGTGAGAAGGACTTTAAGAGAGAGCGACCAGGGATCTGCCGGTAATGCCATGTCCCATTTCTTCCTGCTTCCTCTTTGGAGGGGACTCGGTTGGGACAGGAGGGACAGCTCCATCCCTTACAACTGGACTACCCCCTGGTTCTACCAGGATGTTGGTAGATTTGTGAGGGAGAACCAACTGGAGGGTGTTAAACCAGAACTGTGGACCCCAAAGGTCATATATAAGCTCATCAGAGCAAAAGACATTATAGAGACAATTTCAGGACTCCCAGCTGCCACTTCTAAGATGGTATGGCAGAATATGTCATCAGGGAGACTCACCAACAGACCCAAGGACACTGCATGGATGGCCATTCAGGGGGGTCTGTCTCTCAGGTCATTCATGCATGCAAGGAACCTATGCAGGTATAGACACTGCCCTAAAGGATGTGTGGCAGAAGAAACTGCCCTGCATGTTTTTTGGCAGTGCCCCTTTGCCCAAGATCTGTTGGACGACCTGGAAAATGAACTCAAGGACTCTGTTCCATAGAGACACCTGTCATACCACTCGGTACTATATGCATTATTTCCAGGGACACACTCGTATGGTGCTATCCAGGAAGCCTGGCTCATCATGTGCTGTGTCATGCTCTGTGGTTTGCAAGGAATCGTCTGGTGCTGAAGAGAGAACAGGTGACAACACAGGACTGTCGCAGAGTGATGCACAGCCTGCTAAGAGACTATAACATCATTGACAGCCGTGAAGAGGAGGACTAGCATCCCCTCCAATGGCTCAATATCACTGTCACCTCCCCTCGGCCCCCTGACCCACCCTGACCCATGCCCCATATCCCTCCCCACACACACACACACACACACACACACACACTCAATCCCCCAGGCGAATGCCCACAGAGACTTTAATACAGTGAAATAAAGTACAGGTATTGAGTTCATTAACGTAATGATACAATAAAGTTCAAATGTACCTGTGTGCTGCCAAAGTGCACTGTGTTGCAGGTATTAAGAACGTTATTGTTTTAAATGTATGAATGCACTCTGTATTGGAAAGCATTACTGTACAAAGAAATGTTGTATTGTATTTCCATGTCAAAATAAAGATTATTAAAAAAAAACAAAAAACAAAAAAAACGACTGTCCATGAGTGGTTCACTGGCTTTGTATCTCTTCCTAAGTTGTGTCTTAAAGCTGTTGCTCAGCATACACATACTGTAAGGAATCCATTTATAACGTGGAATCTGAGGCAAAAAGGTAATTCCTTGTTAAACTTATTTGCATATGCCTACCCAGAATCCCTTTCAATAGTAACAAACACTGCAAATGTGAGATTTCTGTGGGAAAAGCAAGTCTTATGGCTTGACTGGTGTGTCAAGTGTTTGTTTAACATTGTATTTACCACCCAACAAATATAGATAAATGTAAGGTTATGCATTTAGGCTGTAGAAACAAACATATACACTAAAAGGGAAACAACTAGGGGAATCCTCATTACAGAAAGATTTAGGAGTACTGATAGACTTCACAGCAATGTGCAGAGCAGAGTCAATTGGCTGCTGCAATAGCAAATAGGGCACAGTCCTGCATAAAAAGAGGTATAGATGCACAGGATGCAAGTGTCATTCTACCTCTTTATAAAACTTTGGAAAGGCCTCATCTAGAATATGGATTACAGTTTTCGGCACCAGTTCTTAAAAAATACATTATTGAAGTAGAAAGATTGCAGAGACTTGCAAAAAAACTGATAAAGGGATTGGAGGATCTGAGTTATAAGGAGAGACTAGCCAAACTGAGTTTGTTTACATTAGAGAAGAGACATCTAAGTGGTGATATGATTACCATTTACAAATATATTCTAGGTCAATAGAAAGAACCCTCCAATAAATTATTTATGCAAAGAGCCAAGCTAGCAATGAGAGATCATCCATTAAGATTAGAGGAAAGGCACTTTCTACGAAAACAAAGACAGGGATTTTTTACAGTAAAGGAGGAAAAGCTATGGAATTCTCCTCAGGATGCTCTGCTTGCAGATATTTTAACCTCTTTCATTTGATACACATATAGCACAGAACAATATTGAGAATTATGACTAGGAATGGGCAAAATCTTTTGCCGTGTTCCCAACAGAAATTCCATGAAAACCACGTCGTTGTCCGCTTTTTCGTGGGAAAATACGCTTTAAATGTTGTGATTACATTTTTTCGCATTTTTAGCCCATTGGCCCAAATTTTTCTCCATTTTTCAATGGCTAGAAAATTTCCGCCCATTGATTTACGTGATTTTTGCCTTTTCTATATAAAAACGTGATGTATTTGTGGAAGTGAAACACAATCGAAGCAGCTACAGAGAGAGGTATCAATATGAGCAGGTTTAAAAATAATCAAAGGAGGAACTGGCTGGACCCTTATGTGTCCACTGAGTCTGAGGAGGAGGAAGTGAGCACTACTGAACCAATGCTGTCCAGTCTCCTTAAATCACTCCTAGGGATCTTGGGGAATTTAATGGGAAGGGAGGGAGAAAAGGGAATGGGAAGGGAGGGAGAAAAGGGCAGTACTGATGAGAGCAGGACAGGTCAGCTGCCTGCATCTGCTGCTAGACGTTCTGCCCCTGCTGCCAACATTGCTGTCCCTGCTGTCATTAGTGCTGTGCCTGCTGTCAGATGTGCTGCCCCTGTTGTAATCAGTGCTGTGCCTGCTGTCAGTGCTGAACCTGCTGCTGCCAATACTGTGCCTGCTGTCAGACGTGTTTCCCCTGTTGCAACCAGTGCAGTGCCTGCTTCCACCAGTATTGTGCCTGCTGTCAGACATGCTGCCCCTGCTGCCACCAGTGCTGTGCTTGCTGCCAGTGCTGAACCTGCTGCTAGTGTGTCTTGTAATAATCAGGAGGGGGGAAGGAGAAGATGATGCCAAGTGTGACAGCAGGGGACCCTAAGTCACACTTGTCATCCCCAATCAGTGCCATCAGTGCTAGTACTACTACCTCTCAGAAGGTCCAGCAGCTTGTTAGTATTAGGAGTGAAGGAGGTGGTAATCATCATATTACTAGTGACTGTGAGGAGGAAGACTCTGGGGCTGAACTTGATGTGGTTGGCGTTATTAGTAGTAGTAATAACAGTAATGGTGAAGCAGCCGGTGGGACTAGTGTTAGGGGAGTTGTAGGGGAAGCATTTGAGAGCATCAAGACTAGCGATCAAGGGAGCCCACACCATTCCTCTGGCTCTGGGAGTCCTCCCCTTCCCTTCACTACAGTCTCCAAGTGGAACATGATCCTGCAGAGGCCATAACTGGTGTTGGGGGAGAGAAGGCAAAGAATTAATGCCACCACCAACATCAGGAGCACAGATCATCTGCCTGTTCCTACTGCTACTGCTGCCAGTCTGCCTTCTTCAGGACAAAATTAAATGACAAGTGTGACATTAGGGGACCCTCTATCATATTGCTCGTCACCTCTTCCAAGCAGCAGTGAGATGTCTGTAATGGAGCAGCAGCAGCAGTTAGGGACTAGTGGTGGTGGTGATGATGATGGTGGAGAAGCTGGGGTGGAAGAGACATTGATTGCCTTTTTATCAGAAACTGAGAAGTAATGGGAGACAGGGATGAGAATGGGCATCACCACCATCACTAGCAATGAGCTTTTGGAATGTGCAGAATTTGCAACTGCTCTAATTCCTTCTGCTGCTGAGTTGCAAGGGCAGCAGTATGCCGAGGAGCAAGCTAGTGTGCCACAGACCACCGTGGACACAGTTAGAATGGGGTCAACAAGTGATGCTTGACTAGGACAGGTTGCACTTGACAACAGTAGCAACACTCCTGGTCCTAGTTGCAGTGTTGAATCTGAGGCAGTATCAGCAGCAGCAGCAACATCATCTGCTGCCAGCACAGACAATGAAGGAAGATGTAGAGGACAAGAAGAGAGATGTCATTCTTCTTCGCCTGTTCCCTATCCCCTGTACCTATTCCCTGAAGTCATGGATGTGGGGCTATTTTTCTCTTGGTGCAGGCACAGTGCAGTCATCACCAATGGCACTGTGCACAATTTGTGACAAGTCAGTGAGAAGAGGAAAGGAGGGAACACACCTTGGCACAACCTCCCTGACATTACACGTGAAACACAGACACCATGACATTTATGTCAAACATGTTAAAGGCACCACTCCCACAACAGAAATTGAACACCATTGTTGCTGTACCCCTGACTCTCCAGAAAGTCAACAAGAGGAAAGGCGGAGATTAAAGAGGAGGAAGAATAGGGAAACCCAGACAGACACTGGAAGTTCCATGATAACTAGCTCGCCATCGCCATCACCTTCTTCCTGTAGGGTAACTACATCTTCTGCCAATCCACCTCATTCATTGTTACCTCCCCAACCAAATAATAGTCAGTCATTCTGTTGATGTTAGGATGCGGCAGTTCGTCTCCACCCATTGCACACTGTGTGGTACACTGACCACACATGCCAGTGTGGTGGAGGAGAATCTCAAGCAGGGCATCAAGGTGCATATGAGGAGATTCCATCCCATAGAATATGCTAAGATGCTAGCAGGGAGGGTTCATCATAGCTATTAAACTGTCAGCAAGTTGTCATGTGTCCTTAGCCGGTTGTGGACAAGGGGTATAGTGACAGCGGCAATACTTAGGTTCTGGTGTCATGGTGTTTGCATAGAGTTGTGTCCCCAGATGTTATTTACCCCACACTGTGCACACTGCAGTTGTTGATGAGAGCCACAGTTCCTGCTCTCATGGGACACATTTATATTCTAATAACAACACACCCATGATTTTGGAGTAGGGGCAGGTGGAAAAGAATTATTGGCAAACTTTTTTTCTCCACATATACTGAGCACTACTTATCGTGCTGCTACTGCCTCAGACACATCACTGGAGCTAGTCATGGCAAGTGGAACCTTCATCATCCATCAACCATATTACTGCTGTTGTTGATCCCATTACCTTTCAGCTTCCTAATCACTTAATTGCTTAAACAACTCCGCAGCAGCAAGAACAGCAAATTCGACATCTATATCAGGGCATTTGACAATGGCCAGTGGCCACTGGCCAACAGGACATCACCTGCTGGCACTAGGCCAGTTGGGCATTTTTTTTTCTCAGGGCTTGTGCTTAAAAAAAACAAAACATATTCCTACAAAAAAAAAAATTGGGGGATTTGTTTCTAAAAAGCCTAAGTCCTACAAATCAATGTTTCCTTAGGGCTTTTGCCAAACAAGCTTAAGTCCTACAAATCAATGTTTCCTCAGGGCTTGGGCCTCTAACAGCAAATCTAACAAATCATCCACTACAAAATACTCCATCAAGTCACGTATCAGTCCATCCCAGTGGCAGCTTATGTCAGGAGGTTCCTGTCTCTATCACTTTAAATACAGACTTCCTATTTTATTATTTTTTTTTATTAACTGTTCCCCCGATACCAGTCAAAAAACCCCCCCAAAACAAATTCTCTGTTCAACTGATTCATTCCCCAGACTCCACCCACCAACACAGGCAACCTCCTTAGACCCCTTTTATACCATGTCTTATGTGTTTTTTTTGTATTTAGGATTTATATTTTTATTAATTGCCCCCAATCCCAGTAAACAACCCCCTAAAAAGCATTCCCTGTTTAACTGATTCTTTCCCACACCCCAACATCACAAACACCCTCATGCCCCTTTTATACTATGCCTTTGTGAAATTAAAAAAAAATTGCTTTGTGTTGTGTAGCTATTCAGTGTTCTCATTGATTTCAATGAATGAGCTAGGTGAAGAAAAGCAGAAAATCAGAACTTTTCGCAGGAAATAATTTACCAAGAGGGAAGTACCATTATTCGTCAATTTCAGTTTGAGGTGAAAATGTTTCACCCATCTCTAACTATGACCGTTGGCTTCAAAGCAGTTATGTTCTTGATCTAGAGAACTATGTGACTGCAACTTGGAGTCAGTCATTGGCTTCAATGGGTTTTTTATTTTTACCTTTCTCTGGATCAACAAGAGTGAATTGGCATGGGCTAACTTGATGGACGAATGTCTTTTTTTCAGACTCATCAGCTATGTTACTGTTACATATAGCCTTATGATATCATTCTTATTTTAGTATAACTATAATTGGAACAATGAATTGCCTCATATTTATCAAAGAAAAATCTCCACTGAAAGCGCTGCTGTGGCTTAGGCCAGATTAAAGATGCTGGACGCAAGACCAGCTTAGTGCCAACTGGAGGAGGCAGCCCACACCCCCAGATAACTCAAGAAACAGCTGTAGTCACTGAGATTGACAGCATAAAACAGAACAGAGAGCCTACCTGCAGTAACAGTTGTTGTTTTTGAAAACCGAGTGGTCTGAAACTTAAGAGTAGGGATGGGCAAAAATTTTCATCTCAAACTAAAATTGGCGAAAAATTGCACTTTCCGCTTGGTGAAAAATTTCCTGTGAAAAGTGCCTTTTTTCTGCTTTTTCCAACCTTTTTTGCCTAGCTTATTGCATTGAAATCAATGGGTAGAAACATTTTTCTCCACCAGCCAGTTTTACAGCATGGTTCTACAGTTGTTAGGCTCTCACAGCATACCATTCTGTGTTTGTGAGAGGAGAGAGCAGCATGTTTTTTGAGCTAGAGAAGACAGACAAAAAAAGGGGAATTGAAGCTTAGTTTTAGGGAGTCATTTAGGTAGGACATTTGTTCTCTGTAGTTGTTGGCGCATCATTCAATCCAGTGCTGGGCAACCGAGTCAACAGTGTCACGCATCATCACGTCACACCATTATGACATCAGCCACTTCCTGTTTATAGTGTGGCGCCACGAGAGGGCAGATGCTCAGTCTTGAGTTCCCATTCCAAGCATCTCTTCAGTGTCCCTTACAGTTTTCTCTTCTGCCTTTTCCAGTCCAGCTGTTACTCTTCTCCTAGTAAATACTGCTCCCTGTGGACTTCAGGTACCCAGTTTGTTCTCTCTCTCTCTCTCTCTCTCTCTATATATATATATATATATATTCTCTTATATGTGTATGTCACGGGCACCCAGGAAAGCTCAGAACTCAGTACGGTAATGTAATGCAAAATATTTATTAGAATAAATCACAGCAATAAATATTTAGTACAACAAGCAAAGGGTTACTAGCTGGCGACACTACTACCAGAAATAGTAGGCCTCACACTAGACCACAATGCTGGAGACTGGGCTGAAGCCCCTGTGAGTCTCAGCAGGAAACAGGAACGCTAGCTCTTGATCCGTCGACTGGAACACTGGAACAGTAATCTTGATCCGATGAACAGGAACACAAGGACTGCTGGACTGGAGAACTGACCCACGCCTCCAATCACCACTAAGAGACCCTGTGACTCACGCCTGTAGTCACTATATCGAGACCCTGTGACTTACGCCTGCAGTCACTATATCGAGACCCTGTGACTCACGCCTGCAGTCTCCAATCAGATTCTCTGTCCACAACAGTGGTCTGTCTTAGGCCAATAGTACAAACTGATCACAGGCGTGATCATGATCACTGGGTCATACACAGAGAGGGTTCTCGTACTTAGCTGGGTCATACACAGAGAGAGGGTTCTCATATGTATCTGGGTCATACACAGAGAGGGTTCTCTTACTTGGCCGGGTCATGCACAGTGTGGGTTCTCATAAATAGCCAGGTCATACACAGAGTGGGTTTTCGCAGATAGCCAGGTCACACACACAGAGCCCAAGTACTTCACCTAAGAACAACAACACAAGGGCATCTGAGTTAGGCCTCAGTCTGCCTTATAAACCCCTCCACAGGAAGTAGGAGGAGCAGCTCAGAGGGAGGAAGTAGGAAGTAGGTAGAAGGAGACTACAGTAAGCAAACAGATAAAACAGAGGCCTGCAGCCTGCTTGAAGACTCGAGCCTGTAATCATGCTGGAATCAAGGTAAGCTGTGACAGTACCCCTCCCTCAAAGGCCCCCCTCCGCAGAGCCGACCGGGGTTTATCAGGGAATCGAGCATGAAACCTGCGTACCAATACAGGAGCGTGAACATCAGCAGCTGGAATCCAGGAATGCTCCTTTGGACCATAACCCTTCCAATGAATAAAGCAGTGTAGCCGCCCTCGAACCAAACGAGAGTCCAGAATGGTTTGGACCTCATATTCCTTGTGATCTGCAACTCTCACGGGAGGATGACGAACAGGAGCTGAAGTATACCGGTTGCAGACCAAGGGTTTTAGCAGGGAAACATGAAAGATATTGTGAATGCGCATGTTGGCAGGAAGTTCCAATGCATACGCCACCGGGTTAATTTTGCGCAACACCCAAAAGGGACCAATGAATCGAGGAGCCAACTTGTTACAAGGCACCTGGAGGTGCAAGTTACGGGAAGACAGCCATACTCTGTCTCCTACCTGAAATGTAGGTGCCGGCAGTCGCCTTTGATCAGCCTGCCTTTTTTGTCACTGCACGGAATCACGTAGGGTCTGCTGTACCTGTACCCAGGAGGAACGGAGCTGGAATTTCTTGTGCTTGGAAGGTCTCAGGACGAGCTGAGGGTTGGAACCCATAATTAACCAAGAACGGGGAACTCTTAGTGGAAGAGTTAACAGCACTATTCCAGGCAAACTCCGCCCAGGGTAACAGGGTAGCCCAGTTATCGTGATGGTCAGAGATATAGCAGCAGAAGAACTGTTCTAAGGCTTGGTTTGACCTTTCAGCTGCACCATTAGACTGCGGATGATACGCGGAGGAAAATGCCAATTCAATGACCATTTGAGCACAGAAACTCCTCCAGAACCGGGACACAAACTGGCTTCCTCTATCAGAGAGAATGACTTTAGGAATGCCATGTAATCGGAAGACCTCTCTGGCAAACACCACTGCCAACTCTTTAGCGGAAGGCAATCCTTTAATTGGTACAAAATGGGCCATCTTCGAGACCTTGACTACAATCATCAAAATGACAGTATAACCCATAGATCTCGGAAGTTCAACAATAAAATCAATCAATAAGTGTGACCACAGGCGTTCCCCATTGGCCACTGGCTGTAACAAACCCACTGGTAATTGTCGGGGTGACTTATTTTGGGCACACTTTGTGCAGGCTGCAGTGAAGGCAGCACAATCAGCTCTCAGACTAGGCCACCAAAAAACATGGGACAAGGACCATATCAATTGGTCTCGGCCAATGTGACCAGCTATTTTGGACGTGTTGTACGTCTCCAGTAACTTAATGCGCAATTGCTCTGGCACAAAGCAACAGCCTTCGGGTTTCTCAACAGGAGCAGCAGCCTGGGCAGCCACAATCTCCTCACCCAGAGGAGAAGTGATACAAGTGTGAATTGTGGCAACAATACGATCAGCAGGAATGATCGGAGTAGGAGGATCTTCCTCCCTAGTCGAAGTGCAAAACTGGTGAGATAACACGTCTGCCTTTAGATTTTTGGAGCCAGGAAGATATGAAACCACAAAATTGAATCGAGAAAGAAACAGTGCCCAACGATCCTGTCTTGAAGAGAGGTGTTTTGCCTCAGAGAGGTATATCAGATTCTTATGATCTGTTAGGATCAGGATAGGAGACTCTGTGCCCTCTAGAAGATGTCTCCATTCTTTAAGAGCAAGGATTATCGCCAACAGTTCTTTGTCCACAACAGTGGTCTGTCTTAGGCCAATAGTACAAATTGATCACAGTAAGGGATACTCATGATCACTGGGTCATACACAGAGAGGGTTCTCTTTCTTACCCAGGTAAAGCACAGTGCGGGTTCTCATAAATAGCCAGGTCATACACAGAGTGGGTTTTCACAGATAGCCAGGTCACACACACACAGAGCCCAAGTACTTCACCTAAGAACAACAACGCAAGGGCATCTGAGTCAGGCATCAGTCTGCCTTATAAACCCCTCATCAGGAAGTAGGAGGAGCAGCTCAGAGGGAGGAAGTAGGAAGTAGGTAGGAGGAGACTACAGTAAACAAACAGATAAAACAGAGGCCTGCAGCCTGCTTGAGGCCTCACGCCTGTAATCATGCTAGAATCAAGGTAAGCTGTGACACATACTCACTGTAAACCTCTCTTCACCAAGTGAGGTTTCTCACAGCACACAAAACACCCTTTAGCGGGGTATTCTGACAGTAGTAGGTGAGTCTAGGGGCACAATGGGGAGAAGAAAGGGGAGAAAGAGGTTGACCCAAAATTCCCCAAAATTTTGTGTGACTGACTGGCAAGACACAGGCAGCTGAGGTCCAAATTGATTTTAATAATAATTGATATAATTGCTATTCAGGAATGTCAAAAAGTTGTTGAATTCTGTTTCAGCTCCGTTCAGATGAGAATTACACGATCAATCAAACACAGCCATGGGGTTATTTTACTGGTGTTATTTTTGTTGGCTTCTAAGAATACCATTGCATCCTCCCACCACCCAAGATAAAGTTTGGCATAGGTGGGGACAAATACATCCCCCGTGTCCCTTGGGTCTCATGGTAGAATTTTCCATCAAATAGGAAATAGTTATGAGTGAAGATTAAATGTAACATTTCTACTACAAAAGAATTGTGTTCATGGAATTGTTCTCCTGTTCTCTGTAAGAAGTATTGCACTGCTTTTAATCCAATTTCATGCTTTGTGTCTATGTCTAGACTAGATAGAAAATGTTCTTTACCCAAGTATATGCCATCCAGTTGGTTTAATGCACCTTGACAGTCACTGACAAATGACAGTAGTGCAATTACAAATTTGCATAATACATTGTCAATGTATGTACTGCTTCTTTCTGTTAAGTTACAATACCAGAGACTATGGGTCTACCTGGTGGTCTACTTTGATGTTTATGTATTTTAGGCATCACATAAGAGGTAGCAGTAACTGGATGTTGGAACCATAGATAGTCAAATTTTTCTTAACTTATCAGGGTCTTTCTCACACCTTCCTCCAGGATAGATATTAGTAGGGGTGGGCGAAAAGTGTGGAAAATTTCCCACTACATTTCCTATTGTAATATTACTTCTTCTGAGGGCTGAAGTTTAGAAATAAGTGGCTGAAAGTCAAAGTTATGAGTCCTACAGCAACATAAGCCTTGAATGCATTTGTCCTTTGCCCACAACACTAACTTGCTGTGACACTGGCACATATTCATGATGTCAAGTAATAAAAAAATAAATAAAATACAACCTACAATGTGGCAGATGTGTATGGTAATGGTGGTGGTGGGGGACTGGCATGGGGTGATTTGTGTATGCATTTTTACCATTGTCATACGCTATCCTCCTTCTCAGATTATTGACACACATTACTTATCGATCATAGCAGTGGTCCCGAGTGTGGAAAATGGTGGCAACCCTTCTTCACATCCCTCGTCCACCTACTCATCAGTGCTGCTTTTAATATATTTGTCCTGGCTTTGTCTGTCATCATATGTGGTTTCTGCTACCTGATACTCAGATGGTATGAGATGTTGGTTAATTTTTATCTTCCAACATTGCTGCTTGATAGCCGTGTCCTGCGGTCATTGATAATATAACCAGCCGCACTGAAAACCAGACTCAACGCTTGCTGTAGGACAACTGAGGCTGTCCACTGCAGTACGTGTCAACGCTGGCCACACACTGCTTTGTTTGCCAGTAATCCATGGGGTTATTGTTTCTGCCTAAAACACTGATATCCTGCAAGTATGCAGAAACCATCTCATATGCACTGGGACCACTTCGAGGAGCTACACAGTGTTCCTGTGTATCAGTTACCAACCCATACTCAGGGAGCAAGTCCCAAAGAGATGTGCCGCCACAACTACCACCACCACTACCAATGCTGGGTTTTTGCCACCCCTGCTAAGGCCCATGAATTTCCCTGTGCTCCGAATAGGATGTTCTGGTTTATGATGTAGCCACTTCTGCTGGTTCAAATGCTTTGCTGCCTTCCTTTTCACTATATTGCCTAGATGTTTGTTCTGCCCTCACTTTCTCCCTCTCATCCTCCACAATGCAACCCTCCACTCGATCAATAAGCATGTCACAATATTCCTTGACAGAATCCGATTCCTCAGAGAGTTGCTGCTGATCGCCATGACTCCTTGTTGTGACAAACCGCTGATGGCCCTTAGGCAGGAATTCTGACATTTTGTGTTTAAAGCAGGGGTCCAGCAAAGTGGTAAGAATGTATTCCTCATTGCTTTTAATGGACACTATGAGAATATCTTGTTCAAAGCACTCTAACATGTCATTTACCAGCTGGTGCATGTCTGTGTTGTCATTCTGGTAAGAATCCTCAGCCATGCTCCTCATATTTTTCTGCAATAAAATATCAGTGGTAGAACTTCACTAATTCCTGACCCAATGCGACTCACCAGCATGGTTGCCTCCTCAAAGAGTTTCAGCAGCTCACATGCATCACACATTAGTTGCCATTGGCCAGGTGACAAAGAGGCTCCCTCCAAAGCCTTCCAGTTGTGTACTCGCTAATGGCCTTATTCTGCTCTTACAAACATTCTAGCATGTACATGGTAGAATTCCACCTCGTAGGGACCTCCATTTTTAGCTGGTGATGGGGCAGGTTGTTACACTCTTGTATGGAATACAGAGAGTTGCATGCACTGTAGGAGTGACTAAAATGGGCAAAGATTTTGCAGGCAATAGTAAGCATCTCTTTGGGGGTTTCGGATTCTGCCAGAAATTTGGTCACAACTAAATTTAGCACATGGGCAAAGCAGGGCACATGCACCATACCACCAATTCTCAAAGCAACGATTATGTTGGAGCTGTTATCAGCAGACACAAAACCAGCTTTTAAGGAGTGGGGTACAAGCCATTCCTCTATCACCTGCTCTAGCTTACTCAGAACATCTACAGCTTTGTGGGATTGTCTCTCAAACCTCTGCATGCACAAGGTGGCGTGACGATGATATGGGCTATCCTGCTGTTGCTGCTGCTGCCTTTTAATAATAAAGACCTGAGGGATGTTCTTTATGATTTTTCAAAAATAAACATACAGAAGAAACAATAATCTGAAAGATATGTTAGTATCATGCCACTTTGATATAGAGAAACCAAAGATGTGGCTCAAATCAAACATAAATGACTTTTACAAGTACAGTGGCTGTATTGCTTGTCAATATGATAAAAAAGTTATTTTTTTCAGTAATCATTTTTTTAAACTATAAATCACAATGGGTCATCTATTTACTAACTTGTGAATGCAGACAAGAGTATGTGGGAAAACCTAAAAGAGAACTCAGATGAAGCATACTGGAATATATGCAGAACATTCAAAATAAACTAGACAGACTTGTAGAGACATCAATGAAATACATGAAGGGAATTACAAAGTACTGACTTTTATGGGAATTAAAACATTTACTTCAAACTTACAAAAAGGAAATTTTGATAATGAAGAATTTATTAAAACAGGAAGCCAAATGGATATATATCCTCAAAACAAAAAATCCTTTAGGTATTAATGAAGGATTTACCTTTCGTCCATTTATAGTTGATAAATAAATATAAAAAAGATGATTATTATCACAAATACTACAGTACATATACATATCAGGACAAAGAATAACTTTTAATCATTTGCTCAATTTAATAATAATAACAAGCTATGACTATCAATTAGAACTTTTAAAAAGTTATATGATCTGTACAAAAAATAAAAAAAAGTAAAAAACAGCAGACATAAAAAATATGGAAGAGAATAACACCATAAAAAAATCCTTTTTAAGGTCACTAATGTAATTAATAAACTACTCTGTGCTCTGTATCAGAAGTATACATTTCAGATATGATGACATTAAAGAAATCTGTGGTCCCTGCAATGAATAATGAACAGCACCAAATGAAGGCACAAACTATTAAATCTGGGCACAGACAAAACTGATAAGAAAAAGTATTTTCTATGAATCCAGAACAGTAAAACTAAAGTAACAGATAGAAGTTCCGCTTATTCTATTTTTTTTAATATTATCTCTCATTGCTTCATTGTATTCTGGTATGAAGGGTGGAAACATACTATACATACTGTCTCCAGAAAGATAGAAATAAATATATAAACATTGTATCGATTATTGCCTAGATCTTAATACACTATTTCTCATGACACAATTGCTATACCAGATGCACAAAGATTTTTCTTAGTGCTGAGGAAGAACTTCCTTTAAGGTTATGCCTCTATAATGGATGATTGAGTTCATTACATTGTTTTCTTATAGTTGAATATCTTCGGTCACTAAACAAGTAAATTCTAACTTATCTTCAAACTGTTAGTTTTGGTTCTAATTGAAGATGAAATTTTTTTTATCGATCACTATATGTTTGAAACATAATGTCAAAAATCTAGCATATCAAATGATTGAAACAATATATCACTTGGAAGGTAGGAATTGAAATGATTCCAGAGTGTCAAGTTCTTATTGCCATGTTAAACACGCCTTGTCTATATGATGAAAGTATTTAAACTCAGTATCATTCACACCATCAGTAACATAAGCTCCTCCCCTGATGAAGCCACAGGGTTATATGGGGAAATGTGGGGCACCTAAGTTTGCAATTATAGTTCACTATCAGTTCTTTTGCACATGGATTGAATGACTATATATCGGTCCTGTTCTCTATTTTTCTTTCCCTCTTTTCTCTAATCTGTTTGCACTCCAGTTTTGTGATATTACTTTGAGATATTAGCCTAATACAATTTTTAGTGCTGACAACTTATGGCTCTAGGTCTTCTCTTTATTCAAGCTGTTTACTTTTTATCTGGCTTAATCCAAAAATTAATTATCGATACAACAGTTGGCATATGTAAAAAGAGAACCACATATGTGACAAAATAATGCACTCTAGCAAAGGCAATCCCTTAGTGTTCATCACTGAAAGAAAGTGTATTACACCGGGAATGGAACCTCAAGTGCACTTATATGAAGCATTGTGAGGCATCTAGGAATGCAAGGATACTAACCTATCAGTACTATTCAGATTTGGTCCTAAGAAAATACGTTGGTCCAATACTTTATTTTCTATGCTTCTTTCCTATCTTTATGCTTTTTGTGATGTAACTTAGGGATACTAGCCTTAATTATTTGTGTCGACATCTAGTGATAAGGCTCTAGGGCTTCATTTTACCTATACTTTCTGCTCTTTACTTGAATAAATCCCACACTTTTGAACCAGCTCATGTGATATACAGAACCAGGTATTTGATAAATAGATTCCATAGGGAAGATTACCCCCTGGCATTCACTACTGGCATTACATTGGTAAGAGATCTTCACATATTTTATCATCATGCAGGCAATTATATATTGGTGGTGCAATTTTTAATGATCCCTATCGAAATAAAATATACTATATTTTGGAGTTAGTACTATATAGGTTTTAATGAATATAAATAAAAGTTAGGACTATAGAGATGGGAGTGTATAAGTAGGGCTATAGACGCAGAATGGATATTCTCACTGGAAGTAGCGATCTCACTATGGTTGCTTGTTGTTTTTCTTTAATTTATACAGATCTGCTGTGTTGTAACTAGGGTTTTATCTTTTTCACCAATGCACCAGTGCACCATTTCCTGCCAAAATATCACTTCTTCTGAGGGCTGCAGTGGAGAAATAAGTATCTGAAATTCAAACTTGGTTGTCCTACAGCAACATATGCCTTGAAAAATATGTTCCTGCTTAAGTGCACTGGCACATATTCATGATGATGTCAAGAGATAAAAAAGTACAACTATCACAGTGCCTGTGATTCTCTGTCACTCTTGCTTGTGGTTCGCTCTGATTTGCTGAGCCAGGTTGGCCCGCCCCTGGTGACCTTCTTTGGCCTGGCCCAGACATCTGTCAGATGCCCTTTCGTGGTGTCTCTGAGCAAGTAGTGCTGTTGCTGTGTTCCTGTGTTCCGGATTCTTGTGTACCGACTTGGCTTGTCCTGACTACGCTCCAGTGTTCCTGATCGTGTTTGACCCGGCTTGTCTGCGAACCACCTCTGTTTCCTGACCCGGCCTGGCTGACGTTCCTGTTCGTGTATGACCCGGCTTGTATGACTACCTCCTGCGTGCTCCGACCTGGCCCGGCTGATTTCCTGCTCCGAGATCGACTTCCAGCCTGTTCCAGTGACCTCTGTTCCCGTTGTCGCCACTGCGGCATTTTTCACCCGCTGTTGCCAGCTGCCGTGTGACCACCCTGCCTTGTGCTGTCCTTGATCAATGCAGTGTACCGTTGTCTTGCAGAGCTGTGCATGCCTCCGTGAGCCTCACTACACTTGCAGAGCCTCGTTACCTTACAGAGCCTTATGTGTAAACGTGCATATTAACCCTTGCAGTGCTGCTTTACTCTCGCTACTTCGATTCCCAGTATAGAGCCTCTTTCGTTGTGCTACGTCTGCTGAGTTGGCCGCTTACCGACGGCGACTCTATCTATCCTACTGCAGAGTAGTCACTTTATGTGGGCCGGTAGGGCGTCATTGGCTCTCACTTCTCGTTCTTTACTGGGCGATATCTACTGTGGTAGTGTGGCAGCAGAGGGAAGGCTCAAGCTCTGGCAGGTTCCCGTTGTATACGCCCGTGGGGGCTATTGGCTCTAGCGCTACTATTACTGGTATCCAGTTAACGCCTGTGGAGGCTATAGTCAGCTCTTGCATTGCAGGCCGGTTTCCGTTACGCCCGTGGGGGCTATACACACTCGCAGAAGCAGTCTTCCTGTAGGTACGCCCGTGGGGGCTATTTGGATTTCTGTTCTGCTTAACTATATGGTCACTTCGGCTAGGCATTTACGGTTCCAGAACACTGTGAACTGTCTCTATCAGCACCTCCTTTTAACACCTAGGGCGTGCCAAACCACCACATCTGAGACTGACTGATTTATGCTCTTAACTAGTGTTGAGCGAGCGTGCTCGGCCGATGCTCGGATCGGCTCGAGCATCGCTCTGCTCTGCACATGGCGGTACTCGTACGAGTACCGCCATGTGCTCGCCCGACATGCTCGGGTGAAGAGGATCTGTGCCGGAAGAGGCACAGATCCGAAGACGCTCCGCTGGACCACCAGGGAATGGAGGTACGGGGGCATTGCGGAGATGAAGGGGGCATTGCGGAGATGAAGGGGGACATTATGGAAGAGGGGCATAGACTCTATGCCCCTCTTCCACAATGTCCCCCTTCATCTCCGCTATGCCCCTCTTCCACAATGTCCCCCTTCATCTCCGCTATGGCATAGGAGATGAAGGGGGACATTGTGGAAGAGGGGCATAGCGGAGATGAAGGGGGACATTGACCAGGCACCCTCCGCTCATCAGAGCAGGGGGTGCCTGGTTTAATGCTCGAGTGCTCCCATTCATTTGAATGGGGCTCGGGTGCTCGGCCGAGCACTCGAGCATCAGGGGGTGCTCGGTCAGAGCACCCGAGCACCCGAGCATCGGGGTGCTCGCTCAACATTACTCTTAACCCTTTGGGTACTGAACACCATTCTCTGTGAAGAGATCTTGTATGTCAATTATACTGTGCATTGTCTCTCTGTACTATATCTAGAGGGCGTTCGTTTGCATTATTGCTATTAAAATAAAATTGTGTTTTATTTTACCTACTGGTCTGAGTGTCCTAAAAAAACATTACAACAACCTATAATGTGGTATATGAGTATGGTATTGGTGGTGGGGGACTGACATGGTATGATTGATATGTGGACTTCATGGACTGAGGGGTTCCTGAGGGCCTGCTATTACTACTGGGGCTAGGTATTGATGCAATTCTACTGCTATTACTACTACTACTAGATGTCCAAGGTGCAGCACTTCCAGCAGCAGAGGCACTTGTCATAGCTAAGGTTGTGGATTGTATTACTGCTGTTGTTGCTGCTGGTTACTCAACTCATGTGCGTGTAACTGAGTAGGACTTGGACTCGGAAGCGGTGATGATGCTGATGATGACTGACAGGATGACTGTACTTTGTGCCATCTTTTCTTGCCCAGGGTCAGAATTTTCAATGAATTTCTAAACAGTTTAGGGATGTATTATAGATCTGCATCATCATTTCAGTCATCATTAGGTCAGAATCAGCATCACCCGCCACATCTTGCCTACTACATTTATACTCCTCTAAGCATTAAGAGGTGTCAAACAATGTATTTTCACTTTTACACAAAGTTTGATACTACATTGACGACAGGTGTTTTGGTGCTTGTTTGTCTCACAGAGAGATCAGCTGTTGGTTCAGCTGCTACACCTTCCTCCATTATGCCATTGCCATCATCAACACTTGAATGCAACTTATTGTAGTCTTCAGTGTTCTTCTTATAAGTTTTTGTTTGTACTGGTGTCAGTGGTGGTAGAACTTTTTTTTGGGACCTTGACAAACTGCATCCTCCCTGGGAGGAGAGGGATCATCATTTATTGCAAAAAAGTGGGAAGATGACACTTTTCCCTGGAAATTATTTACCTAGCAGGAAGTGCCATTTTTCACAGATTTGGTCTGAGGCGAAAATTTTGGCCCATCCCTAGTTGTAACTAAGATTGCTTATTTATCTTCGAGTAGTACAAATTCAGCAACATCTAGCCCCAGTATTAGCAGTAGCAACCTCTCAGGAACCCCACAGTCTATGAAGTACACAGTATGGAGGTACTTCACTCAGGATCCAAAAGCTATGTATGTTGCAATCTGTTGTCTGTGTCAGAAGAATGAGGGAAGGGGGAAAGCAGGCTCATACCTAGGCACTTCCTCAACCACAGGTCTGACTTGGAGACTCATCATCAACAGGTTAGAGGTGAAACAACTAGCAGCAGTAGAAGTACTCCTAAACATTCCCAGGATTCTAAGGTACATCATAAAAGTGCTGATGATGTGTCAGAGAGTGTGCCAAAATGTTCTTTCCCTCCTGCAGAGGAGTATGACTCTGAGTTTGTTTTTGGAGGTGACAAACCACCACCAACCCAAAAACCTCCACAAGTCATGTCTTTAAAGCAATAAGTTACACAGTGTTTCTAATATGTAGTGCCACCCCACACTTAATAAATTCTTAGATTTCAATCCTGCATAAAATAATGCAAAAGTACACCTATAGAATAGTAAACTTGCCAAAATGTTGGCGGTTAACATTTAGTTTGTGTAAAAACTCATTCCAACGTGTTTCAAAGCTGGTCCTACTTCTTCATCAGGGAAAGTTGAATAAAGTAAGGAGAGTGCATTATTCAACGTTCCCTGGTTAACAGGTCAGACTGACTCTGAAACCAGTTGAAATGATTTTTATACAGCCTAATCTTATATTCATGTCTACATATTATAAAGAAATTGTTAAGAAAGTTTAAAGACCATTATAAAGAGTGGTCAGCTGGAATTTTGAAGTGTACTGGCACCATATGAATCACTGTTATATATGCAAATCCAGTTGCTGAAGAATGCAGGAAGTTAAGAGAACAAAGCTGGTCTCCATAATCATGAGTTCATTGTAGTGGTAAGGTGAGAGATTACCAGTTTTCATAAAGCCATGTAATAATATGAATGGAGTACATTATGTGAGTATTTCCATACATACATATATGGGACCTTGGATGTTATGATTACTAGTTGCCCATTCAGTATATCAGCTATTCAGTGGTGTGTGCTTTGATATACAAGTGTGACTTATGTCTGGTGTCTATATGTGGATGTCATCTACTGTATTGGTGAAATTGTGGCTTTATAACACTGCTACCTATTGAATCGCTGTTCATCAACATACAAGCCTATCTGGATCATTGACATCTTAATGAGCTGCTGGATATTCATTCAGGTTATTTTCATTGTGGACCTATATGCGATCAATCACTTTTATTTTTTTTATATATCACTTCAAGTAATTGAAGAGACTATTTTTATATTGATGGATGATACACATTTTTCATACCTGTATATAGTTTATGTAGTTTATGTAGGTTTATTTTAGGATTCAGAATGGGTAGAGTAGGGAGGTATAATACTGGGTCATCTATCTCTGCAACTTACTATCCTATACATCCCATATAATAAAACGATACCGTTGTTTGTCAGAAGCTGTCATACGCAGTACAGTTGGCTGCACGTGCTGCAGTCATGCGCAGTAGAGACTGCTCGTGCTGCTTCTGATAATGGAGCGTGCTGATCCGAATTCAGACCGTAGTCCTCTCTGCGCACCGTTATCAGTCATGGCGCGGGCAGTCTCTACTGTGCATGACAGCACCGTGGCCGTTGCTGGGTGGCACTGTGTCCCGTGTACACAGGTTCTTCAACTAGTATTATATAATTTGGATCTATTTTTTGTGTATGTTTCATATTTTTCATTTTAGTTTTGTATTTTTGTGGGAAGGATATGAGTTTGAGATTCAGAGATTAACTTTGACTATATATATGTTACAGTTAATATAGCAAAGTATTGTGTTCAAAATTTTTGGTTTATCTTGATTGTGAAATATACATGTTTCAGCCTGTGTACGGTGATGTACTGTGTTTGGTTATGATCATTAAAGTATAATTTTTCCCTTTTGGTGGTATAGATACAAAAAATGGTTATCCCAGCATTTTAATACATCAATGCATGATATACATATATTTTCTCTTATATAGCTATTGTGTGCTGGACGCTTGTTACATGATACAAATTGTAATAAAGATTGTCTTTTAAAGGGATAGTAATGTTTCATAATAAAACAGTTCTAATTAATCATCATTGTATTTGGACCTTGGAGAGTGTTATTTCAATTCTGTCAGAGTTGTAGTTCAAGAGTAATTCAATGACAAAGTATCCCCCTTCCACCCCTTTTACTGATGTAACACTGTTCAGCCAGATCAGAAGGGAGGTGCCCAGGTAGACTGCAGAGAGGGACAATCTTCAGTTAAGATAAGGAAAAACCTGAAAAACTTGTCAAGGGGGGCAAGGCTTTCATTGTTTTCATAAGAAGAAGATTGTTCCCTGCTGTTATCTGTCTGGTCTTAGAACCAGATTCCACATCTGAGAAGAGATGGCTTACACTAGGTAAATGGTGCGGGAAGGGAAACTTTGCTTGTGAATATCTCTCAAACCATAAAGGTTTGAGAGATAAGACTTATATCGTTCTTCATGTTTTTTAAGGCCTACAAAATAAAATAAAGATAAAACGAAGTGTTACTATCCCTTCAATTATTATATACAGTCTTACTCTAGATTTATTTTTTTATGATATTATTTTTAGGTTAGTAATACCATTATGATGTACTGCTTGCTGTGTCTATACATGATGTTTTGATTCACCACTAGGCTGTCTCTTTCTCTTCACCACCCACTGACAACCTATGGTATAAGTTGTAGCGCCAGTAGTCTTTTGTGTAGACTATGTTATATTTTATCTTGCACTATGTTCCTCTCTCCTAAATTTTCTTGTGACTAGATTCCTCTCAGACTCTGAAACCCACAGAGAGATGCTGAATATCACCCACAAAATTGTGTCAATTTTAGCTGCTCCTACAGTGCTCACAAATTGCATTATATACCATACAATAGAGTAACAGCCTGCTCCATCACCAGCTAAAAATAGGTGTCCCTAGCAGGTGGAATTCCACACTGCACAAGGTAGAGCATTTGTAAGAGCAAGAATAAGGCCATTAGCAAGTATAAAATGCTTTGGAAGGATCATCTTTTTCACCTGGGCAATGGCAACTAATGTGTGACCTATGTGAGCTACTGAAATCTGTTGAGGTTAGTTGTGTAGAGATTCTGGCACTGATATATTTACTGCATAAAAACTGAACAGCATGGCTGACAAATCTTACAATAATGACAACACAGGCATGCATCAGCTAGTGAAAATCATGTTAGTTTGTTTTGAGCAGGATCCTCAGATATTGTCCATTAAAGCAATGATGAGTACATTTTTGCTACCTTACTAGGCCCCAACTTTAAACATAACATTTCTGAATTCCTGCCAAAGAGTGGTACATTTTTACCAAGGCAGGATGATGAAAAACATCTCTCTGAGGAACCGGATTTTGTCAAAGAATAAGCTTATAGATCAAGTGATGGGATACATTATGGAGGATAAGAGAGAGAAGATACAGTGCAAAGAGCAACGAAAAAAGAAATCCGCAAAAGGTGTTTTTACCAGCAGCATCAGCAACAATATCTACAAGAATATAGAAACATATTTCTGAATATGTCACTTTTATCACAGAAAACAAGTCAAGGGACTCAGGAGTTGGGATGGGCAAAAATGTTTGCCTCAAATCAAAACCTGCAAATAATTGTTATTTTATTCCCCAAAGGCATAGTATAAAAGGGGTATGAGGGTGCATGTGTTGGAGTGTGGGAAAAGAAAAAGTTGAACAGGGAATGCTTTTTTGGGGGGATTGTTTACTGTGATTGGGGGGACAGTTAATACAAAATAAATTAAATTAAACAAGAAATTGGTACATAATGTGACAGAGACAGGGACCCCCTTATGTAACCTGTGACTGGGGTATACTGATACTTGATGAGAGAGAGTATTTTGTAGACGAAGATTTGTAGGACTTGTGTTAGACCCAAGCCCTGAGGAAACATTGATTTGTAGGAGTTAGACTTATTATTAATGACATAAACCCTGAGGAAACAATGATTAGTTGTAGGAAATTAGACTTGTTAGGTCCAAACACTAAGGAAACATTACTTTATAGGACTTAGACTTATTAGAGGTACAAGCCCTGAGAAAACATTGATTTGTTGTAGGAAATAAGACTTGTGTTATGCACAAGCCCTGAGGAAACATTGATTTCTAAGACCTAGACTTGTTTGGCACAAGCCCTGAGGAAACATTGATTTAGGTTTGTTAGATAAGCCCCAAAAATAGTTCATTTTTTTGTAGGTGTCTGGTTTTTTAATGTTTTTTTTTTTTTTTTTTTTTTTTTTTAAACAAGCCCTGACACAAAAATGTCCTACTGGCCTAGTGCCAGCAGGTTGTCGTTTTGGCCATTGGCCAATGGCCATTATCAAATGCCCTGGTATAATTGTGGAATTGGTGACTGCTGTTCCTGCTGCTGCTTCTGAGTTGTTTAAACAGCAGGATGATTAGGCAGCTCAGAGGGAATGGGATCAATAACAGCAATGATATGGGTGCTGATGATCAGGGTTCCACTTACCACTACTGGCTCCAGTGATGTGCTTGAGGCAGTAGCAGAACCATAACTAGTCCCCACCACTTTAGCTATATTTGAAGAAAAGAAGAAGTTGGCCAATAATACATCTCTACCTACCCCACCTGCCCCTCCTCCAAATATAATTTTTTCCCTTGAGAGCAGGAACTGTGTCTCTCACAAGTAATTGCAATGTGCACAGTGTATGTTGTAAATAAGGGATGGACTGGGAACAATGTGTACATCTGCATTCACTGACATGTAAAAAACAATTTGCACACAGTGCCGTTGTTGATGACTGCACTGTGCCTACCCCAAGAGAAAAATAGCCCCACACCCAGCACTTCAGGGTAGAGGGGAAAGGTGGAAAAGAATGGCCTCTTTCTTCTTGTCCTCCACATTCCCCTTCACTGTCTGGGACAGAGAATGATGTTGCTGCTGTTGCTGCTACTGCCTCAGAATCAGCACTGCTACTAGGACCAGGAGTATTGCTGCTGCTGGCAAGTAGAACCTGTCCTAGTCCCATGTTACTTGTTGACCCTATTCCCACTGTGTCCGATCCTCCCCCGACCCACTTTGGCAATATGCTTATCTGCCTTTCATGGGTTCCTGTCCTTGCCTTCCTGACCCTTAGAATTGTTCTTTTCACTGTCTCCCTTGTGCCATGTGCACCCTCCATAGATTTATGACACTGGTTGCCTATGTTTATGGTATCAATGCTGTTGTTCCTGCCACACCGAATGTTCAGCTGTTTTATGCCTTCTAGTTTCTCTCCTTCCCTTTCTCTATGCTTTTGCTGCTCTCTTTTGGGCTGCTCTAGACCCCCCTGCTTTATTTCCCATTCTCTCCCTGACCTGGGAAGGCTGTGCTTGGCCTCTCTGTTCTCTGGACCCTAGGTATATTTTACTAAGACCCATTCATCCCTTAAGATTCTCTCGATAAAGGCAAGTGGTGTGAACATTCTGGAGAAACATTCAAAGACCCAAAGCTGACATATTTATGTACAGCTCTTTAGTGACGTTCAGTAACCACTCCTATCCCATAACCTTTGCGCCTCACCTCCAATGAAAACACATGGGGTAGCCTTTCCCTTTCACCAGCTTCTTCCATGGAGACATGTGGACACTTTGGCCAATCAGGCAGTTTAGTTTAATAAACCCCAAGCATTAACAAATGTCTATGCGCCAAACTGGAAGCAGCTTTCCTTTCTCACTTCTGCATGTGCTGCTGTAGGCTTCATTCAGATGGTCCGTCTTGTGTTTGGGGAGGCCTTCACATACCTCTTAATCCTTCACTGGACTGCTCCTCTGGTACATCCTCGATTAAGCTGTCTTATCTTAGGAAAATTAACTCCCTTCTTTCAGATCGGCACTTGTCATCCTTGGAGACGTCTTTTTCTATCACTTGCAGGATGTTTAGTCTGCCCATGTAGACTCTATAACATGGTCTGAGCATGGTCTGATCATGCCTCAGTTTGGATACAACTTCGGCTACAACCCCATATTCATAGCTTTCCCTACTCTAAATTAAATGACTCTTCTTGAAGATGCAGATTTTTTATCCTATCTGAAATCAGAGATCGCATTTTACTTCTCAGCCAACATTACCCCTGAGATCTAGCCTCCTTTGGTGTGGGAGGCTCATAAGGGTGTTATCCGAGGATTGCTGATTATAAGAAATGGCAGGCTGTAGCCAAACTCACTGCTCTTGTCTCCCTGGTGGCCCTGTTGGAGACCAAACATAAGGCAACAATATCTAGCTGTGTTGATAAGATGTTGGCCAGATTGGTTATTATGATTAAACAAAAGACCCATTGCATTTTGCATATTGCTAGTAGTGATGGCACTCACAAAGAGACACTGCGAACAGCTTCATGTCATTTTATTCCTCTCTTTATAACCTCAACACTCCAACCCCAGAGTGGACCAATCGGACTTCAAAGGCTTGAAAGTCATGACTAGTGCTTTTCTTTTATGTGCTGAGCTACTTGGGTTATATGAGGCTGTGGTGGAGCCACAGGATGAGCCTTTCCCAATGGCATAGCTTCTCGGTGCTCTTAAGTCTTCTGCTCCAGGTAAATGCCTGGGTCCTGGTAGATTTTCACTGAGCTATTACCTTCTTTGCATGAATGTACTTGTATAACCAATGATAGATTCCTTCAATGGGGTGTCCTTGGGGATACTGATTCCAAAGCAGTCCTTGAAGGCACATATCTCTGTAATTCAACAGCCAGTTAAGGGCACTTTCTTGTGTGCAAGCTATAGTCCATTTTCACTTTTAAACACTGATGTCAAACTGCATGCTAAATTAAGGTGTTGAGGCTGTGCCCATTCCTTGAACTACTGGTCCATTCTGGCAAAGTGGGGTTTGTTCCTAGAAGGGAAGCTAAACATAACATTACCAAGGCTTTTGTCCTGAGTGTGCTGATCATAGCTTCAGTTTTCATCTTATTTTCGACGCTGTAAGTGAGAGTGAAGGTTTTCTTTCGGATTCCTTACATATATATAATGGCATGTGGCAGGGTTGTGCCCTTTCACCCCTGATTGATATATTAACTTTGGAACCCTTACTCAATATTATTCAACTATCTCCGGATATTCGTGGCATCTCAAATGGTCCCCACCTTTTCAAAGTTGCATCTTATGCAAATGACATTCTCTTCTTTATCTCCAACCCTGTTTCCTCTCTTCGCCATCTTATCTTTAAATTTAATCTATAATGTTACATATGCCTAGTGAAGATTAATTATATCAAATCTAACATTCTGAAGCTGGCTCTGCTGGGACGCTGACCCAGCAATTGCACTCTTCCTTTCCTTTTCAGCGGGCAGGAGATTTGCTGTTCTATTTGGGTGTTCATCTTTCCTCAGATGTTTTGAGAGTTCCTGAACTTAATTTTGTACCCCTGGTTGATGTTTTGAAGTTGGACCTGATCCCCTGGCTTTCACTTTTTGTCTCTTGGCTAGGGCGTACCAATTTGTTCAAGATGGTATGTTGGCTTAAAATTCTTTATATGTTCCAGATAATGCTCCAAGTCATTTTAGGGGACTTCATCTGGTCTTTAAGAAACCTGAACTTTGTTTAGATCCATTGTGTTAGTCCCCCTGTGATGGTGGTCTGGGTTTCCCAAATCTTGTTTCCTATAATCTAGCAGTCAATATCGCTAAGCTGACTGATTTCTTTCAACAAATTCTACGAGATTGGGTCCAGGCCTTCCTCCTCCCTTCAATCGGGTTTAGTGCTATCTCAGCTCTTGTCAGCGCTTCCAGATCTTGTTTCCTCATACTAATGTAAAGGAAAAACACAAGAAAGAAGAGCGCACACTCTCTAAGTGTAGACTGCTTCAACTTAGGTATCCACCACCATAGAATATCACCTTCTCAGTGCTTAATGATCCTACTCACATGCTTTAGAGGCATGGACCAGCCTCACAGTACAATAGCATTCACTGGATAACCTCCAGTATAACTTCTCCCGTATTAGAATAGACTGGTCTCTCCACACCTTAGAACACCTTGTTCTCAGACTGAGAATGGCTCTTTAATGGGTCTATGTACTACTATACAATAGGTAGGGTACGAATAAATTATCCAGTATCTATAACTAAGGGAGACTAGGACTCGCTAGGAAAAAAACCTTCCAGCCATATCAATTGGACATAAAGAAACTGTCTTATTAAAAAATAGAAAAATGTAATAAGTTTCTGATGTATCAAAAATACATATTCAGAACAAATATATATATGCAATAATAAAAATGTGCACATACAACAGACACAAAAATAACAATATGAAATATTTTTGCCCTATGCGCCACTTGATGAGGAGCTAAAGTAGAGAGCCTGGACTTGAATGTTTACATGTATCTAATCTGTGAGGTTGATGTACTAAGAAGAGCTGGTTTACTCCAAAATTACTCCTGTTCTTCCTAGTTTAGCAGCCTAGTCAGCAGCCTATATATATATGTGTGTGTGTGTGTCTGCTTTTTTAATAAAAGAAATGCTGGATAAATGTTACTTTCCTTTTTGTCTACTTCCTGTTATCTACTGTTTTATAGACTGACAGCTAATCTGCATTTAATGTGTCAGACACATTATCTTTCAGATGCATGAAAAAAAGCTGTGAATTCATATTTCACCTGTGAAACACATTTTCCCTTAAGTAGGTTTTTTCAAGGATTTATTTTCTCTTGCCATAGCCTCAAGTGCTTTTCTATGCTATTATGTTTCATTTTTCCCAGGCAAATACACAGAGGGATGTGAGAATTTTATTTTACAAAATATAACATAGCTAACTTGATAGAAAAAAAAAAATGTACAGTCCAAATGTGTTTCTATGGATTAAGGTTAGACTATCCAGTATGTTTATGCACATGGTGCATATAAACCAGGCATAAATATGTATACTTTGCTATGCATATGTAAGAGCTTTTAGAAAGGTGTGAAAGAATATGAATTCACATAATTTGTATTTGCATGACTGATTTGATACTGTAGGATCACAGAGTTTTGTATACATTGTTTAGAAATCTAAAATGTGATTTCCACAGAGGTTTCAGCCTGGTAACAAATGTTCTGAAAGAAAGGAAACGAGAGTATTAGGAAAGGAAGCATATTGTTATTTTTGCCAGAACATGCCTCATTTACAAACAAGGCACGTTGGATCTTTTCATGGTATGTCCTCAAGGATAGAAGTCTAGTTTCAATCTGTTTGTTTCAGAAATGCCTGTAATATATCATATATCTTCAAGTAATAGAAATATATTTAAACTGAAAACCCTTGCCTTCCACTGCACTACTGAAATTCATAATGTAAAATGCAATCAAATGAAAATGTGTGTTTGCTTTATATATTTACATGGAGAACACACACACAAACACAAAGACACACACACACACACACACACACACATTATGTTCTTTGAAGAGGACGCACTGACAAGAAACTTAAAAAATACAAGGGTCAAAGATAAATATAAGGACAAAGAACAGCAATCTCTGGACTTATATTCTTTACTGGGGGTTACCAACTATATCCCTAGAAAAACCTTCTCCCTGGAAAAGTGCCCATTAAAGTTCACTGGATGTTGTGATAGTGAATCTATGATGTCACAATAAACCAACAAAAACAGAAAAAAAATAAAAACTGAACAAAAAGTTAAAAAACATGAATAGTAAGAGAATTAAAATATACTGATGAAAAAGGAGTGTTCATCTGATATACAATGAAAAATGATAATTAAGCAACAATAAGCAGCAGTGATGGTCATAGTAATTACCATACAAAATTGTGTATAGAAAACAAAAGGTCATGCAGAACACTGTAGTGGCTAGTTCTCTGTTGTAAATCCTTACATTTTTAGTCAGAGATACCAAGACAAAATCTAACAGTGATAACTGTATATATTTTAGGTGTGTATCAAAATTATTCCTTATGATGCACAGCATTTGAGAATAAGGAATGTTGTTTATATGATTAGGATGGCAAACAGGGTTTAATCGAAAAGTGCCAATCTTTTCATGGATACATAAGTACTTATCACATGTTAAATCTCTTCTCTGACCTGACACTGTTACTTTCATTTTACTGATGTCAACTTGTTCATTTAGAAGGGAGATGAGAAACCATTCAAAACATTTGTATATAGCATCTACCTTAAAGAGTCCTCTATCAGATTTGCATCTTATTGTGACTTATGCTCTGTCAATGTCATACATCTGACTGCTAGCAGGAAAGATGACAAATGTATTACTAACAATTACCATAAATACAGGGATAGAAATACTTTTTAGGCTATAGTTGCATCCCAATCATATGAAGCACAGCATTCTCTATCCTCAAATACTGTGCATCATAAGGAATAATTCTGATGTGGACACTAGAGAAAAACAATTGCAGGATTGTATATGTAGATTTCTTAAAACCAAACATAAACCAAATAGCTGATGTCTTCATTGCTGCATTTATGGTAACTAATCACCTGTACAGCCTTCATAACCCACACACACCAATAAGAAAGTATGAATCAAACACCACCTAACTTGTACCCCTTCATAAGTGATGTATTTAATCAAGTACCCCAAATACTCATGTACTTTGGTAAACTATCACTAATTTCAGAGAGATGATTAGAAACTATAGATTCCCAATACATCAAGCACTCTTGGATGGAAAAAATGACAAACCTGTACTGAGACATTTGCTTTCAAGCCAAGCACACCAACTCCAGCAATGAGTCCTCACAGTAGCTCTGCTCCTGAGGCAGTAAAGACACTACTGACCCCAGTCATTGCAGATGCATCAATAAAAGAAGACCATCATTCTCCACCACCCCAAACTAAAATATTGGATTTTTGACAGACAGTGCAATGATCAGCAACTACACTGTGAACAGTGTGTGAGAAGGAGAGAGGAGGGCACACACCTTGGCATATCTACCTACATTAAGCACATGCAATTTAATCACCATGACTTTTATAGAAAGCATGCAAAACTCTTTCCCATGAAAAGTAGATTTAGATCTGCTGTAAGCATGCCCTCTGTCCTTCTCCAAGGGGACAAAGAACATAAAAGAAAAGGCCATAGAAAGGCAAGTGGAAACCCCCCACCAGAATGGAAGGCTGATCACAACAATAACACTTATTTCATTATCAACCTCTTGTTCTGTGCCCACCTGTGCCCACCCAACCACACTGTTGTCCCTCTGGTGTCCCCAGGCTTCTCCTCCTCCTTGGCAGTACTACCAATGAAGCCATTACCACCACCAGCAGATAATTAATCTGTAGTTATGATGACCTGAAAGTTCAGGTGCAATGACTACACATATGGTGGCAAGCAATTGAATGCAGAGAATCAAGGAGCAACTGTCCAACCAGCAGAATATGGTAAGCTGATGCTAGGTTGATTATTTTTATTGAGTCTTATCTCTCCCCCACTACCACTACCCAGTCACTTGTATTTAGTAGACAGGACAAATGGCCCATGATTTTAGAGGAATGCAAGATTAGTCAATGTCTTCTCTACAGGTGCACCTGAAGTGTTTGGGGCTTCTTGTGTTGCTGCTAATGCCTCAGTATCACTAGGAAGTAGAATCATCATCACACCACCACCCCACTCATGTCTCCGCTGATGATCCCAGTTCCATGTGACAAACTAATCCTAATGTTTAGATGGTGGCTTACCACCACCACCATCTATCACTGCTGGCACTAAGCCAGTAGGGTTTATAATTTTCAAGCATGAAGACTGGAAACAATTTTTTCATAGCTTGTTTTTTTGCAAGGCTAAAGCTAGCAATCATTTTTAAACCTCATCTTTGTGTTATATTTGAAGGTTTGTCTTTCTTTAATCCTGAAAAAAATATTTTGTAGACTTTTCTTTCTGTTAGCTGGCTGCTAACCATTATTTTCAAAAAGATAATTCATTTATTGAATTTAATCTGGTGAATTTTGATGGTGGTGTTGATGAATCAGTGGTCCTACCAGTGGTCCCAACTGTGGCACATGGTGGCAAATCCCTCCCCCTCCTCCTTAGTGCTGCTGTTAATGCTACATGTTCTGTTGGCATCTCTGTCTTGTGTTTTTTTTCCTCCATGTTTTCTAACTGATATTCAGATGGTATTAGATGCTGGTTCATTTTTTTAAAAATGTAATTTTACTAACACAATTGCTTGATAGCCATGTCCTATAGTTATTACATTGAGCTCTGACTGTTAGCTTGCTGGCCGTACACAATGTTTTGTTTGCTATTAGTCAGTTGAGTCACTGTTTCATCCATGAATTTAGATATAAACATCTCAGCTAGATGGTGTTTGTGTGTATGTTTGATTGCCACCCCTGAGACACATGAGTTGCTTTTTGTGATGATGATGATGTCTTCAAAAACATGCTGGGATTTGTTGTTGCTGTTGTTGCAGATAATATAAACACTTTGCTTACTACTTTTTAACTATGTTTTCTACTAGTTTGTTTGCCCCTGATGTATCTCTCCCATCCTCCACAATGCAAATCTCCACTTATACCTTGCTTCACATACTTTGGCATAAGTTTAGAAATGTTATGTTTAAAATAGGGCCTCAGAAAAGTGGCAATATGTATCCTCATTGCTTTTAATGGACACCATGCTAGGATCTTGCTCAAAGCATGCAAACATGTCATTCACTAGCTGGTTCATGTCTGTGCTGTCATTATTGCACGATTCATCATCCATGCCCCTCAATTTTTTTCTACAGTGGACAAATCTCACTAGTTTCTGTGTCTACAGCAAAGTGGACTCCTCAAAATGTTTCAGCTGCTCACATACATCATACATTAATTTTCACTGATGCCTCTAAAGCCTTCCGGTTTTTCAAAGTACACTCAATCCACTCATAAAAATACTCTAGCATGTTCATGTGGAATTTTACCTGGAAGGGACTGCCACTTTCAGCTGCTGATGAAACAGGTTGTTACACTTTTTTGGAATATAATACATTGCTATACTTAGGACATTGGCAAAGCAGGGTTAATGAACCATATCACATATTCTCAAGGCATCTGTTGTGTTGGAGCTGTTATCAGCAGACACAAAATCAGCTTTCAAGGAGCAGGGTACAAGCCATTCCTCTATCACCTGCTCTAGTTTATTTAAAAAATCACTGACTTTGTGGGATTGTTTCTCAAAACTCTGCATGTTCAAAGTGGAATACCAATGGTATGGGCTACCCTTCTTCTGCCCTTTAATAACACTGTCAGAAAAAACTATGGGCAAGACTACCTGTGACCTGATGTTGCATGTTTTTGCTGCTCATTGGTGGGAGGGAAACAAATGGTTGGTGACAGATTTGTAGTCTGTACTGTGGCCATTTGCCCAAATACCTGTTACCATATGAGTTTTCTTGCTGTAGGAGGTTTCCAACCCTTTTCCCACTATATTAAGTAACTGCCACAACTGTAGCTTGCTAGTGGTGTGCAACACATGACATTAGTTCATTAAAACCTCAGTTTTCTACAAAGAATAAGGCAGTATATCAGTTGCCAACATTTATGCATACTTTTGGATTATTTTTGTGAAGTTTGTGACTCCTTCCCAATATGTCAGTAAGTGTGGGTTGGCAGTATATAGCAGAAGTGCTACCAATGTTGTGCTATGGCACTTATAGATGGAAATAATGTACTTTAACAGGAATAATACGACAATACATTTATATATAGTTCACCTTAATTCCAGAAGTAGAACTGTGCAAGACATTTCTTCTTATGTTCCAATAAGTTCAAGAGGAAGGTATCCAGTAAACCAGTGTTAACTTCTTTTGCTCCCCATAAATGAGTGCTGGTCACTTTACACTCGTGACGTGTATAAGATTCAATCATCTGAAAGATTAGAAAAAAGAGAGAGGGCCCAGACCCATCTAAGAACACACCGGAGATGTTAATGAGTCACTAAGATATAAATGAATCACTGGTACCCCATATAAAAATTATGCTCACCAGATTGAAAAAAATCATCAGCATAAATCAAGAAATGAAGGGTCCTCCATACTGGTCCTCAAGAGACTCCTCACTAGTATTGCTCCATGAGATGTACCCAGAATATATGTTCTCAGAACCCAGAGATAGTTCAAAGGTACTTTATTAATGAATTTGTGTAAAACGTTTACACCACAATAAAATCAATATACTAACAAATCATCAAACTCTTTTCATATCCCTCAGTGGATACTGCTTCAGGGACTCAGGTCTCTAATTTTTTTCTAAAGTACATAGTAGAAGAACTTTATTGCTTTAACAACATGACTTGTGGCAGTGGAGATGGCACAGGTGGTGTCAGTTTGTGTGGACACTCTTGATATCGCCTACAACAAACTTAAAGTTATACTCCTCTGTGTTTTTCATTTGAAGGACAGCAGCAAAAGCCATAGGTGTGATTTCAAATTAATAAAATCTTGGCACATTCTCTGAAACATTTACAGCACTACTATTATGTGCTTCAGAGCCCCGTGAACTCTTACGAGTGCTTTTACTGCTGATAAGAGGTGGAACAGCTGACATATCAACGGTATATATTCCATTCAGACTTGTTGTTGTGCTTTACATGGGATCTCAATGAGGATGTGACTAAGGATGGGCAAAAATTTTCGCCTCACACCAAAACTGGTGAATAAAGGCACTTCCCATTGGAATATATTTTCCTGCGAAAAGTGCAGTTTTTCCATTGTTTTTCACCTAGCTCATTCCATTGAAATCAATGGGAACATTGAATTTACACACAACACATAGCAAATGTTATTTTTATTTCCCGAAGGCATAGTATAAAAAGGGTATAAGGGTGCCTGTGTTGGTGGCATGTGGGAAAATAATCAGCTGAACAGGGAATGCTTTTTGGTTTGGTGACTGGTGTTTGGAGGACAGTTAATAAAAAATAAATAAATAAGATGAAAAATAAAATAAAATAAGAAATTGGTACTTAATGTGACAGACAGTGGCCCCCTGATGTAAGCTACCACTGGGGCAGACTGATACTTGACAGGATAGAGTACTTTATAGAGAATGATTTGTAGAACTTGTTAGAGGCCCTAGCCCAGAAACATTGATTTGTAGGACTCAGACTTTTTAGAGGCACAAGCACTGAGGAAACATTGATTTGTAGGACTTAGGCTTGCTAGAAACAAGTACCCAGGAAGAATTTTATTTGTAAGCCTCTGTTGTTGTTGTTTTTTTTTTTCTTTAAAGAACAAGCCCTGAGAAAAAAATGCCCTACTGGCCTCCTAGATGGGACTAGGTGTGATCCTCCTTTCTCCTGGCTCACATGTTTCTTACGCAGACTACAGTATTGAGACTCGTGGTCCAAAGGCTAACCATGTTGTCATCTGTTTACTTAATACACTGAGGGGTTCCTGAGGGGTTACTACTACTGGGCTTAGATGCTACAATTTTACTACTAGTAGGTGTCCAAGGTGCTGCGCTTCCAAATTCAGCAGCAGAAGCACTCATTATAGCTAGGGGTGTGGATGTTGACCTGTTATTACTCAGCAATAGTTTGAGTAGCTGTGTGGGTTGAACTGGGAAGCAGTGATGATGCTTATGCCCAAAGGGATGATTATATATTTTAGGCATCTTTACATGTCCAGAGTCAGACTTTTGAAACTGCTGTCTTAGATAGCTTATAAAAAAAAGGCTTTGTGCTCCTTTTCAGTTGTAGAAGATTGTGCCATTTCCTTTCAACTTTCTGACCATGAAATCATCTCTTATCATCCATGTCATAAGAAAATGAGGATGCTGGAGGGATATATTTTAGATCAACATCATCATCAATAATTAGGTCATTGTCAGCATCACCCACCACTTCTTCCCCATTATTTTTATATTCCTCTAGTCTTTTTAAAGTCTGGAACATTTTTTTTTACTTTTCCCCTTAGAGATATTTTCAGAACATTTGCTACTACTTTCAGCACAGTTGTTGTACATGTTACTTACTGTTAGATGCAGCATTTATTTTAACTTCTATGCCTTTCTCCTTTATGCTATATACACTAAAAATGTGACTCATCTTCAGTTCTCTTAAGTAGTTTAATAATACTTTTAGTGGTGGAGAAACTTTTTATGTCATAAATAGCCTCCCCCGAAGGAGAAGGATCATAATCAGCTATGCACACATTGCACCATCCATGGCTTCAGTCAGTTTTTGAAATATTACTTTAGCAACATTTCCCTGCACTGATCCTACTGCTGCCCCCACCCACCCCTGCCACTAGTACATTTGCTGGACATTATCAAAGTAGTGTGGATTTTAACAGTCAAGTCCACAATAGAATTGTTTGTGTGTGATGTCTTGCCCATTGCAACATACTGTATGATATATCTATCTCTAGTATCTGTCAGTGTCAGGCCCATTCACAGTTCATGTCAGGGTCCCTGTCTCTCTTTACCTATCAGTCAAAATGTACTACATTTATTTACAGTTTTTTTTTCTTTTCTGTCCCTGTCTGTCACTGTGTAGAAAAAAATAACACAATCCCTGCAAGTGCAACTACTTGTCACGGGAGACTTGCTAATAACGACTCAGGCAGGTACATAAAATCAATTCCACTTTATTAAGAATCAAATACAAGAAAACTGAAGATAGACACTTCCCCAACCTTCCAGGGGTCAGGCAAGGGGACAGTGCACATTCTACTACCAGGAGTTGACACTGAACCTAGCCAGACTAATGAACAGGCTTGGAGCAAACCAGTAGAATGACCAGAACCACAGAGGAAGCAATAGTGTTAAGTATGCTCTACAGTGGAGAGGAAACTGGAGGCCCACACCCTAGGATGCTAAGGTTACAGAAACTACCACACACCCTATAATGATAGGGGCACCATAATCCCCGGTAGGACTATGCTCTGCTGAACTACAGACAGGACCTACTCAACCAAGGACTGAGACTGAGAACCTGCAAGAAGGGCGCAAGGCCCCAAGAAGAGAGAGTGAGACAAACCAGCCAATGATCAAAACAATTCAGGAAGTCAGAAAAAGCTACAGTACTTAGCATGGAGTAGGTAGTCAGCCAGGCCAAAGGTCATACACGGAGAGGGTAGTTGGACAAGCCAAAGTCAGCACGGAGTGGTCAGTCAGCCAGGCCAAGGATCATACATGGAGCGGGTAGTCGGACAATCCAAAGTCGGCACTGAGTGGTCAGTCAGCCAAGCCAAAGGTTCAGGCACAAATCGGTAGTCAGATGGAGCTAGGGTCATACACAAAATAGATTCAGCAGCCAGGAACGGATCACAATGGGAGACTCAGAATGCACTCAGGTACACCACGAAAAGGGCACTGAGGCAATGATAGGATGCAGCATATAAGGCCTCTTGAGAGGCGGAGTCCAGATAGGTCAATCAAGGTGGAACTATAAAATAGCAAGCATTCAGAGTGACGCACGAGTAACCAGGAAGTAGTCACACGCCATGCTGCCACCAGGCAATCACAAGGACGTGAACAGGCAAAAGCGCCAGAATCACGGGCATCGTGATACTAATGCAGTCCATTATTGCTTGTAGCTAGTGTAAAGAAGATTAAGCTTTCTTTCTTTCCCACTGTTACTGCAGTCTTCATTTTAACAATACAAGTTGAGAATTATTTAATATGCAGTTCCCTCTTATGGTTGTGGTAGGAGTCAGTGTCTGCTGAACGTGTCTGTCTCTTGGGAATCATTCTACAATTTATTCTGTCAGTCAATCAGGCAGTATGTCATTTACAAAGGCTCAGTCAGATCAAGATCAAGAAAGAAATTGTATCACCTGCCATTCTCAGTCAAACAAGAATTGGGAATATTTTGGGGAGATCTCCTTTATCCCTTCAAACTCCCTTCATATCCCCCATACTCCTCTAACAAATGCTCAGAAGACTCCATAAACCAAGGGTATCCAAGTTTTTTTTTCAGTTTTGGACCATGTGATCAGAAAGCTATCTGAGGACCACATTTTCTTTATTGATAACAATGGTGAAATATAGACTGTCAAGTATTCAAAATATGGACTTATTTATTGATCAGGTCAATGACAATACTTACATTTAATATTCTTCAACTGTGAGCAGCTAGCAGGCGGGGGGGGGGGTCAGTCCTAACTGGCCTACTAGATCATGTGTTCTAGATAATTAGGTAAAAAATATGTGTGTAGCCTGGAGTTAGGAGGGCACATGGACCATGTTGGACACCCATGACCTAAACTAAACTGCAACTCCACTGTGTAATAAATGGTGATGTTCCTTTTTTGAAAACTCATTTTAAGAGGCAATCTGGTTTCTACTCCAATAATTTTAAGGTTTCTTATGTTGACACTTTGTATAGGTTAGTTATGAATGATAATAATAAAATGCTTAAGGCCAGCCTTTTAGAAATTCAAAAGTCTCTAGATGTGAACAGTGGGCCTTAAAGCCCTTGTAATCTAATGATAATATAACAATTCAAGAAGCTGAGAAGGTGTCTCTTTAGTTATTTTTAATATTAAGGATTGTATTAATGAATTATTTCTCCTTTTTACAAGAGGGAGATGCTTATATTCAGTTTTCACATAATCCTAGTAAAAATTGTATACTTACACACTATAATATTCTTTCTGATGCATTAAATATGAATATTATTAAAAAACAAGGATTTCTGTTGATTTTATATTCAGATCCAGCACAAGACAGAGAAGCCCATGACAGATGTACAACTAACAGCATCACTGAGGACAAGGAGAAGTAAGCCACCACCACGTACCACAATTGTGACCATTGTTAAGACCACTGATTAATGTTTTAAAATAATATACTAATAATGGAAGTTCCTATCGAATTCAGACATGATAATGCAAATAATGTATGTAGCCATCCTACTTATTAATCATGATGATATATACATTAATCACTTCACCACCACCTCCACTGTACACATCTGCCACTTTAAGTTCAATTTTTTTTTTATTTATTATCACATTTAAGATAATGTTTAGCATAACATCAGGCTTACAAAAAGTAAAGCTTTCAAAATAATTTTTTCAGACTTACTGACAGGCAAACCTTGAAAATATTACCATAAGGCTAGTCATGAAAAAAAGAATTGTGGGCTTCTAGCAAGGGGAGACGTAAAAATATTTGTTGCATGTTTCAGACTTGTAAAAAGTAAAATGTGTTTTATAGGATTCAGGGAGCAGTAACAAAATGTCAGGCTTCAGGCTTGCACGAAACTATGCCTGAAACCAGTCATGCTAGATGATGGTGGCAATTAGGGATTGGCAAAAATATTCACCTCAAACTGAAATCGGCAAATAATGGCACTTGCCACTTGGTGAATAATTTTGCAGGAAAAAGTGCCATTTTTAACCGATTTCAGTTTGAGGCGAAAATTTTCACCCATCCCTACCTGACACTTGTATGTGGCTGTAGAAAAGTTGAGAAAACTTTTGTGTGGTCGGAAAAAATGTTTCTTCCCATTGATTTCAATGCACTGAGCTAGGGGGAAAAAAGCAGGAAAAAGAAGAAAAACTGTACTTCTGATTGGCGAAAAATTTCCAGTGAAAAGTGCAGTTTTTCCTGCTTTTTTCACCTCACTCATTGCATTGAAATCAATGGTTAGAAACATTTTTCTCCACCGCATGAAAATTTTCTACAGCCATATAAAAGGCTGTCAGGGTCTCACAGCATTCCATTCTGTATTTGTGAGAGAAGACAGAAGCATGTTGTTGAGCTAGACAATTTAGGGAGCCATTTAGTTAGGATATTTTTTCTCTGCCTGACGTCATTGCTGCACAACGTCCACGTATGACGCCGCAACGCCATTGCCTAGCGACGCCAACCGGAGGAGGAAGCACCCACCCCGAGGGCGCCGAACAACGCGCCGACAGCTGTCAACAGCATAGTAGAGGAAGGTGTAGCAGCTGAACCATCTGCTGCATCAAATAGTGAGACAAACAAGCACCAAAACACCTATTCTGAAAGTAGTAGCAAACTTTGTTACAATAAAAGTAAAAAGCAATTGTTTGAGACCTCTAAAAGCTTAGAGGAATATAAAGGTAGTGAGCAAGAATTGGCATGTAATGCTGATTCTGCTAAGGATGACCTAATGATGACTGATGATGATGCAGATCTAGAATATATGCCCCCAGCGTCCTTTTCTTGTTCAGATACAGATGAAGTTGAGAGTGAGAATGATGTGCCTATAAAGTTAGCAGAAAGGCAAAGGCTGAATTTTCCAATACTGAAAAGGAGCACTGTGCCTCTCTGTGAACTGTTTGAGAAAACCATTGGAAAGTCTGACCCTGGACAAGCAAATATATCAAAAAGTACACAGTCACCCTTTCAGTCATCATCAGCATCATAATCTCATCCAAGTCCCAATCAGCCACACACACCTGTGATGAGTACCCAGCAGCAACAACAACAGCAGCACAGGTCATTAACATCCACAATGTTAGATATGATGAGTGCCTCTGCTGCTGCTGGAAGTACTGTATGTTTGACACCTAGTAGTAGTAGAACTGCATCAACATCTAGCCCTAGTAGTAGTAGCAGTAGTAGTAGTAGTAGTAGTAGTAGTAGTAGTAGTAGTAGTAGTAGCAGCACCTCAGGAACCCCTCAGTCCATGAAGTCCACAGTATTGAGATACTTAATTTAGGATCCTGCCAGAAACTGTCCTGGTGGAGAGTAGAGAGTTAATTTTAAAAAGCATAATTGTTTGAAAGTCTGTTTTTAAGATGTGTGTAATGATCTTATATTATAACAATGACTCCATTTTAGAGACAAAAGGGGCCTCTGTTTACCTAGACAGGAGTGAAAATAGTTTAGTGAATTTTAAGATTATAAACAATTCTATTACAGACAAAATGTCTAAGACAGAGATACTCCTATGTGGGAAAGTCTAGTAGAATTACATATTTATATGACGTCTAATGACCTCTTCAATACATCACTGATGTCACAAAAATGATACTATCCAGAATTTTAATGTGGAGTAAGAGTGCCATCATGAGAGTGCATAGCGTTATTACTAGTGCTTTGGAATTTTTCCATAATAATATGCGTGATCTCATAGAGAAATTAGGGATTAAGAGTATCCAATCAGATAATACTGATGATGTCACTGCATAATGAGATGGATCTCTATCCAGTCAGAGAAGATTCTGATAAGGGTAATTTTACATTATAAATATGTAAGATTTGAGAGAGAAGAGACTTTTTCCTCTTGATTTACTGGCTCTTAATTTCCTGAAGTGTACCTGGCTGGCTGTGAAAGAGATACTAAGAAACACTTCTTGGACTGGTAACTATATCTTTCCTTATTTTAATTCTGCAAAATTCAGAATCAAATATATATTTCTTCTATATTTGAAGAAACATAATTTTTCTTATAATTTATCTTAATCGGACTGGCCACCCAATTGTGACCAATTATAATAAGCTATATTGGCTGTAGTAATTCTGAATTAAAGGGATAGTAATACTTTGTTTTAACTTTATTTTATTTTGTAGGCATTAAAAAACATGAAGAATGATATAAGTCTTATCTCTCAAACCTTTATGGTTTAAGAGATATTCACAAGCAAAGTTTCCCCCTCCCGCCCCTTTTTCCTAGTGTAAGCCATCTCTTCTCAGATGTGAATCTGGTTGTAAGACCAGACAGAAAACAGAAGGGGACAATCTTATTTGTATTAAAACAATGAAAGCCCTTGCCCCCTTGACAAGTTTTTCAGGTTTTTCCCTTATCTTAATTGAAGATTATCCCTCTCTGCAATCTACCTGGGAACCTCCCTTCTGATCCGGCTGAACGGGGGGGGGGGATACTTTGCTTGTGAATATCTCTTAAACCATAAAGGTTTGAGAGATAAGACTTATATCGTTCTTCATTTTTTTTAATGGCTACAAAATAAAATAAAGATAAAACAAAGTATTACTATCCCTTTAAGCAGAATTCATTAATTGGTAAATTGTTATATTTTGCCAGATAAATGTAAATAGTTGATAGCAGTGAGACCTATATATCAAATTAGTTAATATGATCGTTGATATTTCTAGAATATATTGTGTTCCTAGAAAGGTTGTTATAGCTATTATTTGATCTGGGGGAATTCTTTGAATTTGGTTATTAACCCTTCAACTGCTATTTGTCTATTTAATTTGAGGTGTTTCAAAGTGTTTCTTTGGATTTCTTTGTGTGTGTTTTGGGTATACATTTTTGTACAATGAGAAGTTTATTTAAACCTCACACTAGACAAAAGAAGTCACCATCTTGGGTGTGGCATCATATAGTTCTAAGCGGATTAACCCTTAAAGTATCATACAGGTTTTACATAAGATTGCTATGGTCATGTGTATGATATATGTTGCCTGAAGTTTGGTATGCTGTCTATACATATATTATTAGATTGATTCTGAGTATATTCTTGGTATAATATATTATTGACTATATTAAATGCAATTTATATGTTTTATTCAGAAGATATGCAATATCCAAAATCAGTGGATAATGAAATTATAGTGATCTAAAACTGGGATTTTATTCCAGTTAGTTTCTATAAATTTGGTTTTTATATATGGTATAAGGAAATTGTCAAAGGACCTGGCTTAATATTAAAGCTGACTCACCTGACAATATACCTTAAACCTCAACTAGTATAGTTTATACAGTTTCTGGGGCAGAGGTATTCATATATGCTGCTGCCAACTGTATTTTAATTAATTGTAAGGATCAATTATCCTTTTCTATGTTGCTTAGTTCAATTATTGTTAGGTAATATCTCTGAATATACCTATATTTTTGCCCATTTGAAGTAATAAACAATATTGTAAATCAGGGATTCAATTCCATGCGTTGAGAAGAAACATGCACCACTTGATCACCAAAAATCTGCTCCACCTTTTTTGGCAGAGTCCTTTTACGCATGTTTTAAACTACAGATGCTAGGATTGAAGTGGAAAAAAAAAACTGAAAAAAACATTAGTGGCCAATGGATGTATTGATATGGGGCCCTAAGCCCCATTTAAAAACATCCAAAGTACTGAAAATTTGTCTATTGTAAGAAATTAACCCTATGATTGCCAGTGGGGTATGAAATGCATTGCAGAGCATTGCATATCCCATTGGCACTCACAGTGTTAATCCATCCCAAACTAACAACATCCCCTGACAATAAACAGTTACCTGTAAGTTTGCTGTCCAGCAGGGTTTTCAGCACCCTGGTCATCCAGGTCAAGTCTTCTTCTTTAATCTTCTTTACTTCTTTAATCCAGTTATTCAGTCCTCTTATTTTCTCATCTTCTTTCTTCTAATCTGCCAAAACTGCTACAATAAATAAAAACAAAATTCATGTTCACAGAAGAAATGGCCCCAAAGATATGCCAGAACTGTTTGCTGTTGCCCTCACTGCTTTTAGCTGGAGGGACGATGAAACCAGCTAGAAACTGAATAGCTGGAAGTTAAGTAACCCTACATCCAAGCCAATGGATGGCTGGGAACCATTTTGAACAGAGGATGTCCATATAAAAGCCAGTCTGTTCAAATTCCACTCAGAATGGCTCAGGCAATGGCCCAAGAGGTATCTTAGAGGGGGTGATTTTTGTTCTTCTCTCCTGGCATATCTTGGGGGGCATTTCTTCTGTGAACATGGATTTTGTTTGCATTTATTCTGGCATTCTATTTTGGCAATTTAGATGAAAGAAGATAAGAAGATATAAAGATAAGAATACAGAAGAAGAAGCAGGATAGAAGATTAAAGAAGGCTTGCAGTGGATGACAGGTAAGTGTCATACAGCTATGGGTGTTAGAATAGTATTAGTATTGTTTCACTTTATTGTTAGGTATAGTGTAGGGTTAGTGTTTGGGAGGGTGACTCTTATTTCTCAGTTTCTCATGCTATTTAGCATGAGTTTTGGGAACCAAAACCCCCAATCAACATTGGGCAAAAAGTCAGGTTCAGTGTCACAACGTTCTTTGTGGTTCCTTTTGGTAGGACAATTGAATTCTGATGAACACAGTGTTTGTACATGTGGTGTTAATTATTTCCTATCTACAGTTTTAGCAGTGACTACTAAATAGAGCCCCTGCTTAGAAACTACTTTAAACTGGGTGGCACAGTCCTCAGTTTGTTTGCATAATTTCTCATTGATGGGTAACAAATAGGGAATTCACCTTTTAATGGGATTCACCTTGAAGCATTGACACGCATTCACATATGCACACATATGTCACACATTCAGGCACAAGTCATTACAGTGGCACACAATAGAAAACAAAACCTATTTTTTTTTTGCTGTAAATTGTATTGCCCATCTCTAGTCACAGAGAGTCTCTTTAAACATATTCTCTTTACTCATGAAGCAGTAATGTGCTCTGCTTTATCTCAAGGGCTGTTTGCACTATTCATGTTCTTCAAGGGGACATCTTCAGAAAATATGGAACGGAAGATAGTGGGATTTGTAGTCTTTTTCAGGTGGAGGGCCTCATGTTTTCCACTCCTGGTCTAATCTGTTATCCATTGTACTCTGTGCTCCCATTTAAGTATCTTCTGTGTAATAATAATAAATTGTTGTATTATATTTTAGCTCATGAGTGATGCTGCAGTAACCAAAAAACTTAATAGGAAATATAGAACAAAAACACTTCTACCAGATTACATGGGTCATTTATTGGTTTATTCCCTGACAACCATGGGAAATTTGCATATTAGGGCATGTAGGCAACATTTTGAAAGCACTTAGTGATCACAGTGAGAAAAATACAATTAGCAGTGTTGCTAAGAATTTTCAGCTATGTCACTAATCGATTACATCTAAACGTATGATCCCTACAAAGAATCAACTTGGGGATGTGAGAAGGTGACCTTAAAAGAACCCTTCTACAAGTGGAAAACTGATGGCTATCCCTTTTGAATACAATGAAACTTCAATGTTTGAATGAGGACATGTATATTTTGCAATATTTGTTTAAATTTTAGTCCAGTTTTAGTACATTATTTTGGTGTGTCATCTAGGAGTTGATTACATTTGTGGGATGGTTTCTCGTTTTTTCAGTCCTGCATTTTAAGTGATTTTACATACTTTTCTCTTACTTCATCCTCTATTATATATAGTACTGTGCACAAGTTTTAGGCAGGTGTTAAAAAATGCTATAAAGTAAGAATGCTTTCAAAAATAGATATGTTAATAGTTTATTTTCATCAGTTAACAAAATGCACAGTGAGTGAACAGAAGAAAAATCTAAATCAAAATCAAGATTTGCTGTGACCACCATTTGCTTTCAAAACAGCATCAAATCTGCTAGGTACACTTGCACACAGGTTTTTAAGGAACTCGGCAGGTAGTTTGTTCTAAACATCTTGGAGAACTAACCACAGTTCTTCTGTGGATTTAGGCAGTTTCAGTTGCTTCTCTCGCTTCCTGTAATCTCATACAGACTCAATGATGTTGAGATCAGGGCTCTGTGGAGGCCATACCATCACTTACAGGACTCTTTGTTCTTCTTTACACTGAAGATAGTTCTCAATGCCTTTGGCTGTATGTTTCGGATCGTTGATATGATGCAGAATAAATTTGGGGCCAATCAGATGCCTCCCTGATGGTATTTCAGGATGAATAAGTATCCGCCTGTACTTCTCAACATCAAGGATACCATTAATTATAACCAAATCTTGAACTCCATTTGCAGAAGTGCAGCCCCAAACTTGCAAGGAACCTCCACCATGCTTCACTGTTGCCTGCAGACACTCATTCTTGTACCTCTCTCCAGCCAATCAGCACACAAACTGCTTTCTACTACAGCTGCATATTTTGCATTTTGACTCGTCAGTCCAGAGCACCTGCTGCCATTTGTCTGCACCCCAGTTCCTGTGCTTTCATGCATAGTTGAATCGCTTGGCCTTGTTTCCACATTGGGGATATGGCTTTTTGGTTGCAAGTCTTCCATGAAGTCAACTTCTGACCAGGCTTCTCCTGATAGTAGATGGGTTACCATGGTCCCACTGTTTTCTGCCAATTTTGAGCTGATGGCACTCCTGGACATCTTCCAGTTGAGAAGGGAAGTAAGCATGATGTGTCTTTCCTTGGCCGACCACTGCATCTATGGTCCTCAGTGTTGCCCATTTCTTTGTGACTCTTCAAAAGAGAATGGATAGCACATCTGGAAACCCCTGTCTAACTTGAAATTTCTGCCTGGGAGAGAGCTTGCTGATGCATTATAACTAACTTGTGTTTTGTTGTAGTGCTCAGTCTTGGCATGGTGTATGACTTTTGACATTAAACTGGCTTCATCAACCTCACCTTGTTATCTGAGTTTGGCTGTTCCTCACCCAGATTTATTTCTCCTACACAGTTTCAGTTAATGATGTGTTTCAACCTACATATCAAATTGACTTTGTGCAAATGTACCTAGAAGAATTTATGCTGTTTTGAAGACAAAGGGTGGTCACACCAAATATTGATTTGATTTAGATTTTTCTTCTGTTCACTCACTATGCATTTTGTTAACTGATGAATATAAACTATTAACATATCTATTTTTGAAAGCGTTCTTACTTTACAGATTTTTTTTAACACCTCCCTGAAACTTTTGCACATTACTGTATACTGTGTGTGTGTGTGTATAACCTAGGCACCAGTCCACCATCTGCCATAGTGCTGGACTTAATTACCACACAGCTGCTCTTTCCCTGGTATAGAAGGACAGCCTCCTGTTTCCTATCAGCCCTGTGTAATAGACATCTGTGTGGGCCAATCATATTATATAACTTTTTTCCCAGGCAACTGTACAGCAAATCAGGAGTGAACTTTTTGGATGGAAAAATTAGGCCTTTCTGTACATTTCTCCTTCAGAGACTGGGCCCAGGGCTGTTTGAGACCAATACCTGGGAAAGTACAGCAGAAGTGTAGCTGACCAGGTCTGCCCCAGCACTCTTGTTGAGTGGAACACTTGTCACACAGAAGAGGCTGTAGGAACAGATGTACCCACAACACCTGGATAAGATCTAGTGCAAACTGACAGGATGCAAAAGATCTGCACTGGGCAGCTGGGTAGTGCTACCTACACCATATGAGGCCCCAACCAAGCACACTACCATTCTCCAGGAGTAAGTGGGCAAATAAGGGAGGTTGTATTGCTGGAGTGGGCATTATCACCTTAATGGTTTAACTTGCATAGTTCAAAGTCATTGTAATTATAACACTGCATAAGTGACACCTTTCCACAATATACAGTGGGTTCCATTTCCCTTTAGGGAAAGTCATATTCATTTGAGGTATAGCTCATATTTTCTTAGCTGGATACATTTGCTGGTAGCCCCAGGTACCCAAGCTAAGTGGAGGCACTGTGTTGTAGTTCTCAAACGACCCTCATTCTCTCCAGACACCTCATAGACTACCTTTTTGATATAATATGGACGTAACCAAGCCACAGACTAGCCCTGGATCCAGGTTATTCCAAAAAGTGTTTTTATTTATATATATATATATATATATATATATATATATATATATATATATATATATATGGTTTTTTACATACTATAAATATATATCTATTTTAATTTCATTACTGATTGCTGACCCTGTAACTTATCCATACCAGCCCTGTAACTTATCCATACAGGAACATATCTGATTAGTCCCTAGGAAGCAGTGTATTTTTTTCTATTATAATAATTTCCAGTAGCACCATGCAAACAATAAGTTATTCAAGTGAGCAATATGACTAACATTTCAGTTATTTCAGGAGGAAAGGCACATACATATGAGGACCTAATGCTATCAAGAGAGGCTATGGAGTCAATGGTAGGTTCACCCAAATGAGTGGTAGAAGCTCCTGCAGGCACTAACAGAAGAAGGTGATTCCTATACACTATTTGCATGAGTGTTTAAACTGTCATATATTGTGAATTCAGCCTTCATTCTTATAGAGCCTGAAGAAGGGACATATGGCTTGATCCAATAATCACTCTTCGTACTTTTAGGACACAGTCAGGTATGCAATTACCTGTGCGGTGACACTCTGCCAAACGGAAGAAATGCACATTGGGTGCTAAATTTGAGGCTACTGGAAGTTATGGGAAATAAGCCGAATTTGTGATGCAATTACATGTGGTGGCTAGTAATATGAGTTAAGGGACTCAACTTAATTGCCACAAATTTCCATTAATAAAAGTTTGCACAGAGTCCCTTAATGAGTATGCTTAACCACAGATGTGAAAGTATAGTGTAAAAAAACTAAGAAAAAAACGCTAAGTATCAGTGGATGTATTAATATGTGTCCCTAAGCCCCATATCAATTCATCCAAAGCATGTGCGTAATGTAATAATAAGTAACCCTGTCAGTGCCAGAGGGGTATGTAATGAATTGGTAAACAATGCATTGGTACCCCTTTGGCACTGAAAGGGTTCTAAAAATGTGTGTGAATGAAAAAAGAATTAACTCTTTGAGTGTCAGTGGTGTGTGCAATGCATTGCACAGTGTTGCATACCCCAATGGGACTCTAAGGGTTAATCAGCTGAAAAACCCCACCAAAAATACAATATACACTTTCCTGTAATCCTGATGTCCAGCAGGGTCTTCTGCACTCTGGTCTATGGTGTCCATATTAGGACATCCTCAGATTAAACCTTGTTCTTCCTACCAGACTCTGTCAGTACACAGAACAAACGTCTCTCATTCATCCTCTCTCATAACAAACTCTGTTGTTCCTCCTATCAAACTCCATCATGCCTCAGAACATCCTCTCTAAGTCATCCTTCCTCATCCTTCCTCCAACCGAACCTTGATCGCTCAGCATACCAAACCTGTATCAGTTATCATCCCTCACAACAAAACTCTGTAATTCTCCCTTATAACAAATTCAGTCATTCCTCCAACCAAACTCTGTCATTCCTAATAACAAACCTCTCTGTCAACATCCCTTCCACCAAACCTCGATCACTTATCATAGCAAACCTCTATTAATACTCATCCTTCATCCCAAATCTCTCTGACATCATCCTTCCCACCAAACCTCGATCACTCACCATAGCAAACCTCTATGAATCCTCATCCCAAACCTCTCTCAGTCATCCTCCCTCCTAACAAAAGTCATACAATTCTAGTCAAGTGCTAACATAACTGGCTTCTTTATAATGAAAAAACGTGTCTCCCTCACTGAGCACTTGTAAATACAAAAAGAGAGATGTCCCAACTGTTATAAAATGAAAATAATAATAATGAACTGACATACAAGATAATATCATATAAAACAATCAGGATAGCACTGTTTTCCAATTGCTCTACAATGTGATGTACACCTGTTTTTTCTTTATAAACCAGCCAGTTATGTTAGCAAGGTACTTGAATTGTATGGAGTTTATTAGGAGAGAGGATGACTGAGAAAGGTTAGGTATGAAGGATGATGACTGAGAGAGGTTTGGTGGGAGAGATGATGACTGAGAGAGGTTTGGTATGATGAGTGATTGAGGTTTGGTGGGAAGGAGGATGACTGAGAGAGGTTTGGTAGGATTAGTTCATAGGTATGCTACTCCCTGACCTGGGGGCCTGTTTGTCAAGCTAATTACCTTGTTTATAGTGTTCCTGAGATTCTGACCTGCTGCTTACTACTGATCTGCCTCTGACTACCCCTTTGGCACTAAGTTTCTGGTATATTGATTACCTGGCTTTGACCCTTGATTGTCTTGACTATTCTTACTTTTTGTACCAGATGTACCTTATTTTGACTTAACAGTTAACGATCCGGCCTGGTCTTTTGTCCGCTCCTTCTCTCTGTTTTCCTCGCAGCCATCCATCTGTTTTGCTCCGGAGTGGCTTGGTTTCAGCCTGCTGAGAGCAGTGAAGAGCCTGAATACTCCATTCTTCTACGGCCTCGCGACTGGGTTCCTGTGTTTCCTGCGGGCTCATATATTTCTTCTCCAGCCCCAGCAATCTACCTGGATCTCCTCCCTTCAGCCTATTCGGGCTGCCACGGTTTACAGGGAGGCATCCCTGCACCTGGATCCTTCCTAGCCATAGACAGACGGACTTCTTTCAGTGGTTCAAACTCCACTCATTTATCTTATTGCCGGCTGCTGCAGCTGCCACCTGCGGGCTGTGCTTTCACTCTCCTTGTTCCCCTCTCCTTCATAGAAGTAGATAGATGACATGAGAGGACTATTCAGTGTTGGCTTAGACCTGCACCTCTGTGGCAGCAGTTAGCGTTCCCCTCTTCTTGGTATCCATAGATAGACAGCAGGAGAGGAGTGTTGAATGCTGGGTTTGACCTGCTCCTCTATAAGCAGCAGTTTAGTGCTATTCTCTTAGTGTGGCCACAGATAGCTCTCAGGGGGCACCTCTGGTTCTTCTATGATTGCTCCCAAGCTCCATGCTCATCTCTAGGGCACTGGTCCTATCTATTGAGGTTCCTGCACTGGACTAGCCGTAGATAGATGGCAGGAAGAAGTCAGCACAGTGGGCATTCTCATTAGCCCTAGGGGAGTCAGGTTACCCTCTCCTTAGAAGTGAACTGAATGCCTACATTATTATCATTAACATATTCAATAAATTGACTAATTTTCTTCAAAACAAACCATAAAAAGAAAATTATATCTGGCATAACCATCCATTTGGGGCGAACCTGGTCCTCTATCGTCGTTATATAGATGATATTATTATTATCTGGAAGGGTTCTATGGAATCAATTAGTCAATTTATTGAATATGTTAATGATAATAATGTAGGCATTCAGTTCACTTCTAAGGTGCATAGTTCTTGTGTGGATTTCTTAGACATACAATTTAATATCGGGTTGGATAATCGCATAGGTTCTTGCACTTTTTTCAAAGAAGTGGATTGTAATGGTTTTTTGAATTATAGGAGTTGTCATCACATTAATTGGAAACAAAATGTACCTTTTAGTCAATTTAGGAGAATTAGGAGAAATTGTAGTGATATTATAGAATTTGATAGTCAATCTCTTGTTTTAAAACAGTGGATATCCGATTGATTTAATAGAAAAAGATTATATAAGAGCTAGACAGTTAAAAAGATCTTCAACTTTGACTTACAATGTGAGGAAGAGCCAAACTAAGAATAATCAAGATGTGAGGTTTATCACTAGATATAATAGTGCATATAAGACCATAGAGACTATTGTTTCTAAGCATTGGAATATTTTACAAATGGATCCGGTTTTAAAGAATGAATTAGGGAAATCACCTAAATTTGTGTATAGAAGAGCACAGACAATTAAAAATGTATTAGCACCAAGTAAATTAAGTAATAATTTGGTCACTTTAGATAAAGATGGTAGTAGGAGTAACTTACTTAGATTTAAGGGGAGTTATAAATGTGGTATTTCACGGTGTTTAACATGTTCTTTTATTTCTAATAAAGTTGAAACATTCAAATCAAATTATACAGGAGAGGAATTCAAAATTAAGTCATTTTTGAATTGTGCATCACGCAATGTGGTTTATTTGATTGACTGTATCTGCGGTTTACAATATATCGGTAGAATGACGCAGACAGTACGTGAAAGATTTGGACAACATAGACGGAATGTTGCAAAAGGTTTTTTGGAATATAGTTTATCTCGACATTGTAGTATATTTCATAATAAAAACCCTAATAGCTTGAAAATTACCCCTATAGAAAAGGTTGATGTTAGTAGGTATAAGGATAATATAAACCATCGTGAGAGCTATTGGATTTATCGGATGCAAACTATGACACCTTGTGGTTTGAATGAGTCAACAGAGAATGTATATTAATACGTGTTTTTTGTAATTTTGTATTTTTTTGTATTTTTTTAGCATTTTCTTAATGTTTTTTATGTATGTATATATTTTTTATATATATATGCATGTATGTATATATTTTGGAATGAAATAATGTATACTTGTCTATGTAGGATTATTGTTATAATTATGTAGATTTGTAAATTTGTTTGTGTATGATTATTGTTATATCCACCTGGTGATGTAATTATTTTTATTTGATTGTACACTTTGGGAGCTAGTTTTTACTTTTCATTTCCCCTTCATGGCGGTGTTATATTTAATCCAACTTCTATGGGAATGTGGTTTTTGCTTTAGTTTCGGCTTGAAACGCACCCATTTTCCAGATGCGATTGCTGACTCTTTATATTGGCTCATGTGGTCGCGTCCTGGAGGGGGCGGATCGGGCCTGGACACGTGCATTCTTGTTTGCTTTCCAGTCTGAGACGTACTCTGTTTTTGAATGTAACCTGGTAGACTCTGTTTTGTTTTTGGGCGCATGCGTGGAGGTACTTCTTCCGTATGGCTGGGTGGCGAGTCAGGCTGAGGTGTGTAAAATTATAATTATGATTTGCATTCCGGCCTGGGACGTATATTTTGGTGGGCGCTGTTAAATAAGTTTTTATTTTTGGGCGCTTGCACGGAGGAGTTGCCTCCATGGGATTGGGCTTACCGATAGGGTTGCGGGTTTGCTTCCGGGTGAGGGCGGGTTGAGCTGGAACACACGGATTCCCTATGTCTAGTGGCGCAAATTAGCAACTTCCGCCCTTTTTGTTTGCACTAGTTTGGTGAGCCGTTATAAGGGGGAGTGTTTGAGTGATCTGGCTTGATAAGTGGATACATTTTATTTTATTATGACAATATTTTGCTGAGATTTTGGGTTCTGAGGAAGAAGTCTTGTACTTTGAAACGCGTAAACCCATTTATTGAAACTATTGTCAAATTATTGTTATTGATTTTATTCATTTTTATTAAATGTTCATTTTGATCAACGGTGGATTTAACATCTTTATTGGGTCCGAATCGGGGCGGATTTAAAAATCCCCGTCTGCCTATACCGGTTTTAAAGTGTGGAACCGGTATGAGAATATACCTGTGAGTATTTTATTATATATTTCCTCTACAGTGTGTATACATATTATGGTCTTGCGCCCTTTCTGGTGTTTGGTTTGCTTATGTTGTAACTATGTTTGGGAGGGTGGCTGTGTTTGCAGCCCACGCTCTGTGTTTGACACTGTATCAAACACTGAGTGTTAGCTGGTTTCCTTTGAGTTGGATTTTGTGTCCCAAAGCTCGTTGTGGTTCCTGCTGGTAGGGCAATTGCATTCAGATGGTAACACTGTGTGTATACCCCATTCAGTAATGATTTTTGCCCTACTGCCAGTTTTAGCACCATGAATTGGATTGAGCACCTAGTGTCTTGAAAGCTTGAATCATAGAGACATACAAATAGCCAGTAAATGTATCATTATTAGCCTATCAGTCTCCCAATAACAGTAATATTAACTCAGAGTGCAAAGGTAAATAAATAAGGAATAGACAGGGGCCAATTCCAAAGGCAAGGGTCATTGCAGGCAGCACAAGACTGATCTCAGGTCCTAGTCAATGGTCAAGGCAGGAACACATGATAGTGGTAAGGTCATAGTCAGTGGTCTTGGCAGCTGGCAGCTGGAGTGACTAGGGCAGGGAAAAGAGCTGGTATTAAAATATCTCAAAAGAAAAAAGCTCAAATAAACAAAAACCCATTCTTCATCCCAGGTGCACTACTAGGCATACAAAGGCACTCTCCACACCAAAGATGCTGCAGTAATGTTACAATAGAACAGATGTCAGACAGATACACATAGACAGAGAGCCCACAATCAGTTGTGATACTATTTACATTCATAGTGTGCTCCAAGCTTTTGTCTATTTATGTGCTCAGAGTCCTCTCAATATCATGATATTTTGAAAAGGGACCTATATAGAACATTACTGCAAAATTCATTTTCACCAATTTTATGAAAAAAAGTGCACTAATTGCTGCTACAGCTGTTCATCCATTTGCTGCTGTGATAATAAAAACACCTGCTTGCTTTACCTACCTTTCTGGAAGCATCAGTTACACTACCACTGTGAGGAGAGACAGAAAATCAGTAGTAGAGGTTACTAAATACTAAAAATAATATACAATCAAAACAGTTATTTAAAATAATAATCTATATTTTCATTCCTATTTTAAGAGTGTATATTTCTGTTTGAACCACGATTTAACATTTTCTCCTTCAGATACATCAAAGAGTCTATAAATAAGAGATGTGCTCAGCCTGCCAGCACTTACATGCATACCAATTACCTCTGTTGGTTTCAGAACACGTAGTCAGTACTTTAAACAACCTAGATAATATTGCAAACTGAAATATTCAACACCTCAATCTTGCCAACCTGTCACCATGCAGGGAGTGAATATAATTAGTAATCACTTTCACTGCTGGGAAGTTGAGTGGCATGATGCATTTTATATACATGCTCATGTCAAACTCAATTAGCATTCTGACTAAGTAAGTTGTAAAAGATAAAAAAAAAACTTTTTTTTTGTTATAGAATAGCAAAAACAAAAAAAAATATTAAATAATATAAATGAAACAAATGATATAATGTAAGGGATGTATCTATTAAGACAAGTAAAACAAATACATTTGTCAGAGTTATGTAGTAAATGATATTGATGCTGAAAAGAAATACAAATTAAACAATTTATCCCTTAGAAAAAAATATTTGACAAGATGTAGTAATGATTTTTGTTATGCCTTTTGTAACTTCAAGAATACAACTCGATGCTATTTCATTTATGAAGCATACTACTGATCTTATTGAAAAATGAACAGTTATTTAACGTGAAACCTAGAGAGATTTATGTAATTGGAAATACATTTACAAATGGGAAACAAATGCATTTTTTCAGTTTAATAGACTTGGCTTTGGCATGATTAGGGCACTTTTGTGGATTATGTTATTTGTAGTACCATGGTTTAACCAGTGTTTTTTTTCCATATTTGATAAAAAAACTTATATATATAAATATGTTTATTTTTAGTACCCCTGTGTGCCTGCAATTAACTGGGGTTCAGTGGAGAGTCTTTATACTAATATGTGTAGGTGTTTTACAGCTTAGAAGTTTGCCTTCCATTTGGTAGTGTTTTCATGTCAAATACACTGAATTATGGACCCAGCTACAATCTGCAAAGGCTGGTTCACCATATACATACTGCAAAGTATGCCCCTAACCTCTGCTCAACCCCTTATAGTGAACCATTCCCACAGTAGATGGATCAAAATCAATAGACAAATTTTGGCATAACATAACTAATCATTGGCGGGACCTGATGCAAACTTTTTTTGGACCCTAAAACAAAAATATATACAAAGAAATGTAACTAAAACTTATTGGATCCTGGAGGATGGGGATCCCTTAGGTGCTGGGGTCGCAACACAATTGTACCATTTATACCCACTGTAGTTATGCATCTGCTCTCCTTCCACCAAACATATCTGTTCTCTCTCCTACACAAAACCCAGATTTCAAGCAATATATTAATTACAAAGGTATTAAAATATGGAAAACACACGTGAAATTAATGGTTATACCAAAATGTTGAGTATAAGAGAAGATAGTAAGAAGAGGTACATTCCTGTACACCAGAGAGAGAGGCCAGTTCAATACTGTATTTGCCCTGATGAAGCTGTCAGTGCTCTACAAAACACCTACTGTGATTATATAGTGTGAATGAGGGAATTTGTATCAATGTCTAGTCTTTGAAGATAGAAATAAATATAATTCCAGTTAATTCATTGCACTTTATCCATATGCCCATAGGGGACACAGGAAATAATTGGAATTTGGACCCATAAATCAGGGCTTATGTGTGTCTCTATAGAACATTATAATCTATTGTGCTCTGTTTAAAATTCTGATGATCTTAGGTATCGATTTCTATTTTCAAGATATAACTAGATGATACAGTTGCTGCTAAACATACTGACACAGCATGACAATAAAGAATAATCAGTGTAAATGTATGGGCATAGTGGAACAGGAGTGACCTCCATTAATCACAGCAATGATTTTAGCAGACTTGTAGACATAGAACACTAGAATGGAATCCACCAAAGCATTAAACACCAGCCATAATTAAAAAGCCAAAAAATTGCTTTATTAGGGTTATTACATTTAACAATGGACATAATCCAAATGGGAAACTTTAGGTAGCTGCCTTACATATTTCATGAAAAGCAAATTTCTCTAACTCAGGCATAAAAAAATCAGATACACAATGGGTTTAAATAGTTTAGAGCCAATTGGCACAAGCCAATAACAATGACTCATAATGTCCTAGCCAATTCAGAGATTAAGACACCTGAGTGTCAAGGTTTGACTGAGCTGCTCTACCCTAACGCTCGTTTCTGCTGTCTGAGCTAATTCAGTGCTCTGCAATCCATTCCTGCTGCCTTCCCTTTGCTGGATCAGGCTGAATCAGCTGGCCTCTCTGTGTTTGCTCACCTGACTGCTATCAGCCAACAGCCAACCTTCCCAGGGTATTTAATGCAGCTTGGCTCACTACCTGATTGCCCTTGTGTTTGCTTCTGGCTGCAAGAGTGTTCTACTGCATTGCTGATTACCTGTGTATGACCTGGCTTCCTCTGACGATCTTCTTCTGATGATCTCCTGCTGATCTCCATATTCCTGACCACGGCTGCTTGGCTGAGTACCTGTCTTGGTTCCTGACCACGGCTTTTTTTTTAGTTTACACTACTGGGTAACGATTTTATTTTGTTTGCTTTTGTTATTTTAATAAAGGTGTTTTGCACTTTACATTTTTGTGTCTCTCTGGTTCCTGGTCCCTAACACTGAGTAAGATACAAACTTCAAGGTGATTTAACACAGCTGGAGATGCTAAACTACAGAACACTTGTATGTACAAAAAGGAAGGTTTTAACCTCCGCCGGCCAAATCCCATATGATAGTGTAAGGAGACAGCATATAAAACAACAATGTAATAATTTAGTACATGGAAAAGACTGAATAATTACAAAAACACAGAGCAAAATGAAAAACTTATAACAATAAACAAAAAACATTATGATCACAGTAAATCCAGAACAAGAGACTAAACATAAAATAATAATACTCCATTTTATTACTAATGGCTAAAGCTTAGACATATAATATATATATAATAATCAACATGAAAGCGCCAAAAATAACTCTATAATGGGAATCCCTATGATATCACAGAATTAAATATAAAATTACAAATATCAAAATATACATAAAAACAATTGAGTTAGATGAAAAATAAAGAAAAAAAAACAAAAAATATGAAAGAAAATAAAGAAAATTGCATTTAATGTGATAGGAGATATTTAGGCAGTGTTGGCTGAGTGACAACAGCCAGACACATACAGAAATATTTTAAAAGGTTAGGATAAATATATAAATGCAAATAAAATGTACGACAAGTGTTCAAATGAAGCACACATAGGAATAACACTTTAAAAACGAGATATGCACAGTCCTCAATCGAGGGTCTCCTTGACATTGCACAGAATATATGATTATACAATTTATGTCTTTAAAGTTATTTCCAGAAATAAGTCATAGAGTTCAAATGAGTTAATAATTGCTTTTAAATGCGCTGTAATGGGTTCATTCATAAAAGTCTCATTCATAGGAAGGCATCCATTCCTTCCGATCATGTGCAGTTAATCAGAGACACTGAAATGAAATGATTTATAGTATATGCATGGGGTAAGACTAATACCAGAAGTTCCCCATAGGCAGATACTCAGCAGGTTTAGAAATTATAAGATCCATTCTGCATGCAGGCAGGTGGGTATATTTATAATCCAGAAAGGTCACAATTAGGTCATAATTGACAAAAGTGTAGAATAGAGTTAGTTGTAAACTGTAGTTGTAGGTCCACAGGTATTTTTTGATTGATCCAGGTTATGGGTGTAGTTACCACTAGTCAGAGTTAGAACATGGGCACGGGATGTAAATCCACCAAATGTTATCCTAGGTGATCCTCCTCCAGTTATATGTCACATGATGTGCTGTTAAAGAACAGGTAATATCAATGGGTTAAGGTCCACAAGTTCATGTCCTTGATGGTCCACCTCCATTTGTATGCCATATACTGATCAGCATTGAAGAGCTGTAGGAAATATAAATCCACCAAATAGTATCTATGGTGGTCCTTTTCCAGTTATGTGTCAAATATGTTGCTGGTAGAAAACAAGCATTAGGTTAAAGTCCACAAAGTCTTTCCCTTGATGGTTTACCTCCAGTGGTATGCCATGTATTACGGATGTGTCTCCTGCCAGCTAAATTCCTGGGTCCATAAGTAGTTATAAAAAGCAGTTACATTGTAGTTCAAAGGTGAGACCTTTTCGTGTGAAAGTATTGAGTTTGTAGATGAAACGTGCTTCCTGCTGCAATAAGATCTGATGTGTGTTGCATTCACGTATAGGAGGTTGAACCTGGTAAATAGACATAAACTTGAAATCATTAAGGGAATGTTTGTACTGTCCAAAATGTCATGTCATTGGTTGTTGTAGCATGTTCTTGTTTTCTAAAGACCCTTGGAGTGCTTTTCTTATAGTGGATTTGTGGTTATTTATTCTTTCATTTAGCATAGTTGTAGTTTTGCCCACGTTGTATAAATTACAAGTACATTTTATAATGTAAACCACATACTTACTCTTCCAGTTCATAAAGTCTTTAATGGCTAGTGACTTGCTGGAATGTGGGTGCAAGAAAGAATTTCTGGTTATCAGATTAGAACAGTTGCAGCAACCTTTACATTTGTATACACAAACGGGACGCCTAATCAAATTTACTGTTTTGCCATATTTGTCTGTGGAGTCTGCCTTAGTAAGCATATCACCCAGATATCTACCATTGTGGTAACAAAATAAAGGAGGCTGTTGAAATTGGGGACCTAATTTCCTATCTCCACTAAGGATGTGCCAATTATTTTGAACAACTCTCTTAATTGCTGATGAGGATATGGTATAGGTGCTTTGAAAACAAAATCTGTTACTGTTGTTTTCAACAGTGTCAGGCTGTGTAGGATTTAAGAGATCAATCCTATTGAGGGTTGAAGCTTTGAGGATGGCATCTCTTATTTCAGATTGAGGATAACCTCTTTCTAGGAATTTGTTACCCATTTCTTATTGAAGGTCTTTATCAGTAGTGGTGCGTATTACACAAAGCATCTGGGACTAAGGGAGGCCATGTTTCAGAGGGGTAGGATGATGACTTTTGGCATGTAATAAGGTGTTCCTACCCGTAGTCTTAGTGTATATTTTGTTTATTAGTAGATTTGAGTCACGATAGATGGTCATGTGAAGAAAGTTGATGAAGTGTATGTTATAAGTTAAAGGAAAACAGATGGTGGATTCTATACAGTTGACTGTATCAATCAACAGCCTCAGTAGATCATCACCACCCGTCCAAATGCAAAATATGTCAATTATTCTTTTGAAAAATATAAAGTTACTAGACCAAGAAGAATTTGAGAAAATAAACTGTTGTTCTAGTGTTCCATGAATATTGATGCGTATGACGGTGCCATGTTAGAACCCATGACAGTCCCTTGAAGTTGAAGATAGAAAAGATTTTCAAATTTAAAATAATTTTTGTGTAGAATTACATCAGTGAGCAGAAGAAGATATTCAATGGGTGGACTTCTATAGTCACTGTCTAACATGAGAACAGTTTTCACTGCTTCTATACCTAATGTGTGTGGGATATTTGTCTATAGGCTGGAAACATCTAATGTGACCAACAGTGCATCATCAGGAATATGATTATGGAGTTTATTAACGATATCAACAGAGTCTTTAATGTAAGTGTGAATTTTAGGCAAGTATGTTTGTAGATAATAATCAACAAATTGTGACAGTGACTGACAAAGTGACACTCTAGCCAAAGTAATGGTCCTACCCGGTGGTTTGTCCATATTCTTTTGGATCTTGGGTTTGTATAGGACTAGTGTTCTAGGTTGACTTTGTGTAAGAAAACCTTTAGTTTCCTGCAATATACAGCCATTTTGCCAGCCCATATTGATTACTGCATCAATCTCTTTTTTGTAACCATTAGTGGGATCATTTTCCAATGATGGGGCAAAAATTTTCACCTCAAACCGAAATCAATGAATATTGGCACTTCTCAGTTGGTGAATAATTTCCCGCAAAAAGTGCAGATTTTCCGCCTAGATTATTCCATTGAAATCAATAGGAACATTGAAGTTGCACACAACACATAGCAAATATTATTTTTATTTCCCAGGCATAGTGTAAAAGGGGCATGAGGGTGCCTGTGTTGGTGGAATGTGGGGAAATAATCAGTTGAACAGGGAATGTTTCTTTTGGGGGGAGGTTGCTTACTGGGATTGGGGGGCAGTTAATACAAAATAAATCCTAAATACAAATAAAAAACCTCATAAGACATGATATAAAAGGGGTCTGAGGAGGGTGCCTGTGTTAGTGGGTGGAGTCTGGGGAATGAATAAGTTGAACAGGGAATTTGTTTTGGGGGGGTTCTTGACTGATATCGGGTGGGGGACAGTTAAAAAAATAAATCAATGCAATAAAATAAGAAATTTGTATGTAAAACTTTAGCGACAGGAACCCCCTGACATAAGCTGCCACTGGGGTGGACTGATACTTGACTTGATAGAGTATTGTGTAGATCATGATTTGATTGCTTTGTTGTTAGAGGCCAAAGCCCTGAGGAAACATTAATTTGTAGGACTTAGATTTATTAGAAGCACAAGCCCTAAAGAAACATTGATTTGTAGGACTTAGACTTATTAGAAGCACAAGCACTGAGGAAACCTTGATTTGTAGGATGTAGGCTTGTTAGAAGCAAACCACAAAAATTGTTTATTTATTTTTTTGTAGTACTATATATATCTTTTTATTTTATTTTTTTTTTAAAGCACAAGTCCTGGGAAAAAAATGCCCTACTGGCCTAGTGCCAGCAGGTAATGTCCTGTTGGCCACTGGCCATTGTCAAATGCCCTGATGTAGATGTGGAATTTGCGACCGCTGTTCCTGCTTCTGCTGCTGAGATGTTTAAGCATGTGATAGATACGGATTACTCCAATAACTAAGTATTGTAGTTTAAACCGCAGGTCTCAATATATATAGAGAAACAAAAAGAAATAAATAGAGAGATGTGGCAAACTCCCACTCACACACTTTATCCAGTGCCCCAATGGAGCTATACCTACAACTGCCTGTAAATGTTGCACTTACACTGCTGTACTCTTAGCTGGCACATCTCTTAACCCTTAGGTTTTCCTGACATGCCCTTTGATAAGTTATCAAATATGTCTATATCATTGCATGTCTGATCTTACAAGTACTTGCTATTGTTACGATGGATTTATCCGTGTTATTGATACAGACTTTGGTATCACGGTGTATCCATTGTAATCCATATGTCTTATATGTCATAAAGATGATTGATTAATTCCTTGGTGTTTTACAAGTCACTTATAGTATGCTGATAGATGGCACACATCCGTCCCATAATGTTACAGATCTAATAATTTATTGTGAGACGTCAGATTTTTGTGCAATATATGTAACCCTTGGTTATCTTACTAATTAGTTGCACATTAGCTGATATATGTTTAACATTGCATGCAGTCGCCACACACACACGCCATTAAGTGAAATGTTAATATTTCATTCCCTGTGCATTTCAAGGTGGTGTGTATCATTTATTCCTACTCATATCTTCTTATATAGGCATCAACCATTATGGGATTTATAGTCATACATCTACTATAAATAAACCTGATACTCGATGTTGGCATCTTGAAAAATCTCAGTTACAATGTATGTGACCCAGTCTGTTATTCAAAAATAAGAGACGACATTAACATGTGACAGTAATAGGTGACATATATCCTAATAATTACTAAGTATGATAGCCTGTTAATATCCTATATGTATACTGCAGGGATCATTTATCTATTAGCAGAAGGTGGCTGTTTGCCCCTAGATGTAGAGGTTAAAATAGATAGTTGAACTCATCTGGATAACATAACCAGACATTTACTACCATGAATAACAGACAGTAGAACTCATTAACTATGCATGAATAGTACTTTAGATAGATAGTCACAAGCTACATTCACAGCAGGGCATCTGCTACACTATCTGTCAGGCACTGCAAGAGTGCTACACTGTTCTACTAACTAACTGATCGGAAAGTGTCTCTATCAGGCATTATTAATTAGGAAGGGCTCCTGTAGGTTTCTCACTTCTACTTATCACCTATGAGGCCTCTATACGATAGTCCTCTTAGGTGTTATTTATGTCATTTTTACTCAGTATATCTGGCCGAAGGCAATGTACAGCTGCACTGTGTTTCTATTTTAAGCACATCTCACTAGTCTTATTTCTTTACCTGTGTTGTCTTATGTATTTTATTTAAGCACTAAAAAAATTTACAAGTTTTAGAGCATTTTATATCCCCCATCACAAACTGGACTAGTCTCTTTCAGATAGATGCGTATAGCTCCACTGGGGCACTGAAGAAAGTGTCTGAGTGGGAGTTTGCCACATCTCTCTGCTTCATTCTTTTTGTTTCTCTCTCTATATATAGAGACCTGCGGTTTAAACTACAAGACGTAGTTACTGGAGTAATCCTTTTCTATCACATGCTTAAACAACTCAGCAGCAGAAGCAAGAACAGTAGTCGCAAATTCCACATCTACATCAGGGCATTTGACAATGGCCAGTGACCAGTGGCCATCAGGACATCAACTGCTGGCACTAGGCTAGTAGGGCATTTTTTTCTCAGGGCTTGTGCTTTAAAAAAATAAATAAATTAAGAAAAACATGGTCCTACACAAAAAAAGAACAGCTTTTGGGGGTTTGCTTCTAACAAGCCTAAGTCATGCAAATCAATGTTTCCAATGTTTCTTCAGTGCTTGTGCCTCTAATAAGTCTAGGTCCTACAAATTAATGTTTCCTCAGGACTTGGGTCTCTAACAACAAATCTAACAAATCATCCTCTACAAAATACTCTATCAAGTAAAGTATCAGTCTACCCCAGTGGCAGCTTATGTCAGGGGGTTCCTGTCTCTATCACTTTACATACAAATTTCTTATTTTATTTTATAGATTTATTTTTTCAACTGCCCCCCCTCAATATCAGTCAACAACCCCCCCCCCAAAACAAATTCCCTGTTCAACTTATTCATTCCCCAGACTCTACCCACCAATACAGGCACCCTCTTCAGACCCCATTTATACAATGTCTTATGGTTTTTTTTAATTTGTATTTAGGATTTATTTTGTATTAACTGCCTCCGAAAGAAACATTGTCAGTATATCTGGCTGAAGGGAATGTACAGCTGCACTGTGTTTTTATTTTAAGCACATCTCACTAGTCTTGTTGCTTTATATATGTTGTTTTATGTATTTTATTTAAGCACTAATAAAATTTACAAGTTTTAGAGCCTTTTGTATCCCCCATCACAAACTGAACTGGCCTCTTTCAGATAGATGGGTATCGCTCCACTGCAGCACTGGAGAAAGTGTGTGTGTGAGTGTGAGTTTGCCACGTCTCTCCGTTTCTTTCTTTTTGTTTCTCTGAGCTGCTTAAGCAGCAGGAGGATTAGGCAGCTGAAAGGGAATGGGATCAACAACAGCAGTAACATGGTTGATGGATGATGAAGGTTCCACTTGCCATGACTAGCTCCAGTAATGCACCTGATGCAGTAGCAGCACAATAAGTAGCCACCAGTATATGTGCAGAAAAGAAGAAGTTTGGCAGTAATTCTTCTCTGCCTGCCCCTCCTCCAAAATCATGGGTGTGTTGTTATTAGAATAGGCATTTTTCCATTGAGAGCAGTAACTGTGCCTCTCATCAGCAACTGCAATTTTCACAATGTGTGTGGGGTAAATAACATCGGGGGCACAACTGTATCCAAACACCATGACACCAGAACCCAAGTACTGCTGCTGTCACTATACCATTTATCCAGATCCCGCTAAGGACACATGACAACTTGCTGACAGTTTAATAGTAATGATGAACACTCCCTGCCAGCATCTTAGCATATTTTGCAGGATGGAATCTCCTCAGATGGCTCTTGATGCTCTGCTTGCAATTCTCCTCAACCTCTGGCATGTGCAGTCAGTGCACTACACAGTGTGCAATGGGTGGAGACAAACTGCCACTGTCACGGTTTAGCTGATCTGCTCTGACTCTCTGCTGTTGATTACTGCTGCCTTTCCTTCCCCGTGTCAGGCTGACTCAGCTGATGAGTAACGAACTGCCTTGACCTCTCTGTTTCCATGGTTACTCACCTGACTTTTATCAGCCAACCTCTTCCAGGCTATTTAAAGCAGCTAGGCTCACTTCCTCCTTGCCCTTGTGTTTGTATATGGCTGCAGGTGCGTTCTCCTGTTCTCCTGATTATCCATGGATGACTTGGCTTCTTCTGAAGTTCCTTCTGGATCCTGACTCCTGGCTTGTTCCTGACATCGCTGACCTTCGTTGTAACGGTTTTGTAGGACACTCAGACCAGCAGGTTAGAATAAAACACAGTTTTATTAATAAAACAAGAAAGACCGCCCTCTATAGGCAATACAGAATAATTGAAATGAACAAAATTAATTAAGGGAATGGAGGACTTGACATATGAGGAACGACTAAACAAACTTGGTTTATTTACTCTCGAGAAAAGACAACTAAGAGGAGACCTTATAACATTGTACAAGTATATGAGAGGTCAATACAAGGATCTCTGCGGTGAGCTCTTTATTCCAAGACCTGATCAGGTGACCAGGGGACACCCCTTGAGATTAGAGGAAAGGAAGTTTAAACTTCAGCAAAGGAAGGGGTTTTTTACGGTAAGGTCTGTCAAATTGTGGAATTCATTGCCCAGGGAGGTAGTTATGGCAGATACAATGGATACATTTAAGAGAAGGTTAGACACATTTCTTTCAAAAGGGAACATACAGAGTTATACTGTTTATCAGTAGGCTGATCAGGAAGGTCTGATAAAGACTAATTTGATTGGTAGCAGGAAAGCTGTAAAATTCTCAGTTACTGAGGTATGAGGAGAAGGTTGAACTTGATGGACTTGTGTCTTTTTTCAACCTAATTTACTATGTTACTATGTAACAGTAGAATATAGATGCCCTCTCAGGCCCAGTATACAGAGAATAAAATATATATACTGTCACAGGCCAGGCATTAGTAACATTAACGGTACTCAATGGTTAAAGTACAATATAATCAATCAGTCTCTGTTGTGGTGTGTTTGACACATCCATAAGATGGTAATGGAGCAGTAAGTGGTGCTAGATGAGAAAACATCTGTAGTAGTATAGAACAGAGACTACTGCTTATGCTGGGAAGGAGCTGAGGCCAAAATACTCTGCTAGAGTTGATGAGCTAGAGCCACTGGCACCCCAACCGGTGCATGAACGGAGAGCAAGTGCACTGCAAGAGCAGAGGATAATAGAGCCACAAGCCCCCACGGGCGTTGTAATGGAGACAAATTACACTGCAAGAGCGGAGGATAACTAGAGCCAATAGCCCCCATGGGCATTGTAACGGAGACTAATTACACTGCAAGAGCGAGGATACTAGAACCAATAGCCCCCACGGGCATTGTAATGGAGACTAATTACACTGCAAGAGCTCAACAGACAGGAGCCAATGGCGCCTCCCGCGGGCGCGGTAACGGAGACCGACTACACTGCAATGCTTAGCAGGAATGAGCCACAGACACCCACACAGGCACTGCACAATAACCTAGGCTAGGCAAGTGTAGTGGATGGCTCAGGGTAACAGCTCTGCAAGTGTTAATGGAGGCTCAGTGAATGGAGACAACTGCTCTGCAAGTGTTAACGGAGGCTCAGAGAATGGAGACACATGCTCTGCAAATGTTAACGGAGGCTCAGTGAATGGAGGCACAGCTCTGCAAGTGTTAACGTAAGGCACAGTGCTCTGTAAAAGTAAACGGAGGCCCAGAGTAATGGAGGCAGCAGGCTCAGCTAGAGAAAACTGAAAGGCCCAGTACACAGTCAGCCCTGCCTCAGCACAGCGGAAGTCAGAATGTCGCCTAGGTGACACTAAGGCAGCAAACAGCCGGAACACAGGCAGGGTCAGCAACGAGCCGGTTCAGATCACGGAGCAGGAAGTCAGCCAGGCCGGGTCAAATCACGGAGCAGGATCATCAGACAAGTCGGGTCAGGTCACGAAGCAGGAACGTCAGCCAGGCCGGGTCAGATCACGGAGCAGGAATCAAGGAGAGTAGTCAGACAGGCCAAGTCGATACACAGGAAGCAGGAACACTGGAACACAGCAACACTGGCTCAGGAACACCACGAAAGGGCACCTGACAGGTGCCAAAGGCCGGGTATAAAAAGGCCATAATGGTCGGGCCAAACAAGCTCAGCCAATGGGAGCGCACCACAGCAAAGAGTGACAGAGGAAGATCACGGGCACTCTGGCTTGTCTGAGTACCCGTCTTGGTTCCTGACCCCAGCTTGTCTTTTGTTTTACGCTCCTGGATCATCATTTTGCTTTGTTTATTTTGGTTACTTTAATAAAGGTGTTTTACACTTTACATTTTTTGTGTCTGTCTGGTCCCTGGTCCCTAACAGCCACATCCTAATATCAACATAGGTGGCTTCATTTGCCGGGGGAGGTAGCAAGGTGGATTAGCAGAAGATGTAGTTACCCTAGAGGAAGTAGGTGATGGCGAACTAGTTGTTTCGCTTATCATGGAACTTCCAGTCTCTGCCTTGCTTTCTCTATTCTTCCTCCTCTTTGATCCCCTCCTTGCCTCTTATTGCCTTTCTGGAGAGTCAGGGGTGCGGCAACAGTGGTGCTTGATTTCTGTGGTGGGTGTTTGGCTTTAACATGTTTGACCTAAATATCATGGTGTCCGTTTTTTTGTGTTTGATATAAGGACGGCTGTGCCAATGCCCATTCCCTCTTTTCCCCTTCTCACTGAATTGTAACAAATTGTTCACAATGGTGGTGGTGATGACTGCACTGTGCCTGACCCAGGAGAAAAATAGTCCCACACCTATGACTTCAGGGGATAGGGAACACATGGAGAAGAATGCTGCAATTACAGGAAACATTCTTGAGCAGAATGATTCTCCTTTTAGAATTGTGCAACTTCTGGATAAGTAATTAACCCTTGGGAACCCTAATTAATTGAACCATGGGATATTTGCAGTCAGGCATTAAGGAGTACATTGTATCAATCTCCTAGAACATAAGTTAAAAATCAATCCCACTGAAGAGGACCAGGAACTAGAGAAAAACGAATTCCTTAGGGTGATTTCCCAGGGCACTTTTAGTCCTTATTTTAACATTAAGGATCTAGGAGATTCATTTGTACCTCATTCACTATGTAAATTATATTTTAATTCATCTTCTGTTTGGAGACAGAGGGAGCTCAGCTGCTGTTTTAGAATTTTTTTTTTCAATAAAGAATTGATTTTTACAACCCCTTCATCCCTCCTCCTGTCTCCTTCCATTTTTTGATCCGACTGTCGGATACAACAACTAGGTATATTGAGGGTGTGCAAATGTGGTAACTTCTGTTTCTCCTCGTCTATGTGGAGAGACAGACATTGCATTGCTGCAGGAAACACACCTTTCAGAAATACAGACATAGAACATGCCATGCTTCAACAAGGGTGAGTACAAAAATGTGTATCAGCACAATACACCAACAAAACCAGAGGAGATGCTATACTAATTCATAGAAGCCTTGATTTCCAGGTGCTACATACCACCTCAGACTCAGAGGGTCCTATTTGCAACCTCTATGCTCACAATACCCCTAGCTATTGTTTTTTTATATCCATATTCCAAGCCCTTACACTCTTCAGCTCTACCCAGTTTATCATGGAAGGTGATTTCAGTTATGTTGCCAATCCTCTTTAAGACAAAATCAAGAATCCTAGAAGCTCCCCTCCAACCATCAACGACCCCTTCTCCTATCTTAACAAACATTTGGACTTTTACATCCCATTGAAAGGGAATATACCTACTTTTGTAATCCTCACAATACTTTCTCTAGAATTGACTATATATTGGGCAACCCTTCAATAATCTGTCATCTACAACACAGTAAAATTCATGACATTATAATTTCTTACCATGTCTTTTCTTTACAGCCCCCAACATACTCATCCTTTAACTGGTGACTCCTCATGTATTTGACTAAATCTAAGGACTTCCAACAAAGCCTTGAAATGACCTGGTCCTGTTGCTTTGGACAACTCTCAACATACACATCACTGGATACTTTTCTGGCACACAGCAGTTGTGAGAGGGCATATTATCTCCTATGCAGCTAAGCTAAAAAAAACCCCACTACTAAGCTTCTTCTTGCACAGCGTAACTTTGCCAAGGCCTATGCCTGATTTCTTTGGGTTACCTCACCTACTAATAAGCAGCTATACTCTTCAGCCAAGGAGGTGTACGAATTGGTGCTGGAAATGGATGTGTAGATGAGGTTTAGATTTGGCTCATGTTGACGGTTCCAACAGACTAACAAATCTGGTAAACTGTTGGCACGCCTCAACCACACTCTCATATAACCAAAATTATCCATAATGACCAGTCCACAATGGATTGCCGACAAATATTAGATGCATTGACTGCATACTTCAACTCATTAGTACTACCCTTTTCTCCCTCCCTTCCCCTTCCCTTTTCTCTCTCCCTTCCCATTAAATTCCCCAAGATCCTTTGGGGTGATTTAGAGGGACTGGACAGCATTGGTTCAGTACTGCTCTCTTTCTCCTCCTCCTCCTCAGACTCAGTGGACACATAATAAGGGTCCTTCCAGTTCCTCCTTTTTCTGCTTATAGTAATAGCAGTCACTATGAGACTCTCCTGCCTCAATTTAATGAACAAATAACAGCAGAACAGCACAGTACATCTATCTCGCTCTGTAGCTTCTTCTATTGTGTTTCACTTCCTGGATTACGTCATGTTTTTATAGCGAAAAAGCAAAAACAACATAAATCAATGTGCGGAAACTTTCTAGCCACTGAAAAATTGTCTGGGAATTTTTGGCAATGGATGAAAAATGCAGAAATTTTACTTGCTGTTTTAAAAGCGGATTTTTCCCCAAAAAGATGGATAATAATGTGTTTTTCACATAATTTCTCGCAGGAACACACCAACAAATTTCAACCATCCCTATTCTTCACTTTCAATGTAAAATAAGTTGATGATTAACATGTAGTAAGAGGTAACATGAGAGTCAATGGATCGTCCAATAGTAATTGCCATGTCTGGTTAGAGAAGAGAAAGAAGATATATGTCAATAAAGAGAGGAAAGGAAAGAAAAGGAAGCAAAATATAGATGAGAAGAGAAGATATCAAGAGTAGTGTTGAGCGAGCACCCCGATGCTCGGGTGCTCGGGTGCTCTGACCGAGCACCCCCTGAGGCTCGAGTGCTCGGCCGAGCACCCGAGCCCCATTGAATACAATGGGGCGACATGAGCATTACACCAGGCACCCCCTGCTCTGATGAGGGGAGGGTGCCTGGTCAATGCCCCCCTTCATCTCCGCAATGTCCCCCTTCATCTCCGCAATGTCCCCCTTCATCTCCTCTATGCCCCTCTTCCACAATGTCCCCCTTCATCTCCGCTATGCCCCTCTTCCACAATGTCCCCCTTCATCTCCGCTATGCCCCTCTTCCACAATGTCCCCCTTCATCTCCTCTATGGCATAGAGGAGATGAAGGGGGACATTGTGGAAGAGGGGCATAGCGGAGATGAAGGGGGACATTGTGGAAGAGGGGCATAGAGGAGATGAAGGGGGACATTGTGGAAGAGGGGCATAGCGGAGATGAAGGGGGACATCGTGGAAGAGGGGCATAGCGGAGATGAAGGGGGACATTGTGGAAGAGGGGCATAGAGTCTATGCCCTTCTTCCACAATGTCCCCCTTCATCTCCGCTATGCCCCTCTTCCACAATGTCCCCCTTCATCTCCGCAATGCCCCCTTCATCTCCGCAATGCCCCCGTACCTCCAGTCCCTGGTGGTCCAGCGGAGCGTCTTCTGATCTGTGCCTCCTCCGGCACAGATCCCCGCCACCCGAACATGGCGGGCGAGCACATGGCGGTACTCGACGAGTACCGCCATGTGCCGAGCAGAGCGATGCTCGAGCCGATCCGAGCATCGGCCGAGCACGCTCGCTCAACACTAATCAAGAGGAAATGGAAACTGCCTTTTTATGGCTGCAAATTTCTCAGAGTACCAAATGTGCCCATACTGTGACTCAAATAACTAGATACATCTATGGGTGAGTGTCTACAATCAACATGTAGGTACAGAAGATATCCATGGTTGGTAAATATCCAGGAATTCAAAATTATGTTTGCTACAGCTATATGTCAGCTGCTTCATAATCATAATATGACAGTCACTTTTCTCCCAGTCAAGTGTTGATGATATACCTTACTAAATATGCTGGTCCCTCTTCTTCTAGCTATTGAAGGAGTAAATGTCATTTTGACTTGTCATTCTTTCAGTGTTAGTCAGTCAGTCAGTTAGTCAGTCAGTCAGTGACAGAGGCTCAGCCAGGTCAGGAAGGATCTTGGACCACAGCTGCCTGTCTCTTCTCAGTCACACAAGATTTTGGGGGTATTTGGTGTAAATATACTTTCTCCCTTTAAGCACCCCAGACTCTCCACAAAGAACAACCAGTTCAGGAAAGAACTTCACATTGCCCTAAGTCTTCCAGACCACCTAACGCTGAGAACAAATTGCCTGCCCACAAGACTTCATAAACTACGCTCTGTCACTTTATTTGCTCATCCTAACTTGCTCAAAAATCATGTTGCTTTCTCTACCTTTCACAGAATGAAGTGGTTTGCTGCTCCTACTTCTTTTACCCTATCCCTGCCCCAGAACATTTGCTGGACATTATTAAACTAGTGTGTATTTTAACAGTGAAGTACTCAACAGAACTTATTATGTGTGATGTCTTGCTGTTTACAAAATACTGTATCTATTCTAGTACCTGTCTGCCTCAGTCACAGCTCCTGTCTGTGTCCCTGTCTCAGTCACGTTTCAGTCAAACAATTTTATTTTTACACAGATATAATAATTTTAATTAACTGTGTCTATCACTCTCTCCAAAAAAAGCTTTGGGGGTATTTGATAAAAGTCCCCTTTTCATAGAAATATAGAATTTGACTGCAAATAAGAACCATTCGGCCCATCTAGTCTGCCCATTTTCCTGCTGTAAAAACCTCAAACCTTCTTTGGTCCTTGGTCTTCTCTTATGTTCAGGACAGACTTATAACTTTAATAAATAAGGACAGGCACCGGAAAAATATATTTGCTAATATATTCAAATACTCAAGTATTGAGGTAGTAAAGAGATGAGGGGAAAAGGGGAAAGACTCCCTCCTCAATTTTCTTCTAAAAAGAAGCCCATTAATTTGATATACTCAAAATAAGCAACTACAATTTTATAATGTATAAATGTTTATTAGTGAATGAATAACAGATCACATATTAAAAACAATTAAAACATGACAGGAGAGGTTACACCTCCTGGCTTCCCCAAAATGCCCCATCAGACATAATATGCATGTATACAATGAAATACTTATCAATAAATATTCTCTCTCTACTATTCCTGAGGAAAACAATTGTAATTCCCAGTAATGGACTAAGAAATCTCCAAAAGGTATGTAAACAACCCTTTAACCCTGATTATATAAAATATAACTAATATTATAGTGATATTTATAAAATAAGCAAGTGAACAAAGTGAAAACACCCATACATGAAAAAGAAGGTAAATAGACAAGGAGATATATTTATTCACAAAAATAATGAGGAACCTCTCAAAGGAAAACTGGTGCAGAATTCAGCAGCCAGAGTGCCCTATCCTGGACAGCTGATCATCCCAATGCGTATTGCCATTGTCGGCTTCATCAGGGAATAGCGATCAGGTGTCCACTCTATACTATTTAAACGTTCCAGGAGTCAATGAGGAGACCATTCCCTATCACATGTCTGGGTCATATATAATTGTGGTGCAAAAAAGCATGTAAATAGCGGAATGTATCAAATAATAGACACAAACAGTGAAATTAGGTCTTTAGCTAGAAACAGATATGGATATGTGACCACTACAAACAATGTATTATATTTTACGCTGAACTGTCCATCTAAATACATCCAGGCACGTGCTATAGGATCTTCACCAAACAAATGGCATATGTATACAGAAAGGCGACACACAAGGCGATGTATACTGCACATGCGCTATGGTTATTTCACCCGCAAATATAGCATATACATATATTGAATTGGCAGAATATAAACATTAAAGATGGTAGGGAATTAAGCCTTACCATTAATTTCAATGCAGTGAACTAGACTGGAAAAAGTGGTACCTTTTCACTCAATGGGAAATGCTATTTTGTGCCTATTTTACTTTTGAGGAAAAAAATGTAACCCATCCCTAGTTATCATTGAGAACGATATCACTGGATAACATAGTAGCATAGCTGATAAGGCTGAAAAAAGACATGTGTCCATCAAGTCCAGCCCATGCCAAAAAGACCCCTGTTGATCCAGAGGAAGGCAAAAAACAGAAAACCCTCTGGAGCAATTTCTAATTTAGCCCCAAGTGGGTAAAAAAAAATTCCTTCCTGACTCCAAATGGCAGTCAGATATTTTCCTAGATCAACATCCTATCTGCTTTGAAGCCATCCGTCATAATTTTCAACATTGTTCTGTGCTAGATAGGCATCCATTGTTTTTTTGAAAGTACAACATGCTGAGGCAAAGAATTTCATTGCTTAACTGCCCTTACTATAAAGAATCCCTGCCTTTGTTTTAGTCGAAAGCACTTTTCCTCAAGTCTTAATGGATGACCGCTTGTTCTTAGCTCAGATCTTTGCATAAATAATTCATTGGCTAGTTCTTTGTGGTGACCTTGAAAGTATTTGTAAATGTTAATCATATCCCCCCTTAGACATCTCTTCTCTAATGTAAACAAACCCAATTTGGCTATTCTCTCTTTATAACTCAGATACTCCAATACCTTTATCAGTTTTGTTGCACGTCTCTGCACCTTTTCCAGTTCAATAATGTCCTTTTTTAAAGAACTACAGGAGGCACATATAGTTTTTGATACCTTTATTGGCAAACTAAGCAGATTTAGAATGCAAGCTTTCAAGAACCTAGGTCTCTTCCTCAGGCATGTTATACAGATAGATATGAAAACATATCTCTTAAATACGAGTACACATTGCATTGTTTAGAATAAAAAGAACTCAACCCAGATACTTTGATCAGTCAGTGGTAAATTGCACTTTTCCTCCGAGGCTTTATAGGTATTTAAGGTGCTCGTGGGTCTGTTGGAAAGGTTAATCCACTAAGTGATAATGTGACAAGAATTCTCTGTCCTTATTCAAACCATTACAAATAGCATTAAATTTTAACATTAAAGGGATAGTAATACTTAAAATGTAAAAAAAAATATGTTGTAGGGTTTATCCCCCTGAGTAAAGCAAGAGTACTCCCACTGCTGAGAGGTCTTTCATTCAAAAGTTATTAATTTTCAAAGTTGAATTTTTAGGTGCAATATCACAGTGGCCTGAAATTGTACAGTGGCGCTGTTGCTACACCATCCTATGGAGATTTATGGTCAACTGACCAGAGTTGTCCATAGGATCGTGTAGCAACAGCGCCACTGTACAATTTCAGGCCACTGTGATATTGCACCTAAAAAATTCAACTTTGAAAATTAATAACTTTTGAATGAAAGACCTCTCAGCAGTGGGAGTACTCTTGTTTTACTCAGGGGGATAAACCCTACAACATATTTTTTTTTACATTTTAAGTATTACTATCCCTTTAACTTTACCTCCCATACTTTTCTGTCCCTCTGAGTGTGGAACAGTCCCATCAATACAGTTAACTTAATGTCCCTGACACTGTGCCCATGTTGAAAAAAATGTTGTCCCACTGGTGTCTCTATCTTTTTGTTGTTAACACAACATAATTTTGTACACATGATAAAGTATATTACATTGGATGATTTACAGGTAAAGGTACCACTGATCTTATGATGTAACTGGGTACTTGAATTTAAGAGAGATGTTTTCATATTTACCTAACATAACATGCCTGATGAAGAGACCTAAGGTCTTGAAAGTTTGCATTCTAAATCTGCTTAGTTAGCCAATAAAGGTATCAAAAACTATATGTGCCTCCTGTATTTCGAAGGCTAACACGGTACCAACTATATTTTTTAAGAACTGGCGCCCGAAATTGTACTCCATATTCTAGATGAGGCCTAACCAAGGATTTATACAGAGGTAGGATAATATTAGCAGCCCTTGCATCTACACCTCTTTTTATGCAGGCTAGAACTCAATTTGCTCTTGCAGCAGCTGAGTGACTCTGCACACTGCTGTGAAGTCTATCATCTATCAGCACTCCTAAATGTCATGTGCCACTTTTCTGCCCATTCACTCAGTTTATCTAAATCATTCTGCAGAGAAGAAACATCCAGCTCTGTACTTATTTCCTTACATAGCTTAGTTTCATCAGGAAAAATTGAAATGCTACATTCAATTCCCACTTCTAGATCTTTTTTTTTTTTAAATAGATTTTATTATTAGATTGCTCCATACACATCTCAAATACAGAAAAATACATGTATAATCATTCAAATACAGCAAAAGTATGTAGACGTTTGTAACAGTGAAAAGAACATATGCATATCAGTAGGGCACACAGAGCCAACCTGAGGTTTTTATTATTATTTTAACCTCCAATAACCAAAACTCCTAAAACTAACCTAACTTAAATTCCACTATAGCCCCATTCCCAGATTCCTCTCTCTCCCGAACCCACAGCACCCCCCCATCTGCCCATCAGCCAGCAGCTTCACGAGGCCCCGGCATGTACAGGGTTCATACATAATGTCTTTCATCAATTATACATCACAGCCATCCACGCAGCAAGCAGGTGTGACCTCAATCAAGCATCACCAGTAAGATGTACATCATCAGGTGCCACAGTAGTATCTGCTCTATTCGTCCACCAGTTCTGCCATCTACCCCAGATCTTTTCAAACTTATTTGGGTTACCCCGGTGTAAGTAAACCAATTTATAGTGTGGAATGCATTGTAAAACTAGGTTTATCCATGCCCTACAATTAGGGACTCTATTTGATAAGGCCACCACCTTTCTCGCCATCACTAAGAGATCACTCAGTAGAGCTCTGTCAGTTGCATCCTCAATCTCATTGGGAAAAACAGACAATAAACAAATCTTTGGAGTCACAGGAACATGTCTCCCCAACACCAGGGCCACAATACGCATTACTTCTTTCCAGAACATCCTGACTCCAGGACATTCCCAGATCATATGCAAGTATGTGCCCTGAACATTATCACACTGAAGACAACAGTCGGTATTAGAATTCCCCATTCTATACAGTCTGACCGGCGTATAGTAAATTCTATGTAGAATATTCAACTGTATCATCAGGTGTCTAGTCGACGTCGCCACCAGTGCTGGTCCCTCCTTAGCCTAATCCCATTCCCAATTCTCCAATGGACCCACGTCCATTTCCCATTTGTTCCGTGAAGGGAACTCCTGATACCCCATGTGAGATTCCAGCCACTGGTAAATGAAAGAAAGTGGTCTCAAAGGCTCAAGAAGCATCAATCTAGTTAGAAGCGGGAATGTAGAAATCATCTGGGCTCGATCACCCCACTGAGCTCGAAGAGCATGCCTAATACATAAATATGAGTAGAAAAGATTATGCGGTATATGGTACTTGTCATGTAATTGTGTGAAGGATTTCAGTTGATTATCCTGGTATAACTGTCCAAGAGTAGCAATCCCAAATCTAGCCCACAAAGGACCAAAGTCACTGCCAAGTAGATGGTGTAGCCCCGCGGTGCCCCACAAGGGGGTATCGGGGTCCATGGCAATGTATCCCAGTAGCTTTTTCAACTCCACCCATGCCTCATGTAGAGTTGTTGCCAATGGAGTCCGAATTTTAAAAAACACGGGGCCTCCATGCAAGAACTGGGGCAGCGTATAAGCAGGCAGTAACAATAATGTATCTATTTGAGTGGTCTGGTAGCGAGGTTGGGGAGAAACAAAATCTAACACATATCGACATTGTGCTGCTAATTAGTACCCATAGAAATTGGGCAAGGCAATTCCCTCATCAAGTTTGGGTCTCATGAGAGTAGTTAGCCTGAGTCTAGCCCGACCCCCCCTCCATATGAAATGCAAAATAATTTTGTCTATTTGTTGGAAATATTTTTAGGAATAGGGACCGGCGTATTTTGAAAAACTTACAAAAATTTAGGCAGAAAAATCATTTTAATAAGATTTGATCTACCAATAACATTTAAGGACAGATGAAGCCATGCAATTGTTTTATCATTAAAGTATTGAATATTAGGTAGTAAATTCATCTCCAAAAAGGAGTCCGTCGTTGCCGCCACCCTAATCCCCAATTATGTACACTCAGCCACATATGAAAGCAGTATGTCAGTTGGATGAGATTCCCATAGATTACTATCAATCGTAATCAAAGAGGCTTAGTCTAATTTATTTGAAATCCTGAATATGTACCAAAATTGTCCACAAGCTGTAATGTGGTATCACGGTGCCCGTGATTCCTTGTTTTTATTTTTCTGTCAGTTATCCAAGATGAGGTCCTCATTGGTTGCCCCGTGTTTAGCCTGCCCAGTATTGCCTTTATATACTGGGCTCCTGCACCTGATCTCTGCCCTTTCGTGGTGTTCCTGTGCCAGTTCTATGTTTGTATTGAGGTTTCCAGTGTACCGACTTGGCTTGCCTGACTACTCTCCTGTTCCCGCTCCTGTGTATAGACCCAGACTGCCTGACTACTCTACAGTGATTGTTCCTGTGTACCGACCCGGCCTGGCTGGCGTTCCTGCTCCTGTATCCTGACCTGGCCTGGCTGACATTCCTGCTCCTGGATCCCGAATCGGCAGTCTCCCGCTTCGGCGACATTCTGACTTCCGGTGCCTTACTGTTTGGCACCTCTGCCCGCAGGCTTGCCTGTCTTCCATTTTGCTCAAAGTGCCTCTGGCCTAGTCCTCCTTTCCGTAACCGGTAAAATTAGCCTTTTTAAAATTGAATGTTTTAGTTAAACCCATGCTATTGGGTTTCTCATAACAAATTTGAAAGGATTCCATATTGTGGTTACTGCTACCCTAATGTTCCCTTACTTGTACATTGTTTATCATGTTGGAATTATTTGAGAGCACTAGGTCAATCAAGGCCTTTTTTCTAATTGGCTCCTCTACTAGTTGGGACATAAACTTATCATTTATCATTCTCAAAAAAATGATTTCCCTGTGTTGTGCTGGAGGTCATATTGCTCCAGTCAATTTCAGGATAGTTGAAATCTCCCATTATGATTACCTTTGCTGACCTAATGTCACGGTCCCAGCAATGAAACACAGGACAAGTACATAAAGGTAACATCAATTTTATTAAGGCAGCAACACAAACAGAATATCACAATGACAGGATATACAATATATAAAACCAAAGAGAAGCGCACAACGGAGCAAGTGACAGCTACCAGAAATAGAAGACGGCTACCATGTGATTCTCTTGATAAATATATCCCAGAAATGGAACTAGGAGTAGTCTGCTAAGCCACAGGTCTGCACCTGGGAGAAGCCAGACAGGGAGTGAGTAACCAAGGCCACAGGTCCGAACCTGGGAGAGTCAGACAATGGGAAGGCACCAGGAGAAAGTCTGCCAGAGCCACAAGCCTGCCCCAGATTGGTTATCTAACAGAACGGAAGACAACTCTAGAGATGGTTAGATAGAGCCATAGGTCAACGCCAGATTGGGTGGTCAGACAAGCCAGAGGTCATGCACAGAGCGGGTAGTCATACAGAGCCACAGGTTTGCACCAGATAGGATGTCCATTGAAGCATTGGTATGCTGGATATGCAGTGGACAGAGCCCAAGGTCAACACTAGAATGAGTAGTCAGACAAGCCAGAAGTCACACACGGAACGGTTATTCAGCCAGAGCCGCAGGTCTGCACCAGAATGGTTGTCTGACAAAGCCAAGGGTCATACATGGAGCGGGTAGTCAGACAGAGCCACAGGTCAGCACCAGATCGGGTAGTAAGATAAGCCAGATATACACAGAGCCCAAACTATAGAACTGCACTGGACACCAATGAAAGGGCAACTAAGCCCTGTGTCCATGCAGAATAAGTAGTGGAAAACAGGAAGAAGAGGAGAATCACCAAGTGGCCTGTAGCTTTAAATGGCGCGCACGTCCATGCCCTTGGACATGCGTCCACATGATGATGTCACTGGCCAAGCCGAAAGCACCGACAGCAAGAGCGGCAGGAGCCACGTATGGGACCAGTAGGCGGCTAAGCCGCCGAGACACAGGTCGCGGACAAGCCGCAATGCAGAGCAACTGACAGTGAGCCAGAATAGAATGCAGCCGGAGCCGGTGGATGTGCAATACAGTCGGCTTGAGCAGCCGCCGCACAGATACCATGACACCTAGAAGCCTTTTCCATTTGCAGTAAAAATTGGGCTTCCTCCAACTCCCCAATATTAGATGGCTTGTAGCAAATCCTCACTAACATTTTTTTATTATGTGTGCCCCCAGTTTGTATTTCAACCCACAAGACCTCTACCTTTTCATTGGACCCTTCATTTATATCTTCCCTTAAACTAGGTTTTAAGGCATGCTTTACAAATAGACATACCCCTCCTCCCTTTTTATTAACCTTATCCATCTTAAAAAGTGAATAACCCTCGAGATTGACTACTAAGTCATATATATCATCTAACCAGGTTTCAGACACACCAATTAGATCATACTGCACATGTGTTGCAATCATTTCTAGTTCCCCCATCTTACCAGCCAGACTACAAGCATTTGCATGCATACATTTTATTATTTTGTCATTCTGAAAGATTTCCTTCTTTGTCAAATGTATCTGCCTTTTTTCAGACTGTAACAATGGCAACTCCCTATTAGATGATCTAGCCCATTCCCCCCTCTCCATCCCCATGCCCCTTCTCTAATACCATTTCCTCAATTATACTACCTTCCCCATCCTGTGTTGCATCACCCCCCCTTTCTAGTTTAAAGTCTCCTCCAGCCCTCTAACCATCCTAATGCCCAGCACCGTGGCACCCCTTCCGCTAAGGTGCAATCCATCATGACTATAAAGATTGCCCCCATGTGAAAAGGCTTCCCAGGTCCTCTTCTTAAGCTTATCTCCTAAGTCCCTGAAATTCTTCTTAACGGACCTCCATTTTCCACTAACTTTGTCATTAGTACCAACATGTACCATGACAGCCGGGTCATGCCCAGCCAACAAACTATCAAACCGATCAGCCACATGTCGAACTTTTGTAGTGATTCTGGTGACAGATTACACTGTCTGTCTTCTTAATAATAGAATCCCCTACCACCACATCTGTCTAGGTCTGCCTGAGTCCTGGATCCCAACCATGCTAGAGGGACTGTTGTCCCGGCTGTTAAAGAGAACAGTCCTCTCAAGTAAAGACATTCCTGTGTCAACATCCCCAACTTCATTACTCAAAGCAGCAAATATGTTAGTAACCACAGCAGTGTCCTCCCTATTCCTCTTCCCCCCCTTGCTATGTCTAACTGTAACCCATCAGGCTACTTGCTTATTCTTTGTGCAGTCTCCACCCCCAGAACTACCTACCACCACTTTCCTCTCAAGATTGACTGTCTATCTCAATGTTGTAACTTGCCCCTCCAGACCTCTAATACAAGCTTCCAGTGAGACCATTTGCTCACATCTGCCACAGAGGTATGCGCCCTGGAACGGTTGTTCCAGGTATGCGAACATATGGTAGCTTGTGCACTGAGTTAAATAGACAATCATGCTACCACTCATATTATGCCAGATACCACAAGCTAAAAGACAGGGAAAAAATATCTGCACAATAAGGCTAAAAAATATGTGTTCCCCTGGTTGATCCCCTGAGTTTGAATCCCCTGTTTTTTAAATTCCCAACACTTGCCACACTTCAACACTTACTTGAATCCACTGTTTTTTAAATTCCCAACACTTACCACACTTCTGCACTTACTTAAATCTCCTTGTTATTTAAATTCCCAAAACTTACCACACACTTACCTGAATCATTATTTAAATTCCCAACACTTACCACACTTCTGCACTTACTTGAATCCCCTGTTTTTTAAATTCTCACTTCCACAGTGATGTAAGAAACACACGTTCAAGTATTCACTGTGTATCTGTTATTTAAAGCAAAAACCCACCACTTACAACACAGCAATTAACCACTCCCATCACACTACACCACACACAAAATACTTATTCATTTTTTCCAGCAAATGTAGCAAGTATCGCTTCTCAGGTCACAGAGCACTGATCAACTTACATCTCTCTCTCTCTCTCTGTTATTTAAAGCAAAAACCCACCACTTACAACACAGCAATTAACCACTCCCATCACACTACACCACACACAAAATACTTATTCATTTTTTCCAGCAAATGTAGCAAGTATCGCTTCTCAGGTCACAGAGCACTGATCAACTTACATCTCTCTCTCTCTGTTATTTAAAGCAAAAATACACCACTTACAACACAGCAATTAACCACTCCCACCACACCAGACTGCAATCAGTTTGCTACTGCAAAGGGAGGGAAAAAAACAGTTTTAACCTCTCCCTGACCGCCACTACACCACACATAAAATACTAATTTAATTTTTCCAGCAAATATAGATAAATCAGAAGTCTTTCATGAAGGGAGGAACAGAGCTTGCACATTTCTCATAACTTGAATATATGTCTGCAGTAAATGAAATGGTGATAGACCCCACCATAATGACATTTGTCAAAATGCATGCACACGTGTTCTGCATGCAACATGCATGTGTTCTGCATTTTATAACTGTGCATGTAGTCTTATATTGCACATGTCCATCTACATGTCTTCATAGGTGATATACTGTTTTTGGGTGAGGGAGAAAGTCCACATTTTTCCTGGACTTGAGCCCTTCACTTATTAGCTACCTCATTGCGCTCTTGGCAATTTTTAATGGTGCTAATTCTATTTACTGACATATGATTTTAGGAAAAAAATGTATTACTGTTTGCCTAGGAATGGAAAAAAGAACAGGAAAGATAAACTAGCTAAAAAGGTGAATAAAGGTTTGTTGGTCAGCACTTGAAGAAATGTAACAGCCTGGCAAATCAATACACCTTTTAATATGTTAATTTCACACAAACTCTCTATGCGGCAAGACATTCCTGCAAATATTACATATATCTATCAGTATCAGGGCAATATGATTTCATAACCATAACATCATCTTCAGGGTTGCTAACCAAAATCAAGAACAAAATTGCTTACTTCAAAGTGAATATATTATGGATTCATTTTATGTAAACCTTGCCAACAGAAATTGTTCAACTGTGGTTACAGCTCCCATGGGAACCAAATTATTATCCCCTATTGGGTCTGACCAATTCATACTGAAAAATAAACCCTATCATTCCTGTTTATTACTACTTTACTGAGAGGTGCTGACATTATGCAGTTCAGCACTGCTGCTATAAATCAGCATGCTATGGATGTTCTCAGCATGAATTCAAAGCTCCTTGTTAACAACTCTCATCAAGCCAGCCAGCTGTCAGGATACTTCAGTATAAACTATTCTTACAAATGCTTGCTACCAACATTTTTAAAGGAGAAGTAGCACCTCCTAATAATAACCCGTTTACTTTACTGTTTCCTGAAAAACCTAATGGCCCTTATGACATGAATATTGCTGCTAGTATTTTCTAACTGAAGAAGGCAGAGTGCATGAGCCTACTGAATCCTTTAAGTACCACAGGAAAGTGCAGCATATTGCAAATCAATTCTTTGCACACCCATCTGTTTCATAAAGGGTTAAGATTACAATTTTCAGTGTGAGAGTTTGAGTCCTGTAGTCTTGCTAGCAGCTGGTATGTCCACCTGCATAGTCATGACATCCATGACAGTTGCTAGCTTGATTACATGACACAAACTCTGCCCACTACATATAGCATTCTTAATCTTTTAACTTTTTGTGTGCTAGCGAGGTATCCAATGTATTGCAACACAATGGCCAAGAAGTACTAAAGTTTGATGAGGGCTAAGGATGGCAATATTGTGTTGGCTCTAATCTGTCTTTACAATCATGTCTCCTTCAATCTGCCACCAATTCATCATGCTTTTGACAGGTTTTTGATTTTGGACTGAACAAATTAACAGTGTTTCATTTCTAGATGGGAATGCAGCTTAATGAGCAATTTCCATATGGAAATGCCGGTTAATGAGCAACTGTCATATTCATGTGGGTGTCTTTATGTTAATGTGGCTGTTCATCACATGGGATGGGAGGTGTATTAATGTAGGTCACATGCTGTGCACTATGTAACCCCATATTCCAGCCAACGGGAGCATGGGAGGTAACTTCAAAGTAAGTGTGGTGAATGGGCCATGGATAGTGTTAGGGTTGCATTTTTTTAACATTATTGTTAATGTTAAGTGTAGTGTAGGGCCAGAGGGGAACTTTTAGGGCTAATATTTAGGAGGGTGGATGAGGGTGACTGTATTATTAGCTCACAGTTGATGTTTAACCCTATGTCAAACATCGAGTGTTAGCTTGTTTCCTTTGATGTTACTATTATTCACGATATTTAGTATGAATTGTGGGAACAAAAAACTGAGATGAGCATGAGTTTTTGTGACCAATGCTTGTTACGGTGGATAGTGGCCAGGCAATAGAATTCTGGCTGTACAATTATGTGTACCACCCTGAACTCCTTTTTCCCCAATGAGGAATTTAGTTGCTCTAGTAGTATTGAGCCCTTAGTATATACATCTCCAGGAAGCTTTAACAAGAAGGAAGTAATGAATAAAGAAAGGAATGACTGCTGCCTATCAGAATTCAAGAGTATTAAGTGGCATAATGTGTTCTTTAATAATAGTTATTTATGTTAAGGTTATGGATGCCCTCACAACATCAGCTGAACATGGTTAAGTGCCAGAAAGAATAGTTTTGTATGTGTTCCAAAATCAGCACTCACAAAGTTCTCCATAATCAAAAATATTTATTACATTGGTCAAAGTTTTTATCTGCTTTTTGAAAGTTTATTAAGTCAGCTCTATATTGCACTCAGCCCCTCAAATGCCCTGTGATAAGAAAAAAGAAAAAAAGGCAGAATCCATGAGAATGAAAGAAAGAATAAAATAAATTGATACTACCTCAGTGTCTATAAAGAATTAGTGAACATACAGAAAAGTGAAAAATTATATATAATTTACAAGAAAACCTTATGTGCACAGATAATTATTTACATGCTGAAAGCTAGCATATCAATGTATAACCAGTGATTTAGCATATAAATTTGGACAACATCTGCTAGATGAATAGTCTGCAAATACTATGATCAAAAATTGCTAGGACATATGCATACAATAACCACAATCAATTAAAATTATTCAAATAGAAGATATTTACAACTTAGTTTGGTGATATCAACTAAGTTGCATGGTCACACCTTGCAATGGACTTCATAGTCGACTTCCCTTTGTCTAATGGTCACATTGTCATCCTCATGGTCGTTGTCCAATTTTGTAAGATGATTCATTGCATACCATTCAAAAAACTTCCATCTGCTAAAGAGTTGGCTACGGTCTTTGTCAAAGAGGTCTATCGGCTACACGGGGTGCCCAAAGTCATAGTTTCCGACCAGGGTATCCAGTTTGTCTCGAGATTCTGGAGGGCCTTCTGTGTCCAATAAGGTATCCAACTTTCCTTCTCCTCGGCCTATCAGCCACAATCTAATGGGGCAGTGGAAAGGGCTAATCAAGCCTTGGAGCAATTCCTGCAGGGTTACATCTCAGACCATCAGAATAATTGGTCGGACCTACTACCTTGGGCAGAGTTTGCTCATAACAATGCTGTCTCTGCTTCTTCCCGGCTCTCCCCTTTCATGGTGAATTATGGTTATCAACCCTCCATGATTCCAGATTCTTTCTCTCCCCAGGGGATCCCGGCATTGGAGGATCATCTTCAGAGAACCTGATCCACTTGGGTGCAGGTCCAAGAGTCGTTGAGACGCTCACAACAATCCCAGGAGCTCCAGGCTAATCATAAACGCCTACCCGCACCCTCCTACCAGGTCAGGGAGAGGGTCTGGTTGTCCTCCAGAAATCTTCACCTCCAAGTGCCCTCTCAGAAACTGGCTCCTCATTTTGTGGGGCCTTTCCATATCCGCTGACGTGTGAACCCTGTGGCCTATGCCCTAGACCTTCCTCCCAATATGCGGATACAAAATGTGTTCCATGTCTCGCTGCTCAAACCTCTGGTATGTAATCGTTTCACTACAGTCACTCCTTGACCTTATTTGGTGCCTGTTGATGGCCATGAGGAGTATGAGGTCCGCTCCATAGTTCACTCTCATCGGTTTAGAGAGAGTGTTCAATATTTGGTCCATTGGAAGGGTTACGGTCCAGAAGAGTGCTCATGGATTCCAGCTGCTGACGTGCATGCCCCCGCCCTCCTCCGTGCTTTTCAAGCACACTTTCCCCATAAACCTGGTCCTTCCCCACAGGGGGGGTCATTGAGGGGGGTACTGTCAAGGTTTTGCTGAGCGTCTCCCTTTCTGCCTATTGATTCTGCTGTCTGAGCTAATCTAGTGCTCTGTTATCTACTGCTGCTGTTTTCTGACTTTCTGGCTCAGGCTGAATCAGTTGACCTCTCTGATTACTCACCTGACTGTTATCAGACAACCCTCTTAGGGTATTTATAGCAGCTTGGCTCACTTCCCCATTGTCCTTGTGTTTGTTTGCTGACCTGTTGCTGCTGGCTGCTGTGGATTTTCCTGCATTCCTGTTTGCTGTGTTCCAGACCACTTGGCTTGTTCCGAACTTCACTGACTTCTGTTCTTCTGACCCTCGGCTTATTCCTGACATCACAGACTTCTGGTTTCCTGACTCCAGCTTGATTGAATACCTGTCTTGATTCCTGACCTTGCATGTCTTTTGGCTTATGCTCTTGGCTCATGCTTTTGTTTTTGTTACACTAATAAAGGTGTATTGCATTTTACCTTTTTGTGTCCTGTCTGGTTCCTGGTCCCTAACACCTTATGACCATAAAATTGTGGTTTTCTTGAATGAGGTAAACAGCAAAAGTTCTGTTTCATTATGGGAATCAGATTTTTTTCATCAGCTACAGGCTCTTTACGTGACATCCATTTTGGGATAACGATGATTATTCATTCTGTGAAAACAGAGACTCACTCATCAAAGTATCATGCAGATTGAGGTCAATTCAAGCCTTAACTGTTGCTGATATTTTCTTATTAGGGTCATATTTTGTTGTCTATAGCACCAGGGTATGGAATAGTTCCTCAGAGCAGTGCCTGGCCACTATCACCAGATTACGTTGCCATTAATGTCTGTTTGTATCAATCTAAGTGAATGTGGTTAGTGTATGCATATGTTTTAGCAATTCTTTACACATATTTTGATCATATTATTGAGAGGCTATTAAATGTAGCCATGATTGTCCTATTTCATAAGCTACTTCATTCATATGATTCTGCACAACAGTTGTAAGTGTTGACTGATGGTCCTATTAGCCATATGTAAAAAGGTCATAATCTAGGTACATAGGGTTTTCTAGCAAATTATGGAGCAATTTGTTTCTTAGATTTTTTTTGTATGATTGCTAATGTACTTACATACACTGAGAAACTAGTGAAGTATTTTGTTCACTTTTATTTTATTCTTATGGTGTTTGTTGTTTTTCTGATCACAGGGTACTTAAGGGGTTTGAGTGCACTGCAATGCTGTATTTATGAAGATCTCAAAGGGGGATTGGAACTTTGACCAATGCAATTTTTGATTGAGGATAAGTCCTGTGAGTGCTGATTTTGGAACAAATATATATACACTTCTGTGCAAAAGTCATCTGCCGCTCTGAAAAATTCAAATTACAGCCAATTTTCTGGACAGTAAATGTTTATTTGTTTGAAACAGAATGATAAAACATTGAAGTAAGCACAAAGAAACATTTATATAATGAAAATAACAAGTACTTCTTTTTAACATGTCAGGATTGTGTGTGGCCTCCCTTACACTTTGGTATTCTTTTACGTAATTTTTTTTCAAGCAGCCATGTGGTCAATTCTTCCAAGCTTCTTCTAGGATTTGCCATAACTCTTCTTTTGACTTTGACAATGAAAAAGCAGCTACAGTGTTTCACAGAAGGCTACAGACAAGAATCAATGTACTTCTCATCAACTCTTGCTAGGACATATTGACATCTTTGTGAATCAAATATTTAAAATTGTGTACAACAGTCTCTTGTTTGTTGCCTTTCTGCAAGAATAGTTTATTAGCAGCAATATGTCTTAAAGACCATTTCTTGTAAGACTTCTTTTCATGGCTGAAGCATGCACTTTTACAGGGATGGGCAAAAAGTCCTGTTTTGTTTCCACAGGAATGTTTACGAAAATAGTATGGTAATTCACGCCAACAGAGAAACCCATACATTTTCCTCCCTTTCTCTAACACCACGGAATTCACTGTGAGAATGATTTCATTTTCTACCTATGTTTTCCAATAGCAGAAAAACTTCCTGTTTCAATAGTATAAAAACCATCCATCCAGCATGGTGTAGTTTAGGAGCCAAAGAGACCAGAAGCAGACAGAGAGGAGGAAAGAGAACAATAAAAAAAAAGAAAAGTTAAAATAAAATTTGTTGGAAGTTGTTAGCACTATGATCATCTGGAAAGACACTCTGGACCCTGATGCCGCTACTGATACAGAGCGGGAGGAGAAAGTCATAAACCACCAAAAAGAAACAAAGTAGGGATCTAAAACAAAAGCACTCAACCAAAATAATACAAATAATCCCAAACATTATATAAAAATAAATGTATTATCCTAATATAAAACAAAAAAAAACATATAGATGGACAGTGGAATGAGGATCAGATACCCCCTCCCCAAATATCCCATCATGGTATCCCCAATAGTCCCTAAATAGATAATCTAATAATACTAAATCAACAAAGACCTCAAAAGAGCTGCTACTGAAACCAGTATAAAACAAATGTCCAAAGTTGAGCTAACATAGATATCTTCAATTGTTTCAGTATTGTTCCTCTGGTCAAATTCACACAGATATTAGTTACTCATAAATGAACTGATATAGATGATAAATGGATACGTGGAGGATGAGATGGTATGAAGCATGAAGTGACCGTTACTCACTGGAATTAACAAGTAACTGAGTCTGGTCATACCGGCAAGGTAGGAATGACAGAATCCAAACCACACACACATATAGTAGCTGTAATAAGGTTTACTGTTCAAATGTCGCTCACTAATGGGTGACCAACAAAACGGACACCCATTAATCTCCAAATTCTTCTATAACCCCCAGCTTGAAATACTGCACAAAATCTCAAAAGTGCTTCAAACAATAATATATACTGATAGTGGATTAAAAAGAATATAACCAAAACCTCCAGTCAGAAACAATACAGATAAGGTGCCCATACCACATTGCCACCAAAACCACAACTTCAAGGGAAAATTCTCAGATTATCTAATGTTTTCTACCTCATCATGTGTGTAAAATGTCCCAAATCAGGATTATATGAAGGTGATACAGGGTAATCTGAAAGAAAATGCACTGATTCTTGTTGGTTCAGTGTGAACAAGAAAAGATATACCCAGTGGGTCAGTAATAAAGATCGTAGGTTGATGGTACTGATGGGAAATTTTCAGACACAGATCTGAGAGTATAAAGTGATGACCAAGTTTAACATTTTGATCTGTGGCCTGCACCAAAGCAAGGAATTTATATGACAATATCTCATACAGTAAACATATTTTGGACCCACTGGGTGCCAGGGGGTACACAATGCATTCCAAAAAGGATTAAAAGGGTTAACCCATATATTCCATATACTTAGCTATTTTTGGCTGCAGTTAAGTATCAATAATACATTTACTGAAGCTAGTCACACACCAAAAGGAAAATAAATCTTGTACCATTTGGCCAGCTATAAAGAGATGTAGCTACTTTGGTATAAGACCTAATTTACTCAGACAATGGTGAGAAGATATTCCCCCCCCCCCAGTGGAATTTACATTTAAAAAGAATTTGCGAGAATGTATAACTTGTCATGTATTTTGTATTCAGCCTTCATTCTAAATATGCCTGAAGAAAAGACCTACGTTGTTAAGTAAGCTTGCATTCTAAAGCAACTCAGCCAATAAAGGTATTAATTTTACTCTACCAGTCTTCTGCTTTTTCTACTGTTAACATGGTACCCCCTTTTACCAACAGTATCTGTCACCTAGTCTCAAAGTTCAGGTGATGTCCCTGCCTATCTATATATCCTATCAGCTCAGTATTTTCCCCTAAAACTCACTCATATACCATTATTCATCCCTAACTCACTCCACTGTCCTATTAGGCTTCCTCTTACACCCATCCATGTCCAATTATGCCTTATAATACCCACCCATGTTCTGTCAGGATCCCTCTAACACCCAACCTATGTGTCATTATTATCCTTAATGCCTATCCATGTCCATTTAGGCTCCCTCTACCCTACCCCCTTTACAGACCAAAATTAAGACTTACCTGTACCTATAATAAGACTCCCTAATTCGCCCCCAACATAGCATGCCTAAAATGAGTCCCCCATATCTAGAATGAGAACTCAGGGCTTTCCCTACATACATAAAATTAGATCCCCATAACCACTGTATATATAAAATTAAAATCTATACTCCATCCCTACAATGAGACTCCCTGTCTCTCCCCCAAACCTAAAATGAGACCCCCAAGCACATATCTAAAATGAGACCACATATCTAAAATGAGACCCCCAAGTCCCTCCCAATGCCTAAAATGAAACCCTTACCATCATCCCATATCTAAAATGATATCCCCCATCCCTACCTCCCATCCTAAAATGAGAGCCCCATATTCCCCGTCCACATGCTTAAAACTAGATCCCCATGCCCCACTCACCCAATCCCCCTACATACCTAAAATTGGACTCTAATACGCTTCCAACTAATGTACGCACCCACTCTTGTAGAATAAAATATTCACACGCTCCCAAAAATGAGGCTCCTGTCATTTGTATACCATTTTGCAGGGAAGGGGTCTACTGGTTTGAGAGAATAGAGTATAAGAGATTGGTTGCTCCTTCATAATCCTGTTATAGGTCAAGAAGTGAAACATTGAAGAGATCTGCCACCAGTGAGTCATGCCATCAAATGCAGGACTGTGAGGGAGCGCCAGTGATGAGATTTGTGCTGAGAGAAGCACAAATCTATCTTCTGCTTTGTGGAATATAAGAATGGGGAAGGTTGCCAGAGCAGCCCAAGAGAGGTGCCTGGTGACAAGACTTACCCTAGGACATGCAGCCTACCAGGAAAGGTCTATGTGTTCCAGTAGACCAAGCCACAACTTCTGAAGCAGGAAACTCTGTGTCTGACTGCTACTGACAATCACTTATCAGACAAAGTTTCTTTCTTCCTACACACTGCCCATACCCAAAGAACAACTCCACCAGTACTCTTGAAAATCAAATTCAGCTCCACTCTCTCTACCTTCTCCCTCTCACTATCTCATAAAACAATGGTGGCAAAAAGGGAGAAAATGTCACTTTTTGGTGAAAATTTTTGGCATGTAGGGAAGTGCTGTTTTTAAATTGTTTTACATTTAAAGGGATAGTAATGTTTCAAAATAAAAGCAGCTCCAATGAATCTTCATAGTATGTGGGCTATGTAGAGAGTTATTTCAGTACTGTCAGAGTTATAGTTCAAGAGTAATTGAATGATAAAACATCCCACTCCTGCCACTTTTATTGTAAAGCACCTACCCTCAAATGTGGAATCTGGTAGTCAAGACAGCTCACAGCAAGGGACAATCTTCTTACTGTGACAACAATGAAAACCCTGCCCCTCTTGACAGGTGTCACATCCCCTTCCTTACCCGTCACGGCTTACCTCTCCAGCGGAGGTTGCCTCCTCCTCTGTGTTTCCTGTCCGCTGCTTCTTCCCTCTTCTGTGATGGCTTGCTTTAAAGGGATAGTAATACTTAAAATGTAAAAAAAAATATGTTGTAGGGTTTATCCCCCTGAGTAAAACAAGAGTACTCCCACTGCTGAAAGGTGTTTCATTCAAAAGTTATTAATTTTCAAAGTTGAATTTTTTAGGTGCAATATCACAGTGGCCTGGAATTGTACAGTGGCGCTGTTGCTACACGATCCTATGGACAGCTCTGGTCCCGGGACCATAAATCTCCATAGGAAGGTGTAGCAACAGCGCCACTACAACATATTTTTTTTACATTTACTGTTGGTGACCGGCTCGTCTGACCATTCTTCTGCCTTTTCCAAGTGTCCAGTCCTGACCTCCTGTTGCAGACCGGCTCGTCTGACCATCCTTCTCCCTTATCCAAGTGTCCAGTCCTGAGCTCCTGTTTCTGTTTGGTCAGTGTCCTCTTGCTCTTTGGTGTGCTTTTCTCAGTATCAACCTTTGGGGAGTTTTAGCTACCTAGTGGCCTTCGCACCCTAGCATCGTTCCCTAGCATCGCTGTCCAGCCTTCGCTCCCCCCTGCAGGGGAGCTTGTACTGTCTACAGTTTGGCCATCCTGGTCTGGGTCCTGGCTCAACTGGGATCGGAAATCTGGCTTCGCGGCCAGCATCTTTATACGGCCTTGGCCACAGCAAGGCTTCACTGCCGACAGTCTATGCTCTCTAGCTCCGAACCCTAGCCTCGCTCCCTAGCACTCCCTCCCCTGCAGGTTTCCACCTGCGTCAGTTAGTCCCTGACAACAGGTTTTTTCCTTATGCTAATTGAAGAGTGTCCCTCTCTTCAAGCCATCTGTACACCGACTTTCTGTTCTGAGGTGAGAAGTGTTACATCAGTAAAAGGTGCGGAAGGGGAATACTTTATCATTCAATTACTCTTGAACTACAGCTCTGACAGTAATGAAATAACACTCTCCATGGCCAAAATATTAGGAAGATTAATTGGAGCTGCTTTTATTTTGAAACATTACTATTCCTTTAATGTGAAATTTTTCACCCAGTCCTAGTCTTTTGTGTTTCTAACACCCCCTCTGTTATGTCAGTTCTTACCAATGGGGCGTTATTTGTCTTTAGAGAGGAGTTGCTAATAGGTAGAGTAGGAAATTCCATAGCTTTCAAAGATTTCAGTATGAAAAATGCATATTTTCCCTAGCATTATCTTGTGGAAACCGTTATTCACACCAGGATATGGGTGAAATGGCAAATTACCCCCCATTTGATGGACTGGGCTATCTTCTTTCCAAAATTGAATGCCTTGTCTACCTTTCCTTCATATCTCTAGCTGTTACAGCCATATTAGTATAAGCAAACTCATTAGAAGAAAGTAAGAAAAAAAAACAGATTTTGGTAGTGGTTCCCCTATGGTATGTCAGCTCTTACCACTGGAAGCTCTCCCCCATTAGGAGGTAGCTGATATATGTCTATTTGTGGTCAGGGAGACAAGAAGACCAAGCATTACACGTGAGTTAGACCCAAAGAGTATAATCAGTCTCCCCTATACCCACTGTAAAGTAATGGCTATGTTTGTGTAACAAAGATCTACCCTAATGCCTCTAAAGGCCAATGTAATATACAATTAATAGAAAGAACTCCATCAGCCCCTATCATGACCAACTATACCCATCCCAGGAGAGAAACCTGGACACCCAGCATCTCCATATCAATCTGAATTTATTCTGGTTACCCCTACGTAAATATACCCCTTGATAATGTCGAAGATTGGAATTCACCAAGTTAATCCAACGAATCTTGGTGGGTGGACCCACTGCCATCCACTCTAATGCCACCACCTTTTGTGCCATAACCAACAGCTCCCTTAGAAGTGTACATTTGCCAGCAACATGCAGTTGATCAGTTAAAACTGAAAGCAAGTACGTCTTAAGCATAAAGGGAAGTTCCCTACCCAGCAACTGGGTCAATATCTCAGCTACCTCCTTCCAACATTGTTGGACAGGGGGACATTACCAAATGAGATGACTAAAGTTAGCATCTTCCCTGTGACATTTAATACACCTAGTATGAGGCAGGTTGCCCATTTTAAATAACCGGGTGGGTGTATAGTAGACTCGGTGTAAGATTTTTAGTTGTATGAGTTGATGTCTAGCTGTTGCAGACACCAATCTAGGACTCTTAAGTGCCATATTCCACTCCCAGTCCTCAAGTCTACCCATGTCTGCCTCCCATCGGACTCTCAGGGCGAAGAGATCTGTGTATACAGCCTTACTTAGCCATGAGTAAATAAGAGAAATCAGTTTATGGAAAGATCGGCTATTTGCCAGTTTCAAAAGTGAAAATTCCATTACCTCAAAAGGTCTCTCAGAACATAGTGCAGCCAGAGCGTGCCACAGCCTCAGATATGTGTAGAAAAGTCTCTGAGGAATGCCAAATTCTACAGTAACAAGTTCAAAGAACTTAAGGATAGAACCATCATATAACTGTCCCAATTCAACAATACCAAACCTGGTCCATACTGGTCCAATGCATGTAAATTTGAAAGACCCTCTGTCCCCCATAACAGGTACGTTGGAGCCAATCCCGAGTACCCAGCAATACTCTGCAGCTGTGTCCAGAGTTGGGACAAGGACCTGGTATCCAGAACTGGCGAAGAATATATTCCTGCACCTATTGTCGCAAGATGTTCAATGCGATATTCCGATCTCAGACATGAATCCTCAATTTGTGTAAAAGTGTGGGCAGTCTGGGGCGCTACATAAGCCAACATATATTGAGCCTGGGCTGCCAAATAGTAATGGTAGAAGTTAGGAAGCAAAATACCCTATCCACTTTAGATTGTTGTAAAGTAGTCAGCTTAAGCCTAGGACGTCCTCCGGACCATAGAAACCTGGTAACTATTTTATCAAGTTCCTTAAAACGCCATTTAGGGATAGGAACTGGGGCCCCTTGAAAGACATATAGCAGCTTGGGTAAGAAAATCATTTTGATCATATTTGCGCGTCCGATAAGGTTTAGAGGAAGATTAACCCAAGAGGAAGTCTTGTCCTTAAAATGTGAAATGACTGGTTCTAGATTGTCTCTAACATACGAGTCAGGAGAAGTAGATGCTACAATACCAAGATATTTGAAAGAAGTGCTACACGAAAGGGGAATATCTGGAGAAACAACAGAATCAGTCTTCGGATTTAGTAGCATCATAGTGGACTTAGTCCAGTTAATCTTAAGACTGGAAAGTGTGCCAAATTGATCAATGACAGCCAAAAGCCTCCGAGGAGAGGCATCTGCATCAATCAGAAACACTAAAATATCATCAGCATGTAATGCAAGCTTCTCTTCCCAATCCCCTGCAATAAGTCCTTTAATATTACCATCAGCCCTAATTCTTGCGGCCAGAGGTTCAACTGCCAGAGCAAAGAGACCCGGTGATAAGGAGCACCCCTGCCTCGTTCCTCTGCTGAGTGGAAAGGGATCCGACACTACTCCTCCTGCCAATACCCAAGCGCATGGTGCAGCATAAAGTACCTGAATCCAGTGTAGGAATGTGGGTCCAAGATTAAATCTACACAATACAGCCCAGAGAAAGCTCCACTTGACCGAATCAAACGCTTTTGCTGCTTCCAGATTATCATAGGTGGATTGGATATGAAGAAAGAGGTGAAGAAGATTGTGGAAGGTGGACTTACCAGGAATGAAGCCTGCCTGATCTGGCTAGACTAACCTAGAAATAACTTTGTTGAGTCGGATCTCAAGAATCTTGGTTAAAATTTTAGTGTCCACTGGAAGAAGAGAGATAGGACGGTATAAATCACAGAACTGCGAATCCTTGCCCGGCTTAGGTAGAACAATGATTACTGCTTCATTTTGCGCGGCTGATAAAATATGATCATCAAATGTAGCATAATAAGTGTTTAACTGATGTGGAGCAATAATTTCCACATACCTCCTATACCACTCCACCGGAAGTCCATCACTTCCAGGAGCCTTGCCCAGTGGAAGTGCCTATATCGCATCCTCTACCTCATGAAGCGTGATAGGAAAGTCCATCATCTGGCGATCCTCCAGAGACAAAACTGATGCATCACAGTCTGCAAGGTACTCTTCTAAGTCTAAGGTAGTAGTTGAGGACCTCGCTCTTTAAAGATCTGAATAATAATTCACTAATTTGTCATTAATACCTTTCGCATCAATAATTAATGATTGACGTTCAGAGGTAAGAGAAGTAATTTCCCATCTTCCCTCCCCAGACTTTACCAAGTGCGCCAGGAGCCTTGCTGCTTTATCGCCATTTTTGAAGTAATTCTGTTTTTTGTAGAACATATGGAGCTGGAGCTTATCATGCTTCTCCGTGCTAGTATCATTCACGTAAAGGTGCTCAGCTTCTCTCAACTCATCTTCCCACTTCCGAATCAGCTTTCCCCCATTCTTTCTATAGGACGCTATATGAGAAATAAAAGAGCCCCTGTCAACCGCCTTGGCAACATCCCAAAATATACTTTGGGAGGAGGTATCAATATTGTCATGTATATAGTTTAACAGGTCCCTTTTAGTGTTGAGCGAGCGTGCTCGGCCGATGCTCGGATCGGCTCGAGCATCGCTCTGCTCGGCACATGGCGGTACTCGTCGAGTACCGCCATGTGCTCGCCCGCCATGTTCGGGTGGCGGGGATCTGTGCCGGAAGAGGCACAGATCTGAAGACGCTCCGCTGGACCACCAGGGACTGGAGGTACGGGGGCATTGCGGAGATGAAGGGGGACATTGTGGAAGAGGGGCATAGACTCTCCTCTATGGCATAGAGGGGATGAAGGGGGACATTGTGGAAGAGGGGCATAGCGGAGATGAAGGGGGACATTGTGGAAGAGGGGCATAGCGGAGATAAAGGGGGACATTGTGGAAGAGGGGCATAGCGGAGATGAAGGGGGCATAGCGGAGATGAAGGGGGACATTGCGGAGATGAAGGGGGCATTCGGAGATGAAGGGGGCATAGCGGAGATGAAGGGGGGCATTGACCAGGCACCCTCCCCTCATCAGAGCAGGGGGTGCCTGGTGTAATGCTCGTGTCGCCCCATTCATTTCAATGGGGCTCGGGTGCTCGGCCGAGCACTTGAGCCTCAGGGGGTGCTCGGTCAGAGCACCCGAGCATCGGGGTGCTCGCTCAACACTACTCCCTTTCATGCGCCTTAGCATTGGAGACAATGGAAAGCCAGAAGGATTTCAGTCTCCATGCTCTACTTGGCAGGTCACCCCCCCCTCTGAGCTGTCAGGAGAAAAGGAGAGTGGTCAGAAGCAACTCTGGGTAAATAAGTACAAGATAAGACTTTACGAAGGAGACATCTCGAGACAAATACATGATCAATTCTCGATAAAGATCCGTGAGTAGCCGAGTGACAAGAGTACTCTCTAGTATCTGGGTGTAATGTACGCAAAGCATCTACCAGATTAGCGTCATCTAGAAATCCTAACAGTTTAGCCATAGAGCTCCTAGAGTCAGAAGTACCTCCTCCTAACCTGTCCATGTCTGGGTGCCGAGTCATGTTAAAATCCCCCATACAAAGTATGGATTGATCAGCTCTTGCGCTTAAATACGACAACACTTCCTGTAGGATATCAGGTACAAAAGGCGGCGGCATATACAATCAATAATAATAAATGCAATATTGCGTATTTTACAATCTAGAAAAATATACCTGCCCTTTGAGTCAGTTTAAATGCACTACAGTTTTACTCAGGAGGCCTCTAGCTATAGCATCTTCTGGCAATTGAATAGGAAATCAGGCTTGGTATAGAAATGCAAGTGACTAGTCCCAGTAATTGGAATTCTGTGTTCTTTTAAAAAATATATATTGCATGTAGGGTTACATGGTATAGTTTTTGTCATTTTGTATTTTGGTACAAAATGGGGAAAAAAGAGAATTTTACATATTTTTTTTCAATTGCTAATTTTTATAAGAAGACCTGTAATGATGAGTTTAGGTGTTTTAAGAAGGCTACTTAATAACATGAAAAAATAGATTATACAAACCAATGATATTCTTTGACGGTGCAGAGGCTGCTGAAAAAACAGTGAATGCATTGTGTTCTTTTTTCATAGAAAAGTGTCAACATTTTTCATTTGACTGTAAACTGCAACAAAATTGTGAACATATGCTTAGCATGCTAGAGATGAAAAAGCTTTGTTGCAAAGTGGTTAATCAGCATTTTGTATGGCTTGGAACATAGAAATCAACTGACTTTGTCTTGCACGTTCCGATTTGAAGTGAATAATGTATCTTAAAGTACTGTGGTGTAAAATTATAAAATATACTTAGAAAATTATTTCAGTGTTTAATAAAAATGTATTACTACATATTATATGTGAACTTACGATTGATGTTATTGGTTATGCCATGTGTTATGTGTTCAGAGATGGCACTGAAAATTACATTTGTGATGCCAAAAGTGATTTCGTTGTTGATTGTGTAGGATGTCAAAATCAAAGCAGAGTGAGGCAGAGTAACGATTACTCTGGCTTTTGTGTGCTCGAGACAAAAAAAATGCAAACAAGTAAAGTAAGAGGACAAAAGACAAAATAAAAGTGTTAAATAACCTGCAGTGAGAGTGGGGGAGACAGTATGATATTATATTTGTGTGTGTGTGTGTGTGTATATAGGTTTAACTACTGATGTATCTTCATTATCATACCTTTTTGCAAAAAAAAGACATGCAGATTCAAGTTACAATATTGTACTTTATAGGTTACATTTATCGATATTCACAGTACACAGCTAAAGGGTCATACATTGTGCACATAAATTTGAGCAATCATACACAAAAATAAAGATAGGTATCTGAATTTTAAACAGAGTGCAATACACAACTGATTAGGCACATGCTGGGACTCCTGCACCAATAACAGGTTGAATTGATTCAAGCACATCTATCTGCCTGTTCCCAGTATACTACACAATGAAAACAGCTGTGTTCACTGCCTAAGGAAAAAATGCTATTCAGTCAGTTTGCTAAGTAAAGACTAACAATAATAATAATATTTACACAGTCCCAACATATACCATGACAATGTAAAAACAGACATGTACACACTGATACAAGTGAAGAGAGGGTCATGCTTTTGAGAGATTAATTTACAAGCTTGACCTACCTTTTCTTCACATCTATAATTAAAATGGAAGAAAACTGGCAGATTGTGGTAGGTGCACTTTATTGCTCTGGGTGCATCTACAATACATACCCACAATCCACCTTTTTATTTGGGAGTCCTCTAGCTACCTAACTGTATTTAAAATTCCATGGTGTTAAAAGATATCAATATCTTTGATGCTGTCAAAAAGTAACACTCTGATTTATAAGACCTAAGCACAAAAAAGATTTGTTAACAGTTGTTTGTCCGTTGCTTTTTTGGTATTCAAATGTAAAAAAATATGTTTTCTTGGTAAGTTTTCCTAACATAGTTAATGAAAAAAGGCATGTACATCAGGTTCAATCTTTTGCCGTATCATCTTTCTGATCAAGAGGAAGGCAAAATAAAAAAATCAAACCGTTTCTAAATGGATAAAAAATGCCTTCCTCACTCCAAATGTCAGTTAGATATCTCCCTGCGTGCATTTAAACTTACTGTCTTAATTTTCTATATTGCTCTTAGCTAAAAGGTAACCATTTAGTCTTTTTTCATCAGTAAAATCTTATAATCCAATTATCAATTTTGTTATGCATCTCTGAACTTTTTCGATTCAATAAGGTTTTTTTATAACCCTTTATGTGCCAGAGTGGTATGCAGTGTATTGCAAAGCAATGTGTTGCAAACCATTACAGCATTCAAAGGGTTAAGAACTAATGCCCGAAAGTGTAAACAATTCTAAATGAGAAAGAGTTTGACCTATATTCCTATCCAGAGCAGCTCAATTTCTTTTTATGCAAGAGAGATACCAGTAATAAACATATAATATTATGTATATTCATATTAATTAATTTTAATTCATATTAATTTTAGTCCATTATTTGTATTCTACCAATCTGGTAAGGTAGAAAAAAAAACACATAAAACAATTTATTCACATTGTTAATGTTGATTTAACATAGAGGACGGACAGAATTTATTTACCTGCCAATTTCTTTTTCTTCATGGAAATCCCATCCAGCCATCCCCAATGTTTTGGAATACTGATTACTCATAAACTCTTCCCCTTGGACCAGATGTAATAGACAAAAGCCCCAACAGAGTCCCTACTACTCCTTATCTACAAACAGTGACTCAGAAGAGAAAACAGAATGAGCAGCATTACACCAAAGTTAAGGTTATTAAACATCTCTAAAACCATTCTCACCTTACAACTATAAAATAGAGTAAAATGCCTATATCAATAACTAATTACTCTAATATCAATTAATGATATAACTGACCACCTACTCAGTCAAAAAGTGACTTCCCAATCTGGGCCTGACCTACTGTCAGCAATATTATTAAAGTACAGTGCTTTGGTCACTGCCTATCCTTGACACCCAGTTATATACCCAAAGCCTGTAAAATAGCTAGAGTTGTACCTTTCACAAATGTGATGAACAAAACAAAACTTTTTATCAACTACAGACATATCTCTTTCCTCCCATTTTATCTGAAGTCCTTGAAAAATGTGTCCACACCCAACAGTGCAATTATTACTAACTGTCCAAGTTTTCACCACACTTTAATCTGGCTTTTGTGGAAGTCACTCAGCAGTCACTGTTATCCGAAAAGTGAGCCATGATATCCATAGTGAAATTAATGAAGCCATGTTCCTAGATTTTGCATCTTTACATTAGATCATATTTTTTTTCAAATAAGCTAAAATATTCAGGATAGGTCATTATTCTTTAAACTAGTTTCACTCCTACATATCAAATAGAGTGCAATGCATGTGTATTGTTGGAAGTGCTTTTCACGAACAAAAAATAACTAGGTTTGGGCAAAAAGTCCCTGAAATGGTATCAGGATTAACCAGACTTTTGAGGGTAATTAGTTCCTGAACCATCATTGCTGCTGTACCACTTCAACAGCTGGCTGAAGCCCTGCTTCTTTCTAATAGTCTGGTGGTCCTGAAATCACCCAGTAGTACTACTTTTTTGCAATGTGAAGGGAGTCCTTTTCCAGGACACAGCTACTCTGTGGGTTCTTGTCCTGGATAGGACAAATGGAGGAGGCCACTTGCTGGTAGAACAGAGGAGTTAGTGAATTTACTGTAGAACCCAGGGTAGGGTTTCCAGGGCCATGCTACAAGTAAGGCAATTGTACAACACTTGTACTAAGGAGGTTAGAACAGAACAGACTTTACTGATGAAAAACACTGCATTTCAGAGATCAGAATCCAAATTAGGACTTGGAATTGTGTTGTCACAGTTGACCAATCAGGGACTATTATTTAGTATCAACTCAGGGTGCCTATTTTCACAACAGGAGTCAGTCAACATTCCAACCATTCCTTTGTTATATCAGCACATGGTGGAGGCTCTTATCTGAGCAAAGAAGGGGATATATAACACAGGGTACATTGTAGCAAGGAGCAGAGGACTGGACTTAATCTTTATTTACTGGGCACTCTGGTTACCTGATTCCAGCACAGTATATCTTACTATTATATATCTGGATTAAGAATAATGTTCCTGCCAGGTTTTATGGAAGGAACTGATCTACACAATATGTTTAACCTTTCATAGTCATTGGGGAATGTCACCACACTTCCTCATGCTGATTTCCTCATAGGCCCTCTTATTCACTTCATCTGTTCAGTCATATTTTATTCTCACATGAAATTTTGTATAAAAAATAGAAAAAAAAGCAGTATTCCACTTTTTCATCAAAAATTGCCACACCTGCAAACCCCCTAAAATGTCCTATTTTTGCTAAGCCCAAGATATTTCCCACAGGAACTTTACCAGTTCACACAGAGGGATTTGACTCAATATGTGGGGGTCCGGCTATACGAGTCCAGTGAGACAAAGCTGTAGATCAGTATAATATTTCTATTTCTACAGTGCAGTGTAACAAGGCTGGAGGGTCAGTATGTGTGGTTTAATGACTACCAGTACAGGGGCACATAGATGGGGGCAGTATGTGCAGTTCTATGGCTACCGGTACAATGGGACAAGGCTGGGGGGAGCAGTAGGTGTGGGTCTATAACTACCAGGGGGCAATCAGTAAAGCAGTGGTGGACAACATGAAACTCTCAAGTTGCTGCCAGACAACAACTCCCATAATTCTGCACCAGAAAACATTGGGAGATGTAGTCTTTAAGCAGCTAGAGGTACTCACATTACCATCCCACGGCCAACACCAGATAGGGGGACAAGGCTAGATGGTCGGAATATGTGGTTTTATGGCCACCATGGGACAAGGCTTGGTGGTCAGAATATGTGGTTCAGTATCTACCTTGGTACATGTTTGAGGTGGTTAGAATGTGTTTTGATGCAACCAGTGCAGTGGTACAAGGCTAGGGAGTTAGTATGTTTGATGCTATGTCTGCTAGTGCAAAGGGGGACAATATTTGTGGTTCCAGCACTGCTAGTGTGGTGGGACAAGGCTGGGGGTCTCAGTGGAAAAAGTGGAAAAATCTGTATTTTTCAGAGGATTCCTGAAGAAACTAAAAAGTTAAATTTTTTGCACTTTTCGCTTTTTTGGGCCAAGTTTTTGCCCATTGTTAGAAGTAACTTTTGGTGTTCCCCATGGTTACATTCCCTCCTCCTATTTTCACTGTTTATAAATAATCTGCCTATAGTATGCACATCATTTTATGTAAACATGTATTCAGACATCATAAGCTACACTAAAACTCCTATTATGTCAAATCTTGAGGCAGTATTACAGGAAGATGTTTCTGAAGTTAAAATCTGGAACACCAAAAACAAACTGTTTTTAAAATTTGATAAAATAGTCTCAATGATATTTTGTAAGTAAACTTCACAATACCCATTTAAGTAACATAACATGGTCTAACTGGATTAGTAAAATGGCCTAGCTGACTACAGTTATCTTGGTATGTGGCAAACCTCAACTTCACATTTGGTATTCTTATTGATGAATTAAAATGCACACTTTATCCAAAATTAGTGGCTCTGATTAGAAATAAATCCTGTCTGTGTCACGTGGTAATAAAATGTATTGTGCAACAGCTGATAATGCCATTTATCAGCTACATACATGTAATTTATGGTTTGTGCCACAAATCCATTGTTGCAAATTCTGTATAAATCATTATGCTGCTTTGTTATCCAATGCAATTACAATAACTATAATTGACATATCTTTAAAAACTAAACTGGCTAATACTCATTTCTAAACATACCTGTCCCTTCTCTAGTGAAGTTTATGACCATTTCTGTTCTCTGGAAAGCTACCACTATACCAGTATTCTCATTTCAGTTCTTCACACTTACTGTAACCTCCACTCCATTTCCAACAATTCACTGACAATTCCAAACTTACAGAAAGAAGTGAGTGAATCTGCCTACTCCTATAGCGCACCACATGCCTGCAATTACCTGTATGAGAAAATTACCTAACTGATTGCATTTAAAAACTAATGTTATAATTTTATTGTTTAAATGTTTAATATTTTTATTGTAAATTTATTACCCTTCTTTTTCCATAGGTATACTATATAAGGGGTGTCAGATTCTCACAGCATGTTGTTTCTGTATTTTTGAGAGAAAGAGAGAGAGAAAGAAGCACAATTTTGCAGCTAGTAAGGATAGGCAAATAAATTAAAAATGGAGTGCAGTTTGGAGAGTCTTGTAAGCAGGAAATTTGTTCTCTGTTTTTGGAGAGTCTGTGGGACTCTGGTGAAAGAAAGAAGATTGACCCCAAACACCCCAAAATTATGTGACTGACTGGGAGGACACAGACAGCTTGATCCAAGTCTGGGGGTGTGAGAAGGGAGCAAAGGAGAATTACCCCAAATACCCCAAAATTTTGTGTGACTGACTGGGTAGACACAAGCATCTGAAATGCAAGTTTCTTCCTGATTTGGCTGAGAGCACACACACACATAGGTAGCCATGATCCAAGTTTCATCCTGATCTTGCTGTTATCTCTGTGCTAGGGGAGTCTGGGGGGTATGAGAAGGCAACAAAGGAGATTTACCCCAAATGCCCTAAAATTTAGTGTGACTGAGCAGAGACTGGCAGCTGTGATTCAAATCCCTTCTATCTAGTTGCTCTCTGTGTTAGGGTGTCTGAGGATGAGAAAGAAGCAAAGGAGATTTAACTCAAAAACTCTAAATTTAGTTCCACAACCACCATAAACATAGTAAACAAACATGTAAGATCACTGAAGATGACAACAAGTCACATTCTAGTGTTACTGTAAATCTGATACACATGAACTAGAAAGTGAGAGTGATGATGATATGCCTATATATTTAGCTGAAAAAAAAGGTCCGTTCTTCCACCACTGAAAAAGAACACTTTACCTATTTATAAACTAATTGAGATTAGGGGTGGGCAAAAGGTCCAGTTATGTTCCCAAGAAAAAAATTAAAGAAAACCACGTTGTCCACTTTAAAAACAGTGATTAAAATTTTTGCATTTTTCGCCATTGGCAAAAATTCTTCGTCATTTTTTGAATGGCTAGAAAGTTTCTGACCATTGATTTACATGTATTTTGCCTTTTCGCTAAAAAAAGTGATGTATTCCAGGAAGTGAAACACAATAGAAGTAGCTACAGAGCAAGATAGACATGCTGTGCTGTACTGCTGTGATCTTTTTTTGCAAAACTGATGCAGGAGAGGTTCATAGTGACTGCTATTACAATGAGAATGTTTAAAACTAATAAAAGGAGGAACCGGAAGGACCATAATGTGTCCATTGAGTCTGAGGAGGAGGAGGAAGTGAACACTACAGAACCCCTTTGTAACGGTTTTATGTACACTCAGAGATGGAAGGTTTTGGTAAAACATAGTTTTATTAAATCACACAGAATAATAGTAACCCTCACGGGTCCAGCATATAAATACAATTATAACACTGATACAGGACAGGTTACAGTGATATAATAACCCACACAGGTCCAGTATATGTAAAACAATATGATTCAGTGAGATAATTGCAGAATGGTACTATTAGGCCAGGAACAGTGGACAGGCCCTTATAGTGGAAGGCCCACAGTACACTCTCTACGCAGAGAGTGACACAATAGCGACTGTAGCCACAAAGGAGCAAGTGGAGCCCAGGATATGCGACTGGCTACTGGAACAACAGAGGTAGGCTGCAACCGGAGGTGCAGCGTAATGCCAAACCGAGACTGCAATAGACTGTGACCCAAGTGCACAGCACCGGGAGGTGCAGTGTAATGCCAAACCGAGATGGCAATAGACTGTGACCCAAATGCGCAGCACCGCCCCGCAAGAGGTTAACGAATGCTCCGGTATGAGTCAACTGCTGGATAGTATTGACAGACTGAGGCACCCAAGAGTAACCCTACCTCAGGTAAAGGCAGTAAACAGGCCAAGCGTACTGTGGTGCAACCAGGATTTCACCAGAGTGAGAGAGGACAAGGCACTATGGAGTGATCGGGTCACAATGCAGAACTGCCTGAGCAGTAAACGAGGCAACCGGAAGTCTCGTACAAGACAGAGAGAGTGAGTACCAGACTACAGCCCCCAAACCGGATCCCCGGAATGACTGTGAACCAGGCAGTAACACACAGATCAGGAACGTAGCCAATACGGGTCAGAACACAGAGCAGGAACGTCAGCCAAGCCGGGTCGGTACACAGAGCAGGAACATCAGCCAAGTCGAGTGGGTACACAGAGCAGGAACGACAGCCAATCCGGGTCGGTACACAGAGCAGGAACGTCAGCCAATCTGGGTCGGTACACAGAGCAGGAACGTAAACAGCAGAGTAGTCAGGCAGTTCAGGTCATACACTGGAATCATACAAAATCACGGAACAAGCGCTAGCAACGGGAACACCAAGAAAGAGCACTGCAGAAGTGACAGGACTGAGTATTTAAGGGCTGTCACTGGGAGGAGCAACAGAACGTTAGCCAATAAAAAGGTATCAGGAAGTAGCACTTGTCAAAATGTCGCCAGCATAGCATGGGCACCGTGATACCCTTTGGATCTTGGGGTTATTAATGTCAAGGGGAAGAAGAAGAGGGTAGTAGTAAGAGCAGGACAGTTCAGCTGCCTGTTCTTACTGCCAGACGTGGTGCCCCTGGTGCCACCATTGCTATGCCTGCTGCCCGACCTACTGCCCCTGCTGCCACCATTGCTGTGACTGCTGTCACACGTGCAGCCCCCGCTGCCACCAGTACTGTGCCTGCTGTGAGACGTGCTGCCCCTGCTTCCACCAGTGCTGTGCCTGCTGCCAGTGATGAACCTACTGCTACCAGTGCTGTACCTGCTGCCAGTGTGTCTTGTAATACTCAGGAGGGCAGAAGGAGAAGATGATGCCAAGTGTGACAACAGGGGACCCTAAGTCACACTTGCCATCCCCAAGCAGTCCCGCCAGCGCTAGTACTACTAAGAAGGTACAGCAGCTTGTTAGCATTAGGAGTGAAGTTGGGGGTAATCATCATATTACTAGTGACTGTGAAGAGGAAGACTCTGGGCTGAAATTGATGTGGATGGTGTTAGTGGTAGTACTAACAACAGTGATGGCGAAGCAGACAGTGGGAATAATGCTAAGGGAGTGGTAGGGGAAGCAGTTGAGAGCATCCAAACTAGAGGCCAAGGGAGCCCACATCTCCTGACCCTGGGAGAACCCTTTCCTCACGGCATTGTCCATGTGGAACATGGAGGCAGAAGGCAGAATTGTTACCATTGCAATAAAACCACTACCACCACCACCACCATCTGGAGAACAGATCAGCTGCCTGTGCATGCTGCTAGAGCTGCCAGTCTGCCTCCTTCAGGTCAACAAGAAATGACAAGTGTGACATTAGGGGACCCTTTTTCACATTTCTCGTCACCTCCTCCAACCAGCAGTGAAATGTTTGTAATAAAACAGCAGCACAGAGGGACTGGTAGAGGAAGTGATGATGATGGTGGAGAAGCTGGGGTGGAAGAGATATTGATGCTTTTTTTAGCCCAAATTGAGAAGGAATGGGAGACAGGATGGGGATGGGCATCCCCACCACCAGCTTTTGGAATTTGCAGAATTTGAAACTGCTCTAATTCTTGCTGCTGCTGAGTTGCAAGGGCAGCAGGATGCTGAGGAGCAGGCTATTGTGTCACATAACACTGTGGGCTCAGTAGGAATGGTGAAATGCTGTTGGCAAGTAGAACCTGTCCAAATCCCGCAGCAATACTCCTGGTACTAGTTGCAGGGCTTGTTCTGTGGCAGTAACAGCAACAGCAGCAACATCATCATTAGTACTAGCCAGCGAAGGGGAATGTGGAGGAGAAGAAGAAAGGGGCCATTCTTCTCCACCTGTTCCCTATCCCTATCCCCCCTGAAGTCATGGGTGTGGGACTATTTTTCTCTTGGGGCAGGCACAGTGAAGTCACCACCAGTGGTATTGTGCACAATTTGTGACAAGTCAGTTAGAAGGGCAAAAGGCGGGAACACACCTTGACACAACTGCCCTGCTAACACACATGAAACACAGACACCTTGACATTTATGTGAAACATATTAAAGTCAAACACCCTTCACAGAAATCAAGCACCACTGTTGCTGTACCCCCTGACTCTCCAGAAAAGCAACAAGAGGCGAGGTGGTGATCAAAGAGGAGGAAGAACAAAGAGACCCAGGAAGAGACTGGAAGTTCTATGATAAGCGAAACAACTAGCTTGCCACTACTTTCTTGATCTAGGGTACATCTTCTGCCAATCCACTCATTCGTTGTTACCCCACACACACCAAATGATAACCACTCTGTAGATGTTAGGATGTGGTAGTTCAGGTTCATCCATTGCACACTGTATGGTGTACTGACCACATTTGACAGTGTGGTGGAGGAGAATCACAAGCAGGTCATCAATTGGCATCTAAGGGTATTCCATCCAGCAGAATATGCTAAGCTGGTGGCAGGGAGGGTTCATAATTAGTAATACTATTAAACTGTCAGCAAGTTGTCATGTGTCCTTAGCAGGATGTTTGCAGGGGACATAGTGACAGCAGCAGTACTTGGTTTCTGCTGTCATGGTGTTTGTATAGAGTTGTGCTAGGTGTTATTTACAACACACACTGTGCACATTGCAGTTGCTGATGAGAGGCACAGATCCTGCTCTCAAGGGAAAATTTTCTATTCTAGTAACAACACAACCATGTTTTTTAAGAGGGGCAGGTGGAGAAGAATTTTTGGCCAACTTCTTCTTTATCACTTATACATATATCTGAAGTTGTAGGGGATAGTTATGGTGCTGCTACTGACTCAGGCACATCATAGGATCTAGTCATGGCAAGTGGAACCTTTATCATCCATAACCCATGTTACTACTGTTGTTGATCCAATTCCCTATGAGCTGCCTAATCATCCTGCGGCTTAAACAACTCAGCAGCAGCAGCAAGGACAGCAGTCACAAATTCTGCATCTACATCCAGGCATTTGACAGTGGCAACTGGCAAACATGAAATGACTGCTGGCACATTTTTTTGTTTTCTCAGCGCTTATGCTTTAAAAAAACAAAACAAAAAAAAACAAAGGCCTACAAGTCAGACAAGTCTAAGCCCTACAAATCAATGTTTCCTCAGGGCTTGGGCCTCTAACAACAAACCTTACAAATCATCCTCTACAAAATACTCTGTCATGTCAAGTATCAGTCTACCCCAGTGGCAGCTTACATCAGGGGGTCCCTGTCTCTATCACATTACATGCTATTTTCTTATTTATTTTTTTATGAACTGTCCCCCCAATACCAGTCAAGAAACCCCCCAAAAAAATTCTCTTTACAACTTGCTTTCCCCAGACTCCATCCACCAACACAGGCAACCTCTTCAGACCCCTTTTATACCATGTCTTATGGGGTATATTTAATTGTATTTAGGAATTATTTTTTATTAACTGCCCCCCAATCCCAGTAAACAAACCCCCATAAAAAAAATTCCCTGTTCAACGGATTCTTTCCCCACACTCCACCAGCACAGGCACCCTCATGCCCCTTTTATACTATGCCTTTGGGAAATAAATAAAATAATATTTGCTTTTTGTTCAGTGTAAATTCAATGTTCCCATTGATTTCAATGGAATGAGATAGACAAAAAAAGCAGAATATTATTCGCTTATTTCAGTTTGAGGCCAAAATTTTGGCCCATCTTTAGTCACATTCGAATTGAGATCCCACTAAAGCACAAGAAGTCTGAATGGAATACATACCATTGGAAACCCTGGAAGTAAAGATACCTAATAACTCACAACCTTCATGTCAATCATCCTCATCATCACTGCTTCCAAGTTCATCCTCCACACAGCCATACACACTATTGTTGAGTAAGCTCCAACACAGGCCATCATCAACATCCACTACCCTGGTTGTGATGAGTGTTTCTACTGCTGCTGGAAGTGCAGTGCCTTTCACACCTATTGCTAGTATAATTGCAAAATCTAGAGCCTTTAGTAACAGTAATAGTAGCAATAGCCCCTCAGAAACCCCTCAGTGTATGAAGTTCACAGTATTGATGGGGGAAAGTTTTTGTCTCAAATAAGAAACAGGAGAAAAATTGCACTTTTCTCCAAGACTTTTTTTTTTTTTCAAAAAGTGCCATTTTCCCTTTTTTCAACTCTCTCTTTGCCGTGAAATCAATGGAAAGACAGCATTTCTCCCAAACACATGGCGATTTTCTCTTATTTTCCCACATGTATATAAAAGGGTGTCAGGATCTCACAGCATACCATTCTGTGCTTGTAAGAGTAGAAAGCAACACATTTTTAAGCTAGAAAAGGCAAGATAATAAAGTGGAATTGAAGCTTAGTTTAGGGAGTTTTGTGGATAAGTAATATATACTCTGTATTAGAGACTCTGGGGGATTCTAATTAGGGGTAAGGTGGGAAGACACAGACAGGCATGCTCTAAGTTTCCTTGCAATCTGGCTGTTATCTCTGTCCTACGGGACTCTAGGTATGTGAGAAGGGAGCAAAGGTGTTTTATCCCAAATACCCCCAAATCTTATATGATTGAGTAGACACAGACAGCTGTGATCCAAGTTCCTTCTTCATCTGGCTGTTATCTCTTTCCTAGGGGAATCTATGGGTTTGAGATGGGAGCAAAGGAGAATTACCCCAAATACCCCAAAATTCTGAGTGACTGACTAGAAAGACACAGGCCGCCATGATCCAAATTTCTTCCTGATATGGCTGTTATCTCTGTCCTAGAGGAGTCTAGGGAAAGGAGCAGAGGAACAGGGGGTATGTTATATGGGGACAGTTAATCAACATAAATAAACAATAAAAAAAATGATAGGTTACAGAGACAACGACCCTGATGTGATCTGTGACTGAGGCAAATGGATACTAGATGAGATGGAGTATTTTGTAGGGAACCAAGGAAATACATTGCACAATCAGTTCTATTGTGCATTTTACAGTAAAAACACACACAGTAGTTGAGTCCAGTGAACACATATGGGGTAGAAGGAGCATGAAAGGATTAAGAGCAGTGCAGGGACGTGTCATTTAAATGGTTGTCCAAAAACTGACTGTAGCCATGGTTGCTGCAGTGTGTGCAATAAATAATGGCAATCCCTCTCCTCCCGTAGAAAAAGGGCATGATTTGTTCCAAAAGTTCCACTGCTACCAGCACCAGTACTATTATTAGACCATCTAAAAGCACTGTAGATGACAATGAGTCACATTCCAGTGTTGATGGCATAATGCAAGAAGGTTGAGCAGCTCAACCAACTGCTGTATATGACAGTGAGACAAACTAGCACAAAAACACCTGTCCTGAAAGTATTATTAAAGAATATTGTGAAAATCCCTCCAAGGGGAAAATTAAAAAGAAATTGTTTGAGAAATCTAAAAGCATAGAGGAATATAAAAGTAGTGGGAAAGAAGAATTGGGTGATGCTGAGGATGACCTAATGACCGATGATGATGATGTAGATCTAGAATATATCCATCCAGCATCCTCCTCTTCTTCAGATAAAGATGGAGTTGAAAGTGAGAGATGATGACATAACCAGAAAGTTAGCTGATAGGCAAAGGCTCAATCTTAAACCACTAAAAATGAGCGCTGTGTCTGTGTTAGAGAAAATAAATGAAAAGTATGAACCAGGATAAGCAAAGATGGCAAAAAGTACATAATCATCCTATCAGTAGGAGGGGGCAAAATCTCTCACCATGTTCCCTTGAGAAACTCCTTGAAAACCTTGTTGTCTGCTTTTTCGCAGAAAAATCTGCTTTAAAACTAGCAATTAAATGTTTGCATTTTTTCGCCCATTGGCCAAAACTTTTCACAATTTTTTCAATGGCTAGAAAGTTTCTGCCCATTGATTTATGTGGTTTTTGCCTTTTTGGTATAAAAACGTGATGTACTTGTGGAAGTCAAACACAATAGAAGCAGCTACATAGAGAGCTAGAGGTGCTCTATAATTCTGCTGTGATGTTTTGGAAAACTTGAGGCAGGAGAGGCGCATAGTGACTGCTATCACTATGAACAGGTTTAAAACTGATAAAAGAAGGAACTGGAAGGACCCTTATGTGTCCACTGAGTCTGAGAAGAAGGAGGAAGTGAGCACTTCTGAATCAATGCTGTCCCGTCCCCCTAAATCACCCCAAGAGATCTTGGGGAATTTAATGGGAAGGGAGGGAGAAAAGGGAATGTGAAGGGAGGGAGAAAAGGTTAGTACTAGTGAGAGCAGGACAGGTCAGCTGCCTGTGCCTGTTGTTTGACGCGCTGCCTCTGCTGCCACCAGTGTTGTGCCTGCTGTCAGATGTGCTGCCCCTGTTGAAACCAGTGCTGTGCCTGCTGCCAGTGCTGAACGTGCTGCCATCAGTGCTGAAGCTGCTAGTGTGCCTTGTAATACTCAGGAGGGAGGGAAGGAGAAGATGACTTACCATCCCCACGCAGTCCTGCCAGTGTTAGTACTATTGCTAAGAAGGTCCAGCAACTAGAATGAAGGAGGGGGTAATTAATATCCTCATTACATTAGTGACTATGCGGAGGAAGTCTCTGGGGCTGAACTTGATGTGGTTGATATACTAGTGAATGTGTGGAGGAAGTCTCTGGGGCTGAACTTGATGTGGTTGATGTTAGTAGTAGTAGTAACAGCGATGGTGAAGCAGCCGGTGGGACTAGGGTTAGGGGAGTGGGGGAAGCATTTGGGAGTGTCCAGACTATCGGTCAAGGGAATCCACAGCATTCCTCTGGCTCTAGGAGTCCTCCTTCCCTTCACTACGGTATCCAAGTGGAACATGGTCCTGAAGAGGCCAGAACTGGTGTTGGGGGAGAGCAGACACCCAATTAATACCACCACCAACATCAGCAGGAGCACAGCCTGCTGCCTGTGCCTGCTGCTACTGCTGCCAGTCTGTATTCTTAAGGTCAAAAAGAAATGCCAAGTTTGACATTAGGGGACCCTCTGTCACATTGCTCATCACCTCCTTCAAGCAGCAGTGAGATATCTGTAATAGAGCAGCAGCAGCACATAGTGGTGGTTGTGATGATGATGGTAGGGAAGCTGGGGTAGAAGAGACATTGATGGCCTTTTTAGCAGAAACTGAGAAGGAATGGGAGACAGGGATGAGGATGGGCATCACCATCACCACAAGCAATGAACTTTTGGAATTTGCAGAGTTTGCAGCTCTCTAATTCCTGCTGCTATTGCAGAGGAGTTTGACTCTGAGTTTGTTTTTGGAGATGACAAGAGTCATAGAGTGTCCACACATACTGACACCACCCCAACCACCTCCACAAATAATGATGTTAAAGCAATAAAGTTACAGAGTTCTTCCACTATGTACCACCATCCCACCCTAAGTTCTTAGAAAGAAAAATAATGCAAATACACATGTGGAATAATGAACTTGCCAACATGCTGGCAGTTGACATGATGTCCCTTTATTTTGCCTAAAACAGAGGCTTTAAAGAAATGATGTCATGTGTTCCACCCTGCTGGAATATCCCAAGCCTCAGTTATTTTTTAAGAATGATTTTGCAATGTTAATTAAACAGACAGTTAGTGTTGTGGGCAAAGGACAAAGGCACTAAGCCTCTTAACAATTCTGTCAAGGCATATGTTGCTGTAGGACTCACAACCTTTACTTTCAGCTATTTATTTCTCCACTTCATCCCTCAGAAGAAGTAATATTGCAGCAGGAAATATTGCAGTTATAGAAAACAGGCAAACTTCTCCAGGGAAAAAAAAGGGGCAAATCGTATTTTCGTGAAAATTCCTGAGGGGATTTTCGCTCATTGCTAGTTATTGCCTCTAGAGAAAAGATGACTAAGAGGAGATCTTGATAAGATCTATAAGTATATGCAAGGTAAATACAAGGATCTTTCTGGTGAGCTTTTAATTCCAAGGCCTGATCAAATAACCAGGGACTACAACTTAGATTAGTGGAAAGGATGTATCAACTTCAGCAGAGGAAATGGTTGTTTTACTTCAAGGTCTGTTAAATTGTAGAATGATTTGCCCAATGGTGGATACAAAGGAATTGTATATGTATTTCTTTCAAGATTATATTGTGCATTAGTAGTAAGTAAAACAGGAAGTAAGTATACAAAGGCTTATATAATTCTTATTTTTCTGGGTTATGAGGCAAAGGTTGAACTTGATTTACTTCTATCTTTTTTCAACCTAATTTACCTTGCCACTGTGTTACAGTGCTATGTATTTGCAGATTAGGAAGAATCTAAAAAAAATAATAATGTTCTACCATGAAGCATTCTCTATGCCTTTGCTGGCACTGTTATATCATGTGCGTAGATATAAGTGAAGATGATGCCTTATGTGTGGGGCTAAATTGGCGCCATTGAGCTGCTGGTGATGAGTCAGTGGCAGCCCCGCAGTTGAATCTAGATGGTCTCTTTTTGATATGCACAGGAGAGGGGGATGCTGTTTTTTGTTATTTTGTTACACTTTTTAACCCTTTGGCTGCTAGAAGTGTCTCCAACACATTGAAAAGCCAAGGGTTTAAATTCCATTTTTATAATAATGTGAATGCACTACAGATATGAATAAAAATATGGTTAAGGGAGTGATGTTGTTTGTGGTGCTGAAATGATCCTCTAGATACCCACTGAGGAAGTAGGGAAGCAGATGTTCTCAGACTTCAAGGTTGGCTACTGTTAGCGATATGTAAGGGAGGTCATCCCTCAAACTTCTCCAGCAATATCACAAACCTCTCTGCTTATGAATAACTGAGGGCTGTTACTGCACAGGAAGCTACAGGGACATCCCTTCATCACCAACTTCAGGTAGGCAACTCTGACAGCAGTACATATTCAGTACTGTGCAAAAGTCTTAGTCAGGTATGAAAAAATGCTGTAAAGTAAGAATGATTTTAAAAATAGACATGTTAATAGTTTATTGTTATCAATAATCAAAATGTATAGTGGGTGAACAGAGGAAAAATCTAAATCAAATCAATATTTGGTGTGACCAACCTTTGCCTTCAAAGCAGCATCAATTCGCCTAGGTACACTTGCACAGAGTCAGGGATTTTGTAGGCATATAGTCAGGTGTGTGATTAAACAACCAAATGTAATATGTGGGGTGAAACATAATCATTAACTGAAATAGAAACAGCTGTGTAGGAGGAATAAAACTGGGTGTGGAACAGCCAAACTCTGCTAACAAGGTGAGGTTGCTGTAGGTAGTTTAATGTCAAAAGTCATACACCATGGCAAGACTGAGAACAACAAAAAGACAGAAGGTAGTTACACTGCATCCGCAAGATATTTCCCAGGCAGAAATTTTAAGGCAGACATGGGTTTCCAGATGTGCTGCCCATGCTCTTATGAAAAAGCGCAAAAAACAGGCAACGTTGCGAACCGTAGACGCAGTGGTAAGCACATCATGCTTACTTCCCTTCACATTCAGAGGCTCAGAATTTGCAGAAAACAGCGGTCCCCCTGTACACCAATCTACTGTCTGGATAAATCTGACATCCGACATGGAAACAAGACCAAGTAACTCATCTATGCACAAAAACACAGGGACTGAGGTGCATAAAAATTGCAGCACGTGCTCTGGACTGATGAGTCAAAATGTAAAATATTTGGCTGTAGCAGGGGGCAGTTTGTTCGCCAAAGTGCTGGACAGTGGTACAATAATGAGAATCTGCAGGCAACAGTGAAGCATGATGGGGATTACTTGCAAGTATGGGGTTGCATTTTTGCAAATGGAGTTGGGGATTTGGTCAGAATTAATGGTCTTCTCAATGCTGAGCAGTACAGGCAGATACTTATCCATCATGCAATACCATCAGGGAGGCATCTGATTGGCCCCAAATTTATTCTGCAGCATGAAAATGACCCCAAACATACAACCAAAGTAATTAAAGACTATCTTCAGTGTAAAGAAGAAGAAGAAGGAGTCCCGGAATTGATGGAATGGCCCCCGCAGAGCCCTGATCTCAACATCAACGGGTCTGTCTGGGATTACATGAAGAGAGAGACGCAACTGAGGCTGCATAATTCCACAGAAGAACTGTGATTAGTTCTCCAAGATGTTTGGAACTTCCGACCTGCTGAATTCCTTAACAAATTATATGCAAGTTTACCTAGAAGAACTGATGCTGAAGGCTGAGGGTGGTCACACTGTGCATTTTGTTAAATGAAAACAATAAACTATAAACATGTCTAATTTTTAAAGCATTCTTACTTTACATAATTTTTTCACACCTGTGTAAGACTGTTGCACAGTACTGTAAGTATGTATGTATCTATCTATATAGATTTATATATATATATATATATATATATATATATATATATATATATAGCAATGGATATAAACAATGACACACCAATATTAAAACAAATATTATTGTAAATGAGGTGCCGTTTCTTCACTGCAGCCCAGGCTGAGTATACGTATATATATATATAAAATATATATACATATATACAGTCTTGATAAAGATTCTAGCACTTAAACATTGAGCTCAATAAAATAGAAATGTGTTTAGGACAATTTTAAGTCCTTTGAGTGCTGTTCTGTGAGAATATGAAGCATATATATATGTGTGTGTGTGTGTGTGTGTGTGTGTGTATGTGTGTGTGTGCAAAAGTTTTAGGCAGGTGTGAAAAAATGCTGTAAAGTAAGAATGCTTTCAAAAATAGACATGTTAATAGTTTATTGTTATCAATTAACAAAATGCATATTGAGTGAACAGAAGAAAAGGCAAATAAATATTTGGTGTGACTACCTTGTGGTTGAAAGTTTTTTATTTGCTCATTTTTTAAACATGGTAGTTAAACCCTCTATTGCTAGTGCAGAGAGATTAATGTGCTCCCACAATGAAAGGGTTAATCAGTTGTTTGAATGGAATGGTTGGGGATGGGGTTTGTGTAAGTTTTTAAACACGGCAGTTAACCACTCAGTTGCTAGTGTAGAGGGTTCCCTACAATATGGAAACTGAGGTGTTAACCTTGGGTGGTGAGGCTGAAGAGAGGGTGTACAGGGCCATGGGAGAAGAGATAGGGGCAAGAAGGACTACTGGCCCCCTATTACTTCTCCCTGATTCATCCTAAGGGAAGCAACTGATGTCCGGCCACTTATCTTCCTGTGGGGTAATATTGGAGCATTTTGCAGCTCTTCAAAAGGATTACAAAAGGCCATTTTTATGTTTTTAAGGAGTCAATTCAGCACAGGGATTCTGACACTTGGTAAGTGATTGTAGAACTGACCACCAGAAAATATTTGCAGAGTCTGAAAATGGCCAATATTTTCTGTTGGATTGGAATCTAGGCCATATTTATTGTTACTTACATTCAGAGTATGTTTTACTAAAAGCACTTGTACAAATTGAAGAAAGTGAATTGGAAAAGACAGTTTAACTGACAGCTAATATAAAAGTTTAGGGTCAATATTCAATTGTGTGCTAAAAAACAGCTGGTAGGACTAAATTGTCTACCGGCCTACATAAAAAAAATTCAAAATGTCATTCAATTGTCCAACCAGCTGAAAGTACAACAGATGTTAGGCCACAGAAAAAGGGGTAGATTTAAAGGCAGCCGCTAAGTAAAAAAGGCACATCAGCCACAAATGATACATGAGTTACAGCAGATTTAAAAGTAAGTCTACAAGAATAGCTAACGAGCGTAGGCACAACAAAAACACATAACACAAAAACATGCATCCCACCCTTTTTCGCATAACCGTGCGTCCCAAACACCTGTTAAAACACAACTTAAGTCAAAATGTAACATTACAGCTGGTGTTGTCTAGCAACCCTGATAGACACACAAATAAAATTCAAACCTTCAGCCAATCCCAAGGCCCCAAAGTAGCAAATACACCTATATATACCCTAAAATAACTGTCAAACCTTGTCTGTGTTTCGAGTTTTGGAGAGCTAGATCACAGGAACCAGGAGCCGAGGATAGCGTTCAGAGAGAGGAAGAGAGAGAGAAGCATATAGAGGAGTAAGGTAGAAGGATTTTGGAGAGGAGAGATTTACATTTAAATAGACACATAGCACAGTTTTGCACATAGCACATACATCCATTCAAACACAATCACATACACATACATACACAGTCTTTTTGTCATAACACTTTACACATTTTTTAAACTTTATTTTGACTGTATGAATCTGTGAGTGAAAGAGTGTGACAGAGAATGAGTGGGATCGAGTGTATCTGTGAGGGTCTGTGAGAGTGCCTGAGTGGGTGAGTGATGGCCAGGAGAGGAGGACAGGAGAGAGGGATGGGGAGAGCAGTGGAGGATGTGGAAGCATAGTAGAACTTCCCTGTTGAGAGTAGGGGTGGGAGAGGGAGATCCACAGGGCGTAGGGGGAGCTGGCCCAGAAGAGCAGGCACACAGAGAACAGGGACAGAACCTGCAGTGGGACAAGGGGTAAATGGTGGGGACCACCACACACATGCAGGGGCAGTGCAGACAGGGCACTCTGGGTCAGACTCCTCGCAGGCTGGAGCTGAGGAGGACAGAATCAGAGATCCCTGTTACACTGAGGAGTAGAACAGGGCCCTCGTGGAGGCTGTCCTGTTCCCGAGGGAGAGGGTCTCTGGCCTGGCTGCGAGGAGGAAGGCCACCTGGAACCAAATCTGCAGCCAGGTCAATACGGTGGCCAACTGCAGACGGGATGTGCACTCCGTCAAAAAGAGATGGGGCGACTGCAAAAGGCAGGTCAAAAAGAAGATGGGGTATGCCGCACCTGAGGCACCTGGAGGTGGCCCACCGGCAGACATCATGTTCAACAGCTTTTACAGCACCAGTAAGTGCACCATCACATAACCACACACCACATCAACCCACACAACCATGACACTCAAACACAGTCACATCCCAGCATATGCCCATCATTCAGCTGCACCAACACAGCATCCTGAGGGTTCAAACAGGACACAAGACAAGGACAAACGTCCAGGTTCAAACAGGCCCAAACCTGTCCAACTCCCTGATTAACCCTCATGTTGCTGTGCTGTTCACACACAATACACACAAACCATGCTCATAAAACCTTTGTATGTTAAACAGCAGAACTGCTTGTACACTATGTCACCCATGTACCCACAGGGAAACCAGCACATAACTCATTGAGTACTAGAGGGACTATCAATGCATCGCTCAACAATGCTTTGGCAACCCCTATGATACTCAAAGGGTTAACCTGAAAAAAAATACAAGTCATCAACAGGCCATGAATGAAGTATATATGTGATTGAGTATGGCTGCCTCACTCAGAAGGATGGATAGGTTCATCCAGGAAAAAAAGACAGGCCTCAATCAAAGATATCCTTCACTACTGGCTTGATTGTTGCCCTTCAGGATTGAAAAAGAACAGACCTCTTGGACAGGATCCTGTCAAATTCATCAATCTCTGATTGCCAGGGTGGTCTCCCATGCATCACAATGCAATGCATAGGATACCATCATGATAACCAGAGAGTGACATTTAAAATCATACAAAATCTTGCATTGTACGGGATTAACTGATAACATAGGGATGACTAACACTTGAATCACACTGCAGATCTGTTCAAAAAATATATGTACACAAAAAAAGTAAGATATGTATGTGGATATGTATCTTTCAAATGGGTACAAATATGTCCCAACAACGTGTGAACTCAGAGATCAGTTCAGTATGTGTAATTGCCTTACTGCCCATATATGTGCACCCATCACAAACTAACTCTTATTGATATCATCAGAATACACATACCTAGTATATTCCACGAGGTATGTTTTTATTGATGATATCAATAAAAGTTATTTTGTGATGGGTGCACATATATAGGCAGAAAAACAATCACATGTACTGAACTGATCTCTGGGTTCATATCTAGTAAGGATATGTTTGTACCCATATGAAAGGTACATATCCACATACATATCAGACCATTTTCCTTTCGGTGTCCCTTGCATGGGGTGGCAATGGTTAATTTCACCTTTATGTAATATTGTAGGCATTGTAGAAATATGTGGATCAATGTTAGTCCAATCCCTCCTACCCTCATGGTTAGACAGATATTGCTCTATGCGACAGATGGAGATATCAGTCATTTGACCACACGGAGGCTCTTCAGCTGAGCCAAAATTGACCCATTTAGAGATAAATACATCTTTGGGATGGTCTACAAAGTCTGCCTGGCTTGCAAGACACAGCAGCAGCAGGAACCCAACCAGCAGAGTCACTGGGCACATCCACCTCCAGCATTGGGCGCCTCACGGGCATGGAGGCTGAGAGCATGGCCTTACAGAGGAGGCTACTCTGGGCATGCCGCAGCACTGACCAGAATATATCAAGGAGCTGGATGGAATCCTGGAGGAACACCTCCAGGATAGAAGCAAGGATCCATGCCCTGGAGTTGGAGGTGATGAGGATAAACACACAACTCCATCAGTACTACACGGGGATGATGGACATGTTTGGCTAGGTGCTGGTGGTGTTGAGGGACCATAACAGCAAGGAGAACATGTGTGTAGAGAGAGAGCTGCAGTCCACAGAGGGGTCAACTGCACCCACCAGTCCCTCCAGTGTGACCCCAGAAGCCACACCTAGGTGTCAAAGGGGGACCAGGCAATCAGCCAAGGCATCCACCTCTAGCACCCAGTTCAAGGTCCCCCCCAAGAAAAAAAAATAAACTGCCCAACTTGTTCTTTTTATCCTCAATAAAAGTAACTGTGCTTTTGAATCCTTTGCTTTGTGTTTAGTGATAGATCGGGTTTCAGAGTTGTCTCCAATTCATTGCCAAGCAATGCAGTGAACACAACTTCTGCCTAGGTAACAAGTTTGTGGGATGTTACAGCATGAGTTTACTCACACCGTTGTACAAATTCAACTGGCAGTCCATCCCTGGAGCCATATAACATGACAGTGTTATATGGCCCCATTGTGGGTTGAATTTGAACAAAACATACCCCTTAGCACAACAAGTGGTACAACATTCGTCTGCATCAATTGTTGTATTTAAGGGGTTAACCAAACAAAGAGCTATTTCACTTAGCAGAGAGCTAACAGGCAGGGCAGATGTAACATACACCAAAATAGTTTTTGACTCACACTGTTATTGTGAAACTGACTTACTGGGAAACCCAATGTTCATCATAGGATTTCAATGTGTAGCACACACATTGAAATCCTGGGGTGAGCATTGGGTTATCTAGTAAGTTGTGTTGTTGTTTTACTAAGGTTGTAACACACTTCACCAGTGATAACACTTGTCCACTTAGTTTGTTTTTTTCAGTTTGTTGATGTAGCCCATGTTCTGAGTTATGTCAGACTAAAGCAATCTCAGAACATTGATTATATTGAGCAGTGTATCACTGCCATCATCTGTTTGCATGAATATATCACAGAGTCCACTCACTGGCAAACAGGTAGTGGACTCCTGTGATGTGGGTCATGCCTTCCCATGTATGGGGGATACTCTAGCCTTGAGTGTTGTTACGTATTGACACATGGGTAATCCAACATTTCTTCATACAGACACAAATTGAATAATGACGGTTCTTCTTTATTGTGTCTCAAAGTAATGTGTTTTCTGGGTATAATGCCTATATACATTAAACACTTGTATGAGCACACTAATTGTACTTTGAAACTAAATCTAAATACTTTAGAAACATTACTGTCCTGCTCATGTGTTGTCCACAAGCTTTGACAACTCAGTAGATGAGTATTCTAACTGTACAGGTTTGAAACCTGGATGTTAGTACACACAAGAATTTGTGTTTTCTGTGTCTATATAAGAATGTTCCAGTAGAGGTTGCTGTGAACATCAGGTCAAACATTGAATCACCAAAACAAACACTTGAAACACCAAGGGGTGAGCTTCATAGAAGTATTGTCAAGACATCAGTCCAGTCACATGTAAGATCTCCTCTCCAAGGATGGATCATGCTATGGATGCCTATGGGACAAGAGGACATGATTTGGAGCAGCACCCTTGAAATCATCATCATGCAACAACTTCACAGTCCCCTCAATCCTTTTCATTACAGGTGAGTACACAAACCATTGCTTTGTAATTTGTTGTGTACTTGTCTGTAACCCATTACATAGAGAACTAAGGAATTATGAAGCAGTGAATACACACATCAACAAGTATGTTCTGAGAGCTCCATGAAACTGATGTATTTGGTCTGCCACTGTGGCAGCCCAATTTTATTTGTTTCATAGAACTATTATGACATATTTGTTGATGTGTGTATTCATGCCAGGGGCACATATCACTACACACTCACAGGTCAGCATTGGGTCCCTGGAGATCTGATCCACGTTTCATGACCTCTATGTTGTGTAACAATACCACTGTAGATCCATCCCCTGCTGCTCTTCTCAGCTATAGCAAACTACAGGTTCCATGTTGACTCTAATGGCCTTTTAACCCCTGATGTGACAGAGTGTTATCCAATGCATTGCACTGAATGCTTGAGTTATACTCACAGTTAAAGTGGTCCGTGATGAGTCTGTCTCTGATCTGCGCCCCTCTCAGGGTCTCCTCAACATGGCCAATGTCCATTGGCGCTTAAGGTATGGGGGCGGGCTGGATATCATGCACCAGCCTGGTGTCTACTGCGATGTTGTGCAGTATTGCACACGCCATTAATATGTCACACACTTTTCCAGGTTCATACTGGAGTGCTCCCCCCGAGTGGTCCAGACATTGGAATTGAGACTTCAGGAGGCCAAAGGTTCGCTCAGTGGCATTCCTCGTTCTGCCATGAGCCTGGTTGTATCTTTCTTGGGGCATCTGTTTGGGGATTGGCGACCGGGTTCAGTAGCCAGGATTTGCATCCATAGCCAGCATCACCTGTGTAATGTGAGTGACATGGTGAGACAGGGAGCACATGTTTTGTGAATGATGTTTTGTGTTGTGGTCATACTAGCTGTGGGTCAGGAGCATGCTGAGCAGTGTTGTGTGTACACATGTGGATGTGGTGTGATTTAGTATTGTGAACTCACCCAGAAGCCATCCCCCTGTATAAGTTCCATTCTCGAAGTCTCTGCAGACTGAGGAGTTTTGGAGGATGTATGAATCATGAAAGCTGCCAGGATATTTTCCACAGACATTCATAATCCTCATGTTGCTGTTGCACACCATTTGCACGTTCATGGAGTGGAAGTTCTCCTTGTTGATGAATAGCTGTGCGTCACGTGCTGGGGCTTTGATACGAACATGGGTGCAATCTATAACACCCATGACCCTGGGCATGCCTCCCCTTGTGTAAAAGCCCTGCTTGAGATGTATGCATTCCATGTTGGTGGTGGAGAAATGTATGTAGGTACTGGCCTTGCTTTTTGAGGGCTGGCAAGACCTGGGCCAGCACTCTGGAGAATGTGGCCTGTGACATATCAGATTTGTAACCCTCAGTGGACTGGAAGGCGCCACTTTCCATGAAGCGTATGGCACACAGGAGTTTTTGCAGGCCAGTAAGTGCATGCTTGTGGATCGGATCCATAGATCCTTGATGACCTCATACAAGGCAATGATGCCGTGCTGCCTCAACCTGTAGCGATCAATCACCTTGTCATTGGTCATTCCAAAGAGAGTGACCCTCAGGCGGTATACCCTGGGCCTTGGTGGTCATCTATACATCCTCCGCTGCTGCAGGGGTCCCTGTGGTAGCTGGGGAGCATCCTGTTGCTGTGTAGCATCCTGTTGCTGCAGCTGTGCATCTACAGACAGGTGCTGTCCTCCAGGTGGTGATGGGCTCCTGTGTGGCTGTTGAGCCAGAGCCTTTGTTAATTAAAGAACATATAACCTATGTGAAACATTGCTTTGCAATGCGTTCCATACCCCTCTGACACTCAAAGGGTTAATTAATAAAGGGGGCAATTGTCGCCCCCATGCAAGGGGGGTGTCATGAGGGGTCATGATACCCCTCTTGAGGTCTGAAGTACTTTTTTAATACAAATTACACACACACATATATATCTATTTATATATATATATATATATATAGATATATATATATATATATATCCTACATAATAATTCGCTAAAACGTGTGTAACAATGCAGTCACATGCAGTAGAGACTGTTGCGCATGCTGCAGTCATGTGCAGTAGAGACTGCCTGCGCCGCGGCTGATACAGAGCTGGAGCTCCGAAGGAGCGTCCAGCTCTGTATCAGCCACGGTGCGGGCAGTTTCTACTGCGCATGACTGCCCACGACCGGCTGGCAGTGGCACTGTGGCCCGTGTAACGGGCTCTTCAACTAGTATATATATATATATATATATATATATATATATATACACACATACATATAATTTAAAAAAAGAAAATCATTATTACACCTAAATTAATTATTTAATTACATTTTCACACAAATTACATATATAATAAAAACAAACACCTTTTTTATACGTATACAGGTTGCCTATTAACCCTATGAGTACCAGAGGGGTAGCAAACACATTACAATAACTCTCTGGTACTCATAGGGTTAATCTTAATCTGATCGGGTTGATAGATTGTTGGGAGGGGCTGGGCATGACCCGGCTGTCATGGTACATGTTGGTACTAATGACAAAGTCAGTGGAAAATGGAGGTCCGTTAAGAAGGATTTCAGGGACCTAGGATATAAGCTTAAGCAGAGGACCTCTAAGGTAGTATTTTCTGAAATTCTACCTGTGCCACGCGCTACATTAGAAAGGCAACGAGAGATTAGGGAGTTAAATGCGTGGATAAAGACTTGGTGTAAGCAGGAGGGGTTTGGGTTCCTAGAGCACTGGTCAGTCTTTTCCCTTGGGCGCAATCTTTATAGTAGTGATGGATTGCACCTTAGTGGAAGGGGGGCCACGGTGCTGGGTGATAGGATGGTTAGAAGGCTGGAGGAGACTTTAAACTAGAAAGGGGGGGGGAGCTGCAACACAGGCTGGGGAAGATAGTATAATTGAGGGAATGGGATTAGAGAAGGGTCATGGGGATGGAGAGGGGGAATGGGCTAGTTCATCTAATAGGGAGTTGCCATTGTTACAGCCTGATAAAAGACAAATACATCTGAAAAAGAAAGAAATCTTTAAGAATGGCAAAAAGATAAAATGTATGCATGCAAATGCTCGCAGTCTGGCTGGTAAGATGGGGGAACTAGAAATGATTGCAGTACATGAGCAGTATGATCTGATTGGAGTGTCTGAAACCTGGTTAGATGATACGTATGACTTGGCAGTCAATTTAGAGGGTTATTCACTTTTTAGGAGGGACAGGGTTAATAAAAGGGGAGGAGGGGTATGCCTATATGTAAAGCAGGCCTTAAAACCTAGTTTAAGGGAAGATATAAATGAAGGGTCCAATGAAAAGGTAGAGGCCTTGTGGGTTGAAATACACACTGGGGGCACACATGATAAAAAGATATTGGTGGGGGTTTGCTACAAGCCACCTAATGTTGGGGAGTTGGAGGAAGCCCAACTTTTACTGCAAATGGAAAAGGCTGCTAGGTCAGCAAAGGTAATTATAATGGGAGATTTCAACTACCCTGAAATTGACTGGAGCAATATGACTTCAGGCACAACAAAGGGAAATATTTTTCTAAGTATGATAAATGATAATTTTATGTCCCAACTAGTAGAGGAGCCAACTAGAAAAGAGGCCTTGCTTGACCTAGTGCTCTCAAACGATTCTGACATTGTAAACAATGTGCAGGTAAGGGAACATTTGGGCAGCAGTGACCACAATATTGTATCCTTTGAAGTTTGTTATGAGAAACCAAATAGCAAGAGTTTAACCAAAACATTCAATTTCAAAAAGGCTAATTTTACAAAGTTAAAAGAAGCTTTAAAGGATATCCAGGGGGATGTAATTTTCAAAGATTAAAAATGCACAAGAGTCATGGAATGTATTTAAAATGCTCTTGGGCAAATATACACGTCAATATATACCATTGGGTAATAAGCACAAGAGAAGTAAAGCAAAACCAATGTGGATTAATAATGTGGTTAGCAGGGAAATGAGAAATAAAAAGCAGGCTTTTAAGGTGTTTAAGTCAAATGGGTCAGATGCATCATTTAAAAAATATAAAGAATGTAATAAAATCTGCAAACAAGCAATTAAGCTAGCTAAAATAGAAAATGAGCGAAACATTGCAAATGAGAGCAAGAAAAACCCTAAACAATTCTACAAGTATATTAACAACAAAAAAGTTAAGGTTGATATTGGTCCTCTTAAGACTGAAACAGGTGAATTGATCAGTGAGGATAAAGCTATGGCTGACACCCTAAATACGTTCTTTGCTTCAGTATATACAAAGGAAGCAGAAATGACAAGCTGTGGGCAAACAGTCAAAACCATGGAATTTCCTCCAACATCTACATGGCTTACTGAGGACAAGGTCCAAAAGAGACTGGAAAGGGTTATAGTGAATAAAGCGCCTGGACCGGACGGTATACACCCAAGGGTACTTAAGGAACTTAGTTCAGTAATAGCAAAACCATTATACTTAATATTTATTGATTCACTTTCATCAGGCATAGTGCCCTGTGATTGGAGGAAAGCTGATGTAGTTCCATTGTTTAAAAAGGGAGCAAGATCCAAACCAGGAAATTATAGACCTGTGAGCTTGACTTCCATAGTGGGTAAGATACTAGAAGGGTTATTAACTGACAGTATTCAGAACTATGTGAAGACAAACAATATCATTAGTAGGAATCAGCATGGTTTCATGAAGAACAGATCATGTCAGACTAATTTACTTGCATTTTATGAAAGAGTGAGTAGTAATTTGGACAGGGGAATTGCTGTTGATGTAGTATACTTGGATTTTGCAAAAGCCTTTGACACAGTGCCTCACAACAGGTTACTGCATAAATTAAAAGGCTTCGGTTTGGGTGGTGTTATCTGTACATAGATTGAGAACTGGTTAAATGATAGATGGCAGAGAGTTGTTGTAAATGGAACTTTTTCAAACTGGTCTAGGGTTATAAGTGGGGTGCCGCAGGGTTCAGTCCTGGGCCCAATGCTTTTTGATTTGTTTATTAATGATCTAGAAGTGGGAATTGAAAGTAGCATCTCAATCTTTGCTGATGACACTAAGCTATGTAAGGAAATACATACAGAGCTCAATGTTTTTTCCCTACAGAAGGATTTAGATAAACTAAGTGAACGGGCAGAAAAGTGGCAGATGTCATTTAATGTAGATAAATGTAAGGTTATGCATTTGGGTTGTAGAAACAAACTTGCTGCATATACTCTAAATGGGAAACAACTTGGGAAATCCTCATTAGAGAAAGATTTAGGTGTACTGATAGACAATAGTCTTCACAGAAGTATGCAGAGTCACTCAGCTGCTGCAAGAGCAAATAGAGTACTAGCCTGCATAAAAAGAGGTATAGAAGCAAGGGATGCTAATATTATCCTACCTCTGTATAAATCCTTGGTTAGGCCTCATCTAGAATATGGAGTACAATTTTGGGCGCCTGTTCTAAAAAAAGACATTGCTGAACTGGAAAAGGTGCAGAGACGTGCAACAAAACTGATAAAGGGATTGGAGGATCTGAGTTACAAAGAGAGACTAGCCAAACTGGGTTTGTTTACATTAGAAAAGAGACGTCTAAGGGGTGATATGATTACCATTTACAAATACATTCAAGGTCAATACAAAGAACTATCCAATGAATTATTTATGCAAAGAGCTGAGCTAAGAACAAGAGGTCATCCATTAAGACTTGAGGAAAGGCGCTTTCGACTAAAACACAGGCAGGGATTCTTTACAGTAAGGGCGGTAAGGCTATGGAATTCTTTGCCTCGGGATGTTGTGCTTGCAGATAATGTAACTGCATTCAAAAAGCAATGGATGCCTATCTAGCACAGAACAATATTGACAGTTATGACAGATGGCTTCAAAGCAAATAGGATATTGAGCCGGGGAACTATTTGACACACACACACACACACACACAAACACACACACACCTACACTGGAAATTGCTCCAGAGGGCTTTTTTGTTGCCTTCCTCTGGATCAACAGGAGTGTTATTGGCATGGGCTGGACTTGATGGACGCATGTCTTTTTTCAGCCTTATCTACTATGTTACTATGTTACTATGTAATCTTACAATATGAGGGCATGTCGAATATAATAGGAGAAGAAAAATGTTGGATAAAAATGGTGAAAGAAAATCATGGGAGCACTGTAGTCGACTTATCAAGGGGGATGGGGGTTTAAAATGTCAGATGTACAATATTCATCGAATTAATATGGTGAAAGAAAGCACTGTAAGTCGGATTTGGAAGGGGAAGGGTTAATTGTCGACTATGAACAATATTTGTCGGATTAATGTGGTGAAAGAAAGCACTGTAAGTCGACTTTGGAAGGGGAATGGTTAATTGTCGACTATGAACAATATTTGTCGGATTAATGTGGTGAAAGAAATCACTGTAAGTCGACTTTGGAAGGGGAATGGTTAATTGTTGACTATGAACAATTTTTATCGGATTAATGTGGAGAAAAAAAGCACTGTAAGTCGACTTTTAAAAGGGGGGTTAATATGTCAAAGGGGGCACTTTATGTCGGATTTCTATGCTGTATACTGTATTATACACTGCTTTTGTTCGAACAACGATGGTTTTGAAACTGTTGTTATGGCTTCTACTCCTCAACCTCTGAGGCGCAAAATTTCTGACTAACCACAAAACAGGTGGTAATACTGAACGTGGGTAATAGCATACTAATTGCACGTTGTTTTTAGTTGTCTCCTATGGGCTTTTTTTAAACTGGTGGTAAGTATAATTACTGCTGATTTTAATTTCACAAGTTGGGTAATAGGATAGCAAAAACTTTAAAAAAAATGCCTGTTTTATTTTTAGCGCTGGTAATAGTATAAGCCCTTAGTTGGATTAAACCAGTGAGTGCCAGTGGGGTAATTATACCCCACTGGCACTCATGAGGTAAATTTTCTACGAACACTGGACACAGGTTTGCAGTGCTTTGGATGTATTGATATGGGGTTTAGGGCCCCATATCAATACATCTACTGGGGACTTAGGTTTTTTAATTTCAGTTCTAATGGCAATTTTAGATCTGATAAGGGACTCTGCACCCCAAAAAACTGGGTTCAGAATTTCCCACGATAGAGTGGGTCCCTTACCAGGTCTTAGGGCTAATGTATGTAATTGAATTGCATCTTGCAACGTTTTATTTTTTTGTTATCTCTATGAGAGAAAATGCTGATAACTTTCTGGCCCTACAGGGTTTTTTTGCCAGCATTTTTTCATAGCACAGGTAATTGCATAGCTTACTGTGCTTAAAAAAATTCAGTCGGCTGTTTTTTTAGCTGTCAGAACTAATTGAATTGAAGCCTAGATTGGGTATCAGTGACCAGCAGCAAGTTTAATCCTGTATTGGTAAAAGATAGAAAAATACACTGCAAGTAAATAGGTATGGATTGTGTGACCTCTGGAACAAATTTCGCAAAGTTACCTCTCATAGATCTCAATCTCTTCTCCTAGACCACATTTAAGAATTATATTTAAGTTGTTAATTGCAAGGTATAACAGTTCCCCTCAAACAGACCCCATCTATCATGCACAAGAACCTACAGAAATGACAGTTGTTTGATGTGAACCAGCTTATTATATCAGAATGGCATCATATGATAACTTTTCCACAGCTCCATTTTAGTTAGTGTCATAGAAAACAGAAACAAAATATCTGTTTCATATCTTGCAAAACAGCCTGATTTCTATGAACACAAACTTAAATAAATGTTTTGCTTATTTCTAATACTGATTCTATGCAAGTGTATTGCCCCCAACATGCTAAATGGATTTCTAGTATCCTTTGCCTGATTCATTTGACCATCCTGTAGAATTAATCATAACAATAGATTTATTACACTTTATGATTGCATATTTATATCTTTTGAACCTTGCACTAACTTACATACAGATAAACATTATAATGTTAAAGACAGATATCTAATATACTAAAATATGTGTTCAATGAATAAGTTGGTCCTTTAAAAAGAAATTATAATAATATGCATAATTGCAGTAATAATAAGGAAAGCATTGTTAGCTTGAATAGCATCATATAGATTATGTACAGATTAAGATTTGTTTATGGTTACTCTCAATTGTGCATTTATGAATCAGTAGTCTGTCTTATTCCAAGTACTGATTCACAAATAGTAACACAGCAAGATCCTTGACTAAAACGTCCCTTGTGTGCAGTAGAGTCTACATTTTCTACAGCAAATGTTACAGCTATTAATTCCATCAGTGATGGGCAGACATGTGCATTGCTCAGTGGCAAATGGTCATAGATCATTAAGCAGGCATCCTTTTTCTAAGCTCTTATGTCAAGCAAAAAGTCAGTCCTCAATCACTATGGGGATGTGTGTGCACCTTGTACTTCATTCAATGGAGGTTTGTGAAAAATAAGTTTACTGGGCAGCACAGAGCAGTGTAATTGACTCTGTGTAACAGCTGCTGTCATTGGGGCATTATTATAAGAAATCATATAAGCCTAGCTTTGAAAATTATTCAAGGCAATAAGTCATCTCTGACATTCAGTACCTAGCAACAAAATGTCTATATTAAAAGGAGCACCAGATATGACAATAATTAATGCAATACATATAAGTAACAGAAAGGTTAGGAAACCATTTTTATGAGATTCAAGAGCTAGCAGAGCTCAGAACATGCAATGAGAATTTGGGTATATAGATCTCAAAGAATCACATAAGTGTAATTACTATAATTGCAAATTAGTAAAACTTGTGAATGTCAAGCTTTTTTGCAAGACAATAACAGTGATAGATTAAATAAATATGGGTTATTAAAAAATAAATCGGTCTTTTGTCTTTTTTCACTCATTACTTTCAGTATTTGTATTTATTTGCATAGTGATATGATTGCCTAAAAATATTTCTTTCTAGTTGAAGCAAAATTTAGATTTTTTAATTACAATGAAAACACATTCTCACTTTGATGTAGATGCTATTTTAAAAGGGCTATTAGAATCTATGTTTTCCTAGAGACCAGCCACTGCTTCCTAATTATTTGACAGTGTATCCTGTTTATTTATGTATATATATATATATTTTTTTTTTTTTTTAAAGAATGGGGCAGCACCCATGGGACTTTTCAATCAATGACTAATTTATTAATAAATAGACAATAAACGGGGGGGCGTGTCTGGACGCTGAACATGGCGGACGTGTAATCCTTGAGCTCCAGAGCCCTACCTACGCATTAGCTTTCTAACAGCTTTCTCACAGCCGCTAGACAGATCCAGCTACCCTATTCCCTTCCATCTCCCCTCTCCTCCTCGATGCCCAGCAGGAAGAAGAAATCTCTTCCCATTGGGACCTTCTTTGACCGACGCCCACGGAGCGATCCAAAAAGCGCGGACGCGCCATCTTTACCGCTAACCATGGATGCAGCGGTGGGTCCAGACGCTTCCTTAACTCTACCTCCGATTCCCGGTGATACCCTCCCCATGATGGGTGATATGGAGCGCCTGCTATTTTCTGTCAGAGACTCTATAAAGTCGGATATTGCGGATCTCAAGTCTGATATACATGGCCTGGGCATGAGAGTAAAGGACCTGGAGGACACTCAGGAATCTCTCCTCAATTTGCAGGACAATTTTCAGCGTCGTTTGGACTATCAAGATGAAACTATTGAGCTCCTTAAATCCCAGATGGATGATCTGGAAAATAGGAGTAGGAGATCAAACATCCGAGTTCGGGGCCTACCTGAGTCTGTTCTTCCTGCCTCTATCGCTCAGGTCTTGCAAGACTTGTTCGGCAAGCTACTGGGTGTCTCCGGTGCCGAGATTAAGTTTGAACGGGCCCACCGTGCGCTGCGGCCCCGCAGTCAACTGGGGGACCGACCTAGGGATGTTGTTTGTTGCCTGCATTCCTTTACGCAGAAAGAACGCATCATGGCTCTGGCCAGAACCTCTGATCCTCTGCTGCATGGTGAGGCACAGATAACGCTATTTCAAGATTTATCCCCTAGAACTCTACAGCTGAGGCGCCAACTGAAACCCCTCACTGATGAACTTCGCAACCGAAACATTCCCTACCGCTGGGGTTTCCCGTTTGCCCTGATAGCTACTGTGGATGGTCAACCGCACTTTATCCGGCGGGCTGTTGAGGTGCAGGACTTCTGTAAACAGTTGAACTTTACTCCAGTGCCTGATTTGACTGACTCTTCAAGACGGGCCCCTCCAACTGGGGTTGCTCTACCTCAAAGGGAACGGTGGATTCCGGTGCATAATAAGAGGGCTCGGCCAGCTTCGCCTGATCTTACCGTTGCAGAGGCCTCCTAAATTGCTAACTCATCAGGTTTGGGACTGTAGGACTGCCTTTGATACTCATACGCTTTTATGATATCTGGTTTTCTCCATGTCCTAGTCTACCTCATGTTTTGTATGTTTATACCTTATTGTTATGTTTTACTCTTTTGCATTTTTAGGGGGCTCTTCTGTCTCTTCTGCCGGGTGGCTTCCCCTTCGCCCTTCGATTTCTGTTGGGCGGCGGGGGGTCATCGTGGATGTGTGGGGTGCGGCCGTGGGCCTTCTCGAGGGGTGGCCTCCGCCCGCACCTCCTGATTTTTCACTGTCAGATATATACAGTATTTACTTAGGTTCATGATGCTATTGTAACGACCTTATGTGTTATTCTGCCTCCGTTGGATTCCTGGGGTTTGTGTACTCTCTCTTCCCTATACACTTTTCCTTCCCTCTCTAGCTTTTCTTCTCTACCCTTCCCTCCTTTTCTCTGCTCTATGCTTGCCTGAATCTTTTTCTCTGACTTTAGCTAGCATCTGGGAGTCATTTTGGCTCTCTCTTTTCCTCTCTGATGGATCTGTCTACGCTCATTCTTTTTGCTCTCTACTCTGGGCTCTGTCTCGAGTATCTCGAGTACTGTATACCCCTCTTAGACTGCGGATGTTAATCACAAGTTTGAGTTCTTTTGTTACAAGTTGTGCAGTTGAAATGTTGTGGTTTGATACCTTCTCTACGCTACAGGCTAGGTCTGTCTGGCCTGGTTTCTTTTTTTCCTTTGTTTTCTTCTCTATCTACTTTACTCCTTCCCTTTTCTATTCTTCTTTCCTTGCTCTACCCTCTTCCTCCTTGGGCCATATTTATCTCTCCATTCTGGGACTTCGTGTGTTTTGTGGGTCTTTGCTCTTTTTGGGGGGGGTCGCTTGGTTCTCTTTCTTCCGTGTGCACTCTTTTGCACTTTTGGGCAACGTTTGCTCAGCGGGGTCTTGTGGATCTTGATCATGCCATACGTCTTTAAGGCCATCTCTATAAATGCCAAGGGTCTTAATACCCCGCAAAAGCGATCTCTCTTATATCGGGAGTGTTCCCGATTGGGAGGCAAGGTTTGTTTTGTACAGGAGACACATTATGCCTCTTCCAAATTACCATCTATCTCTAGTCGCTTGTATCCACTCCAGTTTCATAGCCCAGCTCCTACCAAGCGGTGTGGGGTTGCTATATTACTGCACAAATCTTTTCATTTTGAACCCACTGACACTATGCGGGACCCTGAGGGCAGGTTCCTATTTGTTAAGGGCAAGGTTGGCTCTCTAACCTGTACTTTTGCCACCATATATGCTCCCAATTCTTCCCAGCTCCCATTTCTTGACTCGGTACTAGCCTCTCTCCATGCTTTTCAGGAGGGCTTTTTACTTCTAGGGGGTGATTTTAATTCGGTTTTAAATCCATCTTTGGATTGTTCCTTGGGCTCTTCCTCCCTCCCTATGTCTCATTTTAACCGTTTACGATCTTTATTGTCTCGCTACTCTCTCATTGACGTGTGGCGCCTTTTAAATGGGGCGTCTCGCTCTTATACTTTCTTCTCGTCGCCTCATTCTAACTATTCTCGTATTGATTTTTTCCTTATACCCCAATCCTTTCTGCACTATGTCTCTTCTGCTGTAACTCATCCAATCACGTGGTCTGACCATGCACCGGTGGAACTGGAGGTTTCCCTGCCTTTGCTCCTTTCTTCTCCAGGTAGCTGGAGGATGGACGACTCCATCTTACTTGATGCTCCTTCTACACTTCGCCTCAAAAAGGCAATAATTGAATACTTTCGCTTGAATACTGATTCTTCTATTTCCCCCTTGACGTTATGGGAAGCTTTCAAGTGCGTTTTGAGAGGTGAATGCATCAGTCTACGGAGTGACCGTCAGAAGAAGGCCAGACAGGAGCTTGATTTACTATTGTCCAAAATATCCGACCTTGAGCGTAGCCATCAGTCTTCTGGTTCGGATATGGTACTAAAGGAACTCCTCTCCCAGCGGGAGCAGGTTCGATCTCTTTTGCGTTCCCATGTTTCTAAATCCTTTGCACGGACGAAACAGGTTTATTACGAGCAGGGCAACAAGTGTGGTAAATGGCTTTCCAACTTGCTGTCCCCAATCGCGCCTCCTGTTCGTATACACTCAATCAGATCCTCTACGGGAAGTCTTGTTCAGGACGTTCCTGCAATAGCGGATTCCTTTAGGGGATACTATGCGGACCTCTATAATTTACCCCAACCAGTGGTTTCTGATTTCCAAGGGCTCCAGTCTACCTATGTGAAGGAGGCTTCCCTCCCATCCTTATCTCCGGGACAGTCACTTGCCCTGGATGCTGATATCACTGACTCTGAAGTTCACTCCGCTATTAAACAGATGCCTTTGGGTAGGAGCCCGGGACCCGATGGCTTTCCAGTACGTTTTTATCGTACATTTACTGACCTTCTTGTCCCCCACCTTACCCGATCCTTTAATTCTTTGCCTGATTCTGTATCTTCCCACCCTTATTTCTCTGAGGCCCATATCTCTGTCCTCCCTAAGTCTGGTAAGGACCCTTCCCTCTGTTCTAGCTACCGTCCCATTTCCCTTCTCAATGTCGACTTGAAGATTTATGCTAAAATTCTAGCTAACAGATTGCGTCCTCACCTTCGGGGCTTAATTGATTCAGATCAATCTGGGTTTGTGCCCGGAAGGGAGGCTAGGGATAATACCATTCGTCTTATTTCTCTGGTTGAACATGCTCACACCTTGTCGGACTCTTCTCTCTTTCTTTCAGTAGATGCGGAGAAGGCGTTCAACAGGGTGAACTGGGACTTCATTGTCCTAGTGCTGAGGGGCTTCGGACTTGGGGACAAATTTGTCAAATTTGTAATGGCCCTTTATGTAAACCCTACCGCTCGGGTCCGCGTCAATGGGTCGTTGTCCTCCTCCTTCTCCCTCCATAACGGTACACGTCAAGGTTGCCCCCTTTCACCTCTTATTTTTATTATGGTCATGGAATCTTTAGCTAACAGGATCCGGTCCATGCCTACTGTGCATGGCATCCCACTGGCCTCGAAAGAACACAAATTGGCGCTTTTCGCGGATGATCTCATCTTTTTACTCTCTAAGCCTTCTGTTTCTCTACCTGCAGTTCTCCTAGAATTACAGTCCTTTGGGCTGGTTAGTAATTTTAAGGCTAATTTGCAAAAATGTGAAATTCTCAATCTAACGGTCCCTCATTCTGAGATTGCATCTTTGGCTCGGGCTGTCCCTTTCCGCTGGGCTGGCTCTTCCATTCCATATTTAGGAATCCGACTCACCTCCTCTGCTGCCTCTCTGTTCTGCGCTAACTATATCCCCCTTCTCTCTCGCCTTGCTTCAGATCTGAAACGTATTAGCTTCCTTTACCTTTCCTGGGCTGGACGGATTAATGTGCTGAAATCTATCTTTTTGCCCAAGGTACTCTATCTCCTGCAGGCGGTTCCCATTTCTCTTTCTAAATCCTATCTCAAATCTCTTCAGTCTGTATTTACATCTTTCACTTGGAATTATAAGCCTGCTAGGATTCGGCTTTCTATTCTTACTCTTCCGCGGCGACTTGGGGGCTTGGGAGCTCCGAATATTTTTCAATATTATCACTCTGTTCACCTTTCTTCCCTCCTTTACTGGTTCCATTCTTCAGCAGATAAACCATGGATCCCCCTCCTTCAGACCTTTTCTCCCTCCTCGCCCCTTTCCAATTGGCTCTGTTTCCCTTCTTCCTCGAGACCCACCTCCCTTCTCCGTTCTCCTATCTTACGTCCCATTTTTAGGACTTGGGACTCCGTCTCCTCAACTTTGTCTAGCATTCCTTCCCCGCTCTTATCTCTTATCTCGAATCCGGATTTCCTCCCTGGTCAATCCGTCTCTGCTTTCTTACATTGGCGCACTTCCGATCGGTTGCTTGTTACTGATCTACAACACGGAGGTTCTCTTAAGAGCTTTGCCTCTCTGCAGGAATCTCTTCCCCTTCAGTCTCAGGACTATTGGGGCTACATGCAAATATCTCACTTTCTTTCTTCCCACCCTCACAAACGTTATCTCCTCAGGGATCTTACTCCCTTTGAGCGTCTCTGCCGCCCTGGTGGGCTATCCCCTTCCCCTCCGACTCATCTGATTTCTAAACTCTACTCTTTGTTAGGGGAATCGACTTACTCTTTCTCTAAATTTCGCATAAAGTGGGAGGCTGAACTTGGTGTTACTATTCCTGAGGAGTCCTGGACCCAGACAGTGCGAGGATCTCTGTACTCCTCGCGTAATCTGTTGGCAGTTGAGCTGAACTACAAGATACTCTTGAGGTGGTACAGGACTCCGGAGGTAATTCATTCTTATTACCCTGACGTTCCTGATGTTTGCTGGAGGTGTGGGGCTGGGGGGGGTCATATGTTGCATATTTGGTGGTCGTGTCCTGCCCTTCGGACCTTTTGGACTGCTGTGATCTCTGAGATTAATGGTGCTGTCTCCTTGAACCTGCCCTCGGATCCTACGTTGTTGTTGTTGTCAGTGGGCCTGTGTTCTGTGGTCCGCTCTAAAGTTACGAGAATTTTACTCTCCCATTTGCTCCTTGCGGCCAGGATGTGCATCCCCCTCTGTTGGAGGAGTACGGCACCTCCTTCGATACAGATGTGGCATTCCAAGATCCATGACATATTGCTCTGTGAACACCTTACTCATTTGAAAATGGGGACTATAGCGACCTTTCACAAAATTTGGGATCCTTGGCTTACTATTAATGTTAATGTCAATATCAATACTGATACTATTGTATCCTCGGGCTGAGGTTGCTCTTTGCATTTATCCTCGTGACAATGGGCCATAGCTTTTCTCTCATTGTCTACTACCTACAGGCGACAGCCTTCATTGGAAGGATAATTACTGGCATGACCTGTTTATTAATTTATGAACGAGTCCCACCTCTTGTCTCTGTAGATAGATGCCCACTGTTTCCCACCCTCCTCTCCTTCTGATTCCCATTCTTTCTTTTCTTTTGCTGTCTGTTCCAGTCTCTTTTTCTCTTACTTATTTTATTTCCATTATACTCAACTCACCTTCTCTTCCATGAGCAAAGTCAGGATGTAGGTGTTTGGATTTCTCATTATGACTACTGTATTTGTCTATGCTTCTTGATGCTGTTTGCTTTTTGTTTTTGTCCTTGCGCTTCTCTATGTACCATGTGCGCTTCTTCTATAACCTGACATTGTACTTGCCAATGCTGAGTATATTGTACTTTTCTTTCATTTTCTAATAAACTTTATAAATTTAAAAAAAAAAAAAAAAAAAAAATAGACAATAAACAGGTTAGGTCAACGTTTCTAACATCATCAACAGACCTTTCTCAAGACAACCTATGTGGAGACTCACCTCCTTTTTCAGAATTATACTTAAATATTCGATCATACAGCATCTTCTTCCCTTTGCAGACTTTTTCTTCTAAGTCTGGGTGGCTGCACTTTTGTCTCTATGATGAGCAAGGAAGCTTACATTATTTGGTCATATATACTTTTATTAATTAACGAGTATTGATTGAACAGATTACCCACACTTCTCATATATGGGTCTTTCTAACACTGAATCCTTGGAATGTTTAGTGCTTTATGCCTAACTATAGAAGATTGGACTTTGTGTTACTTTATTTGAACATTTTGCGGTGGGGAATTGTAATTGGAACTCTAATTATGATATTCATGATATTGAGTGTTAGCGTACACAACCGGTATAAATATCAAAATAGGGGGCGCTAGTAGCCCCATCCAGTTCACTGAGGTTTGGCGAATGGAACAACACAGTATGCAATAGTATCCTGAGGTGATTTGAGGAGTTTTTTGTAGACACGGCACTCTTTATTCAAGAATTCCTATGGATTGAGTCAGCTTCTAGCGCTGTGCAATGCAAGGAAGAACACGGACCTCCGTAAGATGAAGTGATGGCATGCACACCCGCTATGATGGGAGAGGTAGCATGACCATCACAGGATTCAGACAGGGAAGCAATCCGTGTACTTGCATACACAGCTTTATCTTTAATAAGCAGCGTATACTGTATCATTGTTTCATATGTTACACTTAATGGAAAATGTTACTATGTAAGAATCACGTTATTGAACTGTATCACTCCAACTTTGTAACTCTTAGACGCCTTTGTGACCTATGGGAGACGTCCACTCGAAGCACCAGCCAATGGGAAGTTTCAGAGTGATGACATCACCATCTTCACGAGCGACGCCAGGGTACACTGGAGCATAAAGAAGGAGGTGAGTCTCCACATAGGTTGTCTTGAGAAAGGTCTGTTGATGACCGAAACGTTGACCTAACCTGTTTATTGTCTATCTATTAATAAATTAGTCATTGATTGAGAAGTCCCACGGGTGCTGCCCCATTCTTTAACTATTTATAACATTATTTGGGATTGTGCACCTGGGCCATTTATATACTGAAGAGTGAGTGCTTTCCACCATTTTGTTTTTTGGTATATATATATAGAACACCCCCATTTTTTCCAGTTTTTATTGAAATGTACACAGTTCAAGTCCAGTGAATAACCTGAAATGATACAAAGGTAAGCAGTAAACTGCCAGAGGTGAAAAAGAAAAAGTTTAGGTTAACTACATTTCAGTTATACAAAAAGGCCTTTTCAGGGAAGAAGTTATGGGTTAACAACTCACAATTGTTCTGCAGCTAAAGGTGATAAAGTGGAGATAACTTCTCTAGTGTTAAAAACTCTCCAAGTTTGGCTTCATAGAATAATACAAAACATGGAGAGTGTATCACACTGGACATGCCATCTCCACTTTATCATCCCATAGTGCATTTCCGCTATGGTTCATCACATGCATAAAAAAATAAAGGGAAATGTGAACACTTCACAGAGTAAAGGTTTGTTAGTGGGACAATGTAAGAAAAGTAACAGATCTAGTTCAAACAGGGCTGCTTTAAGAATCTGGTGGGCCTTGGGAAACACTCATGGTAGTGGACCCACTTACCAACCCACTGAAAAAAAAATACTCAAAGTACCACTGACATCATAGCCATATTCCACTGGGCAGGAAAACACTTTTAATATAGATCTGTAGTGTTCTGGATCATGGCTTCTTGGAAAGTCAGCATCAGTAGTCCAGCACCCACAGAAACCAGAAGGACGTTCTGACCTGGGGCTAGAGTCTATTGCAGGTAATAAATGTCAACATCTGTTTTAGCAAACATTTTCCTATTGAAGTCTATGGGGAAAACTGGAGATAAAAGCAGAGATAAAATTAGCACCTGTAATGAGCTGTTTTGTGATCCTGTGTTTGGTGGCTGAAATACACAGCCTTATGTATGAGGTGTCCTGGTTTCTGGCATTGCAATGAGCTTAAGTGGAAGCTGGCAAGTTGCCAGATTGGCATGCAGCTAGCCTCAATCTTCCCCTTGCCTTCCTTAAATAAAAGGAGCCAGCACCAGCTGCTCCAAAGAGAACTGAAGAAAGTCTTATTGGATGGAAAACTCATCATGTGTCCCTGCTTTTCTGCGTGATCCCACAGTGAGTTAGAAAAAATTTTACAAGGACCTCCTGCAATGTGGGGACTTCCACTATGTCACTGCCTGTTCCTGTACCTGGTTCCTATGCCCATGTGTAACTGTGACTCTGTTGGTGGACCCCTTTTGATTATGAAAATGTTTTCTGTGCCCATTGGTTAAAGCAGCCCTGGGTTCAGATACTATCAGCAGAACAGAAGTTACAAAACTGAGACCAATAGTTCAATAAAGCAGTTATTACTAGAAAACCAGCAGACATAAATGAAAGATGGTGGGGAGTAGATATGCAGAGGTGTCTGAGAAATATTACAAGAGCTAGCAGAGACAATGGAAAAGGTGGTATGGTGGAGAGTTGCATAAGCTTTCTGAGCAATATTACCAGGTATAGCAGATACAATTTAACAAGTGGTGTTATGTAGATACACTGAGGAATATTCCTTGAGATAGCAGAAACAATGGAAAAAGTGGTAAATGAAGTAGATTTACAGAGGTTTCCCAGGAATATTTCCTGAGATAACTTTCAATAAACTAAAGAAATGTAATTTTAGGGCAAATCAGTTGCACCATAGGGACAAGTAAAAGACTGGGACTGCATTTGTGGGAGAGGTTGCAGGTCTAACATCCAGCAGCTGCTGCCCTAAAGGGGCTGCCTGTTAAGAAGCACTTGCAGCTGAATAAACAGGTCGTGTCTCCATAGGGCTGTTGCTACAACATCGATTGGCAGTTACAGGTAGCATTTGCAGCTGTCAGTAGCCTCACTCCCATCAAGCTTAGGTTCTGGTGATCTCATTGGCGCACAACAGCATTCTTCTCGGGCTCCACTCAAGAGTACAGTCAGTAAAATCAGCACTTAGTTTTATTTTATTTTTTAGTTCTGTAACTTTCATTTTGTTTACATTATGGCAGGACTTCCTCTCTTAATACTAAAGTTAATGGGCTACCTTTCTTCAAATCTGCAGTTAACCTATAAGTATGGTGGGGTTGCTAAGTACTTCTAATATTTTATTATCTCTGTTAATCATTAGGATGAGTTCCCTTCCTCTATCAAGTATGTTTTTATGTGTCGTTCAATCATTTCACTGGTACAGGATAGCCATCTGTTTGCCCCCTAGGACAATGTTATATTGCTTTGATTAATTGACTACTGGTGAGGGACGAGTTCAAATCATGCAGCATCCAATGGATTAATTTTATTGTAAGTAGAGGCTGGCTATCATGATCTAAACAGGTGCAACGTTTACTATTTAACGTCATAGCTAAAAACATCAGTTCTCGCTTATAAATGGCAATATGTGCCTTTAGCTATTGTTATTCAACACCTCGTTCCCTCGCATCTGTCAAAGGGTTTGACCATAATTTTAGTGTTCTCATAAATGCCCGTGGCTTGCTTAGCACTACCTCTACGTTATCAGACCATTCTTGTGCATTCAGGGTCAAGGGCTTCCCTTCATTTCAATCAGGTTTAGAGGTCCTGCACCCTTGAATTTACATATTTATAGCCTGTTATACTTTCGGAAAGCATCTAGCATCGAAATAGTTAATGCTCATAATCCACTTCCTGGTGTCCATAAGAAAGGTGCAGCCAAGTGCCTACAATTATGTTACGTTTAGTCCAAGTTACACAAACAAGCAAAAAAAAACACGTTTTAAATTCCTTTTCAGACAAACATTGCCGCCAGGCTATTCAGTCTATCAGAACAATCATCCATTTTAATTTAGGGCCATCAATCAGGTTTCAGGTACATTCAGATAGTACCTTTGGCAGTATGTATTTTCCTTGCTACGTTTTAGCTACTAAGGTTTTGAAGCAACGTACCCTTTTCTCTTTCACACAGTCAGTCAGTAGGCCTCCACCAGTTTCTCCTCTACTCATCATCTAGAAGTGATGGTGAACATTTTTATTTTTAATATTATGTCATAAAGATGTACTATTAATGATGTCTTGTTAAATAGAAACATAGAACTTGATGGCAGATAAGAACCATTCGGCCCATCTAGTTTGACCATTTTCCTACTGTAAAAAAACTCAAACCTTTTTTGGTCCTAAATGAATTTTAGGTGAATTCATAGGTTCATGGGTTTAAAGGTTCTTGCATTCTTGCATCTCATTGTCATTTCAAGTAGGTATCCATACTTATTTTTCCCTCCCGAGCTAGTCACACTAAATTCACCTCTTAAGTTCCATTAAGTATCCACACCTGTAACAAGTCACCTCACACCATGCACCTCCCCCTCTTGCGGAACTGAAGGCCAATACATCCAGTTTCAGTTCATGACCATTCTGTACCTATCCTCCTGGGTCGCGAGAGGGTGATCTAGTGGGATTCACGTTTCACTGGTAAAATTCCATTAGTCCGACTACTTAGTATCTTCTTTGATTCATTCAGCATGTTGTTTGGAAGTGTAGATAGCTCAAGCACCATGCAAAGCAAGTTCCGGCTGTTAACGGACTTTATAGTCCCATTATAGAGTCAGATAACCAGCTAGGCTACTAAATTCTGATTATCAAGGCACCGGGATATATATATCCCAATCACCAAGATCTCAGGCCTGTCATAAGCTTACCTTATGATTGAGGCTGAAGGTCTAGCAAACTCAATCGTTTAGCAAAGTCTGCTGCAATGGAATGACCGTTCTCTATTTCCTTTTCCCCCTCCAATTTCCACCGTCACAGTTAGGTCAGATGCTTCAATGGCCTTCGTATATATGGCTATCCATCAGTCCAAGTGGTTCACAGAACCCTGACCACCTGAAGTAGGTGATATTCCACACCTCTCGTCTCTTGTTAGTGGTTCCTATAGTAACAGCAGCAGCTCTCTGGGGTCCTTTATAGTGAGGCCAGCCAGTCACATTCATTACAGATAATCAAGCCAAATCCCAACTCCTATCAAAAGGCAGATCCAACTCCTGCTTTATCATGTTTTTCCTACAAAAGCTTACATTGCTATGCTTGTATTACAGATTTCATATCATAGTAGTTTCGTTCCTGAATATAGTAACCAAGCAACTGATGCTCTGTCTTGATTCAAATTTTAGGAGGTCTTCAGCCTGGTCCGTGCAGCAAACTCCACCCCATTACAGGATCTGATGCTCAACTGAAGTCTTTCCTGTATAAGCTAAAGCCATAATGTGTCAGAGTCTCGCACCAAATACAAGTAAAGAATACACTAGAGCTTGGTCTGCATTCCATCTCTTTGTGTCACTCCACAGACAGAGTCCTCCCTACTCAATGCCAGTCTTCTTGGCCTTCTTTGCATATTGTCACCATTCCCTCAGACTATCT